>OV816027.1:63788373-65111808 GCA_929113105.1 Agrypnus murinus
TATTACTGGAAAAATTGTACAGTACTCGATGAATGCCAAATATCTTGGTATGAATCTGGACGCTAGACTCAGGTGGAAGGAACATGTTAAGAAGAAAAGAGCGGAATTAGGATTAAAATATAGACAACACTATTGGTTGATTGGAAGAAACTCCAAGCTCTCAATCTCCAACAGATTGCTGATTTACAATCAGATCTTGAAACCAATATGGTTCTATGGTATCCAGCTATGGGGCTGTGCCAGTGATTCTAACATCAAGTGTACCTATTCAAACATTTCAGAATAAAGTATTAAGAAACATAGTGAATGCCCCCTGGTATGTTCGTAATACAGACATTCATACAGATCTTCAGATTCCAACCGTTAAGGAAGAAATAAAAAGGTTTGGTGGCAAGCATGAAGCTAGAGTCCACCTCCACGTCAACTCAGAGGCTCTTCAACTGTTGGACTACCAACACCGTGTCCGAAGATTGAAGCGGAGAAAACCATCTCATCTTGTGTAAAGTGTTAAAGCAGAGCATAGTGCGCGAGTGAGTGATGAGCAAATAGTCCAGAAAAATCTAGATAACATCAATGGATAGACTCTAGCAGATAATTTATTAGCTTAAGACTTATGAGATAAAAATTAATGGTTAGCCTGCCAAAGACTAGTTTTAATTGCAAGCACAATGTTGCTATTAAGAAAAAAAAACATTCTCCCAACAGCGCTACTATAACCATTGCTTACTGAGGTGATGTCGATATTAGTACACTATAATATAATTCAGTGTCGGCGTCTTTGATATTCGTGTCGCCGTCCGGTTTTGGCGCAGCTACCCAGGAGTTTATAAGTCCACCTATTTTTTAGCAGCAATTTCAAACTGTTGTAGCGGGATATTTGAATATCGAACCTCTTTAGTGATGGTTTTTGTACCTTTGTGAATTAAATATTTTTTAATTTTGTGAATTTAAATATTTACCTTTGATAATGACAGCATAGCTGTCGAAACAATATTGTCAGGTATATTTTAATAAAACTGTGAAACTTTTAATAATCTTTATTTATTTCATGATTATGGAGTTCCACAAAATAAGGCTGGAAACAATAAACAATAAATATTTTCTTATCGAAAAACTTCCGTTTTAAAAGTTTCGTTATAAACCAACAAAAAATGCTGTGAAATTACTTAATGACGTGGAGAAGTTTTCAAAATATAAATTTCTTGTAGTAAGGGTAATTATAATAAACACAATAGCGCAATCTAGATTGCAGTCAAAGTATCAAGTTACTGGAGGACAAGGATAAGAAATAACATCAAATGGTATCATAAATTGCTCTCTATTTACATAAAATATATGCTAAAGCAAACATTGCGTCCCTTTAAACTAACCTGTTTTGGTTTGCCTTATAGATTGATTATATTTAGGGCAATTTTACAATTTCATATTAAAGGGATTCACTGAAACGCTAGTGTATGTATGTTGGCACAGTAGATAGAATGAAATCTATTATTAAAAGAGAACTTTGTATGTACTATTGATTTCATAATGATCTAGCACAGCAAGGCTAATATGATGCTATTTTGTTCATTTTTTTTCAATGTAAATGGATAAGATAAGATTTTACAATTACGAAATGAACAGTATCGTGGCATTTTTCTATTTTTATAATTTTGGTAAAAACTTAGCACACTGTGGAAACCCATTGCATTTAAACACGTGGTGTTAACAGTACGATTTAGAGGTTAGAATTTACTGCGCTGCTCACCCGCAGTCGATTATGCGCGTAGAAATTATGTGACAAAAAAACAACGAGTGAAACTACTGGATTATATTATACTGTGATATTGATCCACTTTCACTACTAATTGACCTGTGAATTGACTAAAGAAGTGTTACGTCACATTTTATATAGCCCTAAGTATTTCCAAACATATTTCATCTTGAAAAAGTCTGTAGTAGCCACGTTCGGATTTCACATCTGTTTACTCCAAGCGCTCAGTTTCTATGGAATCTATTGTTGTAAATAATTGTAACTATTGCAATAGAGCTTTCAAAGTAAAAAGAAATACTGAACCCAGCAAATCTGTTTGTCACCCATCTTATATAAATAATACTTTAACCTAACATCAACTGTCAGTTATCAAGGTCATATTTGTTTGAAAATATTTGGAGCTATACACCGTTTAGTCTAAGTTTACGTTCACGTCATAGATATAAAAGTAGTGACGTAAGAGTACAACCAACTGTGCAAATAATAACTTTCATAATTGAATTTTATGAAGAAAGATTATTTGCTTTATCGAAAATAATAAAATTTAATTTTCATATATTTAGTAATACATTTATTTATAGAATAAATACAAATAGGTTTGTTAACCCAAAACGTAATTTGTTAATTTAATGAGAAAATACACATTTATTTCAACAGAAAAACAGCTTGGTACACCTGTGTAAGCGACATGCTGTATTGTCAAATTTATTTCTTGTGTTTTGTAAGTTCGGTTTACAATAGTTTGTTACCTATTTTGTATTTACAATTGCATTAACTGAATAGAATTCTAGAGAGTTTCTCAAGCACTGAGAATATATCTTAAGACTGTTTCCAACATTTCATCTGGCAACATTTAGAAGGGAAGGAAATGTTCTGGCAATATTTTTGATAAATAAAGAATACTATCAAAAGTAACCTCCTGAAATTTCATGACTGTTTAATGACCTCATGACTTTAAATAAATTAAATCTTATTTCTCACCCTCTTAGTAATTTTGGGGTAGTATAACTCGGCCGCAGGGGGCTGCCAGAATTGACTTTTAGTGTTCAGCAGGTATATAAGATTTAGTACCCAAATTTTCACGACTGTTGAAATGACAACTCGAAATACGTTGCTGGCTCTCCGTCTATAAGTATTAGTTATTCTAGGCTTGCCCCCTGGACAAATTTCTACGGGCGCCTATGGTTCCTTCCCACAGTATTATATTCCAAGGACCTATCCTACCTATTACGTTGATGTTCTGTTTTTTAATTTGTTTACCTGTTTATTGTAAGTACATTCTAGAAATACAGTGGATGCTTGCTTATTAAAAATATTATAATTATTGCTTATGAAAAATCAAGAGACATAGGGCATAGGACATAGTTGAGTTTAAGGATACTCTTTGTAAACCAGGAATCAGTGTCGTGCGGTCCATGCAATGCTTCCCTTGAGAATTTATTAAAAATAAAAACCAATGCTAATAAAAATATTTTTTATAAAATTATGGTTATCGTTTATTTAAATTTGTGATATTTAATATCAATTAATATTAATATCAATTCCGTACAGCAAAAAGTATAATTATTTAAAGTACTATTTTAAATTAGGCTCATTAAACTTGTACGGAAAGGTAATACCGATTCAAATGTGTTACATACACTGCATATAAGCAGTGATTATAACTGCTCTTCTCTTAGCCTTGGCATGAATCAGCCGGCGTGGTCATATAGTAGACGACGCTCTTAGCATTGTTTGGACGTTATTATTAGTGTGCTTCATGCTCAAATGTTTATTTATTATAATTTGGTTCTTTGTTCGATTTAGTGTTTGTTAAATTTAATGTTACTTAAGTAATGTAAATCTGCGAATGAGACTGTATTTTGTCGCATTTTATTATTTCAATTTATATAAGTTGGATTTTTTTAAAGAAAATAATTCTATTTAGTTTGCCTGTATGCAAATTTAAAATTGCATTATCGTCACGACTGCAATTCAGCTGCTTCGGTGAAAGGCTCGAGTACTTTCGATACATCCGAATCGGGTCGATTTTTTTTGTTCAGTTTGTAAACTATTAATAAAGAATTTTTCGCATACAGTTTTGGGGAGAAATTACAAATTATTAAGAAAGGCAGATCAAAACCAGAACTTTCAAATTTAACAACAAAGATTAAAACCTGCACTGGTATTTTGCTAAGAAAGACCGAAAAATCGAGTTGCAGTATAAATACATAGTAGTAGTTTTTATTTAAATAAAGAATAATAGTCAACAAATTCCATAAGTATAAAGTGTAAAAGTTCTTCTTTGAAAAACTTTTAAGCTTAATAATTATAACACTGTTTTGTTTATTGTACCTAGCAGGGGCGGATCCAGAGAAGTATTTTGAGGGGGAAATTTTTGGAAAAATAATTGTTTTAATAAATAATAATTAAACAAACATTATTTGTTTTTATTCTATGTATACTTATTTCTAAATTGGGGAGGGGGGAATTATTTCCTCCCCGTTAATCACCTGTACCTAGGCGTATTATAATTAAAATCGTGGTTGCTTCCTAGCCTAAATTCTCACCGCACGCCACTGCCAGGAATGTTTTGTCTATTACAATTGTAACAAATATATTACATTAGTAAAGCATCTATTACTATATTACAATAAAATATAAATTGCATATTACATTTTTAATAATTCTTATTATCTCTCTTTTCTTACTTATTTATTCTTTATTAAAACCTTTCAAAGCAAAATACGAGGATGTATCAGAAAATAACGAGACTGGTGCTATAGTATAACAATGAAACATTTATTTAAAAAACTTCAACAACTATCCTTCAAAGTACTCTCCATTTTGTTCAATACACTTATCCCATCGCTTTATCCACCTGTCATAAACTTCTGAGAAACCAATTTTTGATAGTCTGTTTAGTATACCCATCACAGCGTTGTTGAGCTCTAAATCTGACTAAAATCTTCGACTTCTCAATTCTTTCTTGACTTCAGGAAACAAATGGAAGTCACATGGAGCAAGGTCAGGAGAGTAGGGGGGTGAACCATAATTTCTACCCCTAATTCTTCAATTGTTCGTTGACAAATCGCTGATCTGTGAGCCGGAGCGTTGTCGTGATGCAGTCTTGATAAAGCAGTCAAAGTCTTGATAAAGCGGTCATTTTTTCTTTAATTTTGCCTTTAAGGGTCCTCGAAGTACATTAGAATAGTACTCCCCAGTTACTGTATGTCCTCTAGGTACAATGTGATCGTAAATAACGCCACATTTATCAAAAAAACCAAGTGCATCACTTTACCAGCGCTTTTAACAGTTTTGGCCTTCTGCTGTCTTGGGCTGCCTTTATGCTTCCATTGCATACTTTGAGACTTTAATTCAAGATCGTAATGATAAAACCAACTTTCGTCACATGTAGCCACATTATTTAAAAACTGTGAATTACTTGCAGTTGTCTTTTCCACTGCTGACAAACTGACACTCGATTCGCTTTTTTCATCGGTCATTACTTTTGGAATCCATCTTGCCGCGACCTTCCGGTACCCTAAATCTTCATGAATAATTTTTTGAGTGGAACCGTAAGACAAACTAACAATGTCAAAAATTCATTTTATGCCAATCCGGCGATCATTTTGTATCAAGTCGTTAATTTCCGCAATTTTTGTGTCAGTTCGCGCAGTTTGTGGTCGACCGGGACGAGGTTCATCTTCAACTGATTCACAACCGTCTTTAAACTTCTTATGCCACTCAAACACTGTACATCGTGATAAACTATTATCTGGATATGCACTTTTAATCATTTCAAAAGTTACAGTTGGTGTTTTACCCAACCGAACACAAAATTTTATCACATATCTTTGCTCCACTTTCATTTTTTCGATGGGTACGCCAAACACTGACAATTCAATAATTAATTTGTAATAAACGTCAAAAGTTAAACCAAAGCCTACTTAAGGGAAAGTACATTAAAGATATGGCTTTCATGTCTCATTTTTTGTGTTATAAGGTTCTACCTCTGAAAGAAGTTACAGCACCTATCTCGTTATTTTCTGATACATCCTCGTATTTTGGCGACTGTAAATAACTAATAATACGATAAAAAGAGAAAAATGTACGCGTCATGATATCATTTACTAGGAATCGAGAAATTAAATACTGAATGACGTTTGTTAAAAAACACCGAAGATTCTTCATCTTTTATAGTGTTTTGATTCATGTTTAGACATAGCTTTTGATTTTTACTATTATTTTATTGCATGCCATGGTATAATTTTTTTTTCTGAAAAAACATTAAAATAATAATCTTTTATAAAAAATCTTTTTAGATTTTTAACATAATTTATTTTATTTTTTTAATAAAAATTTGTTCTGATATTTTCCTCTTCTTTCCCCAATTTTAGTATTACAGAAATCTATTACAATTTTAAAGAAATCTGTTACATTTTTAACCGTAAAACTTGTACTAAAAGCTGCTGCTCAATAACGTCCCAGTGAAATTATACCGTAAAGTCACTAAATAATACTAAAGGGGCCACCAGGTCTAATTTAAAAAGTAGTCGCAGCATTGCAATGCGTGCCTTAGTAAAACAACAATAAATACTGAACACAATGCTTGGTTGTTTTAATTAATTGCCTTACTATCTGCGGTTTAATTATTAACGCATGTTGATACAGTCATCAACAATTCAAATTTGGCGCCACATTTTTGCCCACAAATGGCGGAGGTTTGCGGTACTTTATTATTTAGTGACTTTATTCCATAGATTATAGAGGTAAGTAGATACGCAACTCTCATAACAAGTACTGTGATAAACAGTGGCGCCATGGCGCACTGCGACGTGTCTCAAAATCAAGGAGCATTAAGCCATTTACCACGCTTATTTAAAAACGATATAATTTTTATAAATACGTATGAAATCTCAACGAAAAGAAAATGCAACAAATCATTGTAATTGAAAAGTTAATTTCGATTACATTTCAATGTTGCATTTTGTTTTCGTTAACTGCAAATAACGTGAAGAAAGTGCAAAGTTGAAATAAATACTAGTTTATAAAAAAAAAATACATTTATTGGTTTAGTTGTTTCATTTGGATTACACGAACATTCTTGGCCTTGTTTTTCTTATATTTCTCGACGGCAAGTTTTACAATTTGATCAGTAAGGTTAAAACAAAATTTACCTCTTAAAATTGCATTTACATGACGAACATATGAAAAAATAAAGAAATAAAAAAATTTATCCAAAAATAGGTTATGTATGTCATGCACATCACAGGATGATGCTAATTGAGTTCTAACATAATCATTATTCAATAATTTGTTGAATTGGTGTTTTAAGTTATCCTGTAAAATTAATGAGGTGATGTTTTTGTGACAAACACTCTGTGGATAGCGTAACTCCATTCTCGAAGAATCTGTAACAATGAAATTACATTTTAATGATAGTTCTCACTCATTACACGTGTATTTTTACCTTTTCATCTTTTGGAATTATATGCATTCTTGTTTCCCTCGAAGAGTTCTTACAACCAGGTACACAACACTTCACCATAGTTCAGATTAGTGTGTTCAGATTTAACAAAATCGTTAAGGAAATTTTCTATCACTTTTCACTTGAAAGTTTCTTCACAATAATAGCGAACGAATCGAACTAAATAAAATAGCAAATCACAAACCACGACAAGACGAACCTCAATCTCCACGATAGTAACGGCCGTTTGATTTGAAATTTCGCATCAACAACAACAACATGTAACATGTGGTTATGATCGTTTTCGTTCGCAGAAGTTCGTTTGCAATCGTCAAAGTTTTCGCGACCCCAGCGCTGTTGGTGACGTGTCTCAGAACTATATACTGAAAAAATTGCTTCAACTATCTAGTGCACACGGCATGCTTTATTCTACCGTCGCGCCAGGCGCCGTCCTTTGCTAGAATTTGTAACTTCCCGGGACAGACGCCAGCGTTAAGCTATTAATAAAATGAATGGAATTGGAATTTGCAGCAAACTGAAACTAGTTATTTAATTCTTGGAGCAAGGTAAGTAAGAACTTTATACTCATATTTACATACATTTATTTTATTTTAGACAGCTAGAAGTTTGAAGTTTATCTAAATAAATCCATATATTATGTCGTAACTGTCCAATCTTAATCTCTGCTAGAGTATTTATACCGGAAGAAAGAAAGAAGAAATTTATTTCTTCTAGCACACCAAATACAAATCATCATCACGTCATTTGGTGGCAAAAAGCTATTTCATCGCACTCAGGAAGCAAGATTAGTAGTTTAGTTTCATTGTACTCAACGATCATTTTAACAAAGCTGCTAGTGACAACAAAAATTAAAAAAAAAACTATTTCAAAGTTTAGATGTAAAACATGTTCTCATAAATTCTCTTGACAATTTCAAAATCATCTGCATTCTTGCTACTAAACAATTGTACCTACATAATATATGTGACTGTAAATGCTAAGAACATCTACCACAACTAATAACTCATAGTAGTGAAAAACAATTTGTATGTAATGTTTATAATTGTAAATTCTCATAAATGGCAAGTTTGCAAAAACATCTCCGCACTCATAGTGGTGAGAAACAATTAGCATGTAATATATGTGACTATAAATGCTCACATAAAGGAAATTTGCAAAGGCATCTGCTGACTCATAGTGACGAGAAACCATTTAAATGTAATATATGTAATTATAAATGTTCACAAAAAGGACATTTGCAAAGGCATATGTTTATACATAGTGGTGAGAAGCCATTTGAATGTAATATATGTGACTATAATTGCTCATTAAAAGGAAGTTTGCAAAAGCATATGCTCACTCATACTGGCGAGAAACCGGTTAAATGTTTTATATGCAATCGTAAATACTCGCAAAGAGGACATTTGAAAACGCATATGCTCACTCATACTGGCGAGAAACCTTTCAAGTGTAATATATGTGACTATAAATGTTCACTAAAAGGTAACTTAAAAAAACACATGCTCACTCATAAGGAAACTATCGGCATTGAAGTTGGAGCACACTAGAGTACCCTAGGTATGCACTCCACTGCGTTTCATTTTCATGAGTACATTTCTGTGAGCATTGAGTTTTGTTACAAAATAAAATTTTATGATCCAGTTAGTTTCTTTTTGAGATTAGTTCAGTTTATTTTATTTTCATTTGAATTATGTTGTTGAAAACTTATACATGTAGCTAAGCTATAAAATCACTTATTACTATTAAAGTAATTGAATTATATTATTTTAATAATAGTATTATTATGAAATAAATAAAGATTAGTAAAAAGTTTCACAGTATTTATTAAAATATAACCTGACAATATTGTTTCGACAGCTAAGCTGTCATTATCAAAGGTAATATAAACAAACACGTCGCTAAGGTAGATACAAAAATAGGTAACTAGATAAAAATGATAATAATCAGAATTAAATATCTAACACTTCCAGTAACGGAGAATTACTGAGCTCAAGTTGTTCATTCATTAAAGGTACCCTGAGTTTGTGTTTGTATATCTCTAAGGCTTCTAAAATGTCTAATTTGCGTTTGTTATTACAAAAATGTAGGAATTTAATATTATTTTGAGGAGTCATTGTGTGATTTTGTTCTAAATTTTTCAGAATGTTTATTTTTGTAATGACGTACGTGTTCTATATATCTTATGTCAAAATTTCGAAGTGTTTGCCCAATATATACCGAACCACAAAAAGAACAATTTAAACGGTAAATGCCCGATTTCATGATATCATGTGTTCTGTCTTTAGCATTAAATAAAAATGAAACAGTGTTAGTGTTGGTTTTAAATGTTATTTTATAATTGTTAGTTTTTCTTAGTATATGTGGAATTTTTTTCTGATATTTTTGCCAAAATATGGTATAGATATGTAATTTGTGTCTTCTGTTTGATTGTCAATGGGATATATTCTTTTGATAGCTAACCTATAATCTACTAATCCGAAGGTACAAAATATACAGGGTGTTCCATTTGAAAAAGTTGTGGATTTTAGCTTTGAAGTTCTCTAAATTTAAAAATTAATTTTGAACACCCTGTACATGGTGGGTCCATTTTCTTTTAAAGAAGAGCACCCTACAGGCCCCTGCAACAAAATTCCTACTTAAATTCGTCTTCACAGTTGCGGCCGTGAAAGCGGTAAACTGTTAAGTGGGATAATGTAAAACTCAATTTTATTGAAAAAAAATTTATAACTTCTAAACCGGTCATTAGATGGCGCTAAAGTTTTAGATATGAATAAACCTGCCAAGAGAGGTGTTAAATATGCAAAAATATTTGGGACATTCTATTAAAAAAAATTATCTTAAGCGTGCCACACTTTCTGCAACACCCTGTATATTTGAAAATAATTTCTCTAGATGCGCCTCTATCCACTGTTTACATCCGTATTAGAACGATTTTTCTAGCTGTTACCGTTTAGGAGCTATCGAACTTCCCCACACTATTGCCCCACCCGGTATGTCGTTTAAATCGCTTGGTAAACTTATGTAAAACCCCAAAACACTAGATTTTATGCACGGAGAAAAATGTTGTAGTACATTAATCGTAAATTGGATTAAGTCATCAGAAGTGTTATGTAAATAAAAAATCAATGAAAAATATATGTACAATAGATTTAATAGAATAGTATTAACATAAGCTTTTTCTTGTTCCGGTAACACATTTTTTCGATTCTATAAACAGTTTTTCGTGCTTATTTTATACTACGTTTTGTTAGTATTCTGCCCTGCTAAGCGAAAAAGTCCTATCTGCAATACATCAACTCAGAAATATACCATATCTTTTCTTAGCTTACATTAACATTCTATATAGTATATTTCTACATTGCAGTTTTGCATATAGGACTTTTTCGCTTAGCAGGGCTGTATTACAGGTATAAACCTTAGAATATAAAACTGTAAGAAGGAGCGTAACAACCGGGCGCAAAGTGACGGATATGACGTCACGCTGACCGCCGTTAGACACCACCTAAATCTGCTTTCACGCAGCAACTTTCACAGCCGTCTTAGATTTAAAAACCACTATTTAAAATTCTAATTTTTGTCAAAATTGATGTTCTGACATTTTAATTATTGACCTTCAGTAAACCAGTCGTTAGTGTTATTTATCAGCGCTTCAAGCGTTTTATATGTATAAAGCAATGATGTATAAAAGCAATTTTATTGCTTCAGTTGTTTTTTAAACGAGCGTCTCGCGCCACATGCGATCCGACGTTTATTTGACATCGCAGGATTTGACAATAGGGTAATCCAACCAGCTGTCAAATAAAATCAATATGGCTGCTGGATGACAAACAAAGGTTTGTTGTGTATGGCATTGAAGTAACTTATAAATAATTTTAGTTATATTTGTAGAACAAAAGAGTTTTAAAATGCCTTAATTTTGTGCAGTAGTTGGGTGTACCAATAGATCAAACAGAGATGTAGTTAGATTTTTAGAATTTCCGCTGTTACTGCATATAAACATAGACAACATCTAAACGATTTAGCTGTCGAACGAAGAAGACAATAGCTAAATGCTATTAAACTGGCAGATTTAGCTCAAAATATACAAGAGTGTGCTCCAAGCACAGGTATGCATATAACATATTTCATTCTGAAACTTAGAACATTTCTAAAATTAAAAATGTTTTAATTTGAATTTTCTTCTAGGGAAACCAGCTAATTTAGAAGACAATTTAAATCCTAATTGGGTTCCCAGTATTTATTTGGGCTATAAAACAGCAGGTACAGCAATAACAACCAAAACAGGAAAGATACGAACGAAGGAAAAAACGTCGGAAGGTTAATGCATATTTCGAATTTACAGATATGATATCGAGGGATATTTGCTTTTTGGAAGTTATACATATGTGTTGTATATATGACTAGATGACATAAAGAATTCTTTCATTTTTCTTTTAAACATTTTTAATTAATCCTTTGATGTATTCAGGCAATTGATTATAAAGAACAATTCCATTATAAAAACTTGAATCTTGCGCTTTTGATGGATTTCTTTGACTTAAATAAAAATTATTGTTAAATCTAGTATTGTGATTATGAATATCATTTACTAATATTAAATTATCAGTCAAATATTGTAATAACCCTAATTTCATTTTATGTACAAAAACAACCTGAATTTTAATAAAAGTTTCAATGTTAACCCTGGTGTACTCATGTATTCCACTCGAGTATATCTACTGCAATTAAGTATTACTCTCATTGCTTTGTTTTGTAGAAGTTGTACCTAACTTATTCAAGTCTCCTTTATTCCCCATAAATAAAATAGTAGCAGCAAAACAATAGTATATATACAAGTGGTTGAAATAAAATTTCAACGTTGAGAGTGTTTTTTTTCAACGAGCGATAAGAGGAAGTTGAAGAGAATGAATGAATTCAAAAGTAAAGGATAAAATTAAAAAGGTATGTAACAAACAAATTAATTACCAATACAAGCAAGTTTGTTTGTTTGTTTGTTTTTGGGAGAGGAATCAGGATGGCGGAGCATCCTTCGTACCTTATGGCACCGATTGCTATGATCATTTGACCGACCCTACTAGAATTTAACCGAATCTGGGGGAATTCCACACCAGTAGGGATCTTTATCGTGCCAAACATCGCATTGACACGGGACCTACAGTTTTACTTCCTATCCGAAAAGAAGGCATGTTTTAAATTTTTCTCCGCTATGAAGAATTACCAGCTCGGCCGGGGATCGAACCTGCGATCTTTGGATTATGAAGCAAACATGCAAACCACTAATCCACCGAGACTGGCTACAAGCAAGTAAAATTGAAATAAGTATCTTAGATGGAAGGCGACTTTGTGAAATAGTTATACTGCTTCCAAATACGGCTTACGGTGATTAAATAACGAATCTTGTCAAAAAGAATTACACTATAAGACATGGAACGTAGAGAAAAGGTAAAAATACGAACCTCAAGGACGTGTTCCTAACCTACAAAAGAACTAGCGGTAAATCCCTTACGGTACTCACTACTCACCCAACTACCGTGACGTACACCACCCAAAACTAATTCTAAATCTGCACAAATGCAATTCCCATTCTTTAACTCAAAGGGAAAATTAATTTAAAAGGCGATGCCACTAAAAGATTCTTTTAAAGAAGTTGCTTCGCGAACCAACGGAACGTAAGTCGATTTATCAACAGGAAATTACTTCCGAACAAAACGGCAACTAAACGAAGATAGAATACGAAAATCCCCTAACGTTATACAATCTAACACAAAAGCATAGCTATACAGGGTGCTACGAAATAAGCACGTATCAATGTTCCTTGGTTAATAGAATAAAAGCTCAAATTAGATTAATTGCAATCTCTTAAAAAGGAATGATGTAGATGATTGGCTACATGCCATCTTCTCTATCATCTGTACTAAAGTCAGTTTGCGGAGACCTGTTGCAAGACGTAAACACGCTTGAAGTTAGCTGACCCTTGAAGCTTCATTTACGATGATGCGCGCTTGTATACCGTGTGCGCTTAACTCGCTCTTACGGTTTCAGCGTAATATGGAATGGAAAGTGATACTGATGATAATTAAATACACCACAATTAAATCAGACCTCTCACTCGCTATTTAAACATAACAAAGCCTAGTTTAAAAGAGGTGTTTGCCCTCAAAAGCGCAATTTTTAAACAGCGTCCGCGGCAAATAATCTTTTTATCCCGCGAACCGAAAAAATTACATGTTGTTCACACAACCTCATATAGTTATTAACTATGATCTCCTTTTCGCGTCTGGAAATTGCAACTTGTTTCCTTTTCAAAGAAGTGTTTTCTTGATTTTCCGCCTTTCTTGAACACTTACACAAATACAACACTCTTAGGAAACAAATGCAACAAAACAAACTGCACAGTACAAACGTTAACGTGAACTGACTGCATATACGTGTTTCCCCATTTATGTAAAGTAGTTTAAGCGTTAATAAGACCACGTGCGCGCCGACCAATAGCATCGCTTGTCGTTTGTTGACATCCTGCGACAGGTCTCTGTAAACGGACTTTAGTTAGGGTAGCTCGGAATCTTAGGCCTAGTTCTTAAGGCAGTACACAATCAACATCTGTAGTGTAACATATGTAAATAATCAATGTGTTTTATTACAGACCCTCGAATGCATTCAAACCCAATACTACAACATAATACTTAAGAATATATTTTTATTTTATGGTTGTGTTTATTTTTTATTTTCTTATATCACAACTGCTCAAAATACTTTGAATATATTTTTCGTAGGTAACAATTTAATTATGTATACCTAAAGATAATGACATGATGTCATAATAAGATGATGACTTTGTAAAATTGATAATAGTAATAATACGAGTACCTTTATTAATAATACGGAAGTAGTACAGGTAGGGGACAGTGAGCCACAATGAGTCAATTTTTAGTTTTTGGTTTTTATATTTAACAAAAAAACATTTTGACTTTTGAATGCGTAGAATTAACCTCTACTCAGGTTTCGCTGGAGATTAACTTCTGTTAGAGGGGAGAAAATTCATGCTTATTTTCTATCATTATTATTCTTATAATTGTAATTGTAATTATAATTATAATTATACTGAATTTCCTCCCCTCTAACATAAGTTAATCTCCAGGGAAAGCTGAGTAGAGAGATAGAGAAAAAGAAATATAATAATAATATTTAAAATTAAATAATAACATTAATAATAAAAGTTTGGGAGTGTATTATGTTCCTACCGGTAAGTAATAAATTTCTGGAAAAAAATGTTCCTGCCGGTAGACGTTTTGTGTTTCTTTAAACATTAACCTATCGCTAGGTGAATTCTTTTTAAATAATTTTTCACCTACCGCTTTACCGATTTGTTATATTAACTATCTATATAAAGCTTAAAGGAATTGTACTGTCTGATATAAAAAACAAAAACAGATTTTTTTTCTCAAAGATACGTAAATATATTTTGTATACTGTACCTATTACAAAAATAATATATTATGGAAATATTTTATTGTACCTTATAACCAAAATAAACGACTATTATAAGGTGATCAGACGTTCCGCTTTTGGCGGGACAGTCTCGCTTTTGTTTCACCTGTTCCTGTACCCACAAAATCTTCAAAATGTCCCGCTTTTCATGAATAATCATGATTTGACGAACATAGACAGCAAAACAGTTACATTACGTTTATTGCTTAAAACAATAAACGTAAATGTAAACTTTTTAACTAGTTTTCTTCTAACTTCTAAATTGCAGTAAACTATATTTAATATTGGTATCCAACGGATTTATATTTCTTTTCAAAACCTAGATATCATTTATCTTAATTTAATTTGACCGTGCCAATTATATAAATAAATATTGCGCACTTTATTTGGGTTTAAATACAAAGGATGAGTTAGCATTCATTACAAGAAATAACCGTAGTTGCATCTATATAATGCCAATCACACTTATTATCAAACAAAATTAAAATCTGTAAAATAGGGCAAGCCCATTCAACTAACAACAGCTGTTCTTGGCAATGACGAAGACATGATAAAGATGTATTTTTTACGTATTAATTTTAACGCGCGAAAAATATACCGAGAGGCACGTAACTATTACATTCCATTAAGCATCACTTTGGAAAATTAATTGTGGCATGCAAGAAGGATTAGAGGCACTAATTTTCATATGAATTTCTATTCTAGCGCTACTTGGGTAAAAGCATCTGGCTACCGATAAGCATAAACTATATGTAAATGTTGCTGCCTCTTCTTCTCAGTTACAATATTTTTCCGTAAAAGTAATTTCAGAAAAGAAAAGCAATTAGCGTTACCTGAAGGACTGTTTGAATTTTATACTATTAATAAAAATCAATGTTTTCGGTCAATGGATTGCACATCTAAGAATCATTCAAAAATTGTTCGAAAAGCTTGCTTAATAAATTATTTATGAGGGAGGGTATCCCTAATGTACCACCTTATCGATTCTGAAGACCTTATTAGCCATTACAATTAACACAACCATTTCTTTGAATGAAGCCTGATCAATAACAACACATGTTAAAAGAAACAAAGTAAGCAACTGTTACATTTTGCTGATTTTGTCTGACAAATTCTACTGCATTCTAGTTTTCAAATGAGCATGTATAATTTGATTAATTTAAAAATATGTCAAAATGTCAAAACCAAACTGGATAAACATGTCTTTTTAATTAAGTTTTTGGCACTGTAAATTCTGTGTATATTATTTCGTAAAATGCCGAAACTTTATCATTAACGTCAGAGGCTTGCGTTACATCATCATCATTCCAATTAGTATTTCTCAGTCTTTCATATAATCCTAAAAAGTTTGACTTTTTAAAATTAAATTGAGGTCCTCCAAAAGTATTAGAAAACACTCCTTTCACAACTTTGTGAGAAAAGCAGCAGTATAAACATGGATGGTGTGGATCCTCTGTTACCAATGAAACATTACAGTACATTTCTAAATATAAAATCTAGGATAATACCATATTCATTACAAATTCTGTTCAGTTGTTCAATTTGCAACAGATTGACTAGGTTGATTATTAATCGAGTTTTAGAATCATATAACACAGGGTCCACACCTTCCGTTGCGGAAGATTAAAGTCTCCTAATAAGAAGATTTTTGAATTTTTCTCAAAATTAATCATATTTTGTTCAACATTATTTACAAAATGATGATAACATTCAAGCGACGAACGTGGTGAGAAATATACACATCCAAAGTAGTATGATACAGTACCACATTTTACTTTTATCCATAAGCTGTCATATAATATATTATTACTTGAATCTAAAGACAGAACTCTTTGACTTTCAAATTTATTTTTTACTGCTATTAATACTCCACCACCACGTTTTTTGCTGGATTAAAAGTTCTGTCTTTTCTAAACACGTTATAATTATTCGTGGAAAATAATTCACCATCAAATAAATTTGAATGCAGCCAGGTTTCGGTAAGTGCGTAGGCATCATAATTGAGTGATATAGCATTGAGATAGAACTCATTACATTTGGTGTTAGGACCTCTAACATTTTGATAAATAAACTCGAAATTAGTATCTTCACCGTCAATGCACATCACGTAATGGCTTGGGCTCATTAGGTTTTGCAGAATTCTGTTTCAGTCTATGACAGGCGTCTACCATATTTCTCTCAATTTTAAAGTCTAAAGCAGATCCAATGGATTGTATAGTGTTCATGTTTTCTTTCGGAGATTCTGGGATTCCATACACCTCGACAGAGTTCAATCGTGTGTATTGTTCTAATTCATTAATGTTCTGTCGTAGTTACAAGTTTTCTTTCTCAAGAGCAACATTTTTTCTATAGCTCTAATTGCTGAGACCTCATTAATCGAAGTTCTTTCAAAATATCTTCCATTGTAACGGTCTTATGCTGTTTGGAACTAGTGGTACAGTTGCTGCACTTCCAATCTCCTAGCTTTAAAAGTCTTCTGCATTCGTTTTAATACAGCCGGTATGATAAATTGCATCGCATCCTACACATTTTACTTTTTCGGTATCTTGACGAGATATGCTACTATTGCATTTGTGGCAGTTGCTTGGCATTATCTTTTTTTTTAATTTAAAGCAGCAGATAGAAAATTCAATAGTAAAATAGTATTCTTATTATTGCACCTTACCAAACGATAAATTATTTGCAATTGTAAAATTTGTTTGATAATTCTTTTAAGAATGATATTTTTAAAAGAAATTATTTTTAAAATAAATTATTTTGAAAAGAAATTATTTTATGAATATAATGCAATTAACCGCTTATTCTATAAACTCTAAGAAAAAGAGCAGTACGAGCCGATATCAAATTATTATCTGTACTGATATCTAAAATGTTAACTTGATATGATTACTTTTAACCACTTAAATTTATTGAAAAAGCAGGAGCACTTTTGTACAGTTGTTTACACCAGCACTTTCATGAAAATATGACTATATGACCATAGCTGTTGGTTTCCCTGTAGGGTAGGTACGAAATAAAAAAAAAAATTAAAGGCTAAAAATAATTTTAAAAATATATATTTTATTTATTTAAAATTTAAATATATAGATTATTATATTAAACAGTAATACTATTATTAAGTAATAATATAATACGATTACTTTAATAGTAACAAGTGATTTTATAGCTTACATGTGTAAGTAGTGCTCAACAACATAATTCAAATGAACATAAAATAAACTGACGTAATATGAAAAATAAACTTACTGGATCATAAAATTTTACTTTGTAGGCGCCAAAACTCCTTTTTCCTTATTTTTCTTGCAACTGCCAAATAAACTCAATAACGTTCACAGAAATGTACTCATGAAAATGAAACGCAACAGAGTGCATACTGAGCATGCTCTAGTGTGCTCCAACCTCAATCTCGATAGTTCCCTTATGAGTGAGCATGTGTTTTTTTAAGTTACCTTTTAGTGAACATTTATAATCACATAAATTACATTGAAATGGCTTCTCGCCACTATGAATGAACATGTGATTTTTGAGATTACCTTTTTGTACACATCTATAATTACATATATTACACTGAAATGCTTTCTCACCACTATGAGAAACCATGTGGTTTTTGAGATGACCCTTTTGTAAACATTTATAATCACATAAATTACAAGCAAATTGTTTTATGCCATTATGAGTAAGCAAGTGGCTTTTGAGATTACCTTTTAGTGAACATTTATAATCACATACATTACATTCAAATTTCTTCTCGCCACTATGGGTGAACATGTGGATTTTGATATTACCTTTTTGTGCACACTTATAATTACATAAATTACAATGAAATGCTTTCTTGCCACTATGACACAGCATATGGTTTTTGAGATGATTCTTTTGTAAACATTTATAATCACATAAATTACATTCAAATTGTTTGACACCAGAATGAGTAAGCAAGTGGCTTTTGAGATTACCTTTTTGTGAACACTTATAATTGCATAAATTACATTCAAATGGTTTCTCGCCACTATGAAAAAGCATGTGTTTTTTAAGATTACCATTTTCAGAACATTTATAATTACATAAATTACATTTAAATGGTTTCTCCCCACTATGTGTAAGAATGTGTTTTTGCAAACTTGCTTTTAGTGAACATTCATAATTACATATATTGCATTTAAACGATTTCTCACTGCTATGAGTGAACATGTGCCTTTTAAGATTACCTTTTTCAGAACATTCATAATCGCATAAATTGCATTCAAAAGGTTTATCACCACTATGGGTAAGCATGTGGTTTTTGAGACGACCCTTCCATAAACATTTATAATCACATAAACTACATTCAAATCGTTTTTCACTGCTATGAGTGAACTTGTGACTTTTGAAATGATGCTTTCTTAAGTATGTATAATCATTTAAATTACACTGAAATTGTTTTTCTTTTTTATCAATAAGTACATTTGGAGCATTTGACAATTGGTCTTCACTCTCGGTGTAAATGTTAAAATCATTTATAGTGTTATAGTCTACTTGCAATTCTAATTTTATATTTGTTTCATTTTTTATCGCATTTAGCTCATCACCATCCATTGTGGGATATTTTATAAAATCATAACCTGCAAAAACCAAAAATACTTTCACGCTTAAAAATTAAATTATTTTATCTTTTAATTATAGCTTTTCTCCAAACTCCATTTGGTCGTTTATAAATGCAAATAAATTTCAACATTATTGTTATTAATAGACACATGCCTTTTAGTAAAGCATAAAACCAGTATGTCAACGGGCCGTAGCAATGTAATCTGCAACAATGCAACACAATCGAGCGCTTGAAAATGGTTGGTTTGGAGTCTCTTGTCCCACAATGCAAAGGTAACTGAGATGTATGTACAATAAACAACGTGAATTAAAGAAATGCTCAGTGGCGTAGCAATTTTTATATAAGAGCTTTCGTATCTATAAACTGCAGGTATTAATAACACACCACACATAAATTACTAGATTAAACATAAGTACATACTATAACTAGATAGCATAGCATGTTTCTGGTATTTATTGGTTTGAAACATTTAATTAATCAATGGCATTAAAGTGTATGAACACGCTTTTAAATAATACTCAACATACACATACATTCTTTAATTATTTATCAATCAATGCTATAACGTAATTGTAGCAATAACGGACGCTCTTAAAACTAGACATTCCTTAAAACGCATTCGTTTAATCAGCACAATTAAGGTTAGTTTTATACTGCCCGACAGTTACTATTTTCTTCACCTTATAATATATTGTTCGCATAAATAACCAAATATTTCTCTAAATTATCAACGGTAACATTGGTTCTTTTGTCAGTTAAATTGTCTTTAAATAAAGAAAATGATCGTTCCACGCCACAGGATGTTATAGGGGCGAATTTGTTTATAAAAATTGAATTGAGTTGAATTGTTTATAAAAAGGGTTCACGTTGTTATTTAATCCATTGGCTATATTTAGGATATCAAATACTCAGTGGATATATTGTAATGAGCGCGGTCAGCCCTTTGAACTCTGCCGTCGAATGTTCGAGAATGCGTGTGTGACTCATCCGCGTGCGTCATCGACGGCGCGAAAAATCAATAGACCTTCTAGAAGAATCTACTGCATGTTCTAGAAGATGGTACGGTATATAAACCCGGCTGGCGCGGAAGGGAATCAATTAATGAACCGCAAGCAATTAGACGTGTTAGTAGTCGCAAGTGGTAATAGATAAATATCTGAGTAGAATATAAATGTGTGTGAAATAAATATTGTGATTAAATATAAATAATAGTTAATAGTTAGTTTATAATTGTGTTTTGTAAATTAGCTAAGGTTGAATTAATGTGTGTTAAGTGTGAATGTTTTCTCTTTATTAATAGATGATTTAAACAGCATTTTGTTATTATTTAAAAAGAACGTTGCAATATATATACACAAACCAAAAACCACCTACCTTAATCATTGAAAAAAATGCACCGGCTATTCTAAATTCTTTTTTTATGGGAAAGCAAGTTCCAAAATTAACTTGAGACTCTTTCAGGCGGGTCGCTATAAATAAGGCACTACCTAAATTACATCTGCAAATCATTATTAACTGACCACATAGAAAATATAAAAAAAAACAAAGTTTACAAAGAAAATTTAAATTAAATAATTTATTTATTAACACACAACTCAAAAGAAAACAAAAACAAACCAAATAAAATTTTTAATAACATTCTCGTAATTAAATTTTTAAACCACAAATAAATTCTGGATACCTGCTACAATTAACTAAATTAAAAGAAAATGAATTGAAAAACAGTTTAATTCTCTTTGTCTTATCAATTTCTCTTTCTTTTGTTAGCTAAATAAACTTTTTAAAACTAAAAAACAAACAAAAATTATCTTACTTAAATTCAAACTACTTAATTTCGGCGCCTTACTTTTAATTAACGACCTGTGTTAGTATATCGCTGTAAAATTGGTAGCTGTCATTAGCTTGTTTACAACATGGTCGCAAAGTCCCTAAATTACAAGCGCCTAGTCGGAGCACGGCCGAACGACGTGATTGGCCACTCGGTGACGAATCAGATTTAAATTCTCTACGGCGCGCGGCGACAAATTGGAATGTAAATACCTCATTATATGATTGTGTGTTGTGCATTTTACATACGAATTGATTAAAATTATTGAAAACATAATGACCTGCATGATTTGCTCTTTATTAACCCTTTCATTATCTATAATAATTGTAATTAGAATGCGTCAAGAAATAACCGACAATATGTTAGAAAACTGAAAATGTAGACTTTTTTAATTAGTAAAAAACACGTAACAATACGGGTCAATAATAATAATAATAATAATAATAATTACTACAACCCATAACCTGCAAAGCAGGCCCCAGAAGCTATAAGCTTGTGCGGGAGGGAGGAGGCGATTATTATTATTATGTAGGCCCAATGTGCGGCTGCAGCCGACTTATAGATGGAACAGCGCAAATCCCACATTTGTGTTACAGCTAAGGGAAACTGCAGAAAACCTTAACCAGATCTGCCAGCGCCGGGAGTCGCACCCGGGCCGCTTGGGTGAAAGTCCGGCACGCCAGACATTACACTACCAAGGCTGTCATAGCAATAGCAAATACGTAGTGGTATACCTGGCATGTTTTGATATAAAACAAAATATTTTTTTTTGATATTGATTATGAAAGTTGACTTTTTTAACGAAAAATCGTAAGGAAAGTAGCATTGTTTTAATTATTTTTCTAAAAAAACAAACTTCAATCTCCTTGGAGATTATTGTCAAAGAATACTGTATTTCTGATTTTTTTTTTATTTTTGCATAAATCCTTTTAGGACAAATTTCTAAAGTTACAATATGCAAAAAAAAACGTGTACACCAAGTTACGAAGTCTGACTACTTAACTACATATTTGCACAATATACATGTATACTAATTTGAGTTTGCTGATTTTACGAAAAAATAACATACTCATAAATATTCATAAATAAAGATAAAATTTGAGAAATACAGTGCTGGCCAATGAATGATCTGAACATCTGAATGATCATACATATTCTTAATTCAACTTTCAATCAAGCTTACACTGAGGGGAACACTAAGTAAAGGAGTTATTGGAGCAGTGCATTTTTTACATTTTGTCTTTATTTATGAATGAAAGTATGTTATTTTTTTTAATTATTAATTTTTTTATTTGTTGTTGTAAAAACATGCCTGGTATACCACTACGCATCATTTTTTATTGCTATTGACCCGTATGATTTATCTTTCTTTACGAGTTAAAAAGAGTATAAATTTTCAGTTTTCTAACATATTGTTGGTTATTTGTTGACGCATTTTAATTTACAATTGTAGATAATGAAAGGATTATTGAAGAGCAAATTTATTATGCCTGTTGTGTTTTCAATAATTTCAATCAATTCGTATGTAAAATGCACAACACACAATCATATAAGGAGGTATTTACATTCCAATTTGCCGCCGCGAGCCTTTGAGAATTTAAAACTGATTCGTCACTGCGTGGCCAATCACGTCGTCCGGCCGTGCTCCGACTAGGCGCTTGTCCGAAATTTGTTGTTTTTTGAAAGAAAAATTATTTGTGATGCTGGACCAATCCATAATTAAAAACAACAGATGATTCTTTTCCATTTGGTACATCCATTAATAAGAAAGCAGCGAGAAACAAATTAAATTCCCACTAAGTTCCAAACACCAACTTTAAAACATTTATAGCTGCAGGTAATATTTATTTTTCAGTCCAAGTTAAAATTTACCACATTGTTTAAATAATTAAATTCAAATTGTTCATTATTATTGTCACTCATTAACTTTTAAAATTGACAACCACTTTACATAACAAAATTATAACCTCAAAATTTGACACATGTCAACGGTTAAATTCACGCACTTCACCGTAAAATTTTTTAAATTTGCTCCGTGAACGTACATACTCGATGAACAATGCAAAATTACAGAGAAAGTGACCAGATTTTGGTCTTCTTTTATACCTTTTTCAGGAACAAAAGAATGCACTAACACAAATTTAGTGGTTGCCACCAGAAGCAATTGCATTAATTATTACTAAATATTTTTTAACCAAACATTTTTTATAACTATTATCAATAGCCTTGGTAGTGTAATGTCTGGCGTGCCGGACTTTTACCCAAGCGGCCCGCGATCGACTCCCGGCGCTGGCAGATCTGGTTAAGGTTTTCTGCAGTTTTCCTTAGCTGTGACACAAATGTGGGATTTGCGCTGTTCCATCTGTAAGTCAGCTGCAGCCGCACATTGGGCTTACATAATAATAATAATCGCCCCCTCCCTCCCGCACAAGCTTATAGCTTCTGGCGCCTTGGTTTAGGTTATGGGTTGTAGTAGTTATTAATAAATTCCAAAATTAATATTATAGTTTTGTATAGGAAATCTTCCTCTTCAAAAAGACATATTACAATGTTAATTTGGTCTAAGAATAAGATTGTTTTAGCTTGACATTGGCGTCCAACTTGAATGCATTCAGTTACACATTAAAATATAAAATGATTAATCTAAAATAGTTAATTACATTTTTCTTTGCATATAGAATCCTTCCTTAGAACTTATAGCACAATGTTTACAACTTTTTAGGTATCCAAACTACTAAATAACATTATATTTCATACTTTTAGATTACTATGTCAATACGCAGCCAAAAGTGGTCTATAATCTCATAGATCTTCTCTATGAAATGATACAAACATTAATCTTTATGTTTCAATTGTGCTCTAGAACCTACTTAACAATTATATAATGAAATATATGCCCTTACAGATTAATTAAAATTGGCGCAATACAAAATAATGAAAAATTTACTGAAATCGTTGCCATACAAATTTGGAAGACTAAACTCTCACACCACTAACATGCCCTGGGTCTGTCTCAGGTGTAGCCAAGCCTTGAAATGGATTTAAAATCTAATTATATAGAAAAATCCAATAACGGCAATGCTACATCGTTTTACTAAGAAAAATCATCAAATTTAAGAGGAAAATCAATTTTAATACTTATTCCTGGTTTATATAGTGGGTTCTAGAGTGTATCTTTTACAAAATGAACAGTTTTCAATTACATTTTTATTATTATTATTTTTAATCTCACATACATCTCCTAGTAAGTATGCAACCAATCCTGCATATATATATTTTCCTATGCATGTATAATAGGACATGACAATATATGTATGTATAATTACGTTTATAATATACAAATGGGAGACACATATAAACCACAATATATATGTAAATATACTAAATTTAATCATGTCAGTATAGTACGGGAGGCCGCAACCAGGATTTTTGATTTATTTTAGCATGCACAATCCCCACAGGAATCGACAGTTTGTGAAAAAAGACAAAAAAAAGTCCCCAGCGACGGAAACCGGTAGTGAGCATAAATGCATTTAATTGCTAATTAAAGATGTCAAAGAAACAAGTAAAAAAAACAATTTTGAAATGTCCGTTCTACAGCTCAATGTATTCGTAGACAGCTGAAATTGATGTAAAAAACGCAAACGGACATTTTTATTGGTCCAGAGAAATTTGTTAGGTGAATAAATAAAAATTTTTGGCCATTGTTTTTCCGACATATCTTGGAATGTCCGTTTGCACCATAAATGTTCATTTCAAGTTTATTGAAGTCAGGGAAAAATACGAACGGAAGTTTTTATTGGTCCCGTTGCCCATAATTGGATTTTTAAAATGTCAAAATTTTCCGGGAAATTTTTTAACTTCAGAATGTCCATTTGCGTTTGGATGATGTTTCTAACATTGAAAGGAGTAAGCAAAAATATTGAACGGACATTTTCAATGGGTGTGGGCTTAAAAAAATCATTTTCCGTCGAAAAAAAAATCTACTATAGCCAGGAATGAAGGTTTAGGTTGGAAAAATAATAACAAGATGGTTTTTTACATGAAAAAAATCACAAAATTTATCTTTATTCTACTTATAAATTACATTTACTCTTCTTCATCGGTCAAATTTGCCTCGCAATCGCTGTCGTCATCTGTATCAATGTTGAAGGGGTTACCGAAATTATCCTCTTCATCATTTTCCTCTTCTTCAACATTTTCTAATCAAGTTCTACAAAAAAACTTCTGACATTTAATTGACGTTTCGTTATTGCCCGTCTGACCATAAAGAGGCCCGTGGGCCATAAATAGTATATTATATACCAAGGTTGTGAAGAGTTTTTTCTAGAGCCGAGCATTATTAGATCCCGAGATGCGCAGCATCGAGGGATATAAGATGAGAGGCTCTAGAAAACACTTCACAACCGTGGTGTATATATTATTTTTTTCACTACTAGTACTTTTATTCCTTTTATTCTTCTCACATAAAAAACGTACTATCGCGATCACGGATTTTTTCCTGGATGCCAGTGTATAATGGGATGAATTTTTGCCCCGTGTTACACTAAAATCTGGATTATTGACTAGTAGTCAATAATAAAAAATTATTTACCACTAGGCAAGAAGGCTAACTTCACAAGGTGACAGCAGACTAGATAATAGTATGTTTTAAAGCTAGTAGTGAAAAAAAGACTTTTATGTTTAGAGTCTTACAATAATAGTCTAATTATAATGCATCTGTGAATAAAACAAATTTATATACATGCACTCGGAAAATGCAATACAACAGAGAGATTAGACAATGTAATGTCTCTATAGAGAGAATCGACATAGATTGGGGTGCATTTTTTCAATAAAAAGTGTATGCAAAAAAGTTACAGAGAAGTTGTGTAAAACAGTATATCGTGAAGTATACATCACGTCCACGATCCATACATTCTTAATTGAAGAATTGTAAATTAAATTTTCCTGTAGGCTGCCGTTGTTCTCGCTTTCTTGGGATTAACCAGATATCTCGACCACAGTTAAATACGTGAAACTAGAGAAGAGAAAGCGAGGAAATGGGAGAGAAAGAAGAGATGCATCCAACTTTATTTAAAGCATGTTCTTGGCGACTTGTTTATCGAATAAATGTGGCACTCACCGTGGCAAAGATGAATCGAACGAATTTGAATGTAACACAATATTGTCGGCTGTCTCGTGGACAGAAGAATCATCGTTATCTGGCAGATCACTCCTTGTAGCTGCATTTGAATTCTCAGTAGCGTCAGGTACAGCACTATTATCGACGTCCATCGACATGATTGGAACAATTTTATAACTGGTATAACGCTTGTAGCACTGACTATGATAACCGATAACATCGCAATCAACATTGTTGAAATCGGGATCGTTTTCAGCTAGATCTCGAATTTCACGCCCTGCATAAAATGCTCTACACTTCTCAAAAATTTTTTCCTTGAATCGAATCAGTTTAACCAGATTCCCTCCCTCCTCACAGAAAATACACTTTTTTAATTAACTCATTTTTTTATTAATGAGATGCAAATGAAACACCGAACACTTGTTTATCGAACGCGCGTTGAAAAAACACGTGGTGGCGGCGTCTCAGTTTCTCTATAGCCTTAACGGTCCAGATTCAATACCATCTGATGCGCAAGCAAGGGAAAGAAAAAATGTGGCGGCTACTCAGCTTCTCCAGCATCCAGTTCTTCGAGGAGTACCATGGACCGCCGCGCATGCGCAACGCGCTGGATTGTATACGCCACCGCGTGGTGTTACGAAGGCTACGAAATGACGTATCAGGAGAAATAATGACTACGGAAAATTTCCGTTCTGCTTTTTTTTGTTATGTATTAAGTCTAAACTTTAATTTAAAACAAAAATGAACCGTGGGAAGATTGTTTTTTTAAACCATTTTTCTCTACAGGTTCAATTTCCCATAAGAATAATTTTTCCCACGGAAAATGTCCGTTCTTGGTGGATTCTTATCATTTTTTATATTCTTAACAAGATTCCACCAAGAACGGACATTCCCCAATGAAAGAAAAACGACTTAATTTTTTACAGACGGAAAATCATTTTTCCCCTGGAAGTGCTCACTACCGAACTTTTTCACAGGGGAATTTTATGTCAGAAATTCGAAAAACTATCGATATCAGTGCTCGTCATCCATGCTAAAATAAGTTGGAATTTTGGTTGCGGCCTCCCGTACTAGTAGTAACTCCGGCAGCCGCCTGAGGCTATTAATTGTTTTTCCAGGAAATTTAATTATTTTTTACCTTGAGATTTAATTGTTTTTACCTTCCGGCGTTTTTGGGGCAGCTCGACGACTATTTGGAAAAATTCCGCTAATGACTGTGACGTTTTTTTTGTTTTTCTATTTTCGTTCAATGTTGTCAGCTGACAACCAAAACTTGGTATAAAAGTATATGTTAAAAAATGAACTTATTACTTTTTATTCGAAGTTTATGGTGGTAAGTTATTTTTATTTTATTATTTTCTTTGACTTGGTTGTTAATTTATCTTGTTATGTTTGGTTAGATATCTACAATGTCAACAAAAAATTCAACAAGTGTTAAGGAAAGGAAATGCAGATGGGGTCCCTACCCTGAGCGAGGAGGCCGTGATGTATCTGAATTGAAACCAACCGCTTCTTCACCGGTCTTTCAAGCTAACATTGAGGATTACCGGAGTTTCCAAAACGCTGTAAGAAAAGAATATCGTATAACTGTTGAAAACAACACCCTGCCTGCAATAATTTATGAAAAGTCCCGTCTTCTTTTAGAAACACAGCTACCGTTAAACAATAGTGGTTCAAAGTACCTACATATAGGGTTAGATTCTTTTTCTAATTTCTCAGTGAGTATACGAATTTTGAAAAAAGGTATTGATTGTGGTGTATGCTTTACTGAAGAAACCTTCAACAATTTTATAGATGATCTTAATTATATTTTAATATTGTCACAAAATGGTAATGAAGAGTTAGACGGATATGAACTCGACGATTTTAAATTGTATCGTTTTGGTACCGGATGTGTGAAGTTTAGCCCTAAATCAGACAACGGATTCAATCTATATATAGCGGATTCGAGTCTGCTAAATTTACTGAGAATGAAAAATTTCATAACGGTGAAAGTTAAAAACATCAAGAACCACCCTATTCGTTATGCACAATTTCAACAAGATGTGCTGGAAACAGCAATCGCCTGTCGTACGAAAATACTGGATACTGATAGTTTGTTGCGAGTGTTAATCTCCAGACATATAGACGATATTTTATTAAACGAGTTAGTGCTTAAGTTTAGTAATTATTTGGTTAATGAACTCCAGAAATATGTTATTTGTAATTATAAAGATTAATTGTATGTAACTGACCTAATAAAAAAAAAACGCTGTCTAGCTATTTTATTGTTTTTTTTTATATATATGTATATATACATTTCTATACTACAAATCGTCATTTAAGTGTTTAATTTCGAAGAATAAGCATGGAGTGTCAGTTTCACCATCCGTTTACCGCAATTATTGCGGGGCCCTCGGGTTGTGGAAAATCTTATTTTGTTTTAAAAAATTTGAAGCGAATATGTAACGCAACTTTTGAAAAAGTTCATTGGTTTTACGATGAATGGCAGCCTCTTTATAAATAATTAACTGCATTAGTAGAATTTCATCAAGGTTTACCAGATATGACTTTATTCGACGGTGTTAATCCTAATCTAATTATTATAGACGATTTAATGAGAGAATCAAATGGAGGTGTAGTAGATATATTCACAAAGGGATCACACCATCGAAACATAAGTGTGCTTTTTATTACACAAAACATATTTCACCAGGGAAAAGGACAAAGAGATATCTCACTAAATGCTCATTACATCATATGTTTTAAGAACCCCAGAGATGGCGCTCAAATCCGTCATCTTGCTCGACAAATATGTCCTGAGAATGCTAAGTTCTTACAAGAGGCATATGAAGATGCTACAAACGCTCCACATGGATATTTACTATTCGACTTAAAACAATCTACACCTAATATGTTAAGATATCGTACATCAATATTTTCAGAAGACGGAAGTTGCTTTGTATATGTCCCAAAGAAAGGGTATAAATACAAAACACATGAACAATAATTAATCATTTTAACACAATGTCTCATACAGTAAGAAAACATTCTGAAGTCTTAAGAGCACTTTCCAAACTAGATTGTAAAGAAAGGGTTGCTCTTTTGAAAACTCTTGGGGATAAACAAATTCACTGTGTCTGTGAATGCATCTACAACACTATAAAGGGACGAGTACCGCTGTCTACAAAACAGAAGTCAAGATTAGTTCGCCATAAAAACATTTTACGTAAGCTTGTAAAGCCTGGTGAGTCAATAAAACAGAAGCGAAAGCTGTTAATACAAAAAGGTGGAGCAATACTTCCTTTAATTTTAGCACCAATTCTATCAGGTTTAATAGGAAGTTTATTTAAATAAAATTATGTATCACGCTAAAAAAATGGTGTTAGTGCCGCCTGAACTGATGCAGAGATTTTCAACATCTGAAACTACAGAACCAAAAACTTTATCACATCTAGATAATGAAATGCAAAAAGTGTTAACCTCTAAACTTACCGATCACGATAAATGGACAGAATATTATCAAGTGTTACAAAGATATTTACATTTCACAGACAAGACACGTCAACCTATGAATATTCCTATAGAAACGGAAACTTTACCAACCAGTCTGACTCAAGCCAGTATTATGGCAACTGTACCTATTACTTATAAAAAAAAGGCTGAAAATCTTTTCCGGTATTTAAGAAGTGCAGGCGGATTAAAATGGGATGATAAAGGCGAAGTCAGTATTAAAGGACAAACAGTACAAGGCTCAAATATCGTAGATCTATTACACGACGTTCTAAGACCAAGAAAACATACTAACCCTCACGGTTGGATGCAATTTGCTGAATATATAAAAGAAATTAATGTCCCGCATGAATTGATTGGAAACCCTAAACGACGTCATGTTACACTTGCTTCTCCGCGTAATACTAACTTAGGTGCCGTGAAACGAACATTTGTTTACGATTCACCAGATAAATATACTCTGGAAGAAAACTATCAAGCTGATTCTGAAAGCAAATTTCCTAACATTCGATCCAGCACTGAGAAAAGGAAAAAATCACGAAGATCATCTATTTGGGAAAAATTACATTTATAATGGATCTTTCTGCAGTCTACTACGATCAGTCACACCCTGTCGGTTTTTCGAGAATTAATTTATTAACACATACCGTAAAACAACCACGTGCACGAGTACAGAAGCAAGACGCTTATACTATACATAAACCTGTTACTAGAAAGTTTCCTAGGAATAAGTACATTGTAAATAACGTAGGGGAATTATGGCAAGCAGATTTGTGTGATATGAGAAGTTTAAGTAAACATAATGATCAAATAAACTACATTCTTACTGTAATCGATGTCTTTAGTAAAAAGGCTTGGGCTGTTCCTTTAAAAACTAAATCAGGTAGTGAAGTTGTAAATGCATTTAAACAAATATTTGATCAAACTGAAAGAACCCCTGAAAATCTTCAAACTGATAAAGGAAAAGAATTTTTAGCAAAACCAGTACAACATTTTTTAAAAGCGAACGATGTTAATTTTTATGAGACCAATAACCCTGACGTAAAAGCTGCAGTAGTAGAACGTTTTAATAGAACTCTGAAAACTTACATGTTCCGCTATTTTACTTATGCGAACACTAATAGATATGTTGATATATTAACTGATTTAGTTACAGCATACAATAACCGATATCATTCGAGTATAAAAATGTCACCGAACGAAGTTAATGATGAAAACATTCTTCAGGTGTGGAATAATTTATATAGAAAGGGTGTAGGGGAAAGCAGAAAACCTAAACTTAAAGTACACCAACACGTGAGAATTAGCAAAACCAAAAACATTTTCGAAAAAGGATACATGAACAATTGGAGCGAAGAGATTTTCAAAACACGTAAAGTTATTAATCGAAAACCGCCAGTGTACCGGATTAGAGACTTGAATAACGAAGAGGTGGAAGGTGTTTTTTATGAGTAGGAACTTCAACCGGTAACTATTAATTCAAATACTTTGTTCAAAATAGAAAAGATCGTCGACGAGAAAGGACGTGGAAAAAACAAACGTTTTCTAGTCAAATGATTAGGCTACAGCGATAAGTTTAATTCTTGGGTGACAGCTTCAGACATTAAACAAATATGATTCAAGAAGAATTTTACCTAACCTTGCTAAGCAACAGCTCTATGAATTATTTTCCCAACAACACAACATCAAAATTCACTACTCAGTTACCAAAAAGGATAAGATTGGATGGAAAATGGGCTGTAGGAATAGCCGAAATACAATACCCGTGTTCATTTTTATCAGTACCTAATACAGAAAATTTAATTTATTACCGAACACTACCTCCTAATGAACACTTCGATAAAGCTTATATTGAACAATTGTTACGTGAAGCAACGGAGCATTTTAAACAAGATTCGAAAACGGTGTATAATGATAAAAATGGGTGGTATGTATTTTCCATTCCCCCAGGAAATTACGAGAAGATTGAAGACATAATCACGAAAATTAACGATCACGTAATTTTGACTAAATTGCTAAACGTCGATTATAGTGAAATGACCAAACGAGTGTCTATCAATATAAAAGAAAAACTAGCGTATCTAGGAATATCTCAAAGGCTCGCGCTTCAACTAGGATATAGACCAGGTATTAATTTAGCTAAACATCCATACACTTCACATCCTGCAAATGTATGGATCGGATTGCCATCGCAAATGTTTGTGTATGTCGACATAGTGGAGCCGCAATTAGTTGGGGATGTTTTATCACCTTTATTGCGAATAGTCAGCATTGATTCAGGTAGTTACATTTACGGATGCCGTAAAAGCATAGTGTTTTCTCCCACACATTATATACCTGTGATGCGGAAAGAATTTGAAAATATGGAAATAGATATAAGAACAGAAACTGGTTCTTCGATGCCATTCGAGTTTGGAACGTTCACTTTAAAGCTACACTTTAAAAAGATCGCTAAATAATGGATTGTCCATATCAACAATATTACGCAAATCAAGCAGGAAGTGTCATCGGTGCGATCTACAGAGGTACCCCGTATCAGAGAGGCCACGGAATTGGAAGTTTTCTAGGAGGTATATTTAGAAGTATTATACCACTTTTCAAAACCGGAGCAAAAGTAGTGGGAAAAGAAGCATTAAGAACAGGAGCAAACATCTTAGGAGACCTGGTCGAGAATCGGACGCCATCTGAAGCAATACGCGACAGAATGAAAGAAGCAGGTCGAAATTTGAAACGAAAAGCTGATGGCAAAATTGAATCTTTGATGGCAGGATCGGGATATAAAAGAGCGCGTCCGATGGTAATATCTCAGTCTAGACGCGGAAGTAGTAAGAAAAAGGTTTCAAAACCGAAAGTGAAGCCGTCTAATATCTATAACGATATATTCGTATAATAATGGCTTTTCTACATGCTCAATCATGTGAATGCATTAAATCGGAATTAGATTTATTTGCATTACCATCTACGCAAACTAATATTGAAAACGGGCAGGCCGTATTTTACAAGCCTTTATCTTCAATCAGTGACGATGCACCGTTAGAATTTGTTGTGCCTGGAAATGGATCGGATTATTTAGATTTAAGTCAAACTATGTTATATCTCACAGCAAAAATTGTGAAAGAAGATGGTACAGTGTTGGGAGATAATGATACTCCAGGACCTGTAAACAATTGGTTACACAGTTTATTTACTCAAGTGGAGGTATATTTAAATCAAAAATTAGTTTCACCTCCAAATAACACTTATGCATACAGAGCATACATTGAAACTTTATTAAATTACGGAATAGACTCTAAAAATTCCCATCTATCATCATCGCTATGGTATAAAGATACGGCAGGAAAGATGGACAATCATGCAGCTGAAAATGATGGGTTGGATAAGAGACGGTATTATACATCGAAAAGTCAAGAAGTTGAAATGATTGGACATATATACTCTGACTTATTTAATCAAGAAAAATTTTTAGTAAATGGTGTTGAAATGCGAGTCAAATTTGTGCGATCGCGTGATTCCTTTAGTGTAATGTCTGATGCTGGAAGTACATTCAAGGTGAAAATATTAGAAGCTAGTTTGATTGTTAGAAGAATGAAAATAAATCCGACGATATTGCTCGCTCATACAAAAACATTAGAATCGTCTGCTGCTAAATATCCAATAACACGAACAGATGTTAAAGTTCTCACAATTCCTTCCGATGTATAAAGAAAGTCATTGGACAATGTATTTCTTGGACAACTACCGAAACGATGTATTATAGGATTTGTATCTAATTCAGCGTTTAATGGTGATTACAAAAGAAATCCTTTCAATTTTCAACATTATAAAATAAACTACTTGTCTTTGTATGTGGATGGTCAACAAATACCTTCTAAACCATTACAACCAAATTTTACTACAAGAGGAAAATTCGTACGCTCGTATCATACTCTGTTTTCTGGTACAGGAATTCATTTTCTAAACGAAGGCAACAATATTACTCGTTCAGAATATCCTTACGAATATTGTTTGTGGGCGTTTGATTTAACACCGGATCTATCAGCTAATATGACCACTCATTGGAATCTTGTTAAAAACGGGTCTCTACGTATTGAAATCGGATTCGAAGAATCTTTGATAGAAACAATAAATTGTTTGGTCTACGCAGAATTCGACAATATAATTGAAATTGATAAACACCCTAATGTGGTGGTGGATTTTAGCTAATCTGTTTCGTTTTCACGTTACAACATCAGTTGAAGTTGAACTTTTGAACAATTATGACGGCCTTTGTGGATTTACAAGGTTTTAGAGATAATTATAAAAGTTTTATAGCAAAGGAAGTAGCAGTTATATGTGCAGATGGAGGTAAAATAGCACATCTGCTTATAAAACCACCATATCCATTAGAAACCTTGTCAAGAGCTAGAAGAAAGGAGGTTTTTTATTTAGAGAATTATCACCACGGAATTGATTGGGCCTTAGGGTATTTGAATCTTGACGAGTTTCAACACCAATTAACAAAACTACTAGAAGAATTTTCTACAATCTATGTGAAAGGAGAAGAAAAGAAGCGGGTTTTAGGATTTCTTTCAAAAAAAATTATCAATTTAGAAGATATTGGTTGTCCGTCTTTAAATAACTTAAAGCAGAAAGTTATCGCTGTACATTGTCTTAATCACAATATTGAAGAGGCTGTATGTGCGATTGAAAACGTTTTGCTGTTGTTAGATTGGTACAATATTGAACACGAACGAAATTCTTCGACTTTTGAAAATCATCCCGAGCCCCATGAATGCAATGAGACATGTTTATGCAGCTGATCAACTTCCAACAAAGATTTCAAAGCCGTGCGCTATAATTGCAAATACTGACCCGTCTTATAGACTTGGACAACACTGGATTGCATTTTTTATTAATGATAATGGTTATGGTGAATTTTTCGATTCATTTGGAAGAGTCCCCGAAGGAAGTCATTTAAAATTTTTAGAAAGAAACTCAATCTACTGGAGATATAATCCAAGAATATTGCAAGACTTTACTTCAGATGTTTGTGGAATTTACTGTCTTATCTATCTATATTTCAAACTTAATAATGTACCCACTTTAGAATTTTTAAATATTTTTAGTAGTAATCTGCTTGAAAACGATGTAATCATAAAATGTTTATATAATTATTATTTCGAAAAAATAAATTTTATATAGTTATACATTGTGAAATAAAAATACATGAATAAATAAAATGTTGTTTTATTATTAGTTACAGTAAATAAGTTTAGTAATTTTAGAAAAAAGATATAATCATAAAATCATTGTATAATTATTTCGAAAATAAAATTTTATGTAGTTATACATTGTGAAATGAAAATACAAGAATAAAAACAAAATATCTTATTATAAGTTGCGGTAAATAAGATTAAGTCATTATCATATAGTACAGTTTAAAATAACAAGCTAATTTTGATTTTACATCAAACATTCTCAATTGTTTACTGGTTTAAATATTTGATAGAAAACAAAAAAAAATTAAAAACAGAATTTACTAAAGAATGCTAAAACACATTTGATAAATAATAACTAAAAAAAATCCTGATTTCTGATAAAATTATCATTATCTGTTAGTAAAACTGTACAGTAAATACTCGTATAATATTCAAAAGAATACAAAAGTTTAAAAGTTTAAACTATCAAACATTTTCAATTGTTTACTCGTGTAAATATTTGAAAGGCTGTAAAAATTAAAACAGAATTTATGTACTAAAGAAAGTTTAAAACACACTTGATAAATAATAACCAAAAAATATAATTTCTAGTTTCTAATAAAAATAATATAATATCTTAAAAGAATACAAAAATTAAAAAGTGAATATAAAACATTCTTTGTAAAGCAATAGCTTAACCTAAAAATCTCAAATTATTAATTTTGACACTTCTACTAAATTACAAAGTAAAAATGCCGAAAGCATACAAAAATATTTTTAAAGCAGAAATAAACAGGAGATATGCAAGATAAATCTAACCTAAACAAAATATTGAAAGTAGTAAAACATTTACAACTAAAAATAAATATCACTGGTATATTTAAATGAAATATTTAATTCACTAACGATAATTATATACTATACAATGATATACAAATAACACATTGCTTACTATTTTAGTTATACTCATTGATTCTGAATATTGTACGGGATCTAGATTATAAAACGTTATAAATGTTTTAGTTTTTAATTTGAAAAATTAATATTACAAATCCCGATACCCGAACGGGAGAGTGTCATAAGTATTTTCAATTCGACGACGTTTCGTATACTGCACACGAAAGACTTTACGCTCAGGTTTGGAAATTACATCATAAGCGGCGGTGCGAGAAATTTTCCTATCTGTGTTAACATACGTTGCAGGTATGTTATTTAATACCATAAATTTTAGTTTGTTGAAATTAACGAATTTAGAATTTCTATAATTTAAAGTAATACCTTTTACTTTACAGACTACTATTTCTCTGTTTTCTTTAGTAGAAAAGATCTTATAAGCGTAGTTTTTAGGGCCTCCGCTTACAAACTCAATGATGTAACTTCCATCCCCATACTCTGACAACTCATCCGTCAAGTCACCTAAATAATCTCCAACCGGCGGGGACCAGTATCCAGATTTTTCAGTGAATATTATCGAGTCTGTATCAAAATATAACACACGTCTATCAAGTTTCTCTAAATAGCTGTATAGCTCTAATCTTGCGATAGCGGTCGTATAAGCAGCCAATACAACATTAACAGTGTTTAAAGGTGCAACTGCCTCATCAGGTCTCTTCCAGTTTACAACAACAACGTTTTCATCCATTGATAAGATAGATTGTACTTCAATCGAAGGATTTGTCATTAATTTAAAAAACTCGTACGGATCCGAAATTATGAAGTTTGGGGCAAATTCTCTCGTTGAGCAAACTTTCCCCAAAACGAATTTAAATTTAATTTGGCAATGTACCGCATACCGGGGTTACTACAAATATTATTTTTATCTAAAGATACTCCTTCCTTCTCTAAATAATTTTGAATATACTGACCCTTCGATTGGTCATCTACACACCAGTTAGGATAACCCGAACTTTCTTTACTTTACGGAGCTCGTCAGCGACATAAGTTCCAGTAAACTTACGTTCATTCTGTGTATGTGCGCAATCACCTAGATGTAAACTTTCCCCGCAAGTTCTACATAAAATGAACATTAATTTACCGTGCATTTTCATAGGAAGTACAGGGTGACATAGATTGGTAGGTGGAAGTATGGTGCATTTTACTATTCCCTCTACGGCGTCTAAGGAGAGAAGTCTGCAGGCTTCATCTCCTACATGAATCTTTGGGTGCCCTACAGGGTATTTCCCATATTTATTAGAGAATTGATGTAATGAACATACATCCAAGTACCTTATCTTTTCACCTGGTACAACCTTGTGATGAAGTTTTACGGCGTTTGTACGACCTCCGAAAAAACAGTCTCTGGGATTCAAAGGCACGCTTCTAACAACATCATGATCTTGTAAAAAATTTACAGCTACCGGGTTAGTTTTCAAATAGTTTTTAAATTTGCATTCCCACATTTCAACCAAGTTATAACCGTGAGAACGAATTCGGTTTGCTGTGGCTTCCGTGCGTTCGCGTTTGTTAAACATACTATCGTCTTTGAGGTTTACTAATTCGCAAGTTTGGTCAGGGTAACATTGTTCACAACCATGTCAGTAACAACCGTGAAAATTGTAAACAGTGTTACTCTGCGCACAGAAACCATCTACCAGCAATCCTTCTCGCAATCTAACTTCTCGACTATTACCAGCGTGCTGAATTTGAACCCCGTTATTGTGCTAGAGCCACAAGAGCCACTTTATTGCAATATTGGATTGCTTGTCTGCCATTCTATACCCGCCATGAGGTAAAATGGCAATTGAGTTTTCTTTGAGGAAGTTTCTTCTATACACTAAACTGGTACACCCTGCAATCGTACAAGCTTCACTGAAAGGATCAACCCTGTTACTAACTGTATATCTCTTCCAAAACTCGATGCAAGCTTTAGGCAAGATATCAACATCGTCAATGCAGCATTTAACAATTTCACGTTTAAAGTCAAACACTACATTTTTCGATGTTTCCCCGTTATACCATTTGTAAAACTCGGATCGAACTTTAGTAGACATGTCGTCAGACATATAATAGTGTGGACTTGGAAGAGGTCCCACATAATTCTCGTTTTCAGGTACGTTAAATAAATGCGGGAAATAACCTTTGCTGTCAGGAAAATTGAATGTTTTTGGAAGTTTGCTTAAAGGCATCGGCATGAAATTTAGCGAATCAATAAATTTTATGTTATTACACTTTAAAGACATAATTTTTGTTCCGTTTGAAATAATTTTAGGGTTCCAATTTTCCTGGTTTTTCATTATAGCTTGCAAAATGAAAGATCCGTCATATCCTTTCATATTATGTGCCAAAGCAGTAACATTACATTTATCTGATAATTTGGAAATATATCTTAATAAACTATTTACAGGATCTTCCTTAAACACATGTTGACGTTTCCCACAATATTCACATTCTTGCTCGATATCGTTAATATTGATGCACGAATTGCAAACATTCTGGGCCACGCACAAGTTAGGCACATGTAAATATGTGTTAGAAAGATTTCTATAATTAGTGTTCTGCGAATATTCGAAATCATAAAACACGAAAATAAATTTTTTTGAAACTTTTTGCTTATCCTGTTTATTCTTTGGCATATAACATAAATGTCTAACGGGTTTTTCATTTTGACAAACTGTACAACGTTTAAATCCGCATTTATGTTTGTTCTTATCGTTAATCCACACTGTATGTAAACAGGTTTGACACCTTTGTAAAACTTTACACAATTTCTTAGAATGTTGCATGAAACAAACATCCCCACGAAAATCTCTATTGCATTGATCGCAATGTATTAAATTTTTACTGAAATTACATGGCGGATTAGAATGACAGCAAGGACAAGTATATTTACAAAATAAATGATCTTTTTTATTGTTGAAACGTTTGCGACACAGTTCACAGTAATAACTGCACGCAAAAGCAGAAGTGAAATTAGTAATGACGTTATAATGTTCATTTTCCAAAATTAAATTTAAAACTACACGATTTTCTGATCTAGGTCCCTCAAAATAAACAGAATCACCTTTACGACTGTCATATACAACAATGGTAAACTCACCCAGGTATGCCTGAAACAGGTCAATATGTTCTCTAGTACCTCCGTTGCTTAGATCGACATTGGCACACAACTTCCCCAAAATTCTGCATAGAGTGGGCGATTTAGCGCAGCCCACTCAAGTTAGGCACTAAGCATTTATATAATAAAAAGAGTACTCACCAGCTTGCTTGTAGATGTAGTGTCGGAGTCATGGAAACTGACTGGTTTGAATAGCTCAAGCAAGCTGGTTATATACTGCCGAATGAGGAAGTAATTCGTATCGTAGTTGGAAGCCGTAGGCAGAAGTTCTCGGTAAGTTTGTGGGTTGATTGCATGCGCGCTGTTGGTGCCTGGTACGGAGCTGCAGCTGTGGGGAAGTGTTGGTGAATTCTTTTGAAGGAATGTGCACCTGCATGCACATCGTGTGGGAAGCCTCGCCTCGACAGAGTAAGTAGGCGGAGATATCGCATGCCAGTGGATGCGACGGTGGGTGAAGCGGGCGCGCTGCTGAGAAGACCTTGCAGGTGGCATCGCAGCTGTTGAACTAGCGTGGCAACTGAATGTGGCCTTGCATGCTTTATGTAGTCCAAACGGAAGAGAAGTTTAGTTTTAAATAAAATATTTAAGTGTAAATATTTCCGTTTGTGACAGAATCTTACATTCATCATTTTCCAAAACAGGTTCAGGTAAGTATTGGTAATAGGGTATGAACTTGGTATTAAAATTCCACTTCTCTTTTAGGTTCTGGTGAATGACTTTTCCCATTGCATCATGCCGCTGTGTGTAGTAAGTGGATGCCAGGTATGTGTACGCTGATATTATATGCTGTATGCTTTCTTCTTATGTGCTTTCATGCTATTAAACAATGATATGTAGATAAGCACTATTGGGACACGTCAATAAATATAGTTGGTGTACAACAACATCAAAACGTCTTCGGTATGTGGTAATGGATGACGTAGTTTTGTTTAATAGCGTTATAAGGTGGCTAGTGGTAGATAAGGATGTTCTCGTTTTTCAGTTTAATAGCTTTTATGCACCTTTAACCACTCAAACTTGACACCATTTACAACAACAACAACAACATAATCATGAATATGTGGTTGGTGTATTTTTGCATACGAAACAATGGAGCAGATAAACCCCCAATTATAGCATTAGCGTATACAAGGTATTTATAATTTAGAAAAAGTTAATCTTGCTTGAAAAGCGTACTTATTATTAAAACACAAAAAGGGTAAAAGCAACCATGCCATAGTTAATACTCAAATCCTACCTTTTGGTCGATTCAGCTACCATTCTGCCCCGGAAAAATATCATCCCACGAAAGCAGTCTAAACTTATACCCAACCTATATGAAAAGACCAACTATGTGACCCATTACAGAAATCTACAACAGTGCTTATCAGCATAAGATTAATGTTCTATTATAGTTATCCGAGAACAGATAATTGTTTAGTTATTTAATTATCGTTTTGTTGTTCAATAAAAAATTTTGAGAAAGATGAATAAAAGATTAATGTTTTATATGTGTGTATTATTACTATTCTCACCCATCTGTACCATGGCATGAAAAAGTGTTAGCTATAACTAATATGAGAGAGAAGCAAGAATGAGGTAATTGCCTACACACCTGCCTGTGATGATGACGTGTCATTAAACAAGATGAGACTTGTCTGTCAACGTCGACAACTTGTTTACCGTATGCATGTTACTGAGCATGCGTTGGATCTAGGTAATGTAGGTGACTATATAAAGTCGACCGTTGTTAGCGTGTAGTAGTAGACAGTACGTGTGCAGCAGCAGCAGCAGAAATTACGATGATGGCTAGCAGACCTAATTATTGTTATGATAACGAGACCTGTGAGAGCTAACCCTTGGAAATAGGTAAGTTATTGTTTATAAAACTTCAAGTTTGTATGCTAATTTGTGTCTATTTTGCTGCTGCTTGTTTAGATGAAGAAGGCTCGGATGTTGCAGATCACTCGTCATCAACAGCAAGTATCGACAACGATCAAGCGTGGAACAATGAAGAAGAAACAGGTAAGGTGTTTAAAACTTTTGCGTGTGTTTATGCCTATATTAACCCATTATTGTATTATTATTGTTTTAGCGTTCCATGATCTGTCGCAACAGCCGAAGAATGACTCTGGTCGAAGGGGTTGCAACAAACAGTGTCCGGTTTGCTTCAAGTCTTTCGCGAAGCCATTCACCTGCAAGAGACACGTAAAAGCCATGCACGAATCAGACAGAATCCAGTGTTCTAGCTGTGTCAAAACTTTTTTAAACGCCAATGCCTACAAGATACACAAGAGAGCTGTCCACGAAACAAACAGAATCCAGTGCTCTAGCTGTTTCAAAACTTTTTCACGTCATGACCACTTAAAACGACATATGAAAGGCGTCCACGAATCAATCAAAGTCCAGTGTTCTAACTGCTTCAAATGTTTTTCACGCACAGACAGCTTAAAAAGGCATATTAAAAACGTCCATGAATCAGTCAAAGTCCGGTGTTCTAGTTGTGTCAAAACTTTTTCACACGCTGACAGCTTAAAAAGGCATGTGAAAAACATACACCATAGCGCATCTGTTGTGAAGACAGGAACGGGAGCAGACACTGACGTCGTTGAGACAGAAGATATGGAAGTAATGAAGAATTAGGAAAGGTTACAGAGTCAACAAGTTATTCCACGGACTAGTATTTCTGCGAGGGCATACAACGACGAATCAGAGATCCGTAGAACTACAATAGTCATAGAAAACAGCTTATGATTTGTATTATGCTGTGTATACTAAATAAATGTTTGTAAAATATCTTTATATGTTTTATAATAATAATAATAATAATAATAATAGTTTATTTATATCACGCCCATACACTGATTTCTTGTCCAACAGGGCGGACTCTGCCATTTTTGTTTCAAGACTGTTTGCAAGGATGTATAACCTCAGGGTTAATTAATTGAGGTTGACCTGCAGAGCATATGTGCGGGATTGGAACACCTGGGAAGCCAGCCGCCGACCTCTAAAATATAAGCCTTCTAAGCTAGTAATTATTAGCTGCCTGCCTGACCTTTTTTATATGAACACTTGATAAATTTAATTGTTATACAAAACAAATGATAATTATCTAGAACGTAGACATTTAAAACACACACACATGTAAGACCGGAATTATTGAACGAGTTGATCTTAAATTTAGGTCGTTTACAAGGAATTCTGGGGTGCGCTTTTATAAACTAGGCGGTTAAGTTGTTTGCAGAATGCAAGGCTTGATATGAATAAATTGCTCCTTAATGTTAAGAAGTGTTTAATTATCTCGCTCTTTCCCCTAGAACCCTTTCTTGTATTTTTAACTATGATAATTTAGAAGCTAGTTAAGTCTACATGTACAGCTTATTATAAAGTATATTATAGAGACTCAGGAATCAAAATTCGAAATGTTTTATATTAGCTTCATTAGAGCTTTATGAAATAGAAAAACATAATACTATACTAATAATTCCGGTTGAAAAGAAACCGGTTGTAAAATCGAACTTTTATAATTAACTTAAGCTGTTACAATGATAGAATGGAGCGACGTATTTGGGCTTTTGTATCCGCGCTCATGTATAATAAATAGTATTATACTTTTTATTGTATCCATCGATAAATATTAATTTCGTATGCATCTGTTAGATATTTATGTTGCATTATGGATAATTTATTATTGCTTATTCAATTTTAAAATTTAATGGATATTACGTGCGGTTTCTACGTTAAAGGTGCAAATAACCAATACCGGCATAAATTACATTTTTAAGATCTAGTATTATAGAGACGAGGGTATTAACGGCCCTTAAAGTGTGATTTGGATAAATGAATTGCTTTCTTAGAAATAACTTTCTAATTTTTAAATTACTTTAGCTAAACGCACAAAATTTGTCAAAACAAAAATTTAAATCCGATATAGACAAAAATTCTGGTTTTCACTTAATTAAAAGCATAAACGACGCATTATCTATAAAAACTTAACGTTATCGTGCTATAATATCTTGCATTTCGACTAGAATAGATTTTTTGAAAGATAAAACACAGGTAGTTTTACCGCCTCCTTCTATTGTGAATTAAAAACAGATTGTTCTGATATTTTTCAGATATAATTTAAGATTCCCTAAACAAAGAATGCATAGGCTTACGGTGGTATGTTTAATTATGCATAATCAAAACTTTCGGTGCGTTCAAGCGTTATCTGATCGTAGAATACCGGGCAGGTAAAAAGAAGGTAAGCCATTTTGTAAGAAGGGTTCTCTTTTTAAATTATATGTACTAAATATCAACGCAGAAATATACCAAAACGATTGGAGTTACTAAAAAATCTAACAACCCATAATTTCGATCGGGTAACCAGATAACTAGCAAGAATTTTGACTTGTCAGATCTTGCATATGGTCTCGTATACAAGGGGTTGTTATAATACCGTAAAACTTCATTATTAGTCGGCAACAGATAGGTGTGTTTACATAGGATATTTTGTTCGGGTCGTGGTTTATTGTTTTAAATTTTACTATTTGTTTTGGTGTTAGTTGATAATATTTACTGCGTGCGTGTGCTTAACGTATAGTTTTTTTTTGTTTAAAATTGCGCGTAGTGCATATTTACAGAGGTGTAACATATTAGGTAAGTTTCTTATTATAAACCCGAACCTTTTATCTCATGTAAAATACTAATGCTATTATAGCACGACAACGATAAGTTTTTTACTGAATAAAGTGAAATGGTAATTACTAATTTTCTATTTCCCTTTGTACGTGTCTAAAACTAATACATCAATAGTGTTTACTGTCTCCAGCCTTACTTTGTGGAAGTCCATAATCATGAAAATTTGCATTTATTTTGTTACACTTATAATCTCTAATTTACTGGGGAAATGACCGCAAACTAATTATTGTTATGATGACGAGACCTGTGTGATTGATTTATTGCCCCATGGAAATAGGTGCGTTGTTTATTAGATTCCTGTAATATTAAAATTAAGGTGAAAAAGAGTGTCGGAACAAATTTTTGTTTATTAAAAAGAAAAGTGACATGCCGCCCTAAAGATTTTATGTGAAAATCTAAGTATTTTGATTCGGAAAAAGGAAATAAGTTAAAACCTAACCATCATCGATCATACTCTTATGTACAAGGAATTTTTACTGTACAAGGAATTTAAAATGTTCAATTGCCTGCTATCCAGGTAGCCAAACCGACCTTTTTGGGGTATGGTGATGCATTTTAATCTGTTAATTATCTCGACAAGTCCACACGTCTTTAAGGAAGATTGAAAAGATTATATATATTGATGATGAAAAAAAAAGGGAGAGAATTTTTACAGAAAAGAATCATTCAAACCTGTTTTAAGCTTGAAGCAGGTATAAAAACCTCAAATTTCTAGTGATTTGGAGGTCGAAGCGTGCCTTTTTAAAAGAATGTATAATGCCTCAGGGTGTTTCCCTTTTTGTCGTCGTCGTCGAGGGTAAGGTAAAATTTAACTCCAGTTTATTTTGGTACCTTCTACAGTATAGTCGTGTTTTCGTTTTTAAATTTAAAAGATGATTAGTGTATATTCCTTCTTGATGAGAGGTGTTTTAATTTAAAGTGATATATGGTGGAACTGGTAAGTTATTTTCTGCATTAGAATTAGGTTTTTCTCTTTTTAAATAGTTAATTCAGACGTTGATACATATTAGTGTTAGAATCCAGGCCGATCCCCGAACGTGAATCAAGAGTCTTAACGTAATTTTCTTAACATGGAGATCCGAAGAAAGCCCTTCACGTAGGGTAGCTACTGACATAGATATGACGGTTAGTCGAGCTTGCAAACCTCGCAGTGGTATCAAGGATTGTCGGTTTTATTTTAAATTTCATGATCTCTTTGGGGTAGAAAGCTTCATTAGAATACAACGGTCTTGATCACGTGGTTAGTCATCCGTGAAATATAAAATTCTAGGGCGGGAAGAAAACTGGCTGTTCGTTTATATCGAGCAAGTCCGCGATTTGCGTTTAAAGCTGTCTGTTTCATTTACTAGCATTAGGATGAAGGGGATTTAATGCGACCTCTAATAGCATCAGTACGTAGGATAATACAGATTTCTTTATGACGGTATGACAGATTCAGTACAGTTTCTAATTTAGCGCCACATGTTGTTGTTGTGATATAAAACGGCCGCAGACTCTAATTGAAGGGGCTTCTCTAATACAGTTCTCTTTTTACGCGACCCTCTCTCTACATACCGGTAATACAGATTTCTTCATGACGCGCCCTCTAGTAGTAGTACACAGGCTGCTGGTAATACAGATTTCTTCATGACCCGCCCTCTATTGGCAGCACACAGATTGCTGGTAATACAGATTCCCGTTTCATGACGCCCTCTATTAACAGCGCTCTTTGTGTTTTTTCCTAGCAACACCATTTAGCCGAGCGCCGAACCATATGCCAGTAATACAGATTCCGTACTTCGAGAAACACGTCAGACGACACCGGCGCCATCTGTTTTCCCCTAGCAACGACGCTACAATTTAGCCATATGACGAACCAAAAGCCGATAATACAGAATGTCGGTACAAAAATCACGTAAAACGACACCGACGCCATCTGTTTTTTCCTAGCAACACTAACTCCATTTAGCCAAGTGACGAACCAAATGCCGATAATACAGAATGTCGGTCGTAAAACGACACTGGCGCCATCTGTTTTCCCCTAGCAACACTAACACCATTTAGCCAAGTGACGAACCAAATGCCGGTAATACAGAATGTCGGTATTGCAGATTCCGTACTTAACCACCTAGAGAGAGACAGACAAAAGTTACCAGATTAGAGAGAGACAGAGGATCTAGGGTCCCTAGAACTGTCTGGGCCAGGTGTCGCAATACCTACTACGAACATAATTAAAAAAATACTCAAGAAAAGTCAACTTTCATTATTATCAATATGCAAAAAATCTGATTTATCATCCCATTTTTCATCAAGGGCAGAAATATGTTTAAGAAAACAGGATAGGTAATATTAAATATAAATATAATGAAAATTCAACAATAACAATTCAGGCAAAAACAATAATTACATTTACATAAATATTAAATATCTAATTAAAAATATTAAAACTAATATTATAGCATTCCTGTTAATAGGAAAAATCAAATTACGAAGTGTATGTATGGTCGAACCTTGTATGAATGTTTATAGTAACATCTGTTTTATTTAAAAGACTAGCCAAAATAATATTTTTTAGCAGGATTCGTTGTAATTCTTCTTTTTTCAAACCAGCATCCCGAATATCATCTAATATGTGTACAAAAGTTGCGCCTCCTTTTAATTTATCTAGAACCCAAAAAATTGTTTACTAATGGTACATTAACATAATTATGGTTTTTAAATAAGGGCATGTATACATACTTGCAATTTTAGCTCTTGTTTCTTTGTTTAAAAAAAAAAACAGACAATGTCAAGTGACCTACATGGGTTATCTAAAACTTCACCAGAATAAGTCCCTCGCTTTTAGTCAAAACCTCTATCCTTGAAGGACAAGCTTTTCCAATTTTATTTATTCCTTCGCTTTTAAAATGTCTTACACCTTTCCCCTTGTTTATGTAATTATAGGAGCAATGACAGTTGTAAAATTATTTCTTACTGCCATCGGCTAATATGAATTATGCAGAATATACAACGACAAATTGCTTTCCTGGATTTGGTCTTTCCGTCGATGAAATGCTAGAAAATTGATTGGAATTAATTGTTATATACATTGATATGTTCTTATATATTGTTACTTTTTTTATGACTTTCTATAAACACTATTGCGTAACATAGTTAAATAATATTATTATTATTATTATCAAATCCAGGAGCTTTACCTGAAGAAGATTCTAACTGAAACTCATTATACTCAATTTCCACTTTATGTACAGTGACCATGTGTTTTCTCAAATCTTATAAATAAAACAAAAACGAAACTTTACTTTTAAATAGGTTAGGTACAAATCCTACGATGTCAAAGTCTGCGATGTCAAATCTACGGAGGACTATATACTAGGAGGCGACACGCCGTATCAGCAAAGCGTACCCGTCCTTGAACTTAAACTCAAGTTCCGAGCGCATCGCTAGGTGGCGCAGTTGTTCAATTCTCGGCTACATTTCAAAGGAAGCAAATTGTCAGGACATTGTTTTTAATTTATTAAAAAAAAAACAAACTACAAAATCAACAAATAAACATAAATATACCCTGATTCATTACTATCTAGCCACATTGCAGTGTAAACCGGGTCACGGTGAATATGATTTTGACCCAATTTTCACTGCAAAGGGGCCAGATAGTAATGAATCCGGGTATATTATAATTTAGACTCTTTTCTTAAATTTCTAGTCTTCTCTTTCTTAAGTTTCCTAGCTTCATTAAGCGTTCTACATAAAAAATACAATCTAGTAATGACAAAAAATCTAACTACGGCTTCTGTTAAACCAGCCCCATGCATTTTGCAACCAATTAAATTCAACTGCTTATCTTCAAGATTTTGCACTACTTCTAAAATAATATTACTATTTATTTCACTGCTTGATGATACAATTTCCAAAAATGCAGATTCAAGAGTGCATATGAGGTGAAATAGAGCGTCAGATGGATACGTTAAGTAACCTTTTGATAGCAGCTGCGTAAATTTGTCTCTGAATTTTGGTTCAGCAGATTTAAGGCAGTTCAAGCATTCGTCGCACTTGGTAAATCGATAGCACTTTCTTGCCATATATCCTGCAACATATGCTATAACAAAAGTTGATGATTCTTCAGTATTGTAATCGTGATCATTCTGAAAAGTTCGCTCAGGAAAAGACACTTCATCGAACCATATGCATTTATCCATAACTGTATCTAGATTCTTCTGAAATTGGGCTACATTTTCATCTGAATTAGTTACAATTTCACTGGTGTTAATCAAACACGAAAATATTTCGGCATTGTCGACATTACAACCTCTTGGAGGTTTTATGAGAGAGTAAGTACTAATTAATTTAAAAATTTGAATAAAAATATTTGAATCTGGATGGTCGTTTGCACCACAAGCCCCTCTCATCATTCCAAAGAATCTCTGGAACGGAAAACAAATTAGAAAAACACTTACTTACTTATAAGGCACAAAATCTAAAAGCAAAAAACAAAATAAAAAGTTCCTCTAAAGCAAAAAACAAACTAAAAAATGCCTCTAAACTATTATACTCTCTTCTATTTACACCATCGCATCAGAGTTAGCTTTTGAAATTTTCAAATACATAAAACTGTTCACCTCTGTATAATAACGACGATATGATGTTAGTAAACAAAGCAAATGTATGTTAGTCACAAATACAGTTTGTGCCAGTTGCAAATGTCCATTCTGAGTGTTCCAAATTAATTTTTTTCAACTTTTAATTAATTGTGGCTTCTGAAAATAGAGTTGCCGGTTTGTTTTCACTAGGTTAAGCGATGACCGGAATTTCAGCCAAATTTATTAACTTGGCATTGATGAGAAAACTACGGTTGCAACATCCCGACTGGACATTTGAAACTGCTACGGACTATAGTTAAACATTTTTTAATATCAAAATTATGTGCCTCTAATACATCCTGGTTTAGTCTAGCTGTCATCAAGTATTCATAATGGCAAGTATCACATAAAAACGATAAAATATCCACAGTGGCTTTAAGAGTGACAATAAATCCTAGGAAAATACTTTCAGACAAAAAGTAATATTCATTTGCTAAAGCAAAGTTCTTCCAGTTGTTCAGATATTCCACAAATTCAAGTAAGAACTAAACATGAAAAAAATATTTTAAACAATAAGAAAAAAAAATTGTGCAGGATCATACTTGAGTTTCTGCAGAATCAGGCCTTAAAGGATTTTCTGGTGTTCTAGAACTCATTATTTTAATAAAAAATGCTATTTTATTTATTAAAGTCATAGTAGGTTCACAATCCTCCAAATTTGAATTATAATCCTTGTATATTTTCATTGCTGCTGCAGTTTTTTCACTGAAAAACTAAAAAAACCTAAGAATGACAAAATTATATAAATAAGTAAACCTACTCTGTACGCTCTTCCCACATTCATTTTTTGATAATGTTTTGGTTGTACGTCATCTTGACATAATTGTGGACAAAGCTTCAGACTGAAGCCCTTTGGTTTATCCATTTCAACAACTGTAGACCAATGAATAAGTTTAACTATTCCATCTGGAGTCTGCGGAAATTAAATCATCATTGTAACAATATAATAATATTATGTTACTCGTTGCCCGTTGTTTATGTAAAAATTTATATTTACCCAAGTTTCAGGCCTATTTGTGATAAAGTTTCTCAAATTTTTACAAGATGTGGGAAATCAGAACAAAACCAGAGTCTCCTATTTTCCTCATATGGATGTTGACATGACGACTCAGTTTCAGATATGTTGAATTTTTTCCACATACTGCGATTCCAGCTTGCCCCATCAGTAGTGGCAACATCAACAAAAAATCCAGATTTCTCAAGAAGGATTACCCCTTCAATAATCAAATGCTCTAAAACTGTTGAAGATGCACATCCCACTGATAAAAAGCTTGCAATGGATTGAACCCAGCTTCCTCTAAATGGTCGTAACATCATTACTAATGCATGATCTCCTGCTTTATTTTTCTGATGTTTAGGTGTGTAATCACCTAAATTGGTAAACCCATTTACTTTCAAAGTCGTTCTGTCAAATGTTAGTTTTTCTGATAGTTTCATCTCATCTATTAACAGTGTTCCTATTAAAAAGCAAAGTCATAACCAATTAAATCAAAATTATCCTATTTATGCAGTTCTTACCTCTTCTGTCACTTTCGGGCATCAATTCTGATTTTTTCTTTAAGAGATCAAAAGTACGTGATTGAAAACCGTAAGCTCCACTAATCCGCTTAATGTACCTGTTAAGAGTTTCTACACATGGCAAAGGTAATAAATTAACTTTGCGTAAGTGCTCGTAAATAGATCTACTTTTTATTCTAATAAGCAAACAATCATAAATCCAAGCAGTTGAATAACGTCTGTTTTTTGAATTCTTGACATTATAGCGGTAGCAAAACATGTTCTCACAGCTTCTTGGTGGGAGGAAGGCATATTTTTAATAGCCTCCTCAATCACGTGTTCTTTGACTGAAGCAAATTTATTTTTCAACGAGAGAATTTCTTGAGACAATTTTGATATCTAAAAAAAATCTTATTTTTTACAATAGGTGATTATGATTATAACTATTACCTTATTTTTCAGTCGAGTGTTTTTTCGCTTAATGCACTTGACAACTCCCCGAAGTTTTTCATGTTTTTTTAATATGTTTGGCAAACGATCTTTTTTTAGGTGTGTTCGAAAAGCTTGCTGACAATTGACACATTTGTTTGCTAAAATTCCTCTCTGTCCAGGTTTTCTTTTTCGAGCTATCCCTAAACATGAATGTGTTCTAAAATACAAAAATTGTTAAAATTGATGCATTTTATAAGTTAAATAAACAAATTATTACTTTGCAATAATTTCAATACCCTTACATGGAACGAAGTCATTTACAATCTTTAAAACTTCTGTAATTTCTTCCAGGTGCATAATAATTGTTTTAATATTATTCTCAAATATTTCAGTCTTACCAAAAAAAACCTACAATAAAGTTAAATTACAAACATAAGTAGATGGGTCTATTAGACGTAATACTGACTTGAACAGACATGTCCGAATGTAAAACAACTTGCTTTTCTACTTGATAAGTATCATTCCATTTGGCAAATATTAAATCATCAGAATGCTGCAAATGAACCTTTGTCCATTTCGTTGTAGGTAAAAGAAGGTGGTCAAAATTGTCTTTCATAGTCTGAAACCAGCTTTTTCCTAGATTTTCCATGACATTATTTTCAGTTTCATTGTCTATAATCTCCACACTTTCCTCAATACCAGCAACTGCAGTATGTTTATTTAGTTTTTGTTCCATTTTTCGAGCAATTTTTCTTATAGTTGGAGCTTTTCGTTCTGGTTTAGGGTTCGACAGGCAATGAGGCAAGTTAGGAAATATGTAGGGAACTGCATCGCATTTTAGTTTGGATCGTCCTCTTTCAATCTTATTAATTTCCCCATCATTTATTTTTGTTTCAAAGCATTTTACAATGTCTGATTGCAAAAAGTGCACTTCACAAACAACATCATTTTCAGCTAATTCTTTATCAGCTCTTGGAATAGCTCTCTTCCATTTATTAAAAATAGTCTTATCCTTCAATTTCAGAGAGGCATTCATAATAATAATTATGTAACAGTGATTTAAAAAATAACTTACCTTTGGCGCCTTAAACAAGCTTGCATTTTTTATCCCATGCAGCTTATTATATTTCCGCGTAGATGAATAACCAGCTTTACACCCCGGCACAAATCAACTGTTTTTACTTTTCATTTTGTACAGCTCTACTCACCATACAATCATTTAAATTGGTTTAACGTACGATGAACCCCATTACAACACGTGTAAAATGTCGATGAACGTAGCCGCGTCACCTATCGTTGCGCCACTTGTGGCAGTTCGGTCAACTAAAGTACGCTGCGTACAGAAAATTTGGATATCTGCATAAGCGTTTCGTCTCCTAGTATACAGTCCTCCGTAGTCAAATCCTGCGATGTCAAATTAACACCAGATCGCACGTGTCGCGAGACGCTCGTCTAATTCTTAAATTACACAGTTAAATTTTTCATTTAGGAACTCTACGCTTATCTACCAAATTTTCTCGGGCAGAAAATGAACGAAAAAAAATTACAAAAATTCTACCGCCGCGCCAGGCGCCGCCCTTTGCTAAAATTTGTTACTACCAGGGACAGACGGCATCGTTAAGCTAATAATAATGAATGGAATTGGAATTTGCAGCAAGATGAAACTACTTATTTAATTCTTGGAGCTAGGTATGTTAGACCTTTTTAATACTCGTATATTTACATACATTTATTTTATTTTAGAATCTTAGAAGTATGAAGTTTATTTAAATTTATTTATTTGGTATAATATTTATTTAAATAAAACCATATATTATGTCGTAACTGTCCAATCTTAATATCTGCTAGTGTTTATATTGGAAGAAAGAAAGAAGAAATTTATTTTAAAAAGCACACCAAATACAAATCATCAAGATTAATTGTTGAGTTTCTTTGTACTCAACGATCATTTTAACGTAGCTGCTAGTGACAAGTTTAGATGAAAAACATGTTCTCATAAATTCTCTTGACATTTCAAAATCATCTGCATTTATGCTACTAATCAATTGTATCTACATAATATATGTGACTGTAAACGCTAACCAAAAGAACATCTACCACAACTGACTCATAGTAGTGAGAAACCATTTGGATGTATTGTTTATAATTGTAAATTCTCACAAATGGCAAGTTTGCAAAAACTCCTCCACACTAATAGTGGTGAGAAACCATTTAATTGTAATATATGTATTTATAAATGTTCACAAAAAGGAAGTTTGAAAAGCCATATGTTCACTCATAGTGGTGAGAAACCAATTGCATGTAATATAAATGTAATGTAAATGTAATTATAAATTCTCACAAAAAAAAAGTTTGCAAAGTCATATGCTTATACATAGTGGCGGGAAGCCATTTGAATGTGATATATGTAACTATAAATGCTCGTTAAAAGGAAATCTGAAAAGGCATATGCTCACTCATACAGGCGAGAAACCTTTTAAGTGTGATATATGTGACTATAAATGCTCTCAAAAAAGAAATTTATCCAATCATATGCTCATTCACACTGGTGAGAAACCTTTTAAGTGTAATATATGTGACTATAAATGCTCTCAAAAAGGAAATTTACAAATTCATATGTTCACTCATAGTGGTAAGAAATCATTTGCATGTGATATATGTGACTATAAATCCTTTTTGAAAGCACGTTTGCAGCAACATTTGCTCATTCATTCTGACGAGAAACCGTTTAAATGTAATATATGTGATTATAAATGCTCTCGAAAAGATACTTTACAAAAGCATATGCTAACTCATACTAGTGAGAAAGTTTTTCAATGTAAAGTGTGTGATTATAAATGCTCAGTAAAAGCCAGTTTGCAGCAACATATCTTCACTCATACTGGAGAGAAACATTTTAAATGTAATATATGTGACTATAGAACCTCGTTAAAAGCGAATTTACGGCAACATATGCGCACTCATACTGGCGAGAAACCCTTTAAATGTAATATATGTGACCATAGATCCGCATTAAAAGCGAGTTTACGGCAACATATACTCACTCATACTGGAGATAAACCGTTCAAATGTTGTATATGTAATCGTAAATACAGGCAAAGAAACATTTTGAAAACGCATATGCTCACTCATACTGGCGAGAAACCTTTTAAATGTAATATATGTGACTATAAATGCTTACTAGAACGGAGTTTGCGTCCACATATGCTTACTCCTACTGGCGAGAAACTCTTTTAATCTAATATGTAACTATATTCTTGTTTAAAGTGAATTTACGGCAACATATCCTCACTCATACTGGAGATAAACCTTTTGAATGTTTTATATGTAAGCGTAACTACTCGTAAAATGGAAATTTTTGGAAGGCATCTGCTCACTAATAGTGTACAAGTGTACAGTTACATATATTATACTCATAATATATAATATATGTAACTATAGTTGTGTACAAAAAGGTAATATCAAAGACCACATGTTCACTTATAGTGGCCAGAAGCCATTTCAATGTAATTTATGTAATTATAAATGCTCACTAAAAGGTAATTTCAAAAACAAATGCTCACTTGTAAAGGAACTATCAGCATTGAGGATGTAGCACGCTCGGTATGCACTCCGTTGCATTTCATTTTCATGAGCACATTTCTGTGAGCGTTATTGAGTTTGTTTGGCAGTTGCAAGAAAAATAAGGAAAAATTGATTTATAGTGAGTTTATTTTTGATATTACTTCAGTTTATTTTATTTTTATTTGTATTATGTTGTTGAACACTTACACATGTAAGTCATAAAATCACTTATTACTAATTAATGTAATCGTATCATATTATTATTTAATAATAGTATTATTGTTTAATATAATAATCTATATATTAAATATTTAAATTTTAATTAAACGAAAACAATCACACACATGCTCCTAGTTGAGGTGCTGAAATGTTTTTTTGTTAGATTTAAAAAATCAAAAACTGAAAATTGACCCATTGCACAGAGGGTCAAACAGCAAATCTGACTGGGAATAATTATTATACAAAGACAAGATTAAGTGTTATCCTCCAATTTATCGTTTATTTGAAATAAAGAAGAAAACCACTCGTACATGTCTGCAGAGAATATTTTGAACATCTTTCTTATTAAAAAAGTGTTTAATTTTTAAAAAATAAATGAATCCGTTATTCAAAGTTTGTATCAATATTACAATTTAACCAAATACATATCATATTTAAAACAGTAATTACTTAAAAAAACGCAAACATGCACACAAATAGAAGATTGTATATTAAACTATAAGTATATAGTTACATTATTCAGGTGTATTCTGTAAGCAAATTGTTGAGATTGTTACGCTTGTTATACTTGATATGCAACAAGCATAACAATTCATGTGTCAAAAACGGTATTCTGTAAGGATTTATTTTGTTCAACTAATTGATATGGCTTAACAGTTTATTGAAATCTATATCAATTGTTGGATAACAATTGATATGAATAACAATTCACCACTTCGAGATTTTGATGTTAGTTTTTACTTTTAAAACGTATCGTATATGAAGGAAAATACTTGGAAATTATTTAAGATATAAGTAATTTTAAAATAAACGTCCGAGCAGTTGTCGTCGAAGAAATAATTTTCCTCTTCTAAAAAGGTTCAGTGCATTTCGACTTCGTAGGTTGCGGTGAGCGGAACTGTTTGTTGTTATTAGTAGTATTGCTACTAAACGTAAGTAGATTTTTTAATGATTGCCGTTGATTCTTATTATAATAATTTGGAAGGAAACGTGTTCTTGGGTAGAGTAGAAGAAGTGAAAGCAGCAAATGAAAGGTAAAAATAAATAAATGGTATAGTGTAAAAACTTAACCTAACATTCTACACAGAAATCGTGTTCGTATATCGCAAGGCAAGTATGGGATAGTATGACCCTTTTTCTTTGCCTGAACTTTGTCAGATGCATCCGAGATAGCAAGGAATGATTGATCAGGCGATGTTGATTGCAGAAGACAAATAAGAAACAACATATAAATCACTTCTTATAGAACGAGGTAATATTTATTTTATGTGATAAAGTATCGAAATTGTTACAACATTATTTCCTATTATTGTTTTTTAGAAATTGTAGCAAATTGGCTACAGCATCAATAACAGTAGCCTTTTAACCTCTTTATGACAGTAGTATTCTTGCATATGCAGTTGTAGTCCTCTTTGCAGCAGAGAGAAGTGCATCAATACGACGAATGGTTCTTTGTCGCTTGAAAAGTACTTCAGTGCCACTGTTTGCACCCCTGGATCTTTTAGTGCCCTAGAAAGTCTAACTGTTTACTTGGACATCCTCTACTTTGACTTTCATTGTGGGAGATTGTACAAGTATGATTTTATTACCTTCCAAAACATCTTGTAAATTGTAACATCTGTTGCAGTAATCACTTCTGCTGATATGTTGACGGAATTGGTGGTTCTAAGAAAAATGACAAGTTCCACCCTTAAAGTTCGAGCTCTGTTTCTAGTGTTGCATTTATATACATTTTGTAAATTATTATAAATAAACTGAAAACGTCGATGTAGTTTTTTTAAATAAAGTGTTGAAGTATTTTTTATCTTTAAGTTTAATTTTAATATCTTGGAAGTATTATTTGTTGTCGTAGCTTGATATGTGTATTTTTAGAAATTGTTGCTAGACAATATTTTCTCTAGATTTTAATGAAATTGTAAAGATATAATTATATCGATTTAGGTAAAATCCTTTTGTAGCGCTTATGGCAATTGTGTCAATCTACACAAAATAACTGAAAATACTTACTTATGAAAAGAGACTGATGTTCCTTTTTTGTACAAAGTTCCACAAACACTGCATGAATTTACCATTTTATTAATAAACTTTTCACAGTTTACTATATTTCTTTAAATTTACGTATAATTAATAGTTATTTACATTACAAGCTGCGAAAGTTTACTTTTAGGTGCAAGGTGTTTTTGATTGGCAGAGGCGAAGCGTAAGTGTAGCCGAGGTTAGTTAAAAACACTCAGCACCTGATAGGACTTTATTGGTAATGTTGACAACAGCCACCTTATAATATTATATTTAAATTGAGAGTTTTACTTCGTTGTCTAGGGACCGAAAGTTTTTCATACCTAGCAACCACCTCGCATGTTTTACTTTCGCTTTCAAGTTATGTGTTATGTAATTAGTTGCAATTTAATTTTTTTGCAATTGCTCGACGAAGATTTGTTCCTGCATGAAAACTAAATTGTCTGCTTGAACTACCAATCAATTTACTGGCATAGGAAAATAAACAGAAGATAGCAATACAGCACTGCTTACGAGTACATTACCAAACTCAAGAGTGATTAAATAGTTTATTAACCAAACCCAATTTAGAAAGCTTTTTAAATTACGGATGAAAAATTGGAAACTGGAATAGTTCAAGTTCTCGCAACCCAGGAATTAGTACCTAAAAATGTTATATCTCTGAATACTTGCATTGTGTAGTCATTGGTTGTAATTTAATTTTTTGCGATTGCTCAACAATAATTTGTTGCTGCATGAAAAATAAATTGTATTGCATACCAACGTGCAAATGTCCTGGAGAATGCAAAAACATGAAAAATGGTTTACCAAAAGCAGATACCGACGCAAATTCGGAATTCCAAGTATTCCGAGTAAATGTGTTTATTCAGTTTTTCTTTCTTAATTTCAGTCTTTCAAATAGTTAATAAATAATTGCACAATATGCATTTTTAATTTGAATTGAGTTGTCTTTGTAGTTTTATAAAAAGTCCTTGAAAAGAGGTGGACGTATCTAAATATTTCCATGATTTTATTAAGAAATAGTTTTAAATCCAAGATGTGATTTTTTTATTTTGCGTTTTCTTAGTTAACATTTAACTTAGTACATACAAATTTTCTGTAGTTACATACAACGCACTGCTGTAATATAGTTGTTGTTTACTAATTGTAAGTATGTAAAGCCACAGATAATGTCCTAGAACGGCTTTTAGTTATTGATGAATATCTTTGCTTGTATAAATTAAAGGAAAAAATAATAAATAAATACGCCACTGTGTATGATATGCAATGTGTAAAACGCATACGAACATATATTTTGTTTACCATGGGTGAGACATAACTTTAACTATGCATTATTACCGTGCTAAAGTCCTTTTTCGTTAACCAGCAGCAAAAACGAGACGCGGTACTGTTTACGTTGTTTTGCAGATATCTTCGCTTTTATTATACCTATGACAAAAATAAAAGCACCATTGTGTTCACAGAAAATCAATGCAAAACGTTTATTTCAGTCGTTTTTTCTTAACATGTACTAGATTTGGAGATATTAAGTGTTAAATGTAATTTTGCTAAACCTTAAAAGTACTGTTTCTAAAAATTGACTGTGAAAGTAGGAGTTCCCGTAAGAAACGATGTAAATAAATATCTTAAATGTTTTTTTTAACAACTTAAATATCGATGTAACCATTGATAGTTTTGTCACAACATAGCGAATGATGTTCCGCAACAAATAACATAAAAATTCAATTTCGCCCTTTTTTTTACTAAAATCCCCTATTCTGCCCACCGCACCGTTATTTTTTTTACGACAAACATAACATATTCTGCTTAACTAGAGATAGACTGCAACATTTACAAGGTATGCCCAACGCAAATAAAAACTAAGGCAGTTTCTGGCTAAATAAAACTCTTACTATCTAGCCACCTACGTAGATGCTAAAATGAACTTAAAGAATAAAATGGAAAAACCCAACTAAAGAGCAATTTCGTCTCGATAAAACGCATATAAATATGAATACTTTATACAGTGGTGTTCAACAAGCTAACCACTTTTTGACACCGCGATCTACTTTCTGTACTATTTAATGATACTGTTGTATTATAAATTTAATTACGTTTACATTATTTATATTTGAATGAAGTATAATATAGGTACTTAAATTCTTAACAACAGATCAACCACAATCATAGCTGCGATTGGCCGGTCCAGCCTGATGGACTGGTTATGTATTCTGTATGTGACTATATGTACGTGATAGTAACTTACCTATCGGTGAACTTTTTGAACCCAAGCTACGTATAGCATACAAAAATCTTATAAGTCAACACTTTTTAACAGTTTATGAATGAAACGTTTAACTTTCCCACATTTATCACAAAAATAAAATATTTAAATCTTATCCTTATCCTTATTATCTATCTATACTAACATCACAGTATATATAACATACAATAATGTGACTGTCGCAAATAATTTCCATCCACCACACCACATGCTGTCGCGTGTCAGTAGTATGCAGACAGCAGTTCTGTTTCAAACACGCGACAGAACGTATCGAAATTACCAGGGCCGGATAAACTCACAATCGTGCAGTATTAGTGCCAGTAAACAATGCATAGTGTCAGTCGTTGTGCCGCCAAAGGCTGTAGAAATACCTCGGAAAGAACTACCATTAGTTTTTCAGGTTTCCGATGGATAATCACCGGTAAGTGTTATTTTTTCCTATATACTATTATTTTTTAATAAATACGCTCGTAAAAACAATGCCGTATTTAAGAATTCACTTTTGTATATATTTACCAATTGCTTAAAATTGAATTACTAACACGTAATAGAACAAATAAGCGATTACGAAATCCTACCTAATAAAATTTGGTATGCTGATTTATTAAAAGAGTTCAACAATAAAGAATTTAGCTCAACGCCTTATCAACAGGTGTGAACTACATCGCCTTTTGTTACTCTCGACTGTTAAAAAAAGTCAAAGCGTGCGTTAGGATTGTGCTTTTTAGCATTTCGTTTGTCATTGTGTCTTTAATTTAATATGAATGAAAATAAATTTTATTATTATTAATTATTATTATTATAGTGTAAATTGATTTCATCTCTATTTTGTACGTATGTGATTTCGGTGACCTAAATTCTTTTGTAGGTAACTAGATTTGTTTGTTGAACAGGTATTCAAATTGTATACAGCTATGCATTTGTTCGTAATTATTTCTAAATAAAGTGAAATGACTATTGCAGCGCAAGAATATGGTTAATGGCTCGAAAGAATAATGTAACTTTAGTTGGTAATTAACTATGTAACAAGAAACAACTCTTCTAACTTAGTTTAATAAATGTTTTAAATATCTAAATTGATTATCGTTTTATTTATTAGATTCTATAAGTAAAACAACTTCAATCAAATGGTTCAAATGGCCATATTTTACTATACCATTATATAACAAGAGATTTTGTTTACATATTTCTTCAACACATTTTACTGAATGTGGCTCTGCGTTTTATTTACCGCCGTTTTATTATTCGTAGGCAATGCCGACCGATAAACATCGGTCCACTACTTCGTTTATGGTCGTGATATTCGAAGGTGGATTAATAGAATGAATAGTGCCGCATGCAACTAAACCTACTGATTGTTATATATATATATATATATATATATATATATATATATATATATATATATATATATATATATATATATATATATATATATATATATATATATATATATATATACTGTGCTAACATTCCATAAAACTTGTTTGCGTCTTTAGCGTTGTCAGTTTTACCATAACGTAACAAAATACACCAGTCTATAAATCTAGACACGGAGCTATTCCATTTATTGTTTATCACCAAAGACGAGAATTAAAAGCTGATAAAGAAATAAATATAAAATAATGTAGTGGGTATTCAAAGCAGCGATTTATTTATAAATGGAATAAACACATGTAAATAATAATTTAAATGTGAAATTTTATACACCCCTTATGTTGTTTTGTAAACCAAGTGGCAAATATCAAGAAATGATACATTTAGATAGTCGTTCAAACAATTTTATATGTTCATGTTAATTTAATTTTGTTTAATTTATAAAGAAACCGTATGATTTAACAGATGCTCCATTGTAGCACATATTTGTTTTTAGTTTCTCATTATAGTGGAGTAATAACCTTACGTTTTTATCTCGGAACCGGTTGAAACTACTCGGATTTTTATAATTATTTTTTTTAAATTTTGGAAAAATAAGATATTAAACCTTTATAAATTAGAGATTGACGCTCGGATCGGAAAATGTGGTGAAATTCGAAAAACCTAAAAATTTTCCAAGTGGTCCAGTACTCGTTGCTCGACCATCTCAGAACAGGATCATTCTTTGTGTGTTATCACACCTAATGTAGTGATAGTTCCAAACGACTATTAATTTACTTTTATTCCTTTTGATTTAAATACGGCAACCATATTTGTTTCGTGGTGCACGACGGACGTTTCTTGCTGTTCTTTATGTAAACGAAAATCTCGATATCAAGAACGGTTAGTCGTAGAGACGTATGGTAAAAGCCATTGTATTGTTCACACTTCTAACTACATTTGTTGTTCTAAACAAAACTTTTGTAAGATGCTTCCTTATTGGTGTAATCTAAGCCCGAACACCTTTTTTGCCAATTTTCCACTTTTTAGGGTGCCACATTTCCAGGAACAGGTGAAGTTTCAGGTTCATTTTTTCTAAGAAGGTGCACAATTAGAAATAGTTTATGTTTAAAATATTTGAAATCTGAAACTTCACTATTGTAACGAATTGGAAAACCCTTATACACACGGGCGATGTATATTTCTAGAAGAATCTACAACGTTCGAGCCGGCTCGCGTGTATGACGGCCGATCTTTCTAGTACTTTCTACACACTTCCGTGTGGGTATATATCGCGTCCGCGTAGACCCGGCAATAAATTAGTGTTCGACCGGTGAATGAAATGTGCTTTGTGTAACTAGTAATCAACTATATTAGTGAATAAATAAATGTTTAATAATTAATTGTTGTAATAATAAATAAATAGTCCTTATATAATCTACTTTAAGTATCTAGCATTTAAGTTCGTTAAACAGTTTATAATTATAGTGTTAAATAATTAGTTAAGATTAAATTGGTGCATGTAAATAATATTTCTATTGTTAATAGACGATTAAACAGCATTTTTGTTATTATTTAAAAAAAACGTTACACTATTTTGGTATCTATGGGCTTTTGAAATTCTTGTTTTCTTTATTTTTGGGCAACTTTGGACCTCAATATATCTGATGGGCATAGATGGATCTCTTTTATATTCCGTATCAATGAAGCAATATATGATGGAAAACTGCAGTAAGAATATTTTAACTTTATGTTAGCGTGAGCATACAGTTGTGCTCATGTTATAGCTGCCATACAATTTACACGGATTGAGATGAAAATCGACTACGGAAGAAAATATATGGAAAAAGCACCCTTATTATATTAATAACCTTCGTTATCACTGCAAGGACTTTTATCAATAGCATATAACTATATAATAACAATAGTAATAATTTTACTTCCCCAAACCAATGTTAGCACCAGAATCAAGTACATTTACTCAGTAATACTAATGGAGATGGTTTACATTTAAAATTTTCAACTGGGCATAATTCTGTCCTCACTCTAATATCAAAGTTAAAATTTATACCACAGTTTGCGATCATGTACTGCTCATAATATAATTCCATCAGCGCCCATAGGAGATATTGATGCCCAAGTTTTGTTTGCCAAAACTGAAGAAAAAGCCCGTCGTTTTTATCTCAAAATCGGTTGAAACTACTCGGATTTGAATGATTATATTTAAATGCATATAAACGCGTATATAAATACGTACATATAAAACATTAAAACCTTTATAGGTTAAAAGTTGACGATCATATATTTATAGTTAACTACTAATGGAGATGGCCATATATTAAAAATACATAGTTTATCACTGGAACTATTATAGTCATTTATTTACAGTTACAGTTTTCAGCTCAGCATACCTCTGCCCTCATACTAATATCAAAATTAAAACAAGAAGAAAATGATAAAATCATCGCTATAGGTGAAACACCAGTAACAGAACTAGGAGTAGCTCGGTAACTCATAAGACAATCAGCTAACCTTTGACTTTCAGATAAATTATGATTTAAAGTTTTGGACATTGCAGATTTGACCAGTAGCTTTTTAAATGTTTGAACTGACCTTTCCGCTAACCCATTCGACTGGGGATTATAAGGTGGAGAATGTAACAGCTTAATCTTTCTTTCCGCGCTATATTCTTGAAATTGTTTTGAATTGTAAGGCGGACCGTTATCACAAACCATTATATCAGGAAACGAAAACCTTGCGAAGACATCATCTAACTTAGAAATCAAAGAATAGAAGTTTGTGGACTGTAAGCGAAAACATTCAACCCATTTTGAGTATGAGTCCACAAGTATTAAGTATTTAGCGTCTTTTAACTCAAAAAAATCTAAATGTATCCGTTCCCAAGGACTGCGCGCAGAAGGCCACGATTGACGGTTGACATTATTGCTGTTACTTGACCTTTGAAGCGATTTACACAATTGACATTGACTGATAAACTTGTAAATATCATTATCCATTCCTTCCCACCATACATAAGACCTAGCTAACAATTTGGTACGTACGACACCCTCATGCGCATGATGTAGAATTTTTAATACTTTTAATTGTAAATTCTTAGGAATAATAACACGATTACCGAACAAGACACAATTATACTGAACTGATAAGTATATTTTATTATTGTAAGAAGATTTTAAACTAGGATCGTGGTTGTATGATGACCAATTAGAAAAAATTAATTCTTTAACCTTTGACAATACTGGATCACTAGTTGTTTCTTTACTAAAATCATTGGAATCAATGATTGATGTACAAAGATACATAAAATTGCATTCTACGTACTCCGCAACTTGTTCACTTGGTAATCTAGACATCGCATCAGCTTGAGGAATTAAATTTCCCTTTTTATAAACAATTTTATAATTATAAGCTGACAATATTATAGACCATCTAATCAAACGCGATGACGCCATAATAGGAAGTTTCTTCTTTTCTGAGAAAATAGATTTCATGATCACTGAAAATGACAAATTCTCTAACATAAAGAAATTTATGAAACTTCTTTAAACCAGAAATTACAGCTAAAGCTTCTTTATGAAGTTAACTATAATTCTTTTGAGCTGGAATTAAAGTCGCAGGCTCAAAGGCAATCGGACATTCAATTCCATTTATATTATGACTAATTACGGCTCCGACTCCATAAGAACTCGAATCGACTGTTAATGAGATTGGTTTTGCAGAGTCAAATAAAACTAGTAAAGAGTTTTCAGATAGTGCCATTTTACTTTTTGCAAAGGCAATATCACACTCAGATGACCAAAACCAGGAAACGTCTTTTCTTAATAATCTATGAAGGGGCTCCAGTATCGTTGGACACATAGGAATAAAGTTACAATAATCATTGAGCATTGACAAATAAGACTTCAGTTGTGAAACATTTTTAGGTACTTGTACTGGCAAAATCTTCTCTACTTTGGACTTCGAAGGACTTTTGCCTGCTCCAGTAAATGTAAATCCAAGAAATTCTATTGAAGATACGAAGAATTCACTTTTATCTATATTAACTTTAACATTATAATAATCTAATCTACGTAAAACTTGATCTAAGACTTTCTCACATTCATTTAAATCTTTCCCACCAGAATACCCATCATATCAGAATATCATCAAAATAAGCTGCACAATATTTAATATCTTTAAGCACAGTATCTATTACCATTTGAAAAATTGCTGGCGCAGAAGCTAAACCAAATACAAGACGATTAAAGACATACAGACCATTTATTGTATTAATAGTTAGCAATTCTTTACTGACATCATCTACCAATAGCTGCTGATAAGCATTCGACAAATCTATATGACAAAAAAACTTGACAAGATACAAATTCATGAAAAATTTCATCTGGACGTGGTATTGGGTATTGATCGACACGTAAATATGGATTAATCGTATTTTTAAGATCAACACATAGACAAAGTTTACCAGACCTTTTAGGAACACAAACAACTGGAAAACTCCACTGACTATATCTGACTTTGGAAATTATTCCTTCTTCTAATCTAATTAATTCCTGACGAACTTCTGCTCTCAAGGCAAAAGGGACACTATAAGCTTTGTGGAAAATTGGTGTAGCATTTTCTTTCAAATTAATATTAACTTTAAACTCTTTAATTGGTTTATAGTTATTCGTAACAGAAAAGGCATTAGGAAATACTACAGAAAACTTTTTAACAAGGCTACTTTTATCGACATTCGAACTGTCAATTGCATTGACATTAGACTTGTCAGAATGACAAATAAGTTCTGACATAATATTTTTCCAATCTGGACAAATTACATTCATCCAGTTTCTACCTAATATGGCTGGATGTGACAAGTTCGTTGCCACAATTAAAGGCAAAACCGGAAAATTTCTAAAATCTGTAGTTTCTACTTTGACATACATTACCCCAAAAACTGAAAGTTGATCAATATTTGCAACAGTTAATTTACCCGTATATGTAGTTAAATTCGCTGTTCTAAAATATCTCTGGTGTAAATCCCATTATATGAGGGTAGATGAGCTTCCACTATCCAAAAAGAATGATATTTTAACATTATTAACTAACAACGGAACGGTCACAGGGACGGGGTCTGCTTCTGAAATTAAATTTGACATTAGATTACAAGAAAAATCAATTAAATTAACACCCTTTTTAGGGCAAAATTGTGACGTATGGCCCTTCAAAGTACAAGAAAAACGTATCCATTTGATTGCAGGACACTTTTCAGGTACATGTTGTACGTAGCATCGGTTACATCTTTTTCTACCTCTGATGTCACTTCTATGATGCCACTGTTTCGACTTACTAGAATGTTGACTACTCCAGGTTGACTGTTTGTATTTTGAATTGGAACTTTCATCTTGACCACTTTCGACAAATGACTTTGACCGAGGTATCTGTACATTGGTAGCCTTCACTTTTGACCTGCTGATTTGACAAATCTCTTGAGCACTGACATTTTGATTGACTTGATCTCTTCGAATTTCCTTTGAACTCATCATAACTGCTTCCATATGAAGAATTATTTTACATGCTCCATCGAACGTTAAACCTTCATTTTCCGATAAAAGTTTACTAGTCATGGCGTCATTTGATAGACCGCACACTAATTTATCCCTCAAGGCTTCATCAAGAAATTTGCCAAAATTACATGACATTGACAAATGTTTAATAGTAGAAATGTAGTCTTTTAATGATTCACCTGATAACTGATTCCTTCTAAAAAACTTGTAACTTTCAGCAATTATACATTTTTTGCTTGAAAATTTGGAAGTGAGACATTCAATACACTCTTCATAGCTGCATTCATCTAACGGTTTAGGGCTCAAACATTTACGCAACAGTGTATACTTCTCAGCTCCTAAGAATAAGCAAAGACGGCTCACCTTCTCTCCTTCGGGAATTTGAGACAGCTCAAAGTATAACTTTAATCTTTCCAAGAAAAATTCAAAAGGTTCAGAATCTTTTTCAAACACTGGAACTGGAAGATTTGACAAAACATTTACAACTTGCCTCTGTTCAGTTAAAACGACAGGATCTAAATCATCTTTTCGTTTATCCTTTTTTCCCATTTTGACAAGACTTTTGAACTTACTACTATGACAATTACGACCTTTAACAACATAAAAACTTAGATTTTCTTCGTCGCCAAAATATGATATGTATTCCTATATATTTGAATAGTTGTAACCAGACAATAGACAATATAGTACAAGCCAAATATGGTTTTTATTTTCAGGAAGACTTATACAAACATACACCATTACTTTATTTTTTACATCTACTTGTTATTTATTTTATTTATTTATTTATCATAGCAACAACGACTAGACAACTAATAACTAAATGCATTATCTATTAATACATATCAATTTGTACAAATAATTTTTTGGTAACCACAAGCCTTAAAGGTATTGTAAACTAGTGGTGGGTTATAACGCATAAAGGTATCAATGCGGGTCTAGGCCACAACGGCCAATGACCACAACGGCCAATCGCTATTTTGGCTGTTGTGGTCATAACCGCAACGGCCTCCGTGACCATAACGGCCAACAGCCACAACGGCCAATTTGACCATATCGCCCAACTCGACACTTGACCATAACGGCCACCATGACCACAACGGCCAACTAACATTCTACCCCATCCGCCATTTTGACCACAACGGCCACCGACGCTTATGTATTGCCGTCGCTGGCAATACATAACTAGGGTTGGGCTGGCCAACTAGGGTGTGTGACCACAACGGCCTAAATGACCACAACGGCCAACTGTGGAGCGTGACCACAACAGCCAAAATGACCACAACAGCCAACTAGGGTGTGTGACCACAACGGCCAAAATGACCACAACGACCAATTTTTTCATTCTGTTATTTTGGTTTCATCAAAGTTCATTTCTCTCTATTAACTTACACAGTATTTCAATAATTATTATTGAAAGTTATTGGGGTTTACGCAGTCCATTCGGTGTTATTAATATTATATAGATTTTTATTTGTATTATGTTTTGGTTTGATTTTCTTTTTCTTGATTTTTAACTTTAAGCATATTATGTATTTAAAAATGTTTAATTTACGAATTTAATTATTGTTTTGTAGCGCATTTTTTTCTTTTTTCTGAAGCTGGTTAGTGGTACTATTTTTGTTAATTGGTATTTACTTTTTTTTTTGTTTATTGTTTCAAGCCTTACTTTGTGGAACTCCATACTCATGAAATAAATAAAGATTATTAAAAGTTTCACAGTTTTATTAAAATACAACCTGACAATATTGTTTCGACAGCTATGCTGTCATTATCAAAGGTAATATAATTATAAACAAACACGTCGCTAAGGTAGATATAAAAATAGGTAACTAGATAAAATAATAATAATCAGAATTAAATATCTAATACTTCCAGTAACGGAGAATTACTGAGCTCAAGTTGTTCATTCATTAAAGGTACCCTGAGTTTGTGTTTGTATATCTCAAAGGCTTCTAAAATGTCTAATTTGCGGTGTTTGGCGTAATTCGATTTTTCAGGATGTTTATTTTTTTAATGGCGTGCGTGTTCTTTATATCTTATGTCAAAATTTCGAAGTGTTTGTCCAAGATATACCGCCGTCAAACAGTTTAAGAAATTGTTAGATGAGCAGAGAAATCAAGATTTCCAGAACTATTTCCACTCCCTAACAGCACCTAAAGCAACTGGCTGGATTATGGAACGCCACAAAGATCGTGTTTACGCCTCTTACCATTGAAAAAGAAAACTTCATACGGAACTTCCTTCAAGCGCGAAGTAATTAAGGGTATCGAAACTGAAATAAATCAGAAGAAGTCCCCAGGTTTCGACCTAATAACTAGAAAACTCCTAAAGAAACTTTCATATGAGGGATTTTGTATGATAACTGTGATCTATACTGCGATATTAAGGACGGTATACTTCTCTGGCCAATGGAAGGTGGTCCAAATAGCAATGGTCCCAAAACTAGGGAAACCGCCATCAGATGTGGCCTCATACAAACCCATTACTTTGTTACCCATCCTATCAATGGTTTTTAAAAAATTGCTCGTAAAGCAAATGTCACCGATAATTGACGAAAATCGGCGAATATCCAACTAACAATTTGGATTTCGTCGACAATAGGCTACAATCGAACAAGTACACATAGTTGCATCAAAAATCAAGTTTGACCTGGAGACCAAAAGATTTTGTTCAACGGCATTCATAGACATAAGCCAAGCCTTTGACAGGGTGTGGTATGTTTGTAGATCTATTCTACAAGCTCAAGCCATGCTTACCGTTTACCTTCTTTCAAATTCTCACGTCATACCTCACTGAAAGATACTTTTTCGTGAAAAAGCAAGAATCCACTTCAGCTCTTCTACCCATAAAATCTGGTGTCGCGTGAATGGTCCGATTTTATACCTAATTTTCAACTAGAAACACGACCCTAGCAACCTTTCCAATACTGGTTTCCCGTACTAATGCAGATATAGCTTTCAGAAACTTAGAAAACCACCTAAGCCTTTTTGAAAGATCATGGAATATGATGCATTAAAGCAAATATACAAAAATCAACACGGACCACTTTTACTACTAAAAAACTTATTTGACCTCTAGTTCGCCTTAACGGAAGCTCACTGCTCCAAAAAGATTAGGTCAAATATCTAGGGATCCATCTAGACAGACGTCTTACATGGTCAAAACATCATATATGTATTTTAGATATCTACTCCTTACAAACTATTATCCACACTACCTGAACAGTTTAGCAATCGAAATCAAACGTTATCTTGCTAAACAAAACGATTATTAAAAGAAAACTGAATGAAAAACATGAGCTATATTTTGACGGTAATATATTGCGTCAATAACGTCCTCTTAAAACAAGATGTAAACAAACATTTCTCTTAGAATTTAAATTTTTAGCAGTATGTACATATGTATATCTTAAAATTCTAATTCATTTGCCGGCGCCTCCATGGTTACATTTAACAGCAGTCCTTAAAATAACCAAATGGAACGCAAAATATTGTTAATTATATTAAATGAGGTTAGAGTGGTTGGCACACAAAGGATTGGTGGGTGGCATCTTGGCAGCGCTCATTTACGTTTTGTTTTACCCTATTACTCAACAGTTCTGTATTTTATGCATTTTTAGTCAATTTTATAGACTATAAGTAATATTTTGCAATTTGTTACGAAAATTATAATAAAATAACTCTTGCGTGACTTCCACGCCATATTTCATTTCACATTTTGGAGATGGTTGGATAGCCTAATTAATTACATATGAAGTACTAAAACATAGTAAAACAGAAAATTAATTTTAAAGAGACTTACCCTGTAACGGATTTGTTGTTTCTAATAATAAAATCACATAAAGTAATAAAAACAGATACAATTCACTACAACTTAAAACCTGTCTTCTTTCTGTTATTTAGTATCGGTACTTATAAAACGCAGGCACTTCGTTGGTAACACGACTTATTAAAATCAGATGAGACATGCGAATTGTGAACACTTTCAAACACATCTAACGGTTGCCGTTATCATGCTTGCTCATTAAAGTTGCTGAAAACTTGTCGTACGCTTATCAATTAAACTATACATGACTAATAAGAAATAGCAAGTCAAAAGCAAACTTGTCGTTAGTTTACGTGCTGTCTGGGATTCCAGTATAATCTGCTAACAAACTCAGTGTGTATTAGGGTTTTTGTATAGCTGGAATTTGCATGTAAATTATTAACAATCAACTTTTTTAGTGCGACTTTTAACAGTAGCAGTCAGATAGATATCTTATAAATAATTATATTCCTAATTTATATAATTATTATATTCGTGTAGTAGTCGCGCTATAAGAGATAGCTCATGGGATATGGAAGGTTCACAACGAATGCAATGACGAATGAGTTATCGATGCCACATTTTGGATGAAAGCGGTGTTTTGCAGCACTCTAATTTTGTAAGCCTAAATTATTTCGTTGCATCGTTTACGGAAGAGCTTGCAAGTGTGTTCAATTGTCAATACAGTTTAACGATACGTTAAAACAAAGCACCTATAGCAGCTTTCAAATGGTAATTATATCTATATGTTGCATATTAGGTATGCCAGAAGTTAGTAATGATTATACTTATAGTATTTATTTTCAAGTAGGAATTCGAAGTGATGAATAAATAATGTATGTGTTTAGACACAACTGCATAATCTCAGACAGGATTTATAGTAAGAAGGGACTAAAACGATTGGAAGAATAAAATACCTACAAATGCATCAATCATCGAATCTTTTAGTGCTACTGTAATTTCAGTGTTCATAGGATGTAAGTTTTTTAGTCCTGTTTGTAGTTGAAGGCAAAGCTGTTAGCAACAGCAAAAATTAATAAAAGAAACTATACCAAGGCTGAATGTATAATATGTACAAAACAAATTTCAAATCATGTGCATATTTCTGTCACTAAATACCTAATAATAATAATATGTGACCAAGAATAAAGTAACTGATCTAACCACCAAAATCCACTTATTGAGAAAAACTCGTGTAAACAACTTATAATACCTATCGGCTACTTTTGTTTGACCATGTTTACTAAACATAAAATTAGCATTCATCAAATAAAGAATTTTGGGTCCAATTTGTCAAAAGCATACTTCTATCAGAATCCCTAAAAAGCATGAAAATGTCACATTAATGTGACTATAACTGCATAATGAACAGAAATATGCAACAACATACACTTGCTAATGGTGGTAAGAAACTATTTGGCTGTAATATATGTAATTATAAATGCTCTGAAAAAGCAAGTTTGCGAAAGCACATGCTCAGTCATAGTGGTGAGAAACCATTTCAGTGTAATATTTGTAATTATCAATGCACACGAAAAACAAATTTGCAAACGCACATGCTCACTCATAGTGGTGAAAAACCATTTGAGTGTAATGTATGTAAGCATAAATGCTCCCAAAAAGCAAATTTGAAAATGCACATGCTTACTCATAGTGGTGAAAAACCATTTAAGTGTAATGTATGTACGTATAAATGCTCACTAAAGTCACATTTGCAAAGGCACATGTTCACTCATAGTGGTGAAAAACCATTTGAATGTAATATATGTAGGTATAAATGCTCACTACAGTCACATTTGCAAAGGCACATGTTTACTCATAGTGGTGAAAAACCATTTGAGTGTAATATATGTAAGTATAAATGCTCACTAAAGTCACATTTGCAAAGGCACATGTCCACTCATAGTGGTGAAAAACCATTTGAGTGTAATATATGTAGGTATAAATGCTTACTAAAGTCACATTTGCAAAGGCACATGTCCACTCATAGTGGTGAAAAACCATTTGAGTGTAATATATGTAAGTATAAAAGCTCACTAAAGTCGCATTTGCAAAGGCACATGCTCATTCATAGCGGTGAGAAACCATTTAAGTGTAATATATGTAATTATCAATGCTCACAAAAAACAAGTTTGCAAATGCACATGGTCACTCATAGTGGTGAAAAACCATTTGAGTGTAATATATGTAAGCATAAATGCTCCCAAAAAGCAAATTTGAAAATGCATATGCTCACTCATAGTGGTGAAAAACCATTTAAGTGTAATATATGTAAGTATAAATGCTCACTAAAGTCGCATTTGCAAAGGCACATGCTCATTCATAGTGGTGAGAAACCATTTAAGTGTAATATATGTAATTATCAATGCTCACAAAAAGCAAGTTTGCAAAAGCACATGCTCACTCATAGCGGTGAAAAACCATTTGAGTGTAATATATGTAATTATCAATGCTCACAAAAAGCAAGTTTGCAAAAGCACATGCTCACTCATAGTGGTGAAAAACCATTTTAGTGTAATATATGTAATTATCAGTCCTCACAAAAAGCAATTTTGCAAAGGCACATACTTACTCATAATGTTGAGAACCCATTTCAGTGTAATATATGTAACTATAAATGCTCACTAAAGGCAAATTTGGAAATGCACATGTTCACTCATAGTGGTGAAATACCATTTTAGTGTAATATATGTAATTATGAATGCTTGGTAAAAATAAATTTGCAAACGCATATGCATACTCAAAGTGGTGAGAAACCGTTTCAGTGTAATATATGTAAATATAAATGCTCGTTAAAAGTAAATTTGCAAAAGCACATGCTTACTCATACTCATAAGCAGCACTAAACATCTTCATTAAGGTGTGCAGATGTGTAATAATTCTGAATTTATAAAAATGCATACTTTGTGGGATAAAATAACAGTTAAATAAATTGATTTCAACTTGCATATGATACTATAAGAATAATATATCATTCTATTCTTTAAATACAGGATCTTTTTATATATTAAAAACTAAAAAAAATGAATGAAAATGAATTGAAAAATGAACATGCCCACACATTCTGACAATAGAACTTGAATGTGGTTGAAATTAATGTTACTATTTATTACTATTCCTAAAAAAGAAATAAATAATCGTACCAAGGTATATACTTACTTTATGAATGTTGTATTTTTAAAGAAAAAAAATTTCAATAAATAAAAAACTACTGGCGCATTCGCGATACAAAAATTTTAATTTATTTATTTCCTAATTATTAAACATTCAAGACAGATTGTCTTTACTGAGAACAGTCTCTAGATGTTGTCTTTGCTCTGCATGTAAAAAATGTAAAAATATTTTATATTGTTGAATCCCCAGTAGCACACAATATTTCTTTAATATTTAAGTAATATAAATATATTTACAACAAATATTTTAATATTATTATGCAAGCATGAGCTTTTGACAGAATGGCGGTGAATCATCTGACAACAAATTGCAGTGGTATTTTTTTGTAAGATATTACATATGCGTTGACATATAATACATATTTATTTTAGCTTTTAAAAATAATTAGTTAAGTTGTACAATAATTATCATCACTTTCTAATACAACCATTATTATATAGTGTACCCACTATATTATACAATTAATACTAAATTTATATTTTGATATTGTAACGTTCTTTTTAAAATAATAACAAAAATGCTGTTTAATCGTCTATTCACAAGAGAGATATTATTTACATACACTTAATTAAAAACACTATACCTATAAACCATTTAATGAACTATTTAAATGCTAGATATTTACAAATTTAAACCAGGCTATGTATATAAGAACTATTTATGTATTATTACAACAATTATTAACATTTATTTATTTACTAACATTCAATTACTAATTTACACAGAGTACATTTTAATACGCCGGTTAAACATTAAATGAACTCCCTTCTGTGCGCGAACGTCAATTTATATCTTCCATATAAATGTTCTGGAACGTATTGGACTAAACTAGTTGGTGTATTGTTTGTGTAGCCGTCGATAACTCGCCGATGAATCATACATGCAGGTGTTGATGAATCATACATGCAGGTGTTGATGAGTCATACATGCAGGTGTTGATGAGTCATACATGCAGGTGTTGATGACTCATACATCTAGAATGTTCAATGACGGCGTATATGGGTTTACCATTCGTTACAATATTTAATCTCATTAAAATCTGAATTTTGATCTTATATCTTTCTTATTGGAATATCATACAGTATGGATCAGTTATCCAAATTTTGCCTTGAATCAATAAACAATTATCAAAATAATATATTTTTAAGTTTTGAGTTAACAAAGACCTGATAGAAAGTGTACCTCAAAATCATAAGTGAAAGTTTTTGTTATATTACGAAAACAACCAAGTGAAGTGTCCTGATACCATCTTGGTTAGATTAGAAGCCATTGGTTTATTTTCAGAATTTCAGACCGACTTGCTGGAGATATACATATATAATATAGTCCAGTCAAACTAAACATTTGAAATGGAAAATGGAAGTACATGGGATTTTTTATTTCCAGCATGCAGGGGGGGGGGGTTCTAGAAAAGCTTAACTTGAAGTTTTCGACCTCAAATTCATATGAGCTTTTTCCGCCATTTCGAAAAGAAGGGATGAAGTGTTATTTTGAAATTATCTCTGTAACCGTAGGTCCGACAAAAAATTTGTACAAAGCATTTTTGTCGGCAATACGATTGTCTACAACTTTTATTTCAAACTTTTTACGCGTAATTTAAAAAATGAAAAAGTTGTGAGAGAAACAAAAGTAAAATTGTGGTGGCCGATTTACCTTTCACCGGTTTCCTGCAAAACACATTACATTTATTGCCTGCGAGTCCATGATTACATGTATGTTGTACGTGGGGTTCCCGTGTTAACATACCCCCACGTTCCTTCCAAAGGAGGAAGTAATTGAGAAACGTTCAACCAGCGCGCTATTGCTCCCAGTTGCTCATTGGTCGGAGCGAGGTTGCCCATCCACCCTCTACTAGCTAACCAGGTTAGTACCGGAGCGATTGACTTAATACGTGCTCACCCGCCGGCTCCCTCCCGTCTTGTAAAAGCACTAATTTCGAACGATTGAATAAAGAAGATGTACTTGATACGATTTTCTTATTAGGTATCCAAACTTCATTTGACCATACCGTTTTTACATTCTATTAATATATTTGGAGATACTAATGTGATTGTATAATGTTTTATATTGTACCACACTTTTTTGTTTCGTAACACACTAATTTCGAACGATTGAATAAAGGAGATGTACTTGATACGATTTTCTTATTATCCAAACTTCATTTGGCTATACCTTTTTTACATCTTATTAATATATTTGGAAAGGAGGTCAAATGAGAGGTCAAGGTTGTGTGGCTTCATTATACTCATTTGTTCACTACTGCTATCTGTAACCACTTTTGATTTATTGAGAAAAAACTGCAAGAAGTACACAATTAAAAAATTATTTGTTTAAAAATCAAGGTTTTTCAAATAAAACAAAAGAAAAAACTATAACAAATGCTCCATATGTTGCCCATTTGCATGGACACACATTTCGATGCGCCTTTGGAACGATCTTTGTGCGTTTCTTAACATTGCCGGCGTTGCATTGCATGTAGCATCGTCTTGCATTTTACCTATGGCCCAATTACAAAACTGTAAACGTTTTAGAAAATAGTCATCAGTTAATTCCTGATGCATTTGAATGTGATATGGATGAAACTTATTTTTCTTTAAGATTCGGCCAACAGAACGTCTACTTATTCCTACAGATGAACTCATTTCTCTCTGACTAACATGGGGATTGTCATTTGTTGCCAGCACAACAGATAACTCATTTTCTTCGTTCACAACATTGTTAATTCGTTCACTTTTTCATACTGTACATTGCCGGTCCTCACAAATCTATCGAGCAGGTTTTGAAAGCTGTGAACTCTAGGGAGCCTCCGTTCAGGATACCGTTGGTGGTAAATTCTGCGGGTAAGCAAACAATTTCTTTCCGACTCGCCCAAAACAAAAGTCATGTCTACAAGTTCTTCATTACTAAAATTCATTTTGAAAAACTAAAACACCTACTAGAACTAAACACTGGTGGTCGATAACTGCGAGAAATGTACGTTTTGCATACGTGCACAACAATTGCTAGATGCTTGTTGAGTGGATGGCAGTCATGCTGTATTCTACGACCTTCCTGCTCCTGTGCAGTTCGCCTCGAGTGATTAAAGGCACAGGACCATTCTTCCACCCATCGACCAGAATTTGAATCGCTAGAGAAGTACACCTACTAATACATTCTATGTAATTATTATCGAATCATTGTTTAATTGCGTATAGAATGCATATGTTCGACAAATTCGGTATTACATGCCAGGGGTAAACTTTCAACTGCTGTCTTCCACTATACCAAAGAACGTGATAAAAAAGTAAGTATATCAAAATTCCCACCTTTACATTGTGTACAAGAAAGGTAAGAATAATTTTTTCCGTGCGACAAGAAATTAAATACTTATTTTACCCCATACGTTCAATACAAATGACCAACCCCCTATATTGTAGCGGTTTATTTTTGATAACTTTGTAACTACTTACATGACACAAAAAAGTGTAGTATGAAAGTTGTAGAGAATCGTATTGTCCACAAAAATGGTGCTGACGACTTTTTTATTCAGACGTACGGTTAAGGAGATAAATAACTTACCAGTAGGAAAAACTTTATACGGCTTACCTGCTTCGTTTTCGACTTACCTCCATTCGACCGCTGCCTTCCACTATACCAAAGAACGGAACCAAAAAAGTGAGTGCTCTTAGATTGTTCGTTTTTAACTTGTCTACAAGAAAGGTAAGAACAATTTTTCTCGTACGACCAAAAATGCAATAGTTATTTCACCCCAAAGATTTGCAACCCCTAAATTTTTACGGTTATTTGTTTATAACTTTTTTATTACAAACCTTTCTCAAAGAGGTGTAGTGAGGAAGTTGTAGAGAATCGAATTTCCGACAAAAACGTTCTGAATTACTTCTTTCCTCAGACCTACGATTAACGAGTTAAATTGAAAAACACTTGAACCTCTTTTTCCAAGATGGCGGACATTTTGCAGCCTCCGATTAATACGAAAACTTGAATGAAGACTTACCACATACCCCCCTACATACTAAACAAAAAATTGCTGTTATCAAGTCTTTGGGTGTTCGGGAGACCACACGACGTTCACCCATAAAACTGGCTGCCTTCTACCCTATCCTTGAAACATGGAAACATGACTGGGCAATGGATGAAGCAGCCAGGTCAAGTGTGTGGTAGAGAAATTTGTGAGAATTCTCGACGGTCATTCATATCGATCAGGGGGCGCCCTGGTATATGATACCTGTGTGGGCGGATTCGAGTCTCGCCTTGGATAAGGTCATTTATGGTCACCGAACGGAACCCGCTGTTTGACCAAGGCCATCTATGGTCACCAAAGGAATCCGCTGTTTGAGGAGAATCGAAGTGAGGTTTATCCCGGTATTGAAGGAGTTCATGCCTATGGGAAACTGCATGCCGCCAGGTAACTGTGCTTAGGAGCTATCCCGACCGACCACCCTATGATTCGGACTGCAGCTGGGTGGTGATTGGGAGAAGTTCTAAAAGCCATTACACTTAAGGAGAGTTGAAGCGAATACATAGCCTCTCACAATCAAGACTGGGAGTCTATAACGTGTAGACTTACGATCGAAGCTCTGTCGAGGGCCCACCAAGCCTATATATTGGTAGATCGTGGTGGCAAAACCATTAAAAAACCAAGTCCTGCCACAATTCAGGTTGGATTCGATCGGGCAGTGGCCCCAACCCCTGTTTCGGGGAGGAACTTGTGAAGGTATGAAATAGGACTGGAGGGTTCCTCTATCAACTGAGTTATGTTGGGGGAATAGTCCTATTGCTGGACTAGGTACTTCACCCCGTATGAAAGATGATGGGAGGGTACCGGCGGGTGAGCACGTGTTAAGTCAATCGCTCCGGTACTAGCCTGGATAGCTAGTAGAGGGTGGATAGGCAACCTCGCTCCGACCAGTGAGTTGACTGGGAGCAATTGCTATGCAATTCGCGCGCTGATTGAGCATGTCTCAATTACTTCCTACCAAGGGAAGGAACGTGGAGGTATGTTTACACGGGGACTTCACGTAAAGCATGCAGTAAATCTGTTATCAAGTCTTGTGACTTTTTTTACCCGGTCGCCTGGACTAATAGTGATGACAAACTTTAGGATCTAATATTTATACACACAGAAAAATCTATACTTTATTTGATTACATTTAACTGATCAAAATATAAACTAGGAACAATAGTACGCTCTTGCCCATTTGATTAAACATTCTTAATATAATTAAACAAAAATAATCAATTTAGTAATAAAAATTACTTGTCAGAATCACTTGAAATGAGTACAATTCTTGTTAGCTTGAGCATAACGCAACTCAAAAGAAACAAATAAGTATTTTCAAAATGATTATTGAAATGTAATCTATCAAAAAAAATGTTAAATTCATTTTGAGTATCTTTTTGATTTTGTACTCAAAATGAATATATTCAACTCTCGGACAATTCGATAATATATTATACTCAATTTTAAGAAATAAGAAAATAGGTAGTGATGAATACGTAATATCCTTATTTGAATGCTTCTTTCTTATCGGAGCAATAAAATCAATATATATTATCAAAACAACTACACGATAGTATATTTTAAAAATCATGATAAGTTCAAATTGAGCATATGAACTAATTATCATTAAACAAGAGTTGAGTTATTGATCAGACGCAGATGATCAAGCTTGCAGCAGAAGGTTGCATTTGCACAGCTAGTTTTAAGTTTTTATTATAATAAAATGACAAGGAAAAGCTTAGAGCAATGAGGGTGCCCAGAAAATATTGTAGAAACATTTGTCAGTACTTAAGTATGTATACAATAAATTAATGGACTGATTTGTTCAAAGAAAGGAACTATTCCATTCCATCCAAGTGAAGAATAGATCAAACATTTTGCTCTTCTCATTTTAAAGCTCGCTTAAGTTTCGTTTATAAAATGCTAGCTAACGTTTGGTTGGACAGTTCTATAGACAAAAAAATAAGAGATATACAATAGTATACATTGTATACTATTGTATATGGGGAGGTTACCAGGGAGGTACCAGGGGAGGTTAGGTACCAGTAGGTACTGACTAAGGCCACAATTCTATAATCTATATCAAATACTTTATAATCTTCTAACAAATTTAACTTAAATACAATTTTAACCTAAAGTTGCTACTGTAAAGGAAGATCACTTAACCTAACTTTTCTGGGAGTGCTTGGATTAAAGTGGCGCGTAAAAGAAACTTATTCTCCTAAGCTAGTAGGTTCTAAAAATTTATAATATGTTATGCTTATTCTTAGAATTAAGGCAATTACCGGTCATTTACTAAAAAAACGCATTTCTCGCCATTACTCATAAGTATTATGTCAAAAACTAAAAACTTCATATACTATGGTGTAGTTCTCGTTGGGGCGCTTCGAATGACATACAATAAATAACACAACGAATAACAGTGCCTAGTTTGGAGCGATATTCGTCGAAATACACAAAAAAGAAGATTTTTACATTTTACATTGTACATTTTAGACTAGATTTCCCAGGCGACCCGAACCCATGCGGACGAATGCATAAGTGTAAGTGTATCTGAAGCACAATTTATCGTAAATTCTGAAAATATACAGCTCATGGTGGCATTCTGACACCATAAAGGAACTCTTAAAACCACCAGGAGGTTTTCTGTATCCCAATGGGTGCAGTTTCTCGGAGACAGCCTCTTAAAAGTTTAAGAAACAGTTTATTTGGTAATAAAGGTTTTATAAAACAAATCAATATCAACAGAAAATCTTGAAGAAATCAATAGAAATTCTTCGTTCGTACGCGCAATGGCCGCAACGTCATGTGACACGTGTTCAGCAGTTTTGACAAAGCACAAACCGGTTAGCGCGCAAACGCGGCCAAACTGGGTTGTGGCTACATTCCGCCACCGGGAACTTATTTTACAGGACGAGATTTCAAAAGATAAAGATTTCAAAAATATGAAGTATGAAATAGAGTTTAAAAATATGTAGTAATGTGTAGTACTATGAAGAATATGTAGTTTTACATAAAATATGTAGCGAATACGGACCCTGCGATTGACAATTTCTAACACAATAAATACGCTTCGGAAACTAAATTAAATAATGTATCCAACTATTATTAATTTTATTCTAAACATAACGTGGACCAATTGAAAGTTACGTCCAGAAAGGTCTCCATGTCTATATAACTGTATTAAACATTTCTTCATTATAAATGACAACAACAAAATATTTGACAGTTTGGTTAGTAACTCTGTTGTTATTCCTTATAATAAACTTAGCTGATTTTTCCCATTTAACCCAGACGAGCTTCAGGTTCTGCTACTTGATGGTTATTTCCCCAAGTTCCAAAATTCGACGTAGTTGGAAACTCCAAGTTGAGTTTCGGTTATTAATACTCTCCTTATTCTGCTTGTTAGGGTTACACTCTCCACTAGAAGCCTAAAATAAAATTTTCTGACTAGGAAAATTGTTCGATACAAAAATAAAAATGTTAACGTTTCATACCTATGATGATGGACGGCTAAAAGGTGAAAAAAATCGGTATCTACCTGATAACTAAAATGCATCCACATTAGAAGATAAAAGTAATAAACCTAAAATATAAGACTGTAAGTATCCTGTTGACGTGAATCCATCATCTATAAATTTTACTCAAATCAGGCTCTAGGTAGATTTGATTCGTCTCGGTCAAGGAGAAGACCTGGTCTAATAAATCCGCAATGTGCGACAAAAATGGTTTTCCTCCAAATTTCCCAATAGGGCAATTACCAGTTTGATTATAATTGATGCGGTACTATTAATCCGAAGAATCGTATTTGGAAACTAAATCTAACCATTTACAACATAAATGGTTCCCAAAATTTTGTTTATTAAATAGCACCATCAATTTTTCACCAGGATCAATTCGATCGTAATTGATTAATTCATGACCAAGTAGACAAGTGGCTTTTTTTGCTTTTTCGAACCCTACCACACAAGATATCTAACGAATGCAAAAATGCGCATTTTCAAATAACAAAAGTATACCGCAAGGGGCAGCGTTGCAAAAATTATACCAATCTAAATAAGAAATCCCATGTCAAATAGTTAAGTAAATAACAAAATACATTTCAAATCACACGGCGGATATTACGTATTGCGATAGCTTATGCGCAAAACCGACGTATGACCAGTAGTCTCAAATAGCATGAAGAGATAACTGCGGCAACAATGTTTATTAAAAAGGAAATTCACAAGATGGCGCAACTGGCGCAACAGAAAGAATGTTGCAAGATAAAGTTTGTTTACAAATCGTATACAAAATGGAAATTTATAATTTCTATTAAAAATACTTCTATATACGACAAAATTGTATACTAGGCGGTGGCGGCAAAATGCATGAAGAAAATTAGCCTCAGCGTTATGGATAAATAGAAATAGATGACTCGAGAGTTGGGGGGTAAGTACAAAATAAGTTAATTACTGTTTAAAGTGAACTAATAACCTCTTTCTTTTGGAATAGTTGAGAAAACTACGAGTAAAGTTCTTTTCTCTGTAAGTACGAAACTCTAGCAAATGATTCAATTTACTAACGTTAATAACTAATAAGTTTTTTTTATATTTGCGTGTCCTAATGGCTTCATTAGGACACGCATTTTGCGTGTCCTAATGAAATTTTTTAGAATACTGGAAACGATAACATTTTATTTTTTAAAGTTGATATCACTGTTAGACAGCTGTTCGTAGAATGTCAAACTTGTTATTTACGCAGTGAACTCTTATAACTGGAATGCAACGCTTGCGAAACTAGTATTGAAGGCTACATAAATGCGCCGAATAATAATTAGGCTTAATAAGGGCGTAACAGTTTTTACTTTATTATTAACGAAATTGTAAATTTTGATACTGACATCGTAAGGATGCATTGTGTATCTGCAATTAATAGCTCACGATAAACTTAACGTAATAAAATTAAATTTTATAAAATTATACCTTATAAGTTATAATATCCAAAAGATCCAATGAATAATTATTTTGGTTAACAAAAATCATTCTTTGCTGAAAATACTATTGCATTTATAGTTACCTCATTAATTCCTTTAACAAACAAGGTGTTTATTCTATGAAATGAAATATAATTATTTTTTTCTACTCCTATTCAATTATATTGCAATAATTAGCATTTTTTTCGGTAATTATAGTGGCTACAATGCACTAGCGGTAATTATGAGGCTATAATTCTCTGTTCCCAACCAATCAAAAGCTTAGAGATTCATAATGCTCGCTGTTCCATTTGAAATCGCCCACTATCAACCCTTCTGCGGCGTTGTCACTTGACAACCGATTCAACAAAGTAATGTCAGAATTGTTTAATTTTTTTATCAAATTTTGAGTTGATTCTTTATTTTGTGTTAAAAATGGACAATAACGCAGAAAACGAAACTTGTACTCCGCCAGAAATTGTGGAAGCAGCAAAAGTAACAACTGAAAACCTGTTGCCGACGAAATCCGCAAAAATGTATGAAGCCACTTATAAAGCCTTCATGGATTGGCGCAGTGACAAAGAAATTGGTTCTTTTTCGGAGAACGTGCTATTAGCATACTTTGCAAAGTTATCAGAAAAATATAAGTCGTCCTCGTTTTGGACACAGTATTCGATGTTACGAAGTACACTCGAAATACATCATAATGTCAAACTGGAAAGTTATGGAAAATTGAGAGCATTTCTTAAACGCAAGTCTGATGGTTACCAGCCAAAGAAGGCCAAAACATTCACTCCAGAAGAAATAAATGATTTTATCGCAAATGCCAATGATAACAAATATCTTGCAACCAAAGTAAGAATTACAAGTACTTCTTATCAGTAATAATGTTATTAATTGCATTTTTTTTTACTTTAGGTGGCGTTAATAATGGGCATTATGGGGGCCTGTCGCTGTAACGAATTAAAGGAAATGAAACTTGGGGATCTGCAAGATCTCACATCAACCATGTTAGTGAATGTGCCCAATACAAAAACTAAAGTGGTTCGCAAGTTTACCATCACAGGAGAGTTTTATAACATCGTCAAAAAATATGTCTTATTACGTCCACCTGGCATTGAGTGTCCCTCTTTGTTTTTGAATTTTCAAAAAGGAAAATGCACAAATCAAAAAATAGGAATTAATAAGTTTTCTGCGATGGGGAAAGCAATTGCCACCTTTTTAAGGCTTCCCAACCCGGAAATGTATACTGGTCATTCATTCCGGAGGTCTTCTGCCACTTTACTGGTAGATGCAGGAGGCGACATCACGGCCTTGAAACGTCACGGGGGTTGGAAGTCGACTATGGTGGCAGAAGGTTACATCGACGATTCACTGAAGAACAAAATGGATACCGCCCAAAAAATTTTGCAATCGGTTCAAGCTAACTCCAGTTGTAACACTACCAATAAAAATGTAAAGTTGGACGTAGTAACGCCATCTTTGAATATCACAAACTGCAACAATTTCACAATTCATTTTTACCCCAATAATGCATCAAATAAACAATAATATAGAATAAGTTCACATTAACTGTTTAATTGTTATTAATGTAAATTGATTTTTATTAATAATAAAGTTGTGAAATTTATATCGAAGTTATCTGATGATAGGAATAGAAAAAGTATAGTATTACATTCGCAATTATGGCCATAATTCACTCAAATGACTTGAGCCACTCGCCTGCGGCTCGTGGGCTCAATTGTCATTATCGTGAATTATGGCTATCATAATTGCTCATATAATAATATACTATTATTTCATCCAAGTTTTTAATTCATTAAGTAGCAATTATTTATGTCACAAATATATTGGCATACATTCTACTTTGAATTTATAATAATTTTCAACAGTACGTATAATACACCTGGCAAATTTGAACGAGGTCCTGTTGCTTAGCGAGCGCTGTGTGTATGACATAAGAATTGGAATTTCTACGCCGCGCGGATTACCTAAAGTTAAGCAAGGTTATGTAAAAAACAAAATTGCATAATGTATAGTGTTGCCAACTGCTATGCTACTTACCAAAATATCCATAACAAATTTTATTTAAAACTAAGTAATTTTTTTTAATTATTTAATAACGAACTAACGCAAATAGAAAAAATAGTATAAAGTATTCGTTTCATAACACGTTTTAGCGCACTTGTCCTCATTAGAAAAATCCCCGCTACGCGGGTCGTTTTCTAAACTCGGACGCGTGCGCTAAAAACCTGTCTTATGAAACTAATACTTTAATATACTATTTAGCTATTAAAAAGAGTGGAAAACAAAAGATACCAACTCATCACTAAAATTCTTACCAATGCAAGAAGAGTTGCCTATACCATCAGTATTTTATTTTATAACGTATTTGGAGTATTTTAATAAAGAAAACATTAGAAGATTTTTGTATTGCTTTTGTAATATATATTATGAACTCAAATTAATAGTATTAGCCAATTAGTAACTAATTTAATTTAATTCTACTGGCAGAAACGAACCGTTACACACTTTCTAAATATTGTAGTTGTAACTGCATAAACCTTTATAATCCCTATTGTTCGAGCAAGTTATATTTTCAGGTAGGCACTTCTTCAGACATCGGTAGTAAAACAAAATTTCAAAACTTGGTGTTTATATGAGTTAACGCCAGTACTACTACAAAACTAATAATTTTGCGTATAATTAAAAGTTAAACGTTTTATCTCGAGTTTTTGAATTTTAGGTAAATAAAACAAGTACAACACAAGTTATAGTTATTTGGTTTTTATTAAAATAAAGAAATATTAAAACTAACAAATTATTGTATACTTATCAAACTACACTTTTTTAATTGTGCAACTTTCATATAAAACAGTAATAGATTAAAACATAAATCGAGACATAAATAATAAAAGTATAAAAGATATAATAAAAGAGTAGAAATAAGTAAGAGTATAAAGTTTCTTTTTAAACAAGTTGAACAAATGAATGATTTAATCATGATGAATCACTTTACCGTTAAAATGGGGTTTGGGAGTGGGCTTCCTTTATTTATCTGTGAATTAAAAGATTAAAAAGATCATACAGAAGCTAACCAGCCGTTTATTTTTATTTTGAAAGAATTTGAAGATGAAAAAATTAAACAAAAAAGTATAAGTAATAAAATATCGAATATTTAGATACATGTACGATGTAGGAATCCCAAGTAATGTTTAATAAAATAAGAAATACATGTTAATAAGACTTTTTTTAAAATTCTTCTTTTGTATGGTTATGATTACACTTTTTCGGTTACTGTTTTTAAAGGTTTAGAACTTCTGGAATCTTAATCCATATTTCTATAGATTTATACAGTGAAATAGGTGGCAATAACGAAGCACGAACTCCCATAAGAAATACATTGGCTATCTTTCTTTCGCTGTAGTCCCAAAGTGAGACGACCAATAGATAACAACATGGAACCTAAGAGATATGCTAGAGGTAGGAAAGATGAATGAAATGTGGTATGACATTGACATAACTGCACTGTAAGAGATAAGATGGTCGGGCAGCGGAGAAACACACAGAGATTTATTATAAAAAAGAAAAAAGCAAATATTAAATTTTATACCAATTAACGGAAGATTGGCAACATTAAGAATAAAGGGAGAAAAGAAATACCATAACCATGACTACAGTAAATGGTCTCACAGAAGTGGCCTTACTGGAAGCCAAAGACCAATTCTATAGAGAGTTAGCATAGAATATAGTTATAGAATATCAGAATAAATTAACAAAGGGGATGACGGAAAGTATAAATAATCTAGTAGACAAAGGAATGAAATTAAACAAAATACCAATACCAAACCCAACAAATAGAAGAAAGTCAGTGAAACAACCACTGAAGTATGGCAAAGATCCAGGAATAGATCAAAAAGGGAGGCGTCTATATGGTCAGCGAAATATACAAATTGATAGGAAGAATATGGAGAAAAGAAATAATCCCAGAAAACTGGAAGATAGGGGTGATAAAACCTATACACAAAAAGGAGATACAGAAATATGCGACAATTACAAAAGAGGGATAACACTATCACATGTTACATATATTTTTTATATAATAAACGTCTTTATTTCATACAAACAATACACGAACAATACACAAGGAAAATAAATATAAGACATTGTTTGCAGAAACCACAAGGCGTAGTTCATGCTTGCTATATTATCAAATATGTTAAAATATAATATCAACAATAATACTTCAAAGGCTAAAGTGTTAGTACACAAAAACAAAACTAGTGGCTTCCCAAACCGAATGACCGCTAAAAGCAACATGTATAATGAAGAAGAAATAATAATCTTTATTCACAGTTACTGAGTGACACGATTCTTCTGGGACAAAATCTTTTTTGGGACAAAGCAGTTAAATAAAATGTTGTTGACCAGCATAATTTTATCATATATAATATCACAAGTGGTCTAATTTTTTCCGACAAAATTTATCGATTCAGATATGAGTAGCTTTGCAACGAAAATTACACGAGTCGACACAGGAGATGAGTGTAATTTTCCAAAAGCAAAAGCTACGAATGTCTGAAAAGATAAATTTTGCAAGAAAAAATTAGACCACAAGTTGTATTCGGTATGATAATCCACCGAGCAAATTAAAAATGACTAATTTTCGTGCTGCCATATTTAAATTTCCGCGCCGTGTACAACTATTTTATTTCAATCAATACTAAATAAGTAAGCAAAAACATTTATCCATTGTCATAGATTTTGTTATTAAACAGTGTTATAATGACTGTATTATGTTTAGTTTGGTTATTTTTTACAAAAACGTTAATTCTACAAAATTGGCGATGTTCGACTAAGATTATAAAATTTATTTTAGATATCTGCTCCTTACAAACTATTATCCACACTACCTGAACAGTTTAGCAATCGACATCAAACGTTATCTTGCTAAAAAACGATTATTAAAAGAAAACTGAATGAAAAACATGAGCTATATTTTGACGCTAATATTTTGCGTCAATAACGTCCTCTTAAAACAAGATGCAAACAAACATTTCTATTAGAATTTAAATTTTTAGCAGTATGTACATATTGTAGTGAGGTTTATTTATAAAATATTTCTCTATATAAAATTCTTCTTTGTTCTTTGTTTTGAAAGAAATTACTTTATGATATTTCAGGGTCGCACAACTGAATTTATTTAATGTTCTTAATATGAGACTATTCATTCAATCATATAACCTTAGGTTCTTTTATTATATGATCTAAATTTTACTTATTGTGGTTATTGAATGTTATTAAATAAAGTAAGGTTATAGATAACCATTGACATTTATATCAGTACTGTCATACATGACAGTTCCCAACTTAATGCATATAAAATCAAGTAAGCATAACAAATCAATTATTTATTTAACCTCTTTATTTACTACTCTTTTGTTTTGGATGTTAAAAGAAAGAAATCTTACCCAGTCAACTTACATTTATTCCTTCCTAGAATGTTAATGGATAAAACCACTCCTTTTTCCTCTTATCTAACTGCACTTTCACTGCACATACACGTCTTACAATTTTCACTCTACCTCCAAGACACACCGACGACTGAAGTTGAACAGGATCTGCAGACCACCTCTGCACTCTATGATGATGATGGACCACAAACCAACTAATTCTTCTATCGGTTCTTGTTGAATAGGTAACTTTATACTTCCTTCTGCACCTCCGGTAAGTCTCTTCGGTTAATCTTGAATTGGCCTCTCAATCTACTGGTATACCTCCAACAGGAACTGCTACTGACTAAATCTTCCACACCACATTAAGTATTGATAATCTTTTTAAATTATCTCACTCCTATGTTTAATTACTTTTCTTGAACTACTTAAAATCTACTCTTCTATATCTATCTTCTTCTTTTTATTATTTATGATAAATTTTACCCCCACTTTTATGGTATATTCTAAATTTTCTTCTATCTTCTCTTTTCCAAACCTATTTAGTAATTTATTATCTTCCCTTACTTCTTACACTTAACTATTCCTTTTCCAAATAAAACACAAGACTTTTATTCTATATTTATTAACTTTTTAACTTCTTTTTTAAGAGCTTCTTACAAAACAACCATCTATTTTCACAAACAAAAGCTTATTATTCATATCTCTCTGAGAAACCTATATTTCATTTATTTTTATTTTATTTTTATCAGAGATATCACATTTCTTTGATCATTCTTACTACCCTTTCAACAATAATGCATATTTCTATAGTTATGAACAACTAATTTCTTTATTTAAAATTTCAATTTTGCATTATTATTGAAAGTGCAGTCTTGATTTTATATGATCCATTAATATCCTTAATTAGTGTACAAAATTTTCTTTTTCAGGTTGACCTGATTTGACTAAGATCTCCTTTCTCTTACCATCCTGATTTGTATTTGATATTATAAACTATTGTACTCTAATAAAGATATGCTACTCCAACTTGATTTATCGTATTTCAATTTTGTATTACGTTTTCTAATCTGAGCACTACGTTAAGACATTATTTATGTTTTATTTAATGATATTCAAGAACCACAGACTTGGTTGAATTGTTGTTGAAATGAACAATACATCTCCAAAGTTTATACTCGAGTGCACCTTCTCATATTGTTTTCTCTTTAGCTCAAAAGTGACCATTGCAATATGTATATCTTAATATTCTAATTCATTTGCCTGCGCCTCCATTGTTACATTTGACAGCAGTCCTTAAAATAACCAAATGGAACGCAAAATATTGTTAATTATATTAAATGAGGTTAGAGTAGTTGGCACACAAAGGATTGTGGCATCTTGGCAGCGCTCATTTACGTTTTGTTTTACCCTATTACTCAACAGTTCTGTATTTTATGCATTTTTAGTCAATTTTATAGACTATAAGTAATATTTTGCAATTTGTTACGAAAATTATAATAAAATAACTCTTGCGTGACTTCCACGCCATATTTCATTTCACATTTTGGAGATGGTTGGATAGCCTAATTAATTACATATGAAGTACTAAAACATAGTAAAACAGAAAATTAATTTTAAAGAGACTTACCCTGTAACGCATTTATTGTTTCTAATAATAAAATCACATAAAGTAACACTAACAGATACAATTCACCACAACTTAAAACCTGTCGTCTTTCTGTTATTTGGAATCGGTACTTATAAAACGCAGGCGCTTTGTTGGTAACACGACTTATTAAAATCAGATGAGACATGCGCATAGTGAACACTTCCAAACACATCTGACGGTTGCCGTTATAATGCTTGCACATTAAAGTTGCTGAAAACTTGTCGTACGCTTATCAATTAAACTATACATGACTAATAAGAAATAGCAAGTCAAAAGCAAACTTGTCGTTAGTTTACGTGCTGTCTGGGATTCCAGTATAATCTGCTAACAAACTCAGTGTGTATTAGGGTTTTTGTATAGCTGGAATTTGCATGTAAATTATTAACAATCAACTTTTTTAGTGCGACTTTTAACAGTAGCAGTCAGATAGATATCTTATAAATAATTATATTCCTAATTTATATAATTATTATATTCGTGTAGTAGTCGCGCTATAAGAGATAGCTCATGGGATATGGAAGGTTCACAACGAATGCAATGACGAATGAGTTATCGATGCCATATTTTGGATGAAAGCGGTGTTTTGCAGCACTCTGATTTTGTAAGCCTAAATTATTTCGTTGCATCGTTTACGGAAGAGCTTGCAAGTGTGTTCAATTGTCAATACAGTTTAACGATACGTTAAAACAAAGCACCCATAGCAGCTTTCAAATGGTAATTATATCTATATGTTGCATATTAGGTATGCCAGAAGTTAGTAATGATTATACTTATAGTATTTATTTTCAAGTAGGAATTCGAAGTGATGAATAAATAATGTATGTGTTTAGACACAACTGCATAATCTCAGACAGGATTTATAGTAAGAAGGGACTAAAACGATTGGAAGAATAAAATACCTACAAATGCATCAATCATCGAATCTTTTAGTGCTACTGTAATTTCAGTGTTCATAGGATGTAAGTTTTTTAGTCCTGTTTGTAGTTGAAGGCAAAGCTGTTAGCAACAGCAAAAATTAATAAAAGAAACTATACCAAGGCTGAATGTATAATATGTACAAAACAAATTTCAAATCATGTGCATGTTTCTGTCACTAAATACCTAATAATAATAATATGTGACCAAGAATAAAGTAACCGATCTAACCACCAAAATCCACTTATTGAGAAAAACTCGTGTAAACAACTTATAATACCTATCGGCTACTTTTGTTTGACCATGTTTACTAAACATAAAATTAGCATTCATCAAATAAAGAATTTTGGGTCCAATTTGTCAAAAGCATACTTCTATCAGAATCCCTAAAAAGCATGAAAATGTCACATTAATGTGACTATAACTGCATAATGAACAGAAATATGCAACAACATACACTTGCTAATGGTGGTAAGAAACTATTTGGCTGTAATATATGTAATTATAAATGCTCGGAAAAAGCAAGTTTGCGAAAGCACATGCTCAGTCATAGTGGTGAGAAACCATTTCAGTGTAATATATGTAATTATCAATGCACACGAAAAACAAATTTGCAAACGCACATGCTCACTCATAGTGGTGAAAAACCATTTGAGTGTAATATATGTAAGCATAAATGCTCCCAAAAAGCAAATTTGAAAATGCACATGCTTACTCATAGTGGTGAAAAACCATTTAAGTGTAATGTATGTACGTATAAATGCTCACTAAAGTCACATTTGCAAAGGCACATGTTCACTCATAGTGATGAAAAACCATTTGAATGTAATATATGTAGGTATAAATGCTCACTACAGTCACATTTGCAAAGGCACATGTTCACTCATAGTGGTGAAAAACCATTTGAGTGTAATATATGTAGGTATAAATGCTCACTAAAGTCACATTTGCAAAGGCACATGTCCACTCATAGTGGTGAAAAACCATTTGAGTGTAATATATGTAAGTATAAAAGCTCACTAAAGTCGCATTTGCAAAGGCACATGCTCATTCATAGCGGTGAGAAACCATTTAAGTGTAATATATGTAATTATCAATGCTCACAAAAAACAAGTTTGCAAATGCACATGGTCACTCATAGTGGTGAAAAACCATTTGAGTGTAATATATGTAAGCATAAATGCTCCCAAAAAGCAAATTTGAAAATGCATATGCTCACTCATAGTGGTGAAAAACCATTTAAGTGTAATATATGCAAGTATAAATGCTCACTAAAGTCGCATTTGCAAAGGCACATGCTCATTCATAGTGGTGAGAAACCATTTAAGTGTAATATATGTAACTATCAATGCTCACAAAAAGCAAGTTTGCAAAAGCACATGCTCACTCATAGCGGTGAAAAACCATTTGAGTGTAATATATGTAATTATCAATGCTCACAAAAAGCAAGTTTGCAAAAGCACATGCTCACTCATAGTGGTGAAAAACCATTTAAGTGTAATATATGTAATTATCAGTCCTCACAAAAAGCAATTTTGCAAAGGCACATACTTACTCATAGTGTTGAGAACCCATTTCAGTGTAATATATGTAACTATAAATGCTCACTAAAGGCAAATTTGGAAATGCACATGTTCACTCATAGTGGTGAAATACCATTTTAGTGTAATATATGTAATTATGAATGCTTGGTAAAAATAAATTTGCAAACGCATATGCATACTCAAAGTGGTGAGAAACCGTTTCAGTGTAATATATGTAAATATAAATGCTCGCTAAAAGTAAATTTGCAAAAGCACATGCTTACTCATACTCATAAGCAGCACTACACATCTTCATTAAGGTGTGCAGATGTGTAATAATTCTGAATTTATAAAAATGCATACTTTGTGGGATAAAATAACAAACTAAATTGATTTCAACTTTCATATGATACTATAAGAATAATATATCATTCTATTCTTTAAATACAGGATCTTTGTGTATATTAAAAACTAAAAAAAATGAATGAAAATATTGTGTACAGTAGTACACAATATTTCTTTAATATTTAAGTAATATAAATATATTTACAACAAATATTTTAATATTATTATGCAAGCATGAGCTTTTGACAGAATGGCGGTGAATCATCTGACAACAAATTGCAGTGCTATTTTTTTGTAAGATATTACATATGCGTTCACATATAATACATACTTTAGCTTTGAAAAATAATTAGTTAAGTTGTACAATAATTATTATCGCTTTCTAATACAACCGTTATTATATAATGTACCCAAGTAACCTATGTTATAATTACACTATAGATAAGATCATATTACATTTCATGATAAGGTTATATTATCTTTCATGAGAACTGCTTAGTATTGCAAGCACACGATATATTACATTTTCACGATTAAACTATATTATCTTTCATGAGAACTGCTTTAGTATTAACTCTCTAATGACCATGAGAATTGTGTATGCAATAAGATTGTGTCACTGTATAAATTCCTCTATTTTAATCTTAAGAAACTCTTTATCCAGAATGTCTTTATCCAGTTGTTAACAGCCTTTGGTGAGTCTTTGTTCAAGTTAGTCTCAGATTATCTAGATGTGGACTTCAAAATTGTCCTACTAGTAAAACATAAAGACTCATTCGAGTATTGATTAATTATGTTTTGTTTAATATCATTTAAATGTGAATTCTAAAATTGTTCTGTTAAGTGTGTTAATTCAAATCTAATTATTTAAACTCGTCTTAACTCATTTAAATAATTACTGACAAAGTAATAACATTTGTATTGTGAATGTAAAAAGAGATAAAGTTTTCTCTTCATTATAAATAATAAATTATATTCTACGACTGCAAACGAAATATATAAATTTGTTTTATTATATTAAATAAATAAAGTTTAAAAAAACCCTCGGCCACAGAATATATAAAACTGGCGCAGATTTCGTCCGAATTATGGAAAATTGAAGATAAATATCGATTTTGTGTTTTAACACTTGATCCAAAGGAAAATATCGTTCCCAACAAGATGTCGCCGTCAAGACAATTGAAATTTCACCGCTTTTAGCATTGACACCGGGCTTCGAGAATCAAGGCGTGACATCCTAGCAGCACCGTCGAACACTCAGGCTTCCAACGCACGCTTCTAATATTGGCACCCGGAGGTCTCCCGTTTGAAGGTACAGCTCATCGCGTGGTTATTGCAACCTTGGGACCTAATTCCTATTGCAATCAATTTTAATTCTACGCAACAAAGTAAGTGCTTTTTTTAAGTGTAAAGTGTTTCAAGAAGAAACCAGTGAATTTATTAAATCATTTTTAAAACAATACTAACTTAGTTTTAACATTTTTAATTAATTTAATTAATTGCATTTTAGTCTAAATTTACGTGCAGTAAGATTGAAGCTTGATTAATCGTTTTTTGCTGATTAACGGCATTGTAAAAACAAATCCCTTTATACTGGTCACTGTATAGGTAGGAACTCTAAAATAGTTTACTAACAATAAAAATAATTTTAAAAAATAATTGTGTTATTTTAATTATTCTTTTTCTTTTAACAAATTAATTTTTAAAGTAAAGATTATACAATTTTTGTTTAATTTTAAATGCTTAGAAATCGATCTCGATCTCCGAGACGTAGTAGAAGTGCTAGTAGAAGAACGCACAGTAAATCCAAGCTCAAATTCAAATACACCCCCTTTATTATTTTTAAATAATAATAGCAACAATAACATGGCAGTTTTCAATCCAACACTTTTAAACGAAATTTCCATTTATGATGGAAACACAGCCACTTGATCAGAATTTGTTAGAGCTCCCGATATTATCGCCACACAGTTTTGTACAGCAAACCCCCGAAGAATTTATAAATAAATTAATAATTTCTTCAATTAGAAATCGACTAAAAGGACAAGCCCTTGAAATCATTACACGATATAACTACAATACCTGGAATGAAATAAAAACTGTTTTAATAGAAAATTTTGGCGATCAAAGATCAGAAACAAATTTATTAATTGACTTAACTAGAATTCGACAAGGAAAAGATAACCCTATTGAATTTTACATTAAAATTAGGACGCATTTAGCGACTCTAAATGCAAAAGTTTCATTAGAACCGGATCCAGTAGTAATTAAAACCCACAAATTAGAAGAAAATTTAAAATTAGCTTTACGAACATTTGTCAGTGGACTAAACGAAAATTTAGGAACATTCGTCAGATCTGAAATCCAAATTCTTTAGAATCAGTCCTAAAAATTATTAACGAAGAACTAGATATTCGTTACTCACAAAACCAAAATTTTAGAATGAACCAAAACTTAACAAAAAATAATCAAATACATTTAACATCTAAAAATAACTATCCTAAACCATCCCAAAACCTGTGTACTACGAAAACTAGAACTGAAAGATTTGGAAATCCAAATAATTTCCCTAATTTTTCAAGACCAAATAATTTGTCAAATAATTTTCCTACTTTTTCAAATAATAATTCTAGACCATGTAATTTTTCTAATAGACAAAATAATTTCCCAAATTTCACGTCGAATAATGCTTCAAGTAGCAACATTAGATCAAATCAATCTAGAAATTTTAGTTCTTTCAAACCGAACCATCAACCCACATATACTCCAGAACCTATGGAGGTTAGCATAATTAAAAGACCCGCTACCAGACAATTAGGAAACCCAAATTAAATTCAGAACGAACTCACAACGCTTTAGACGCTTTCCAAATGCAATTCCAGAAGAAATAAATTATCACGACGATAATTTACCACCATCTTTCAATAATATCTAATATGACGAACCAGATCCCGTATATTTTGATAATACTTCTATGCACATCCGAGCAAGAAAATTTTCCAGAATCTATTTATAAATATAATTTTAAAATTACAACTTCACATGGAACCACTCAATATAATTACGTAGCAGACATCCCTATGCCTAATCCTTTTGACGATGAAGGACTTCATACATGTTACTTATTTGACTTTCATCCCGACTATGTAGGACTTATAGGATCAGATCTTTTGATGGACTTATCCGCATCAATCAATTATATATGGATGCATATGCAAACCGAAAAAACAACCGTACCTTTTTATTATAACCCTTCCAAATTAAAGCAAGAAATGCAACAACGAAATCATTGTAATTTTTCAAAATTAAAACCAAATCAGGAACCAATAAAAAAGATCCATCTACCAGCTCGAACCGAAATTTTTACAACACTTCCAGCAGTTGGAATTAATGGAACAAAATTAACCCCCAAAGCCCAAACTTAAGTTTAACTCCCACGCCATTATGCCTTCAGCTATTGTCAGATTATACAACAATTATTTTCAAATAAGCCTTATCAATACTTCCAATGAACCTCAAGCTATCAGTATTTATGACCTTTTAATTTTAGAAGATTATAACACTTCAGATGATTTAATCCTAATTAATAATTTCAATGTAAAATCCCCTTCCAACGTAAGAAAAATTTTGAACGAAAATTTAAAAAATAATTTAAGATTAGAACATCTCAATGAGGAAGAAGAAACCCTCTTGACAAACCTTTGCTATTAATACAAAGTCGTATTCTACACCCCAGACATACCCCTTTCAGCAACAAAAGCAAAACACCATATTAGGACAAAAACAGATGCCCCAATTTACACTAAGACATATAGATACCCCCAGATTCACCGTGAAGAAGTCAAAAACCAAATTCATAAAATGTTAAAGGACCAAATTATTGAACCATCAGAATCCCCATTTAATTTTCCAATTTGGATAGTAAAAAAGAAATTAGACGCATCCCACAAACAGAAGTGGAGGATCGTCATAGATTATAGGAAACTGAACGAACAGACCATCGAGGACAAATTTCCATTACCCCGAAACCTAAGCGTGGTGTCATTATCACAGCTAGGAACCAAGGACCTCACAGCTGGGCTGCTAGAATATCAGGTGAGTGGAGTTAATAATAAGGTAGTGTTAGGAAGCGCATATTTCCCTTATGAGGAACGCCTACCAACAGAGGAATTCGAACGGTTAATTTCGTTTGCACAAGAAAGGGGTCTACCGGTAATAATCGGATGTGATACCAACGCTCATCATACAGTGTGGAGTAGCACTGACATTAATGTCAGAGGCGAATCCTTGCTGGAGTACCTGGTATCAACAGACCTAGAGATAATGAATAAAGGAGCGGAGCCCGCTTTTATCAATATAAACCGAAAGGAGGTAATTGATATTACAGTGGCTTCCAGAGGTTTATTGGTAGACTTGGAAAAATGGAGGATGACCTCGGAAGTCTCGACATCTGATCACAGGATGATCAGACTAGAGATAAAGCGGGACAACCCACCAGAAATCCTCACCAGAGACTAAGGCTACAGACTGGGAGCACTATTGTATTGCTCTCTCAAGCCAAGGGGAACAATGGGAGGACAGAATTGCTACCAAAGAGGAACTAAGCGGGGAAGTAGATAAACTTGCATCTCTGATAGTCTCGGCATATGAGGAGGCGTGTCCAGCCAGGGTGGTAAAGGTTCGCAGGGTTGCATGGTGGAACGGCGATTTAGCCGGTCTACGTAAGCAATCCAGACGCGCCCTCAACCAAGCCCTTAGGGACAAGACACAAACCTCATGGGACAATTTCAGAACGGCAGAAAAGTTTTCAAAAAGGAATTACGAAGAAGAAAGAGAGTCAGCTGGCAAAAATACTGTTGAGAGCTCAGCTCTATCAGAATCAGCCAGATTGATGAAAATGTTAAGTAGCGAAACAAGGCAAACAATAGGAGTCTTAAAAAAGGCAGATAGCACATGGACCACTTCCAGGGAAGACACATTGCGTTACCTCTTGGAAACACACTTCCCAGGTGATGGCACCATCCAAAACACACTCACGGCAGAACAACAAGGAGCTCCTAACGAGAATTGGCTGTTTGCCGAGGGGGTGGTAACGTAGGGTGCAGTCACGTGGGCAGTGAACGAGTTTAAACCTTTTAAGTCAGCTGGGCCAGACGGAATTTTCCCTGCACTGCTGCAAAGGGCCCTGGAGACCCTTATCAGGAGAATGGTGAGGATCTATAGGGCTAGTGTGGCGATTGGGTACATACCGCAACAATGGAGGACAGCTAGAGTGGTTTTCATACCCAAACCGGGCAAGAAAGACTACACAGCTGCAAAATCCTTCAGGCCCATAAGCCTAACGTCCTTTCTTTGAAAAACATTGGAAAGGATTGTGGACAGGTATCTTGGTAATGGTGGAGAACCAATTCCACAAACATCAGCACGCATACAGACGTTGAAGATCCACAGAAACAGCACTACACGCAATCGTGCATAAGATTGAGAGGGCTCTTCATTATAAAGATGTAGCCCTGGCAGTTTTATTCGATATCGAAGGCGCTTTTGATAAGGCAAAGTTGGCTACAATCGACCAGGCCCTGCAGGCCAGGGGGAATAGAAGATATGCTCTTACAATCCCTACTAAAGACGAGTGGGAGCAAGAAGAGCTAAAGTTTCAACCAGGAGCCTTAGTGTGTTACACGGATGGCTCAAGGATGACTAAAGAACAATGCTCCGGAGCAGGATCTATGTAGAAAATCGAGGCATACAAGAGAGCATAAGCTTAGGAAAGTATGTCACGGTTTTTCAAGCAGAAGTTTTTGCTATCCTATCGGTAGCAACGAAGGAGGAGATAAAAAGGTCGACAGAACAGAAAATATACATCTGCTCTGACAGTCAAGCGGCACTGAAGGCAATATGCTCGCCCAGAACAAGATCACCACTCGGTCAGGAGTGTGGCGATGCCTTAGAGGAGCTGGCAAGATATAAAGAAGTCGAACTGGTTCGGGTCCCTGGTCACGCAGGAATTCGAGGCAACGAGAAGGCTGATGAGCTAGCCAAACGCAGAGCCATGGAAACATGCTTTGGACCGGAACCCTTCCTAGGTATTACAAGGAAACATGTCTCAACAAGTCTATGTGAATGGGCCTACGAGACATCTAAGAAAAGATGGGAGAGGAGCAGAGGCTGTCGCCAGGCAAAGTATCATATAACGGGGTTCAACTTGCAAAAGACTACCTGGCTACTGGGGAAAAGCCGAAGGGTCCTAAACCTATTGGTAGGGATTTTGGCAGGACACTGTAAATTGAGGACACACCTATTCTTGATAGGATTAGAACAGAATCCCATATGCCCAAGATGCGGAAGGGTGGAAGAAACATTCTACCACTATCTGGGGGAATGTGAAACACATGAGCGATTAAGATTAAAAACCTTCGGGGCGGTTACGCTCGAAAAGGAGGAGTTACACTCCCTAGCGTGGACAGACATCCTGACTTTCATTAAAGAATCGAGGAGGTTCACGGAGGGATATGAGGTAGATAGACGAGAGACGAAGGTAGTGAAGGTGATTAAGGGGACGAGCAGGGGTTGGCAAAAAGGGCCCATAGAGGCCTACTTGCTAGACTTAGGTCTCCCCATAATTAGTACTACTACTACTACTACTCCATTACCCAGAATAGAAACCGTTTTAGATAATTTAGGCAGATCAAAGTATTTTAGTACTCTTGACCTCGCATCCGACTTTTGGCAAATAGAAATTGAAAAAAAGGATAGAGAAAACAGCTTTCTCGACAGAAGAAGGTCACTTCCAATTCAAAAGAATGCCTTTTGGTTTAAAAAATGCACCAGCTACATTCCAGCGTGCAATCAATAATGCCCTTGTAGGTTTAACACCCAAACAATGTCTAGTCTACTTAGATGACATAATAATTTATTCCGCTTCTCTTCAAGATCACATGTTAATGTGATAAAATATGACTTAAGACATGACTTAAAAATATATTTCAAAGATGTGGACAACATAATATCAAAATTCAGTTAGACAAATCAAGAACATTCTAATTACGACAGCAGACTAGCTAGCAGAGCAAGTACTCCCGATATTACAGACTTATTCGACATTCCAACTTATAATCCCCCTCAAATTAACACTACTGAAAATATTGAAAACCCGAACAACGAAAAAAAATAATGATCAAAATTCTTATTATTGACACGGTACATTCTCAACAATCTTCAACCCCCGTAATTGATATTTCAGAGAAACCTCTACAACATTTTAAAAATCAGATAGAATTTATTAATGCTCAAATTCCAAGATCAATCAGAATCACAAAATACGACGGAATTACTCATTACGCCGTCTTCGTTAATCAAATTAATAAGTCAGAAATATTTAACACCCTATTAATTGAACATTGTCAACCCAAACATCATTACTATTGTTATTTCCCAGATGATCAGCTTTATTTAGACTTTCCAAATTTCATTAATACAATCACAAACGAAAATACTTCCAAATTTCATCGTTGTATAACTCAAGTAACCTATATATTAAATCCCGCACAGTACATTTACTTAAACAAACGTCCACTCAGGTTTGCAAAGTAACTCCAACTGCGTAGTCTTACAATCAGGACTACGCGCCGGCCAGGTGGTGCCAAACTTATCACCAATATTTGCCATTAATAGTACAATACATTACTCCACCCCGTCAGTGAATTAGAAATATCTAAAATTAAAATTTCAAGCGCTCCGGAACCTTCCGGCTACGTACTGGACGTTGTGAAACAGCGAGTAGTATTAGACTCTTGGGAAGCTTCAGTAACCTCCACGTTACCCGGTGTTCCATTTGGGTCTGAGACATCTGACACGGTATCAGTAACACCCCTGTCAGATTCCTCAGCCGATCTATCTACATTACCATTATTATTGGTTAAACTTGCTGTAACAGGTGAGCCATTTTCACTTTCGCGATTCTCAACATCAGCGCGAATTCCACTTTTCACCACAATATCACTGTAGTTGTCACTGATTTTGAATTTAATTTGGTTAGTATGACGTTTCCACACTAACATAGAGTCATATGGCGAAACCAAATACACATTTTTACCTAAAACCTTAACAATTTTCGCTCTGCACCATCTAGTTTTAACATTCCGGTAATCTTTAGCTAAAATAACATCACCTACTCTAAATGACACAGTTCTTCTCCCCCTAAAATATTTTTTGTTATTATTCTGAGCTCGTAATAAATTTTGCGGACCTCTGAGAACTTATCCTCGTAATTAGTCGTTAGACAATTTGATTTAATTAGATGAAAATGTGTCCTTAGAGATCTACCTAGAAATATTTTAGCGGGCGAATCCCCCATCGAACAATGCACGGTATTTCGGTAAGTTATTAAAAATTTCGATAAGGACAAATTCACATTTTTACTGTCCAACTCCTTGAGTAAAAAATGTTTAACTGTTTTTACACTATTTTTGACAGCACCATTACAAGATGCTTGGAATGGAGGTATGGTTACATGCTCAATACCATTCATTGTTAAAAATGTTTCAAATTCACTGGATACAAACTGTCGTCCGTTATCACTAAAAATTTTCTTGGGCAAACCGTAACGAGCAAATAAATCTCTGAGTCTTAATATAGTTTAAGAAAATTTTATCGGTTACACTTAATTCGTTTCTTCTCTTAAAATACACTCTAATATCTGGGTCAATATTATATGGCAAACCCGTCATTAGATAATTGTAAACCTTTGATAGAATCGGGTCTGCATGAGTCTCAACCCGCAAATTGACACTGTCAATAGGCAATTGACAATCTTGAATTAGCAGATTAATTCCTAAAGAATTATCATCAACATCTGAATCCTCATTGTTATCTATTGGTAACCGACTCAAGAACTCAGCTATATTTTCATTGGTGTTTACATATTTTATATTAAAATCGAAACCACTTAAAAAATGTGCGTATCGCTATAACCTATTTGCCGCCATTACGGGTATTCCATGTTTCGGCCCAAAAATACTGACTAACGCTTTATTATCAGTAATAAGGTTAAATTACGACCGTATAAGTACTGATAAAAACGCTTAATACCCCAAACAATCGCTGTTGCTTCTTTGACCAACGCTGAACATCCCATTTCAGCTTCGGTTAAGATTCTACTTGCGTAACAAATCGGACGCTCCGTACCATTTTCAAACACATGCGACATTACCGCGCCCATGTCAAAATTTGAGCTATCGACCGTTAGTTGTAATTTTAACTCCGGATCATAATGTACTAAAACATCGTCTGATGCCAATTTTGATTTAACGTATTCAAATGACTTCTGACAGTCTTCAGTCCACTTCCAAACAGATCCTTTTTTTAGCAACTGATACAGTGGATGTAAAATATCGGGAATACCTCTTATAAACCGATTATAATAATTAATAGTGCCTAGAAAAGATTTCAATTGTGTTACGGTAGTAGGAACCGGAATATCTTGTATGGCTTGTACTTTCTTTGAGCATTTGTGAAGCCCATTTCGATCCACACCAAATCCTAAAATTCAACCGATTATGAAAAGAAAACATATTTTTCTTTTTTTACTGTGAGGCCACAATCACGAAGGATTTTCAGAACTTGATATACATTATCAATATGTTCACGCTTTGTTTTTTCCGTTATCAATACGTCGTCCAGAAATATACATACTCTGGGCATATCGTAGAACAACTGTTCCATAATACGCTGAAATTGTGATGGCGCACAAGTTACTCCAAACGGGAGCCTGTTAAATTCGTATAATCCCATATGCGTACTAATAACCGTATATTTACGCGATGAGGGTTCTAACAGAATTTGTTGATACGCGTGACTGATCAACTGACGCGTGATCAATTTTTGTAAATTGTTGTCCTCCCTGTAATTTCGCAAAAATATCATCCGTACGTGGGAGAGGATATTTATCTGTAATTATAAACGGATTTAAAATTACCTTATAATCGCAACAAATACGAACGCTGCCATCATTTTTTAGTATTGGCACAATCGGAGTACGAAAATTAACCTTAAATTAACTAACCTTCCCAACTCGTTTTCAACTTTATTTTTCAAAGAACACGGTAATGGCGTTGGCTTAAATACTTTTGGACTCACGTCCGGGCTAACCTTTTGTAATTTATTAAATGTTCCCGACTTATCAGAAAATACTGAAGGAAAATCTCTACTCAATTTATCTGTGAATTCTTCCTTAACATAATTAACCTTTTTGAAACACATGTTAAACGAATTAATAAAATTACGCCCAAGCAATGCTGGTCCATTATTTTGTAAAACAGAATTCTAAAAATTTTTCTTCATTATTAAATTTAACTTTTAAATTCAATTTTCCAAGTGGATAAATTTTATGTCCAGAAAAGTTTACTAGAGATATATTTGCAGGTGTTAACGGTTTATCCTAGCAAAACCGCTTGTAAATATTATGGGGAATGACCGATACAGCTGCACCAAAATCTAACTAGAATTTAAACATTTTTTCCTCAAGTAAAATATCAACTATAATAGGTGCATTAGTAGGGAGGATAGGGGGATTCTGGCGCCTCACTTCCTCACTTCTGAAATAACCTTGAACTGGTATGCTATCTCTCTCTAACCCATTAGTTTTGTATGCGACTATCTCCCTCACACAACAGTATTGCCAACTATTCATAGGTGTGCAAGACAAATTTTCATAGGGGGCTATCATTTTAACCATTTTTCTACCCACAGTGGCGTACAGGATCGGATAAAAAGGGGTCAAGAAATAGTCATTACGGGAATCTGTATTACCGACAAGAAATAGCTATTACGGGGATCTGTATTATCGACAACCAACATATCATCAATAGAGGGCGTCATGAAGAAATCTGTATTATCGATTATGTATATTAATAAATCTCACCGACTTCTCAAAATAATTACCGTCAGTAATAAGTTAATTACATATAATAATAGTAATTTAAGATAACTGATCCAGCATTAAAAAATTTTAAATTCAGCTTTAAACACAAACCGCGGACCTGCGCGATATAAACGAATTTATCCCAACTACTACTCGGCGCTCATCTTGAAACCCCTACCCCTAACGTTTAATGTCTTGTGTACCTTTGTTATCTCTCTTTCTCGCTACTAATACTTGCAAGTTCTGCTGCTACCTTTCTCTCTTTCTCACGCACACACTGTACTCTTTCTACCTTTTCTAGAAGAAGAAATAATAATGCCAGGAATTAAATTATGTTTCTACTTTTCGTGTACCCTCTCTCGCGGATAACGATCTACCTTTTTATATAGTCGCCCTTCTCCCTTTGCTAGTAAATGAGATATCAATGTTTAAATATATTATTTATTTAGCTATCCCTCTCTCGGTAACTTTTTCGTAGACGACGACAGCTCGATAAAACGTTTAAAATTTTGAATTTGTCATTCTTGAAGTCACCATCATGAATTTCCCGCCCTAGAATTTTATATTTCACGGATGACTAACCACCACGTGATCAAGACCGCTGTATTCTAATGAAGCTTTCTACACCAAAGAGATCATGAAATTTAAAGGAACCGACAATCCTAGATACCACAGCGAGGTTTGCAAGCTCGACTAACCATCATATCTATGTCAGTAGCTGCCCTTCGTGAAGGGTTTTCGGATCTCCATGTTAAGAAAATTACGTTAAGACTCTTGATTCACGTTCAGGGGTCGGAATGGTTTCTAACACTAATATATATATATATATCAATGGCTGAATTAACTATATAAAAAAGAGAAAAACTAGTTCTAATGCAGAAAAAATGTATAGAATTAACCCTTGACGTATCACATTTTTAAATTAAAAAAGCGGAAAACAATAAATATTTACACTTTTAATCACCTCTCACCAAGAAGAAGATTGAATATTCGGTGTAAACACACACTTTTTAAATTTAAAACCAGTTATTATTAATCTTTCAAGCCACTGTTATATACCACACACGCACACAGCGTATAGAAAGGGACTGACGTGGAAAATATCATTTCAAATATTTATCTCTCTACGAGACAAAAGGGAGACATTTCATTGGTTGCTTAAAATATAATATGCCTTAGGCTATACGGGTTCTACCTGCCCCCCTCGTTGACCGTCATCGCTAGAAATATGCAGCTTTATCAGCTGTGAGATCTCTCTACTAGTTCGAGGTATTATACATTCTTTTAAAAAGGCACCTCCAAATCACTAGAAATTTGCGGATTTTATACCTGCTTCAAGCTTAAAACAGGTTTGAATGGTTCTGTAAAAATCCCTTTTTTCATCAGCAATATATATAATCTTTTCAATCTTCCTTAAAGACGTGTGGACTTGTCGAGATAATTATCCGATTAAAATGCATCACCATATCCCAAAAAGGTCGGTTTGGCTACCTGGATAGCAAGCAGATGAACATTTTAAATTCCTGGTACAGTAAAAACAAAAGAGTATGATCGATGATGTTTTAACCTATTTTCACATAAAATCTTTAGATCGGCATGTCACTTTTCTTTTTAATAAACAAAAATTTGTTCCGACACTCTTTTTTCACCTTTAATTTTAATATTACATGAATCTAATAAACAACTCACCTATTTCCATGGGGGCAATAAATCAATCACACACACAGGTCTCGTCATCATAACAATAATTAGTTTGCGGTCATTTCCCCAGTAAATCTAGAGATTATAAGTGTAACAAAATAAATGCAAATTTTTTTCATGATTATGGAGTTCCACAAAGTAAGGCTGGAGACAGTAAACGCTAATGATGTATTAGCTTTAGACACGTACAATACGTATGGGAAAATTAGTAATTACCATTTCACTTTATTCAGTAAAAAAAAGCTTATCGTTGTCGCGCTATAATAGCATTAGTATTTTACAGGAGATAAAAGGGTCGGGTTTATAACAAGAAACTTACCTAATATGTTACACCGTTGTAAATATGCACTACGCGCAATTTTTAAAAACTCTATACGTTAAGCACACGCACGCAGTAAATATTATCAACACCAAAACAAATAGTAAAATTTAAAACGATAAACCACCACGACCCGAACAAAATATCCTATGTAAACACACACACACCTATCTGTTGCCGGCTAATAATGAAGCTTCTCTGTATTATAACCATCCCCTTTTATGCGTGACCACATGCAGGGTCTGACAAGTCAAAATTCTTGCCAGTTATTCGAAATTATGGGGTGTTAGGTTTTATACCTGAACCAAAAAAAAAACTTATTATAGTTGACATATCGTCTTTTGTTATTGATTAAACAGAATAAATTAAATTTTATATATTCAACCATTTCATGTTGAAACACGGATGAATCTGAACTTTGATTATGCATAATTAAACATACCACCGTAAGCCTATGCATTCACTGTTTAGGGAATCTTAAATTATATGTGAAAAATATCAGAACAATACCTTTTTAATTCACAATAGAAGGGGGCGAAAAACTACCTGTGTTTTATCATTCAAAAAATCTATTCTAGTCGAAATGCAAGTTATTATAGCGCAATAACGTTAAGTTTTTATAGATATTGCATCGTTGATGCTTTTTAATTAAGTGAAAACCAGGATTTTTGTCTATATCGGATTTAAATTTTTGTTTTGACAAATTTTGTATGTTTAGCTAAAGTAATTTAAAAATTAGAAAGTCAGGGAAATTCATTAGATGAATCTCTTGAGCCTGTAAAATTGTTAGGTGTTTCTTTGAATAAAAGTAAAAAAGGGCCCAAGGGTTTGACTATAAAACAAAAAAATTTAAATCCGTTATAGACAAAAATCCTGTTTTTCACTTAATTAAAAGCATAAACGACTCATTATCTGGAATAAAATAGATTCATTTTGCAGACCATTTAATTAAGGCTGGGTAACTTTCTATGACAAATCTCATGTACGTAAAACATAATAACGATTTAGTTTAGCTTTATTAAATTTTGCTGCTTAGAAGATCTAGAGATATTACGTACGAAAAATATTTCATTATGTTTTTGATTTCATCAAGGTGTAACGGTTAAAGCATTATTACGCAATCATAAACGTACATACTGAATTCATACAACAAATTTACATTAGAAGTATTTTTGGGTAACCTGTCAGTTTTGTTAAATCTCATTATCTCACAGAGGGTCAGATACCATCTCTTTTCAACCCCCAACACAGAAAAAAAAACAACTGTCTATAATAAATATTTAGATATTATTAATAATACAAAAGAATTCCGAGCTCTAACAAAAGAAAAAAACATCTATAGTCCATAAATTAACAGATATCATCTTACCATTAACTAACATTTTTTCCCTTTACTTCTGTTAAAAATATTTAATACAAAAGAATTCCAATTATTAACTTAACAAAAACATCTATAAGTTATCTTAGATAACAAGGGTATAGTCATTTATCATGAAATTATATCTAAAGAAGAAAAGAGTCGTTACAGCTGCAAGGTATTCAATAGATAATAATCTATTCCTTAGAGCTATCTCATATATTAAGTTAAAAAGGGTCAGTACACCTGCATCGCCCCAAGGTATCCATCTCATCTATTTTAGTTTTTATTACTTCCAAGTTTGGACATGTTTATTAGGGCAGGTAATGCAATATCAGATGGGAATGAGAGGTATAACAGCGGACACCCATGTTTTAATCATTACTAAAACAACTCTTGTTAGTGAAGTGTAGCCATTTTTATCTGTGAAAGCGTTTACATTATTTTAATAATAATATCATATAGTGAAGAGTGCTATAAAAATTGTTTTCTCAATTATTATTAAATTGTTATAGTTGCTAAAGTATATTATTTATAACAGTGCTCCATCTAGGTAAGTTATTATTTTTATTTATTTATTTCTCTGTTATGCAATAAAACATCGTAATCAAATTTAAAGAAAAAATGATACATTACATTTCTAAAAATATATTATTTAAACAATCTCAAATTTATACAGCGTGGAAATAAATGATTTTCATCAAGCTCCCTTTGGAATTTTTTCACATGTAAATTTTTCTGTACCACTCTACTCTTTTTGATTTAGTACTAAATTAGTTCTGTCAATAAATGAAATCAATCTGTCAAACAATTCATAAATTTAAATATATTAATACACAAATTATTTTGTTGTATATTTTGAGGTTATGGTACTGCCTTCTCTATTTTCGTAGAGCGGCACGTCGTGCTTTTACTTGAGAAATGCAATGGTAACTTGATGAAAATCATTTATTTCCACCTTGTATATAACTACACTGTTACCGTAAAAATTCTTTAACTAATAAACGCTTTTCATACCCCATCTCGTAATAGTTATCCATACGTAATATTAATCCATTGAGATTTTATTGTTATTATTTAATAACGCTATTAACCAAACGACTTTTTGCTTTTATCACTTTTATAAAAACTTATAAAATTTCAGCCAAAACTTTTTTCCAGAGCAGTGAGGTATATAAGAAGAAGCGGGTAGTTAAAACCGCAGTTCATCAACGTACACTGCAGAGGTAAAATGTTTTTCTGCGATGTCTGTGGGAAGGGTTTTAGTAGAAAAGACAACCTACGACGACACCAACAGGGGTATTGTCAATTAGTGAATAATTTATGCGAGGTTTGTGGAATCGTATTTAGCAGTCAAGGTCATTTTCAAAACCATCAAAGGGATAAGCATGGGCTAATGAAGAGAAAGCTAGATGATAATGAAATAACACCCAAATCAGGAAATTCAGCAAAAAAGATCAGTGTTGAAACCGGAAGCCATAAACTTGAAGTAGATATGATAAAGTGTGAAGAATGCAATGTATACGTTAAAAACAAATATATGGGCCAACACTGTAGAAGTCTACAACATAAGGATAAGGCGTGTGGTGGTAGGTTCGGGGATTTCACTAATCAATCAAGCGTTTAAAGCTAGAATAGCTACGTACCGAATTACTGCTGATTATGACGAAGACTGCATAAACGTTAAAGATTTTTTAACAAATTTAAAACCGAAGATTTTAAATTGTATTCTGACTGTGTTGAAAAAGTATGGAGGGGTAGTGATTAATTTAGAAGTTTTTGGGGTTTTCATAGTACAATCGAAGGAGTTGGAGGAAGTAAAGTCGTTTAATACAAAATTTAAAATCTGTACTCTCACAACGAATCTGAATGTTATGTATGGTGACTTTATGGATGAGATTGATAATAAAATTAGTGAATTCACCGAAAAAGAAAGCGGGTGGGTATTGAAAAAGCTTGTTTTCGTGGAGTTAAATATTAATAAATATAATCCTCTTAGAGCTTCCTCATATACCCCCTTACCAGTCAGCATTAGGTGTAAAAAAGCTGTAATTAATATACAGAACTTTGATAACAAATGCTTCATGTGGTCAGTTCTAGCTGCTCTACATCCAGCTAATAAAGATTCCCAGCGTGTGTCCAAATATTTGAAATATGAAAATGAATTAAATTTTGAAGGTATAGAATTTCCTGTTAAATTGAAAGATATTGAAAAATTCGAGAAACTGAACAACATTTCAGTCAACGTATATGGTTTAGATACAGTTTATAAGGATGGAAAGAGAGGCATTGATGTGGTTGGTCCGTTACATTATAGCAAGGATAAAAAGGGTACTCATGTAAATCTGCTAATAATAGATGACGGTGTAGGAAACATGCATTACTGTTTGATAAAAGATTTATCCAGACTTATTGGTCGTCAGTTATCTAAACATAAAGCTAAGAAATCGTTATGTGATGGTTGTTTAATATATTTCAGCACTGAACATAAACTAATAGAACACCAGAAATATGACTGCAAGCACGTTACTGTTACATTACTTACAACTGAGCCACGAGTAGATAAATTTGGGAACGTGGTACATGAAAATATATTAAAATGTGAATCATTCGAAAAAAAATTAACAATACCATTTACGGTTTATGCAGATTTCGAATCTTTACTTATGTCTATGCAGTACTGTCCACCGAATAGCGGGAAGCCTTTTACTGAAAAAACTCACATTCATCAACCATATTCGTTTGGTTACTATATTAAATGTAATTTCGATGATTCTTTATCGAAATACGTTTCATATCGAGGAGAAGACTGTGCTGAAGTTTTCTGTAAAAGTTTAGAGAATGATATCAAAAGAATATATAAAAATCATTTACGACTTGTTGTTCCGATGAACGAACTCACTGAAAACGAAGAACTTATTCACCAAACGGCTCTCTGTTGTCATATATTCGAGAAACCATTCCAACAAGACGCTGAGAGAGTACACGATCATGATCATTTAACGGGGAAATATCGTGGGCCTGCTCATAACCGTTGTAACCTGAATTACAAAATATCAAGCTTTATACCTGTGTTTTTTCATAACCTTTCAAATTATGATGCTCACCTGTTTATTAAAGCTTTAGGTTCTGATGAAAGCAAAATTGATGTTATAGCGGAAAACAAGGAGAAGTACATTTCTTTTTCGAAATATGTTTTGGTTGACAAAACCGAAACCTCGTCAGGAGATGTAGAAAACAAATATATAAAAATTCGGTTCCTCGATTCCTTTAGGTTTATGCCCATGAGTCTTGATAAATTAGCCAATAACTTAAGTAACGAGCAGTGTCAGGCTATCAAAACCTATTTTCCAGAAGAAGATAAATTTATGCTTATGAGAAAAAAGGGAGTGTTTCCATACTCATTCGTGGATTCCTTTGATAAGTTAAATTATGGTCAATTACCAACACGAGAAGAATTTTATGATAGTCTGAGGAATTGTGATATATCAATGGAGGAGCATGTGCATGCGCAAAAAGTTTGGCAAGAATTTAATATAAAAGATTTAGGTGAATATAGTGATTTGTACTTAAAATCAGACACCCTTTTACTTTCTGATATATTCGAGACTTTCAGAGATATTTGAAAAACGGTATATAATTTAGATCCAGCTCATTTTTTCACTGCACCAGGTTTATAATGGTCTGCCATGCTTAAATATACAAAGGTGGAGTTAGAGCTTCTGACCGACATCGATATGGTACATTTTATTAAGAAAGGAATTAGAGGGGGTGTTAGCCAGTGTAGTAAGCGATATGCGCACGCCAACAATAAATTTATGGTAGATTATGATAAATCCAAGCCCACATGTTTTATTAACTATCTTGATGCGACAAACCTATATGGAAAGGCGCTTTCTGCATATTTACCATTGAACAACTTTAAATTTTTAAACTCTGAAGAGGTTGAAGGGTTGGACATAATAAATATCCCTGAAACTTCAAAAACGGGGTATATTCTAGAAGTTGACTTGGTTTATCCTGAACAATTGCATGATGAGCATAATGATTTCCCTTTCTGCCCCGAAAACATAATCCCACCCGGATCAAAACATGATAAACTGATACCCAATTTGAACTCAAAGAGCAAGTATGTAATTCATTACATAAATCTACAGCAATGTCTCGCTGCAGGTTTAAGATTAGTGAAAATTTATCGCGTGTTATCTTTCAAACAATCGCCTTGGTTGAGACCATATATTGACTTAAATACACGTATGCGAAACCAGGCATTCAATGAGTTTGAAAAGATGTTTTACAAGCTTATGGTAAATTCTGTATTTGGAAAAACGATGGAAAACGTAGAAAAGAGAACTGATATAAGACTTGTCACACATTGGGAAAATAAGGGCAGGAGGTTAGGTGCTGAATCATTAATTTCAAAACCACAATTTAAAGAATGTTCTATCTTCTCAGAAAACTTAGTGGGGATTCATATGGAGAAGTTACAAGTTAAATATGATAAACCTATTTACATCGGTTTCTGCGTGTTAGATTTAGCCAAACATGTGATGTATGATTTCTATTACAACTTTATTAAAAAAAATACGGTAGAAATGTTGCTTTAGCATATACAGATACTGATTCCTTAATCCTGATAACTTACACTGAAAATTTCTATGAGGATATCAAAAAGCACCTTGACAAATATGATACTTCAAATTTTAAAGTAAATAATCAGTTTGGGATTCCTATAACTGAATCTGTTATTGGCAAAATGAAAGATGAATATGGAGGTAAAATAATTTGGGAAATTGTGGGGACTGGTGCTAAGGCCTACATCGTTGATGCGGAAGGAGAATATAGTAAAACAGCTAAGGGTATACAGAAAGATGTAATCAAAAATGAGCTTAGAATTGAAGATTACAAAAATGTAGTATTTAACAACGTAAATATATATAGGACTGTTCGATCGTTTAGATCATACAGTCATCAACTGTACTCAGAACTAACAAATAAGGTTGCTCTATCATGGCGAGATGATAAACGTTATGTTATTCCTGATGGTAGCGGTAATACATTGGCGTGGGGGCATTATAAACTTCAAGGAGTATAAGACCTTCAAACATTTACAACACGTTGTCTACTGATTGTGAATTGAGGTATGTAACTTGTTTTTCCTTACTTTAATTACATTATTATCACTTCACTTGCTAGGGTGAAATATTGGTATAGTACGCTCGTATTCAAGTCCAACAAAACCTGTTTCTCTATATGTAAATTTTTTATCTGTTATTCAATCCTGTTAGAAACTGGTGCTTGTTTCAATTACAGTTCTTTTGTACATTTACAGCCTCTCGCATGACCTATTTCAACTGTAACGCAGTCAACTTATCTACACTTCCAGAAACTCTACCCTCGTTCAAATAAGGCATTCAACCATCAATCAGTGCATCCGCTCATCTAACGTTCTACAGTCTACACCAGTGTAACTTTCAGAAAAAGTCCTTTGTATGCTTTAAACATTTGTGTGTTTATATGATATAGTTAATAGCGAGATATTCACATAATTGTAAATGTAATACATTTTTTATTCTAATAAATGGATGTTATTTTTAATTCTGTTTTTGTTCTAACCTATATGTGCTGGTGTATAAAAAATTGTTAAAATACTAAACATCTACTAAGATCCACTTTACACGTTTATAAGTAATATGATACTGATAAAGATAGTATTATTTAAACATAAGTTAGAGAGAGAGAGATAGTATACTAAGTTCAAAGTTACTTCAGTTCTCGTAAATCTCTGATATAGATCAAGACATTGTTGAAAAGAATATTTGGCATAACAAAGCAGCTGTCATTTATACGTCTGTCAATTTAATCTACCATCTTAATTCTGTCATTTTTGCATTTCAGTAAAATCTACATGTAAAAAATAATAATAGCTTTTTTAAAATTTGTTGCATGAATTCAGTATGTACGTTCATGATTGCGTAATAATGCTTTAACCGTTACACCTTGATGAAATCAAAAACATAATGAAATATTTTTCGTACGTAATATCTCTAGATCTTCTAAGCAGCAAAATTTAATAAAGCTAAACTAAATCGTTATTATGTTTTACGTACATGAGATTTGTCATAGAAAGTTACCGAGCCTTAATTAAATGGTCTGCAAAATGAATCTATTTTATTCCAGATAATGAGTCGTTTATGCTTTTAATTAAGTGGAAACCAGGATTTTTGTCTATAACGGATTTAAATTTTTTTGTTTTATAGTCAAACCCTTGGGCCCTTTTTACTTTTATTCAAAGAAACACCTAACAATTTTACAGGCTCAAGAGATTCATCTAATGAATTTCCCTGACTTTCTAATTTTTAAATTACTTTAGCTAAACACACAAAATTTGTCAAAACAAAAATTTAAATCCGATATAGACAAAAATCCTGGTTTTCACTTAATTAAAAAGCATCAACGATGCAATATCTATAAAAACTTAACGTTATTGCGTTATAATAACTTGCATTTCGACTAGAATAGATTTTTTGAATGATAAAACACAGGTAGTTTTTCGCTCCCTCCTATTGTGAATTAAAAAGGTATTGTTCTGATATTTTTCACATATAATTTAAGATTCCCTAAACAGTGAATGCATAGGCTTACGGTGGTATGTTTAATTATGCATAATCAAAGTTCAGATTCATCCGTGTTTCAACATGAAATGGTTGAATATATAAAATTTAATTTATTCTGTTTAATCAATAACAAAAGACGATATGTCAACTATAATAAGTTTTTTTTTTGGTTCAGGTATAAAACCTAACACCCCATAATTTCGAATAACTGGCAAGAATTTTGACTTGTCAGACCCTGCATGTGGTCACGTATAAAAGGGGATGGTTATAATACAGAGAAGCTTCATTATTAGCCGGCAACAGATAGGTGTGTGTGTGTTTACATAGGATATTTTGTTCGGGTCGTGGTGGTTTATCGTTTTAAATTTTACTATTTGTTTTGGTGTTGATAATATTTACTGCGTGCGTGTGCTTAACGTATAGAGATTTTAAAAATTGCGCGTAGTGCATATTTACAACGGTGTAACATATTAGGTAAGTTTCTTGTTATAAACCCGACCCTTTTATCTCCTGTAAAATACTAATGCTATTATAGCGCGACAACGATAAGCTTTTTTTTACTGAATAAAGTGAAATGGTAATTACTAATTTTCCCATACGTATTGTACGTGTCTAAAGCTAATACATCATTAGCGTTTACTGTCTCCAGCCTTACTTTGTGGAACTCCATAATCATGAAAAAAAATTTGCATTTATTTTGTTACACTTATAATCTCTAGATTTACTGGGGAAATGACCGCAAACTAATTATTGTTATGATGACGAGACCTGTGTGTGTGATTGATTTATTGCCCCCATGGAAATAGGTGAGTTGTTTATTAGATTCATGTAATATTAAAATTAAAGGTGAAAAAAGAGTGTCGGAACAAATTTTTGTTTATTAAAAAGAAAAGTGACATGCCGATCTAAAGATTTTATGTGAAAATAGGTTAAAACATCATCGATCATACTCTTTTGTTTTTACTGTACCAGGAATTTAAAATGTTCATCTGCTTGCTATCCAGGTAGCCAAACCGACCTTTTTGGGATATGGTGATGCATTTTAATCGGATAATTATCTCGACAAGTCCACACGTCTTTAAGGAAGATTGAAAAGATTATATATATTGCTGATGAAAAAAGGGATTTTTACAGAACCATTCAAACCTGTTTTAAGCTTGAAGCAGGTATAAAATCCGCAAATTTCTAGTGATTTGGAGGTGCCTTTTTAAAAGAATGTATAATACCTCGAACTAGTAGAGAGATCTCACAGCTGATAAAGCTGCATATTTCTAGCGATGACGGTCAACGAGGGGGGCAGGTAGAACCCGTATAGCCTAAGGCATATTATATTTTAAGCAACCAATGAAATGTCTCCCTTTTGTCTCGTAGAGAGATAAATATTTGAAATGATATTTTCCACGTCAGTCCCTTTCTATACGCTGTATGCGTGTGTGGTATATAACAGTGGCTTGAAAGATTAATAATAACTGGTTTTAAATTTAAAAAGTGTGTGTTTACACCGAATATTCAATCTTCTTCTTGGTGAGAGGTGATTAAAAGTGTAAATATTTATTGTTTTCCGCTTTTTTAATTTAAAAATGTGATACGTCAAGGGTTAATTCTATACATTTTTTCTGCATTAGAACTAGTTTTTCTCTTTTTTATATAGTTAATTCAGCCATTGATATATATATATATATTAGTGTTAGAAACCATTCCGACCCCTGAACGTGAATCAAGAGTCTTAACGTAATTTTCTTAACATGGAGATCCGAAAACCCTTCACGAAGGGCAGCTACTGACATAGATATGATGGTTAGTCGAGCTTGCAAACCTCGCTGTGGTATCTAGGATTGTCGGTTCCTTTAAATTTCATGATCTCTTTGGTGTAGAAAGCTTCATTAGAATACAGCGGTCTTGATCACGTGGTGGTTAGTCATCCGTGAAATATAAAATTCTAGGGCGGGAAATTCATGATAGTGACTTCAAGAATGACAAATTCAAAATTTTAAACGTTTTATCGAGCTGTCGTCGTCTACGAAAAAGTTACCGAGAGAGGGATAGCTAAATAAATAATATATTTAAACATTGATATCTCATTTACTAGCAAAGGGAGAAGGGCGACTATATAAAAAGGTAGATCGTTATCCGCGAGAGAGGGTACACGAAAAGTAGAAACATAATTTAATTCCTGGCATTATTATTTCTTCTTCTAGAAAAGGTAGAAAGAGTACAGTGTGTGCGTGAGAAAGAGAGAAAGGTAGCAGCAGAACTTGCAAGTATTAGTAGCGAGAAAGAGAGATAACAAAGGTACACAAGACATTAAACGTTAGGGGTAGGGGTTTCAAGATGAGCGCCGAGTAGTAGTTGGGATAAATTCGTTTATATCGCGCAGGTCCGCGGTTTGTGTTTAAAGCTGAATTTAAAATTTTTTAATGCTGGATCAGTTATCTTAAATTACTATTATTATATGTAATTAACTTATTACTGACGGTAATTATTTTGAGAAGTCGGTGAGATTTATTAATATACATAATCGATAATACAGATTTCTTCATGACGCCCTCTATTGATGATATGTTGGTTGTCGATAATACAGATCCCCGTAATAGCTATTTCTTGTCGGTAATACAGATTCCCGTAATGACTATTTCTTGACCCCTTTTTATCCGATCCTGTACGCCACTGTGGGTAGAAAAATGGTTAAAATGACAGTCCCCTACGAAAATTTGTCTTGCACACCTATGAATAGTTGGCAATACTGTTGTGTGAGGGAGATAGTCGCATACAAAACTAATGGGTTAGAGAGAGATAGCATACCAGTTCAAGGTTATTTCAGAAGTGAGGAAGTGAGGCGCCAGAATCCCCCTATCCCCCCTACTTGCATTCGTATTATCAGTTTCAATATGTAAGATAGGAACATCTATTTCGTTACATTTAGTGTTCATAAAGTTCATGCGCTTTTTATTATAACACAAGCCCACAAAATTAATTTTTTTTCTTTGTGTCGGAAAACTGAGAACTGATTTTGGATATATTTTAGGTGCTGATTCCAAACATACCTGGCTTTTTTTGTAGCAGCTCTAGTTTTTGAGATACAGGCTAATTGATTTTCGTTTTTATAATAAACACAAATCATGAAATAATGGTATCTTTACAGGAAACGTGGTATTTACCTAAAACTAGATTATATAATTAGGCAATTAGAGTTACTTGGTATTCCCGATGACCGTAAAATATCACTAGTCCTGAAAAAGATTAAGTATGAAGAACATCAGCGGATGATTTGTGTCGATCTAAAAGTGGTAAACTTCCTCCTTGGACAGCAAAGTGGATACACAAAATATCCTTGTTTTTTGTGTCTTTGGGACAGCTCAGTTAAGGATCAGCACTGAGCTAACAAAAATTGGCCCCTAAGAAACTCATGGTTCCAGGAAAAGAAAACGTAATCAGCGAACCTTTGGTTGCGAGAGAGAAAATCATATTTCCACCTTTGCATATCAAGTTGGGACTTATGAAGTAATTTGTGAAAGCGTTAAATCGAAATGGACTTTGCTTTGGGTACTACTTAATACGTAAATTTCCTGGGATGAACATGGGAAAACTGAAAGAAGGCATATTAGATGGCTCTCATATAAGACAGTTTAGAAAAGAGCCACAATCTACCGCAGCAATGAACGAGATTGAATCTAATGCTTGGTGCTCATTTGTTAAAGTAGTACAAAATTTTTTTGGCAATAATAAAGCAGAGAATTACACAGAATTAGTGGAAAATATGGTTTCTAAATTTAATATTCTCGGTTGTAACATGAGCATAAAACTTCACTACCTCCACAACCACTTGGCCGACTACTGTTGGAGTCTGCAGCGAGACTGTCCTACTAAACTCCATGCTAGAAAATCGTATAAAAAAAAATTCTAAGTGATAAGCCATGAATGTATATTTATCTACTTTTTGAATTAAATACCTTACTTTGCATTCTCTGTTTTTAAGGAGCCGTTGTCGCAAATACTAATACTTAAAAATAACAGATTTAAAAAAAGATGATTTTTTTCCAAAAGAGGTCAATATAGCGTACCGCAAAAACTAGGTCTGATAGACTAAATCTGACAGTTGTTTCGGATTCTACACCCAAAAATTACCTAGAAACAGTTAAAAAATGGCAGGCACCAAAATGTGTGGCTGTGTAATTATTAACATTTTTATTTAAATTTAAATTTTTACAAACAGCTCTTAAATGACCTTTAATGCCACAACGATTGCAAATATATTCCCTATATGGACAATTAGAGGGATGGTGTGGCTTACGGCAGTGTTTTCAAATAAAACTACCGCCGCTGCTCGAGTCACTCCTGTCGCCGCCGCGACCTCCACCTCGAAATCCTCGGTTGCGCTGACCAAATGAGTTGGTTGTACTGTTACCTGCAGGAGCTCGCGAATTTTCAGTACGCGCACTGGAAAAACTACCACCACCAGTTCGTCGTCCTCTACGTGACACACGAAACACCTCGCGATCACCTGGTTCGGTCTTAATATTCACTCTTTGAGATTCTTGAACTGCCGACAAAGATGCTTCTTCAATGCAAGCCATTTCCATTGCCTTGCTGAACTTCACATCAGCTTTCTCGTTAAATAACGCATTTTTAATTTTACCATCGTTATAACGACTTATAAATATATCTGTAAGTTTCGAATCCAGTTCGCTTCCAAATATACATTTACCGGCTAATCCCTTAAGTCTAGCCGCCCACTCTTGTGCTGATTCGCTTTCTTGCTTACTTGCAGCATAAAACTTTGCTCTTTCCACCCACACTAAACTAGATATGTCATAGTAGTTACACAAATGATTCTTAAGTTCCTTGATAGTACAATTTTCTGGTTCTTTAGGTACACACAAATTTTTTAACAACACGTAAGCTTCTTCGCTTAAACTGTACAGCAATAAAGCCCTTTTAATATTGTCGTCTGTAACTTCTTTGACAATAAGATATTGCTCTAATCTCTCAATAAACACTGACCATTCGTTCACCTTCGGATCAAAATTCAAATGTAAACTACAGCTACTGCTAGCCATCTTACCCGGTTCATCTGACATATTCGCAAACATACAATTTATATGTTTTTATTATATGTGCGAAAAGCCGTGACCCAGTACAACTCGTCGCCAATGTAACACCTGCTGACTCGGATCACACGTTGAGGGTGGTAAAATAAAATACTTGCTCCCATACACAGTACATTTATTTAAACAAACGTCCACTCAGGTTTGCAAAGTAACTCCAACTGCGTAGCCTTACAATCAGGACTACGCGCCAGCCAGGTGGTGCCAAACTTATCACCAATATTTGCCATTAATAGTACAATACATTACACTAAAGCTTATCAAATTGACAACAAAATCACATTCATATTTGAGATTACATTAATCTCTAAATTCGGAAATAATGAACTGATTCAATTAATACCGTTTCCAACCATTACCAGCACCAACCAAGCTCGTATGATTATACCAACTTATAACACCTTACTATATAATGCTCAAACTAGCATTCCTATTGAGATCGATCATTGTAAATCGACCGCCCCCAATTTATACTTTTGTCAACATAAAAACTACTTTGAAATCCCTAATAATAAACTTTGTGAGACACAACTACTTTCTTTTCATCATAACCAAACTTGTATACCTTACCTACTTGAACTTATTGATGTAAAGATTTCCCAAATTAATTCTGTAACCTGGTTAATCAGTTCCCCGTCCAGATCCTTTTTTAGACATTAAATGTAGAGATCAAACGTATCGAAAAGAACTTGTTGGTTCAAAACTTATACATCTTAGTCCTGACTGTATTGTCATGATCAATCATAAAAACATGTTATTTACAGCCAAAAGTATTTCTAATAAAGTAATAGAATTTAATATCATAAATATTGCAAAATTAACAACCCCTCAATTAGAACATGTTAATATAACTAAAATCGATTTAACTTCAATCGATACACAGAAATTGAACAAATATCAACTGAAGATCACAAACCAAGATCATCTTCTAAAGATGAATAGTACTACAACCCTCGATCATTTGAGCTTATCAAGTATCATTATAATTATATTTATCATTGTAATAGTTGTAAGTTTATTATTGTATATTTATTGTAAACGTAACTCCTTCAAAATTAAATTTATAGATTTTCTAAATAAAGGTTTTATAAATAACCAAAATAACGAAGAAATACCAATTTAGATTTCTTTGAAAAACTCTATAATATATAAATATTATTTCAAATTTTATTTTCAAATTATTTTAATAGCATTGAAAATACTAAGGATGGAGGAGTAACGTATGTTATAATCACACTATACATAAGATCATATTACATTTCATGATAAGATTATATTATCTTTCATGAGAACTGCTTTAGTATTAACTCTCTCATGACCATGAGAATTGTGTAGGCAGATAAGATTGTATCACTCTATAAATACCTCTATTTTATTCTTAAGAAACTCAGTCTTTATCCAGTCTTTAACAGTCTTTGGTGAGTCTTTGTTTAAGTCTTAATCAGTCTTAGTTAGTCTCAGATCATCTAGGTGTGGACTTCAAAATTGTCCTACTAGTAAAACATAAAGACTCATTCGAGTATTAATTAATTGTGTTTTGTTTAATATCATTTATATGTGAATTCTAAAATTGTTCTGTTAAGTGTGTTAATTCAAATCTAATTATTTAAACTCGTCTTAAGCTCATTTAAATAATAATTACTAACAAAGTAATATTATACACATTTGTACTGTGAATGTAAAAAGAGATAAAGTTTTCTCTTCATTATAAATAATAAATTATATTCTACGACTGCAAACGAAATTTTTGTTTGAATTTGTTTTATTACATTAAATAAATAAAGTTTTAAAAAAACCTTCGGCCACAAAATATAATAGAACCTCTGTATTTTATGCATTTAGTCAATTTTATAGACTATAAGTAATATTTTGCAATTTGTTACGAAAATTATAATAAAATAACTCTTGCGTGACTTCCACGCCATATTTGATTTCACATTTTGGAGATGGTTGGATAGCCTAATTAATTACATATGAGGTACTAAAACATAGTAAAACGGAAAATTAATTTTAAAGAGACTTACCTTGTAACGCATTTGTATGTTTCTAATAATAAAATCACATAAAGTAACAATAACAGATACAATTCACCACAACTTAAAACCTGTCTTCTTTCTGTCATTTGGTATCGGTACTGATAAAACGCAGGCGCTTCGTTGGTAACACGACTTATTAAAATCAGATGAGACATGCGCATGGTGAACACTTCCAAACATTTCTGACGGTTGCCATGCACATTAAAATTGCTGAATACTTGTCGTACGCTTATCAATTAAACTATACATGACTAATAAGAAATAGCAAGTCAAAAGCAAACTTGCCATTAGTTTACGTGCTGTCTGGGATTCCAGTATAATCTGCTAACAAACTCCATGTGTATTAGGCTTTTTATATAGCTGGAATTTGCATGTAAATTATTAACAAACAGCTTTTTTAGTGCGACTTTTAACAGTGGGAGTCGGATAGATATCTTATAAATAATTATATTCCTAATTTATATACAGGGCCGTTCCTGGACAGGGTGCTTGTGGTGCCCTTGCACCAGGGCGGCCGACGACAAAAAAAATCTACTAATATCGCTGTCGCGTTCTGGTCCGCCGCGCCGCCTATGCTGCGAAAGTTTTATTGATTTTTGGTTTAAAAAAAGTGCAAACTACGCGAATATTTTTGACCAATAATTAATTAATGGTTAGCTGATTTAAACTTAGTGCTAGTAAAAGAAAAAACATTTACGTTACGAACTACTATTATACTCTACGCTAGTAGTAATATACTATTTCTTACTTTTATAGACAAAAAATATCTGGATTTTCGAATTTATAATAATAATTATCAGGAAAATTAGATTTGAACATCGGAATAATTCCCAACAAGCCAGATTTTGTATGCAGCTTATTGAGGGCTTAAACAAGCTCTTCAAAGTCCTGATGAATATCGTGTTTGCAAACTTTTTATACGGGGTAGGGGAAGGGGGAGAAGTTCAATATTTTCCAGTTATCTCGAAAACCACCAGGTTTTCAAAAAAAGTGGCTAGTACAAAAATTGTTGCTCGTAAGATGTGCTACAAGTCCTGTAATTTCTCTTCGTGTAACTAACCGTTTTGGAGAAGAATTAATGACAATTTCGAATTATTGTACTTCTGCAAAAGATAATAAGAGCATTTTTTTATGTGTATCCCAGTAGTTCCTGCTCAAGTTGTAGGTCATTTTCGACTTCCTCGTAATTTTCCAGCATCTCCTCATCTTCTGCCTCGAAAGCTTTAAGATCAATATCTTCATAAACATCGATGTTGTTGCTTTTACGAATGTCAGGTGAAACATGTTCAGAATGTTCAGGCAAGACTGACCATATCAGTGACTGCATACTGCAGAACAGTGGAGACTACATCCACTATCTTCCTACAACCGCAGCTTATGTTACAGCCTATTCTACAGTTACAGAAAATACGATTGAGCAATACTTCTGGAGCAGGTAGCAAAAGGGTTTTAATTTGCTGTCAGTAATCAATGATTATCATCCATCCCCAGTCTGCATTGAGATCAGTGTCTATGATGTTTGGTGTTATGAAATGATGTTTGGCAACACTGGATGTAGGGAGGGGAGGTTTGATAAATTAGTAACTTTATTACGGGTTGTCGATAGTATAAATGAATTATATCTGAAAGAATCAATACATGTCGGATTATACGGAGCATTATACATGGCCAAAAGGACTCGTATTCCATTATTAATAATTGTTTATCTAGAACATTGTGGTATTTTGAAAAAGTTTGTGCAATCTCGCAAATCTTTTCGATTTTGCAACAACTTGACGACTTTTCTTTCCTATCTGAAATAGAGCAGACGTGTAGTATCGCACCCGCTAACGGCATGTAGAAATAAAATGTGATCTTTAATAGTTTCAAAAGTATCACTTTTCGATGAATATATTGCTGATTGGACTTTTTCTTTTCCTGGTTTCAGAAAATAAATGTCTTTAGCAACTGAAGTTCGAGCAATTGATAGTGCTAATAGAAACGACTCCTGCACATATACAAACTAAGAAAAGTATAAAATCCTTTGTGTTTAGACATCGGCCAGCTGCTATTGAAGGTCGGACTCTAGTCCGAACCTTTTATGGCATTCATTTTAGAAAATGTACCGAATGTCTTCGATATTATATTCCTAGTCAGTAAAGTAAATTGTACTTTCAGTATCACTTTTCACGTTTTACTTCTCTTATTAAGCATTTTTGTCAGGACAATAACGTCGATGCATAACGCAATAGTCAAGTGTAAATTTGTAACTGTACTTTCAGACTCTTATATTACTGAAAGGGTTTGTTATATCAAGAAAAGTCATAGGACTTTTTTTGTAGTACATTTTACGAGCAACAATTTTCATAACAACCACTCTACATAATTTTTAGGCAGAGAAATGTTTTACGTGGAGTCCCCGTATGAATATACCTCCACGTTCCTTCCAATGAGGAAGCAATTGAGATACGCTCAATCAGCGGGCGAATTGCATAGCAATTGCTCCCAGTCACTCACTGGTCGGAGCGAGGTTGCCTATCCACCCTCTACTAGCTATCCAGGCTAGTACCGGAGCGATCGACTTAACACGTCCTCACCCGGCGGTACCCTCCCGTCCTCTTTCATACGGGGTGAAGTACCTAGTCCAGCAATAGGACTATTCTCTCAACATAACTCAGTTGATAGAGGAACCCTCCAGTCCTATTTCATACCTTCACAAGTTCCTCCCCGAGACAGGGGTTGGGGCCACTGCCCGATCGAATCCAACCTCAATTGTGGCGGGACTTGGTTTTTTAATGGTTTTGCCACCCCGATCTACCAATATATAGGCTTGGTGGGCCCTCGACAGAGCTTCGTTTAAGTCTACACGTTATATACTCCCAGTGTGTACCCGTTAAGGTGAAGTTGTCTTGATTGAGAGAGGCTATGTATTCGCTTCAACTCTCCTTAAGTGTAATGGCTTTCAGAGCTTCTCCCAATCACTGTACCCGGCTGCAGTCCGGATCATAGGGTGGTCGGGATAGCTCCTAACCACATTTACCTGGCGGCATGCAGTTTCCCATATGCTAAAATCGGGATAAACCTCACTTCGATTCTCCTCACTTAAGATTCAGTCAAACAGCGGGTTCCTTTGGTGACCATGACCTTATCCAAGGCGAGATTCGAATCCGCCGACACCGGTATCATATACCAGGGCTCTCCCTGATCGGTATGAGTAACCGTCGAGAATTCTCACGAATTTCTCTACCACACACTTAACCTGTCAGCTTCATCCATTGCCCAGGATCTAGGGTCCAAGGATAGGGTAGAAGACAGCCAGTTTTACGGGTGAACGTCGTGTGGTCTCCCGAACACCCGAAGATATATAATTTTGAGGCAGAAGGAACTTGAGAAGGAACTAGAATAATTGTTCTACATTCCAAATAACATGTGGATTAGACCTACTGGGTATACCACCTAATTACTCTACCTCGCAGTGATGAACAACATTCTTCCTAATAACACCTTTTTCGAACACCTGATAGTTTTCGAGATAAGGGAATGACATTGAACTTCCCTCCCCTCTGTAAAAAGTTTGCAAATGCGATATGCATCAGAACTTTTAACAGCTTGTTTTTTAGAGACCTAGCCTGGTCTATTTGAAATATTTCAAAAATAATGCTAAAACTTTTCAAAAATATGTTTAATGCTTAACTTCTACAACATTAATAGACCTTTAGATCGAAACAACAAAAACAACTTGTAGGGGCGGCCACTTTCATTTTGCACCTGGGCGGAGAGCACCCCAGGAACGGCCCTGTTTATATAATTATTATATTCGTGTAGTAGTCACGCTATAAGAGAGCTCGTGGGGATATGGAAGGTTCACAACGAATGCAATGACGAATGAGTTATCGATGTCACATTTCTTTGGCTGGAAGCGGTGTTTTGCAGCACTCTGATTTTCTAAGCCTAAATTATTTCGTTGCATCGTTTACGGAAGATCTTGCAAGTGTTTTCAATTGTCAATACAGTTTAACGATACGTTAAAACAAAGCACTCATAGCAGCTTTCTAATGGTAATTATATCTACGTTATATATAAGCTATGCCAGAACTTAGTAATGATTCATTACTACTTGGTGAAAAACCATTTGAGTGTAATATATGTAAGTATAAATGCTTATTAAAGTCACATTTGCAAAGGCACATGCTCACTCACAGTGGTAAGAAACCATTTAAGTGTAATATATGTAATTATCAATGCTCACAAAAAGTAATTTTGCAAAGGCACATGCTCACTCATAGTGGTGAAAAACCATTTGAGTGTAATAAATGTAGGTATAAATGCTCACTAAAGTCACATTTGAAAACGCACATGCTCACTCATAGTGGTGAAAAACCATTTGAGTGTAATAAATGTAGGTATAAATGCTCACTAAAGTCACATTTGCGAAGGCACATGTTCACTCATAATGGTCAAAAACCATTTGAGTGTAATATATGTAAGCATAAATGCTCATTAAAGGCAAATTTGAAAATGGACATGCTCACTCATAGTGGTGAAAAACCATTTAAGTGTAATATATGTAATCATCAATGCTCACAAAAAGTAAGTTTGCAAATGCACATGGTCACTCATAGTGGTGAAAAACCATTTGAGTGTAATATCTGTACCTACAAATGCTCACGAAAGTCACATTTGCAAAGGCACATGCTCACTCATAGTGATGAGAAACCATTTAAGTGTAATATATGTAATTATCAATGTTCACAAAAAGCTAGTTTGCAAAGGCACATGGTCACTCATAGTGGTGAAAACCATTTCAGTGTTATATATGTAAACATAAATGCTTGCTAAAAGCAAATCTGCTAAAGCACATGCTTACTCATAGTCATAAGCAGCACTGAACGTCTTCATTAAAGTGTACAGATGTGTAATAATTCTGAATTTATAAAAATACATACTTTGTGGCATAAAATAACAGTTAAATAAATTGATTTCAACTTGCATATGATACTATAAGAATAATATATCATTCTATTCCTTAAATACAGGATCTTTTTGTATATTAAAAACTAAAAAAAATTAATGAAAATGAATTGAAAGATAAACATGCCCACATTCTGACAATAGAACTTGAATGTGGTTGAAATTAATGTTACTATTTATTACTATTCCTAAAAAAGAAATAAATAATCGTACCAAGGTGTATACTTACTTTATGAATGTTGTATTTTTAAAGAAAAAAAATTTTAATAAATAAAAAACTACTGGCGCATTCGCGATACAAAAATTTTAATTTATTTATTTCCTAATTATTAAACATTCAAGACAGATTGTCTTTACTGAGAACAGTCTCTAGATGTTGTCTTTGCTCTGCATGTAAAAAATGTAAAAATATTTTATATTGTTGAATCCCCAGTAGCACACAATATTTCTTTAATATTTAAGTAATATAAATATATTTACAACAAATATTTTAATATTATTATGCAAGCATGAGCTTTTGACAGAATGGCGGTGAATCATCTGACAACAAATTGCAGTGGTATTTTTTTGTAAGATATTACATATGCGTTGACATATAATACATATTTATTTTAGCTTTTAAAAATAATTAGTTAAGTTGTACAATAATTATCATCACTTTCTAATACAACCATTATTATAGTATAGTGTACCCACTATATTATACAATTAATACTAAATTTATATTTTGATATTGTAACGTTCTTTTTAAAATAATAACAAAAATGCTGTCTATTCACAAGAGAGATATTATTTACATACACTTAATTAAAAACACTATAACTATAAACTATTTAATGAACTATTTAAATGCTAGATATTTACAAATTTAAACCAGGCTATGTATATAAGAACTATTTATGTATTATTACAACAATTATTAACATTTATTTATTTACTAACATTCAATTACTAATTTACACAGAGTACATTTTAATACGCCGGTTAAACATTAAATGAACTCCCTTCTGTGCGCGAACGTCAATTTATATCTTCCATACAAATGTTCTGGAACGTATTGGACTAAACTAGTTGGTGTATTGTTTTGTGCAGCCGTCGATAACTCGCCGATGAATCATACATGCAGGTGTTGATGAATCATACATGCAGGTGTTGATGAGTCATACATGCAGGTGTTGATGACTCATACATCTAGAATGTTCAATGACGGCGTATATGGGTTTACCATTCGTTACAATATTTAATCTCATTAAAATCTGAATTTTGATCTTATATCTTTCTTATTGGAATATCATACAGTATGGATCAGTTATCCAAATTTTGCCTTGAATCAATAAACAATTATCAAAATAATATATTTTTAAGTTTTGAGTTAACGAAGACCTGATAGAAAGTGTACCTCAAAATCATAAGTGAAAGTTTTTGTTATATTACGAAAACAACCAAGTGAAGTGTCCTGATACCATCTTGGTTAGATTAGAAGCCATTGGTTTATTTTCAGAATTTCAGACCGACTTGCTGGAGATATACATATATAATATAGTCCAGTCAAACTAAACATTTGAAATGGAAAATGGAAGTACATGGGATTTTTTATTTCCAGCATGCAGGGGGGGGGTTCTAGAAAAGCTTAACTTGAAGTTTTCGACCTCAAATTCATATGAGCTTTTTCCGCCATTTCGAAAAGAAGGGATGAAGTGTTATTTTGAAATTATCTCTGTAACCGTAGGTCCGACAAAAAATTTGTACAAAGCATTTTTGTCGGCAATACGATTGTCTACAACTTTTATTTCAAACTTTTTACGCGTAATTTAAAAAATGAAAAAGTTGTGAGAGAAACAAAAGTAAAATTGTGGTGGCCGATTTACCTTTCACCGGTTTCCTGCAAAACACATTACATTTATTGCCTGCGAGTCCATGATTACATGTATGTTGTACGTGGGGTTCCCGTGTTAACATACCCCCACGTTCCTTCCAAAGGAGGAAGTAATTGAGAAACGTTCAACCAGCGCGCTATTGCTCCCAGTTGCTCATTGGTCGGAGCGAGGTTGCCCATCCACCCTCTACTAGCTAACCAGGTTAGTACCGGAGCGATTGACTTAATACGTGCTCACCCGCCGGCTCCCTCCCGTCTTGTAAAAGCACTAATTTCGAACGATTGAATAAAGAAGATGTACTTGATACGATTTTCTTATTAGGTATCCAAACTTCATTTGACCATACCGTTTTTACATTCTATTAATATATTTGGAGATACTAATGTGATTGTATAATGTTTTATATTGTACCACACTTTTTTGTTTCGTAACACACTAATTTCGAACGATTGAATAAAGGAGATGTACTTGATACGATTTTCTTATTATCCAAACTTCATTTGGCTATACCTTTTTTACATCTTATTAATATATTTGGAAAGGAGGTCAAATGAGAGGTCAAGGTTGTGTGGCTTCATTATACTCATTTGTTCACTACTGCTATCTGTAACCACTTTTGATTTATTGAGAAAAAACTGCAAGAAGTACACAATTAAAAAATTATTTGTTTAAAAATCAAGGTTTTTCAAATAAAACAAAAGAAAAAACTATAACAAATGCTCCATATGTTGCCCATTTGCATGGACACACATTTCGATGCGCCTTTGGAACGATCTTTGTGCGTTTCTTAACATTGCCGGCGTTGCATTGCATGTAGCATCGTCTTGCATTTTACCTATGGCCCAATTACAAAACTGTAAACGTTTTAGAAAATAGTCATCAGTTAATTCCTGATGCATTTGAATGTGATATGGATGAAACTTATTTTTCTTTAAGATTCGGCCAACAGAACGTCTACTTATTCCTACAGATGAACTCATTTCTCTCTGACTAACATGGGGATTGTCATTTGTTGCCAGCACAACAGATAACTCATTTTCTTCGTTCACAACATTGTTAATTCGTTCACTTTTTCATACTGTACATTGCCGGTCCTCACAAATCTATCGAGCAGGTTTTGAAAGCTGTGAACTCTAGGGAGCCTCCGTTCAGGATACCGTTGGTGGTAAATTCTGCGGGTAAGCAAACAATTTCTTTCCGACTCGCCCAAAACAAAAGTCATGTCTACAAGTTCTTCATTACTAAAATTCATTTTGAAAAACTAAAACACCTACTAGAACTAAACACTGGTGGTCGATAACTGCGAGAAATGTACGTTTTGCATACGTGCACAACAATTGCTAGATGCTTGTTGAGTGGATGGCAGTCATGCTGTATTCTACGACCTTCCTGCTCCTGTGCAGTTCGCCTCGAGTGATTAAAGGCACAGGACCATTCTTCCACCCATCGACCAGAATTTGAATCGCTAGAGAAGTACACCTACTAATACATTCTATGTAATTATTATCGAATCATTGTTTAATTGCGTATAGAATGCATATGTTCGACAAATTCGGTATTACATGCCAGGGGTAAACTTTCAACTGCTGTCTTCCACTATACCAAAGAACGTGATAAAAAAGTAAGTATATCAAAATTCCCACCTTTACATTGTGTACAAGAAAGGTAAGAATAATTTTTTCCGTGCGACAAGAAATTAAATACTTATTTTACCCCATACGTTCAATACAAATGACCAACCCCCTATATTGTAGCGGTTTATTTTTGATAACTTTGTAACTACTTACATGACACAAAAAAGTGTAGTATGAAAGTTGTAGAGAATCGTATTGTCCACAAAAATGGTGCTGACGACTTTTTTATTCAGACGTACGGTTAAGGAGATAAATAACTTACCAGTAGGAAAAACTTTATACGGCTTACCTGCTTCGTTTTCGACTTACCTCCATTCGACCGCTGCCTTCCACTATACCAAAGAACGGAACCAAAAAAGTGAGTGCTCTTAGATTGTTCGTTTTTAACTTGTCTACAAGAAAGGTAAGAACAATTTTTCTCGTACGACCAAAAATGCAATAGTTATTTCACCCCAAAGATTTGCAACCCCTAAATTTTTACGGTTATTTGTTTATAACTTTTTTATTACAAACCTTTCTCAAAGAGGTGTAGTGAGGAAGTTGTAGAGAATCGAATTTCCGACAAAAACGTTCTGAATTACTTCTTTCCTCAGACCTACGATTAACGAGTTAAATTGAAAAACACTTGAACCTCTTTTTCCAAGATGGCGGACATTTTGCAGCCTCCGATTAATACGAAAACTTGAATGAAGACTTACCACATACCCCCCTACATACTAAACAAAAAATTGCTGTTATCAAGTCTTTGGGTGTTCGGGAGACCACACGACGTTCACCCATAAAACTGGCTGCCTTCTACCCTATCCTTGAAACATGGAAACATGACTGGGCAATGGATGAAGCAGCCAGGTCAAGTGTGTGGTAGAGAAATTTGTGAGAATTCTCGACGGTCATTCATATCGATCAGGGGGCGCCCTGGTATATGATACCTGTGTGGGCGGATTCGAGTCTCGCCTTGGATAAGGTCATTTATGGTCACCGAACGGAACCCGCTGTTTGACCAAGGCCATCTATGGTCACCAAAGGAATCCGCTGTTTGAGGAGAATCGAAGTGAGGTTTATCCCGGTATTGAAGGAGTTCATGCCTATGGGAAACTGCATGCCGCCAGGTAACTGTGCTTAGGAGCTATCCCGACCGACCACCCTATGATTCGGACTGCAGCTGGGTGGTGATTGGGAGAAGTTCTAAAAGCCATTACACTTAAGGAGAGTTGAAGCGAATACATAGCCTCTCACAATCAAGACTGGGAGTCTATAACGTGTAGACTTACGATCGAAGCTCTGTCGAGGGCCCACCAAGCCTATATATTGGTAGATCGTGGTGGCAAAACCATTAAAAAACCAAGTCCTGCCACAATTCAGGTTGGATTCGATCGGGCAGTGGCCCCAACCCCTGTTTCGGGGAGGAACTTGTGAAGGTATGAAATAGGACTGGAGGGTTCCTCTATCAACTGAGTTATGTTGGGGGAATAGTCCTATTGCTGGACTAGGTACTTCACCCCGTATGAAAGATGATGGGAGGGTACCGGCGGGTGAGCACGTGTTAAGTCAATCGCTCCGGTACTAGCCTGGATAGCTAGTAGAGGGTGGATAGGCAACCTCGCTCCGACCAGTGAGTTGACTGGGAGCAATTGCTATGCAATTCGCGCGCTGATTGAGCATGTCTCAATTACTTCCTACCAAGGGAAGGAACGTGGAGGTATGTTTACACGGGGACTTCACGTAAAGCATGCAGTAAATCTGTTATCAAGTCTTGTGACTTTTTTTACCCGGTCGCCTGGACTAATAGTGATGACAAACTTTAGGATCTAATATTTATACACACAGAAAAATCTATACTTTATTTGATTACATTTAACTGATCAAAATATAAACTAGGAACAATAGTACGCTCTTGCCCATTTGATTAAACATTCTTAATATAATTAAACAAAAATAATCAATTTAGTAATAAAAATTACTTGTCAGAATCACTTGAAATGAGTACAATTCTTGTTAGCTTGAGCATAACGCAACTCAAAAGAAACAAATAAGTATTTTCAAAATGATTATTGAAATGTAATCTATCAAAAAAAATGTTAAATTCATTTTGAGTATCTTTTTGATTTTGTACTCAAAATGAATATATTCAACTCTCGGACAATTCGATAATATATTATACTCAATTTTAAGAAATAAGAAAATAGGTAGTGATGAATACGTAATATCCTTATTTGAATGCTTCTTTCTTATCGGAGCAATAAAATCAATATATATTATCAAAACAACTACACGATAGTATATTTTAAAAATCATGATAAGTTCAAATTGAGCATATGAACTAATTATCATTAAACAAGAGTTGAGTTATTGATCAGACGCAGATGATCAAGCTTGCAGCAGAAGGTTGCATTTGCACAGCTAGTTTTAAGTTTTTATTATAATAAAATGACAAGGAAAAGCTTAGAGCAATGAGGGTGCCCAGAAAATATTGTAGAAACATTTGTCAGTACTTAAGTATGTATACAATAAATTAATGGACTGATTTGTTCAAAGAAAGGAACTATTCCATTCCATCCAAGTGAAGAATAGATCAAACATTTTGCTCTTCTCATTTTAAAGCTCGCTTAAGTTTCGTTTATAAAATGCTAGCTAACGTTTGGTTGGACAGTTCTATAGACAAAAAAATAAGAGATATACAATAGTATACATTGTATACTATTGTATATGGGGAGGTTACCAGGGAGGTACCAGGGGAGGTTAGGTACCAGTAGGTACTGACTAAGGCCACAATTCTATAATCTATATCAAATACTTTATAATCTTCTAACAAATTTAACTTAAATACAATTTTAACCTAAAGTTGCTACTGTAAAGGAAGATCACTTAACCTAACTTTTCTGGGAGTGCTTGGATTAAAGTGGCGCGTAAAAGAAACTTATTCTCCTAAGCTAGTAGGTTCTAAAAATTTATAATATGTTATGCTTATTCTTAGAATTAAGGCAATTACCGGTCATTTACTAAAAAAACGCATTTCTCGCCATTACTCATAAGTATTATGTCAAAAACTAAAAACTTCATATACTATGGTGTAGTTCTCGTTGGGGCGCTTCGAATGACATACAATAAATAACACAACGAATAACAGTGCCTAGTTTGGAGCGATATTCGTCGAAATACACAAAAAAGAAGATTTTTACATTTTACATTGTACATTTTAGACTAGATTTCCCAGGCGACCCGAACCCATGCGGACGAATGCATAAGTGTAAGTGTATCTGAAGCACAATTTATCGTAAATTCTGAAAATATACAGCTCATGGTGGCATTCTGACACCATAAAGGAACTCTTAAAACCACCAGGAGGTTTTCTGTATCCCAATGGGTGCAGTTTCTCGGAGACAGCCTCTTAAAAGTTTAAGAAACAGTTTATTTGGTAATAAAGGTTTTATAAAACAAATCAATATCAACAGAAAATCTTGAAGAAATCAATAGAAATTCTTCGTTCGTACGCGCAATGGCCGCAACGTCATGTGACACGTGTTCAGCAGTTTTGACAAAGCACAAACCGGTTAGCGCGCAAACGCGGCCAAACTGGGTTGTGGCTACATTCCGCCACCGGGAACTTATTTTACAGGACGAGATTTCAAAAGATAAAGATTTCAAAAATATGAAGTATGAAATAGAGTTTAAAAATATGTAGTAATGTGTAGTACTATGAAGAATATGTAGTTTTACATAAAATATGTAGCGAATACGGACCCTGCGATTGACAATTTCTAACACAATAAATACGCTTCGGAAACTAAATTAAATAATGTATCCAACTATTATTAATTTTATTCTAAACATAACGTGGACCAATTGAAAGTTACGTCCAGAAAGGTCTCCATGTCTATATAACTGTATTAAACATTTCTTCATTATAAATGACAACAACAAAATATTTGACAGTTTGGTTAGTAACTCTGTTGTTATTCCTTATAATAAACTTAGCTGATTTTTCCCATTTAACCCAGACGAGCTTCAGGTTCTGCTACTTGATGGTTATTTCCCCAAGTTCCAAAATTCGACGTAGTTGGAAACTCCAAGTTGAGTTTCGGTTATTAATACTCTCCTTATTCTGCTTGTTAGGGTTACACTCTCCACTAGAAGCCTAAAATAAAATTTTCTGACTAGGAAAATTGTTCGATACAAAAATAAAAATGTTAACGTTTCATACCTATGATGATGGACGGCTAAAAGGTGAAAAAAATCGGTATCTACCTGATAACTAAAATGCATCCACATTAGAAGATAAAAGTAATAAACCTAAAATATAAGACTGTAAGTATCCTGTTGACGTGAATCCATCATCTATAAATTTTACTCAAATCAGGCTCTAGGTAGATTTGATTCGTCTCGGTCAAGGAGAAGACCTGGTCTAATAAATCCGCAATGTGCGACAAAAATGGTTTTCCTCCAAATTTCCCAATAGGGCAATTACCAGTTTGATTATAATTGATGCGGTACTATTAATCCGAAGAATCGTATTTGGAAACTAAATCTAACCATTTACAACATAAATGGTTCCCAAAATTTTGTTTATTAAATAGCACCATCAATTTTTCACCAGGATCAATTCGATCGTAATTGATTAATTCATGACCAAGTAGACAAGTGGCTTTTTTTGCTTTTTCGAACCCTACCACACAAGATATCTAACGAATGCAAAAATGCGCATTTTCAAATAACAAAAGTATACCGCAAGGGGCAGCGTTGCAAAAATTATACCAATCTAAATAAGAAATCCCATGTCAAATAGTTAAGTAAATAACAAAATACATTTCAAATCACACGGCGGATATTACGTATTGCGATAGCTTATGCGCAAAACCGACGTATGACCAGTAGTCTCAAATAGCATGAAGAGATAACTGCGGCAACAATGTTTATTAAAAAGGAAATTCACAAGATGGCGCAACTGGCGCAACAGAAAGAATGTTGCAAGATAAAGTTTGTTTACAAATCGTATACAAAATGGAAATTTATAATTTCTATTAAAAATACTTCTATATACGACAAAATTGTATACTAGGCGGTGGCGGCAAAATGCATGAAGAAAATTAGCCTCAGCGTTATGGATAAATAGAAATAGATGACTCGAGAGTTGGGGGGTAAGTACAAAATAAGTTAATTACTGTTTAAAGTGAACTAATAACCTCTTTCTTTTGGAATAGTTGAGAAAACTACGAGTAAAGTTCTTTTCTCTGTAAGTACGAAACTCTAGCAAATGATTCAATTTACTAACGTTAATAACTAATAAGTTTTTTTTATATTTGCGTGTCCTAATGGCTTCATTAGGACACGCATTTTGCGTGTCCTAATGAAATTTTTTAGAATACTGGAAACGATAACATTTTATTTTTTAAAGTTGATATCACTGTTAGACAGCTGTTCGTAGAATGTCAAACTTGTTATTTACGCAGTGAACTCTTATAACTGGAATGCAACGCTTGCGAAACTAGTATTGAAGGCTACATAAATGCGCCGAATAATAATTAGGCTTAATAAGGGCGTAACAGTTTTTACTTTATTATTAACGAAATTGTAAATTTTGATACTGACATCGTAAGGATGCATTGTGTATCTGCAATTAATAGCTCACGATAAACTTAACGTAATAAAATTAAATTTTATAAAATTATACCTTATAAGTTATAATATCCAAAAGATCCAATGAATAATTATTTTGGTTAACAAAAATCATTCTTTGCTGAAAATACTATTGCATTTATAGTTACCTCATTAATTCCTTTAACAAACAAGGTGTTTATTCTATGAAATGAAATATAATTATTTTTTTCTACTCCTATTCAATTATATTGCAATAATTAGCATTTTTTTCGGTAATTATAGTGGCTACAATGCACTAGCGGTAATTATGAGGCTATAATTCTCTGTTCCCAACCAATCAAAAGCTTAGAGATTCATAATGCTCGCTGTTCCATTTGAAATCGCCCACTATCAACCCTTCTGCGGCGTTGTCACTTGACAACCGATTCAACAAAGTAATGTCAGAATTGTTTAATTTTTTTATCAAATTTTGAGTTGATTCTTTATTTTGTGTTAAAAATGGACAATAACGCAGAAAACGAAACTTGTACTCCGCCAGAAATTGTGGAAGCAGCAAAAGTAACAACTGAAAACCTGTTGCCGACGAAATCCGCAAAAATGTATGAAGCCACTTATAAAGCCTTCATGGATTGGCGCAGTGACAAAGAAATTGGTTCTTTTTCGGAGAACGTGCTATTAGCATACTTTGCAAAGTTATCAGAAAAATATAAGTCGTCCTCGTTTTGGACACAGTATTCGATGTTACGAAGTACACTCGAAATACATCATAATGTCAAACTGGAAAGTTATGGAAAATTGAGAGCATTTCTTAAACGCAAGTCTGATGGTTACCAGCCAAAGAAGGCCAAAACATTCACTCCAGAAGAAATAAATGATTTTATCGCAAATGCCAATGATAACAAATATCTTGCAACCAAAGTAAGAATTACAAGTACTTCTTATCAGTAATAATGTTATTAATTGCATTTTTTTTTACTTTAGGTGGCGTTAATAATGGGCATTATGGGGGCCTGTCGCTGTAACGAATTAAAGGAAATGAAACTTGGGGATCTGCAAGATCTCACATCAACCATGTTAGTGAATGTGCCCAATACAAAAACTAAAGTGGTTCGCAAGTTTACCATCACAGGAGAGTTTTATAACATCGTCAAAAAATATGTCTTATTACGTCCACCTGGCATTGAGTGTCCCTCTTTGTTTTTGAATTTTCAAAAAGGAAAATGCACAAATCAAAAAATAGGAATTAATAAGTTTTCTGCGATGGGGAAAGCAATTGCCACCTTTTTAAGGCTTCCCAACCCGGAAATGTATACTGGTCATTCATTCCGGAGGTCTTCTGCCACTTTACTGGTAGATGCAGGAGGCGACATCACGGCCTTGAAACGTCACGGGGGTTGGAAGTCGACTATGGTGGCAGAAGGTTACATCGACGATTCACTGAAGAACAAAATGGATACCGCCCAAAAAATTTTGCAATCGGTTCAAGCTAACTCCAGTTGTAACACTACCAATAAAAATGTAAAGTTGGACGTAGTAACGCCATCTTTGAATATCACAAACTGCAACAATTTCACAATTCATTTTTACCCCAATAATGCATCAAATAAACAATAATATAGAATAAGTTCACATTAACTGTTTAATTGTTATTAATGTAAATTGATTTTTATTAATAATAAAGTTGTGAAATTTATATCGAAGTTATCTGATGATAGGAATAGAAAAAGTATAGTATTACATTCGCAATTATGGCCATAATTCACTCAAATGACTTGAGCCACTCGCCTGCGGCTCGTGGGCTCAATTGTCATTATCGTGAATTATGGCTATCATAATTGCTCATATAATAATATACTATTATTTCATCCAAGTTTTTAATTCATTAAGTAGCAATTATTTATGTCACAAATATATTGGCATACATTCTACTTTGAATTTATAATAATTTTCAACAGTACGTATAATACACCTGGCAAATTTGAACGAGGTCCTGTTGCTTAGCGAGCGCTGTGTGTATGACATAAGAATTGGAATTTCTACGCCGCGCGGATTACCTAAAGTTAAGCAAGGTTATGTAAAAAACAAAATTGCATAATGTATAGTGTTGCCAACTGCTATGCTACTTACCAAAATATCCATAACAAATTTTATTTAAAACTAAGTAATTTTTTTTAATTATTTAATAACGAACTAACGCAAATAGAAAAAATAGTATAAAGTATTCGTTTCATAACACGTTTTAGCGCACTTGTCCTCATTAGAAAAATCCCCGCTACGCGGGTCGTTTTCTAAACTCGGACGCGTGCGCTAAAAACCTGTCTTATGAAACTAATACTTTAATATACTATTTAGCTATTAAAAAGAGTGGAAAACAAAAGATACCAACTCATCACTAAAATTCTTACCAATGCAAGAAGAGTTGCCTATACCATCAGTATTTTATTTTATAACGTATTTGGAGTATTTTAATAAAGAAAACATTAGAAGATTTTTGTATTGCTTTTGTAATATATATTATGAACTCAAATTAATAGTATTAGCCAATTAGTAACTAATTTAATTTAATTCTACTGGCAGAAACGAACCGTTACACACTTTCTAAATATTGTAGTTGTAACTGCATAAACCTTTATAATCCCTATTGTTCGAGCAAGTTATATTTTCAGGTAGGCACTTCTTCAGACATCGGTAGTAAAACAAAATTTCAAAACTTGGTGTTTATATGAGTTAACGCCAGTACTACTACAAAACTAATAATTTTGCGTATAATTAAAAGTTAAACGTTTTATCTCGAGTTTTTGAATTTTAGGTAAATAAAACAAGTACAACACAAGTTATAGTTATTTGGTTTTTATTAAAATAAAGAAATATTAAAACTAACAAATTATTGTATACTTATCAAACTACACTTTTTTAATTGTGCAACTTTCATATAAAACAGTAATAGATTAAAACATAAATCGAGACATAAATAATAAAAGTATAAAAGATATAATAAAAGAGTAGAAATAAGTAAGAGTATAAAGTTTCTTTTTAAACAAGTTGAACAAATGAATGATTTAATCATGATGAATCACTTTACCGTTAAAATGGGGTTTGGGAGTGGGCTTCCTTTATTTATCTGTGAATTAAAAGATTAAAAAGATCATACAGAAGCTAACCAGCCGTTTATTTTTATTTTGAAAGAATTTGAAGATGAAAAAATTAAACAAAAAAGTATAAGTAATAAAATATCGAATATTTAGATACATGTACGATGTAGGAATCCCAAGTAATGTTTAATAAAATAAGAAATACATGTTAATAAGACTTTTTTTAAAATTCTTCTTTTGTATGGTTATGATTACACTTTTTCGGTTACTGTTTTTAAAGGTTTAGAACTTCTGGAATCTTAATCCATATTTCTATAGATTTATACAGTGAAATAGGTGGCAATAACGAAGCACGAACTCCCATAAGAAATACATTGGCTATCTTTCTTTCGCTGTAGTCCCAAAGTGAGACGACCAATAGATAACAACATGGAACCTAAGAGATATGCTAGAGGTAGGAAAGATGAATGAAATGTGGTATGACATTGACATAACTGCACTGTAAGAGATAAGATGGTCGGGCAGCGGAGAAACACACAGAGATTTATTATAAAAAAGAAAAAAGCAAATATTAAATTTTATACCAATTAACGGAAGATTGGCAACATTAAGAATAAAGGGAGAAAAGAAATACCATAACCATGACTACAGTAAATGGTCTCACAGAAGTGGCCTTACTGGAAGCCAAAGACCAATTCTATAGAGAGTTAGCATAGAATATAGTTATAGAATATCAGAATAAATTAACAAAGGGGATGACGGAAAGTATAAATAATCTAGTAGACAAAGGAATGAAATTAAACAAAATACCAATACCAAACCCAACAAATAGAAGAAAGTCAGTGAAACAACCACTGAAGTATGGCAAAGATCCAGGAATAGATCAAAAAGGGAGGCGTCTATATGGTCAGCGAAATATACAAATTGATAGGAAGAATATGGAGAAAAGAAATAATCCCAGAAAACTGGAAGATAGGGGTGATAAAACCTATACACAAAAAGGAGATACAGAAATATGCGACAATTACAAAAGAGGGATAACACTATCACATGTTACATATATTTTTTATATAATAAACGTCTTTATTTCATACAAACAATACACGAACAATACACAAGGAAAATAAATATAAGACATTGTTTGCAGAAACCACAAGGCGTAGTTCATGCTTGCTATATTATCAAATATGTTAAAATATAATATCAACAATAATACTTCAAAGGCTAAAGTGTTAGTACACAAAAACAAAACTAGTGGCTTCCCAAACCGAATGACCGCTAAAAGCAACATGTATAATGAAGAAGAAATAATAATCTTTATTCACAGTTACTGAGTGACACGATTCTTCTGGGACAAAATCTTTTTTGGGACAAAGCAGTTAAATAAAATGTTGTTGACCAGCATAATTTTATCATATATAATATCACAAGTGGTCTAATTTTTTCCGACAAAATTTATCGATTCAGATATGAGTAGCTTTGCAACGAAAATTACACGAGTCGACACAGGAGATGAGTGTAATTTTCCAAAAGCAAAAGCTACGAATGTCTGAAAAGATAAATTTTGCAAGAAAAAATTAGACCACAAGTTGTATTCGGTATGATAATCCACCGAGCAAATTAAAAATGACTAATTTTCGTGCTGCCATATTTAAATTTCCGCGCCGTGTACAACTATTTTATTTCAATCAATACTAAATAAGTAAGCAAAAACATTTATCCATTGTCATAGATTTTGTTATTAAACAGTGTTATAATGACTGTATTATGTTTAGTTTGGTTATTTTTTACAAAAACGTTAATTCTACAAAATTGGCGATGTTCGACTAAGATTATAAAATTTATTTTAGATATCTGCTCCTTACAAACTATTATCCACACTACCTGAACAGTTTAGCAATCGACATCAAACGTTATCTTGCTAAAAAACGATTATTAAAAGAAAACTGAATGAAAAACATGAGCTATATTTTGACGCTAATATTTTGCGTCAATAACGTCCTCTTAAAACAAGATGCAAACAAACATTTCTATTAGAATTTAAATTTTTAGCAGTATGTACATATTGTAGTGAGGTTTATTTATAAAATATTTCTCTATATAAAATTCTTCTTTGTTCTTTGTTTTGAAAGAAATTACTTTATGATATTTCAGGGTCGCACAACTGAATTTATTTAATGTTCTTAATATGAGACTATTCATTCAATCATATAACCTTAGGTTCTTTTATTATATGATCTAAATTTTACTTATTGTGGTTATTGAATGTTATTAAATAAAGTAAGGTTATAGATAACCATTGACATTTATATCAGTACTGTCATACATGACAGTTCCCAACTTAATGCATATAAAATCAAGTAAGCATAACAAATCAATTATTTATTTAACCTCTTTATTTACTACTCTTTTGTTTTGGATGTTAAAAGAAAGAAATCTTACCCAGTCAACTTACATTTATTCCTTCCTAGAATGTTAATGGATAAAACCACTCCTTTTTCCTCTTATCTAACTGCACTTTCACTGCACATACACGTCTTACAATTTTCACTCTACCTCCAAGACACACCGACGACTGAAGTTGAACAGGATCTGCAGACCACCTCTGCACTCTATGATGATGATGGACCACAAACCAACTAATTCTTCTATCGGTTCTTGTTGAATAGGTAACTTTATACTTCCTTCTGCACCTCCGGTAAGTCTCTTCGGTTAATCTTGAATTGGCCTCTCAATCTACTGGTATACCTCCAACAGGAACTGCTACTGACTAAATCTTCCACACCACATTAAGTATTGATAATCTTTTTAAATTATCTCACTCCTATGTTTAATTACTTTTCTTGAACTACTTAAAATCTACTCTTCTATATCTATCTTCTTCTTTTTATTATTTATGATAAATTTTACCCCCACTTTTATGGTATATTCTAAATTTTCTTCTATCTTCTCTTTTCCAAACCTATTTAGTAATTTATTATCTTCCCTTACTTCTTACACTTAACTATTCCTTTTCCAAATAAAACACAAGACTTTTATTCTATATTTATTAACTTTTTAACTTCTTTTTTAAGAGCTTCTTACAAAACAACCATCTATTTTCACAAACAAAAGCTTATTATTCATATCTCTCTGAGAAACCTATATTTCATTTATTTTTATTTTATTTTTATCAGAGATATCACATTTCTTTGATCATTCTTACTACCCTTTCAACAATAATGCATATTTCTATAGTTATGAACAACTAATTTCTTTATTTAAAATTTCAATTTTGCATTATTATTGAAAGTGCAGTCTTGATTTTATATGATCCATTAATATCCTTAATTAGTGTACAAAATTTTCTTTTTCAGGTTGACCTGATTTGACTAAGATCTCCTTTCTCTTACCATCCTGATTTGTATTTGATATTATAAACTATTGTACTCTAATAAAGATATGCTACTCCAACTTGATTTATCGTATTTCAATTTTGTATTACGTTTTCTAATCTGAGCACTACGTTAAGACATTATTTATGTTTTATTTAATGATATTCAAGAACCACAGACTTGGTTGAATTGTTGTTGAAATGAACAATACATCTCCAAAGTTTATACTCGAGTGCACCTTCTCATATTGTTTTCTCTTTAGCTCAAAAGTGACCATTGCAATATGTATATCTTAATATTCTAATTCATTTGCCTGCGCCTCCATTGTTACATTTGACAGCAGTCCTTAAAATAACCAAATGGAACGCAAAATATTGTTAATTATATTAAATGAGGTTAGAGTAGTTGGCACACAAAGGATTGTGGCATCTTGGCAGCGCTCATTTACGTTTTGTTTTACCCTATTACTCAACAGTTCTGTATTTTATGCATTTTTAGTCAATTTTATAGACTATAAGTAATATTTTGCAATTTGTTACGAAAATTATAATAAAATAACTCTTGCGTGACTTCCACGCCATATTTCATTTCACATTTTGGAGATGGTTGGATAGCCTAATTAATTACATATGAAGTACTAAAACATAGTAAAACAGAAAATTAATTTTAAAGAGACTTACCCTGTAACGCATTTATTGTTTCTAATAATAAAATCACATAAAGTAACACTAACAGATACAATTCACCACAACTTAAAACCTGTCGTCTTTCTGTTATTTGGAATCGGTACTTATAAAACGCAGGCGCTTTGTTGGTAACACGACTTATTAAAATCAGATGAGACATGCGCATAGTGAACACTTCCAAACACATCTGACGGTTGCCGTTATAATGCTTGCACATTAAAGTTGCTGAAAACTTGTCGTACGCTTATCAATTAAACTATACATGACTAATAAGAAATAGCAAGTCAAAAGCAAACTTGTCGTTAGTTTACGTGCTGTCTGGGATTCCAGTATAATCTGCTAACAAACTCAGTGTGTATTAGGGTTTTTGTATAGCTGGAATTTGCATGTAAATTATTAACAATCAACTTTTTTAGTGCGACTTTTAACAGTAGCAGTCAGATAGATATCTTATAAATAATTATATTCCTAATTTATATAATTATTATATTCGTGTAGTAGTCGCGCTATAAGAGATAGCTCATGGGATATGGAAGGTTCACAACGAATGCAATGACGAATGAGTTATCGATGCCATATTTTGGATGAAAGCGGTGTTTTGCAGCACTCTGATTTTGTAAGCCTAAATTATTTCGTTGCATCGTTTACGGAAGAGCTTGCAAGTGTGTTCAATTGTCAATACAGTTTAACGATACGTTAAAACAAAGCACCCATAGCAGCTTTCAAATGGTAATTATATCTATATGTTGCATATTAGGTATGCCAGAAGTTAGTAATGATTATACTTATAGTATTTATTTTCAAGTAGGAATTCGAAGTGATGAATAAATAATGTATGTGTTTAGACACAACTGCATAATCTCAGACAGGATTTATAGTAAGAAGGGACTAAAACGATTGGAAGAATAAAATACCTACAAATGCATCAATCATCGAATCTTTTAGTGCTACTGTAATTTCAGTGTTCATAGGATGTAAGTTTTTTAGTCCTGTTTGTAGTTGAAGGCAAAGCTGTTAGCAACAGCAAAAATTAATAAAAGAAACTATACCAAGGCTGAATGTATAATATGTACAAAACAAATTTCAAATCATGTGCATGTTTCTGTCACTAAATACCTAATAATAATAATATGTGACCAAGAATAAAGTAACCGATCTAACCACCAAAATCCACTTATTGAGAAAAACTCGTGTAAACAACTTATAATACCTATCGGCTACTTTTGTTTGACCATGTTTACTAAACATAAAATTAGCATTCATCAAATAAAGAATTTTGGGTCCAATTTGTCAAAAGCATACTTCTATCAGAATCCCTAAAAAGCATGAAAATGTCACATTAATGTGACTATAACTGCATAATGAACAGAAATATGCAACAACATACACTTGCTAATGGTGGTAAGAAACTATTTGGCTGTAATATATGTAATTATAAATGCTCGGAAAAAGCAAGTTTGCGAAAGCACATGCTCAGTCATAGTGGTGAGAAACCATTTCAGTGTAATATATGTAATTATCAATGCACACGAAAAACAAATTTGCAAACGCACATGCTCACTCATAGTGGTGAAAAACCATTTGAGTGTAATATATGTAAGCATAAATGCTCCCAAAAAGCAAATTTGAAAATGCACATGCTTACTCATAGTGGTGAAAAACCATTTAAGTGTAATGTATGTACGTATAAATGCTCACTAAAGTCACATTTGCAAAGGCACATGTTCACTCATAGTGATGAAAAACCATTTGAATGTAATATATGTAGGTATAAATGCTCACTACAGTCACATTTGCAAAGGCACATGTTCACTCATAGTGGTGAAAAACCATTTGAGTGTAATATATGTAGGTATAAATGCTCACTAAAGTCACATTTGCAAAGGCACATGTCCACTCATAGTGGTGAAAAACCATTTGAGTGTAATATATGTAAGTATAAAAGCTCACTAAAGTCGCATTTGCAAAGGCACATGCTCATTCATAGCGGTGAGAAACCATTTAAGTGTAATATATGTAATTATCAATGCTCACAAAAAACAAGTTTGCAAATGCACATGGTCACTCATAGTGGTGAAAAACCATTTGAGTGTAATATATGTAAGCATAAATGCTCCCAAAAAGCAAATTTGAAAATGCATATGCTCACTCATAGTGGTGAAAAACCATTTAAGTGTAATATATGCAAGTATAAATGCTCACTAAAGTCGCATTTGCAAAGGCACATGCTCATTCATAGTGGTGAGAAACCATTTAAGTGTAATATATGTAACTATCAATGCTCACAAAAAGCAAGTTTGCAAAAGCACATGCTCACTCATAGCGGTGAAAAACCATTTGAGTGTAATATATGTAATTATCAATGCTCACAAAAAGCAAGTTTGCAAAAGCACATGCTCACTCATAGTGGTGAAAAACCATTTAAGTGTAATATATGTAATTATCAGTCCTCACAAAAAGCAATTTTGCAAAGGCACATACTTACTCATAGTGTTGAGAACCCATTTCAGTGTAATATATGTAACTATAAATGCTCACTAAAGGCAAATTTGGAAATGCACATGTTCACTCATAGTGGTGAAATACCATTTTAGTGTAATATATGTAATTATGAATGCTTGGTAAAAATAAATTTGCAAACGCATATGCATACTCAAAGTGGTGAGAAACCGTTTCAGTGTAATATATGTAAATATAAATGCTCGCTAAAAGTAAATTTGCAAAAGCACATGCTTACTCATACTCATAAGCAGCACTACACATCTTCATTAAGGTGTGCAGATGTGTAATAATTCTGAATTTATAAAAATGCATACTTTGTGGGATAAAATAACAAACTAAATTGATTTCAACTTTCATATGATACTATAAGAATAATATATCATTCTATTCTTTAAATACAGGATCTTTGTGTATATTAAAAACTAAAAAAAATGAATGAAAATATTGTGTACAGTAGTACACAATATTTCTTTAATATTTAAGTAATATAAATATATTTACAACAAATATTTTAATATTATTATGCAAGCATGAGCTTTTGACAGAATGGCGGTGAATCATCTGACAACAAATTGCAGTGCTATTTTTTTGTAAGATATTACATATGCGTTCACATATAATACATACTTTAGCTTTGAAAAATAATTAGTTAAGTTGTACAATAATTATTATCGCTTTCTAATACAACCGTTATTATATAATGTACCCAAGTAACCTATGTTATAATTACACTATAGATAAGATCATATTACATTTCATGATAAGGTTATATTATCTTTCATGAGAACTGCTTAGTATTGCAAGCACACGATATATTACATTTTCACGATTAAACTATATTATCTTTCATGAGAACTGCTTTAGTATTAACTCTCTAATGACCATGAGAATTGTGTATGCAATAAGATTGTGTCACTGTATAAATTCCTCTATTTTAATCTTAAGAAACTCTTTATCCAGAATGTCTTTATCCAGTTGTTAACAGCCTTTGGTGAGTCTTTGTTCAAGTTAGTCTCAGATTATCTAGATGTGGACTTCAAAATTGTCCTACTAGTAAAACATAAAGACTCATTCGAGTATTGATTAATTATGTTTTGTTTAATATCATTTAAATGTGAATTCTAAAATTGTTCTGTTAAGTGTGTTAATTCAAATCTAATTATTTAAACTCGTCTTAACTCATTTAAATAATTACTGACAAAGTAATAACATTTGTATTGTGAATGTAAAAAGAGATAAAGTTTTCTCTTCATTATAAATAATAAATTATATTCTACGACTGCAAACGAAATATATAAATTTGTTTTATTATATTAAATAAATAAAGTTTAAAAAAACCCTCGGCCACAGAATATATAAAACTGGCGCAGATTTCGTCCGAATTATGGAAAATTGAAGATAAATATCGATTTTGTGTTTTAACACTTGATCCAAAGGAAAATATCGTTCCCAACAAGATGTCGCCGTCAAGACAATTGAAATTTCACCGCTTTTAGCATTGACACCGGGCTTCGAGAATCAAGGCGTGACATCCTAGCAGCACCGTCGAACACTCAGGCTTCCAACGCACGCTTCTAATATTGGCACCCGGAGGTCTCCCGTTTGAAGGTACAGCTCATCGCGTGGTTATTGCAACCTTGGGACCTAATTCCTATTGCAATCAATTTTAATTCTACGCAACAAAGTAAGTGCTTTTTTTAAGTGTAAAGTGTTTCAAGAAGAAACCAGTGAATTTATTAAATCATTTTTAAAACAATACTAACTTAGTTTTAACATTTTTAATTAATTTAATTAATTGCATTTTAGTCTAAATTTACGTGCAGTAAGATTGAAGCTTGATTAATCGTTTTTTGCTGATTAACGGCATTGTAAAAACAAATCCCTTTATACTGGTCACTGTATAGGTAGGAACTCTAAAATAGTTTACTAACAATAAAAATAATTTTAAAAAATAATTGTGTTATTTTAATTATTCTTTTTCTTTTAACAAATTAATTTTTAAAGTAAAGATTATACAATTTTTGTTTAATTTTAAATGCTTAGAAATCGATCTCGATCTCCGAGACGTAGTAGAAGTGCTAGTAGAAGAACGCACAGTAAATCCAAGCTCAAATTCAAATACACCCCCTTTATTATTTTTAAATAATAATAGCAACAATAACATGGCAGTTTTCAATCCAACACTTTTAAACGAAATTTCCATTTATGATGGAAACACAGCCACTTGATCAGAATTTGTTAGAGCTCCCGATATTATCGCCACACAGTTTTGTACAGCAAACCCCCGAAGAATTTATAAATAAATTAATAATTTCTTCAATTAGAAATCGACTAAAAGGACAAGCCCTTGAAATCATTACACGATATAACTACAATACCTGGAATGAAATAAAAACTGTTTTAATAGAAAATTTTGGCGATCAAAGATCAGAAACAAATTTATTAATTGACTTAACTAGAATTCGACAAGGAAAAGATAACCCTATTGAATTTTACATTAAAATTAGGACGCATTTAGCGACTCTAAATGCAAAAGTTTCATTAGAACCGGATCCAGTAGTAATTAAAACCCACAAATTAGAAGAAAATTTAAAATTAGCTTTACGAACATTTGTCAGTGGACTAAACGAAAATTTAGGAACATTCGTCAGATCTGAAATCCAAATTCTTTAGAATCAGTCCTAAAAATTATTAACGAAGAACTAGATATTCGTTACTCACAAAACCAAAATTTTAGAATGAACCAAAACTTAACAAAAAATAATCAAATACATTTAACATCTAAAAATAACTATCCTAAACCATCCCAAAACCTGTGTACTACGAAAACTAGAACTGAAAGATTTGGAAATCCAAATAATTTCCCTAATTTTTCAAGACCAAATAATTTGTCAAATAATTTTCCTACTTTTTCAAATAATAATTCTAGACCATGTAATTTTTCTAATAGACAAAATAATTTCCCAAATTTCACGTCGAATAATGCTTCAAGTAGCAACATTAGATCAAATCAATCTAGAAATTTTAGTTCTTTCAAACCGAACCATCAACCCACATATACTCCAGAACCTATGGAGGTTAGCATAATTAAAAGACCCGCTACCAGACAATTAGGAAACCCAAATTAAATTCAGAACGAACTCACAACGCTTTAGACGCTTTCCAAATGCAATTCCAGAAGAAATAAATTATCACGACGATAATTTACCACCATCTTTCAATAATATCTAATATGACGAACCAGATCCCGTATATTTTGATAATACTTCTATGCACATCCGAGCAAGAAAATTTTCCAGAATCTATTTATAAATATAATTTTAAAATTACAACTTCACATGGAACCACTCAATATAATTACGTAGCAGACATCCCTATGCCTAATCCTTTTGACGATGAAGGACTTCATACATGTTACTTATTTGACTTTCATCCCGACTATGTAGGACTTATAGGATCAGATCTTTTGATGGACTTATCCGCATCAATCAATTATATATGGATGCATATGCAAACCGAAAAAACAACCGTACCTTTTTATTATAACCCTTCCAAATTAAAGCAAGAAATGCAACAACGAAATCATTGTAATTTTTCAAAATTAAAACCAAATCAGGAACCAATAAAAAAGATCCATCTACCAGCTCGAACCGAAATTTTTACAACACTTCCAGCAGTTGGAATTAATGGAACAAAATTAACCCCCAAAGCCCAAACTTAAGTTTAACTCCCACGCCATTATGCCTTCAGCTATTGTCAGATTATACAACAATTATTTTCAAATAAGCCTTATCAATACTTCCAATGAACCTCAAGCTATCAGTATTTATGACCTTTTAATTTTAGAAGATTATAACACTTCAGATGATTTAATCCTAATTAATAATTTCAATGTAAAATCCCCTTCCAACGTAAGAAAAATTTTGAACGAAAATTTAAAAAATAATTTAAGATTAGAACATCTCAATGAGGAAGAAGAAACCCTCTTGACAAACCTTTGCTATTAATACAAAGTCGTATTCTACACCCCAGACATACCCCTTTCAGCAACAAAAGCAAAACACCATATTAGGACAAAAACAGATGCCCCAATTTACACTAAGACATATAGATACCCCCAGATTCACCGTGAAGAAGTCAAAAACCAAATTCATAAAATGTTAAAGGACCAAATTATTGAACCATCAGAATCCCCATTTAATTTTCCAATTTGGATAGTAAAAAAGAAATTAGACGCATCCCACAAACAGAAGTGGAGGATCGTCATAGATTATAGGAAACTGAACGAACAGACCATCGAGGACAAATTTCCATTACCCCGAAACCTAAGCGTGGTGTCATTATCACAGCTAGGAACCAAGGACCTCACAGCTGGGCTGCTAGAATATCAGGTGAGTGGAGTTAATAATAAGGTAGTGTTAGGAAGCGCATATTTCCCTTATGAGGAACGCCTACCAACAGAGGAATTCGAACGGTTAATTTCGTTTGCACAAGAAAGGGGTCTACCGGTAATAATCGGATGTGATACCAACGCTCATCATACAGTGTGGAGTAGCACTGACATTAATGTCAGAGGCGAATCCTTGCTGGAGTACCTGGTATCAACAGACCTAGAGATAATGAATAAAGGAGCGGAGCCCGCTTTTATCAATATAAACCGAAAGGAGGTAATTGATATTACAGTGGCTTCCAGAGGTTTATTGGTAGACTTGGAAAAATGGAGGATGACCTCGGAAGTCTCGACATCTGATCACAGGATGATCAGACTAGAGATAAAGCGGGACAACCCACCAGAAATCCTCACCAGAGACTAAGGCTACAGACTGGGAGCACTATTGTATTGCTCTCTCAAGCCAAGGGGAACAATGGGAGGACAGAATTGCTACCAAAGAGGAACTAAGCGGGGAAGTAGATAAACTTGCATCTCTGATAGTCTCGGCATATGAGGAGGCGTGTCCAGCCAGGGTGGTAAAGGTTCGCAGGGTTGCATGGTGGAACGGCGATTTAGCCGGTCTACGTAAGCAATCCAGACGCGCCCTCAACCAAGCCCTTAGGGACAAGACACAAACCTCATGGGACAATTTCAGAACGGCAGAAAAGTTTTCAAAAAGGAATTACGAAGAAGAAAGAGAGTCAGCTGGCAAAAATACTGTTGAGAGCTCAGCTCTATCAGAATCAGCCAGATTGATGAAAATGTTAAGTAGCGAAACAAGGCAAACAATAGGAGTCTTAAAAAAGGCAGATAGCACATGGACCACTTCCAGGGAAGACACATTGCGTTACCTCTTGGAAACACACTTCCCAGGTGATGGCACCATCCAAAACACACTCACGGCAGAACAACAAGGAGCTCCTAACGAGAATTGGCTGTTTGCCGAGGGGGTGGTAACGTAGGGTGCAGTCACGTGGGCAGTGAACGAGTTTAAACCTTTTAAGTCAGCTGGGCCAGACGGAATTTTCCCTGCACTGCTGCAAAGGGCCCTGGAGACCCTTATCAGGAGAATGGTGAGGATCTATAGGGCTAGTGTGGCGATTGGGTACATACCGCAACAATGGAGGACAGCTAGAGTGGTTTTCATACCCAAACCGGGCAAGAAAGACTACACAGCTGCAAAATCCTTCAGGCCCATAAGCCTAACGTCCTTTCTTTGAAAAACATTGGAAAGGATTGTGGACAGGTATCTTGGTAATGGTGGAGAACCAATTCCACAAACATCAGCACGCATACAGACGTTGAAGATCCACAGAAACAGCACTACACGCAATCGTGCATAAGATTGAGAGGGCTCTTCATTATAAAGATGTAGCCCTGGCAGTTTTATTCGATATCGAAGGCGCTTTTGATAAGGCAAAGTTGGCTACAATCGACCAGGCCCTGCAGGCCAGGGGGAATAGAAGATATGCTCTTACAATCCCTACTAAAGACGAGTGGGAGCAAGAAGAGCTAAAGTTTCAACCAGGAGCCTTAGTGTGTTACACGGATGGCTCAAGGATGACTAAAGAACAATGCTCCGGAGCAGGATCTATGTAGAAAATCGAGGCATACAAGAGAGCATAAGCTTAGGAAAGTATGTCACGGTTTTTCAAGCAGAAGTTTTTGCTATCCTATCGGTAGCAACGAAGGAGGAGATAAAAAGGTCGACAGAACAGAAAATATACATCTGCTCTGACAGTCAAGCGGCACTGAAGGCAATATGCTCGCCCAGAACAAGATCACCACTCGGTCAGGAGTGTGGCGATGCCTTAGAGGAGCTGGCAAGATATAAAGAAGTCGAACTGGTTCGGGTCCCTGGTCACGCAGGAATTCGAGGCAACGAGAAGGCTGATGAGCTAGCCAAACGCAGAGCCATGGAAACATGCTTTGGACCGGAACCCTTCCTAGGTATTACAAGGAAACATGTCTCAACAAGTCTATGTGAATGGGCCTACGAGACATCTAAGAAAAGATGGGAGAGGAGCAGAGGCTGTCGCCAGGCAAAGTATCATATAACGGGGTTCAACTTGCAAAAGACTACCTGGCTACTGGGGAAAAGCCGAAGGGTCCTAAACCTATTGGTAGGGATTTTGGCAGGACACTGTAAATTGAGGACACACCTATTCTTGATAGGATTAGAACAGAATCCCATATGCCCAAGATGCGGAAGGGTGGAAGAAACATTCTACCACTATCTGGGGGAATGTGAAACACATGAGCGATTAAGATTAAAAACCTTCGGGGCGGTTACGCTCGAAAAGGAGGAGTTACACTCCCTAGCGTGGACAGACATCCTGACTTTCATTAAAGAATCGAGGAGGTTCACGGAGGGATATGAGGTAGATAGACGAGAGACGAAGGTAGTGAAGGTGATTAAGGGGACGAGCAGGGGTTGGCAAAAAGGGCCCATAGAGGCCTACTTGCTAGACTTAGGTCTCCCCATAATTAGTACTACTACTACTACTACTCCATTACCCAGAATAGAAACCGTTTTAGATAATTTAGGCAGATCAAAGTATTTTAGTACTCTTGACCTCGCATCCGACTTTTGGCAAATAGAAATTGAAAAAAAGGATAGAGAAAACAGCTTTCTCGACAGAAGAAGGTCACTTCCAATTCAAAAGAATGCCTTTTGGTTTAAAAAATGCACCAGCTACATTCCAGCGTGCAATCAATAATGCCCTTGTAGGTTTAACACCCAAACAATGTCTAGTCTACTTAGATGACATAATAATTTATTCCGCTTCTCTTCAAGATCACATGTTAATGTGATAAAATATGACTTAAGACATGACTTAAAAATATATTTCAAAGATGTGGACAACATAATATCAAAATTCAGTTAGACAAATCAAGAACATTCTAATTACGACAGCAGACTAGCTAGCAGAGCAAGTACTCCCGATATTACAGACTTATTCGACATTCCAACTTATAATCCCCCTCAAATTAACACTACTGAAAATATTGAAAACCCGAACAACGAAAAAAAATAATGATCAAAATTCTTATTATTGACACGGTACATTCTCAACAATCTTCAACCCCCGTAATTGATATTTCAGAGAAACCTCTACAACATTTTAAAAATCAGATAGAATTTATTAATGCTCAAATTCCAAGATCAATCAGAATCACAAAATACGACGGAATTACTCATTACGCCGTCTTCGTTAATCAAATTAATAAGTCAGAAATATTTAACACCCTATTAATTGAACATTGTCAACCCAAACATCATTACTATTGTTATTTCCCAGATGATCAGCTTTATTTAGACTTTCCAAATTTCATTAATACAATCACAAACGAAAATACTTCCAAATTTCATCGTTGTATAACTCAAGTAACCTATATATTAAATCCCGCACAGTACATTTACTTAAACAAACGTCCACTCAGGTTTGCAAAGTAACTCCAACTGCGTAGTCTTACAATCAGGACTACGCGCCGGCCAGGTGGTGCCAAACTTATCACCAATATTTGCCATTAATAGTACAATACATTACTCCACCCCGTCAGTGAATTAGAAATATCTAAAATTAAAATTTCAAGCGCTCCGGAACCTTCCGGCTACGTACTGGACGTTGTGAAACAGCGAGTAGTATTAGACTCTTGGGAAGCTTCAGTAACCTCCACGTTACCCGGTGTTCCATTTGGGTCTGAGACATCTGACACGGTATCAGTAACACCCCTGTCAGATTCCTCAGCCGATCTATCTACATTACCATTATTATTGGTTAAACTTGCTGTAACAGGTGAGCCATTTTCACTTTCGCGATTCTCAACATCAGCGCGAATTCCACTTTTCACCACAATATCACTGTAGTTGTCACTGATTTTGAATTTAATTTGGTTAGTATGACGTTTCCACACTAACATAGAGTCATATGGCGAAACCAAATACACATTTTTACCTAAAACCTTAACAATTTTCGCTCTGCACCATCTAGTTTTAACATTCCGGTAATCTTTAGCTAAAATAACATCACCTACTCTAAATGACACAGTTCTTCTCCCCCTAAAATATTTTTTGTTATTATTCTGAGCTCGTAATAAATTTTGCGGACCTCTGAGAACTTATCCTCGTAATTAGTCGTTAGACAATTTGATTTAATTAGATGAAAATGTGTCCTTAGAGATCTACCTAGAAATATTTTAGCGGGCGAATCCCCCATCGAACAATGCACGGTATTTCGGTAAGTTATTAAAAATTTCGATAAGGACAAATTCACATTTTTACTGTCCAACTCCTTGAGTAAAAAATGTTTAACTGTTTTTACACTATTTTTGACAGCACCATTACAAGATGCTTGGAATGGAGGTATGGTTACATGCTCAATACCATTCATTGTTAAAAATGTTTCAAATTCACTGGATACAAACTGTCGTCCGTTATCACTAAAAATTTTCTTGGGCAAACCGTAACGAGCAAATAAATCTCTGAGTCTTAATATAGTTTAAGAGAATTTTATCGGTTACACTTAATTCGTTTCTTCTCTTAAAATACACTCTAATATCTGGGTCAATATTATATGGCAAACCCGTCATTAGATAATTGTAAACCTTTGATAGAATCGGGTCTGCATGAGTCTCAACCCGCAAATTGACACTGTCAATAGGCAATTGACAATCTTGAATTAGCAGATTAATTCCTAAAGAATTATCATCAACATCTGAATCCTCATTGTTATCTATTGGTAACCGACTCAAGAACTCAGCTATATTTTCATTGGTGTTTACATATTTTATATTAAAATCGAAACCACTTAAAAAATGTGCGTATCGCTATAACCTATTTGCCGCCATTACGGGTATTCCATGTTTCGGCCCAAAAATACTGACTAACGCTTTATTATCAGTAATAAGGTTAAATTACGACCGTATAAGTACTGATAAAAACGCTTAATACCCCAAACAATCGCTGTTGCTTCTTTGACCAACGCTGAACATCCCATTTCAGCTTCGGTTAAGATTCTACTTGCGTAACAAATCGGACGCTCCGTACCATTTTCAAACACATGCGACATTACCGCGCCCATGTCAAAATTTGAGCTATCGACCGTTAGTTGTAATTTTAACTCCGGATCATAATGTACTAAAACATCGTCTGATGCCAATTTTGATTTAACGTATTCAAATGACTTCTGACAGTCTTCAGTCCACTTCCAAACAGATCCTTTTTTTAGCAACTGATACAGTGGATGTAAAATATCGGGAATACCTCTTATAAACCGATTATAATAATTAATAGTGCCTAGAAAAGATTTCAATTGTGTTACGGTAGTAGGAACCGGAATATCTTGTATGGCTTGTACTTTCTTTGAGCATTTGTGAAGCCCATTTCGATCCACACCAAATCCTAAAATTCAACCGATTATGAAAAGAAAACATATTTTTCTTTTTTTACTGTGAGGCCACAATCACGAAGGATTTTCAGAACTTGATATACATTATCAATATGTTCACGCTTTGTTTTTTCCGTTATCAATACGTCGTCCAGAAATATACATACTCTGGGCATATCGTAGAACAACTGTTCCATAATACGCTGAAATTGTGATGGCGCACAAGTTACTCCAAACGGGAGCCTGTTAAATTCGTATAATCCCATATGCGTACTAATAACCGTATATTTACGCGATGAGGGTTCTAACAGAATTTGTTGATACGCGTGACTGATCAACTGACGCGTGATCAATTTTTGTAAATTGTTGTCCTCCCTGTAATTTCGCAAAAATATCATCCGTACGTGGGAGAGGATATTTATCTGTAATTATAAACGGATTTAAAATTACCTTATAATCGCAACAAATACGAACGCTGCCATCATTTTTTAGTATTGGCACAATCGGAGTACGAAAATTAACCTTAAATTAACTAACCTTCCCAACTCGTTTTCAACTTTATTTTTCAAAGAACACGGTAATGGCGTTGGCTTAAATACTTTTGGACTCACGTCCGGGCTAACCTTTTGTAATTTATTAAATGTTCCCGACTTATCAGAAAATACTGAAGGAAAATCTCTACTCAATTTATCTGTGAATTCTTCCTTAACATAATTAACCTTTTTGAAACACATGTTAAACGAATTAATAAAATTACGCCCAAGCAATGCTGGTCCATTATTTTGTAAAACAGAATTCTAAAAATTTTTCTTCATTATTAAATTTAACTTTTAAATTCAATTTTCCAAGTGGATAAATTTTATGTCCAGAAAAGTTTACTAGAGATATATTTGCAGGTGTTAACGGTTTATCCTAGCAAAACCGCTTGTAAATATTATGGGGAATGACCGATACAGCTGCACCAAAATCTAACTAGAATTTAAACATTTTTTCCTCAAGTAAAATATCAACTATAATAGGTGCATTAGTAGGGAGGATAGGGGGATTCTGGCGCCTCACTTCCTCACTTCTGAAATAACCTTGAACTGGTATGCTATCTCTCTCTAACCCATTAGTTTTGTATGCGACTATCTCCCTCACACAACAGTATTGCCAACTATTCATAGGTGTGCAAGACAAATTTTCATAGGGGGCTATCATTTTAACCATTTTTCTACCCACAGTGGCGTACAGGATCGGATAAAAAGGGGTCAAGAAATAGTCATTACGGGAATCTGTATTACCGACAAGAAATAGCTATTACGGGGATCTGTATTATCGACAACCAACATATCATCAATAGAGGGCGTCATGAAGAAATCTGTATTATCGATTATGTATATTAATAAATCTCACCGACTTCTCAAAATAATTACCGTCAGTAATAAGTTAATTACATATAATAATAGTAATTTAAGATAACTGATCCAGCATTAAAAAATTTTAAATTCAGCTTTAAACACAAACCGCGGACCTGCGCGATATAAACGAATTTATCCCAACTACTACTCGGCGCTCATCTTGAAACCCCTACCCCTAACGTTTAATGTCTTGTGTACCTTTGTTATCTCTCTTTCTCGCTACTAATACTTGCAAGTTCTGCTGCTACCTTTCTCTCTTTCTCACGCACACACTGTACTCTTTCTACCTTTTCTAGAAGAAGAAATAATAATGCCAGGAATTAAATTATGTTTCTACTTTTCGTGTACCCTCTCTCGCGGATAACGATCTACCTTTTTATATAGTCGCCCTTCTCCCTTTGCTAGTAAATGAGATATCAATGTTTAAATATATTATTTATTTAGCTATCCCTCTCTCGGTAACTTTTTCGTAGACGACGACAGCTCGATAAAACGTTTAAAATTTTGAATTTGTCATTCTTGAAGTCACCATCATGAATTTCCCGCCCTAGAATTTTATATTTCACGGATGACTAACCACCACGTGATCAAGACCGCTGTATTCTAATGAAGCTTTCTACACCAAAGAGATCATGAAATTTAAAGGAACCGACAATCCTAGATACCACAGCGAGGTTTGCAAGCTCGACTAACCATCATATCTATGTCAGTAGCTGCCCTTCGTGAAGGGTTTTCGGATCTCCATGTTAAGAAAATTACGTTAAGACTCTTGATTCACGTTCAGGGGTCGGAATGGTTTCTAACACTAATATATATATATATATCAATGGCTGAATTAACTATATAAAAAAGAGAAAAACTAGTTCTAATGCAGAAAAAATGTATAGAATTAACCCTTGACGTATCACATTTTTAAATTAAAAAAGCGGAAAACAATAAATATTTACACTTTTAATCACCTCTCACCAAGAAGAAGATTGAATATTCGGTGTAAACACACACTTTTTAAATTTAAAACCAGTTATTATTAATCTTTCAAGCCACTGTTATATACCACACACGCACACAGCGTATAGAAAGGGACTGACGTGGAAAATATCATTTCAAATATTTATCTCTCTACGAGACAAAAGGGAGACATTTCATTGGTTGCTTAAAATATAATATGCCTTAGGCTATACGGGTTCTACCTGCCCCCCTCGTTGACCGTCATCGCTAGAAATATGCAGCTTTATCAGCTGTGAGATCTCTCTACTAGTTCGAGGTATTATACATTCTTTTAAAAAGGCACCTCCAAATCACTAGAAATTTGCGGATTTTATACCTGCTTCAAGCTTAAAACAGGTTTGAATGGTTCTGTAAAAATCCCTTTTTTCATCAGCAATATATATAATCTTTTCAATCTTCCTTAAAGACGTGTGGACTTGTCGAGATAATTATCCGATTAAAATGCATCACCATATCCCAAAAAGGTCGGTTTGGCTACCTGGATAGCAAGCAGATGAACATTTTAAATTCCTGGTACAGTAAAAACAAAAGAGTATGATCGATGATGTTTTAACCTATTTTCACATAAAATCTTTAGATCGGCATGTCACTTTTCTTTTTAATAAACAAAAATTTGTTCCGACACTCTTTTTTCACCTTTAATTTTAATATTACATGAATCTAATAAACAACTCACCTATTTCCATGGGGGCAATAAATCAATCACACACACAGGTCTCGTCATCATAACAATAATTAGTTTGCGGTCATTTCCCCAGTAAATCTAGAGATTATAAGTGTAACAAAATAAATGCAAATTTTTTTCATGATTATGGAGTTCCACAAAGTAAGGCTGGAGACAGTAAACGCTAATGATGTATTAGCTTTAGACACGTACAATACGTATGGGAAAATTAGTAATTACCATTTCACTTTATTCAGTAAAAAAAAGCTTATCGTTGTCGCGCTATAATAGCATTAGTATTTTACAGGAGATAAAAGGGTCGGGTTTATAACAAGAAACTTACCTAATATGTTACACCGTTGTAAATATGCACTACGCGCAATTTTTAAAAACTCTATACGTTAAGCACACGCACGCAGTAAATATTATCAACACCAAAACAAATAGTAAAATTTAAAACGATAAACCACCACGACCCGAACAAAATATCCTATGTAAACACACACACACCTATCTGTTGCCGGCTAATAATGAAGCTTCTCTGTATTATAACCATCCCCTTTTATGCGTGACCACATGCAGGGTCTGACAAGTCAAAATTCTTGCCAGTTATTCGAAATTATGGGGTGTTAGGTTTTATACCTGAACCAAAAAAAAAACTTATTATAGTTGACATATCGTCTTTTGTTATTGATTAAACAGAATAAATTAAATTTTATATATTCAACCATTTCATGTTGAAACACGGATGAATCTGAACTTTGATTATGCATAATTAAACATACCACCGTAAGCCTATGCATTCACTGTTTAGGGAATCTTAAATTATATGTGAAAAATATCAGAACAATACCTTTTTAATTCACAATAGAAGGGGGCGAAAAACTACCTGTGTTTTATCATTCAAAAAATCTATTCTAGTCGAAATGCAAGTTATTATAGCGCAATAACGTTAAGTTTTTATAGATATTGCATCGTTGATGCTTTTTAATTAAGTGAAAACCAGGATTTTTGTCTATATCGGATTTAAATTTTTGTTTTGACAAATTTTGTATGTTTAGCTAAAGTAATTTAAAAATTAGAAAGTCAGGGAAATTCATTAGATGAATCTCTTGAGCCTGTAAAATTGTTAGGTGTTTCTTTGAATAAAAGTAAAAAAGGGCCCAAGGGTTTGACTATAAAAAAAAAAAATTTAAATCCTTTATAGACAAAAATCCTGTTTTTCACTTAATTAAAAGCATAAACGACTCATTATCTGGAATAAAATAGATTCATTTTGCAGACCATTTAATTAAGGCTGGGTAACTTTCTATGACAAATCTCATGTACGTAAAACATAATAACGATTTAGTTTAGCTTTATTAAATTTTGCTGCTTAGAAGATCTAGAGATATTACGTACGAAAAATATTTCATTATGTTTTTGATTTCATCAAGGTGTAACGGTTAAAGCATTATTACGCAATCATAAACGTACATACTGAATTCATACAACAAATTTACATTAGAAGTATTTTTGGGTAACCTGTCAGTTTTGTTAAATCTCATTATCTCACAGAGGGTCAGATACCATCTCTTTTCAACCCCCAACACAGAAAAAAAAACAACTGTCTATAATAAATATTTAGATATTATTAATAATACAAAAGAATTCCGAGCTCTAACAAAAGAAAAAAACATCTATAGTCCATAAATTAACAGATATCATCTTACCATTAACTAACATTTTTTCCCTTTACTTCTGTTAAAAATATTTAATACAAAAGAATTCCAATTATTAACTTAACAAAAACATCTATAAGTTATCTTAGATAACAAGGGTATAGTCATTTATCATGAAATTATATCTAAAGAAGAAAAGAGTCGTTACAGCTGCAAGGTATTCAATAGATAATAATCTATTCCTTAGAGCTATCTCATATATTAAGTTAAAAAGGGTCAGTACACCTGCATCGCCCCAAGGTATCCATCTCATCTATTTTAGTTTTTATTACTTCCAAGTTTGGACATGTTTATTAGGGCAGGTAATGCAATATCAGATGGGAATGAGAGGTATAACAGCGGACACCCATGTTTTAATCATTACTAAAACAACTCTTGTTAGTGAAGTGTAGCCATTTTTATCTGTGAAAGCGTTTACATTATTTTAATAATAATATCATATAGTGAAGAGTGCTATAAAAATTGTTTTCTCAATTATTATTAAATTGTTATAGTTGCTAAAGTATATTATTTATAACAGTGCTCCATCTAGGTAAGTTATTATTTTTATTTATTTATTTCTCTGTTATGCAATAAAACATCGTAATCAAATTTAAAGAAAAAATGATACATTACATTTCTAAAAATATATTATTTAAACAATCTCAAATTTATACAGCGTGGAAATAAATGATTTTCATCAAGCTCCCTTTGGAATTTTTTCACATGTAAATTTTTCTGTACCACTCTACTCTTTTTGATTTAGTACTAAATTAGTTCTGTCAATAAATGAAATCAATCTGTCAAACAATTCATAAATTTAAATATATTAATACACAAATTATTTTGTTGTATATTTTGAGGTTATGGTACTGCCTTCTCTATTTTCGTAGAGCGGCACGTCGTGCTTTTACTTGAGAAATGCAATGGTAACTTGATGAAAATCATTTATTTCCACCTTGTATATAACTACACTGTTACCGTAAAAATTCTTTAACTAATAAACGCTTTTCATACCCCATCTCGTAATAGTTATCCATACGTAATATTAATCCATTGAGATTTTATTGTTATTATTTAATAACGCTATTAACCAAACGACTTTTTGCTTTTATCACTTTTATAAAAACTTATAAAATTTCAGCCAAAACTTTTTTCCAGAGCAGTGAGGTATATAAGAAGAAGCGGGTAGTTAAAACCGCAGTTCATCAACGTACACTGCAGAGGTAAAATGTTTTTCTGCGATGTCTGTGGGAAGGGTTTTAGTAGAAAAGACAACCTACGACGACACCAACAGGGGTATTGTCAATTAGTGAATAATTTATGCGAGGTTTGTGGAATCGTATTTAGCAGTCAAGGTCATTTTCAAAACCATCAAAGGGATAAGCATGGGCTAATGAAGAGAAAGCTAGATGATAATGAAATAACACCCAAATCAGGAAATTCAGCAAAAAAGATCAGTGTTGAAACCGGAAGCCATAAACTTGAAGTAGATATGATAAAGTGTGAAGAATGCAATGTATACGTTAAAAACAAATATATGGGCCAACACTGTAGAAGTCTACAACATAAGGATAAGGCGTGTGGTGGTAGGTTCGGGGATTTCACTAATCAATCAAGCGTTTAAAGCTAGAATAGCTACGTACCGAATTACTGCTGATTATGACGAAGACTGCATAAACGTTAAAGATTTTTTAACAAATTTAAAACCGAAGATTTTAAATTGTATTCTGACTGTGTTGAAAAAGTATGGAGGGGTAGTGATTAATTTAGAAGTTTTTGGGGTTTTCATAGTACAATCGAAGGAGTTGGAGGAAGTAAAGTCGTTTAATACAAAATTTAAAATCTGTACTCTCACAACGAATCTGAATGTTATGTATGGTGACTTTATGGATGAGATTGATAATAAAATTAGTGAATTCACCGAAAAAGAAAGCGGGTGGGTATTGAAAAAGCTTGTTTTCGTGGAGTTAAATATTAATAAATATAATCCTCTTAGAGCTTCCTCATATACCCCCTTACCAGTCAGCATTAGGTGTAAAAAAGCTGTAATTAATATACAGAACTTTGATAACAAATGCTTCATGTGGTCAGTTCTAGCTGCTCTACATCCAGCTAATAAAGATTCCCAGCGTGTGTCCAAATATTTGAAATATGAAAATGAATTAAATTTTGAAGGTATAGAATTTCCTGTTAAATTGAAAGATATTGAAAAATTCGAGAAACTGAACAACATTTCAGTCAACGTATATGGTTTAGATACAGTTTATAAGGATGGAAAGAGAGGCATTGATGTGGTTGGTCCGTTACATTATAGCAAGGATAAAAAGGGTACTCATGTAAATCTGCTAATAATAGATGACGGTGTAGGAAACATGCATTACTGTTTGATAAAAGATTTATCCAGACTTATTGGTCGTCAGTTATCTAAACATAAAGCTAAGAAATCGTTATGTGATGGTTGTTTAATATATTTCAGCACTGAACATAAACTAATAGAACACCAGAAATATGACTGCAAGCACGTTACTGTTACATTACTTACAACTGAGCCACGAGTAGATAAATTTGGGAACGTGGTACATGAAAATATATTAAAATGTGAATCATTCGAAAAAAAATTAACAATACCATTTACGGTTTATGCAGATTTCGAATCTTTACTTATGTCTATGCAGTACTGTCCACCGAATAGCGGGAAGCCTTTTACTGAAAAAACTCACATTCATCAACCATATTCGTTTGGTTACTATATTAAATGTAATTTCGATGATTCTTTATCGAAATACGTTTCATATCGAGGAGAAGACTGTGCTGAAGTTTTCTGTAAAAGTTTAGAGAATGATATCAAAAGAATATATAAAAATCATTTACGACTTGTTGTTCCGATGAACGAACTCACTGAAAACGAAGAACTTATTCACCAAACGGCTCTCTGTTGTCATATATTCGAGAAACCATTCCAACAAGACGCTGAGAGAGTACACGATCATGATCATTTAACGGGGAAATATCGTGGGCCTGCTCATAACCGTTGTAACCTGAATTACAAAATATCAAGCTTTATACCTGTGTTTTTTCATAACCTTTCAAATTATGATGCTCACCTGTTTATTAAAGCTTTAGGTTCTGATGAAAGCAAAATTGATGTTATAGCGGAAAACAAGGAGAAGTACATTTCTTTTTCGAAATATGTTTTGGTTGACAAAACCGAAACCTCGTCAGGAGATGTAGAAAACAAATATATAAAAATTCGGTTCCTCGATTCCTTTAGGTTTATGCCCATGAGTCTTGATAAATTAGCCAATAACTTAAGTAACGAGCAGTGTCAGGCTATCAAAACCTATTTTCCAGAAGAAGATAAATTTATGCTTATGAGAAAAAAGGGAGTGTTTCCATACTCATTCGTGGATTCCTTTGATAAGTTAAATTATGGTCAATTACCAACACGAGAAGAATTTTATGATAGTCTGAGGAATTGTGATATATCAATGGAGGAGCATGTGCATGCGCAAAAAGTTTGGCAAGAATTTAATATAAAAGATTTAGGTGAATATAGTGATTTGTACTTAAAATCAGACACCCTTTTACTTTCTGATATATTCGAGACCTTCAGAGATATTTGAAAAACGGTATATAATTTAGATCCAGCTCATTTTTTCACTGCACCAGGTTTATAATGGTCTGCCATGCTTAAATATACAAAGGTGGAGTTAGAGCTTCTGACCGACATCGATATGGTACATTTTATTAAGAAAGGAATTAGAGGGGGTGTTAGCCAGTGTAGTAAGCGATATGCGCACGCCAACAATAAATTTATGGTAGATTATGATAAATCCAAGCCCACATGTTTTATTAACTATCTTGATGCGACAAACCTATATGGAAAGGCGCTTTCTGCATATTTACCATTGAACAACTTTAAATTTTTAAACTCTGAAGAGGTTGAAGGGTTGGACATAATAAATATCCCTGAAACTTCAAAAACGGGGTATATTCTAGAAGTTGACTTGGTTTATCCTGAACAATTGCATGATGAGCATAATGATTTCCCTTTCTGCCCCGAAAACATAATCCCACCCGGATCAAAACATGATAAACTGATACCCAATTTGAACTCAAAGAGCAAGTATGTAATTCATTACATAAATCTACAGCAATGTCTCGCTGCAGGTTTAAGATTAGTGAAAATTTATCGCGTGTTATCTTTCAAACAATCGCCTTGGTTGAGACCATATATTGACTTAAATACACGTATGCGAAACCAGGCATTCAATGAGTTTGAAAAGATGTTTTACAAGCTTATGGTAAATTCTGTATTTGGAAAAACGATGGAAAACGTAGAAAAGAGAACTGATATAAGACTTGTCACACATTGGGAAAATAAGGGCAGGAGGTTAGGTGCTGAATCATTAATTTCAAAACCACAATTTAAAGAATGTTCTATCTTCTCAGAAAACTTAGTGGGGATTCATATGGAGAAGTTACAAGTTAAATATGATAAACCTATTTACATCGGTTTCTGCGTGTTAGATTTAGCCAAACATGTGATGTATGATTTCTATTACAACTTTATTAAAAAAAATACGGTAGAAATGTTGCTTTAGCATATACAGATACTGATTCCTTAATCCTGATAACTTACACTGAAAATTTCTATGAGGATATCAAAAAGCACCTTGACAAATATGATACTTCAAATTTTAAAGTAAATAATCAGTTTGGGATTCCTATAACTGAATCTGTTATTGGCAAAATGAAAGATGAATATGGAGGTAAAATAATTTGGGAAATTGTGGGGACTGGTGCTAAGGCCTACATCGTTGATGCGGAAGGAGAATATAGTAAAACAGCTAAGGGTATACAGAAAGATGTAATCAAAAATGAGCTTAGAATTGAAGATTACAAAAATGTAGTATTTAACAACGTAAATATATATAGGACTGTTCGATCGTTTAGATCATACAGTCATCAACTGTACTCAGAACTAACAAATAAGGTTGCTCTATCATGGCGAGATGATAAACGTTATGTTATTCCTGATGGTAGCGGTAATACATTGGCGTGGGGGCATTATAAACTTCAAGGAGTATAAGACCTTCAAACATTTACAACACGTTGTCTACTGATTGTGAATTGAGGTATGTAACTTGTTTTTCCTTACTTTAATTACATTATTATCACTTCACTTGCTAGGGTGAAATATTGGTATAGTACGCTCGTATTCAAGTCCAACAAAACCTGTTTCTCTATATGTAAATTTTTTATCTGTTATTCAATCCTGTTAGAAACTGGTGCTTGTTTCAATTACAGTTCTTTTGTACATTTACAGCCTCTCGCATGACCTATTTCAACTGTAACGCAGTCAACTTATCTACACTTCCAGAAACTCTACCCTCGTTCAAATAAGGCATTCAACCATCAATCAGTGCATCCGCTCATCTAACGTTCTACAGTCTACACCAGTGTAACTTTCAGAAAAAGTCCTTTGTATGCTTTAAACATTTGTGTGTTTATATGATATAGTTAATAGCGAGATATTCACATAATTGTAAATGTAATACATTTTTTATTCTAATAAATGGATGTTATTTTTAATTCTGTTTTTGTTCTAACCTATATGTGCTGGTGTATAAAAAATTGTTAAAATACTAAACATCTACTAAGATCCACTTTACACGTTTATAAGTAATATGATACTGATAAAGATAGTATTATTTAAACATAAGTTAGAGAGAGAGAGATAGTATACTAAGTTCAAAGTTACTTCAGTTCTCGTAAATCTCTGATATAGATCAAGACATTGTTGAAAAGAATATTTGGCATAACAAAGCAGCTGTCATTTATACGTCTGTCAATTTAATCTACCATCTTAATTCTGTCATTTTTGCATTTCAGTAAAATCTACATGTAAAAAATAATAATAGCTTTTTTAAAATTTGTTGCATGAATTCAGTATGTACGTTCATGATTGCGTAATAATGCTTTAACCGTTACACCTTGATGAAATCAAAAACATAATGAAATATTTTTCGTACGTAATATCTCTAGATCTTCTAAGCAGCAAAATTTAATAAAGCTAAACTAAATCGTTATTATGTTTTACGTACATGAGATTTGTCATAGAAAGTTACCGAGCCTTAATTAAATGGTCTGCAAAATGAATCTATTTTATTCCAGATAATGAGTCGTTTATGCTTTTAATTAAGTGGAAACCAGGATTTTTGTCTATAACGGATTTAAATTTTTTTGTTTTATAGTCAAACCCTTGGGCCCTTTTTACTTTTATTCAAAGAAACACCTAACAATTTTACAGGCTCAAGAGATTCATCTAATGAATTTCCCTGACTTTCTAATTTTTAAATTACTTTAGCTAAACACACAAAATTTGTCAAAACAAAAATTTAAATCCGATATAGACAAAAATCCTGGTTTTCACTTAATTAAAAAGCATCAACGATGCAATATCTATAAAAACTTAACGTTATTGCGTTATAATAACTTGCATTTCGACTAGAATAGATTTTTTGAATGATAAAACACAGGTAGTTTTTCGCTCCCTCCTATTGTGAATTAAAAAGGTATTGTTCTGATATTTTTCACATATAATTTAAGATTCCCTAAACAGTGAATGCATAGGCTTACGGTGGTATGTTTAATTATGCATAATCAAAGTTCAGATTCATCCGTGTTTCAACATGAAATGGTTGAATATATAAAATTTAATTTATTCTGTTTAATCAATAACAAAAGACGATATGTCAACTATAATAAGTTTTTTTTTTGGTTCAGGTATAAAACCTAACACCCCATAATTTCGAATAACTGGCAAGAATTTTGACTTGTCAGACCCTGCATGTGGTCACGTATAAAAGGGGATGGTTATAATACAGAGAAGCTTCATTATTAGCCGGCAACAGATAGGTGTGTGTGTGTTTACATAGGATATTTTGTTCGGGTCGTGGTGGTTTATCGTTTTAAATTTTACTATTTGTTTTGGTGTTGATAATATTTACTGCGTGCGTGTGCTTAACGTATAGAGATTTTAAAAATTGCGCGTAGTGCATATTTACAACGGTGTAACATATTAGGTAAGTTTCTTGTTATAAACCCGACCCTTTTATCTCCTGTAAAATACTAATGCTATTATAGCGCGACAACGATAAGCTTTTTTTTACTGAATAAAGTGAAATGGTAATTACTAATTTTCCCATACGTATTGTACGTGTCTAAAGCTAATACATCATTAGCGTTTACTGTCTCCAGCCTTACTTTGTGGAACTCCATAATCATGAAAAAAAATTTGCATTTATTTTGTTACACTTATAATCTCTAGATTTACTGGGGAAATGACCGCAAACTAATTATTGTTATGATGACGAGACCTGTGTGTGTGATTGATTTATTGCCCCCATGGAAATAGGTGAGTTGTTTATTAGATTCATGTAATATTAAAATTAAAGGTGAAAAAAGAGTGTCGGAACAAATTTTTGTTTATTAAAAAGAAAAGTGACATGCCGATCTAAAGATTTTATGTGAAAATAGGTTAAAACATCATCGATCATACTCTTTTGTTTTTACTGTACCAGGAATTTAAAATGTTCATCTGCTTGCTATCCAGGTAGCCAAACCGACCTTTTTGGGATATGGTGATGCATTTTAATCGGATAATTATCTCGACAAGTCCACACGTCTTTAAGGAAGATTGAAAAGATTATATATATTGCTGATGAAAAAAGGGATTTTTACAGAACCATTCAAACCTGTTTTAAGCTTGAAGCAGGTATAAAATCCGCAAATTTCTAGTGATTTGGAGGTGCCTTTTTAAAAGAATGTATAATACCTCGAACTAGTAGAGAGATCTCACAGCTGATAAAGCTGCATATTTCTAGCGATGACGGTCAACGAGGGGGGCAGGTAGAACCCGTATAGCCTAAGGCATATTATATTTTAAGCAACCAATGAAATGTCTCCCTTTTGTCTCGTAGAGAGATAAATATTTGAAATGATATTTTCCACGTCAGTCCCTTTCTATACGCTGTATGCGTGTGTGGTATATAACAGTGGCTTGAAAGATTAATAATAACTGGTTTTAAATTTAAAAAGTGTGTGTTTACACCGAATATTCAATCTTCTTCTTGGTGAGAGGTGATTAAAAGTGTAAATATTTATTGTTTTCCGCTTTTTTAATTTAAAAATGTGATACGTCAAGGGTTAATTCTATACATTTTTTCTGCATTAGAACTAGTTTTTCTCTTTTTTATATAGTTAATTCAGCCATTGATATATATATATATATTAGTGTTAGAAACCATTCCGACCCCTGAACGTGAATCAAGAGTCTTAACGTAATTTTCTTAACATGGAGATCCGAAAACCCTTCACGAAGGGCAGCTACTGACATAGATATGATGGTTAGTCGAGCTTGCAAACCTCGCTGTGGTATCTAGGATTGTCGGTTCCTTTAAATTTCATGATCTCTTTGGTGTAGAAAGCTTCATTAGAATACAGCGGTCTTGATCACGTGGTGGTTAGTCATCCGTGAAATATAAAATTCTAGGGCGGGAAATTCATGATAGTGACTTCAAGAATGACAAATTCAAAATTTTAAACGTTTTATCGAGCTGTCGTCGTCTACGAAAAAGTTACCGAGAGAGGGATAGCTAAATAAATAATATATTTAAACATTGATATCTCATTTACTAGCAAAGGGAGAAGGGCGACTATATAAAAAGGTAGATCGTTATCCGCGAGAGAGGGTACACGAAAAGTAGAAACATAATTTAATTCCTGGCATTATTATTTCTTCTTCTAGAAAAGGTAGAAAGAGTACAGTGTGTGCGTGAGAAAGAGAGAAAGGTAGCAGCAGAACTTGCAAGTATTAGTAGCGAGAAAGAGAGATAACAAAGGTACACAAGACATTAAACGTTAGGGGTAGGGGTTTCAAGATGAGCGCCGAGTAGTAGTTGGGATAAATTCGTTTATATCGCGCAGGTCCGCGGTTTGTGTTTAAAGCTGAATTTAAAATTTTTTAATGCTGGATCAGTTATCTTAAATTACTATTATTATATGTAATTAACTTATTACTGACGGTAATTATTTTGAGAAGTCGGTGAGATTTATTAATATACATAATCGATAATACAGATTTCTTCATGACGCCCTCTATTGATGATATGTTGGTTGTCGATAATACAGATCCCCGTAATAGCTATTTCTTGTCGGTAATACAGATTCCCGTAATGACTATTTCTTGACCCCTTTTTATCCGATCCTGTACGCCACTGTGGGTAGAAAAATGGTTAAAATGACAGTCCCCTACGAAAATTTGTCTTGCACACCTATGAATAGTTGGCAATACTGTTGTGTGAGGGAGATAGTCGCATACAAAACTAATGGGTTAGAGAGAGATAGCATACCAGTTCAAGGTTATTTCAGAAGTGAGGAAGTGAGGCGCCAGAATCCCCCTATCCCCCCTACTTGCATTCGTATTATCAGTTTCAATATGTAAGATAGGAACATCTATTTCGTTACATTTAGTGTTCATAAAGTTCATGCGCTTTTTATTATAACACAAGCCCACAAAATTAATTTTTTTTCTTTGTGTCGGAAAACTGAGAACTGATTTTGGATATATTTTAGGTGCTGATTCCAAACATACCTGGCTTTTTTTGTAGCAGCTCTAGTTTTTGAGATACAGGCTAATTGATTTTCGTTTTTATAATAAACACAAATCATGAAATAATGGTATCTTTACAGGAAACGTGGTATTTACCTAAAACTAGATTATATAATTAGGCAATTAGAGTTACTTGGTATTCCCGATGACCGTAAAATATCACTAGTCCTGAAAAAGATTAAGTATGAAGAACATCAGCGGATGATTTGTGTCGATCTAAAAGTGGTAAACTTCCTCCTTGGACAGCAAAGTGGATACACAAAATATCCTTGTTTTTTGTGTCTTTGGGACAGCTCAGTTAAGGATCAGCACTGAGCTAACAAAAATTGGCCCCTAAGAAACTCATGGTTCCAGGAAAAGAAAACGTAATCAGCGAACCTTTGGTTGCGAGAGAGAAAATCATATTTCCACCTTTGCATATCAAGTTGGGACTTATGAAGTAATTTGTGAAAGCGTTAAATCGAAATGGACTTTGCTTTGGGTACTACTTAATACGTAAATTTCCTGGGATGAACATGGGAAAACTGAAAGAAGGCATATTAGATGGCTCTCATATAAGACAGTTTAGAAAAGAGCCACAATCTACCGCAGCAATGAACGAGATTGAATCTAATGCTTGGTGCTCATTTGTTAAAGTAGTACAAAATTTTTTTGGCAATAATAAAGCAGAGAATTACACAGAATTAGTGGAAAATATGGTTTCTAAATTTAATATTCTCGGTTGTAACATGAGCATAAAACTTCACTACCTCCACAACCACTTGGCCGACTACTGTTGGAGTCTGCAGCGAGACTGTCCTACTAAACTCCATGCTAGAAAATCGTATAAAAAAAAATTCTAAGTGATAAGCCATGAATGTATATTTATCTACTTTTTGAATTAAATACCTTACTTTGCATTCTCTGTTTTTAAGGAGCCGTTGTCGCAAATACTAATACTTAAAAATAACAGATTTAAAAAAAGATGATTTTTTTCCAAAAGAGGTCAATATAGCGTACCGCAAAAACTAGGTCTGATAGACTAAATCTGACAGTTGTTTCGGATTCTACACCCAAAAATTACCTAGAAACAGTTAAAAAATGGCAGGCACCAAAATGTGTGGCTGTGTAATTATTAACATTTTTATTTAAATTTAAATTTTTACAAACAGCTCTTAAATGACCTTTAATGCCACAACGATTGCAAATATATTCCCTATATGGACAATTAGAGGGATGGTGTGGCTTACGGCAGTGTTTTCAAATAAAACTACCGCCGCTGCTCGAGTCACTCCTGTCGCCGCCGCGACCTCCACCTCGAAATCCTCGGTTGCGCTGACCAAATGAGTTGGTTGTACTGTTACCTGCAGGAGCTCGCGAATTTTCAGTACGCGCACTGGAAAAACTACCACCACCAGTTCGTCGTCCTCTACGTGACACACGAAACACCTCGCGATCACCTGGTTCGGTCTTAATATTCACTCTTTGAGATTCTTGAACTGCCGACAAAGATGCTTCTTCAATGCAAGCCATTTCCATTGCCTTGCTGAACTTCACATCAGCTTTCTCGTTAAATAACGCATTTTTAATTTTACCATCGTTATAACGACTTATAAATATATCTGTAAGTTTCGAATCCAGTTCGCTTCCAAATATACATTTACCGGCTAATCCCTTAAGTCTAGCCGCCCACTCTTGTGCTGATTCGCTTTCTTGCTTACTTGCAGCATAAAACTTTGCTCTTTCCACCCACACTAAACTAGATATGTCATAGTAGTTACACAAATGATTCTTAAGTTCCTTGATAGTACAATTTTCTGGTTCTTTAGGTACACACAAATTTTTTAACAACACGTAAGCTTCTTCGCTTAAACTGTACAGCAATAAAGCCCTTTTAATATTGTCGTCTGTAACTTCTTTGACAATAAGATATTGCTCTAATCTCTCAATAAACACTGACCATTCGTTCACCTTCGGATCAAAATTCAAATGTAAACTACAGCTACTGCTAGCCATCTTACCCGGTTCATCTGACATATTCGCAAACATACAATTTATATGTTTTTATTATATGTGCGAAAAGCCGTGACCCAGTACAACTCGTCGCCAATGTAACACCTGCTGACTCGGATCACACGTTGAGGGTGGTAAAATAAAATACTTGCTCCCATACACAGTACATTTATTTAAACAAACGTCCACTCAGGTTTGCAAAGTAACTCCAACTGCGTAGCCTTACAATCAGGACTACGCGCCAGCCAGGTGGTGCCAAACTTATCACCAATATTTGCCATTAATAGTACAATACATTACACTAAAGCTTATCAAATTGACAACAAAATCACATTCATATTTGAGATTACATTAATCTCTAAATTCGGAAATAATGAACTGATTCAATTAATACCGTTTCCAACCATTACCAGCACCAACCAAGCTCGTATGATTATACCAACTTATAACACCTTACTATATAATGCTCAAACTAGCATTCCTATTGAGATCGATCATTGTAAATCGACCGCCCCCAATTTATACTTTTGTCAACATAAAAACTACTTTGAAATCCCTAATAATAAACTTTGTGAGACACAACTACTTTCTTTTCATCATAACCAAACTTGTATACCTTACCTACTTGAACTTATTGATGTAAAGATTTCCCAAATTAATTCTGTAACCTGGTTAATCAGTTCCCCGTCCAGATCCTTTTTTAGACATTAAATGTAGAGATCAAACGTATCGAAAAGAACTTGTTGGTTCAAAACTTATACATCTTAGTCCTGACTGTATTGTCATGATCAATCATAAAAACATGTTATTTACAGCCAAAAGTATTTCTAATAAAGTAATAGAATTTAATATCATAAATATTGCAAAATTAACAACCCCTCAATTAGAACATGTTAATATAACTAAAATCGATTTAACTTCAATCGATACACAGAAATTGAACAAATATCAACTGAAGATCACAAACCAAGATCATCTTCTAAAGATGAATAGTACTACAACCCTCGATCATTTGAGCTTATCAAGTATCATTATAATTATATTTATCATTGTAATAGTTGTAAGTTTATTATTGTATATTTATTGTAAACGTAACTCCTTCAAAATTAAATTTATAGATTTTCTAAATAAAGGTTTTATAAATAACCAAAATAACGAAGAAATACCAATTTAGATTTCTTTGAAAAACTCTATAATATATAAATATTATTTCAAATTTTATTTTCAAATTATTTTAATAGCATTGAAAATACTAAGGATGGAGGAGTAACGTATGTTATAATCACACTATACATAAGATCATATTACATTTCATGATAAGATTATATTATCTTTCATGAGAACTGCTTTAGTATTAACTCTCTCATGACCATGAGAATTGTGTAGGCAGATAAGATTGTATCACTCTATAAATACCTCTATTTTATTCTTAAGAAACTCAGTCTTTATCCAGTCTTTAACAGTCTTTGGTGAGTCTTTGTTTAAGTCTTAATCAGTCTTAGTTAGTCTCAGATCATCTAGGTGTGGACTTCAAAATTGTCCTACTAGTAAAACATAAAGACTCATTCGAGTATTAATTAATTGTGTTTTGTTTAATATCATTTATATGTGAATTCTAAAATTGTTCTGTTAAGTGTGTTAATTCAAATCTAATTATTTAAACTCGTCTTAAGCTCATTTAAATAATAATTACTAACAAAGTAATATTATACACATTTGTACTGTGAATGTAAAAAGAGATAAAGTTTTCTCTTCATTATAAATAATAAATTATATTCTACGACTGCAAACGAAATTTTTGTTTGAATTTGTTTTATTACATTAAATAAATAAAGTTTTAAAAAAACCTTCGGCCACAAAATATAATAGAACCTCTGTATTTTATGCATTTAGTCAATTTTATAGACTATAAGTAATATTTTGCAATTTGTTACGAAAATTATAATAAAATAACTCTTGCGTGACTTCCACGCCATATTTGATTTCACATTTTGGAGATGGTTGGATAGCCTAATTAATTACATATGAGGTACTAAAACATAGTAAAACGGAAAATTAATTTTAAAGAGACTTACCTTGTAACGCATTTGTATGTTTCTAATAATAAAATCACATAAAGTAACAATAACAGATACAATTCACCACAACTTAAAACCTGTCTTCTTTCTGTCATTTGGTATCGGTACTGATAAAACGCAGGCGCTTCGTTGGTAACACGACTTATTAAAATCAGATGAGACATGCGCATGGTGAACACTTCCAAACATTTCTGACGGTTGCCATGCACATTAAAATTGCTGAATACTTGTCGTACGCTTATCAATTAAACTATACATGACTAATAAGAAATAGCAAGTCAAAAGCAAACTTGCCATTAGTTTACGTGCTGTCTGGGATTCCAGTATAATCTGCTAACAAACTCCATGTGTATTAGGCTTTTTATATAGCTGGAATTTGCATGTAAATTATTAACAAACAGCTTTTTTAGTGCGACTTTTAACAGTGGGAGTCGGATAGATATCTTATAAATAATTATATTCCTAATTTATATACAGGGCCGTTCCTGGACAGGGTGCTTGTGGTGCCCTTGCACCAGGGCGGCCGACGACAAAAAAAATCTACTAATATCGCTGTCGCGTTCTGGTCCGCCGCGCCGCCTATGCTGCGAAAGTTTTATTGATTTTTGGTTTAAAAAAAGTGCAAACTACGCGAATATTTTTGACCAATAATTAATTAATGGTTAGCTGATTTAAACTTAGTGCTAGTAAAAGAAAAAACATTTACGTTACGAACTACTATTATACTCTACGCTAGTAGTAATATACTATTTCTTACTTTTATAGACAAAAAATATCTGGATTTTCGAATTTATAATAATAATTATCAGGAAAATTAGATTTGAACATCGGAATAATTCCCAACAAGCCAGATTTTGTATGCAGCTTATTGAGGGCTTAAACAAGCTCTTCAAAGTCCTGATGAATATCGTGTTTGCAAACTTTTTATACGGGGTAGGGGAAGGGGGAGAAGTTCAATATTTTCCAGTTATCTCGAAAACCACCAGGTTTTCAAAAAAAGTGGCTAGTACAAAAATTGTTGCTCGTAAGATGTGCTACAAGTCCTGTAATTTCTCTTCGTGTAACTAACCGTTTTGGAGAAGAATTAATGACAATTTCGAATTATTGTACTTCTGCAAAAGATAATAAGAGCATTTTTTTATGTGTATCCCAGTAGTTCCTGCTCAAGTTGTAGGTCATTTTCGACTTCCTCGTAATTTTCCAGCATCTCCTCATCTTCTGCCTCGAAAGCTTTAAGATCAATATCTTCATAAACATCGATGTTGTTGCTTTTACGAATGTCAGGTGAAACATGTTCAGAATGTTCAGGCAAGACTGACCATATCAGTGACTGCATACTGCAGAACAGTGGAGACTACATCCACTATCTTCCTACAACCGCAGCTTATGTTACAGCCTATTCTACAGTTACAGAAAATACGATTGAGCAATACTTCTGGAGCAGGTAGCAAAAGGGTTTTAATTTGCTGTCAGTAATCAATGATTATCATCCATCCCCAGTCTGCATTGAGATCAGTGTCTATGATGTTTGGTGTTATGAAATGATGTTTGGCAACACTGGATGTAGGGAGGGGAGGTTTGATAAATTAGTAACTTTATTACGGGTTGTCGATAGTATAAATGAATTATATCTGAAAGAATCAATACATGTCGGATTATACGGAGCATTATACATGGCCAAAAGGACTCGTATTCCATTATTAATAATTGTTTATCTAGAACATTGTGGTATTTTGAAAAAGTTTGTGCAATCTCGCAAATCTTTTCGATTTTGCAACAACTTGACGACTTTTCTTTCCTATCTGAAATAGAGCAGACGTGTAGTATCGCACCCGCTAACGGCATGTAGAAATAAAATGTGATCTTTAATAGTTTCAAAAGTATCACTTTTCGATGAATATATTGCTGATTGGACTTTTTCTTTTCCTGGTTTCAGAAAATAAATGTCTTTAGCAACTGAAGTTCGAGCAATTGATAGTGCTAATAGAAACGACTCCTGCACATATACAAACTAAGAAAAGTATAAAATCCTTTGTGTTTAGACATCGGCCAGCTGCTATTGAAGGTCGGACTCTAGTCCGAACCTTTTATGGCATTCATTTTAGAAAATGTACCGAATGTCTTCGATATTATATTCCTAGTCAGTAAAGTAAATTGTACTTTCAGTATCACTTTTCACGTTTTACTTCTCTTATTAAGCATTTTTGTCAGGACAATAACGTCGATGCATAACGCAATAGTCAAGTGTAAATTTGTAACTGTACTTTCAGACTCTTATATTACTGAAAGGGTTTGTTATATCAAGAAAAGTCATAGGACTTTTTTTGTAGTACATTTTACGAGCAACAATTTTCATAACAACCACTCTACATAATTTTTAGGCAGAGAAATGTTTTACGTGGAGTCCCCGTATGAATATACCTCCACGTTCCTTCCAATGAGGAAGCAATTGAGATACGCTCAATCAGCGGGCGAATTGCATAGCAATTGCTCCCAGTCACTCACTGGTCGGAGCGAGGTTGCCTATCCACCCTCTACTAGCTATCCAGGCTAGTACCGGAGCGATCGACTTAACACGTCCTCACCCGGCGGTACCCTCCCGTCCTCTTTCATACGGGGTGAAGTACCTAGTCCAGCAATAGGACTATTCTCTCAACATAACTCAGTTGATAGAGGAACCCTCCAGTCCTATTTCATACCTTCACAAGTTCCTCCCCGAGACAGGGGTTGGGGCCACTGCCCGATCGAATCCAACCTCAATTGTGGCGGGACTTGGTTTTTTAATGGTTTTGCCACCCCGATCTACCAATATATAGGCTTGGTGGGCCCTCGACAGAGCTTCGTTTAAGTCTACACGTTATATACTCCCAGTGTGTACCCGTTAAGGTGAAGTTGTCTTGATTGAGAGAGGCTATGTATTCGCTTCAACTCTCCTTAAGTGTAATGGCTTTCAGAGCTTCTCCCAATCACTGTACCCGGCTGCAGTCCGGATCATAGGGTGGTCGGGATAGCTCCTAACCACATTTACCTGGCGGCATGCAGTTTCCCATATGCTAAAATCGGGATAAACCTCACTTCGATTCTCCTCACTTAAGATTCAGTCAAACAGCGGGTTCCTTTGGTGACCATGACCTTATCCAAGGCGAGATTCGAATCCGCCGACACCGGTATCATATACCAGGGCTCTCCCTGATCGGTATGAGTAACCGTCGAGAATTCTCACGAATTTCTCTACCACACACTTAACCTGTCAGCTTCATCCATTGCCCAGGATCTAGGGTCCAAGGATAGGGTAGAAGACAGCCAGTTTTACGGGTGAACGTCGTGTGGTCTCCCGAACACCCGAAGATATATAATTTTGAGGCAGAAGGAACTTGAGAAGGAACTAGAATAATTGTTCTACATTCCAAATAACATGTGGATTAGACCTACTGGGTATACCACCTAATTACTCTACCTCGCAGTGATGAACAACATTCTTCCTAATAACACCTTTTTCGAACACCTGATAGTTTTCGAGATAAGGGAATGACATTGAACTTCCCTCCCCTCTGTAAAAAGTTTGCAAATGCGATATGCATCAGAACTTTTAACAGCTTGTTTTTTAGAGACCTAGCCTGGTCTATTTGAAATATTTCAAAAATAATGCTAAAACTTTTCAAAAATATGTTTAATGCTTAACTTCTACAACATTAATAGACCTTTAGATCGAAACAACAAAAACAACTTGTAGGGGCGGCCACTTTCATTTTGCACCTGGGCGGAGAGCACCCCAGGAACGGCCCTGTTTATATAATTATTATATTCGTGTAGTAGTCACGCTATAAGAGAGCTCGTGGGGATATGGAAGGTTCACAACGAATGCAATGACGAATGAGTTATCGATGTCACATTTCTTTGGCTGGAAGCGGTGTTTTGCAGCACTCTGATTTTCTAAGCCTAAATTATTTCGTTGCATCGTTTACGGAAGATCTTGCAAGTGTTTTCAATTGTCAATACAGTTTAACGATACGTTAAAACAAAGCACTCATAGCAGCTTTCTAATGGTAATTATATCTACGTTATATATAAGCTATGCCAGAACTTAGTAATGATTCATTACTACTTGGTGAAAAACCATTTGAGTGTAATATATGTAAGTATAAATGCTTATTAAAGTCACATTTGCAAAGGCACATGCTCACTCACAGTGGTAAGAAACCATTTAAGTGTAATATATGTAATTATCAATGCTCACAAAAAGTAATTTTGCAAAGGCACATGCTCACTCATAGTGGTGAAAAACCATTTGAGTGTAATAAATGTAGGTATAAATGCTCACTAAAGTCACATTTGAAAACGCACATGCTCACTCATAGTGGTGAAAAACCATTTGAGTGTAATAAATGTAGGTATAAATGCTCACTAAAGTCACATTTGCGAAGGCACATGTTCACTCATAATGGTCAAAAACCATTTGAGTGTAATATATGTAAGCATAAATGCTCATTAAAGGCAAATTTGAAAATGGACATGCTCACTCATAGTGGTGAAAAACCATTTAAGTGTAATATATGTAATCATCAATGCTCACAAAAAGTAAGTTTGCAAATGCACATGGTCACTCATAGTGGTGAAAAACCATTTGAGTGTAATATCTGTACCTACAAATGCTCACGAAAGTCACATTTGCAAAGGCACATGCTCACTCATAGTGATGAGAAACCATTTAAGTGTAATATATGTAATTATCAATGTTCACAAAAAGCTAGTTTGCAAAGGCACATGGTCACTCATAGTGGTGAAAACCATTTCAGTGTTATATATGTAAACATAAATGCTTGCTAAAAGCAAATCTGCTAAAGCACATGCTTACTCATAGTCATAAGCAGCACTGAACGTCTTCATTAAAGTGTACAGATGTGTAATAATTCTGAATTTATAAAAATACATACTTTGTGGCATAAAATAACAGTTAAATAAATTGATTTCAACTTGCATATGATACTATAAGAATAATATATCATTCTATTCCTTAAATACAGGATCTTTTTGTATATTAAAAACTAAAAAAAATTAATGAAAATGAATTGAAAGATAAACATGCCCACATTCTGACAATAGAACTTGAATGTGGTTGAAATTAATGTTACTATTTATTACTATTCCTAAAAAAGAAATAAATAATCGTACCAAGGTGTATACTTACTTTATGAATGTTGTATTTTTAAAGAAAAAAAATTTTAATAAATAAAAAACTACTGGCGCATTCGCGATACAAAAATTTTAATTTATTTATTTCCTAATTATTAAACATTCAAGACAGATTGTCTTTACTGAGAACAGTCTCTAGATGTTGTCTTTGCTCTGCATGTAAAAAATGTAAAAATATTTTATATTGTTGAATCCCCAGTAGCACACAATATTTCTTTAATATTTAAGTAATATAAATATATTTACAACAAATATTTTAATATTATTATGCAAGCATGAGCTTTTGACAGAATGGCGGTGAATCATCTGACAACAAATTGCAGTGGTATTTTTTTGTAAGATATTACATATGCGTTGACATATAATACATATTTATTTTAGCTTTTAAAAATAATTAGTTAAGTTGTACAATAATTATCATCACTTTCTAATACAACCATTATTATAGTATAGTGTACCCACTATATTATACAATTAATACTAAATTTATATTTTGATATTGTAACGTTCTTTTTAAAATAATAACAAAAATGCTGTCTATTCACAAGAGAGATATTATTTACATACACTTAATTAAAAACACTATAACTATAAACTATTTAATGAACTATTTAAATGCTAGATATTTACAAATTTAAACCAGGCTATGTATATAAGAACTATTTATGTATTATTACAACAATTATTAACATTTATTTATTTACTAACATTCAATTACTAATTTACACAGAGTACATTTTAATACGCCGGTTAAACATTAAATGAACTCCCTTCTGTGCGCGAACGTCAATTTATATCTTCCATACAAATGTTCTGGAACGTATTGGACTAAACTAGTTGGTGTATTGTTTTGTGCAGCCGTCGATAACTCGCCGATGAATCATACATGCAGGTGTTGATGAATCATACATGCAGGTGTTGATGAGTCATACATGCAGGTGTTGATGACTCATACATCTAGAATGTTCAATGACGGCGTATATGGGTTTACCATTCGTTACAATATTTAATCTCATTAAAATCTGAATTTTGATCTTATATCTTTCTTATTGGAATATCATACAGTATGGATCAGTTATCCAAATTTTGCCTTGAATCAATAAACAATTATCAAAATAATATATTTTTAAGTTTTGAGTTAACGAAGACCTGATAGAAAGTGTACCTCCAAATCATAAGTGAAAGTTTTTGTTATATTACGAAAACAACCAAGTGAAGTGTCCTGATACCATCTTGGTTAGATTAGAAGCCATTGGTTTATTTTCAGAATTTCAGACCGACTTGCTGGAGATATACATATATAATATAGTCCAGTCAAACTAAACATTTGAAATGGAAAATGGAAGTACATGGGATTTTTTATTTCCAGCATGCAGGGGGGGGGTTCTAGAAAAGCTTAACTTGAAGTTTTCGACCTCAAATTCATATGAGCTTTTTCCGCCATTTCGAAAAGAAGGGATGAAGTGTTATTTTGAAATTATCTCTGTAACCGTAGGTCCGACAAAAAATTTGTACAAAGCATTTTTGTCGGCAATACGATTGTCTACAACTTTTATTTCAAACTTTTTACGCGTAATTTAAAAAATGAAAAAGTTGTGAGAGAAACAAAAATAAAAATTGTGGTGGCCGATTTACTTTTCACCGGTTTCCTGCAAAACACATTACACTTATTGCCTCCCGTCTTGTAAAAGCACTAATTTCGAACGATTGAATAAAGGAGATGTACTTGATACGATTTTCTTATTATCCAAACTTCATTTGGCTATACCTTTTTTACATCTTATTAATATATTTGGAAAGGAGGTCAAATGAGAGGTCAAGGTTGTGTGGCTTCATTATACTCAGTTGTTCACTACTGCTATCTGTAACCACTTTTGATTTATTGAGAAAAAACTGCAAGTACACAATTAAAAAATTATTTGTTTAAAAATCAAGGTTTTTCAAATAAAACAAAAGAAAAAACTATAACAAATGCTCCATATGTTGCCCATTTGCATGGACACACATTTCGATGCGCCTTTGGAACGATCTTTGTGCGTTTCTTAACATTGCCGGCGTGATACTTCTAAAAGCATGTATTATTCTATCCTTCATATTTTGGATTGTGGTTGGTGTCTGTATAAACAATTTCTTTCACATATCCCCATAAAAAGAAATCCATTTTTGTACGATCAGAGATCTCGCAGGTAATTTAGTGGGTCCATTCCTTCCAATCCATTGATGTGGGTAGATATTATTTAGGTGGTCTCTTACTGCATGTAAATAATGCGGTAGAGCACCGTCTTGCTGAAGCCACATTCCATTTCGGATCCTTGAGGAAGGTTTGCCAATAATTGTGGCAGATAGTTCTCCAAAAAATGAAGATAAATAGCTCCAGTTAATGTACCATCAAAAAAATGTGCGCCTATTACATGTTCTCCAATAATTCCCCCAAACGTTTATGGACCATCTGTGCTGGTTATCAAGTTGTCTGAAAAAGTGAGGATTTTCTGTAGCGTAATAATGGAAATTGTGCCTGTTAACAAATCCATTTTTATGAAACCTTGCCTCATCAGTGAACAAAACATTGTTGAAGAATGTAGCATCGTCTTGCATTTTACCTATGGCCCAATTACAAAACTGTAAACGTTTTAGAAAATAGTCATCAGTTAATTCCTGATGCATTTGAATGTGATATGGATGAAACTTATTTTTCTTTAAGATTCGGCCAACAGAACGTCTACTTATTCCTACAGATGAACTCATTTCTCTCTGACTAACATGGGGATTGTCATTTGTTGCCAGCACAACAGATAACTCATTTTCTTCGTTCACAACATTGTTAATTCGTTCACTTTTTCATACTGTACATTGCCGGTCCTCACAAATCTATCGAGCAGGTTTTGAAAGCTGTGAACTCTAGGGAGCCTCCGTTCAGGATACCGTTGGTGGTAAATTCTGCGGGTAAGCAAACAATTTCTTTCAGACTCGCCCAAAACAAAAGTCATGTCTACAAGTTCTTCATTACTAAAATTCATTTTGAAAAACTAAAACACCTACTAGAACTAAACACTGGTGGTCGATAACTGCGAGAAATGTACGTTTTGCATACGTGCACAACAATTGCTAGATGCTTGTTGAGTGGATGGCAGTCATGCTGTATTCTACGACCTTCCTGCTCCTGTGCAGTTCGCCTCGAGTGATTAAAGGCACAGGACCATTCTTCCACCCATCGACCAGAATTTGAATCGCTAGAGAAGTACACCTACTAATACATTCTATGTAATTATTATCGAATCATTGTTTAATTGCGTATAGAATGCATATGTTCGACAAATTCGGTATTACATGCCAGGGGTAAACTTTCAACTGCTGCCTTCCACTATACCAAAGAACGTGATAAAAAAGTAAGTATATCAAAATTCCCACCTTTACATTGTGTACAAGAAAGGTAAGAATAATTTTTTCCGTGCGACAAGAAATTAAATACTTATTTTACCCCATACGTTCAATACAAATGACCAACCCCCTATATTGTAGCGGTTTATTTTTGATAACTTTGTAACTACTTACATGACACAAAAAAGTGTAGTATGAAAGTTGTAGAGAATCGTATTGCCCACAAAAATGGTGCTGACGACTTTTTTATTCAGACGTACGGTTAAGGAGATAAATAACTTACCAGTAGGAAAAACTTTATACGGCTTACCTGCTTCGTTTCGACTTACCTCCATTCGACCGCTGCCTTCCACTATACCAAAGAACGGAACCAAAAAAGTGAGTGCTCTTAGATTGTTCGTTTTTAACTTGTCTACAAGAAAGGTAAGAACAATTTTTCTCGTACGACCAAAAATGCAATAGTTATTTCACCCCAAAGATTTGCAACCACTAAATTTTTACGGTTATTTGTTTATAACTTTTTTATTACAAACCTTTCTCAAAGAGGTGTAGTGAGGAAGTTGTAGAGAATCGAATTTCCGACAAAAACGTTATGAATTACTTCTTTCTTCAGACCTACGATTAACGAGTTAAATTGAAAAACACTTTAACCTCTTTTTCCAAGATGGCGGACATTTTGCAGCCTCCGATTAATACGAAAACTTGAATGAAGACTTACCACATACCCCCCTACATACTAAACAAAAAATTGCTGTTATCAAGTCTTTGGGTGTTCGGGAGACCACACGACGTTCACCCATAAAACTGGCTGCCTTCTACCCTATCCTTGAAACATGGAAACATGACTGGGCAATGGATGAAGCAGTCAGGTCAAGTGTGTGGTAGAGAAATTTGTGAGAATTCTCGACGGTCATTCATACCGATCAGGGGGCGCCCTGGTATATGATACCTGTGTGGGCGGATTCGAGTCTCGCCTTGGATAAGGTCATTTATGGTCACCGAACGGAACCCGCTGTTTGACCAAGGCCATCTATGGTCACCAAAGGAATCCGCTGTTTGAGGAGAATCGAAGTGAGGTTTATCCCGGTATTGAAGGAGTTCATGCCTATGGGAAACTGCATGCCGCCAGGTAACTGTGCTTAGGAGCTATCCCGACCACCCTATGATTCGGACTGCAGCTGGGTAGTGATTGGGAGAAGTTCTAAAAGCCATTACACTTAAGGAGAGTTGAAGCGAATACATAGCCTCTCACAATCAAGACTGGGAGTCTATAACGTGTAGACTTACGATTGAAGCTCTGCCGAGGGCCCAGCAAGCCTATATATTGGTAGATCGTGGTGGCAAAACCATTAAAAAACCAAGTCCTGCCACAATTCAGGTTGGATTCGATCGGGCAGTGGCCCCAATCCCTGTCTCGGGGAGGAACTTGTGAAGGTATGAAATAGGACTGGAGGGTTCCTCTATCAACTGAGTTATGTTGGGGGAATAGTCCTATTGCTGGACTAGGTACTTCACCCCGTATGAAAGATGATGGGAGGTTACCGGCGGGTGAGCACGTGTTAAGTCAATCGCTCCGGTACTAGCCTTGATAGCTAGTAGAGGGTGGATAGGCAACCTCGCTCCGACCAGTGAGTTGACTGGGAGCAATTGCTATGCAATTCGCGCGCTGATTCAGCATGTCTCAATTACTTCCTACCAAGGGAAGGAACGTGGAGGTATGTTTACACGGGGACTCCACGTAAAGCATGCAGTAAATCTGTTATCAAGTCTTGTGACTTTTTTTACCCGGTCGCCTGGACTAATAGTGATGACAAACTTTAGGATCTAATATTTATACACACAGAAAAATCTATACTTTATTTGATTACATTTAACTGATCAAAATATAAACTAGGAACAATAGTACGCTCTTGCCCATTTAATTAAACATTCTTAATATAATTAAACAAAAATAATCAATTCAGCAATAAAAATTACTTGTCAGAATCACTTGAAATGAGTACAATTCTTGTTAGCTTGAGCATAACGCAACTCAAAAGAAACAAATAAGTATTTTCAAAATGATCATTGAAATGTAATCTATCAAAAAAAAATATTAAATTCATTTTGATTATCTTTTTGATTTTGTACTCAAAATGAATATATTCAACTCTCGGACAATTCGATAATATATTATACTCAATTTTAAGAAATAAGAAAATAGGTAGTGATGAATACGTAATATCCTTATTTGAATGCTTCTTTCTTATCGGAGCAATAAAATCAATATAAATTATCAAAACAACTACACGATAGTATATTTTAAAAATCATGATAAGTTCAAATTGAGCATATGAACTAATTATCATTAAACAAGAGTTGAGTTATTGATCAGACGCAGATGATCAAGCTTGCAGCAGAAGGTTGCATTTGCACGCTAGTTTTAAGTTTTTATTGTAATAAAATGACAAGGAAAAGCTTAGAGCAATGAGGGTGCCCAGAAAATATTGTAGAAACATTTGTCAGTACTTAAGTATGTATACAATAAATTAATGGACTGATTTGTTCAAAGAAAGGAACTATTCCATTCCATCCAAGTGAAGAATAGATCAAACATTTTGCTCTTCTCATTTTAAAGCTAGCTTAAGTTTCGTTTATAAAATGCTAGCTAACGTTTGGTTGGACAGTTCTATAGACAAAAAAATAAGAGATATACAATAGTATACATTGTATACTATTGTATATGGGGAGGTTACCAGGGAGGTACCAGGGGAGGTTAGGTACCAGTAGGTACTGACTAAGGCCACAATTCTATAATCTATATCAAATACTTTATAATCTTCTAACAAATTTAACCTAAATACAATTTTAACCTAAAGTTGCTACTGTAAAGGAAGATCACTTAGCCTAACTTTTCTGGGAGTGCTTGGATTAAAGTGGCGCGTAAAAGAAACTTATTCTCCTAAGCTAGTGGTTCTTAAAATTTATAATATGTTATGCTTATTCTTAGAATTAAGGCAATTACCGGTCATTTACTAAAAAAACGCATTTCTCACCATTACTCATAAGTATTATGTCAAAAACTAAAAACCTCATATACTATGGTGTAGTTCTCGTTGGGGCGCTTCGAATGACATACAATAAATAACACAACGAATAACAATGCCTAGTTTGGAGCGATATTCGTCGAAATACACAAAAAAGAAGATTTTTACATTTTACATTGTACATTTTAGACTAGATTTCCCAGGCGACCCGAACCCATGCGGACGAATGCATAAGTGTAAGTGTATCTGAAGCACAATTTATCGTAAATTCTGAAAATATACAGCTCATGGTGGCATTCTGAAACCATAAAGGAACTCTTAAAACCACCAGGAGGTTTTCTGTATCCCAATGGGTGCAGTTTCTCGGAGACAGCCTCTTAAAAGTTTAAGAAACAGTTTATTTGGTAATAAAGGTTTTATAAAACAAATCAATATCAACAGAAAATCTTGAAGAAATCAATAGAAATTCTTCGTTCGTACGCGCAATGGCCGCAACGTCATGTGACACGTGTTCAGCAGTTTTGACAAAGCACAAACCGGTTAGCGCGCAAACGCGGCCAAACTGGGTTGTGGCTACATTCCGCCACCGGGAACTTATTTTACAGGAGGAGATTTCAAAAGATAAAGATTTCAAAAATATGAAGTTTATGAAATAGAGTTTAAAAATATGTAGTAATGTGTAGAGTACTATGAAGAATATGTAGTTTTACATAAAATATGTAGCGAATACGGACCCTGCGATTGACAATTTCTAACACAATAAATACGCTTCGGAAACTAAATTAAATAATGTATCCAACTATTATTAATTTTATTCTAAACATAACGTGGACCAATTGAAAGTTACGTCCAGAAAGGTCTCCATGTCTATATAACTGCATTAAACATTTCTTCATTATAAATGACAACAACAAAATGTTTGACAGTTTGGTTAGTAACTCTGTTGTTATTCCTTATAATAAACTTAGCTGATTTTTCCCATTTAACCCAGACGAGCTTCAGGTTCTGCTACTTGATGGTTATTTCCCCAAGTTCCAAAATTCGACGTAGTTGAAAACTCCAAGTTGAGTTTCGGTTATTAATACTCTCCTTATTCTGCTTGTTAGGGTTACACTCTCCACTAGAAGCCTAAAATAAAATTTTCTGACTAGGAAAATTGTCCGATACAAAAATAAAAATGTTAACGTTTCATACCTATGATGATGGGCGGCTAAAGGGTGAAAAAAATCGGTATCTACCTGATAACTAAAATTCATCCACATTAGAAGATAAAAGTAATAAACCTAAAATATAAGACTGTAAGTATCCTGTTGAAGTGAATCCATCATCTATAAATTTTACCTTTGATAAAAATCAGGCTCTAGGTAGATTTGATTCGTCTCGGTCAAGGAGAAGACCTGGTCTAATAAATCCGCAATGTGCGACAAAAATGGTTTCCCTCCAAATTTCCCAATAGGGCAATTACCAGTTTGATTATAATTGATGCGGTACTATTAATCCGAAGAATCGTATTTGGAAACTAAATCTAACCATTTACAACATAAATGGTTCCCAAAATTTTGTTTCTTAAATAGCACCATCAATTTTTCACCAGGATCAATTCGATCGTAATTGATTAATTCATGACCAAGTAGACAAGTGGCTTTTTTTGCTTTTTCGAACCCTACCACACAAGATATCTAACGAATGCAAAAATGCGCATTTTCAAATAACAAAAGTAAACCGCAAGGGGCAGCGTTGCAAAAATTATACCAATCTAAATAAGAAATCCCATGTCAAATAGTTAAGTAAATAACAAAATACATTTCAAATCACACGGCGGATATTACGTATTGCGATAGCTTATGCGCAAAACCGACGTATGACCAGTAGTCTCAAATAGCATGAAGAGATAACTGCGGCAACAACGTTTATTAAAAGGGAAATTCACAAGATGGCGCAACAGAAAGAATGTTGCAAGATAAAGTTTGTTTACAAATCGTATACAAAATGGAAATTTATAATTTCTATTAAAAATACTTCTATATACGACAAAATTGTATACTAGGCGGTGGCGGCAAAATGCATGAAGAAAATTAGCCTCAGCGTTATGGATAAATAGAAATAGATGACTCGAGAGTTGGGGGGTAAGTACAAAATAAGTTAATTACTGTTTAAAGTGAATTAATAACCTCTTTCTTTTAGGAATAGCTGAGAAAACTACGAGTAAAGTTCTTTTCTCTGTAAGTACGAAACTCTAGCAAATGATGTTTCATAACACGTTTTAGCGCACTTGTCCTCATTAGAACTCGGACGCGTGCGCTAAAAACGTGTCTTATGAAACTAATACTTTAATATACTATTTAGCTATTAAAAAGAGTGGAAAACAAAAGATACCAACTCATCACTAAAATTCTTACCAATGCAAGAAGAGTTGCCTATATCATCAGTATTTTATTTTATAACGTATTTGGAGTATTTTAATAAAGAAAACAGAAAATTTTTGTATTGCTTTCGTAATATATATTATGAACTCAAATTAATAGTATTAGCCAATTAGTAACTAATTTAATTTAATTCTACGGGAAGAAACGAACTCTTACACACTTTCTAAATATTGTAGTTGTAACTGCATAAACCTTTATAATCCCTATTGTTCGAGCAAGTTATATTTTCAGGTAGGCACTTCTTCAGACATCGGTAGTAAAACAAAATTTCAAACAAGTGTTTATATGAGTTAACGCCAGTACTACTAAAAAACTAATAATTTTGCGTATAATTAAAAGCTAAACGTTTTATCTCGAGTTTTTGAATTTTAGGTAAATAAAACAAGTACAACACAAATTATAGTTATTTGGTTTTTATTAAAATAAAGAAATATTAAAACTAATAAATTATTGTATACTTATCAAACTACACTTTTTTAATTGTGCAACTTTCATATAAAACAGTAATAGATTAAAAACATAAATCGAGACATAAATAATAAAAGTATAAAAGATATAATAAAAGAGTAGAAATAAGTAAGAGTATAAATTTTCTTTTTAAACAAGTTGAAAAAATGAATGATTTAATCATGATGAATCACTTTACCGTTAAAATGGCTTTTGGGAGTGGGCTTCCTTTATTTATCTGTGAATTAAAAGATTAAAAAGATCATACAGAAGCTAACCAGCCGTTTATTTTTATTTTGAAAGAATTTGAAGATGAAAAAATTAAACAAAAAAGTATAGGTAATAAAATATCGAATATTTAGATACATGTACGATGTAGGAATCCCAAGTAATGTTTAATAAAATAATAAATACATGTTAATAAGACTTTTTCTTAGTTCTTCTTTTGTATGGTTATGATTACACTTTTTCGGTTACTGTTTTTAAAGGTTTAGAACTTCTGGAATCTTAATCCATATTTCTATAGATTTATACAGTGAAATAGGTGGCAACAACGAAGCACGAACTCCCATAAGAAATACATTGGCTATCTTTCTTTCGCTGTAGTCCCAAAGTGAGACGACCAATAGATAACAACATGGAACCTAAGAGATATGCTAGAGGTAGGAAAGATGAATGAAATGTGGTATGACATTGACATAACTGCACTGTAAGAGATAAGATGGTCGGGCAGCGGAGAAACACACAGAGATTTATTGTAAAAAAGAAAAAAGCAAATATTAAATTTTATACCAATTAACGGAAGATTGGCAACATTAAGAATAAAGGGAGAAAAGAAATACCATAACCATGACTACAGTAAATGGTCTCACAGAAGTGGCTTTACTGGAAGCCAAAGACCAATTCTATAGAGAGTTAGCATAGAATATAGTTATAGAATATCAGAATAAATTAACAAAGGGGATGACGGAAAGTATAAATAATCTAGTAGACAAAGGAATGAAATTGTAGCAGATACAAGGAGACATTATAAAAGTTGTGGATGAAGTAATTGGGAAAAATAAAAAGGAAAGAATCGTTTAATAAGGAGTGTAAAAATATAATTAACAAAAAGAAAGAAGCAAGAACAAAGAGCTGTACACAAAGACCGAAAATGACTGGAAATAGTATAAACATAAGAAGAACGTAGCAAAGAATATTTGCAAAAAAAAGAAGAGATAATGGCTAAAAATAAAAGAGATAGAAACCAAGTGCAGAAATAAAAGCTTTACAAAATTCTATAAAAATATAAAATGTTTTGGAGCAAAAAAACACCGAACTACATGGGCGAGAATGGAAAGTGCATACAAAAAACAAAACAAGTATTAGAGAAACGGAAATAGGACACTTTTCAAGGCTACTAGTCTCTTTGAGTGGACAAGATTTAGTGATAAGAATAATTAACAAAATACCAATACCAAACCCAACAAATAGAAGAAAGTCAGTGAAGCAACCTGCTGAAGTATGGCAAAGATCCAGGAATGGATCAACAAAGGAGGCGTCTATATGGTCAGCGAAATATACAAATTGATAGGAAGAATATGGAGAAAAGAAATAATCCCAGAAAACTGGAAGATAGAAGTGATAAAACCTATACACAAAAAAGGAGATACAGAAATATGCGACAACTACAAAAGAGGGATAACACTATCACATGTTACATATATTTTTTATATAATAAACGTCTTTATTTCATACAAACAATACACGAACAATACAAAAGGAAAATAAATATAAGACATTGTTGCAGAAACCACAAGGCGTAGTTCAAGTTTGCTATATTATCAAATATCTTGAAATATTATCAACAATAATACTTCAAAGGCTAAACTGTTAGTACACAAAAACAAAATTAGTGGCTTCCCAAACCGAATGACCGCTAAAAGCAACATGTATAATGAAGAAGAAATAATAATCTTTATTCAAAGTTACTGAGTGACACGATTCGTCTGGGACAAATTCTTTTTTGGGACAAAGCAGTTAAATAAAATGTTGTTGGCCAGCATAATTTTATCACTAATAATTCATTAAATAAATGATGAATTGTTGATATTTCGTTTTTATATTTTCCTATAATCCCATTTTATCTTGTATTAGTATTTTTTGTGATAAATGGGAATTAAACCATCAAAAATTAACATTTACATGTATAAACGTTGCATCCCTAATTATTAGATACAGATTCAATTAAATAGATCAATTAAATCTAGTAGTTACGAGCGTACCTACCAAAATCAGCCATTGCATACATACGTACTAAAATCGTAATTTAAGATGAACAAGTTAGGATTACAATAAAAAGACTTGCCATGAATAGCTTGACAAATCTTTTTGTTGTGGAAGGCAATTTTCTTCATGTAATCACAATTTGCCCGAAAATGAAATTGTTCTGCCAAGGAGTACATCATTGTCCAACGCATCATAATTATGTTACAGTTCCTTGTATCTTTACCACCAATGGTGGCTAAAATCATCACCTGCAATATAAACAACTAATAAAAGAAAACCTAAGGTATAAATAACGAATAAATAAATTACAAATTGATTCTTAAAATTATCATCTTCTTTTGTTTTGATTTCATTTAAGTATACCATGCAAATCCTTGCTCGTTTAATCACATGCCCAGTCAACAATTAAGTAAGTTTTAAGTGGAATTTTGTAAGTAATGGTTAACAGTGTGTATTAATTCTAATGGTATTACATTAGGTAACTTTTGGTCAGTGATCTACACGGGGGCAACCCATCCATCAAACGTATGTAAACAATTTGTGTTTAATGTTATAGTTTGCTTTAGTTATTTAACCACACCTTTTACGTAATTAGAAAACTAAAGTTAATAGAACAAACTGGCCGCATTCAGTTATACCAAATTAATATTGCAAATTCAAGATTATTGATAAAATTTCTCTAGGTTTTATTTTAATCATCTTGAACAACATGTTCGTGTGATTTGCAATCCTAAAACCTTAGTAGTACGATTAAGTTACTTAATATAAAAGCAGGTTTAAAAATGAACTTCTAGGCATATATAAAGCCAGCAAGAGTGGATAGAAAGTTACAGTACGGTGTATCTTTGTTTCAACACTTGCTTTTAAATTTGCCGCCTCATAATAGGTAGTTCTTTAAGGGCGCGTTATCGCTGCCAGTGTTAATAATAGGAAGCTTCAGAAACTATAAACACCTAAAGATGGCGCTACGGTCCGCAAAACGGAATTAATTCCTTAAACTAATATTTATATAAATAGAAACATTATTTGATCGCATCGCAGTTCTCTGCTCACAGTGTTGCCAGACATGCGTGAACTTTCAAAATATTTCAAGTTTAACTGAAATTTTTAATTTTTAAATGCCAAGGAATGATTTAATGTAGTAGAAATCAAAAAGGGGAATATAAAACTGCTAAATATCTTTAAAAATATCAGTTGTTCTTGCTGGCTTTAAGAAAAAGAAAAGTATTACTATATTAAAATATTGAAAATATATATTCGTTTTAAGAAATTAATCAGGATTAATTAAGAGTGAAATAGTTTATTCAAAAATTAACCGTCACATAATCTGAAGTAAAAAAAAAACATTTACTTCGGGAATTTATTAAATAATAGTTAAGAGATTAGGAAAGTTAAATTACTTTTAAATGTCCCGTGAATATTACCACCCAACGCTTCCTGGTGCAGAAAGCGTTCAACTAAAAATGACTGATTTTCGTGCTGCCATATTTAAATTTCCGCGCCGCGTACATCTATTTTATTTGAATCAATACTAAGTAAGTAAGCAAAAACATTTATCCATTGTCATAGATTTTGCTATTAAACAGTGTTATAATGACTGTATTATGTTTAGTTTGGTTATTTTTTAAAAAAACTTTAATTCTACAAAATTGGCGATGTTCGACTAAGCTTATAAAATTTATTTCTTGTACTTTGCGTTCACAATGGGCTCATTGTGACACCGAAAACGATTTCATAATAGAGGCTATTATAACATCGTTTTTGGAGAATATTTGTTTTGTAAGATTGGTAACATTTGTTTTATATTACATATAAACACATTTAATCTTGACACATTCTAACCTCACAAAACGCGAAAAGTCATTTTATAGTGTTACCACATGTTAAACGCAAAAATCACTAGATTGTAATGCAATGCTTTTAATAGCTTGAATTTACAATTTCTATAAAATTAATGGCGCAAAGTGCAAAAAAAAGTATATTATACTTGTTTTATAAGACGTATTGTAGCACTCGTTCCTTTGGAACACTCCTTGCTTCTCTCGTCGTGTCCCAAACAACTCGTGCTACAATAGACCGTCTTATACAACTCGTATAATAATATACTATTAGATATCTACTCCTTACAAACTATGATCCACACTACCTGAACAGTTTAGCAATCGACATCAAACGTTATCTTGCTAAAAAAATGATTATTAAAAGAAAACTGAATGAATAACATGAGCTATATTTTGACGCTAATATTTTGCGTCAATAACGTCCTCTTAAAACAAGATGTAAACAAACATTTCTATTAGAATTTAAATTTTTAGCAATATGTATATTTGTATATCTCAATATTCTAATTCATTGGCCTGCGCCTCCATTGTTACATTTAACAGCAGTCCTTAAAATAACCAAATGGAACGCAAAATATTGTTAATTATATTAAATGAGGTTAGAGTGGTTGGCACACAAAGGATTGTGGCATCTTGGCAGCGCTCATTTACGTTTTGTTTTACACTATTACTCAACAGTTCTGTATTTTATGCATTTTTAGTCAATTTTATAGACTATAAGTAATATTTTGCAATTTGTTACGAAAATTATAATAAGATAACTCTTGCGTGGCTTCCACGCCATATATCATTTCACATTTTGGAGATGGTTGGATAGCCCAATTAATTACATATGAAGTACTAAAACATAGTAAAACAGAAAATTAATTTTAAAGAGACTTGCCATGTAACGGATTTGTTGTTTCTAATAATAAAATCACATAAAGTAATAAAAACAGATACAATTCACTACAACTTAAAACCTGTCTTCTTTCTGTTATTTAGTATCGGTACTTATAAAACGCAGGCACTTCGTTGGTAACACGACTTATTAAAATCAGATGAGACATGCGAATTGAACACTTTCAAACACATCTAACGGTTGCCGTTATCATGCTTGCTCATTAAAGATGCTGAAAACTTGTCGTACGCTTATCAATTAAACTATACACGACTATAACAAATAGCAAGTCAAAAGCAAACTTGCCGTTAGTTTACGTGCTGCCTGGGACTCCAGTATAATCTGCTAACAAACTCAGTGTGTATTAGGATTTTTGTATAGCTGGAATTTGCATGTAAATTATTAACAAACAACTTTTTTAGTGCGACTTTTAACAGTAGGAGTCAGACAGATATCTTATAAATAATTATATTCCTAATTTATATAATTATTATATCGTATTATTATCGTATATAATGATATTATATTATATTCGTATAGTAGTCGCGCTATAAGAAATAGCTCGTGGGATATGGAAGGTTCACAACGAATGCAATGACGAAGCGCTATCGATGTCACAGTTTGTATGAAAGCGGTGTTTTGCAGCACTCTGATTTTGTAAGCCTAAATTATTTCGTTGCATCGTTTACTGAAGAGCTTGCAAGTGTTTTCAATTGTCAATACAGTTTAACGATACGTTAAAACAAAGCATCCATAGCAGCTTTCTAATGGTAATTATATCTATATGTTGCAGTAGTGTATGTGTTTAGACACAACTGTATAATCTCATACAGGATTTATAGTAAGAAGGGACTAAAACGATTGGAAGAATAAAATACCTACAAATGCATCAATCATCGGATCTTTTAGTGCTACTGTAATTTCAGTGTTCATAGGATGTAAGTTTTTTAGTCCTGTTTGTAGTTGAAGGCAAAGCTGTTAGCAACAGCAAAAATTAATAAAAGAAACTACACCAAAGGCTGAATGTATAATATGTACAAAACAAATTTCAAAATCATTTGCATGTTTCTGTTACTAAATACCTAATAATAATATGTGACCAAGAATAAAGTAACCGATCTAACCACCAAAATCCACTAATTGAGAAAAACTAGTGTAAACAACTTATAATACCTATCGGCTACTTTTGTTTGACCATGTTTACTAAACATAAAATTGGCATTCATCAAATAAAGAATTTTGGGTCCAATTTGTCAAAAGCATACTTCTATCAGAATCCCTAAAAAGCATGAAAATGTCACATTAATGTGACTATAACTGCATAATGAACATAAATATGCAACAACATACACTTGCTAATGGTGGTAAGAAACTATTTGGCTGTAATATATGTAATTATAAATGCTCGGAAAAAGCAAGTTTGCAAAAGCACATGCTCAGTCATAGTGGTGAAAAACCATTTAAGTGTAATATATGTACGTATAAATGCTCACTAAAGTCACATTTGCAAAGGCACATGGTCACTCATAGTGGTGAAAAACCATTTGAGTGTAATATATGTAGGTATAAATGCTCACTAAAGTCACATTTGCAAAGGCACATTTTCACTCATAGTGGTGAAAAACCATTTGAGTGTAATATATGTAAGCATAAATGCACCCAAAAAGCAAATTTGAAAATGCACATGCTCACTCATAGTGGTGAAAAACCATTTAAGTGTAATATATGTACGTATAAATGCTCACTAAAGTTACATTTGCAAAGGCACATGGTCACTCATAGTGGTGAAAAACCATTTGAGTGTAATATATGTAGGTATAAATGCTCACTAAAGTCACATTTGCAAAGGCACATTTTTACTCATAGTGGTGAAAAACCATTTGAGTGTAATATATGTAAGTATAAATGCTCACTAAAGTCGCATTTGCAAAGGCACATGCTCATTCATAGCGGTGAGAAACCATTTAAGTGTAATATATGTAATTATCAATGCTCACAAAAAAAAAGTTTGCAAATGCACATGGTCACTCATAGTGGTGAAAAACCATTTGAGTGTAATATATGTAAGCATAAATGCTCCCAAAAAGCAAATTTGAAGATGCACATGCTCACTCATAGTGGTGAAAAACCATTTAAGTGTAATATATGTAAGTATAAATGCTCACTAAAGTCGCAGTTGCAAAGGCACATGCTCATTCATAGCGGTGAGAAACCATTTAAGTGTAATATATGTAATTATCAATACTCACAAAAAACAAGTTTGCAAAGGCACATGCTCATTCATAGTGGTGAAAAACCATTTGAGTGTAATATATGTAAGCATAAATGCTCCCAAAAAGCAAATTTGAAAATGCACATGCTCACTCATAGTGGTGAAAATACCATTTAAGTATAATATATGTAAGTATAAATGCTCACCAAAGTCACATTTGCAAAGGCACATGCTCATTCATAGTGGTGAGAAGCCATTTAAGTGTATATTATATGTAATTATCAGTGCTCACAAAAAGCAATTTTGCAATGGCACATACTTACTCATAGTGGTGAGAACCCATTTCAGTGTAATATATGTAACTATAAATGCTCACTAAAGGCAAATTTGGAAATGCACATGTTCACTCATAGTGGTGAAAAACCATTTTAGTGTAATATATTAATTAAAGCAAGAAATGCAACAACGAAATCATTGTAATTTTTCAAAATTAAAACCAAATCAGGAACCAATAAAAAAGATCCATCTACCAGCTCGAACCGAAATTTTTACAACACTTCTAGCAGTTGGAATTAATGGAACAAAATTAACGCTTAAACTTAAGTTTAACTCCCACGCCATTATGACTTCAGCTATTGTCAGATTATACAACAATTATTTTCAAATAAGCCTTATCAATACTTCAAATGAACCTCAAGTATTTATGACCCTTTAATTTTAGAAGATTATAACACTTAAAAATTAATAATTTCAATGCAAAATCCCCTTCCAAATTTTGAACGAAAATTTAAAAAATAGTTTAAGATTAGAACATCTTAATGAGGAAGAAGAAACCCTCTTGACAAACCTTTGCTATGAATATAAAGACGTATTCTACACCCCAGACAAGTAGTATAGCTATGCGGGTTCGGCCGCAAAATCCCATGTTATTTCTTATGAAGGTATCAAAACTCCGAAAACGTGACATCCAAGGGGTTCGGCCGCAAAATCCCATGTTATTTCTTATGAAGGTATCAAAAACGCCGACAACGTGACATCCAAGATGGCGGCGGCTACGCATGCGCGTGTATGGATCAGTACATATCTTCCCGCTAGATGTCGCGGTGGGCGTGGTTTGGCGGGAAAATTCAAAATATCATGCCTGTCCGTGATTGGTCGGAGCGAGTTGCCGGGTAAAAGAGGTTGTCGCATGTGTCGCTAGATGTCGCAGTGGGGCGTGGTTTGGCGAGAAAATTCAAATCTCATGCCTGTTCATTATTGGTCCGAAGTTTGGCGCTAAAGGAGGTTGCAGGGCGAGTCGCTTTGGAGCTTAATGTAAACAAACGGGGTTGCCAAATCTCATATTTGGTAAAAATGAAAAGTCCCTAGATAATTTCCCAGGATTAACATACAGGGTTGCCAAATGTCATATTTTGGTTAAAACAGACAGAGAGAAAGTCCCTAGATAATTCCCCAGGACTTGAAAGTGTGTTTAGACCGCGCAAAGTGTAGCCTTCGCCCCGGGTTCCCATTCTGGGGCATCCTAGGGAGATCGTTAGGGTGCTTCGCTCTGGGCCCCACTCTGGCGTTTCCGGGGAGATCGTTAGGGTGCTTCGCTCTGGGCCCCACTCTGGCGTTCCCGGGGAGATATCGTTAAGGGTGCTTCACCTTGAGGCCTCACTCTGGGCCCCCCCCTGGGGTCGATAGCGGTGCGTCACGTAGGGCCCCCTTGTGTGAAAGATGTCGGCGTGCGCGTGAACGCTGCCGGGCGGCCCGGGTTAATTAGAAAAATTTGTCGCGGCTTTACGTGGCCGGTTATTCCAGTGGCCCAGTGGACCACTGGGCCGTTGAAAGGGGTTTTCTTATTATTCACGAGTGGTTAAGGTTCACGTTGTAAGTTCATGTTGATGAATCACTCATGTTATATAATTTGATAGAAGTTGAAGTTTATGAAGAATAAAACATAGATACAGTATACATGCTTTTATTTTATTTAACTATTATACATTTCAAACTTAAATATATACTTAACTAATGTTCCAATATGCTTTAAACATATACAAATATATATATAAATGTGTTTCACTACATGTTATTATACATTTTTAAAAATTCTACTCTTGTGATAGTTCCATGATGCGCCAATGTTCCCAAGGTAAAGTATTATATGTATCTGGTATAACATAGCGCTTGTCGTCGTGAGGACTAAGCGCAATTTTGGATTGCAAAACAGTTGAAACCTGATGTTTATCTGACTTAAATAATTTTTGTTGAACAAATGTTTCTATACAAATATATATATATATATATATATATATATATATATATATATATATATATATATATATATATATATATATATATACATATACAACTATATACAATGAACTATACTATGAACATATACATAAATGTGTTTCACTACATGTTATTATACATTTTTAAAAATTCTACTCTTGTGATAGTTCCATGATGCGCCAATGTCCCCAAGGTAAAGTATTATATGTATCTGGTATAACATAGCGCTTGTCATCGTGAGGACTAAGCGCAATTTTGGATTGCAAAACAGTTGAAACCTGATGTTTATCTGACTTAAATAATTTTTGTTGAACAAATGTTTCTTTGTTTTCCTTCAAACAATTTATATAATCATCGAATGTAATACGGTTTTTAACTATATGTTTTTTAACGCCCTTAGCTTTCTTTACAGTTTTCTTATTTGTCAGAACCTGTTGAATGTCCGTCTCGCTTTTACCCGCCCGCGCCATTTTCTGCAGATCTAACATCTCTTCATCTTCATCTCTAAAGACCTTCATTGAGTACATCTTAGAGCGAAGGCCTACGAAATGTGTCATCACATTACCGGCGTTCTCGTCCTTCATCATGCCCAATACTTTTTTATTTACACGCGGTATGTCATAGATGTTATCGTCGGGGTAGTCACTAGTATCGAAATGTTCATGAGCGTCTTGTTTGATTACCTCATATAAATTAGATGTTTCTACTGCATATACAAGAGAATCAGTGTCTGTATAACAAATTCGTGCCTTGTCACCGAATCGGCTCTTCATGTATGAATAATGAAAATCATAAATCTTTAATTTAGAAATGTCTAATATGCACATACCAACATAAATAGGTTTGTTAAAGTAAACTTCCGTTTTATTCAATTCAATAGCAGCTAAATTTTCATCGAAAATTGTACTCGATTTAAAAGTTGGTTTTGAAATCAATGCCTCAGCAGCGTATCGTCCCTCCCATTTAGTTACTAGTTTAACGATGGAGTGTTTTCTAATGTTTTCCATCGTCTTACCAAACACAGCGTTGTTCATTAGCTTGAACAGATTCTTTTCGAATTCATTCTTGGCCCGGGTTCTCAACTGTGTGTTAAGGTCAATATATGATTTTAGCCAATCAGATTGTTTGAATTTCAGAACGCGGTGAATTTTCTTTAATTTCAGTCCATTGTCCAAACATTGTTGTAAATTTCTATAATGTATGACATACCGATTTTTGTCGAAAAGTGTTGCCATTAATTTTGTTTCTTTTGAATTTGGCGGCGTACGATGCTCAGGACAAAATGGAAGATCAGCGTGTGAATCATGAATGGACTGAGGATATTCTAGATTAACCTTAAGAATGTACCCTTCAGGATTATCTGCTGGTGCATTGAAATTGAAATTATCTAAATCATCACCTTCTACCCACTAAAATCCCCCATACGGTAGGTACTGTGACATAGCCCAACCGTATTGGTTATTAATATCAAAGTATATAAGATAATTTTCAGGTTTTGAGGAGTCATATGTTGGTATGAATTTATTGTTTGCTTCGGAATAACGTTTCGAGCATTGACTTAACCCACCTCGAATACCACGCTCGATAAATAGAAATTTATCAATATCCGTTAAGAGTTCAAGGTTAATGTTAGTAAACTTAAGCATACAGTCCCACGTGTAGCCAGGCAAAGTATAATAATGTGCTGGATCTAAGCCATACGTTTTCAAACTGCTAGACCGGAATTGCTCAAATATATCTGCTAAAAGTAGCACATCCGTTTTCAAATATAAATCGCTGTACTCGCCTAAATTTTGACAACCGAAAGAGTCCCATACATGTCTGGCATGTGCATAGCATTCATCAGTTATACTCATATCAGTCAGTGAACTATAAAATTTTGATTTGTCAGGTAATTGGGTCTCGTCAAGTTTCGTCCATTTATCGATGTAATCATAAGGGAAGACACCTTTCCTAGTTAGAAGATCAAATTTAATCACATCTAAGACCGGAAACTGATTTTAAATTTGGAAACGTGTTTAAATACGAAGCCAAAGTTTCTAGGCCGCTTGCTAAAAATCTGAAAGAGTATAAATCTGAATTTAACTAAATTGTCTTCTACATTCTTGGTGAATGAGATGTATCGTTCTTTATTAATAGGAAGTAGATCAACACGACCCTCGAAATCTTTAGCTAGATTTTTTATAATAAAGTGACTATCATAACCGCTTAAATTGTGAAAAACTACTGGTATTGTGTGACTATCATTATAGTTAATGTTACAGTTTTCATGGGCGGGGCCTCGATATACACCGGTAAGGTGACTGATCTCTAACTCGAATATCATCAACAGTGAATGAACCTTCACATATATGGCATTGTGAAGCGGATTGAAATTCAAAATATTGTTCAGGTGTTATGGCTTCCATCGGTAGTGGGCAAAGAAACACTGTTTCAACGTTTTCAGCTAACTGTTTCATCTCCTGAGCAAACCATTCCTGACAGCCCTCACCACGATAAGCCCGGTAAAAGGACAAGGTATCATCATAAGAGCATTTAACATAGTATGCTATACTATGGGGAATATGATCTTGTACCTTGTTCTTTTTCGTAGTCGGAATCAGCAAGCACTCTAAATCTGCATATACTATAAACGGTACCGGCTCCTTATTTTTATAGTTTTTAAACTGCACATTTGCTTGATCCGTTGTTGGTAGTCTAACTTTACAATCGTTTAATATTTTACAATCTAATTCATGTTTCTTTAATTTTTCTTGCATGTTAAAGTAATGTAAACATCTGTCACAGAAGAATTTTCTTCTTTTATGTTTGCTTAGCTGTGATGATAAAAGTCGACTTAGATTCTTGATCCACACATAGTGGAACCGTGGCTTGAAATCACCGGAATCGTCTTCATCTTCAGCATAATACATGTCTTGAATTAGTAGGAGGTTGATGTGTTTATTCTGTTTGTTTTTTGTTAAGTATGCAGGTAACACGCTGTACTTTTTTCCGTTACACTTCTCCAAGATGTACAAGTTGATAGACAAATTGTTTTGCTTTTCGAATCTGGGTATTTGTCTTAAAGTCATAGGAAACTGTATTCCCTTCAAGTTTAGGCTAGTAGAGTAGTGAGGGTAACTACTAGTTCTGTTAGCTATTTTACTAGGTGCTGGATATAATGCTGATACAATAGACCACGCGAAGCAGGCTTCATCATCATTCTTAACGTTTATGCATGCTTCTTTCTTTTTTATTTGATCAGGAAGATCGATATACGATGAACCAAGGTGCTGGGTATATTTATTGGTGTTCACTTGTAGGTTTATAATTGTTTTGAGTGTCCAGCCGCTACCTTTTTCCTGATGAAGAATATGAATATAAAGTTTAATGTAACAAACTATTATTATTTTATTAAATTTTATACTTACTTGAAATTCCTCTAGTTGCATTAGTATCGGATCCATAACGTTTTCTACGAACCAGTGGTTAAGATTTGTATCATGATAAATTATTCCATTACTTGTATTTAGGTACTTAAATTCGCAAACTTCCTCAGAGTTTTTCATAATTGAGAACTCGCCACAGAATACTGCGTTTACTTTGAGAGCTATCTCTTTTTTAAATGTATTTTTTATGCGACGTCGGAAAAGACCCGAACAGTCTTCTAGGAATTTTCTAGGATCCTTATGTTTTAAATTGATAACAACTCCTGTTCGTATACGATTCACGAAAGCAGTTTGCACGTCCTCCCATTTAACCCGGTCGCTAGGATATTCCTTTCGAGATGTTGTACCTTTACCGGCAACTAATAAGGCTTTATACCTTTTACGAAAACCTTTAATTAGTCCGATCGATGATATAATATGTTGTCTTTCTCCAATTTTTAATGTACTCCTTAAAGCAGCGTTGAGTATACGTAACTTTTTATTACAGTCTTTAATTCCTTTTTCTATTGCTCGCATATCAGCTTCTAAGTCGACTCTTAAAAGTGCCGATCTTATTTCGTCGACAAAACAGGAAGCTTTACTGACAGCCATTCTGAAACAGGAAAAAGATGTTAACCACACAACGGTTTAATAGATACTAAGCAGAAGCTGGATGTACTATCAAGAGAATTTCAAAATGATGTCTATCTGAAGATGTTAACTGCACAACAGTTTTAATAACAGTTTTAATAAATACTAAGCAGTGTAGAGAGCGAGATGTTACAGTACAACGGACTAACTAATACTGAATGCAATCACACAATTTTCTCCTCTCTTATACATCTGTTTAGCGTATCACCAAGAAAAACGGTTACCTTGAATGGCTAAAATGCTGCCTCTAGTTGAACTGCCCCGGTGATGTTCTTTATATATTGTTTCGATTACCCACAATGCACTGCAATTCCTGAGATTCAGAATAGCGTTAGGTTGGGACCCGCTGAAAATCATATTCATAATAATAATAAGTACAGAATGTAAAATATGCTCAGATACGTTCAAATACCTTCAATTATAACAAGTGACAGCCAGGCAATTCATCACATCAGATTGTCAGCAATGAGTATGAGCTATTTATATAGATAAAATGTCCTCCTCATGAATGCACCAGCGGGGTTACAGCTAGAAATTATAACAGATTATCTGTAACAAAACATGCAATAAATCTAAATTAACTTATAAGATTTAAAAAGAACAGAAATATTATAGTGATGTTTTCAATTCAGGTTTGAAATTCTCGTTGCAAGAATAAAAGAAATAGGAGCAATATTAAAAGAAACGCAATGCGAGAAATCCTAATTAGCCGATTTCATTCTGTACTTTTTATGGTGGTTGACTAATAATAATACGTGATAATTTTATCTTGGGTTCTCAAGAAAATAAATTAAAAATCACTAATTGAAGTTGAATAAGTTTCTCATGTACCTAATTACTATTTCAGATTTTATATTTATGTTTTGTCGCAAATGATATTTTTTTTGTATCTAAAAAGCAATAATTATTATGTCGTGACATTTTAAAAACATTATATAGTTATTCCAAACATAAATATTAATTAGTCAATTAAAGCGCGGAAACATTCTCTCTCTCTCTTTAACAAAACACATCGTTCGTTTAGTATGATATCTGTGTGTGTATATTATTGTAGAAAAAGATGTATAATATAAAATGCATTCTTCCGTATTTTCTACTAAAGGTGAAAAGGTTTCGAAACATCACAATGCGCAGAAACCGAAATACGTATGAGCGATCGAAATTGCATCGCACGCGCATGTTTTTCTTAATGCAGTAGCGTCGGTATATTTCCATTCTGTCTTGTTGCGTGTGCGTTTGGAGGTTATAGGTGTGTTTACGTTTGTTGTTGAAAGTTGAAATCAGTTCTTTTCAGTACACTGTAATCCATGGGATTATAATATAATATAACACACACAGATTGTTTTATAAACGATGTTATAAATTATGCCACATAAGTTGTCAAATGTTTTACATGTAGACATATTTTCATATTAAAATAATTAAAATTCATCTCTACAATCACTTCTTTTTAATAAGAACGTATTATATACCACTACTGTCTAAAAACCTAAATACCCTATTTTGTCGATATATAAAGAAAAGCAAGGTTTTCCATTTATTTTGATTTCCTATTACTTTTACTAACACTGAAGTAAATTACATTATCAAATTTAAGCTTTAGAAAACCCAGAATCATTTTATAAACTTAAAATTTTATATACAGGCTTATATATCACAATTATCTTTTTGCTACTTAGGTGAGTTCATTTCAGCTCCAACCCCTTCAATTGAAAGTGGTTATTTAAAGATTATAAAGTGTACTTTGAGATTTTCATAACATTTTACGTGCACATATTTTTAATCCCTTTTAATGAACAACATACGCGCGTCGCCACTGTACTCGCAGCTGACGTTCGCGTAGATTTTGATGACTCATTGTGATGTTTTGAAACGTCGCGCACTTTAATAGAGCTATTTATTCATTTTTAAAATTCACTAATTGTATTATAAGATAGCAAAAATCTACGTTTTAAAATTAAATATGCGTCAATTATTTCTATTATCAATGCTCTTAGGAGACATCAAGCCTTGCCAGATTTTGATAGGCCCTATGGAGGGCATATGGCGTCAGGGGAACTATGCCATTAGAGCGCCCACCTAGAAAGAAATCTAGTTGTCAAAACCAGGAAAGGTTTAATATCAGAGCTTAACATTTAAAACAGCTTTATTTATTTAATTGTTAGAAATGAATCTATTTAGCATCAATGTATAACGAACAAGTTTAACTTTCTTTAGAAGGAAATGATTTTCTCTGTAGTACAATAATTAACGGGGCTAGAATAGAAAGGGCATAAATAACAAATTTTGATTTCTTTTGATTACACAATTTTGGTAAGATAATATTAATATTTACTGATCAAAAAGGATCTAAGCGATTTTTCAAACTCTTAGCGATATCTAAAGAGCACTTACATCATTAATTTTATATTATCACTGAATTTTATTTAATATTTCATATTATGATTTATACAGGTATACTAAAAGCATTTTCTAAGATTAAAAATCAATTAAGTCTTGCCGGAAATACAATATCATTAAACACATTTCAACATTTTACTTTTTTCATAATTTAATATATTATTGCGTAAGATTTTAACCCTCTACACACACCCTTTTTAACTGCCCCGATACCACAGAAACGTTTAAAATGCGCATTTTACTAAAAATACATTACGTTTGAAAGTCACGATGTGTCACTAGAAAAACATGCTTGTAAAATACAATTCAATATTTCAATTAAAAATAATTAATACCGTGCGTTAATGGAGTAATTGGTAAGCACTTTAATTTTACAAACTGAATCGAACGGGTTTTTCAAAATGAGTATGTTATTTGCACCAAACACTTGTTTCAACTAAAACAGAGGCACTTTAGAGCGAGCTTTTTATACGAGTGCAAGGTGCAATTAATTTTAATTGTTGACGTAAATCGAAAACGCAAAACACCCTCATAAAATAACTCATAAAATTGCGCGCTTTTAAAAACATCCCCCTAACAAGGCCAACTGCCGACACTTCGAACAAAAATACTTTACAACACAATTTTTATAAACTAAAATATCCCACTAAAGAAATAAATGAAAATATTGTAAAGGATGTCCAAAACAACGATTCATTTTATAAATGGAATAAAAGACACGTAAATAATCTTTTTATGTGAGATTTTGTAGACCCCTGTTGTTTTATAAATCAAACGGGGAAATATCAAGAATTTAATTTATGTAAAAAACGGATCCAGATGTGGCAATGACGCACATTTTAAATTTATCGCCTATGTTAGTGTTTGCACTTAAAAAGCATTAATTTATTATGACATGACATAATAAATTACTCCTTTGACATTAAGAAAAATATTTTTCAGTACACATTTTAAAGAGGGAAACGCAATACATGCAAAACATTCCCTCTTCATAGTCTTCATTCAGTTCTAATTCGTGTGTCGGAAACTCTGCATCTAATGCGGCTTGAAACTAAACTCGCGCCTTTTAATCAATAAAAATAACATTAAAAAACAACACAAGCGCTTAATAGTGTAAAATGAAAAAGGCTTTTACATAAAAATATACAAGTGTGAAGGAATGTTGATATCTTGTTTGCGTTCCTAAAAATTTTGTTGTAACGTGTAAAATACGAAAAACAGAATGCAGGTAATTTGAGGGAAGTTATTTTTAATTTAATGTATAAAATGTATTGTTTTTATTTTTCTAGCTCGAACAATAAAACTATACAATAATTATTAAGTGATGTCATCATTCATGAAAAGGAATGTTTTATTATATGAGATGCATTTCGTTATAATGCAATTTCTTCTTTTAATATTTTTATTCTATTAAAGAAAAAACAAATACAGGTAAATTGAGATTGTTATTTTAATTTAATGTATAAAAATGTAATGTTTTTTAGCTCTCAAAACTATGCAACAATTAAGTGATGACATCATTCATGAAAGGAATGTTTTTTTCATGCACATGTATTTCCTTATAATACAATAATTATATCATCCAGCAGAAAGACGCATTCTTCTATTAATCATTATTATTGTATAAAAGGATAAAACAAATGCAGGTAATTTGAGATTGATATTTTATACCGAATGTAATGTTTTTTTAGCTCTCAAAACTATGCAACAATTAAGCGATGACATCATTCATGAAAAGGAATGTTTTATTATATGAGATGCATTTCGTTATAATGCAATTTCTTCTTTTAATATTTTTATTCTATTAAAGAAAAAACAAATACAGGTAAATTTAGATTGTTATTTTAATTTAATGTATAAAAATGTAATGTTTTTTAGCTCTCAAAACTATGCAACAATTAAGTGATGACATCATTCATGAAAGGAATGTTTTTTTTCATGCACATGTATTTCCTTATAATACAATAATTACATCATCCAGCAGAAAGACGCATTCTTCTATTAATCCTTATTATTGTATAAAAGGATAAAACAAATGCAGGTAATTTGGAAACGATATTTTAATTGTGCTCTTTAGATATCGCTAAGGGTTTGAAAAAATCGCTTAGATCCTTTTTGATCAGCAGGTCTCGCTAACAAATGAAGGATTTAAATGAACGCGTGCACATCAGCTGTGAGAACATTACGATAAGCTAAGAATGTAAGCAGAGTATCGTGTTACTAGAGACGTTTTAAAAAAGTCAGTAGCGTACGTTCGGATAGTACTTTTTAACATTATGTAAATTTATCATCGTTGAAGTATCTATTCAACCTTACTAACGATTTATAATTAAAAATCTCATTACGTTTTAAATGGTATAGGGTAATGAATACATTTAAAGAAAAGTAATTGCAAAAATTTTAACTATAAATCGTTAAAAGTAAAAATAGAGAATCAATCAATAATCAATAATCATATCAATTTATTATTAGAAAGGAAATATTATAATACAATCACTTGTATTATAATTACTTGAACTTAAATATTTGTTACTATGTGAATAAAAACAATGTTAATCTGTAAATTATGAAAAATTAATGTCGACATATAAATAATACACAGATTAGTGATAGACGCTTAATAATGAAATCATATTGAAACATATGTTATAATAATACGTAATAATAATAAAAATAGGTTGTTCGTTATACGTTCAATATGAGCTACCGAGATATAACTTCTTCTAAATCAGTATTTTCAAATAACTAATAACCGATTTTGAAGATTTACAATTTGTAAAAAAGAATGTTTCTCGTTTGAAATCAATAATCATAATCATAATAATTGAAATCATAATCAATAATAATAATAACTACACAAATCATAACTGGTGTTAATTTACATTTTTAAGTGCATAAAACTGATACTAAATGATGGCAATCCTTTTTATATATTAGGAATCGTAATGTATAGTAATTTACCAATTTCAAATAACCAATAAAACAATTAGTGTATAAACAATTTGTTACTGTTGTAAAGGAATTACTTAACTATTATAGTAGTTCTTAAGAATTTTTGTTTATAACAATATTTCTGCTTTCATATGTTTAATTTAATTTATATTTTTTAGATGAAAACTAAAAATATGCCTAACTGTGAGTCAGATAGTATTTTATAGGTGGAATGAAATAATTAAACTTGGACGTTAATAATAATTGATCTTATAGTATAAATTAATTTCATTTTTTCCTATTTTGTACGTGTATTCGATTATAATTGAATTCAACATTAAGCATCAATGTTAGCCTTCGTAAAGGACATTTTGTGACGCTACTGAATCATTCCAGTTTATCAGTTGTTTCTGTTATCAGATACATTTCTCGAGTCGACCACGTGATCATGAGGTGGAGACTGCGTGATTTGAGATGCTTTTTACAATTCTGCCCTCGTGACATCGGCAATCTTAAATCATTCATTTGTTGGCGAGACTTTAGTACAAAATACGGAAGAATGCATTTTATATTATACATCTTTTTCTACAATAATATACGCACAGATATAATTAGCGCTTCATACTAAACGAACGATGTGTTTTGTTAAAGAGAGAGAGAGAATGTTCCCGCGTTTTAATTGACTAATTAATATTTATGTTTGGAATAACTATATAATGTTTTTAAAATGTCACGACATAATAATTATTGCTTTTTAGATACAAAAAAAATATCATTTGCAATAAAACATAAATATAAAATCTGAAATAGTAATTAGGTACATGAGAAACTTATTCAACTTCAATTAGTGATTTTTAATTTATTTTCTTGAGAATCCAAGATAAAATTATCACGTATGATTATTAGTCAACCACCATAAAAAGTACAGAATGAAATCGGCTAATTAGGATTTCTCGCATTGCGTTTCTTTTAATATTGCTCCTATTTCTTTTATTCTTGCAACGAGAATTTTAAACCTGAATTGAAAACATCACTATAATATTTCTGTTCTTTTTAAATTTTATAAGTTAATTTAGATTTATTGCATGTTTTGTTACAGATAATCTGTTATAATTTCTAGCTGTAAACCCTCAGGTGCATTCATGAGGAGGACATTTTATCGACATAAATAGCCTGCTCATTGCTGACATTTGTTATAAGTTAAGGTATTTTCAGTAGTTATGTTCTTTTCTTTGTTTTAATTTTATGTTATCTTTAGCTACACCTACGTTCTTCTGCCAACCATCTTGAATCTGAACATTTAACGAAGGGTAGATCTGATGCGATGAATTGCCTGGCTGTCACTTGTTATAATTGAAGGTATTTGAACGTATCTGAACATATTTTACATTCTGTACTTATTATTATTATGAATATGATTTTCAGCGGGCCCCAACCTAACGCTATTCTGAATCTCAGGAATTGCAGTGCATTATGGGTAATCGAAACAATATATAAAGAACATCACCGGGGGCAGTTCATCAATTCTATTCTTGAGAGTTGTGCTAGTAAAACGTGTCTTCATTGAGGGTTGAAAAATGAATGCGTGTGAGCAGTGTAATAAGCAGTTTAGTAAAAAAGATAATCTGCTAAGACACCGGAAAGGATACTGTCAACCAGTTTCATTTTATGTGATCGGTGTGGTATATTATATACTAGTCAAGGTCACTGAAAAGCGCTCGGCCGAAAAACATGGTATGCGTAAAAGAGAATTATCGGAGGACAAGGCTGCATCAGCTAGGTGTCCTAAGAAGACTTGTATTACCTCGACTAGTGCTAAAACTGTAGTGAAAGAACTTTTATCAAAATGTAAAGTTTGTAAAATCGATATACCAACAAGATTTCTACCTCAACACTGCCTGAGTCTACAACACAAGAATAAAACGTGTATTGTGACTGGTGGGGGGGTTTCATTAATAAAGCAGGCGTTTAAAAATCGCTTTGCTACATATCGCATTACTGCTGACGATCGGGTATATTTGAACGTGAAAGAATTCATGAGTATGTTAAAACAAAAAGCTTTAAATTGTGTGCGAGTTGTGTTAGATAGGTATTCGGCTGTTAAAGTTAATATTGAACTTTTCGGTCTGTTTGAATTGCCATCAAAGGACTTGGAAGAGGTAAAATCCTTTAATACGAAATTTAAAAACTTTGACTGTTCAACAGACTTAGATCTTGCATATAACCATTTTACGGATGAAGTAAATAATAAAATAAGTGAATTTCAACAGAAAGAGAGCGGGTGGACATTAAAAAACCTGCTGTTTATCGAATTGAATATCAACAAATACAATCCCCTGAAAGCCTCCTCATATATACCACTTCCGGGCCCTATCCAGCAAAAGAAGGCTGTAATAAACATTCAAAATTATGATCAAAAGTGTTTCATGTGGAGTATTTTAGCTGCAATACACTCGTCGGAAAAAACCCTCAGCGAGTTATAAAATATAAAATATTCGAGAATGAACTAAATTTTAACGGGTTGGAATTTCCTATTAAGTTAAAGGATATTCACAAATTTGAAAAATTAAATAATATATCAGTAAACGTATACGGGCTTAATACAGTTTATGACAATTCTAAAGTAGATTTTGAAGTTATTGGTCCTTTACATTTTACAAAAAACAGACGTTTACAGCATGTAAACTTACTGGTAATAGACGACAATGAGGGTAATTCTCATTATTGCTTAATTAAAAACTTAAGTAGATTAATCAGTTCTCAATTATCAAAAAAGAATCATCAAAAGTTTCTGTGTGATTAGAATTTCTTTTCCCTAGAACCCTTTATTGTTTTTTAACTATGAAAATTTGGAGACTAGTTAAGTGTTCATGTATAACTTGTATTGTATAATTGTGTATATAAACCCTCTACCTATGTAATTATTTTATTTAATCTATAAATTGTATATGTGATATGTATAAATACCTTAGCTTGGAAAATTAAAGGATTTCTAATAATGATAATTTGGAAACTAGTTAAGTTTACATGTATAACTTGTATTATATAATTATTTTATTTAATCTATAAATTGTATATGTGATATGTATAAATACCTTAGCTTGGAAAAATTAAAGGATTTCTAATAATGATAATTTGGAAACTTGTTAAGTTTACATGTATAACTTGTATTATATATAAGTCTGTAACCCTATACCTATGTAATTATTCTATTTTTAGTCTATGAATTGCATATATAGTATGCATAAATATATGATATAAACCTTTATACTATATTGTATCATTTAAGAAGGATCTTACTATCTCTCTCTCCTACACATACATTCCAATTTAATGAGAGTAAAAGTAATATGTTAATAATAAAGAAAGGGAATGAAAACGATTCATAAACGTAGAAGCAGGGTGAGTATTAAGATATATTTACCCCTGGTCTGATTTATAGCATTTAATTCAAGCCCTCTTTCATATTTTTCTCTTGTACGCCCCTGTATGAGAACGATAACTGTATATTAGCCTATATGTTATTATTTGATTCTACAGCAGCGAGGCAACCGCCAAATTTTTCAAATTAATTCCTTTCAACGGCCAAGTGGTCCACTGGGCCACTGGTCCACTGGGCCACTGGAATAACCGGCCACGTAAAGCCGCGACAAATTTTTCTAATTAACCCGGGCCGCCCGGCCGCGTTCACGCGCACGCCGACATCTTTCACACAAGGGGGCCCTACGTGACGCACCGCTATCGACCCCAGGGGGGGCCCCAGAGTGAGGCCCCGAGGTGGGCGAAGCACCCTTAATGATATCTCCCCGGGAACGCCAGAGTGGGGCCCAGAGCGAAGCACCCTAACGATCTCCCCGGAAACGCCAGAGTGGGGCCCAGAGCGAAGCACCTTAACGATCTCCCTAGGATGCCCCAGAATGGGAACCCGGGGCGAAGGCCACACTTTGCGCGGTCTAAACACACTTTCAAGTCCTGGGGAATTATCTAGGGACTTTCTCTCTGTCTGTTTTAACCAAAATATGACATTTGGCAACCCTGTATGTTAATCCTGGGAAATTATCTAGGGACTTTTCATTTTTACCAAATATGAGATTTGGCAACCCCGTTTGTTTACATTAAACTCCAAAGCGACACGTCCTGCAACCTCCTTTAGCTCCAAACTTCGGACCAATAATGAACAGGCATGAGATTTGAATTTTCTCGCCAAACTAAGGTTGTATATAGGGAGGTTGGGACATCATGTTCAAGGTCATAGCCCCAAATATGGCCGCCGATGTTTTTTCAATTTATAATTGAATAAATTTCGTCTTTCACGCTCACGTATGGGAAATCGAAACAATCGGAAGCCCTTTGCAGCAGAATTACAGCAATTCTTGACGCAACAAGTCGGCATCTTCAATTTCAAATATTTGAAATTTTGCCTGACAGTTGTCACCTTATGACAATTGCTGCAATGCATCATGGGTGGGGCTAGGATGTCCCAACCTCCCTCTATACAACCTTACGCCAAACCACGCCCCACTGCGACATCTAGCGACACATGCGACAACCTCTTTTACCCGGCAACTCGCTCCGACCAATCACGGACAGGCATGAGATTTTGAATTTTCCCGCCAAACCACGCCCACCGCGACATCTAGCGGGAAGATATGTACTGATCCATACACGCGCATGCGTAGCCGCCGCCATCTTGGATGTCACGTTTTCGGCGTTTTTGATACCTTCATAAGAAATAACATGGGATTTTGCGGCCGAACCCCTTGGATGTCACGTTTTCGGAGTTTTGATACCTTCATAAGAAATAACATGGGATTTTGCGGCCGAACCCGCATAGCTATACCACTCAGACATACCCCTTTCAGCAACAAATTCAGCACCGTGAAGAAGTCAAAAACCAAATTCATAAAATCTTAAAGGACCAAATTATTGAACCATCAGAATCCCCATTTAATTTTCCAATTTGGGCAGTAAAAAAGAAATTAGACGCATCCCAAAAACAGAAGTGGAGGATCGTCATAGATTATAGGAAACTGAACAGACAGACCATCAAGGACAAATTTCAATTACCCCGAATAGAAACAGTTTTAGATAATTTAGGCAGATCAAAGTATTTTAGTACTCTTGACCTCGCATCCGGCTTTTGGTAAATAGAAATTGAAAAAAGGATAGAGAAAACAACTTTCTCGACAGAAGAAGATCACTTCCAATTCAAAAGAATGCCTTTTGGTTTTAAAAATGCACCAGCTTGCCACGCCTTTTCTCCTCTGCAAGGGGTGGTAAATTGGAACACTCGGCCAGCCGCAGTCGGGAGTGGTCGTGCGGTAAATGAAAAATAACAAAGATTGCGGAGATTGTACGATGTAGATGTTACGTTGGGCGCCAGTAACCTCAAGTTACGGCCGTCGAGTTCCAAGCTTTCACGCAGTATTGGGTTACGCAGTACTACGTCTGACTCACCTTCAGCAAGTAAAGTGTTAGCGGAAGCTTCAGCGATGACTATTGTACTAGGCTCCGAACAACATGTACACCAATAGGTTAATATTAATCAGACAGAAACTCGCTAAATTAATGGATAATAAACAATTTATTTCTAAGCACAAGTAATATAGGAAAATAGAAAACATAAATAAATATGGATATATTTCAGATTTTAAATGTACCCCAGCTAAATAAAAGCTAAATAATAAGAAAAATCAAATAACAAACAAAGAGAAATATCTGTTACCTCACAATTACCACGGCAGGTTCTAATTAGTAGAATCCTGAAATACACATTAAATTATTTACCCAAAATCAGTGCTACGTCTTTATATATGTAGGGGGGTTAGATTAACTAAACCACCCTCTTGGGTGATATCACTCATGAGGTTTACAGAAATATGATATAAATAGCCCCTATCAATAGTATTATAAAGAAGTAGATAAACTAAATTAATCGAATTGTACCCAAACTGAAAGCTGTAAATGGTAATCAAGTAGTTCTCTTTATAATTAAACAGCAAAGTAATAGAACACTTGGGTTCAACGACCCTTATCATCAAATGAATTAAGTGTATATATCAGAGTTAATAATTAAATCAATAATTAAATCCCAATGTTAAATCAGAACAATATTTGAATCAGCGGTGAAATACCGCTCAAAACTACGTCCCTACAGAAATTCTATTTTACAAAATAAGGTAAACAGGTTTGAATGCAAGCAAAATAAAATGATAATAATTTATATGATTAAATTTGCAATTCTTAATAAATATTAATTATTAATGAAACGGATATTTGATACTATAGTTCATAGAATAATTATAGTTAATGAATAAAACAATCACAGCAGTAATTTATTGTGCTCCAAAATCGATGTTTGGTTCTCAATAATTAAATTGGTTAATGTTACTTGACTGTAGTTTTCACCGGGAGATTCTTCCTACGGCTGTTTTGAGATTGGTTGAAGTCGTCCTATAAGAACTATCCCGTGAAAGCTGCTCTGTGGAAGTCGTCCTATAGAAGTTGCCCTATAGGAGTTGCCCTGGGAAAGTTGCCCTAAAAGAATATATATCCCAAAATTAGAGGATAAAAGCGAGAACAACACACCAATACAATTATGAAAAAAACGTGTAGATAATCAAAAGAAATACTCACGCTGCTACAATCAACGGCAAAGGTAGATTTAATACGCACGATCAAAGACTAAGAATATATCAGATGAAACCTTTTAAGAGGAGAGAAAAATAATTAGTGATGCATTAAAAGATCGAATGAAATTCCACTTACGACACGTGAATTTTTATATATCCGGAATTTATCCGCTACAGCAGGCAGTTAGGAAACACAACACTAAACCCGCACTGCTTAAAAAAAAAGGTGAAATCCAATCCCCCAACTAGGGTATTTCCAATAATACGAAATAAACACTCCACCTTCAAAAATTCACAACATGTCCGCTTCAACCAAGACTCACGAACACCTCGGACCCCCCCACAAAATCGCGGCGGTCAACAAAATTTCAAATACGCATGGTCGTCTTAAAAATGCACCAATCAAAAATGCAACGCAATAGAAGCCTAAATCACAATAGGAAATTCACTGCAGCAAGAACTTTACGTAAAAATTGGAATACGCAAAAATAAAACGTTACAAGCTACATTCCAGCGTGCAATCAATAATGCCCTTGTAGGTTTAATACCCCAACAATGTCTAGTCTACTTAGATGACAATAATTTATTCCGCTTCTCTTCAAGATCACATGTTTAGACTTAAAAATATATTCCAAAGATGTGGGCAACATAATATCAAAATTCAATTAGACAAATCAGAATTTCTACATAAATCCATTTAGGACCCGTTGTAACTTCAGAAGGAATAAAACCAGATCCAAACAAGATCTCAGCAATCAAAAACTTTCCAGCACCCAAAACAAGAACCTAAATCATTCTTAGGACTATTTGGTATATATGGATATTATCGAAAATTTATAAAAGGTTTCGCGAAAATCACTAAATTCATAACCTTATGTTTAAAGAAAGATAACAAAATTGTTCATACAACAAAGTTTTTATCTAAATTCGAACATCATAAAAACATTTTGGCTAACGAACCAATTCTACAATACCCCAATTTTGATGAACCTTTTGAACTAACCACAGACGCTAGCAAATCCGCTTTAGGCGCAGTATTATCTCAAAAAGGAAAACCTGTTTGTTATGCTTCTAGGACTTTAAATAATTCTGAACAAAATTATAGTACTATCGAAAGAGAACTATTAGCAGTTATTTGGACAACAAAACAATTTAGACCCTATCTTTATGGGAAGAAATTTACCTTATTTACAGATCGTAGACCATTACGATCGCTAAAGAATTTAAAAGAACCAAATTCAAAATTAACTCGTTGGGCAATGAAATTAGAATTTGACTTTACTGTAAATTATATCCGGAAAAATGAATAAAGTTGCAGATGCATTATCCAGAATTCAAATTCACCCATTAAATATTAGACCTGAATCGATATCAACCCCTGAACCAGAACAAACTAATTATGATAGCAGACTAGCTAGCAGAGCAAGTACTCCCGATATTACAGACTTTCGACATTCCAACTTATAATCCCCCTCAAATTAACACTACTGAAAATATTGAAAACCCGAACAACGAAAAAGAATAATGATCAAAATTCTTATATTGACACGGTACATTCTCAACAATCTTCAACCCCCGTAATTGCTATTTCAGAGAAACCTCTACATTTTAAAAATCAGATAGAATTTATTAATGCCCAAGTAGCGATATTACATGAAAATTACGTAAAACTTACGTGCCTGAAATTACATACCCTGAATTTCAAAAAAAGAACGGCACGTAAAAATTATGTAATTTTTACGTGCCATACAGATGAAATGTCCGTCTTTTTTGCATTCTTTTTACGTGCCAAAGTGATGTACAAAGATGATCAAAAAAGGATGTATTTATTACGTGCCATCGGACATGCCAATGGCATGGGTTTTTATCGTTTTGCAATTAATAGCAATGCACAGCAAAAATATACCGTACATCTGTCCTTGAAAATCTAAGCATGGATTTCAATAGTTGTTTGATGCTGAATGCAAATTGATTTACCAAACTGTCCAATTCATCGATTTTTTAGATATATCGGCTAAGTGGTTTGTTTAGCTAATACAAACGAATAGATCACAGTAACAGTATGGTGTAAAAATTCAAAGATAGCGAAAAATCAAGTTTATGCCTTATAAATAAACACAATTCATTAATTTTGATGGACATAATAATATTATAAACCAGACGTTGTTTAATTGCTCGACGCCCGAACGGGCGGCGTTTTATTATGACGATAATTATTTTGACGAAAATACCGATTTATGTTTTTAATACCGTTTTATGTTTGCGAATACCACTCGCGCTGCGCACTCGTGGTATTTAAATGCAAGCATGATAGACATTCGTGAAACCACCACAAAAATAGTCGACATAACTTTGACTACTAATGGTATTATAAGTGATTATCACCTACACAAAAACCCGGAACTGGAGTATTGGAGATTAAATTTAAAATTTTTAACATTTCATTTTTTTTGAAGTCGTTTTAAATGACGAGAGGAATAAATTTTACTACCTCTTTCCATCGCACTAAAATTGAGACTAATAAGCGTTTTGCCGTTGACATTATGTGTACGGAATTTATAAATAAAATGTGTTGTTCTATTATTGCCATTTCAATATGACAATTCCGAAGACATGAAAAAGATATATTTTTCACGTACGTGCAAAATGTATACCGCGGGGCACGTAATTATTACGTGCCATTGAACATCGCTTTGGAATATTAATTTGCAGCATTAAAAAAGAATTAGAGGCACGTAATTTTTACATGAATTTCTATTCCAACGCTACTTGGGATGCTCAAATTCCAAGATCAATCAGAATCACAAAATACGACGGAATTACTCATTATGCCGTCTTCATTAATCAAATTAATAAAACAGAAATATTTAACACCCTATTAATTGAACATTGTCAACCCAAACATCATTACTATTGTTATTTCCCAGATGATCAACTTTATTTAACTTTTCAAATTTCACTAATGCAATCACAAACGAAAATACTCCCAAATTTCATCGTTGTATAACTCAAGTAACCTATATTTTAAATCCCGAAGAAAGACAAAAACAAATTCAAGAATACCATTTAGGAAAAACCAACCACTGTGGAATAAATGAAACTATTGAACATCTCAAAAGAAAATATTATTGGACCTTATATTATCTCAAAAATTTTGGAACATGACGTTTACAAACTAACACCACCTGATGGTAGACCACCACTTCAAAGACATGCTAACGAAATGTTACCTTTTTCAGGACAACAATACTCCTCATCCTCTTCTGTGTTATCGCATCAACAATCAGCGATGTTACAATAACAAATATAGACGATAATCCTGGACTATATCCTTTAAATTTAGGCAAAGCAATTATTAAACAAAGTGAATGGACTTTGATTAAAATTATAGGTTATACTCCCATTATATCAAATTATGATACGCTCAAAATTACTTTAACCAATTTAAGCAACTTTTTGCAAAATGAACTTTATGCTCCAGAATATGACCATCATAGTTTACTTTTAATTAAAAATCAATATGCTACTAAAATAGACAAGCTATTTAGACAACTTCTTCCTACTAATCATAAAATCCAAAAACGCGGACTTATTGACAGCCTTGGGTCAATTTTCAAGTTTTTGACAGGCAATTTAGACGCCGAAGATGGAAGACGTTACGAAGAAACAATCTCGAAATTACAGAAAAATAATGATCTTCATAAAACAATCCTAATCGAACAAGCTAATATCTTAAATAATACTATTTCAACCATTAGTGATTTAGCAAAGAATCAAAATTTATTACAAGACAATATAAACAAAATAATTTTGAACAATGAACAATTTAGTAAAAACGTAGCTACATTTGCAACTAAACTTACTTTAATCGAACTAGCTCAATCCCTTCAGCTATTTATTAATGAATTATCAGAATTAGAAAATACTTTAACCTTTGCTCAAAACCAGCAAATGCATATGTCACTATTAGACAATGACGAAATAATTTAAAACTTAAAATGAAATTTCTTCATATCTCACAGATCAAGACATTTAACCATCCCTTATCCGGCTGACCCAAAATACCTACATTTATATGAAACAATTATCATTACTAAATGTAACACCCGCTGACTCGGATCACACGTTAAGGGTGGTAAAATAAAACACTTGCGCCCATGCACAGTACATTTACTTAAACAAACGTCCACTCAGGTTTGTAAAGTAACTTCAACTGCGTAGCCTTACAATCAGGACTACGCGCCGGCCAGGTGGTTCCAAACTTATCACCAATATTTGCCATTAATAGTACAATATATTACACTAAAGCTTATCAAATTGACAACAAAATCACATTCATATTTGAGATTCCATTAATCTCTAAATTCGAAAATAATTAACTGATTCAATTATTACCGTTTCCAATCATTACCAGCACCAAGCTCGTATGATTATACCGACTTAAAACACCTTACTATATAATGCTCAACTATACTCCGGACACTGAACAGATATAGTTAAAAAAAAATCAAGGCAGCACAGATTGTTCTGATTGGTTTTATGTGAAAGTTAAATTTACAATAGAACATTTTTGCATATGAATTGTTAATTCATATAAATTATAAATTCATTATTCATTATAAATAATGTCACTTCGCGAAATTTATGCTAGTATAAATAATAACCATACATTTTAAAAAATTGCATTTTATTCATTTAATAAAAAAGCCATGATAAGTTCACGAGTGCTATGTGTTTACACATATTATAATATATAATAAATATTTTTTACAATAAAACAAAGAAATTACATACAAACATTCTACTATATATACGTCTGTAACATAAAATGTTTTATACAAAATAGAAAATGCAGATTCCAAAATACAAAATACATAAAAATATACGATATGCAAAATTATAGAACTGTAATTGAAACTATACTAAACAAATACAGGATACACAGGAAAACTATAAAATATGTACACACGAGAACAAGTCGGCTATAACTGGATATAGTTTTTGGTTGAATTAAAAAATAGATATTAATCAGAATCTGAGCTTGTTTTTACTATTATTATTATTATTATTATATGTGATACCGCTTTATTCCAGTTTTCGGATGAAACAGCAACTCCAGTAAATATTTAGTAAGTTCTGTACATCTTGGATTTTAAAGGTGGTATTATTTCTTGCTACTTCTCGTTTTACTTAGACCCAAATTAATTCTATATAGGATTAACTTCGCATTGATATGGTGGCAATCGTTAACTTTTACGACCAACTGCTGTAGCTAATTCGTCAATAGCATATTTCTTTTTCGCCGGTGCGTGTTTTTGTACCAGAGTTAATAATTCAGCTCTAACCATATCGCCTTCATATGGAATAGAGTTCTTCCGTAACCAAGCGTGAATTTCTGCCTATTTTGCTGAAAAAGGATTTTTTCTATACTTTTGTGCTGTGATATGGGGAATTATTCATAATTATCATTGCTCCTTCCTCCAAAGCCGGCAATACTGCTTGGAACCACTTTTCAAAGACTTCGGCGTTCATTTCTTCATGACACCCACCAGTCTTCTTGGATTGCTTACACTGCGTGACCTGCAGTTACCCAAGTTTCATCTAAGTAATACATTTTTTTTCCTTCTGCGCTCAATTTTCGCACGTTCCGGAGGTAATGTTGTCTTTAAGTCACAATTTCATTTTTTTCCATTAACATTAGCCATTAACACTTCTTTTTATTTTGCTATACCTTCAACAATAATAAATTTAGATATAATGACATTACTTACAGCATATATATATTTACTGAAATCCAATTTCCTTCAGCAATGTTATCAAAGTAGTGCTTTTGAACTCGCCAGTTCTTCGTTATCATTAATAGTAAGCATTATTTTTGGTATTGTTGGTGGTTTATTTCGTAGGTAAAATTGGTGAATGATTCGTCTGACTCCGCTTTTTATATGTTCATCAATATTTGTCCAAAATGGGTTTACTTCGATGATAAGACTTTGGTGGCTTGAATTTATGGTCAGTCTTATATTGACATTAAAGTAATAACACAATGCGTACAAAACAACAGTAAATAACAAATACAAATAACAAACGAATGACAAAATTCAAAAAAAGATGCAGGAAAAATGGAATATTTCAAACAGAAAAACGGGGAAACTAAACATACAAACAAATGAAGAATATTTGGAAAATCAATACATTTTGTAGAAAATATTTACAATTACCAGCAAATCTTATTCGCTTTCAGAAAAAAAATCAGATGACGATGTATCGTCGCCTAAATGAATTATGAAGGGTTCGACTACTATGTCCATTGCAATATCCACTTGCCACATCTGTTCTTCAACATCTTTCACATGCCTACAGGCATTGCTCCAGTTGTCGGGAGTGACATTTGTAATAGCTTCAAGGAAGAGATTTTTTACATCCTGTAATTTAAATGTGGTGTTTTTTCGAGCTACTTCACCTTTAATTTGCGCCCATATTAACTCAATTGGGTTCAACTCGCAGTGGTAAGGTGGCAACCTCAAAACGGTTCTGTTGCTTTCCTGTGTTAATTCGTCAATTACGTTAGCACTGTCTTTAGGTGCATGCTGTTTTACTAAAGATAACAATTCAGCTCTCACCATATTGTCTTCGTAGGGGATAGTTTTTTTCTGCAGCCAGTTATGGATGTCAGCTTTCCTTGTGTTACTAGACGGAATTTTTTCAATTTTTCTTGTGTGATAACTTGTGTTATCCAAGACGATAACGCAACCTTCTTCAATTTAATTTCATTAAAACTTTGTCGAAAGTGGGATGTTCATTTAAAAGAAAAAAACTATGAATGAGCCTTCTGATGCCATTTTTGTCTTCTTCGGAAACATTGTCCAAAATAGCTCTTGGTCTATGATACGCCTTAGGAGCATCAAAATAATCAGGATGTTGCTTGTGCTCACGAAGTATGTTGTAAACACTGGCCACACCAATTCCTAAAATTATAGTATATAAGCAGGTGGATTGGAAGGCAAATTAAAACATTACCTATCAATCTAGCAACATTTTCCACTTTGTCGTGTTTTTTCCACTGAGGATTCTGCTCTTCACACACTTTAAACGCGTTCATAATTGTTTGTTTCACCTCTACAGAAAAGTGCTTTTTTGCCGTTTTTTTGGTGGTGACAACTGAATATTGTTGACGTTTTCATCATCCATTTTAATTAACAATTTTGCAGTAAGAAAAATTCTACAAATTAACCAACTCATTATTATTATTAACTTTTCATATAATTATAACTTACTTATTGACAATCGTTCGTGTATTGAATAGTGCGAGTCTTAATAAAGACTTGTAATGTACCTAATATGTAGCACAGTTGGAAAAACTTTGGAAATTTTCAAAATAACTGACGTAAACGCATGCGTAACAAGCTGGCGTTTGCCGTTTGTGTTTGTATGTGTAAATGAGACTTTTATGGAGTACCGCCCCATTTATTTCAACCAATGGATATTCAAGTTTCAAGTTGCATCTGAATGTCTCTGGTTTTTCATTACTATATCTGTTGGGTAAACGCAGTATAGTATTCCTATTGAGATCGATCATTGTAAATCGACCGCCCCCAATTTATACTTTTGTCAACATAAAAACTACTTTGAAATCCCTAATAATAAACTTTGTGAGACACAACTACTTTCTTTTCATCATAACCAAACTTGTATACCTTACCTACTTGAACTTACTGATATAAAAATTTCCCAAATTCTGTAACCTGGTTAATCAGTTCCCCTTCCAGATCCATTTTAGACATTACATGTAGAGATCAAACGTATCGAAAAGAACTTGTTGGTTCAAAACTTATACATCTTAGTCCTGACTGTATTGTCATGATCAATCACAAAAACATGTTATTTACAGCCAAAAGTATTTCTAATAAAGTAATAGAATTTAATATCATAGATATTGCAAAATTAACAACCCCTCAATTAGAACATGTAAATATAACTAAAATGGATTTAACTTCAATCGATACACAGAAATTGAACAAATATCAACTGAAGATCACAAACCAAGATCATCTTCTAAAGATGAATAGTACTACAACCCTCGATAATTTGAGCTTATCAAGCATCATTATAATTATATTTATCATTGTAATAGTTGTAAGTTTATTATTGTATATTTATTGTAAACGTAACTCCTTCAAAATCAAATTTATAAATTTTCTAAATAAAGGTTTTATAAATAACGAAGAAATACCAATTTAGATTTCTTTGAAAAACTCTATAATGTATAAATATTATTTCAAATTATTTTAATAGCATTGAAAATACTAAGGGTGGAGGAGTAAAGTATGTTATAATCACACTATACATAAGATCATATTACATTTCATGATAATATTATATTATCTTTCATGAGAACTGCTTAGTATTGCAAGCACACGATATCATATTACATTTTCATGATAAAACTACATTATCTTTCATGAGAACTGCTTTAGTATTAACTCTCTCATGACCATGAGAATTGTGTAGGCAGATAAGATTGTATCACTGTATAAATACCTCTACTTTATTCTTAAGAAACTCAGTCTTTATCCAGTCTTTAACAGTCTTTGTTGAGTCTTTGTTTAAGTCTTAATCAGTCTCAGTTAGTCTCAGATCATCTAGGTGTGGACTTCAAAATTGTTCTACTAGTAAAACATAAAGACTCATTCAAGTATTAATTAATTGTGTTTTGTTTAATATCATTTAAATGTGAATTCTAAAATTGTTCTATTAAGAGTGTTAATTCAAATCTAATTATTTAAACTCGTCTTAAACTCATTTAAATAATAATTACTGACAAAGTAATATTATAACTCTTTCCCGAGATCCGTCTGAAGATTCTTGGGTATGACTGAACTCTTAAAGATGCTGCGGACCTGCTTTGTCACCTCTTCTCCGGATTTAGTTTTCAACGGTCGTGCATACAGATATTTCGAATAACAGTTTATCATCAGCAGTATGTAACGATACCCCTTATTTACTTTAGCATAGGGCATAAACTCGGCTAAGTCAGCCTGGAACAAGTCTTGGAAATTTTTTATTATAGTGCAGCGTCTTTGAAAGTTTTTTCTAGCAACCCTGTGTATTTCATCAACAACGGTTTGTTTAGCACTCATCATCATCATACAATTAATATCAACGACGACACCGAGAGAGAGCAACGTCTCAAATAATTATATTGGCAACAGCACCTGTGTTTGATGAATACTGAACAATGTTAAAGCAGTATATCATTATATACCCCCGAAATATTCTATTCTATGATGCCTTCCTCCTTAAGTTCGCTTATAATTGATATTATTTCGTTTTCATTCTGTGGACTACTGTTGCCGGCACTCTTTACAGCAGATAACAAACGCAGCCTGTCGACTAGCTCGTTAGCCTTATTCCAGTAGACGTATTCGACTTTGCAATCGCTTAATTTTTTAAAATTTGATGATGATGATAGTCTAATGCCTAAACCTTTGATTCTGGGTAAGTTCGGTTTAATTATATAATCATACTTCCAATGTTTAACAGCTGTTAGTTTACCCTGTGGTCTATATGATTTATTATGCGCATTAGTAAGAGCTATTATCTGCATATAATTATTGATATCAGCTTGCGATGGTATAGACTCTAATTCTCTAAACGTGAGTAAGTCAAACAGACCGGGTGTTGCTTCGAAAACGTTGTTTTTAATTATGATGTTTGTATCACGCATAGTCACAGGGGAAGATGCAAATGTCCATGCGTCTCGATCAATTTTATATCTAATACCGAATCTAGTTCTATCTATATTTTTGTTTCCGACAGCGTTAGCTATCAGCATACCGTAACGAGTAGGGAGAGCAAGAGTTTTATTAGATTCTTCTTCTTCTTCTTCGTATGCTTCCGATGATGATGATGATGATGCAGCAGGTTGTTTTTTAACTTTCAACTAGGGAATGTAACTAGCAGCAGTAGTAGTAGTAGTAGTAGTAGCAGCAGATGGTTGTGTTTTAACTTTCAATAGGGGTACGTTAGAGGTGTTAACTTATTTAGCAATGGTTTCCAACGGCGATATAACTGGATTGTGCGTGACGCGATACATACGTTCTGCTTCTGCTCTATCACGACGAAAGTATGCAAACTTCTTACGTATAGCATTACGAGCGTGTATTATTTTACGCTTTAAACTCAGATCATACGTGTTGGACATGTCGGCGATGCTGAGACTACTAAACGAGTCGACTCTAATTATAAACTTATATATGAATCAAAACCCTTCCGATATCTGCCACGGTCTAGAGAGCTGTCTTTATTAATTACCAGGAAATCATGCGGCTCCTTCCAACACAGAGAGCAAATGTTTTTGAACTGATCATAGCTAATACCGTCTGCTACAACATGATCGCTAAACACGTGTTTTAAGTTCAACTCGTCTTGTCTAAAGAGAATAATTAGGTTTGCATTGTCCCTAATCAGATGTTTCGGCATCTTGGCGTACGTTTGACCTAGATAAAAACAGTCGACACCCTTATGCCTACCCATGCTAAAATATTCTCTAATCTTTTCCTGTTTGCTGCAAATTATATCATCAAAAATGAACACAGAATTAGGTTTAACAGCATCGGGACTGATTACGTCATCGTTTTCGCTAAATTCATGATATCCCATACCTGTAAGTGGTTTCATAACACGTCTTAAGAATTCATATTTAGGCTGAAATAAAGACTTGGCGTATAGGTAGATATTTTCAAATTTTAATCCGTTTTCGCTAATAAGTAAACCTAACATAGCATTAGTTTTACCGCAGGAAGATGGACCGCTCAATATTGCTCTACATGATACGGGTAACAGGTCGCCATGTTTCCTAACATCCTCGCCCGATCGTCGTTGTAAAGATGTATCATCGCAGTCGTCGTCTAGGTTACATATGTTTAGTGACTTATTTTGTTTAACAACCTTCATCATTACGGTATGCGTACGTGTCTAGTCACGGTCTCGTTAAACGGATTATACTCGATTAATGCGTCGTGAAGGATCAAACAATACGCCTTAGTTGTGTTCGTAAATGCGGCTGAAGACTCGAGCTCTAGTCTAATATCGACAGTGGAATCCATAAAACTCTCTACCTGTCTTGAACAGTCAATAACAAAAACTGGATACGTTTCAAACGAATTGTAGCTGAGTAAACAGCTCTCTGTCGCACCTCTACCTATACCGTCATAGCAGTTCTCACGAAAACGAATATAATTCAGATACGCAGGAATGTAGTCCTTACGGTCGAAATCGAGATTTAAACGCTGATGTGGGAACACTTGCGAATTTAAATACAACTTAACGTCGACCAAGTTCGAATGAGTAAATGTAGTCGGGTTACCCGTTCTTATACCCAGCTGACGCTCGTCTTGTAAAACCACAAAGACCCAGCGCGGTTTCTCTAATCCCTAAGATCCATGCATTGCAGGTTAAAGCTCTATCCTCGGCGCCATGTGAAACGAGACCTTTTATAGTGCTTGTAATGCCAGGTTGTTTACATACATCTATGAGCTGGTTTGTGCCTAATATTAGTTGAATTTCATCAAACAGAAAGTGGGCGAAATTGTTTACCAGAAGGAATTGCTTGTTTGCAGCACGCGTTATGCTACCTTTAACAAGTACATAGCTGTCATACAAAGCTAAAACGTTATCGGAATTTTGTATGCTGATTCTAATGGTGTCGGAATGATTGGCATTTAGCGTAAACGGCAGATAGGTATAAAAATCCTCTTTTATTATATCTGTATCGACGCGCGGCTTCCCAAATATGTTTAATTGTAACCTCCGAGAATAAAGAGGCCGCGACCAAGCAATCGTGACGTCACGAAAACCGGCTGGCAATTGCGAAACGTAAAATACCCAACATAAAGACACTTGTATATTTATGAGTAAAACTGAATATTATTTCAAAAAAAGCACTTATATTATGATAAAAAACAATGAATAGGGTTTTCCACGTCACCGTTGAGGTACCCATGATAGACGCGTTATACAAAATTTATCAGCGGCCATTTCTGCCAACGCCCACACTCGATACGGCAATTGAAAAACAGTCTCTTTTCACTGATTTTATAAATTGTCTTCACATAAATCAGGTAAATCTGAAATTCTACACCTTTAATTTAACACTTTAACTTATTTGAACTTTTTTATGAGAGTTTTTGAAAGAAAAAGAGTCTAGTTCACACGACTACGATCACGGCAAATCTAAACTGCAATGGCGTTTGACTTGTACGCATCGCCTGTCCCCGCAAGTCGCCAGCCGGCATTCGTGACGCAGATCACGTGACACAAGCCTTGTTCGTGGCCTCTTTATTCTCGGAGGTTACGGTTTAATTTATCAATGGTAAAGGTGTCGGTGTTAATATGCATTTTACTTCGTTTTGACATGCTGCTGCTGCTGCTGTTATCGTACTTTAAAGCCTAAAGATTCAAGAAAAAGGCGACTAGCTTTAGTTAGTTTTAATCGAAGGTCTGCACGGGTCGACGTTCGACGGTGAATGACCTTGGATGGACATATGCTGATGTTTTTATAGCTAAAGTTTATTCCCATTTTTCACGTTTAAGTTCTAGCCTGATGCTCGTGAAAGTGTCTTCAGACAAATTTATCAACTCTCCTCGCGCGTCTACCAGTCTAATGGTAATGTTGTCGATCTCGGTGACAGTGATGGGAAAGTAAATCACATGCGATGGCTCCTTTTCAATCAGATAACCTGGTGGTACCCAAACACCGAATTCGAAGATTGTATGACCTGCTTGATTGTTTCTATATGAGCCGCCTGTAATATTCGTGTCTACAAAGATTTTTGGAGTTGAAAGTATATCGACAACTCGATCTGATACGTGTCTACTACCTGGTTCTAGCACGCGCTTCTTAAATCCTAGTAGGGATCCTATGTTATGGGGTTTGGTAAAATCGATCAACTCGGTAGCTGATTCAATCTCGCACTTTCCCGTATTAGTGTTAGCTTTGATTTGTAGTAGTAGATCTCCCTCTTCCGGATCGCCACTAATTTGATTCTTTATATAGTTAACGATTTCAGCCAACTCGTAGCTACCCGGTTCAATAGTTATCGCCTTTTCTCCGTAATAAAATTTATTTTTGCCTGGGTATATATTCCGTATCGTGTGACTTGTATATAAGCCGACTAAACCTAGTGAGTATTCGTAACGCTCGTGATCTAGTGTTATAGGTGGATAAATACGATCCGTAGAAAGCTTGTTTCCTGTACCGTACACCGTGATGGTCCTAGCCATACTTAACCGATTTACACTTTCACCTCTCTTTTATACAAAAATCGTAGACACAGATGTCCGCAGTTGTATGTATTGAACTTTTGTTCTTGGGCTACGTTGTAGTATACGGCGCAGCGAGGCCCTAAATATTTCACAAGTTCAGCTGGTGGTCTTAGGTCTCCGAAGGGGTCATAGTACAAAACCACGTTTCGATCCTTTCTATAGGCAACCCAATGAGTACCCGGTCCTCCAGCGTCGTCAAGATTAACAATAGCTCTTTCGAATTGCAAAGGTTTCGTTGCAGGTAGACTTGTTCTCATTAAGACACCTCTAAAATAGGGAATGTCTTTAGCATGTTTTATTATATCTAGGTCTGTAAGTGGTCTCCGAGGCAAGTTATTCAGTTTTTTGACCGCCTGACATATGGTTTTAAGTACAATGCAGCTCCGCCATCTCTATACGGCTTCAGGTAAAGGGCGTTCCCGTTCTTACCGCCTAAAGCGATAGCTTCCATACCTTTATTATGCCGTGTAGTTTCTTCTAGCTGTCTCTTATTACTATTAGCAGTGTTAACAGCTTTTGCTACCCTCGAGGCGCCTCCTATAATTGCACCGAGAGCCGAGAGGCCAGCAAAAATTGGTATGAGTGATAAAATACCCCCTGTAGCTGTAGGCACAGGAATTATTCGGGGTACTTTAACGTTTTTTCGACCGCCTACGTTTTGAATGATTCTTCTGGCAGCGCTCAGGGCATGATGTATTAAATCTTTACCCGTGAGTCTCTTGCTTGCACGATTCACTACACCAACAAGCTTCTTTAAAACGCCACCTTTGAAAGTGACAGTTTTCTTCATCATCTTTCTAGCGAGACCCTTTTTCGCCGACAGTTTGTTTGTCTTTACGCCCATTCCCAACTTTCTTTTAGCCTTCATTATACCGGTTACAAACAGAGCTGAAGCTTTTTCCCCTAATTTAGAGTCTTTAGCCTTAACACGCTTCCAAGCGGCTTCTTCTAATACACGATCTGCCTGGTGTCTACGGTTCAAATCGGAGCTTTGAGCGTACGAGATGTCGTGCTGCATACACGCCTGGTCCAAAGGATTTATACCTTTATCGCCACGTTGTAATCTTTTAGATAATTTAGTACCAGGTCCACAGTACTGATAGGAAGGAAGATGTAGTTCAATAGGCAGCTTGTCTATGAGCTTGTTAACAAAGCCGTTACCTTCGTGAACTAACATCTGGTACTGAGAGAAGAGACTGCTTGTACCTGTATTTATACTCGGTCGCCGCTGCAGCCGGACTAATCTGTGTTCTGAAATCTCTGCGTATAGATAAAGTCTCTATGATCAGCTTGTAGAATTTTACACAGATGCTTTTCAACATTATGTATTCTTGTTTGAAAACGGTATCTGTCCAGAGCTAATGTTTGCCAGTCTCCCTTTCTCGCCTGTCTGTATGCATACTCCCATACTATCATATGATGTATATTATTCATGCTTACCATATCGATGTGTTACTGCTGCTGTTGCTACAAATCGCTATGTTTGGAGAGTTATTGATATTAGTAAAACTAAAACTTTGTTTAAATACATTTTATTTCTTCAACGATACATTTAGGCTAAGATAGAAAAAAAATAACCGATTAGCGTAGATATAAGCAAACTAAGCATTTGCGCAGCATTCCCGTAAGGCTCACCACATTTCCTATCTGCGCTAATCAGACATTTGATATAATACACTTGAAACTAGAATAAAAATGGTGTCAATATGATTAGGTCAACCGATAGTAGTAGTAGTAGAAAATCCTGTTATTAGTCGGCGTTGTACACTCTCTTTATGTTGTAAGAGTGCGTACGTGTTGCAGATTCGGCTATTAGGGCATCAAACGATGATCGCATAACTTTTTGAGTATCCTCGAGCGTTTGTACTTTATCTAATAATTTTTTATAATTACTATCTAGGGTATTATTCGTTTCTTCTATCTTTGTCAACACACTCGAATGATTAGTTTCCATCTCATCATTTGCTATTAGGTGATTTCTCTTTGTTTCTTTTTCCAACGTTGTTAGCAAACTGTTAAGTTTACTAGTTTCAATGTCAACTTTTGTTACCTTTTGCTTTAGATCTTTAATAGTGTTCTGAGTGTCGGTAGTCATTGTAATGAAGGTTTGTACAGCAGAGTCGAATTGAGTATCAACGTAGGCTTTAGAAGTGACATCCGTGCCATCTATAGGGTAGCTTACTGAAACAATACGTTCACCATCTGCATTAAACTGCATTTGATCGTTTGTATGCATAGCTTGTTTGTTAAAATACTGCCTAGAGATTACATCTTTATCCTCTAGAGGCTCCCCTATATTACAAATTCTTCCATCTTTAGCATCATAGTACGACCCCTGTCCTTTATCCTCTCGTCGTCGTCTCACACAATTAGAGAGTAATTTTCTTTCAACATCGTCCACCAGCTCGTCGGTATACTTTTTCGTGCAAACATCGTGGTCGTCAAGCGGTCCTTTAACGTGTACTAGCCTTCTTTTCTTAACATCAATTACACCTTCATCGTTATCTGATAACATTAGTACAGAACGCTTCGTGACAAGATCGTGATAGGAGCGCCTACATTAGTTATACGGCGGTTCTCAACATCGAAATTACCCTCTGATGTTAATTTGAAACCATAACCTCTCGGTCCACGTTTTGTTGCAGCCATTGCTTCATCTGTCATACTCATCATAGCTCTGCCGAAGAGATCTATTGTGTTCATGATGACGTATGACAAATAACCGTCACGCATGAACAGAATACACAGTATTTATAGCTGAGATCTTTATAGCGCAATGATGTACATATTTCAATACGTCATGAGATTTATACTGCGGTGATCTATATGAATGAAATATCCTCCGTTCCAGATGTATAAACATATAAATTATATACGGTGAATTAAATTTAGAAAACACCACAGATATTCTTTATTTCTCTCAGCTAGCTCAGGTTTGCTCAGTAAAGCATAAATTATATTAATTGCGAGACTCTTATGTACTTTTATACCTGGAAAGAAGGAAAACTTATATCGTAAGCTCTAAACTCATGCAACCTGGACTGCTACTGCTACTGCTACTCAACTCTGAATTTGAAAGACAACAATACCAGATGTTTCTATTAACATCAATTAAACACATATATGAAATTTAAAACACAATACGTACAAAGGGAAATAGAAAAATTAGTAATTATCATTTCACTTTATTCAATAAAAACTTATCGTTGTCGTGCTATAGTAACATTATAATTTTACGTACATGAGATTTGTCATAGAAAGTTACCGAGCCTTAATTAAATTAAACGATCTGCAAAAATGAATCTATTTTATTCCGATAATGAGTCGTTTATGTTTTTAATTAAGTGAAAACCAGGATTTTTGTCCATAACGGATTTAAATTTTTGTTTTATAGTCAAACCCTTTGGACCGTTTTACTTTTATTCAAAGAAACACCTAACAATTTTACATGCTCTAGAGATTCATCTAATGAATTTCCCTGACTTTCTAATTTTTAAATTACTTTAGCTAAACGCATAAAATTTGTCAAAACAAAAACTTAAATCCGATATAGACAAAAATCCTGGTTTTCACTTAATTAAAAACATAAACGACACAATATCTATAAAAACTTAACGTTATCGGGCTATAATAACTTGCATTTCGACTAGAATAGATTTTTTGAAAGATAAAACACAGGTAGTTTTATCGTTTCCTTCTATTGTGAATTAAAAACAGATTGTTCTGATATCCGGGCAGGTAAAAAGAAGGTAAGCCATTTTGTAAGAAGGGTTCTCTTTGCTGTGAAGCTTCATTATTACTCGGCAACAGATAGGTGTGTTTACATAGGATATTTTGTTCGAGTCGTGGTGGTTTATTGTTTTTAAATTTTACTATTTGGTTGATAATATTTACTGCGTACGTGTGCTTAACGTATAGTTTTTAAAATTGTGCGTAGTGCATATTTACAAAGGTGAATACATATTAGGTAAGTTTCTTGTTATAAATCCGACCTTTATATCTCATGTAAAATACTAATGCTATTATAGAACGACAACGATAAGCTTTTTACTGAATAAAGTGAAACAGTAATTACTAATTTTCCCATACGTAATGTACCTGTCTAAAACTAATACATCAATAATGTTTACTGTCTCCAGCCTTACTTTGTGGAACTCCATAATCATGAAAATTTGCATTTATTTTGTTACACTTATAATCTCTAGATTTACTGGGGAAATGACCGCAAACTAATTATTGTTATGATGACGAGACCTGTGTGTGTGTGTGTGTGTGTGTGTGTGTATGTATGTGTGTGATTGATTTATTGCCACATGGAAATAGGTGAGTTGTTTATTAGATTCCTGTAATATTAAAATTAAGGTAAAAAAAGAGTGTCGGAACAAATTTTTTTTGTTTATTAAAAAGAAAAGCGACATGCCGCCCTAAAGCTTTTATGTGAAAATCTAAGTATTTTGATTCGGAAAAAGGAAATACGTTAAAACATCATCGACCATACTCTTTTGTTTTTACTGTACAAGAAATTTAAAATGTTCAACTGACTGCTATCCAGGTAGCCAAACCGACCTTTTTTGGGGTATGGTGATGCATTTTAATCTGATAATTATCTCGATTTCAAGTCCACACGTCTTTAAGGAAGATTGAAAAGATTATATATATTGACGATGAAAAAAAGGGAGAGAATTTTTACAGAAAAGAACCACTCAAACCTGTTTTAAGCTTGAAGCAGGTATAAAAAACCGCAAATTTCTAGTGATTTGGAGGCCTAAGCATGCCTTTTTAAAAGAATGTATAATGCCTCAGGGTGTTTCCCTTTTTTTTTGTCGTCGTCGAGTTTCATATATTTGAGTTCAGTTTAACGCGGTACCTTCTACAGTATAGTCGTGTTTTCAGTTGAAAGATGATTAGTGTTGTAATATTCCTTCTTTGGTGGGAGGTGTTTTAATTTGAAGTGATATCTGGTGGAGCTGGTAAGTTACATATAGCTCTAAACTATTGCACCTTGAGGAAACCTAACCGTACGTTTTAAGCAGTACTTATGGAATGCTTCATGTTTAGCTCCGATCACTCTTTTGCGAGAGTAACCAACGAAAACACCAGACTTTGACTAGTCGCTGAATATGACCTTATACCAGTCATTCTCTGGAACATTGTCTAGGACAACTACATATTTAGTCCATGTCACTCGTCGTTGTTCTTGTTTCTCGGTTAGAAGTTTTACTTTGACTAAATACAAAAACCGTTTATGTTACAAAGATAGTTAAGGAATACTCAATGCATCAAAGTTTAAAGATAACTAACTACCTTATTAAAGAATGGAGAGTCTATCTGAAAACAAATAAACTGTTGGGATTCTTGGCAATTGTTGCGACAGAAAGGTAAAGACAGGATTAAGTGTGCCCAAATAGCTGCTGGACATGATCTGGACTAGCAGAAATACATAGAACAAAATTAAATAATTTATCGGTATTTCCAACGTAAATGACTGCTTCTTCACGGCTTGCTCCAAAATGATAAGTCTAGATTTCTTCAGCTAGTTTGCAAGGATAATTTTCAGAGAAGACTATATGGAGTAACCCTTCACTCTTACTAAGACTCTTTTTCAATGTGTTGTAAGCAGCATTTTTATTTCTAATGTTAAATTTATATTTATTCTTAAAGTTTTCATTTCTTCTTGGAGCTCTCCCTGCAACTCTTGAACTTCTGCTGAACCATACCTAAGACTGCTAATGGAGGGCTAGATTGAGGGTAGAAGAGAACTGGCAGGAGACAAGGCTCATGGTTGAGAAATGTGAGAGACTGCACTGGCCTAAACTCACCGTTATTACTAAGAATAGCAAAAGATAGTGAACGATTTGCCGAAGTTGTTGCTAACCTTCTATAAGAAGACAGCACCTTAAGAAAAAGAAGATGTAAAAAAGGCCGCAAAGTTAGAAAATGTAACAGTTTTATCGACCTTACTGAATATTTCTGAATTTGTTTTTTCTAATGCAGTTCTATACAATATCGACTCCTTTGCCTTCTTCAACATACCAACACAAATCAGCTTGAGGCAACGTATGATAGCCTAATAAAAACAGGATGCCAATAAAACTGAAAAGTTCTTCCCTTGTAAATATAAAATAGTGTGTATTATTTATTATCAGCCTACTTTACAAAAAAATCGCAATACTATATCTTGAACTTCATCATCAAAAAGTTTTAGAAAAAATATCCAGCGGTGATTGACCTGCCAAATTTTTTAGCTGTTCAATTTTTTTGTGTTCTCTTCGTCGGGCAAGTTCTGATACAAAAAGAAACCCTCTCTGCACTTGGGTTTTGTTGGACTTGGACCTGGAAAAGGAAAAAGCAATGAGAAATAAGCAATCCGTACTCTAGTTTTGCATGACTCGCTGGTGAAACCTTGGAGAGTTTCTGGAGGTCAAAAAACCAACGGAAAAGATTTTTAAGTGTTTTGTTGATGTCCATTGATATTCGACACTACCGTCTTTATAGTTTAGCAAATAAAACAATTGGCCTTGCACACAAAACAAAAATATCCTACAGTACATTCTCTCGATGCCATCCCTACGTTATTACCGTCTATATTATGTATGCAAACCTAATGAAATAAACAGAGCTACCTGTTTGTACAAGCAACGTGCAAACATAAGCTTCAAACCACAAAAACTAAAACCACTAAAAATTGTAGATAATGAAAATTCATATGAACTCCTGTAACATGTAGTAAGGCTTCCGCATTGCATATGTATGGCAGGTCTCTGAAATGTCAAAATAAAATGAAGAAAATGTTCAATTTAATGTTAAGATTGCAGCTAAAATCAATGTTACTAAACCTGTCCGAGAGTTGCAGGGAGAGGTTCAAGAAGAAATGAAAACTTTAAAAATAAATATAAATTTAACATTAAAAATGAAAATGCTGCTTAGAACACACTGAAAAACAGTCTTAGTAAGAATGAAGGGTTACTACATATAGACTTCTCTGAAAATTATGCTTGCAAACTAGCTGAAGAAATCCAGACTTATAATTTTGGAGCAAGCCGTGAGGAAGCAACATTGTACGCAGGCACTTACGTTGGAGATACCGATAAGCTATTTAATTTTGTTTTATGTATTTCTGCTAGTCCTAGGACCTTGAACTGCTTCTCTAGTTCCAATGCCTAAGCGAAAACCAAATTGTTCTTCTCCTACATATTGTCCGCATTTTGTGTGTACTCGTTGATGCATGTTCTTAGCATTATCTACAGTACATGGCTCATCAGGCTAATCAATCGGTACTGTGAGCACTGTTTTACTCCGCTCTTTTTAGGTATCGGAATGAAAGTAAGTTGGGTCCAGTCGTGTGGTACGATTCCTGTATAGTATATTCTATTTAAGAAAGATGTTAAGATGTTGAGGCTTTCATCGTCTAATCCTTTACGCATCTCAGTATAGATGTTATCTTCACCTGGGACTCTACGTGTTTTGATAGTTTTATTGCGTGTTTCACTTCTGCTATAATAATTTTCAATGGCTAATCTTTTTGATCTATTTCTCTTGGTTCTGGTTACATTCTGATATCATCAAAAAGCTCTTGTATATAGCTTGTCAAAATCTCTTCTATCTCGTCTGGGTCTATTGTTTTTTTTGTTACTATCTGTGACTAAGATATCGTGTTGATGGGTTTTATTTCCAGTTATTTCTTTTATCTTCTTTTTTGTGTGTTAAAGAAATCATGCTTTCTTGGCAGCTCTTCGAGTACTTGACAAAGTTTCTCCATCCAGGTCTCCTTTGCCTCTCTTATAAGCCTTGTAATCTTTTTATGGATTTCTTTATATTTATTATAGTCTTTATGTTCGTACTTCCTTCTTTCGTTCATCAATAAAAGGATTTCTTCCGTCATCCATTTCTGTTTTGCTCTCTGCTCTTGGTTTTCCAATTCATTTTCTTGTACTACATGTTTACATTTTTAAGAGACTGCCAAAAGTTTTCCATTATTTCTGTTTCCAATTATACCGTTTCCCTAAACTTACTATTCAAAACTCGTGTTATTTCCTCTTTTATTTGTGGTTCCCTCAGTTTCTCAAAGTTAGGTCTTGTTTTATTTCTCTTCTGGATTTTCTTCAATTTTATCTCAAGTTTTTCAGCTGCGGGGTTGTGATCAGATCTTATGTCTGATCCAGGATAAGTTCTTACACCTTTAATTCCGTTTCTATATCGTTTATCAATCAGTGTGTAATCTATTTGATTTTTTATGATATTTCCTTCATTGTCTCCTGGTCCTAAGTACACTTCTAAGTGTACAATCGCCTTTCTGGAAGTTGGAACCAGGTGTTTGCTACCATTAAGTTTTCTTCATTACAGAACTGTACCAGATATCCCCCCTATCGTTTCGTTTGCAAATACCATGGTCTTCAACAATATATTGAACTCTTCCTTTACCTATCTTTCCGTTGAAGTCACCCATGATTATATTCACTTCATTCTTTTTGGTAAATCTTAGTAGGCAATTTTTACATCATGAATGAAAAACTCATGCAGTATGGGGTATTCTCGTGCAACTTATATTACTAGATGAACAGATAGTTCCATATTTTGAATGGCACTCTAAAAGTAAAACCGGTAAGATTCGGTTTCAAATTATGGTATATCCGTTCAGATGAAGGGTACTTATACAAGTTATCCTCCAAATAAAAAAAAGTCAAGACTTGGGTTGGGAGGTCACTTTGTTTTGTATCTACTATCTATTGTAGAGAATAACCCTAATCATAATATTTTCCTTAACAACTTCTTTTCTTCATATAAAGCACACACTATGGTGTTGGACCATTGAAAACTGCAAAAAATTATGACGCAAAGGAAAAGAAAAAACTACTGTACTGCTCAAAAGCTACTGTACTATCAAAACAAAAGGAAATAGTGACGTTAACGAAGAAAATGAAGTAAAAACCTTCCCAAGGATCTTGTATGGTTTCTCTATTTCTTAGAAAATCAAATGTAACTGAACTAAAGGGTTCATTGTGATGCAATGAAGAAGTACATCACATGCTCAAAGAAATTCAGTGTGTCTAACAAAAATCTCAACCTATTGCTTGGTCTTGGAGGGATTCATCTCCTAAAAGTGGTACTCTCATGCATTGGGCTATACCTCAAAGACAGTGGAGCTTCGAAAATCCTTGTTGAGACAGTATAATTGAAATGCTGTTTTCTATTTTGAAACGCTTACGGTGTTATACCAGTGTACGAAGATCAACGCTTGTTGGACAAAGTTAAATTGCTATAAACTACACATAGTGACAAAAAGATATTTTGAGAAACTCATAGCAAATGACAGGCAGAAAAAAACTGGAGCTTGCGTGCATGCAGTATAAGAGAGTGTTTGCCACTTTCCTTCTTCTTTGATAGAAAAAGTTATGCACGATGGTACGTTTTATACTACAATGATTGCTTGAGGCTGGACGAAGGTCCTATAATTTATAATTCCATGTCACTCTTTTAAACAAAAAATAATCATCTTAATTCAATCCTAGTAACGCATTTAAAACAATAATTATTCAAGACTTTTTAACCAAAATTTGTTTTGGTGGTTTCAAGTGTAAACATTTAAAGTATTTTCAAGTCGTTAATGCCTTTAGTTTTCAAGAAAATAAAGTCAGATTCAAGAATATAAAAAAAAAATTAAAATCTGGCAGCATAAATAATTAAGATTTTAATTTGCATGGGCATCTAAAATCTTCAGTAACATGATATTTGATACGATGTTTGATGACGCGACGTCAAATTGTTCATCATACAATTCTGAGAACCTAAAGTGTTTACTTTAGAGATATTTTAATTCTTAAATGCTCCGAATGAATGCTATATAAATGAATTGTTTTTTACATTTACTGATATGTACAGCTGTTTATCAAATTCATAATTGCAAAAGAGAACCTCTACTCCTTGGAAAATCCCCGAAAAACGAGTGTTAAAAGGAACACGATTAAAAATTTGTAAACACAACTGACCGAAAATTGAGCCGAAAAAAGTTATATGCAAGAATACACAGGTTGGGTCTATTAGCAGACAATTTGAAGTTCTTTTTCCAACTTCAAGCAATCATTGTAGTATATAAAATGTACCATCGTGCATAATTTGAAAAAAAATGGAATTTCTGGCAATAGCTCAATATCAGGATTTATTCGCTAACTAGAATTCGAATTTTGTGTCATTTTACACAATAATTAGCTTTTGTTTTTTACGTGTGCTGAAATTGGTTTTAAAGGGCGACTATTGTTTACTGTAATATTTGTAGTTAATAAACATTATTAGATTTATCATAAACAAGTAATAATAAAAACCCATAATAATTCAAGGTCATAGTAAGAAATACGTAAAATGACTGTTGAAGCAGTCTGTTAAAATGCGTTATAGCATACACAAAATTACGTCACTTTATAGACTTGCACACCTGCAATCAGTAAATAAACATAGTCATTTTGGGAAATTTAATCCATGCTTACAAGGAAATATTGTCTTGCTAACAACATTAAATTTTTATAAGGACGTCTTTTATACTATAATATTGAGTTATTCCTGATTATCTAATATCCATTTTTTTCTCGAGTCCTCTGACTTTAATAAAGCTTAACTTTAGTAAAATATTATATTTCTAAATGCTATAGCTACTTTTGTTTTTATCAGACAATAGGTAATAAAAGGTACCCATTTTTAGGGACAATTTTATTAAAAATAAATTAGTTTTTATCTCAGAAAGTACATGCCATATATCTATGCAATTTTTGTAGGGGTTATAGAAAGAAACATTGGGGTTCTTATGCTATTAACTTTCAGACCAAAAAGCAATTCATTTCAGATTTATATAAAAAAATAAGGAATTATGTTTTCTTGTTTATTAATTTTTTGATTTCGTTTTGGTTAAATGAACACTTTTCATATAGGCATTATTTTTCTCAAAGAAATGTTCCTAATTTTAACAATAACAGTGCAATAACAAAAAACCAATTTTTTGTCCAAACCGCTTGTCACTAAATTAATTTTCCTGCGATTCAGAGGAAGATATTGAAGACTATACAGGGTGTCCTGTTTAACAGTCTACACTGAATCATTCCAACAAGTTTGTGACTATAGCAGTGGAATTAAAAGAACTTTGTATACTTTGACCTCTAGTTTACGAACTCAGAACACATCTTAGAACTTGTGCTGGTGCTGGATATCATCATCAGGATTTTTTTAAATGGAACGATTAGATTTGAAGTATGGAAATCGATAGCAAGTGGGATTCTGAATAAAAAAGTAATAAGGTACTACAGGTTTAAAGTGAATGATAATGAAATAATAAAGTGAATGGATTCTAATACTGTTTTCGTAAACAAGAAGCCGAAATCTACCAAGTTCTTTTAATTCCATTACTATAACCAAAATCTTGTCCGAATGATTGAGTGTAGACTGTTAAATAGGCCAGAACCCGTTAAGTGGCTGTGTTTACTATTTTTTTTCACATTTAAACATTTGAAGTGGTGACTCGTACACCTTTGAAATCTGAATTTTGCAAAATCTAAAAAGTATCTTGTATATTATTAACCATAAAATATGCGACTTCTTATGTTTTTTCATGATAACCATGAAAATGAAGCGCAACAAAAATCGTTGCTATTTGTTCACATTTAGAAATTCTAAGGGTTGGCTGCTACCCCCTTGTATCCTGAATTTCGCAAAATCGGTGAAGCATGTGCGTTTTTATGTTCTTTCACGCAACCCATTCAACAATGAAACGCAAATAAACTGCTTTACTATTTTCTCCACATTTGCAAATTCTAAGGGATGGCTGGCTACCCCCTTAGACCCTTAATGTCGCAAAATCCGTAAAGTATGTAACTTTTTATGTTCTTTCACGTCATCCATTCAAATATGAACCGCAACAAAGATTATTTTTTATTTTTCCCGTATTTCAAAATTCTAAAGGTTGGTTGGTACCCCCTTAGACCCTGAACTTCGCAAAATCTATAAAATAGGTGACTTTTTATGTTCTTTCACGGCACCCGTTCGAAAATGAAACGCAACAAAGATTGTTTACTATTTTTCCCGTGTTTAGAAATTCTAAGAGGTGGCTGCTTCCCAAAACAGAACAAAATTTTCAAAACATAAATATGGGTTTTTTAACGTTTTTTTTTAATTTTTCGCTAGACGAGAATCCGAAACTCTGTAAATATACCAAATTTCAAGTTTGTATGTACTCTAGAAATTCGGAAGTTATAAAGACTATTTAATTTCATTACTTAAATACATAAAGTGAAGTCCCGTTTTACAACCCCTAAAGGGGTAGCGAAGGGTTAACATAATAACATCTTTTTATATTTTTCTTTACGATTACTCTAAACCCTATAACTAAACCAAATTTCAAGTCTGTATGTCATCGAGAAGTTTTACAACCCCTAAACGCGGTGCAGAGGGTTAACATAATAACAATTTTTTATATTTTTCTTTACGAGAACTCTAAACCCTATAACTTAACCAAATTCCAAGTTTTTATGTCATCTAGAAGTTTTACAACCCCCAAATGGAATACGGGGGTTGATTTAATAATTTTTTTAAATTTTTCTTTAGGATAGTCCTAAATTCTATCGCTATACCAAATTTCAAGTTTGTATGTCATCTAGAAGTTTTACAGCCCTAAAAGAGGATGCGGGGTTGACATAATAACATTTTTTAAATTTTTATTTACTAGAATCCTAAACCCTATAAATATACCAAATTTCAAGTTTGTGTGTGATCTAGAAGTTTTACAACCCCCAAATGGAATATGGGGGTTGATTTAATATTTTTTTTTTAATTTTCTTTAGGAGAGTCCTATATTCCATCGCTATACCAAATTTCAAGTTTGTATGTCATCTAGAAGTTTTACAACCCATAAAAGGGGGTGCGAGAGTTGACATAAAATTTTTTTTTATTTTTCTCTGTACAAGAATCCCAATTACTATAATTGTGCCAAATCTCAAGTTTGTATGTCATCTAGAAGTTTTACAACCCCCGAACGGGGTGCAGGGGTTGACATCATAACATTTTTTTATATTTTTCTTTATAAGAATCATAAATCCTATAATTACACCAAATTTCAAGTTTCTAAGTCATCTAGAAGTTTTACAACTCCTAAAAGGGTGTGAGAGGGTTGACATAAAAATATTTTTTTATTTTTCTCTGTACAAGAATCCCAGTTCCTATAATTGTGCCAAATCTCAAGTTTGTATGTCATCTAGAAGTTTTACAACCCCCGAACGGGGTGCAGGGGTTGACAACACTTTTTGATATTTTTCTTTATAAGAATCTTAAATCCTATTATTACACCAAATTTCAAGTTTCTAAGTCATCTAGAAGTTTTACAACCCCTAACTGTGCGAGGGTTGACATAAATATATTTTTTTATTTTCCTCCTTACAAGAATCCCAATTCCTATAATTGTGCCAAATCTCAAGTTTGTATGTCATCTAACAAATTAGAAGTTGTAAAAGTTATTTAATTTCAATATTTTAATGCATAAGAAGTCCCGTTTGAAATGATGTCACTGTCTGCCACACAAACATATGGGTTTTAAAAATTTTAAAATATAATTTGGGATAAGATTAAACAGCCAGATTTATTACTAGCTAACAGCATCAGTGATTGATTAAATACTGAATGATAATATAATAATGGTTACGTTTGTTTCACTTAAACCAATAGAGCTTTGAATTAAATCTTATTAAATCTTACGATTTTATTAAAATTATCGCCCATTTGTAGGAGCAATTAAAACCGGTTTAAACGAAATTTACATGACGCATAAATGAAACGTATTAAAAGTGTTTCTTAAATAGCTTTAACAAAATATAATATGTACGAATTTTTGTCACCTTAAATGACGCAATCTTTACTCAGAAATACAATGCATAAAGTGAAGTCCCGTTGAAATGACGTCACTGTCTAGCCACAAAGGAATCAGTGTTACCAACACAATTCTTGTTAAATATGCTGCGCAGGGTAAACCTATGCCATAAATTTGTATACAAATGTATACAAATCCCGCGCTATTAGCGCTGCGTGTGGCAAACGCTCGAACTACGGCACTAGTCACCCAGCGTCGGTATATCCGGACGCCGAGTGACTTCGGACGCTGCTTGAACCTAAGATTTTACATGGGGGGACGCATAGTGGTGCCCTATAGATATATATATATATATATATATATATATATATATATATATATATATATATATATATATATATTTGTCAAACCGCTTATACACACCCGTTTCGCTATATTCTACCGACTTGTCGGACCATTTTCGACGCTCTCAGACCCGGGCTTGGGCCTGGCAAAGTTCTCCTATGTTTTCGAGGTCTACAGGATAAGGTTTATCTAAAACTGCAATAAAAAAATATACAATTTGGGTTTGGAAAAGTAGGGTCTGTAAAAAGTTTTATACAACCGTAGTTCATCACAATGAACTATAGGGGGCGTCGCGCCTTTCTCAAGTGTATATCGTATATTTTTATACAAGACGCTATCAAACCCGCTATGTTCTACAGACTTCCTAAGCCCTGGATCTGGCATCATTGCCATGACGCATATGTTAAGCTTTGTTTTATAAACGTTTGGTTATAATAGCTCGCATTTAATATTTGATGGAGAAAAGTGACGTAAGAATTACATCAGCTCGTATGCGAGTTCTTTTCACATTTGTAAATTAATCTCTGGCTTTGAAAACTTGAAGGTTTTAATATTTATTAATAATAATAATATACTTTATTTATAGCATATAACTAGATAAATTCCTTATAATACATTATAATTTCTTAAATATTAATGTAATTTATTACATATTTTTTACACTGTTTCTTAAATAATGTTAAAGATGTACAGTTTTTTACATTAGCTGGAAGTGAATTATATTCCACTAAACCTTTATGAAACAGATTATTTTGTCCTATATTTGTTGTTACTGTATGAACATAAAAATTATTTCTACTTCTAGTATTATGATCATGAACATCTTCTACGAATAGTAATTCATTTAAAATGTGCTCTGGATATATTCGGTTTTTATTTTAAATATTATTAAATGTTTAAAAAAGAATATATAAAAATCTCTGTCCTATTACATTGAAAGCTAATTTAAGAATCTTTACTGTAATACCATCGACACTACTATTCTTATTAGGTAAATTGTTTATAATTTTTTTTAACTCCAAAAACTCTATTGGTAAAAATTTTTTGAACTTGCATTGATGTACATTAATGTGGCTTAAATCAGTTTCAATTTGGGTTAAATTTGTTAATGTAATAATTTGTTGTATGCTGTTAATAAAGTAAATATTGAATTTTTCTGCAATTTGAATTTCCTTTTTTTCTAACTCATTGTCAAAAATAATACATTCCTTTTTTTGTCTGTTATGGCCTCCTTTAATTAATTCTTTAACTGTTTTACACATTTCTGTTGAGTTATTTTTCATATCATCTATTTTTTCTTGATAATAATTTCTCTTGTGGTTCCTGATCAAACTAGTAATTCCATTTCTTTGTTGTCTATACCTATTCATATCACTTTCTTCTTGTGTAAAGATTGCTCTTTTATATAATCTGTCCCTTTCTTCAATTTCCAAGCCTATTTCTGGGGTCCACCAACGCTTACAACTCCATTGACATTTAATGGTTTTTTTAACAGTTGAAGCATGCCTGTTTAGTGTGTCCTTATGGTTTTAACTAATGTTTCTGCTAGTTGATTGGTGTTTGTACAGTCCGGATTCCATGGTTGATCCATTAGATCTAATTGAAATTGCATTTCATTGAAGTTGCTCATGTCTCTGTGTTGTATTGTATATTCTTCATATGTTTCTTTCACTTTTGCATTTACAGTTATTATTGAGTGATCGGTTATTTTTGGAACATGGTGTACCTGGACATCAATGGTTTTTCATTAGATACAAGAAGATCTGAGTGTAGCACTGTCCTTAGTGATTTTTGTAGGTTGGTCGATAATCTGATGTAGTCCATTATTTTTAATTAAAGATCTCAGCCTATTTTCATAATATGAATCCTTTAATAGGTCAATATTAAAGTCTCCGATAATTAGTAAGGTCTCTGATATACTAGCATATACATCAAACAAATTTTCAAGTTTCATTAGAAATTGAGCATCACTAGAGTTTGGAGAGTGATATAAATTTACAAAGTTATATTTGTATGATTGAAAGCATATATTAATACCTACAATCCATGTGTTCATATCAATGGTATCTTTAAGTAGGACTTTATAACTGAATTTGTTTTTATATAAATGATTAGAGTAAGGTTAACAGGATTTTCGAACAAGTGAGACAACGCAACATAATACGGAAAAGTTAATTTCTGGGGAAAGTGGATGGTTTCCAAATAAGGTGGAAAAGTACATATGTCATTTTCCGTAGTAATCAAACGATAAATTTCAAGAACTTGATTAAATTTTTTAGTATTAAAGTACTGTAATATCTTCTTTGTACGTTTGTTTGAAGGATTGTTTGTGGTTAATTAAAGCTTTATTCTTTTCCTGTTAAGATGAGAGAATGAATGCTTGAACTATTTGGTTTCTGAATTATTTTCTGATCCCTCGTTTCATTCGATTTCTTGGATACTACAAAGTATCCAAGGCAACGGTGATCATCACATTTATTGCTCCCTTGGTTTTTAGAATTTTTCCAGCAGAAAAAGTCTCCATCAGCTTGCTTGAGGACAGGATTGGAAAGAACTAGTGAATGTACACATAAGATGCGGTTGTGATTGTAAAGCAACTTGATAGATACGTACAAAACCAAAAACGCACCTAAAATGCAACAAAAAAGCTGAAAATCATTAGTGTCTATCTTTCATAATAACCGAAAAAATAATGGTTTTTGAAAAGTGGGTAGCAGGTCACTGGTCTAAGAATCGCACTTGGAGCTGGATGTGCCTATCTGATACATTGACGCAGCTGCTGCTAGGTGATGTCGCAGTTTGTTATGACTATAATTTCCAGCAGTTTCCAAAAGTTGACATTTTTAGCAAATTTTTGTCGATTTGCGTAAAAACAAAAAGAGTTTTTTGTTCCTATTCCTAATTTATACGAAAGTTGAGTAAAACACCCTGTATGTAGACCAACAATTTCTACCAATACATTTGACGGAGCAACTTCAGAACATAACTTATTGCGATCTTGTATTCGTCATCAAGTACTCAGCTAAGAAAAAAAAATGTTGAGTTCGCAGTGCAACCTTAGCATCACTTCTGCAAAATTCATGAAGCGATGTTGTTGTTATTGTTGGTTGTAGTATTATGATAATTTTGCAGTAAAAAGAACATCTTTAGGAGAATGCCCTGTACTGGACAATTATTTTATAAAAACCAAAACGTATAGGGCATTTCACCTTGTTTTGAAATCTTTCTTACTTGTTTGTACGTCATACTGCATGACGTTTTACCTTTATTTTCTTTTTGCATTTTATAGAGCATTATTTGACTTGTCACTATTCGCCTTGGGTCAAGTATACCTGTTTCGTGAAGAATTAAATTTTGCATTCAATGGTGTATTCATTAAACATATCACTGGCACAGAATTCCGTATCTAGCGGTTGCGGGTACGCTACAGCTACCACAAGCACAAAATAACACTAATGTATGTTCTAATAACAACTGTCCTTGAAAACAAAATTTTATCCAAATTGCATTTTTGACTTTTTTATTTTGAAGGTCTATAGCTTTGTAACATTTCATTTTTAAACATAGATATGTTGTGCTTAATGGTCTATTTTGATCAAATGCATTGACCCTCAGGAATTGGCATCGTCTGCTCGAGATATCCTACATGTAAAATGGGTGAAGTCCCATTTAATGTTAAATATCTAGCTACATTTTAAAGCAGGCGTGGAATGAAGTCGTGAACTTAGAATTCCAAAACAAAAACCATTAAATAAAAAAATTACTCGATACGAATATCAATATAAAGAACGAAGTAAGAGAGATCCAAAAGCCCTGAAGTACCCTGTACGTTTTAGGTTCACTAAAAAGATTGATTAGTACAGGGTATACTCCTAAAATGTATCTTGCCAATACGAGAATTACCATATGACTAACCCCAAATAATAATGATAATATCGCCTCGTAGATTTTGCTGGAGATGCTGAGATAGAATAAGACTGAACCAGGATCGCGTTCGATGCTCAACGAGATTTCCATAGTTATTTCATGATGAACATCAAATCACACAAAGTTATGCTCGAAGCTTCTCGTATAATATGTACCGATACAAATTATTTGTCTGTGTGACATATGATCGTTTTTCGATAACACAGAAACAAGACAACATGCACAAAGTTTTCTTAGCTTTTTGGTATGTAAGTTAAATAAAATCCTATTTTACCTAACTGTCTCCATTTTGATAAACCTAATAGTTTCTGAAAAAACAGTAAAAACCATCTGGGGACATGGCTTACCCTCATCAGCTTCTCTGGTTCACCACTTTTGAGTAGTAACTTTTAAGGGGTTATTTAACATATCACAAAGAAGGCCTATCAAAAATCCAAGGATATACCTCAATTCCCCTCTATTTTTACAAATTTGACTGAACTGTTACCGTGGCATTAAAATATACATATATTAGAAACTGTTCATTTGTGCTAAAAACATAACAGTAAAATGTTCAGGAGGTCAAAAGATTTGGCTATAACATTTATTTTTTCAAATCATATACATGACGTGTCTTCGAAACTTTTAATTGTATTCTTGTAAACAAAAATAATCATGTTAAAATAAATGATTTAAAAACAAATTATTAAAAAACAATTATTTGCATAAACCTTATGTATTTTAGAACAAAAGAGGCTCAATGCTATTTTCTCATGTTAATAATAATTTTCAGAGTTACATCGTTTTACGGAAAACGTTAATTTTTCTGCGTTTAAGGTTGTTTATGGAATCTACGAACAAATCAACAAAAATAAAGATCACTTATGTGCTTAGCATCCCGAAATCATTACGTCAATCGTAATTTTATCTCTGATACATTCGGCAACATTGCTGGGTTCGGTAGGGTAGGTAGGCTTGCTTAAAATTATACAAATGGGTCTGTAAACACTGTAATATGTATCGGGTTCAAGAACGACTGTCAAATATCACCAATATTTTTTTTCATATATTTTTACCCCTCGAGGATCTAAAATATTGCTTATCAGAAATAGATCAATATTATGTAAAATATACACATTTAAAAAATGGAAAAATGCGGGTCTACTAACGACCCTATCATATAGCGGGTCCGACAACGTCGATTAAACCAATATATATATATATATATATATATATATATATATATATATATATATATATATATATATATTATATATATATATATATATATATGCTTTTAGTACTTATACACCTCCGAACGCTATATACAGCGTACGAGTCGGACTCAAAATCCGGAGGCAACTCGTCGGTATCGGAGTCGAACGCGCTAACCATGTTATTCGGCATCACGACACCTCCAGGATCATTTTCCACCTATTTTCAGCCGGAGTCAAACGGGACCTATTTACGTATACTTATATACATTTTAGTTCCAGCGATTGCCGCAGAGTCGCTGCGAGATATACATGTATACGCCACGCGGTTGTGTTTACCTCCGCATGTATAAAAGCATTCAAAGGATGTTTTCGCTTCCGAATTCGCGGCAACACTGCCTAGCATATTTTTAGTTTATATTCGTGATTTGTTTTGCTGAAGCCCGTTTAATAACGCGTCATTTCCTTATCTAAGGTATCACATTTCTGTCTGTATTTCTTAGTAAATATAATTACATCTTTTTAAATGGAAAGAATGATTATATTATATTAAAACTGTACTGTTATTTGAAATTCTTGCAAATGATTACGAAATTATGACTTATTACAGTAATAAGAATTTATTTTTAATGCATAAATCTTAGATTTGGGACAAAATTCGTGAAGTGGACCCAATTTAACAACAGCTAATGCTTAGTGATTTTATAAAATTATTGATTTATTGATAGTTATGAACAGTAACGTTTCTACACAACGATTCAGGAAAATATTCGTTTTTAAGATACTCTAACATTAAAATCAATGTTTTTCGGCAAATCTCTGTATAAAGAAATATACAATACGAAGCAAATGTTTTTATCAAATATGATATTTTTATAAACAATAATAGGATACACAAATTTTTACAGCAAACAAAATTAACAAAATATCTTATTTTAAAGGATTCTCTTACAAATTAAGAAAATTGATGATTATGAAGAGAAACTGCAGATTTTGCAGGTGGTCAACTATACAGTGTGTGCCATAAAGTTCGATCCATATGGGAAAACATTTTAATATTCTTTGTTTAAAGGAAAAAACTTTGTTGTTCAATCACTTCTGCTTCCAAAAATACTTGAAATACGCCATGTCAAAGTTTACAAGTGACAATAGGTGTTTAAATCGAGATGACCTTATTTGTTAAAATATAGAAAAATCTTATTAAGAAAAAATATTGCTAATGACATTTTACGTTCACAAACCGGGCTTGAAAAAATATCCCGACATGAAAAATTCCTTTTTTAACATTTTTTGATACACCCCCATTACTGATTATTTTGAAATCATTAAAAATGCTTTAAAGGAGTAGGAAGGCAACAATTGCAGAGCATATTTTCTAATAATATTGAATGGTGTAGGTATTTTTGAAAAATATTAAAATTATCAAAAAACAAAATAAAACTTTTTGGCGATTTTCCAATTTACAAGAAAACAACGTATAGTTTTATTAACTTTTTTAAATAATTGTTTGAATAATACAAGAGTTGTTGAAACTACTACTTAAAAACTTAATAAACTAATTCGCAAAGAATAGTACATTTTGAGGTTTTGGAACCGATCAACAAGATTGAAGAAACTCTTGAAAATTTCTATCTAATAAAACATAATGACAAATTTATATCCCAAAATTCAGAAGATATTAGAATGACGTAACAACAAGCTTGTTTCGTTTCCAATAATAACTTGCTAATAATAAATTCCAAAGACCTAAAGATTGTGTCAAAACTTGAGACATTCGTTAAGTACTTCTTTTTTGGTAGATCTATATCTTCCTATACCATCAATAGAATTTAAAATTTTTAAAAATATACCGGATGGCCTAGATAAAACGCTTTATACTTTGGAGTTCAATGACGATTGTTACCAACTTCAAAATAGCTGCGCGTTCGTTAAAGTATAATTTTAAAAGTCTACATAATTACAATACATATTTAATTAATAGCACTTCTAATACGATATATTGTATTAGAGTTTATATATACTAGTTTCACCAATAAAATGACACTATTTTCCTTATTTTCAGTTATGATCATTCTCAATCGTGCTTTCCACTGCACAATAGCTCACGGAATAGTTTCTTGAAAATCTAAATCTCTCCCTTTCAATTCTTCCCTATTTTTAAACGGTTTCAGGATACTGCTCACTTTTCTCTGTAAAGCTTTAACTTAGTAATCAAAAGAATTAAGGTTTGGCGAATTTGAAGGCCAATGTTTGGCTGAAATAAAATTAGGACAACGTTTTAGTAAATTAATTATGAGAACCTTTAAGCTTGTCGAGAACGATGCGATGTATTGCTATCCAAAAACTATAATAATATTTATCTATGTGCAGTCGTTCACATTCCGGAAAAAGTTGTAAATGTCTAATGAAAGTTTCATTGTTGAATCTTGTCTTGTAGATTTACAAGAAACCAGTTCATTTCAGGAAACAAAGCATATACCACAATTTTTAAAGAAAACCTGACTCGGTGTTTGTACAAGCGTAGTAGGGAGATGTTACTTTTTAAACCTCGACTGTTTGTCCGATTATGCTATTTTGCAACTTGTGGGAGCATGCACTATAAAATCTTTTTCGTTTTGAAAACGCATTTGTTTGACATCATTGAACATGTACATTCGCTACAGATATGACTATAAATGTATTTCTATCGTCGTTGCATCTAGTAGGGTACAAGAATATTTTTTCTAAGTGTCTGGGGAGAAAGAAATCTGCGCAAATTTGAAATATGAATAATTCTTTTACTATTGAGTTTAGATAAGCTGCGATTTTTAAACAGATAACTAGATGTTCATACAACAGAATCAGCACCTTAGAAACTTTCGGTTATCTTCTCTTTGGCAACCTATAAAGACCGTAATTTTATAGGTGTCGCATCGGTTAGCATTTGGTACTAATGTTAGTCATTAGCTTGTATATAAGCCAGGAATCTGTGTGTGGGGTTCACAGGTGATTAGCTCCAGCTGATGAAAATGCAACAAACTCAAAACAGTCTGTCCTAGAGTATCACTTGTGAATTCCACACATTTCATTTTTACTCTGGGTTAATCGTCTTAAATAGTCTTAGTAAATCTTTTATATTTTAAATTGTCAATTCCTATACGATGTTTTGCCTTTGCTGATTCACTAGATTTATAAATTGCAATTTTGGAGTTTTCCGGAGTTTTTAGTTAGAATCAGGAGCCGGGAGAGTCTGGAACATTGGCCACCTTTTTTAATAACATCAATAACAACCACAATTAACCCTTTTTTATAGAATCTGTTACCATTAGATAACAAATACTGTTTTTACTTCTACACCATTGCATTCTAGAACTGAAAAAAATAAAATTATAACAAAGATTTTGGAGTTGGAAGAATTTAAGATAAAAGTGGCCACTGTACCTACAGTGATGGTACAGTGGCCATTAGAGTATGGTACTGTAGCCACTACTGTGTAGAAGATGGGAATAGTAAAAACCAGTACACAGACATTTACAGAATAATGATTTATTTTGTAAAAAATAGTTTGTATTGAAAAAAAGGCAACTTAAATTTAAAAAACCAGGCAAAAGCTAACAAACATTATACATAGATAAATTAATGGAAAAAACAGATTTGTTCTAGTAGTGCCGCCTATTTTTACAGGTTGATATAAATAATGTACAAATCATCAGGAACATCTAGGAAATAATATCTGAAATAAATAAAATATTGTACTAAATAATAGTACAGGGACCTACATAACAAAGAAGTGGCCACTGTACCTACACTTATGTATCAACTACATGTTTTTAATCATTTAATAATAAAATGTTTTTAACATCAACTTCATGTTTTTTAAAAAGTAGGGAAAAACAAAAACTATCCAACACAATAAAAATATTATTATACCAATAAATATTTACATGAAGTAGGTATAAGCGGCCAACGCTAGTTCCTTTCGACGTTTATTTATTTAGCCACTAACATTTATTTCACTTGCCTGTTGTATTTTACTTCAAGTACAAAATTTCAGGTTGTTTGTTTTAAAATAAAAATTTCGAGATTTAAATGGAAATACTTTGTTAATATACTTAGTGTCCTATTGGTACATTCTGTGCTAGATGATAGCACCTAATCTTGAGCAGCACCTAATAAATAAGAAAATGGCGGGAAGGTGGCCACTGTTCCTGCTTGGCCAATGTTCCAGACTCTCCCCTACTTTTTCTTTTTAACAATCCCTGTCTTGTGGTCTCCTAATCTGTACAGCGAATTTCTCGTTTACAATATTCATGCTATTGGTTGATTTATGGAATTGTCAAAAAGTTGTACCGGTTTATAAGAGTAACAAACCTTTTAGTAGGTATTTGATTGTAATTTGGTATATATTTTGGAGTTGCTAATGACAAACCTTACCAAACATGTACATTCGCTACAGATACGACTAGAAATATATTTCTATCGTCGTTGCATCTAGTAGGGTACAAGAATATTTTTTCTAAGTGTGTGGGGAGAAAGAATCTGCACAAATTTGAAATATGAATAATTCCTTTACTATTGAGTTTAGATAAGCTGCATTTTTAAACAGATGACGAGATGTTCATACAACAGAATCAGCACCTTAGAAACTTTCGGTTATCTTCTCTTTGACAACCTATAGAGACCGTAATTTTATAGGTGTCGCATCGGTTAGCATTTGGTACTAATATTAGTCATTAGCTTGTATATAAGCCAGGATGCTGTGTGTGGGTTTCACAAGTGATTAGCTCCAGCTGATGAGAGTGCAACAAACTCAAAACAGTATTCCTAGAGTATCACTTGTGAATTCCACACATTTCATTATTTTTCTGGGTTAATAGTCTTAAATAGTCTTAGTAAATCTTTTATATTTTAAATTGTCAATTCCTATACGATGTTTTGTCTTTGCTGATTCACTAGATTTACAAATGGCAAATTTGGAGTTTGCCGGAGTTTTTAGTTACTTTTTCTTTTTAACAATCCCTGTCTTGTGGTCTCCTAATCTTTACTGTCAAATTTCTCGTTTACAGTATTCATGCTATTGGTTGATTTCTGGAATTGTCAAAAAGTTGTACCGGTTTATAAGAGTATTTTTACAAACCTTTTAGTAGGTATTTGATTGTAATTTGGTATATATTTTGGAGTTGCTAATGACAAACCTTTCTTGTTGTAAATCCTACCATGCTTTATTGCAATACTGAATCTTTGACCGAGGATTTGTATTGTTTGAGCAAGCTTTCCAGAAGCTGCATGTTTACAGCAGAAAAGTTTTTCAAAATTCCATGCCAAGTATAAAATTTGTCAATTTTATCTTCGAGTTAATTCTTGTTTAAATTCTTGATTATTTATGCATTAGAAATTAATTCTACTAGCTAAGTAAACTACACTGTAAATAAAAAACCCAGAAAGTATCATAGCATTCTAGATGAATGCAAGCAAATTAGAGTTGCAACCAAATTTTGCAGATTTTTCCCCACAACCTTATGTATGGATATCTTGTATACCTTTGAGATTTATATTCACATGCAGTCATCCAGTAGGTACAGTTACGGCCAAATAAAACCGGGCAGTACTTTACTCTATTGTGAATTGGTATTAAATCACCTAAGAAACATAAAAATGAAAAATAACGTATTAAGAATTCAAATTGTCAAGGTACTGTCAAGTAATCAAAATGCCTCATTTAAGTATTGCCCAAAAAAGTAGTATAATTACGTTATTGGGGGAGGGCTGGTCAGAAAGAAGGGTGGCGGACCGTTTTCAAATATCTAAAAGCACTATCCACGATGTAAAAGTCAGGTGGAATCTGAGACATTCATTAGAAAGACAAGTAGGAACTGGTCGGCCAAAAGTCTCTACAGAGGAAGAGGATTACAACCTGGTAAACTTTTTGGAAAATCATCCTTTTGAAACTGCGATAGAAGCACGGCATATGACAAATTTTCCAGGATCCGTCAGAACGGCACGGCGTCGCATCAAAACTACATCCGACATTAGAAATCGTCCAGCAACTAAAAAACCTTTTTTAACCCAAAGAAATAAAGAAGAAAGAATTGGGTTTGCGTTAGAACATTACATGCACGATATAAATTTTTGGAGAAACGTAGTATTTACTGATGAAAAGGTTTTTCAGTCCTGTTACAACGGTCGAGTTAGAGTCTACAGACCCCCGAACACTCGTTATGATGAACGATACACACAAAATGTGAGAAATAGTGGACGGTTCTCTTGCAATGTTTGGGGGTGGATGAGCGCCGATGGACTTGGCATGTGTATAAATATTGTAAACAGATTTAATGCATTGGCCTATATAGACATTCTGGAAAACATCATGTTACCATCAGTAAATGCCGTATTTCCGGAAAATAACTTTTTGTATCAACATGATAACTGCCGCGTGCATACTGCTCGAATAGTAACAGAATGGTTACAGCAACATGACGTTACAGTTTTACCCTGGTCACCACGTAGCGCCGATTTAAACCCTATGGAAAATGTTTGGGGTAGGATGGTGAAAACAATAAATAGAAACAATGATTTTCACCCACGAAATTCTGAGGACTTATGGGATACGATCCATGAGGTGTGGCACAGTTTCACTCCGGATTATGCCTATAATTTAGTAGCTTCCTTACCCAGAAGACTAAACTCCATTCTTGAAAACAATGGGAGAGCGTTGAAATATTAATTTTAATAAATTTGTAATTTTGTTCATATTGACATCATTGGTTTAATGTTTTTGTAATAAAATAATCTTTACTTTGAGTTTACCACCGTTATTGTTTATGTAAGCAACAGATATATAAGTTGAACAGGTATTTAACTTTTATAAATTTTTATGAAGGGTCAACAACTAATTGCCACTGCAATATCTTTCATCTATCATTTAAAAGCCTGATTTACCAAGATTTATTAAAATGACATAGAATGTCAAAATGGTGGTCGTATTTATTTAGCCGTAACTGTACCTGTCAGAGATTCTGTTGAATTTAATTATTTTCTAAAGCATCTTTTTGTCTTGAATAATCGTGTCATTGTCATAGAAATATCCGACTTGGGCGTCACAGAATTTATGCAGAATGGTGTGATCAACAAACAAAATTTTAGTCATTGGACAGGTGAAAATATTGGCAAGCGTTAACAAAAAACCTACATAGCCCGAAAGTCATTGTTTGGTACAGTGTAGGATCATTTGGAATTATAGGTCAATACTTTTTCAAACACGAAAATGACATTCCGTTACAGTAACCTTCCAACTCGACTCACATATGTTAAAAACCTATGCTGTTCCCGGATTAAGATGCCGGGGACTACTAAATAATGGCCTGTTGTTCCAGCAGAATGTGACAACTCATACAGCTGGAAATTCAATGAAGATCCTCAGGCAATATTTTAATGGCCAAATCAATTCACCTTTTGAATATTTACCGTGGCACGTGTGGTCGATCGATCTAATTAGAATCTAATCTATTTGAAAGCGAAAGAGTCGTCTTAGAACCATTGAGGAACTAACAGCATGCATTTATAGAGAAGTCGCTGTAATAAATGAAGGTTCACTCCACTGGGTAACGAATGTTGGTGAGGGTCACTTAGATGATCTAATCTTTAGAGATTAGGCAAATATCCACCCTGAATGGCAAGTTTCAAAGAATAGGCTTAATTCCATCCAATAAATTTTAAGAAAACTTATGGGTATAAGCTAATCGCCAGGTATGTGGTAGCTACCGTTTCTCTTCTTTCTTGTCCGACATCGGCCCAGAAATCCCTGCTTCGGATATCGCACACCACACCAACATTTTATCCGGAATAGCTTTTGCCTTATAGTTTACATTATCTGGTAGTTCATTGATGTTATCAGATGTTATCAAAGAAACCTTAATTTCCTTTTATTCAGGAATTACCAAGAGTAAAAAATAGCTCATCATTCTTAATAATGACTCTATTTTCCGAAAAGTAGTTTCTGCTCAGTGAACAATAACATACAGGTATCCGTTGCAGCTGGATTTGGATGTACTTATTTGGACATTTTTCCTTTTTCTGTATTTTTGACCATGTCTGGACATCTGGACAAATTGTTGATCTTGAAACGTTGAATTGGTGAAATCATTTACGACTTGAGATGACGATCCTGCCTTTGGCTCTATTCATCATTCTGTTTACCACAGGTTCTTCGTAATATATTAATTCGCAGAGAGTAGTATAGTTTGAGGTTTGGGCATCCGTGCAACAAGATTATAGATAAAACTTCTATCTTATAAAATCACAGTTATAAAATTTAATGACAAATCTAAACCCCAAAACTGAAATGACGTAACAACAAGCTTGTTTCGTTTCCGATAACAACCTGTTAAAAATAAATTACAAAGTCCTAAACATTGTGCCAAAACTTTTGAGACATTCGTAAATTACCTCTTTTTTGTAGATCTAGAGCTTCCTATACCGTCAATGCAATTTAAAATTTAACGCTAAAGCATAATTTTAAAAGTCTACATAATTACAATACACATTTAATTAATAGCAATTCTAATACAATGTTGGGCTGAAATAAAATTATGATAATGTTCTAGTAAAATAATTTTGAGATAATTTGAGTTTGTAAAGACGATGCGATGAATTGCCATCCAAAAACTAAAATAAGATTTATCTGGATGCATGATTTGCATGTGTTTTACGTGGAGTTCCCATATCAACATACCCCCACGTTCCTTCCAAAGGAGGAAGCAATTGAGATACGCTCAATCAGCGCGCAATCGCACAGCAATTGCTCCCAGTTACTCGCTGGTCAGAGCGAGGTTGCCTATCCACCCTCTATTAGCTAACCAGGCTAGTACCGGAGCGATTAACATATACGCGCTCATGCGCCGGCATCTTCCCGTCCCCTTTCATACGGGGCTAAGTACCTAGTCCAGCAATAGGACTATTCCCCCAACTTAAGTCAGTTCAGTACAACCGAGCCAGAGTTGGGGCCACTGCCCGATCGAATCCAACCTCAAGTGTGGCATGACTTGGTTTTTAAATGGGTTTGCCACCCCGATCTCCCAGTTATAGGCCTGGTATGCCCCCGATAGAGCTTCGTTTCGAGGCTACTTTATAGGGCCCATCAAAGTAGCACCCCGGTGTGTGCCCGTTAAGGTGAAGTTGTCTTGAACGTGAGAGGCTATGCATCTTCGCATCAGCATCCTTTAAGTGTAGGTCTCTAGACGATTTCTCATTTTCAGTTTCTCATGGGTTAGCGAGCGAACTCCCTAACCGAGATAAACCTCACTTGAATCTCCTCCATTCGTCTAGGCCAGACATGAAATGTCAAGGTTGTTTTACGTGGGGTACCTGTGTGAACTTACCCCCACGTTCCTTCCAGAAGGAATTGATTGGGATACGCCCAATCAGCGCGCAAGTTGCATAACCGGCAGTCGTGCAATTGCTACCAGATTGACTCACTGGTAGGAGCGAGGTTGCCTATCCACCCTCTACTAGCTAAGTCGCGCATAGTGACCGAGCAATTGACTTAACACGCTGCTCACCCGCCAACACCCTCCCGTCCTCTTTCATGCGGGGTGAAGTACCTCGTCCAGCAATAGGACTATTCCCCAACTTGACGCTGTTATCAAGAGGGACCACTGCCCGATCGAATCCAACCTCAAATGTGACAAGACTTGGTTTTTAAGCGGTTTTGCCAACCCGATCTACCAATTTTAGGCTTGGTGGGCCCTCGACAGAGCTTCTTTTAGTCTACACGTTATAGACTCCCGGTGCGTACCCGAATTTGGTGAAGTTTTCTTGATAGTGAGAGGCTATGTATTCGCTTCAACTATTCTTAAGTGTAATGGCTTTCAGAGCTTCTCCCAATTACTGTACCCGGCTGCAGTCCGGACCATAGGGTGGTCAGGATAGCTCCTAAGCACATTTAGCTGGCGGCTTGCAGTTTCCCAGTGCTCAAAAGCGGGATAACCTCACTTCTAGTCACGGCACTAGAGATTCAGTCAAACAGCGGGTTCCTTTGGTGACCATACATGACCTCGGTCATGCAGCGGGGTCCTTGGTGACCATAAATGACCTTGTCCCTTAGGCGAGATTCGAATCCGCCCACACCGGTCTCATCTACCAGGGCTCCCCCTGATCGGTCAGAGTTACCGTCGAGAATTCTCACGAATTTCTCTACCACACGCTTTATTCTAACAGCTTCATCCGTTTCCCGTCAGCAGGATAGGGTAGAAGACAGCCAGTTCTAAGGGTGAACGTCGTGTGGTCTCCCGTCCAACCAATAGGCCAACGTCTAGGCCAGACAGCGGGATACTTAGCTCCTTAAAAGACCCTGACGTCAGGTAAGATTCAATCCACCCACACCGGACCCCCTTGTTAACAGAGCCCCCCCTGCAACGTTTTAGGGTGTCATCCGTTACCCAGACAAGCCTGGGATGGGGTAGACAACGACCAGTTCTAAGGGTGAACGCCATGTGGTCTGCCCTCAAGCTAGTCTCGAATCCTAGTGCTTCCCGACACCTCTAACAACTGCCCTCCCTCTGTCTTCGGGCTAGTCTCGGATACTAGGAATGAAGTCCGACATCTCAAACGACTGCTTGACCGTTCACCCAGATTTATCTGGATGCAGTCGAAACAAAGCATATACCACATTTTAAAAGAAAATCTGGAACATTGTCCGTACTAGTGTAGTGAGGCGACGTTACTTTTTAAACCTCGACTGTTTATCTGATTCTATCATTTTGCCAATTCGTGGGGGCATGCAATGTAAAATCTATTCTGTTTTGAAAACGCATTCGTTTGACATCATCATTCAGCGTAGATTCGTTAAAGATATGACTATAAATATATATCTATTGTCGATACATTTAGCAGGGTACAAGAATATTTTTTCATATTGTGTGTGGAGAGAAAGAAATCTGCACAAAGAAGGGTACATGATAAGCCGCACTTTTGGGCCACACTCCATTAAAATACATGCAATTGCTTGGGCCACTGTAGAATTTACTGAAAAACCTCGTTCATCCGACAAAGTGAACCCTTACTAGAGGACAGCCATCAAGAGCATTCTCTACACGCTGAAATACCCAGAACAGATACAAAGGTTGGGGGAGGGGGAGGTTAAATACCTCTGAAATGTCTCCTTGACCTGTCTAAGCTTTAATTTAAGCTTAATTTAGTCACTGCGAACGGACAGAAGAATTCTCCATACGCCGAACAATACCGATTATATGACGGGGGGGGAGGGAACTTTCGAAACTGCATTTTAACCTGCGAACGCTAATCCGTGATCAAATCCAGTAGACAAGGACCAGACAATCTCGGATCGTCGAACTATCTATACGATACGGAAAGTTAGGGGGAAAGGGGGGGGGAGGTAGGATTTATGTAATTCCCCAGTATTACAGCCCAACCACTGTACCGCAAATCTTTGAAAGGTCAGCCTTTTCAGTCGCAGCGTCATTAACTAACTTGAAATATCCAAGTTAGAAGGCGGGGGGGGGGGGTAAAATTCCTTTGAAGCGTCTCTTTGACCTGTCTAAGCTTTAATTTAAGCTTAATTTAGTCACTGCGAACGGACAGAAGAATTCTCCATACGCCGAACAATACCGATTATATGACGGGGGGGAGGGAACTTTCGAAACTGCATTTTAACCTGCGAACGCTAATCCGTGATCAAATCCAGTAGACAAGGACCAGACAATCTCGGATCGTCGAACTATCTATACGATACGGAAAGTTAGGGGGAAAGGGGGGGGAGGTAGGATTTATGTAGATTCCCCAGTATTACAGCCCAACCACTCTACCGCAAATCTTTGAAAGGTCAGCCTTTTCAGTCGCAGCGTCATTAACTAACTTGAAATATCCAAGTTAGAAGGCGGGGGGGGGTAAAATTCCTTTGAAGCGTCTCTTTGACCTGTCTAAGCTTTAATTTAAGCTTAATTTAGTCACTGCGAACGGACAGAAGAATTCTCCATACGCCGAACAATACCGATTATATGACGGGGGGGGAGGGAACTTTCGAAACTGCATTTTAACCTGCGAACGCTAATCCGTGATCAAATCCAGTAGACAAGGACCAGACAATCTCGGATCGTCGTACTATCTATACGATACGGAAAGTTAGGGCGAAAGGGGGGGGAGGTAGGATTTATGTAATTCCCCAGTATTACACCCCAACCACTCTACCGCAAATCTTTGAAAGGTCAGCCTTTTCAGTCGCAGCGTCATTAACTAACTTGAAATATCCAAGTTAGAAGGCGGGGGGCGGGGGGGGGTAAAATTCCTTTGAAGCGTCTCTTTGACCAGTCTAAGCTTTAATTTAAGCTTAATTTAGTCACTGCGAACGGGCAGAAGAATTCTCCATACGCCGAACAATACCGATTATATGACGGGGGGGAGGGAACTTTCGAAACTGCATTTTAACCTGCGAACGCTAATCCGTGATCAAATCCAGTAGACAAGGACCAGACAATCTCGGATCGTCGAACTATCTATACGATACGGAAAGTTAGGGGGAAAGGGGGGGAGGTAGGATTTATGTAGATTCCCCAGTATTACAGCCCAACCACTCTACCGCAAATCTTTGAAAGGTCAGCCTTTTCAGTCGCAGCGTCATTAACTAACTTGAAATATCCAAGTTAGAAGGCGGGGGGGGTAAAATTCCTTTGAAGCGTCTCTTTGACCTGTCTAAGCTTTAATTTAAGCTTAATTTAGTCACTGCGAACGGGCAGAAGAATTCTCCATACGCCGAACAATACCGATTATATGACGGGGGGGGAGGGAACTTTCGAAACTGCATTTTAACCTGCGAACGCTAATCCGTGATCAAATCCAGTAGACAAGGACCAGACAATCTCGGATCGTCGAACTATCTATACGATACGGAAAGTTAGGGCGAAAGGGGGGGAGGTAGGATTTATGTAGATTCCCCAGTATTACAGCCCAACCACTCTACCGCAAATCTTTGAAAGGTCAGCCTTTTCAGTCGCAGCGTCATTAACTAACTTGAAATATCCAAGTTAGATGACGGGGGGGTGGGGTTAAATTCCTTTGAAGCGTCTGATTGACCTGTCTAAGCTTTAATTTAAGTTTAATTTAGTCACTGCGAACGGACAGAAGAATTCTCCATACGCCGAACAATACCGATTATATGAACGGGGGGGGAGGGAACTTTCGAAGCTGCATTTTAACCTGCGAACGCTAATCCGCGATAAAATCCAGTAGACAAGGACCAGACAATCTCGGATCGTCGAACTATCTATATGATACGGAAAGTTAGGGCGAAAGGGGGGGAGGTAGGATTTATGTAGATTCCCCAGTATTACAGCCCAACCACTCTACCGCAAATCTTTGAAAGGTCAGTCTTTTCAGTCGCAGCGTCATTAACTAACTTGAAATATCTAAGTTAGATGACGGGGGTGGTTAAATTCCTTTGAAGCGTCTCTTTGACCTGTCTAAGCTTTAATTTAATTTAAGCTTAATTTAGTCACTGCGAACGGACAGAACAATTCTCCATACGCCGAACAATACCGATTATATGACGGGGGAGGGGGGAAGGAACTTTCGAAACTGCATTTTAACCTGCGAACGCTAATCCGTGATCAAATCCAGTAGACAAGAACCAGACAATCTCGAATCGTCGAACTATCTATACGATACGGAAAGTTAGGGCGAAAGGGGGGGAGGTAGGATTTATGTAGATTCCCCAGTATTACAGCCCAACCACTCTACCGCAAATCTTTGAAAGGTCAGTCTTTTCAGTCGCAGCTTCATTAACTAACTTGAAATATCTAAGTTAGATGACGGGGGTGGTTAAATTCCTTTGAAGCGTCTCTTTGACCTGTCTAAGCTTTAATTTAAGCTTAATTTAGTCACTGCGAACGGACAGAAGAATTCTCCATACGCCGAACAATACCGATTATATGACGGGGGGGGAGGGAACTTTCGAAACTGCATTTTAACCTGCGAACGCTAATCCGTGATCAAATCCAGTAGACAAGGACCAGACAATCTCGGATCGTCGTACTATCTATACGATACGGAAAGTTAGGGGGTAAGGGGGGGGAGGTAGGATTTATGTAATTCCCCAGTATTACAGCCCAACCACTCTATCGCAAATCTTTGAAAGGTCAGCCTTTTCAGTCGCAGCGTCATTAACTAACTTGAAATATCCAAGTTAGAAGGCGGGGGGCGGGGGGGGGGTAAAATTCCTTTGAAGCGTCTCTTTGACCAGTCTAAGCTTTAATTTAAGCTTAACTTAGTCACTGCGAACGGGCAGAACAATTCTCCATACGCCGAACAATACCGATTATATGACGGGGGGGAGGGAACTTTCGAAACTGCATTTTAACCTGCGAACGCTAATCCGTGATCAAATCCAGTAGACAAGGACCAGACAATCTCGGATCGTCGAACTATCTATACGATACGGAAAGTTAGGGGGAAAGGGGGGGGGAGGTAGGATTTATGTAGATTCCCCAGTATTACAGCCCAACCACTCTACCGCAAATCTTTGAAAGGTCAGCCTTTTCAGTCGCAGCGTCACTAACTAACTTGAAATATCCAAGTTAGAAGGCGGGGGGGGGGGGTAAAATTCCTTTGAAGCGTCTCTTTGACCTGTCTAAGCTTTAATTTAAGCTTAATTTAGTCACTGCGAACGGGCAGAAGAATTCTCCATACGCCGAACAATACCGATTATATGACGGGGGGGAGGGAACTTTCGAAACTGCATTTTAACCTGCGAACGCTAATCCGTGATCAAATCCAGTAGACAAGGACCAGACAATCTCGGATCGTCGAACTATCTATACGATACGGAAAGTTAGGGCGAAAGGGGGGGAGGTAGGATTTATGTAGATTCCCCAGTATTACAGCCCAACCACTCTACCGCAAATCTTTGAAAGGTCAGTCTTTTCAGTCGCAGCTTCATTAACTAACTTGAAATATCTAAGTTAGATGACGGGGGTGGTTAAATTCCTTTGAAGCGTCTCTTTGACCTGTCTAAGCTTTAATTTAAGCTTAATTTAGTCACTGCGAACGGGCAGAAGAATTCTCCATACGCCGAACAATACCGATTATATGACGGGGAGGGAGGGAACTTTCGAAACTGCATTTTAACCTGCGAACGCTAATCCGTGATCAAATCCAGTAGACAAGGACCAGACAATCTCGGATCGTCGAACTATCTATACGATACGGAAAGTTAGGGGGAAAGGGGGGGAGGTAGGATTTATGTAGATTCCCCAGTATTACAGCCCAACCACTCTACCGCAAATCTTTGAAAGGTCAGCCTTTTCAGTCGCAGCGTCATTAACTAACTTGAAATATCCAAGTTAGATGACGGGGGGTGGGGTTAAATTCCTTTGAAGCGTCTGATTGACCTGTCTAAGCTTTAATTTAAGTTTAATTTAGTCACTGCGAACGGACAGAAGAATTCTCCATACGCCGAACAATACCGATTATATGAACGGGGGGGGGAGGGAACTTTCGAAGCTGCATTTTAACCTGCGAACGCTAATCCGCGATAAAATCCAGTAGACAAGGACCAGACAATCTCGGATCGTCGAACTATCTATATGATACGGAAAGTTAGGGCGAAAGGGGGGGAGGTAGGATTTATGTAGATTCCCCAGTATTACAGCCCAACCACTCTACCGCAAATCTTTGAAAGGTCAGTCTTTTCAGTCGCAGCGTCATTAACTAACTTGAAATATCTAAGTTAGATGACGGGGGTGGTTAAATTCCTTTGAAGCGTCTCTTTGACCTGTCTAAGCTTTAATTTAATTTAAGCTTAATTTAGTCACTGCGAACGGACAGAACAATTCTCCATACGCCGAACAATACCGATTATATGACGGGGGAGGGGGGAAGGAACTTTCGAAACTGCATTTTAACCTGCGAACGCTAATCCGTGATCAAATCCAGTAGACAAGAACCAGACAATCTCGAATCGTCGAACTATCTATACGATACGGAAAGTTAGGGCGAAAGGGGGGGAGGTAGGATTTATGTAGATTCCCCAGTATTACAGCCCAACCACTCTACCGCAAATCTTTGAAAGGTCAGTCTTTTCAGTCGCAGCTTCATTAACTAACTTGAAATATCTAAGTTAGATGACGGGGGTGGTTAAATTCCTTTGAAGCGTCTCTTTGACCTGTCTAAGCTTTAATTTAATTTAAGCTTAATTTAGTCACTGCGAACGGACAGAAGAATTCTCCATACGCCGAACAATACCGATTATATGACGGGGGTGAGGGAACTTTCGAAACTGCATTTTAACCTGCGAACGCTGATCCGTGATCAAATCCAGTAGACAAGCACCAGACAATCTCGGATCGTCGAACTAACTATTTGATACGGAAAGGTAGGTCGAAATGGGGGGAGGTAGGACTTATGTAGATTCCGTGTTTCGTATTGCAGGTCTCCTAGACCTGTTAGAGATAACATTCAATTGCAGCGTCATTAACCGACACGAGAATTCTCAGACGTTGATATATCCAAGTCGGAGGGCAGAGGGGTTTTGATAGTTGGATCATATGGCAAGAAGAAATGAAAATATGAAATGATAAAATTCCCTACCGCTTCTTTCCCGCGCGAGAGTAAACCTTGACCCAAGGCTAATGGCAGAGATATTCTCAAGACGCTGAAACAATTTGCACAGTGGGGAGGATTTTTGAAAAGTTTCCTAGGTCTGCTAGAGCGAACATTTAGTCTAGTACAATCGTCAAGATGGTTCTCGAAATTTTGAAATACTTGTTTCATATGGCAAAGTGCGGGAAAATTAAAATTTTTTAAGTCTCTTACTCTTGCCAAAGTAAACTTTAGTCAAGGCCAACATACAGGAAGATCCTCGAATGGTTGAAATATTTGGATTGAAAATATTTGTGTGGTCTCTTTGGCCTGTCAAAGCAAACCTTTTGCCAAGGCTAATCAACAGGAGAGTTTGCGGGGCTCTGAAATGTTTGAATCATAATCAAGGTAGTGGGGTAGAAGTTTTGATAAGCCATCTTGTCTGTTAAAGTAATCCTTTAGTTAGGACCTACTTGTAAGACAGTTCTCCAGATGCCAAAACATTTAGATTATGGGGGAGGGTAGAATTAAGACGACGGGGTTTAGTTTTTCAAAGCCTTCTTACCCTGACAAAGTGAAGTTTTAGTCCGAGCAAATAGTTAGACAATAGTGTTCCCAAAAAGTCCACCCCGATCACTTGGGGGTGATTAAATGTTCCTGAAAACTCTATGGTTTTTCATATATGCACACCTGTTTCCTTGGACAGTCCATGGTCCTATGCTCTAACCTCCGACAACGGCAACATCCAAGTGGGGCATGAGTATAGGGTCGACTTGACAATGAATATAAAACTATCCTTGTTCGCCCTGTGAAGCTGGTGCGGATGTCAAAATATATGACAAATTAATATGAATTCGAATCAGACATTTGGCAGTAAGATGTTTCACATATATAATTTATATTGAATTCGGTTACGCTTTTGTTTTATCCAATAAAAAGTTATTTAGATCCCTACACTTAACTAAGAGCCATTTTCATAAGCAATAAAAAGTTCCTGGAACTTAAAGTGAGATTAGTAATAATAACAAAAGTACATGCATCTGTAAGCTATAGTTACCTTTTGTCATAACTGTATTTTAAAGATATTTTAAAATGTATTATGAAAATGATTATATGTCCTTCAGAAACATACTTTAACTATATTTTACTTAAAAAAATACTTTAACTTTAACTTCTTAAATGTTACTTTTTATATACAGTGTGGGATTAAAGTATGGAATATTAAAAAAAGCGAACTCGTCATTTTGTTTTTTAAAAATACACATTAATGTGTGCAATTTACCTTCCGACATTCATTTGTTTCTAAGTTATGACGTCATCACAAAATTTAAATGACAATATAGATTTTTAGTAGTGGAATCCGATAGTGATTTCTCTTCCCTTTATGATCATGCAAATAAATCATAATGTTGCATAACAAAAATTCTGAGAAAAATCGATCTGATATATTGATATTGCGATGTTATGCAACTATGCAAATAGAATGCCTTAATATTTTAATTTTATTATGAACTGCATTCGCTGTATCAGTGTTATCTCTCAGGGTCGCCTTTAAAAATTTTTTTTATTTACCTTTACTAGATTTTTTCTTTGCAATGAGATTAAAATAAGTATAATCGAATTTCCAAGTATGGGTTCTTTTCCTTGGATAATTCAAAGTTTATTTAAAAAAACTATACTATAATGGAATTTCAAGTAACCTTTAACTATTGAGAAATTTCTTTAATGGAAAACTTTGCTTAACTTTGAAAACTAGTATTTTGACGTTTTGTCCATAACCACACATATGAATTTGAACAATTTCATAAGATGAGGTAAGTTTGATCAGTATTTTAGTTTTAAATAAATTAATTAAATTCTTTATTATTTTTAGGTTACGTGCATCATCTGCTTGAAACCCCTTTCAATAATAATGGTACGTTAATTTAACCTATAACTTAACTTATAAAATTGCACTTTAACCTTCTGGTAGGACACTAATGCTCTGCTTTTTAATAACACTTTCACAAACCTTTTTAGTTATTTAATTGATAATGCTTCTTCCTTCTTGTAGCACGTTCTCAGGAACCTGTATGTCGCCTGCGCTCTCGAACTGCCCTGGATTCAGGAATCCGGTGTAACTCCGGATACGAAGGATCGCCAGACAGCTAAAAATATCGTAGGACAAGAGTACCTGTTTGTCTTTACCTTTACTATTTAAGTAACTATTCTCTTCTTCTAGGATCAAAGTGAAACTTTGAAGATCCGAAGATTGTATCAGATTCGAACCTCTTTTGGTAGTGAGTATTTTTCCATATTTTAAAATTTCTTCTTCTGTAAACTCTTTATTTTATTTATTGGTTGAAATAAATAACACCTTTTACTGTATTTTAAACTGCTTTTTATCTTTATTTCACAATTTAAAAGAAATATTACATAGGTCATCAATTTTTATGCCTTTTTTTTCTTAACAACCTCTCTAGCCCCTCTCAAAAAAACCATTCTTATTACTTTCATCTTTTTTATTCTTCTTTTGTTTTATGATTTACAATCCAAAATTAACTTTTCTTAGATGATTATTTGGTGTTTCCAATTATTAGATATCTCTATGATTACCATGCATTATTATTGATGGATGGTTGTCATGGATAAATTTTGATTGATATTTCTAATGAAATGTTATGTTTTGACTATTGTGAAACATGCTAAAAACTATTTTACAACTTTTCCTTAAGTCATAACAATTTTCTTTTCAGGTTTTGAGCTTCAGATGTAATAACCTATTAACCCAAATACTTCTTTTATGTAACAACAATAAACTAAATAGATAAATCAAACTTGAACTCTGTTTTCATGAATTCTTTTATATGAACGTCAAACATCACATCTACCTCTTCTCTGTTCATCAAATAATTTTAAAACAATAATGAACTTTTATTAACTTGAACAACATCGACTTGAGTAAATAATTAAACTCGATCGAAATATCATTACAATATATTGATACCATAATATCAATAACATTAAATGTTCAAATCGATTTTTCTCAGAATTTTTGTTATGCAACCTTATGATTTATTTGCATGATCATAAAGGGAATAGAAATCACTATCGGATTTCACTATTACAAATCTATATTGTCATTTAAATTTTTTTGTGATGACGTCATAAGGGGCCATTCATTAATTACGTAAGGATGATTTTGGCCATTTTTTGATCCCCCCCTACCCCCATGTAAGGGCACGTAAGATTTCGCGGACTCCCCCTCCCCCTTCTTACGTAAGATTTTATCTGGTTTTAGAAATGGATCCATTACATTAAAACTCATAATTTGAAGTAAATCAAAGATTTTTATTTTTTAGAAGATAATTTTGGTTATACCATTATATTATTATTAGATTTAGATTACGAGTATATCATTATTAGATAATTATCTAGTCTTTGGAGAATCTACTTTATAAAGTATCTTACTTTATTAAGTAAGTTTTTAAATAATCGTTAACTAAGGAAACAAATCAGTCAAACAAACTACGAATAATTTTTTGCGTAAAATTAGGAACGACTAGATTTGCAATAATCTTAAAGAAAATAAATTAAAAAATGTGTGTGTCGTCGGACGGATACAGAGAGTAAAAAAGAGTGGGTCTGAAGCCGTTATTATTGGAACAGCATAGAAATTGCGCGCGATTTTCAAAATTGTGAAATGATGTTAGTTTGATTAAAATGATATACAATTGTAACTAATCATTCAGTGCTATTATTGCGTGATAATAAAAGGATTTTTTTCAAATAATAAAAGTAAGATTAATATACAAAAAGTACGTAATATAATTTTTATTTCTAAGCTTCAAAATGTGTTAAAATAGACACATCAAAGATTTTAAAAACTTACTCAGCAATAAAAATTTTTAAAATAAAAATATGTATAAATAGAAATGTATATTAAAAAAAATAGTTCTCATATTTGTTTTCCCGAAAGTTTTGCTCTCAAATATTCATCAAACTATGTTAAAAATCGCTTATTTCGACTTATACAATCTTACGTAAGAATGGCTTTGACCCCCCTCCCCCCGAGATAAGGGCATGTAGAGATTTTGAGAACCCCCCTCCCCCTCGGGGCCCTTACGTAATTAATGAATGGCCCCTAACTAATAACAAACATTTACAAAGTTCAGCTCGATTTTTCTCAGAATTTTTGTTATGCAATCTTATGATTTATTTATATAATCATAAAGGGAAGAAAAATCACTATCGGATTCCACTATTAAAAATCTATATTGTCATTTAAATTTTTTTGTGATGTCGTCATTACTTAGAAGCAAATGAAAGTTGCAATGTGAATTGCACATATTAATGTGTATTTCTAAAAAACAAAATCGCCGTGTTTCATTATTTTTTAAAAAATATTCCATACTTTAATCCCACCCTGTATAGTCCAGTCGGCAGGGAACCAAAAGTATCTGTTTTTGGTTCTTTAGTGTTAACAGCTATCTTATTGCACAAACCTACTCAAAATAGCGTGTAGAATAATATATGTACTAAATCGTAGTGACAGCAGAAAAGTTATTAACAATTTAAGGTGCGTACTACCGTTTTCGAGGCAGTTTTTCTTCCGTAGCTCATCAGGATAACTTAGTACGAAGAAATGTTTAGTATATGATTTGCTTATCATTTGCATAAGTATCTTACATTTAATTGGTTATGTTCCAATATGGCAAAGTTACCTGCTAATCTAATAACATTTCCCATTTTTGACAGTTCACAAGTACAAATGTGAATGATGCTCATAGATACATACTTTGACGTTCTCCATTACTGAAAAGTGTTATCTTCCAATTACCACTGAACTTCATCGGCAGTTCCCAGGTTTAACAGGATCAACAGCATTAAAAAGTTTATTTTTCTGTTTAATTTTAATGTTTAGTGTATTTTCTCGGATAAACACCAATGAACTTCACATCAACCTTAAACAACATGTTTTTGGTGCGTTAAAACTGAGCGACTAAATTTAAGTGGGTGAGTCCAAACGACTGAGTGAGTCCAGATGAGTAAGTCCAAGAGTTCAAGCGAATGAGTCCAAGAGAGCGATACCAAGTGAGTTAGCCCAGATAAATGAGTCTAGGTGTGTAAATACAAGGGAGTGAGTCCAAGCGAGTGAATCTAAATTGGTGAATCCAAATGAGTGAGTCCAAGAGAGTGAGCCTAAGAGAGTGAGCCCAAGTGAATAAGTCCAAGTGAGTGAGTCCTGGTGAGTGAGTCCAAGTGATTGAATCCAAATGAATGAGTTTAAGTAAATGAGTCCAGATGAGTAGGTGTAAATGAGTGAGTCCAGATGAGTGAGTTCAAGTGAATGAATCCATATGAGTCCAAATAAGTGAGTCTAAGAGAGTGAGTCCTGGTGAGTGAGTCCAAGTGAATGAGTCCAAGTGAGTGAGTCCAGGTGACAGAGTACAAGTGAATGTGTCTAAATGATTGAGTACAAGTGAGTGAGACTAAATGACTGACTTCAAGTGAGTGAGTCCAGGTGACTGAATCCAAATGACTGAGTCCAGGTGACTGAATCCAAATGACTGAGTTCAAGTGAGTGAATCCAAGTGAGTGAGTTCAAGCGAATGAGTCCAAGAGAGCGACACCAAGTGAGTTAGCCCAGATAAATGAGTCTAGGTGTGTAAACACAAGGGAGTGAATCCAAGCGAGTGAATCTAAATTGGTGAATCCAAATGAGTGAGCCCAAGAGAGTGAGCCTAAGAGAGTGAGCCCAAGTGCATAAGTCCAAGTAAGTGAGTCCAGATGAGTGAGTTCAAGTGAATGAATCCATATGAGTCCAAATAAGTGAGTCTAAGAGAGTGAGTCCTGGTGAGTGAGTCCAAGTGAATGAGTTCAAGTGAGTGAGTCCAGGTGACAGAGTACAAGTGAATGTGTCCGACTGATTGAGTACAAGTGAATGAGACTAAATGACTGACTTCAAGTGAGTGAATCCAGATGGGTAAGTCCAAGTGAGTGAGTCCAGGTGACTGAATCCAAATGACTGAGTTCAAGTGAGTGAATCCAAGTAAGTGAGTTCAAGCGAATGAGTCCAAGAGAACGAAACCAAGTGAGTTAGCCCAGATAAATGAGTCTAGCTGTGTAAATACAAGAGAGTGAGTCCAAGCGAGTGAATCTAAATTGGTGAATCCAAATGAATGATCCCAAGAGAGTGAGCCTAAGAGAGTGAGTCCAAGTGAATAAGTCCAAGTAAGTGAGTCCTGGTGAGTGAGTCTAACTGATTGAATCCCAATGGCTGAGTTAAAGTAAATGAGTCCAGATGAGTAGGTGTAAATGAGTGAGTCCAGATGAGTGAGTTTAAGTGAATGAATCCAAGTGAGTGAGTCCAGGTGACAGAGTACAAGTGAATGAGTCCAAGTGAGTGAGTTCAGGTGACAGAGTACAAGTGAATGTGTCCAAATGATTGAGTACAAGTGAGTGAGACTAAATACTGACTTCAAGTGAGTGAATCCAAATGAGTAACTCCAAGTGAGTGAGTCCAGGTGACTGAATCCAAATGACTGAGTTCAAGAGAGTGAGTCCAAGTGAGTGAGTTCAAGTGAATGAGTCCAAGAGAGCGACACCAAGTGAGTTAGCCCAGATAAATGAGTCTAGGTGAGTCCAAGCGAGTGAATCTAAATGGGTGAATCCAAGGTGAATCCAAATGAGTGAGCCTAAGAGATTGAGCCCAAGTGAATAAGTCCAAGTGAGTGAGTCTTGGTGAGTGAGTCCAAGTGATTGAATCCAAATGACTTGAGTCCAGGTGACTGATGTGTGACTTTAAGCAATTGGGTTCAAGTGAATTATTCCAATTTTTTGAGTACTTGTGAGTGAGTCCAGTTGAGTGAGTCTAGATGAGTGAGTCCAAATGACTTAGTTTAAGTAAATTAGTCTCCACGAGTAAGCCGAAATGAGTGAACCCAAGTGAGTGAGTCCAAGCGAGCGAGCCCTGGTGCGTGAGTCCAGGTAAGTGAGTGAATCCAAATGACTGAGTTTAAGTGAGTGAGTTCAAGTGAGTGAGTCCAGGAGTTTGAGTTTAGGTGTGTGAGTCTAAGGGTGTGAGTCTAGGTGTGTGAGTCCAGGTGTGTGAGTCCAAATGACTGAGCTTAAGTACATGAGTAAGCCGAAATAAGTGAGGCCAAGTGAGTGAGTCCAAGCGAGCGAGCCCTGGTACGTGAGTCCAGGTAAGTGACTCCAGCAGAGTCCAAGTGAATGAGTCCAGATGACTGAGTTTAAGTGAGTGAGTTCAAGTGAGTGAGTTTAAGTGGGTGAGTTCAAGTGAGTGAGTACTGGAGTGTAAGTTTAGGTGTGTAAGTTTAGGTGTGTGAGTCTAAGTGTGTATGACTCCACATGCGTGAGAGTCCAAGTTTGTGAATCCAGGTGGCGCCTCCAGGTGTAGGAGTCCCAGTAAATGAGACAAAATAACTGAGTTCAAGTCAATAATTCCAGATGAGTCCACGAAAGGTATTCGAAGTGAGTGGTCCAGGTTATTGAGTCCAAGTAAATGAGTTAGTAAAGCAGATGAGTGTAAGTCCAAGTGAGTGTGTTCAGGTGTGTGAGTCCAAGAGAGTGGGTCCAAGTGAGTGAGTCTAAGGGAGTGAGTCCAAGTGAGTGAGTTCAGGTGAGTGAGTTTAAGCAACTGAGCCTAAGTGGGTAAGTCCAGGTGAGTGAATGAGTCCAAGCGAGTGAGTCCAGGTGACTGGGTCCAGGTGAGTGAGCCCAAGCGAGTGACGCCAAGTGAGTGACTCCAGGTGAGTGGTGTTAAGTGAGTTAGTTCAGGTGAGTAATTGAGTGAGTTCCAATTGAGTGCATCCAATTGAATTAATCCAAGTCCGTGAGTTGAAGTACAAGTAGTAAGTCCAAGTGAGTAAATCCAAGAGAGTGATTGCAAGAGATTAAGTCCAAGTGCGTGAATTCAAATGAGTAAATCAAAGTCAGTATCCAAGTCAGTCCAAGTTAGTGAATCCAAGAAAGTGAGTGAGTGCAAGAGAGTAAGTCCAAGTGCGTGAGTTCATGTGAGTGAATCCGAGTCAGTAAGTTCAAGTGAGTGAGTCCACGTGAGTGAGTCCAATTGCGTGAATTCAAGCGACTGAGTCCAAGTGAGTGAGTTCAAGCCAGTGTATCTAAGTACACGTGAACGAGTCAAGTTTATCTTACTCCATGCCAGGTTTAATAAAATTCTATTGCAGTTGTTCGTTCACACCGCCCCTCTTTGTTTCTGCAAATTGTCAGAGTAACCAAAAGCTTTTAAGGGACGATGGAAGATAACCTCCAAATAGAATTTCATGACACTTGGCACTGGCAATAGGAGTCATTTTAAAGCTAAATATCTTTAAGACACATAATCAGCGATTGGTGTAGTCAAACTTGAATTGAATACATTTTTGAGATTCTTATCGAATTCAAACTCTTCAATAATGAACTATCTTAATTAAAAGCTTCTTTGCTCTCTTATAGTATTAAAATGTCTAGTTAGTATGGGCTTTCTTACAGCCCATGACCACATTTCAATAGCTTCTCCTACACCTGACGTTCACGTAACAAGTGGTTTAGAAAACATGTTCTGGGCTGACATCAGATGGTAGAGGTTGCAAGCTGTGCCTGTGCAATGAGTCTTAGCTTTAGACCCATTAGGCAACATTTAAGCATACTACCACTTACTCATTATAGCGTCATTGGGATAAAAATACTTGAGCCTGTATAATATTCACTCATGTAGCTGCACTCATTCATATAAGTTATATTTGCTGCCGAACTGTGATAGGGATCAATTTTGTTTTTGCACTAAAATTGCTCAGATAGTTGGGTAATGCGTACACCAAATATCAGCATAATTAGTCCTTGTGCACTCAAGTTATTGATGCTTAACTCTTCAGACGTTCGATTTCCTATGTAAAACTATACAAAACAAGGGTTCACAAAAATCAAGATAATTCGAGATCCAGAATAGGGATCACTTTTTAATTGATATATGTTGAATAAAATGGTTCCTTCTATATCTGTTCCAAGTTTGACAGCGCTACGACTTTGTGCACATGAGATACCGCGTGGCCAAATAATCCCAGTAATAGGGTACCCTTCTTTGAAAGATAATTAATTTCTTTACTATTGAGTTTAGATAAGTTGAAATTTTTAAACTGATGAGATGTTCATACAACAGAATGAACACCTTAGAAACTTTCGGTTATCGTCTTTTTCACAACCAAAAGAGACTGTAATTTTACTGCATGGTTCGGTTGGCTTTTTATTTATAGGTGTCGCATCGGGTACCATTTGGTGCTAATGTTAGTCATTGGTTTGTAAATAAGCCAGGATGATGTGCTTAGGTTTCACAGATGATTAGCTCCAGCTGATGAGAGTAAAACAAACTTGAAACAGTCTACCCTGAAATATCACTTGTGAATTCTAGATATTTTATTATTACTGTGGGTTAATGGTGTTATAAATCTTTTATAGTTTAAATTTTCAATTTCTTTAGGATGTTTTGTCTTTGCTCCCTACTAGTCTTACAAATGGCAAATTTGTTGAGTTTGTCGGAGTTTTTAGTTACTTTTTCTTTTTAAAAATCCCTGTCTTGAGATCTTCTAATCTTTACAGCCAATTTTCGTTTAAGATTTTTATAATATTCACGCTATTGGTTGATTTATGGAATTGTCAAAAGTTGTACCAGTTTATAAGAGTATTTTTACAAACCTTTTAGTAGGTATTTGATTGTAATTTAATATAAATCTTTAAGTTGCTAATGACAAACCTTTTTTGTAGTAAATGGTACCATACTTTATTGCAATATTGAATCTTTGACTGTAAATTTGTATTGTTTGATCGAGCTTCCCAGAAGCTGCATTCGCTAATACCTCATCTTTTTTTGGAAAGAGGTTATATGTCTTTCAAAATCTTATCTTTTCTAGTACGTATCTTTTTCTAATACAATACAAATATAACATAATAAATGTTGTTTCCAGAATTTCAATTTCAGAAAAATTTACAATAGAGAAGTCGCTGCAATAAATGAAGGTTCACTCCACTGGGTAATGAATAATTTTATATCCAGACGTAAAAAGTGTATTGAAGTTGGCGAGGGTCACTTAGATGGTCTAATCTTTAAAGATTAAGCAAATATCCACCCTGTTTGCCAAGTTTCAAAGATTAGGCTTAATTTCATCCAATAAATTTTAATAGAACTTATGGGTATAAGCTAATGCTCATGTATGTAGTATTTCGTACATTCGGAATAAATAGATGATAATGATTTATTATAGCGGAAAACAACTTGAGTTAGGTAATATTACTTGGTAGTGGCACTTCCAGAATCGCCTTTTTTCTCGATTCCTCGTGAATTATGCTTTTATCGATGCCTATTTTTTCCTAAAATTTCAAAAACTTTACACAGTCTTTCAATATGTAACTTTTTGTTTGGCGTAGATTTCAAAATACCATCTCAAAACAGATAACTCAGGGAATATTAACAAATAAATGATCAATATTTCTTTGAAAGATTGAACCCTGGTATACTTTATGTGTTTGAAACGAGAATGTGTTTATCTATCTAGATTTAAAACCTTTTGAAACTTCGTCCATGTTTGTTTGTTTTTATTTTTAATATATGTATTTCAACGATAATGATTGATGTAACGGTAATGATTGATGTAATTTTTCGATTAAATTTGATTGTCGTTTTTAAAATTAAATTGCAACAGACTTTTTAATGCTGTAAACGCCTTAAAAAACCCTGACGCTACACTGTTTAGATTTTGGTTATTTACGAGCTGGATCTGTATTTTCAGACCAAATAGTTTCGGTTCAAATTTGACATTGATATTTGCAATAATTTCAAAACTTAACAGGTGTACAGACAAAGACAAAAACAACAGGATTTTTTTCCTCCAGGGATGTCTGTCGTGTTATTTAGGTCATATAACGTCGAGAAATGAAGAAAGGTATTTTTTATACCTCATCCTTTGTTAATTATTCAAAAATACAAAAAAATTGTAGGCGTGACATTATATTATTTAATAAAATATTAAACATATATGATTTTCTTCCATTAGAATATAAACGAAACAAATTTACATTATTATAATCTGAAAATTCGTTTCTAACAGAACTATATCTCGAAATATCTTATATGTATAAATTTAAAGGTCCGTTTTGTTTAATGGCATACTTTCAGCAGGTGTCCTCGAACTCAGCAATTATAGCAGACATAAACACGGACTTGATAAACAGAATCTGCTGAATAGTGAGAAGTATCATAGTTTTATACCTTGTAAACTTGACAACGTTGATGGAGGCGTATTCGAACGCTTAATTTGCCAAAATTATATACACGGAGGTGAATACGAGCGGTCTATGTACGGAGGCTGACACGAACGCGCACTATACAGAAGCATGTATATCTAAAAAATTAAATAAAATTACCCCTCTTGGTGGATTTAGGAGTGTTAGTTCAAGAAAAAGTCTGTGACAATAGAATAATTAATATACAATCATTATTAATGGCGGAGTTGTGGTCGTCTGTTCAGTATACGGAGGCGAACACGATACAAAAGCACATATATATATATATATATATATATATATATATATATATATATATATATATATATATCTATTTTCGTAACAAATCGAGATCCGAATAAATTTAGGACAACCCGAGATCCACCAAAAGGTTAAGAGTTACGCATGTATATTTCCTGTTGATAGAGTTATAATTTACGACTTAGCCACTACCCCCTCAGAGGGGAACAGATTTTGCAATTAAAATTTTATTTATAAATCCATAACGCAGCGAGATCCGTAAACAAGTCGAGGTCCATTTTTGTATATAGCAAAATATGTATACCAACGTGAGATCCTGCAGCGTTGCCACCGTATTCGACAGATATTTACCACAAAACTCACAAACGAGGGTCATTATGACAACCAGATGTTGTAAAAGGGACTGTTAAAATGACTTGACCTGGAATTTCATACAATAGAAAAAGGACAAGTTTTGTTTGAAAGTATAAAATTATTATTCATGTTATTCTGCATGTTAGATTTAATATGATATAGTTATCTGTTAATAATTTTATACAATACAATTACTTAAAGATGTACTATTGTTTTCATAATGATCTAGGACAGCAAGGCTATTTTTTATTATTTTATGCTATACATTTACACTAAAAGAAATGAATTAAATAGTATTATATTAGCCTTGTTGCCCGAGATCATTATGAAATCAATAGTACATATTAACCTTTAATGTTTTTAACTTCCTTAAAAATATTTTATTTAAAAGAGAAAAAAGGGCAAAAGTTAAAAATATGAAAGGTTAATATGTACATCTTTAAATTGTATTATATAAAATTATTAACAGATAACTATATTATATTAAACCTAACATGCCACCCGCCTTGAAACTATTGATTTTAAAAATAAAGCAAATAAAGATTATTGAAATTGAAAGACTAAAGTATAAGATTGTTTTTAATTACTACCATTTTCATATTTTATTTTTGCACATATGTATCATTAATCGCATCACGCAAAATACAGTTTTACGTGCATTTTGTTTCAAACCCTAATATTATCTCCCCTAATTATGTCAAATGAAAGATATTAAGGAATGCTATAAAGAAAAAATTACGAATTGAATGATGCCTTTGGTTACGGATTGCATTTGATTATAACCGGGAAAAGTAAAGAAAATAAAACTTCCGTTTATGCAAAAAAACCTGCTATGCCTAGGAAACATTGGAATGATCATAAATCACTTATTTCAATTGGAAAACATTAGAATTGCGGAGAAAATATTTGCTTCATACGTCAAAATTATTTTGAAAGATTGAATTCTTTGTGTTTTGAGGTATTTTTGAATCTAATATCTATGTACTTTGTTCATAATGTTTATATGGTCTAATAAAATCATTGCTTTCGCAACCATTAAGAATCTTTATTTCCAGAATTTGTTGCCTAAACCATCAGTCATAAGTACATCTTGTATGTGGAGTGCCATTCGATTGTAACTTCGTTCGTTATATGTAATACAAATCCAATAGTCAAGCAGTTCAATATAATCTTACGTTATAAACTCCATTATCAACAATTGGGATAAGGAAATAATGAAAATAAATATGTTAAAAGTTGATATTGATAATTTAATATAAGAAAATAATAAAATATAATATTCAATATACGAATCAAAAAAGGACCTTAACAAATATAGAGATTGTAAGACAACGGCAATTATATCACAAAAATCAACCATAAAATGCAAACATTAATGATAAAAATACAAATATTAAAACCAAGGTTTTGATATTAGCGGACAGTCATGGTCGAGGATTAACGGACAAATTTCAATTAAACTTTGGTAGTATGTCGGTATGATAGATCGGGTATGTTCTGATTTCAAAAAGGAAGACTATATTATAATTTCTGCAGGTTCAAATAATTCAGTAAAAGGCAATAAGATTAGGGCTGATTCTATACCGAAATTACCTAAAATTACTTAATAAATACAAATGTAATAATTGTAACTGTTCCGTACAGGACCTTCAATCGTACGGGTGTTTAATAATTTCATCTACGAAAAATAACGTGCAGTTGTACAGTGAAATTATTGTAAAAACTAATTTTCTTCTGTTTGATTTAAATCCAATAGTTGCGAAAGCTGATTATACTATTCATGGTCATCTTAATTTGAACGGTAAAGAAAAACTATGCTGTAATTTGGTTAATTTTATTATGAACATTAAAGCCCCAACAAAAAGTGAAACAAAGGCGAAAGATAACAAATGTGCATGGATAAACAATTCAAATCTAATAGTTGCTATTAATGGTAACCGAAATGTGAGTGCCAACAACAGTTTCGGCTCATATTCCCGACAAACTGCATCACATTATCCTAATCTACCACGTTCGAATGAAGAATTACAACAACCAACTTTGCTCAACAATCGGTCTTTTTTTAATTGTTCGTCGTCAATACATTCAAGCAAATGGGGGCAAATTTGGGGTATATTACTTAAACATTTGTAGTTTCTTAGCACACAAATATGAAGTACATCAATTTATAGCTGCGTTTCAACCTTCAGTGTTGTGCTTATCAGAAACGACAGTTACTGCGGATATTTTAGAATGTGAGACAGAAATAAAGGGGTATTACGTTGTTGTATGCTTTTCTGATAATAGGTACACAGGTGGTGTTATAATGTTTATAAACCGTAAATATAAATTTATGATTATTAATAATATTAGTGTTGCCAATACGTTTTAACCCCGCTTAATTGTGATAATCCTCCTGTATTAAATAATAGATGTTGTAGGTTAGTAAAATTTGAAAAAAAATTATATTAAATGTTCAGAAAAATTTATAACACTTGAAAAGGTCAAGTCTAGTCCAGATGAATTTGGGCTGTCCATTATTAAGCCACTCATCGACCGTTTAAGTTATCCATTAATGCATCTTATTAATTCTTCCCTGGAAACTGGTTGTGTTCCAGATAGTTTAAAAGTTAATACTGTTACACCTATACCTAAAGTGAATAACACAAATAAAGCCTCTGAAGTCCGCCCAGTTTAATCGTTTTTTTCTTCACCTTTTATTTTAAGAGTCACTAGACGTATAATATTGTCTTTTCCTAGACATACCTGGATTGCTCTTTTCAAATAGTGTTTAGTACTTTTGATTCCAGCCTCTCACAGAAATCATAGACCTCCAAAATGTGGCAAGTTGTAGGGAATAAAATGCCAAGTGATACCTCCATGCAATAAAGATTGTATTGTTTGATCAAAATTGTTGTTTACAAACTACCCTAGTTTTTTTATTTCGTTGTTGGCGCCAACGAAATTACATAGTACCATTATAGCTAAAAATCTCTAAAGACTTTCCTCGGCGCAAAATAAATCTTTTGAACGTGGCTAAAAATGCACCGTTTGTCTTTAATTAAGAATAGACCTGCCTAGTCGATGCCGATTGAGTGAAATGAGCCACAGCGGTTCTTTGAACGGGTAAATGGCCCATGATTGGTGCAACAGGTTGAGCCTTAAACCTAAAGCATTTGCAGCAATTTCTTACCGTCATTGCCAAAATGACGGTAATTTTTGGAAACAGCATAGCAAATATGCTGTTTCCAAAAATAGCTCAGAATATTTCATGTATAGTACTTAATAATAATTTTGGACCAGTATGCATATAATTTTAAATGCTCGCTTTCAAAAAGTCATTTAATTAGATAATTATTTTTATGAAATAAAATATGTTTTTATTAAAAGAAAATTTGTGATAGGTAACTTTGTTTACTACCTACTCTCGAGAGACCCTGATTGTCAATGAATGGTGAGATGCTTAAAAGATGTTTTTTTTTCTAATTTTTCCTTGTTTTAAATTGTTAATTTCCTTAGAAAAGCATACATTCTGAACAAGTCTTATTAATGAATTTAAAGCATTTTTAAGTTCAGCAATTGAAAAATTTCTGTTAAAATTTCGACATTCTGATGGAAGTAAACAGTTATTTTTGAATCTGAAACAGACTGCAGCAATTTTGAGTAATCTGTTTAGAGACGAATATTTTTCAATAATTGATTGGTATTGGTGACATTTGTATTACTATCGCTGGTAATGAGATGATAGATATTTTGGACTCTATCTAGAATACAAATTATTGTATAAAATTATTAACAGATAACTATATTATATTTAACCTAACAATAATTATAATCAGTTTCCGACTACGGTCAATGTCAGAAGCAGTTAAATTTACGGAATAAGTAAAAGCCCGTATTGTAAATATATGGACATATAACAAAAAGTATTTTTGTTCTCATAACTACATTAATCGCTGGTTAGGAAATTTCACGAGGCCTACAGAGCACCCTGGAGTTTGTTTATAATAGATAAAAATGAAACCCTCTGATAACTAGTGTTTATTTTTACAATAAAAATAGTACCTACTTTTGTATTGTGAATTACTTAAAAAACTAAATTTCCTATAATACTATAGATAAATTACGGTAATCAGATGTTTAGATCATTTAATCCTACTGTTTTTAAAAGGGCGACATAATTCCCATTCCGATACTTATATCAATATTTTCTCTTTGTAGGTTACCTCTAAACTTACTAAACGTCCTGATAGTTATGCAAAAATTTTATAGAAGGTTCCGCAATGGTAATTGTAGCTCCATCGTTGGATTTGATATTTACTTTCAGAAAAGAAATGCTGAAATAGTGATAATTAACCTTGTATAAATAACATCTTAAAAACTGTACGCCATCATGTGCAAATAATACTTGATAAGAATATAAATAAATACAATATTCCGTTAACAGTATATAAGAAAATTATTACAATGGTGTATAACCAAAAGAGTATTGAAGGGAAATTCTGGTTATTAATTAATTTGATAGGTTATTTTGATGAACTACTTTAGTAAATTTGTATTTTATTTTAATCATTAGTACGTATAAGTGATAAAAAAACATTTGAATTAAAGAAAGGAAATCGATTTATTCATTTCTTAAGTAAATACGGCAATTTTTGATTTGACCCTACTCAACCCATTTGAGGCAAGGCATTAATTGTGCTACTGGGATATCTACATACAATTTATTATAAAAACTGCTCACCTATGCTCATTTTTCAATTTATACTATTTTCAAGCCAAAATTAGCCAAGGCCTACCAATATTAAAATAGTTTTCAGCTGGAATTTTGTTAATTCTATAAATTAATTTTAAAAAGGAAACTTCATGGGGTTCAGTCTTTGATGTATTTTATTAATTAATCCATCAAAACAACAACGTTTCGACAATGATTTGTCTTTATCAAGATCTAAAACAATTTTAAATACAATTACGCATAAGTTAAAACCTTATTAAAATTATAAAATTGGCACTAAATGTTATCATAGGTTAAAGTTTTCGTTAAAGTTTAAATCTAACATTTTAATAGATTAAGTAATTTAAGTACAAATATAATTGATTTTCAACATTGCACATTCTAAATTAAAAATCAACAAAACTAAGTATTGACTAAAATAAATAATCGTTTTTAAAAAAACTTTAACGTATGATAACATTAAGTGCCAAGTTTATAATTTTAATTAAGGTTTTAAATTATGTGTAATTATATTTAAAATTGTTTTTCTTGATAAATACAAGAAATCCTTTTTAAAAGGATAAGTTTCCCTTTTAAAATTAATTGCAACAGTCGTGATAATAACAAAATCTATAAATTACGTTAAACAATATGTATGGACTGGACAGAAACATACAGCATGTATTTAAAACAAGAGTGATAGTGCCCAAATGTGTGCTTTTTATAAATAAAACATTGGAATTTTTTTCTTACTTTAGACAAAACTAAAAATATTTTTGTTATTCAAATGTTAGTTAAGTAATGCTAATAATACTTGGGATATCACTTTCTTCCCATTTAACAGAATTTATACTATCGCTATTTATAAGAACCGCATACCCATGTATAGAAGTGATTTTAAAAATAAACAACCCAGTTCGATGACTAAGAAGGCGTGACAATATCGTTTTCCAAGAATTCAAGCTGCAAATACATCTGCGATGTTGTCAAGCATACCGGATCTCGATTTGACTGTAACGTACAATTTGAAGTTATATACACAAAAGGCGCTGTAGTGCCCCCTACAGTAAGGTTAGATGAACTGCCAGAGTATAAAATTGCACGAAATGGGTACAAAGTGAGCTCCTACCAAAAATTTGAATTTCTTCTTCCCTTCACATCGCACATTGAATGAGTAAGATATACACACAGATACAAAACGAGATCCAAAATCGGATCTCGCCTTGCAAAAGGGATCTCATCTTGTATAGTTTGTAAATCCAAATGATCTCGACTTGTAACGAAAATATATATATATATATATATATATATATATATATATATATATATATATATATATATATATATATATATATATATATATATCTATAGGGCACCACTATGCGTCCCTCCATGTAAAATCTTAGGTTCAAGCAGCGTCCGAAGTCACTCGGCGTCCGGATATACCGACGCTGGGTGACTAGTGCCTCAAAATTGCACCATATGAAGCTTAAAGTGTCTAGATGACGAAAATGTAAAAATTAGTTGTGCGCAGTTTGACACCCATTCCTGATTCGTGTATAAAATCGTAGTTCGAGCGTTTGCCACACGCAGCGCTAATAGCGCGGGATTTGAATACATTTGTATACAAATTTATGGCATAGGTTTACCCTGCGACCGCATATTTAACAAGAATTGTGTTGGTAACACTGATTCCTTTGTGTCTAGACAGTGACGTCATTTCAACGGGACTTCACTTTATGCATTGTATTTCTGAGTAAAGATTGCGTCATTTAAGGTGACAAAAATTCGTATATATTATATTTTGTTAAAGCTATTTAAGAAACACTTTTAATACGTTTCATTTATGCGTCATGTAAATTTCGTTTAAACCGGTTTTAATTGCTCCTACAAATGGGCGATAATTTTAATAAAATCGTAAGATTTAATAAGATTTAATTCAAAGCTCTATTGGTTTAAGTGAAACAAACGTAACCATTATTATATTATCATTCAGTATTTAATCAATCACTGATGCTGTTAGCTAGTAATAAATCTGGCTGTTTAATCTTATCCCAAATTATATTTTAAAATTTTTAAAACCCATATGTTTGTGTGGCAGACAGTGACATCATTTCAAACGGGACTTCTTATGCATTAAAATATTGAAATTAAATAACTTTTACAACTTCTAATTTGTTAGATGACATACAAACTTGAGATTTGGCACAATTATAGGAATTGGGATTCTTGTAAGGAGGAAAATAAAAAAATATATTTATGTCAACCCTCGCACAGTTAGGGGTTGTAAAACTTCTAGATGACTTAGAAACTTGAAATTTGGTGTAATAATAGGATTTAAGATTCTTATAAAGAAAAATATCAAAAAGTGTTGTCAACCCCTGCACCCCGTTCGGGGGTTGTAAAACTTCTAGATGACATACAAACTTGAGATTTGGCACAATTATAGGAACTGGGATTCTTGTACAGAGAAAAATAAAAAAATATTTTTATGTCAACCCTCTCACACCCTTTTAGGAGTTGTAAAACTTCTAGATGACTTAGAAACTTGAAATTTGGTGTAATTATAGGATTTATGATTCTTATAAAAAAAAATATAAAAAAATGTTATGATGTCAACCCCTGCACCCCGTTCGGGGGTTGTAAAACTTCTAGATGACACACAAACTTGAGATTTGGCACAATTATAGTAATTGGGATTCTTGTACAGAGAAAAATAAAATTATATATTATTATGTCAACCCTCGCCCCCCCTTTTAGGGGTTGTAAAACTTCTAGATAACTTAGAAACTTGAAATTTGGTGTAATTATAGGATTTAAGATTCTTATAAAGAAAAATATAAGTAAATGTTATGATGTCAAACCCTGCACCCCGTTCGGGGGTTGTAAAACTTCTAGATGACATACAAACTTGAGATTTGGCACAATTATATATATATATATATATATATATATATATATATATATATATATATATATATATATATATATATATATATATATATATTGTAATGATATTTTGACCAAGTTCAAGTTAATAAAAGTTCATTATTGTTTTAAAATTGCTTGATGAACAGAGATGAGGTAGTTTTGATGTTGAACATTCATAACATTGACTTTCATATAAAATCATTAATGAAAACAGAGTTCAAGTTTAAATTTATCTATTTAGTTTATTGTTGTTACATAAAAGAAGTATTTGGGTTGATAGGTTATCACATCTGAAGCTCAAACCTGAAAAGAAAATTGTTAATTAGAATTAAGGAAAAGTTGTAAAATAGCTTTTAGTACATTTAAAAATAGTCAAAACATAGCATTCTAGTTTAAATATCAATCAAAATTTATCCATAACAACCATTCTTCAATAATAATGCATGGTTGCAATGGAAATATCTAAATAATGAGATACTAAATAATCATCTAAGAAAAGTTAATTTTGTATTTTAAATTATGAAACAAAGAAAGAAAAATATGAAGGTAATAAGAATGGTGGTTTCTAGGGAGGTTGTTAGAAAAAACATTTTGTTAAATTGATATAATAATTCTTGTAAGGGAAGATGTAATAATTTTTGTTAATGAAAAATAAAGATTAAAAACCAGTTTAAAATATAGTAAAGGTGTTATTTATTTAACCAACGAATACCAGAAGCAGTTTATAGAAAAAGAAGTTTTAAAACATGGAAAAATACTTACTACCAAAAGATGTCCGAACTGAATACAGGCGCAAGACCTTCAAAGTTTTACTTTGATCCTAGAAGAAGAGAATAGTTATTTCAATTATAAAGGTAACGACAAACAGGTACTCTTGACCTACAACATTCTTAGCTGTCTGGAAATTCGACGTATCCTGAGTTACGCAAGTTCCCGAATCCAGGGCAGTTCGAGAGAGCGAGCGGCGTGCCGGTTCCTGAGAAAGGGTTACAAGAAGGGAGAAGCATTATTAACTACATAACAAAAAAGGTTTGTGAAAGTGTGATTATAAAGCAGAGCATTAGTGTACTTACTACAAGAAGGTTAATAAAGTGCAATTTTATGTTTTAATTCGGAGGTAAAATCAACGTACCATTATTATTGTAAAAAGGCTTCAAGCAGAGGATGCACATAACCTAAAAAGCAATAGTTTAATTAATTTATTTAACTAAAATATTGATCAAACTTACCTCATTTCATAAAGTTGCAGTTCATAATAAGTGTGGTTATGACGAAACGTCAGAATATTAATTTTTCAGGGTTAAGCAAAGTTTCCCATTAAATAAATTTCTCAATAGTTAAAGATTACTTAAAATTCCATTGTTATATAATATTTTTAGTTAAAGTTTTAAAATTTTCAAGAAAAGGAACCCATACTTGAAAATTCAATTATAATTATTTTAGTCTCATTGTGTAGAGAAAATATTGTAAAGGCAAATAAAAATTAGTAAAGGCGACCCTGAGAGATAACAATCTAGCGAGTGCAGTTCATAATTAAACTAAACATAAAGGCATTCTATTTGCATAGCTGCATAACATCGCAATATATATATATATATATATATATATATATATATATATACACATTAGGCGGCATTACCAAGCCTAAAACAGAGTGTTCTCCTATCTATACGAAGCCCGGCACCAACTTACGCAGCCCGGTTCTGGGCTTCGTAAATTTTATGTGTATAATAGTGTTTTCTTGATTAAGCATCATCAGGAGATGCGGAATCTCGATTTTCGAAATGGCGGGTAAAGACCGTCATATATCTCAAAATACACACGTTTAGTTCAAGGGAAATAAATATAGGGGGCCAACGATCGGTGTTGTATATATACTGTAGACATCAAACTGACCTTACGCGCGATGCAAATTACACGCATTATACGAGTCCCAGCGATCTGGCAATGGGGCTTGAAAGTCAAGTGTTTGGATTATTGATTTTTCTATAACTTTACACATTTTTATACCATAAGAGTGGTTAACGTATGTAGGGGACTGGTTCCCGCGCAAATTCGTTTCCTGCATATTTGTACATTTGCACACATTTAATATTGATTTTTGTAACAAACTTGTATTTTCTTTAAAATTATTTCCTAAGTTTCCGTTTCTTCATGAAAATTTTTAATTTATTATTATATTAATTTGGTAGTTTGTATAGCTATTTATTATAAAAACAAAACCCACACTATAGTATTTGTAGTTGCAGATAGGGAATTTTTAAAATTTCTAATTATACATTTTCTATTTTCGTTGATTTTTTGGTGATATTAGGTACATATTTTATTTCTTGAACAATATCTCTCATAAAATAGGGTGATGTAGGCTTTTTGTAAGAATTCTACAATAATTAGTTATAATTAGCTACGTAGATTTTTCGCTGTAATTAACTTTTTAAATAATAAAGTGAAGATTGAAATGTTTTTATTTGAAAAAAATACCTGATAATTTATGAAAATTGGTAAATGGGTAATTATGAAATAAAATTGAAGAAACTACACGCAATTTGTTTCAAAGATTGATTACAAAATAATGGGTCATGTGAATAAAATGTAAGGTGTTTTTACTATTAATAAAAGATAACAGTTATGATTTTTAATTATTAAGAATAAAATAGATGTATGTATAGTAAAATAAAAGCTTTTGCCACATCTTATTCGCATTAATTACATTTTAGATTTCAGATCATGTTCTACATGCGTGATTAAATGAATATTAAGTTACCTAGGAAATCGCCTTTTGCGCACCGATTTTGATGATTTTTTTAAATTGTAGGTAATCGACTATATTTCAAAGTCTAAATGTTAGATTTGTCCGCTAATGCCCTGTTTAATTGTTGTTAACAAATTTTTATTTTTTTCATAAGGGGCTAATTAATAATTAAATATTTTTTATTATAATTGAATAAAGTTGGCTACTTATAGGTTTTTAGGGTCGTAGATTACGAATCCGTGGTCCAAATTGGTTCAAATAGATTTTTCTCTTTGCCCCTAAAAAAAAACTTTTTGAATGCAAAACTGTTTCTTCTTATTATTATTTTGAAAAGCATTCTTCATCAGAGAAATTTTCATCTAAATCTTCTTTTTCATTAATGTTTCCTACGTTTGGATATTTCCAAAGATTTGGAGATTTCAGTTTTGTTTTCGACTATGCTTCAAAATTGGCTATAAGTGGATTCGAAGATGCCAAACATAAGTTGAGAATTTTCTCATTAGTTTCTTATCTGGAAGATTTGCATGGATGACCTGTTCTAAATTAACTAATCAGCTTTATTTATTTCTTCTAAATAGCTTGAAATCTTTTTTCTCGCTTCTTCGCTAACTGTTCATCTGTATCTTTTTGATGGACCAGCATTTTATGCCTCGAAGGTTAGTTAGAGTACCATAAACATTTTCTGCAGTTTCCTTGGTTGAATGGTCTTGAGCTTTTCAACATTTATTTCATATCAACATGCAACTGTTTGCATAATATCAAATCTATTAATAAATTATCTCTGTCTTAATTTCTGTAATTTCTGCAGAAGTCGCAAGCGCTTTGAAAAAGCACCTGGCAGTATTACTGTCGTTGGTACTATGTCTCTCAATAGCAGTAGAATTGACATTAAATAATGTCATGTTTTATGTTATTATTTATAATAATAATTACCCAATAAAACATGTTATTTAAATAATTAATTTATTAACGTGTTCGATTTACTAATGTCAAACTAGTACAATGTTTGTTTATCTATCTGTAACTAGATCCCTGTATTACATCTCTCTTTTACTAATAAAATATGTTAATATCAGTGGATTGATTATCAATAGATTAATTTTAAGGTGTTTATTTCATTTACAATAATACAAAATTACATTGTGACATTTCTTAATGGAAACTTCTTTGACATACAATTTGTATATTTTTGTTGCTATGTCAACACATTTCCTGTCAAGTTTACCAACATAAAAACATAATATTTGAGAATATTTAACACCCTCCCTCAAACTTGACAGAATTAACTGAATCGTAACATTTTAACTAGATTAACAAATTTCACAAGACATAACGATTTGGTAAAAATATCTGCTAACTGATCACGTGTATTAATATAGATTACCTTTACAATACCTTTAACTATCAACTCTAATACAAAATTAAACTTAACATCAATATGTTTACATCTTTTGTTATTTTCAAAATTTTGAAGAAGTTTAATAGTACTTTGATTATCTTCAAACAAAGTAAATGGTAATGTATAATTAATCTGTAAATCATCTAGCAAATTCTTCAAATATAAGAGTTCACAACTAGCCATACATACAGCTACAAATTCCGATTCAGTACTGGACAAAGCCACAACTGATTGTTTCTTTGAACTCCAAGATACAAGATTATCAAACAACTTAAAACAGTATCCACTAATAGATTTTCGATCAGTTGTTTCATTTGCCCAATCTGCATCAGCATACCCAATTAAATTTTTATCAGATGAATGGAAAGTTAATTTTAACTCTATTGTAAACTTTAAATATTTCAATACTCTTAATAAATGCTTAAAATGTACATCTGTTGCACAATCTTGAAATCTGCCAAAATAACTTACACAATAGCAGATATCTGGTCTTGTGCCCATCATATACATCAGTGAACCTAAAAGTTCTTTTTCGTTGACCGTTTGTTAATGTCAATATTAATGAATGATTTTTTCTAAAAAAGGATGTATTAATGGACGTCATTAATACACTCTTTTTTATTAAGTAACTGTTTTGTGAAAAAAGGATGCATTAATGGACCTCATTAATACACTCTTTTTCATTAATAAACCCGTTTGTGATTTTGACGTTTTGATGATGTTTTACTTTGGGCAACCAGATATACGCACAAGTTTGGATTCGGTATTATTTGAAATTTTCTATCTTAAAATCGAAGAATTTTACGGTCAACGAAAAACTGTTGTAATCAATTCGTTTGTTAATGAGCAACTAATGATCTCAACTATTAAAGGCACTCACTCCCTATCGCTCGTTCGTGCTTTAAACAGTTTCGATCATTAATCGCTTTCATTAACAAACTAATTTATTAAATAACTATTATAAGGTAGTTTTGTTTTTAAATTTTCGTCGCAGTTTTTTTCCAGAATTAAATTATTTTCAATAGGTGTTTTAAAACTCTTACAATCTTCTACATTAAATCTTTTTACTAAATTCTTAATTGCTGATACTTGATCGATAGTTATAGTTTTGTGTTTAGAATCCCTACTAATTTTTATTCCTAAGAAATTGTTAACATGGTCTAACTTTTTCATTTTAAAAGTTTCACACAATTTTAATCTTACATAGTCTGCAAAATCTTTATTATTAAATGCTAACAAAATATCATCCACATATAACAGTAAATAGCATTGTATATTCTGTTTAAGAAAAGTGAACAAACAGTAATCAGATTTTGACCGTTTGAAATTCAAACTTAACATAAAATTATTAAATCTTTCGTTCCACACTTTAGGAGCTTGTTTTAAACCATAGATAGCTTTATTTAATAAGCATACTTTGTTTTTATCATTTTCATTAATCTCTAAACCCTCGGGAATCTTCATATGAACTTTTTCTTTTATAACACCATTTAAGAAAGCATTTTTAACATCTAATTGTTCCAAATGTAAATTCTGATTCATACAAATTGATAATAAAATTCTTAATGTTGACAACCTTGCCACTGGTGCATGAATTTGAGAAAAATCACTAACATCCTGTTCGAAACCTCTAGCAACCAATCTTGCTTTATAAATTAATTTCCCTTCTTCGTTCTCTTTTACTCTAAATACCCATCTATTGCTTATGATTTCTTCATCACACGGTTTATCGACTAATTCCCATGTCTGATTATCTTGTAAAGCATCTAACTCATCTTCAATAGCTTTTTCCCAGTGACCCCATTTTAAGCTTCTCTTTGCTTCTGCATATGACTTAGGAACATCACAAAAGTTACTTAATAATGCTAGACAACCAAAATCAACTTCATAATCCTGAAGATGTAAGGGTAACTTTCTATTTCGTGTTGGTCTTGCTTCATCACTTTTAATTTCAGGTATTTCAACTTCTGAATCTACTTTTTCTTCTTGAACTTCATTTTCCTCATCATTTTCACTTTCATACAGTTCATTTTCTTTTTGATTACTTTTCACCATACAGAAATTATCTTCATAAAAAATTACGTTTCTACTGTGAATAATCTTATTTTCCTCTTCATTTAGTAGCCTATTACACCTGTTTCGCATAATGGTAACCGTTATTTTGTAACCTTTGTAGACGATTATTCAAGGTTCGTAATGGTATATGTAATACAATCTAAAGATAAAGTTTTTCAATGTTTCAAACATTATGAAACCAAGGTAACAGCATTATTCTGTGGTAGAAAAGTATCAAAAGTCAGATGTGATAACGGGAGGGAATATTGCTCAAAACTATTTACTGATTTTTGTACAGATAAAGGCATTCAAATTTCGTATACTCCACCATATACTCCTCAATTAAACGGTGTTGCAGAAAGGATGAATCAAACTTTAATGGATAAAGCAAGAGCAATGATTATGCAAGCCGGTATGAGTAAAATTTATTGGGAAGAAGCAGTTCTCACTGCTGCTTATATAACAAATCGAACACAGTCTGTTTTAATTAAAAATAAAACCCGTTATGAATTATGGTTAAAAAGAAAGCCAAATGTGGCCAATATGCGTATTTTTGGTTGTATAGCTTATGCACGAATACCTGATTCACTTAGAACAAAATTAGACGATAAAGGAGTAAAATGTAGATTTATAGGATATGCAGAAAATGGTTATAGGTTACTAAATGAAGAGGAAAATAAGATTATTCACAGTAGAAACGTAATTTTTGATGAAGATAATTCTGTCAAGTTTGAGGGAGGGTGTTAAATATTCTCAAATATTATGTTTTTATGTTGGTAAACTTGACAGGAAATGTGTTGACATAGCAACAAAAATAAACAAATATAATGTCAAAGAAGTTTCCATTAAGAAATGTCACAATGTAATTTTGTATTATTGTAAATGAAATAAACACCTTAAAATTAATCTATTGATAATCAATCCACTGATATTAACGCAGTGGAAGCGTGCTGGGCCCATAACCAATGTTAATATCAGTGGATTGATTATCAATAGATTAATTTTAAGGTGTTTATTTCATTTACAATAATACAAAATTACATTGTGACATTTCTTAATGGAAACTTCTTTGACATACAATTTGTATATTTTTGTTGCTATGTCAACACATTTCCTGTCAAGTTTACCAACATAAAAACATAATATTTGAGAATATTTAACAAAATAAATAAATTACACATCATTCATTTAACAAATAACATATATCAATCACAACACATCAACTAATTCTGCAGTTATAAATTCAGTCTGTTTGGTTTCTTAATTACTCTACCATATCTTGATATAAGTATATTGTTGTTGAAGAAATTGATCATTCGTTGCTTGTGCTTTTGGTTCTTGATTTGACACACTACTGTCAACTGCTTAACATCATCGCCATGATTTATTTATTGTAGCTCTGGGTGATTTCTTTTGATGAACCATGAATTTCTTCGATATTGTGTACCATCTGGTGTTTGTACAATAGGGTGGTCCAACAAAAAAGCAAAGTCGGAAATCCTATGCTCTCACCCCCTAGGATTATTGTATATCGAAAAAAGAAGTACCCCTATTTTTTATTTTGAAATCGAACGATGTTTAGGGGTGCCTCGAAGCCCTTAAAGTTTCCCATGTATTTTATATGAGAAAAAAAACACGTTTTCGTAGATTTGGCATAGAATCCTAGAAAATCAATATTTTTCAACCGGGCTACTGTGTTTCTCTTCAGAAATGTTTAGAGAATGACATCCAATAATTTATTTGTTAAATTTTTTATATTAACTATTTTTTACAGACCCGCAAAAAACCCCATAAATGAAAGAAACAGAAAAATCGTTAAAAAATATTTATTACTATTTTTTAATATAAAATATTTTGATAAATAAATTATTGGATGTCATTTTCTGAACATTTCTGAAGAGAAACAGAGTAGTCCCATTGAAAAATATTGATTTTCTAAAATTCTATACCAAACCTATGAAAGAGTTTTTTTTCCCATATAAAATACATTGGAACCTTTAAGGGCTTTGAGGCACCCCTAAACATCGTCCGATTTCAAAATAAAAAATAGTGGTACTTTTTTTTTCGATATACAATAATCCTAGGGGGTGAGAACATAAGATTTCCGACTTTGCTTTTTTTGTTGGACCACCCTATTGTACAATCCACGAGCTTGGTTCTTCTGCCTTCTTTACAACTGTTGCAGGAGTCCATTCCTTGTGTCTCTTTCTAATTAATACTTTTTCATCATTTTAAAATTCTGGTAAATTTGCTTTTGCTCTATCTGCACATTTCTTCTCTTTTAGTTTAATATTTTTCAACTTTTCAGAAACATTTTTAACTGTTTCAGGTAATAATAACTTTGTATTAATGGGAATGAACGTTTTAGTTCTTCGACCCATTAATCTTTGCATTGGAGAACCTAGGGTGTCTCTTGGTGTGTTTCTGTGATGTAAAAGGGCTAACTGGATATCTGAACCTTCTTCTATACATTTATCTAGTATCGATCTTGCTTCTTGTACATATCGCTCTGCTAAACCATTCGGTCTGGGAAACTGTGGACTGGAAACTCTATGTTCAAACCTCCATCTTCTAGCAAATTCTTTAAATTCTTCAGATACATATTGTTTTCCTCCATCTGTACGAAGAATATCAGGTATTCCAAATGTAGCAAACCAACATCTAAATGCTCGAGTTATTGACCTGCTGGTTAAGCTTCATAATTGCACGAAGTCAAAATAACCTGAATAGCTATCTGCCATTAGCAAGTATTCCTTGTCCTTCAAATGATAAATATCAGAAGCGAATATTTGCCATGGCCGTTCTGGATACTCTTGAAGTAAAATTTTTTCTTTAGGATTCTCTTTTTGTTCCTTCGTACCAATCTTGCAGTTTTGCACCAATTTAATAATGTCTACAGACATTCTTGGCCAAAATACGCAAAATCTCTGGCCAATCAGAGAGTACCAGTGATACCTTTGTGACTAAAGTGACAACATTTGAGAACAACTTCTTGTAGTCTCGGAGGTATCATTATTTTATCATTTTTGAATATGATATCTTCATAAGTTGCTAGGTGCCTGTAAGACCAGTATTTTCTTAGAGAAGCCGGAACTTCGCTTATTCTGTCGGGCCATCCTACAAGTATTTGCTGTTTTAATTCCACCAATTCTATATCTGTATTTGTCTCTTGTTTTAACTGCTGCAATCTCGTTTTACTCATTGGTATTATTACACATGTCTCAAATGAGTTTTCATCCTCGTCATCATGAACATTTTTTGCGCAGTCTCTGCTCAGTATATCAGCTATGTACAACATGGTTCCTTTTTTGTACACAATTGTGGGATATGGCAGTATTTCAAATAGGATTCTCTGTAGTCTGGGAGGCGCTTCAGTTAATGGCTTCCTGAATATGGTTTCTAACGGCTTATGATCTGATTCTACTATCAGATTTTTGTTTCCCCATATATAAACAGGAAATTTCTTGCAAGCCAGTAATATGGCCAATGCTTCTTTTTCAATTTGACTATAATTGATCTGCGTTTTAGTTAAAGATTTGGAGTAATAAGCTATTGGGTGACCATTCTGAATTAATGCCCCACCATATGCAGTAAAATAAAATAAAATAGGTAAATTTGGGTTAAAATTACCAAGTACTGGAGGGTTTTTTAATATTTCTTTTAATTTACAGAATGCTTCTTTTTGTTCATTCTCCCATCTCCATTCATCATCTTTTTCTAACGGCACTCTAAGTGGAGCTAATAATTCTGATAAGTTCTTAAAAGAACTTAGATAAATAAGTAATTAATCCAAGAAAGCGTTGAAGTTCCTTGACGTAACTATCTGAGAACGATAGTTCGGAAACATAAGTCTAGCTAGTTTACCCGTAACGGAACCAGACTTAATGCGCAATCACAAATCACAGAGACATGAGGGCACTAGACCAGTCCAATTCTGAACGAGAGTCACAGATGCCTCGCCTGACATTTTTTCTATCGTTAGGTGAAGTTGGGGCACGCTACTTATTATGCAATAGTAGTCTAACACGATGCAAAGCTAAAAACTAATAGCAAAATTTACGCACCAAGCGCCAAAGCAAAAAAGCTGTAGAATTAAGAAACGCCAAAATTGTCAACCCTGTTTATGTGGTGTATGCATGCTATTCTTCTATTGGCGTTTTGCATTCGTAAGGTAAAAAGCAATTCCTGAGAAACCCGGTTTGAGTTAAATTCATGAGGCAGGTATGGGTTGGCTGCATGGCGTACGAATGAAATTCGAAACAACAACATTTGACCTGATTGGAAACAACCAACATCAGATTCGTAATCTTCATACCAAAAAGTTCTAGAAAAGCTATATGAAAATCTGAAAATTTCTTCTGTGCGTACCGTGTTATTTTTTATCATTTGTTTTATATTTTGCCAGTGTAAAATATGTATTACATCAGGATCCTTATGTTGTTCAAAAAAATTTAATGACACGCCTATGGCTTCAGCAGTTTGTCCATAAAGTACTTTCTTCATGTTTAAATCATCATCACCATCACTTAGAATTTCTTGATCTACTTGAGAGGTGTCGCGTAGAATTTCCCCTTCCTCCATTATTGCATCTCCTGTCAGTACTTGGTAACCTTGTTTTTTACGATCACAATGCATTTAAGCTTCAATGTCGGACTCTTCTATCTCTTTCATATCCTCGCTCTGATTTGCCAAACTACCAATACCTTTAGAACAAATCACGTCTTCAGTAACATCTTCGCCTTTAACTTCTTTTCCATTATTCATAATTGTAAAAAACGTTTTCTCGATTGTCAGTTGTTTAACATTGATCCATGCAATAGCGAAAGCAAAAATTGCATCTTTGATATTAGAGAACTTTCAAAATAGCATCATATCAAATGTTTCCAAGAAATTAATCGAAACGGTACGTCTGTAAAATCTCTTAGGTGTTTCTTATATATTCTTGGTCCGTTGGTTGAGTGATAGCAGTTACATTAGGTGAAAGAAATAGAACAAAGTTGTTCTCATCTGCAGATCTTAACACTGTCTCATTTGAATGCGAAGGCTGGCTGTTTTACACGAGAGAATTCCTTAAAAAAGCTGTCCGAACTGTAGGATTAATGCTTACTAAATAGTAGTAGTTTAGAAATAACAATGGAATAATGTTAGTAACCTGCATGTAAACAAGTTGGAAAATAAATAATATCGGGCAGTAACCGGGTAATTTATTTCTGCAATCTTCTACAGAATTGATTTTCTTGTTGGAAAATGTTCGTAGGTGTCCCCTGAATGTAACGTCTAGTTGGCGGGACGGGAGAGATGAACGTTAGCAGCCATCTTGGAAAACACGTTTTATCAAATATCTCGTGACTGTGCATCGTGCCACAAAAATAGTAAAAAAATCGTTTTCGTAGATAATAACATTTTTTACAACTTTTATTTGAAACTTTTTTCTGTATAGTGCATAAGTTTATATTTATAGCGCGCCAAACTTTTTTCAATATGGTTATTGCTAAATATATAGTTAACGGTTGATGATAAATTTGTAGAACACAAAATTTCCGATAAAATTTATTTGAAGTTTTTTTCTATAAAATTGATACTTTAAGACTTATAACGCTGTAAATGCCGAGTTTACGCACAATAGCCACGAAATTATACACTATATATTAAATCATGCGCCTCTCAATGCGTCCATTAACTCTCTTCGCTAAAAATGCTTCGCAAATTTGGCGAGTAACACCAAACTAAACCTCTCACTTCTACCTCCAACCCAAGATACGGCACGTTACCATTCTTTTAGAACCTACCACCAGGTTCAAACTTGGCTTGGATTTTACCATGATCCTGAAGAATGGGATTGGAAGCGGACTACAAATGGACTTCAACCAATTCGAACTACTATGGCTCCAGCACCCTCAAGTTTGCTGAAAATAATATCTTGCAAATGCACAACAAATTGCGGGGCTGCCTGTGTATGCCGAAAAGCTGGCTTAAAATGTTCCATTATTTGTTCGAATTGTGGTGGATGCACATGTGCCAGATACATTGGAAACCATCGAAGACGAAGTCGATGAAAATGAAATTTTCGATTCACCTCCTACGGATATATCGGTGGCAGAAAACAAGGATGTGGAAGACGATGAGTGACTTCCTTCATCATCGAAACAGATGAGACTTATGACGTAAAATAACTTGCCACTTTTTGTATTAATAAATGTTTTAATCCGTTTTTTATTTCAAAAAATTAATTTGCATTCTTTGAACTCTGTTATCCTTTTCTCCACCTTTCCCTTCTCATGATTATTATTATCATCATGATTATTATTATTTTTTATGATGTACGTGACAAACTATTATATCTTGCTACATTGACAGTTTTTTATGATAATACGTTCTACCCATGCAATTTAAGAAAGATGTATAAATTATGAGTACTTCTTGGCACTATTTATAAGATTAATACATTACATTCACTACACACTACACAGTACTGTCATTTTTCTGAACACTTTTCGCCGTTTTATGTGTTATGAAATGTTTACCGTGTACTATGACCAACATTACCACTGATAATTCACGCGGTGCAATAGTTTACCAAGCTATAGCTCTTAAAGTATCAATTTTATAGAAAAAAGACTTCAAATAAATTCTATAAGAAATTTTGTGTTCTACAAATTTGGTTATTACCATTTTTAATGTATCATCAACCGTTAATTATATATTTAGCAATAACCATGTTGGAGAAAGTTTGGCGCGCTTTAAATATAAAGCTATGCACTATACAGAAAAAAGTTTGTAATAAAAGTTGTAGGAAATGTTATTGTCTACGAAAACATTTCATTGCATTATGAACCTACTTTTTTGCTCTTGCTCTTGGACTAATAATTTAAAAGTCATATCATAATTCTTTATGAAGTATTAAATAGCAACTTAGAGGTACACTGCCACCCATTTGAAAGTACACGATAGACCCGATTTACCTCGGTTATGTTTTCTATAACTTACTCTAAGCTGATAAATTATTTTAAACAAGTATTTGAAAATAATAATAATAAACCTTTCATTCCGCTGCAGCTGTTATAAACACAGCCCATGGAATCCTGACTTACACGATGTCATTTTGGAATATTACATATAAAGAATCGTGCACTTTCAAATGGGCGGCACTGTACATGGTTAGTGAATAACATAACACGAACTGGGCACCTATCTGTCAGTCTTCCCTTAGTTCCTCTGTCAGTTTGTGGATTTGTTTAGGTCGTTCTTTTTGGGGAAACGGATTTACAAGATGAAACCTTTACTGATTGAAAGCTCATATCATAATAAATTAATCTAAATCCGAAAGTCATCAAAACTTGGAACGGACAAAAAGGCAATACTGTCAAAAATTTAGACTATTCCACCGTCTCATGTAACGGGATTTTGCTTCAAAAGCTGACAAAATGTCGAAAGAATTAAACGGCTAAACTAGCGGTCTCTAATAGGTATCTCAGACATGTATTCACATGTTTTCAGCTCAGTAAGGTTTGCAAAACACCCAGTTCATTCATTTTTTCTTAAAATGTTTGCCAGTGAATCACAGTTACTTGTTTATTGTTTGATACACAGATTCACGATTTTTTCCCACATGGTTTACAGTTTTAAAAACAAAGAAAATATGAAGCAATGTGCTTTTTCAAAGCGCTTGCGACTTCTGCAGAAATTACAGAAATTAAGTCAGAGATAATTTATTAATAGATTTGATATTATGCAAACAGTTGTATGTGGATATGAAATAAATGTTGAAAAGTTCAAGACCATTCAACCATAAAAGCTGCAGAAAATGTTTTAGTAAAATGTACCTACGGTACTCTAACTAACCTTCGAGGCATGCTGGTCCATCAAAAAGATACAGATGAACGGCTAGCGAAGAAGCGAGAAAAAAGATTTCAAGCTATTTAGAAGAAATAAATAAAGCTGATTAGTTAATTTAGAAGAGGTCATCCATGCAAATCTTCCAGAGAAGAAACTAATGAGAAAATTCTCAACTTATTTTTGGCATCTTCGAAACCACTTATAGCCAATTTTTAAGCATAGTCGAAAACAAAACTCAAATCTTCAAATCTTTTAAAGTTTTGGAAATGTCCAAACGTAGGAAACATTAATGAAAAAGAAGTTTAGATGAAAACTTCTCTGATGAAGAATGCTTTTCAAAATAACAAGAAGAAGAAACAGAACGCAATGACTCTGAAGATGATATTATACAATATGGGATTTGTCAAATAAAATAAAATTAAATCAATTTCTTTTAGTTGTATTTTCATGCAATTTCTAATAAAAAAGTTCCATTTTATTTATTTTCTATATATCTTATCTTGTCTTCAGTAACCCTAACTATTTCTAAAAATTATAAAAACACCTATAAAATTTTGCATTCAAAAGTTTTGAAAAATTTATTTTCCCCTTTGCCGAAAAACGCTGTTGAAGTGTCGCAACCAGTAAGAGCATGTAAAAAAGAATTTATTCTTCCCAAAAAAAAGCTTACTAATCAGTTTTCAAAATGTAAAGAGCACACTCTTTTTCTACGTTGCCAGAAGTAGCTGAAAATACTAACAATGCTTTACATGAAACACAAGTAAATAATAATTAACACAATATCCTTTATTTAAATCTGACGATAAATAAAGTTTCAGACTTAAACGGAATCTGGTTAAATTATGGAGTATTAATTTATTTTAACACTATTCATACGGAATAACTCCATTCTATCAATTTGAATTTTAAATAAATAATAATTGCAACAATCTTAAAATTGTGTTAACTACTATATTAATCCATCTTAAACAAACATACAGTAGAGATTAAACATTTTGAATTTTAATCATATTTAGTTTCGGTGGCCATTTTGTGACAAGCATTTTACATCTGGGTCATTTTTTAGCTTAACAGCACAATTTGCTACTTTAAAAACCCCTTGGTACGATTTTTCATTCAAAATTTCATATATTAAAGTTTTGACACCGGCGGCCATTTTGAATTTTAGACCAATTTGGACCCCGGATTCGTAATCTACGACCCTAAAAACTTATAAGTACCCAACTTTATTCAATTATAATAAAAATTTGATGAAATGATTTAATTATTAATTAACCCCCTATGGAAAAAATAATAATTTGTTAATAACAATTAAACAGGGCATTAGCGGACAAATCGAACATTTAGACTTTGAAATATATTCGATTACCTACTATTTTAAAAAAATCATCAAAATCGGTGCCCAAAAGGCGAATTCCGAGGTATTTTTTTTCTAGGAAACCGTCTAATATTGATTTATCTTTTTTTAGAAATAATATTTTTATTTATATTAATTTAATTGAAAACTGTAATTTTGTTCTTGCCATTTTCTTTCAAACTAAAATATTTAATTGGTAAAGTCTGTACTGTCAAAGGTTTGAAAATTACTGTTTAATTGTTATTAACAAATTATTACTTTTTCCATAAGGGGCTAATTAATAATTAAATAATTTCATCAAATTTTTATTAAAATTTTGAATCTACGACCCTAAAAACCTATAAGTACCCAACTTTATGCAATTATAATACAAATTTGATGAAATTATTTAAATGTTAGTCCCTTATGAAAAAAGTAATAATTTGTTATTAACAATTAAACAGGGCATTACAGGACAAATCTAACATTTAGACTTTGAAATATAGTCGATTACCTACAATTTAAAAAAAAATCATCAAAATCGGTGGCCAAAAGGCGAATTCCGAGGTAACTTAATATTCAGTTAATTATGCATGTAGAACATGATCTGAAATCTAAAATTCCATCTTCTTTTCATAAAGTTCGTTGTATATAATTGTCTGTGTTACTATGCCGCGAGAAAGCTAAAATAAAATCGATAATAACCAGATGTAAGACCTTGACTCAGGCTGTTGGCGAGAACAAAATTTCCGCTAGGATACTCCCAACTCGGCATTACCATCACATATGAACGAAAGCATTCGGGAAGTCTCGTTGACTAACCGTGGTTTGTCCGACATTCACAGCCGGCGAGACAAATTACACGATCAATAATCTTACGTTTTGCTGGTAACAGTAGCGGCAACCCTGCGTGGCTTGGTATAATGCGTGAAATATCTATTTTTATACAAACAGGACTGCTACAGTACCAATAATATATGCGGTCTCGTAAAAGCTGTACAGTATATATTCATTTGTATGTAAAAATAACTTACCCCTCGCAGGTTGCGCTTAATAATATGAAATTATCGGTTCGATTGAGGTAGAATATACAGTTGAAACTCTACAGGAAAGCCCGGGCTTCTGAGTGCCTGCGTAACATAGCGGGCTTGGTATGGATAGTTGGGCGTGTATATATATATATATATATATATATATATATATATATATATATATATATATATATATATATTTATATAAGAGTTGACCAGACACAAATTCATCAGTTACATTGGATCCAAAACAAATGAATTCTCATGGCAGAGTCGGTAATTAATTACCGACTCTACCATGAGTATATAAACATATATACAGGGTGTATTATTGATTTTGTCACATAGGGGAATAGCATGTAAAAACACAATTACTCAAATATTGGCTCTCCTATTATTTTAGAGGAAAAGTCACTATAGCAAAGTTGTAGACCTTATTGAATACTGTTCAAAACACCTTCACTGTAGCTTCTGTGTTAAATAGTTTCCAAGATTAGGTGCTTTTTTGGTATAGGAAAATAACATTGTAAATCGAAAATTCACTAATAGCAATTACCGTGTTAGATTTAGACATTAGGTGTAAATGCAAGAATTATTAAGCACAGTTTAATGGGCCAAAATCACTCATCAGAATGTTACAATTGCTATCGGTGTGGAAGAAATAGATAAGAATTCTCAAAGGAATTTATTTTTATAATAATAGTTGTTTATACAATAGTTGTCAAACTAATCTCAAGAATCATTGAGAGGTTATGTCATGCTTTTGTATTATAATTTTAAAATATATTATAAGAATGATACTAATATAAGAAAACACATTTTAATCTTATTATGGGGTTACATCATTTATATTATTTAACAATTATAGTAATCTAACAAAATTAAACAACAAACAATAAAAAAAAAGCAAATACAAGAATTTTATAAAATATGTTCATAATACAAAAGCATGACATAACCTCTCATTGATTCTTGATATTAATTTGGCAGCTATTGTCATGGCTAATAAGATTTTATAAAAATAGATTTCTTGGAGAATTCTCATGTATGAAGAATTCTTTTCCACACCTGCAAGCAATTGTAACATTATGATGAGTGATTTTGCTCCATGAAACTGTGCTGAATAATTCTTGCATTTACACCCAAGGTCTAAATATAACGTGGCAATTACAGAATGCTAAAATGGGGGTGTTTTGAACAGTATTCAATAAGATCTACAACTTTGCTACAGTGACTTTTCCTCCAAAATAATTAGGGGAGCCAATATTTGAGAAATTGTGTTTTTACATGCTATTTCCCTATGCTACAAAACCAATAATACACCCTGCATACAGGATCTCTAGTTCTACCGCGACCGCCTAGATAAAACTATATTATAGATGATGATTTTTAATGGACTCTATTGTCTCCATAGTTACTATCCGATATCTTAGTAGAGGGTCCACGCGGGTAGATGGCGGTGTTTTCAGATTTTTTTTAGATAAACGATCCAAGTGGTAGTAGTAAAATTGAATAATGTAAAAAAAGGAAAGATAATCTGACTTGTTTCTATGGTATTGTAATAATATATTGTATTACAAGTGCAGAAAAGTGCCAATTTCCCACGAGTGTGAAGATGTTGCGGCATGAGACAAAGTCGAATGCCGCAATGACACGAGTGTGAAATTGGCGTTTTTGCACGCGTTACACACTATACTTTATCTACGACAACAAAAAAATAATAAATCGCCAACAGCTAAGAAAACTTTTTAACCTAGAATTTATACTCGCATTCATATTTTTTACGTGAAATCTCTGACAATAAATTAAAGAGATATAATGTGAGTTGCTTCCACGATGTTTGGAGGTGTACAAGTGTACACCACATTTTCCCATCATCGGATTCACTCATGATACATCTAGAATCTCGAAAACGACAAAAGTAAACATTAAAATTAAGACAATAGTAATAATACGTTTGCAATCTGTATAATCTCAGTCAATCTACTATTTAGTAGTTACAGTTAAATAATCATATCTATATATGTACTCGTTTTCAAAAAATAATTGTATACAATCACAATTCAATTGTCAAGGTTATTAACCCTTTTGCTGCAAAATGTCAACATATTCTTGCATTATGTAACAAATTATAAATGTTTTCAATATATTTACCAATAATAATAAATAATATTACATTAACAATTATATAATAATGTAAAAAATTAATCAATTTTATGTTTTAATTGAATAACAATCTTTGTAACTTTATATAATGAGATTTAACCCAGTCATTTAAAGACGTCTACGTAGCTCAATGGTTAAGCTCCCGCTAATAGGCAGGCGATCCAGAGTTTGATCCCCCGCTCTGCCGTTGATATTTTTTCTAGATGGATTTACATTCAAAATAATTTAATGTAAAATATTAATTAAACAAAATAAATTAACCTTTATCTAAAATTGATAACATTTTATATTTCAAATAATTAATAATATTATAGATATTGCAAGTGGTGACATCTATAGCGTTTTAATAGAACTACTGATCGTGAGAAATCATTCCTCATGGTCTTTACCGTTCAGTTTGGAGATTGTTTGCAATTGGTCGTTTTCATGGTTACTAGATTGCGCGGAATGTGTAACTTTCTATGGTGGTCGTAGATAAAAATAATTTATAATTTATCATCATTTTTGACAAAAAAAATTGCAAATGAATTATTAGTGTAGAAAGTATTTAGTCACTTTTAATATTTGAAATTGAAGTGTATGGAAATGAAAACTTAAAAGAAAAATCGTGATACACTACATGGAAAAGTTATCGCATATGTCATATACATGTTGTGCAAGAAGACGTTTAATAGTTTGTTAAAAAAAGAAGCAATTGTAATACTTTCCCTTCCAGTAAAAATATTAAATGATATTTTTTGAGAGTTGAGAACCGCAAGTGTAACTGAAGGTGAGTAGAACAAACTATTATAGAAGTTACTAAAGTATAATGAAGAACTAGAATAAAACAAAAATTATTATTTTTCAGCTCAAAAATCAAATTTAATCTTTATACCTGAACCATCAGTAAAGAATGTTTTCTACAGAATAATGAATAAGAATAGTATTTAAAAGTTGTGGGTATGCTCAAGATCAGGAATTATGGTAGCTAGTTCGCAGTAAACTAATTAATTTCCAGCAAACTCAAAATACGATGCGTTGCATGAAACACCTAGAATAATTCAAATGCATTTGCATGCATATATTTTGGAAAAAATAAAAGATTTATGCAAAAATAACTTAAGGTTAACAGAGAAGTGATAGATCAAATAACTAATGATACATATGAAAAGCAATCTAGTTAATTTCACATGATATGAAGTCAAACGTTAAATAGATTATAATAATGTAAAAGATTATTGTTCTGTAGTGGTGTTTGTTGGTGTATTTACTGGAAAATATCACCCTAATTTAGTAAATAGATTTTCTTTAAAATAAGTTGTGTTTCTATGATACATTTACGTTACTATCTTATAATTTTATATGTACGTAAACACTGAACTCTTATTTACTAGAAACGGCATATGATGGGAATATTTGTAGCTCGGATAACCTCTATTTGTTTACTGCGGAAACAGCTTTTGATTGGTTTGTTCAGTGAGGTGACGTAAATACGACCTTCAACGACCAATCAGCAACATCTGAGTAGAAATAATTTTTTTGCACTCCGTAGACTAAAAGTGCCATTTTAATCTTCCATTTGAAAGACTAAAGTGTCACTTTTAGTCCCGGAGGGATTAGAATTACTTTTAATCCCGGAGGGATTAAAAGTAAAACAAATGTTAATTTAACGTCGAAGTTGGCCGCGAAACAGTCATTGTGAACATACCACAAAACATGCTAACCTTACTTTTGTAATGTCAAAGCGTCACATTTACACAAAATTACAATAGTAAGGTTAGGTGTGTTTGCGGTATGTTCACAATTAACGTTTCTGGAGGGATTAAAAGTAAACAAACAAATTAATGTTACTATGCCAACTAGTTTATTCAAAATACTAGTTTAACCAAATTCAAAATACAATATGAGTTAATTATTGTGATTTATATGTACAATGACATAGACATAAGCACAATTAACAAAACTAAATAGTCAATCTTCAGGTTTATGAAATAATGTGGAAGCTGTTAGATTATCAACCTTCACTTCTTCGAGTACAATCGGGATGTCAGGTTGTTCGTAGATGTACGGATAGAGGAATTTGTACCAGATCAAATTTTATTTTAATATTGAATCGTCTGGCAATACTATACTAGCATTTCCAATCGGTTTTGTAATTGTAATTGCATTTGTTTAACAACTATACAATTAGATTGTACATTTTTAACTCTTTTTTTTATATAATATAACTTTAACTCAATGTATTAGGCAAAACGGAGTGCAAAAAATAGCGTATATACCACGGAACTAAAGTGCCTTTTAATCCCTCAGGTGATTGTTGACAAACTGCACCTTCGGGATTAAAAGAGGCACTTTAGTCCCTTGGTATATAATATACTATTTTGCACGTCCTATATATAAGGCTCTACTTTAGTCCCCCAAAAGAGGGAGTAAAGTAGCACTTTTACTCCCGGAGCAAAGTGTTTCCATGACAACAACAACAAGTAAACAACAAAAAAAGTAATCGCGGTACATGTTAGGATTTCTTATCCGGAAACTATTGATTTTGGAGTTTGCAGAGTTCAAGTGTCCGAATGACATGTAACGAAATTTTCGAAATTTTAAAGATGCACTTTACTCCCTGGGTATATAATATACTATTATTTTCAGTTATTTTGTGTAGATGACACAATTGCCATAGGCGTTACATGAGGATTTTATCTAAATCGATATAATTACATCTTTACAAATGCATTGCATAATGAGAAGAATACAATTGATATAATTTATTGAAACAACTTACATTACTGTTTACACAGCTACTACTACTAGTGTAATTATAACAGTGAAAAATTGCCAAATGGCTCCTTATTAATTTAAGTTAATCTTTTGGCATTTATAAATTATAAATGTAGCCTTGATTGACGAGGCGCCACTGGTGCTGTGGGAGATGTAAACCAACTTAAATCAAATTTAGATGTTGGCGACAACTGATTTATACATAATGCCTCTTCTAGTAAATAAGAGCTTAGTGTTCGTAAATGATTGTATTTTTTAACTGTTTTGAATATTTAGCATATTTTGCAAAAAATAAATAGTTATAATTAACAGTTAAAAAATTACAATCATTTACGATCAATAATATATTATCTTGAAACATTGTAAATTTCGAAATTTGCGCCATAAATTAGTTAAGGAGGATACAGCGAAATGTAAAAATGTAGAGAATGACGTGAAATTTAAACCTCGAGTTCTTTGTCACTTGTTCTATTAGGTAACTTTTTTTATAATTTTCTTGTGTACCATTACCGAGAAAAATGGAAAATAAAATCCAGAATTTAACATGGGCTCTTATGGAGACCATCTAACCTTTAGCAGTTTTAACGAAAAATTAGGATGAAGAAATGTAGGGAATCTGATAGAAAACTAAAATGACATACTCTCATATTCGAAGAACAATGCTGCCCAATATTTTTGAAATCTTGTGTCTAGTTAATGCACAATAATAATTTAAAGTAAACAAAACAAGAATTTTTCACGACATATGTGGAAAGACAGCAGAGATGTGACAACACCTCATAGCGCGCGAATTCAAATAACGGAACAGAAAGATGACATATAATGACGGTTATAATAATCTATATTTTATTGTATTAACTAATAATCATATATTTTATTAAGCAAATTATGTTGAACAATTCAGTCTTCTGCGTTAATAATATCAGAATACAAATGTTAATTCGACGGAAATATTGCAAAATGTAAAATTACCTTTTGCAATGTGATGAATACAATTTATTGTCACAATCAGAATATCCACGAAATCAGTAATACAAACACAAATAATTTTATATGTATTAAACCTCAACAACTTTTTATATATTTCTTGTATCTGCTTAGCAGATTGTAATCTTTAGACTATACAAAAGTTAAAAAATAGAATATTCCCAACTGTAATTGCATACAAAATTACAAAACATTCAACATGTTTCCACTTATATTTTGGGATTGACATTTGGAGGTTAGGATGTCAACTCAATCGAAAGCTGAAACCTAACACTGCTACCAACAAAATCGATTGATTTCTTTGATGTGTTGCCACGATTCTTAACCTATTTACATTTATATTTACACTTTCAACAATTAAACAAATGGACTGCAATCGACTTAAATTATTTTAATATATACAAATAATTAATAAATGCATTCTAGGCATTCATAATAAAATAATTTTGTTCAGTTTTAAGAATGTTAATTTATTTTTTTATCGATTGGTATTTCTTGTTAGATCCTATGTAAAAGCATAGGAGATATCCCCTTGCCCTTCACCCCGCAAAGATCCGCTGTAACCTCCTTAATAGTCCACGTTGATAAATGCTGGTTTGGATACAAAAGTTAGAAACATGACCATCTATTACTTATTGTTTATCTATGAGCGACCGCCGCGCCAGGCGCCGCCCTTTGCTAGAATTTGTAACTTTCCAGGACCAGGATAGACGCTAGCGTTAAGCTAATAATGAATGGAATTGGAATTTGTAATAAACTAAAACTGCTTATTTCATTCTTGGAGCTAGATATGTAAGACCTTTGTAATACTAGTATATTTACATACATCATATTTTATTTTAGAATGTTAGAAGTTTGATGTTTATTTAAATAAATCCATATTATATTATGTCGTAACTGTCCAATCTTAATCTCTACTGGAGCATTTATACCGGAAGGAAGAAAGAAGAAATTTATTTTAAAAAGCATACCAAATACAAATCATCACCTCATTTGGTGGTAAGCTATTTCATTGCACTCAGGAAGCAAGATTAATAGTCGAGTTTCATTGTACTCAACGATCATTTTAACAAAGCTGCTAGTGACAACAAAAATTTAAAAAAAACTATTTCAAAGTTCAGATGTACAACATGTTCTCATAAATTCCCTTGACAATTTTAAAATCATCTGCATTCATGCTACTAAACAATTGTACATAATATATATGACTGTAAAGTTCACCAAAAGAACATCTACCAAAACTGACTCATAATAGTAAGAAACCATTTGGATGTAATGTTTATAATTGTAAATTCTCACAAATGGCAAGTTTGGAAGAACAACTCTGCACTCATAGTGGTGTGAAACCATTTCAATGTGATACATGTAATTATAAATGTTCACGAAAACAAAATTTGCAAAAGCATATGCTCACTCATAGTGGTGAGAAACCATTTGCATGCAATAGATGTAAATATAAATGCTCACAAAAAGGAAGATTGCAAACGCATATGCTTACACATACTGGTGAGAAGCCATTTGAATGTAATATATGTGACTATAAATGCTCGTTGAAAGGAAATTTGCAAAAGCATATGCTCACTCATACTGGCGAGAAACCTTTTAAATGTTTTATATGCAATGGTGAATACTCTCGAAGAGGATATTTGAAAACGCATATGCTCACTCATACTGGCGAGAAACCTTTTAATTGTAATGTATGTGACTATAAATGCTCTGAAAAAGGTAGTTTGCGGATACATATGTTCACTCATACTGGAGAGAAACCTTTTAAGTGTAATATATGTGACTATAAATGCTTACAAAGAGGGAGTTTGCGGGATCATATACGTACTCATACTGGCGAGAAACCTTTTAAATGTAATATGTGTAATTGTAAATTCTCACATAAAGGAAGTTTGAAAACGCATTTGCTCACTCATATTGATGAGAAACCATTTAAATGTAATGTATGTAATTGTAAATACTCACACAAAGGATATTTCAAAACCCATCTGCTCACTCATAGTGGTGAGAAACCAATTGCATGTAATATATGCGACTATAAAACCTTTTTGAAAGCACGTTTGCAGCAACATTTGCTTATTCATACTGACGAGAAACCGTTTAAATGTAATATATGTAATTATAAATTCTCACTAAAAGGATATTTGCAAAAGCATATGCGTACTCATAGTGGTGAGAAGCCATTTGCATGTGACATATGTGACTATAAAAGCGCATTAAAAGCGAGTTTGCGAAAACATATCTTCACTCATACTGGAGAGAAACCCTTTAAATGTAATATATGTGGCTATAAAACCTCGGTAAAAGAGAATTTGCGGCAACATATGCGCACTCATACTGGCGAGAAACCGTTTAAATGTAATATTTGTGACTATAAATGCTCTGATAGAGGGAGTTTGCGGAAACATATGTTCACTCATACTGGAGAGAAACCTTTTAAGTGTAATATATGTGACTATAAATGCTTTCAAAAATGGAGTTTGCGGAAACATATACATACTCATACTGGCGAGAAACCTTTTAAATGTAATGTATGTAATCGCAAATACTCCCAAAAAGGATATTTGAAAACCCATCTGCTCACTCATAGTGGTGAGAAACCAATTGCATGTAATATATAGGTTTGTTTGTTTGTCTGCTCTCAGATGTTTTATAATAATGTCACTAGGACACTTTTGCACTTTTAAGAACAGGGTTTGAACAGTTGAGAACAATTTTACAAACAAACCGTTTTGTGGTAAGGATCATCTTTAGAGTCCTCACAAACCATCATATGGATTCTAACATTTTTAAAAAGTATAACAAAAATCACGTTCTACGAGTTGACATAACCGTTTACATTTATTCTGAGGTTTTTGTGGCGATGCAGTGGTTATGTTTACATTTGGCTTATTTGCCCTCTAACTTGCTCGGACGTTTATGTTGGAGCAGAAAGAACATGTTCTAACTGCATCTAGAACAAATTCTTTTCTACAAACAAACAACTTTGCAACGTGTTCTATCTTACTCTAGTTACAAACAAACAACAAAAAGTTCTAAGAGTATGTTAGAGCAGACAAACAAACAAACCTATTTTTTACAATTTTGTTTACTTATAAGTACAACAAAAATCACCTTGCAAAGCAGAAAGAGCGTCTAGAACTATATACATCTAGAACAACTTTTTTTCTACAAAGTCAGACACATGCCCTTAGTTGAGATGGCAGAATTTTCTAATTAGAAACATCTCACTGCCCCAAGCAAGACTCGGATTTGTGTTTTTCTAACTGTGCTGTTATGTTTTTTAATGTTTAATATACAGATATTTTCAATTGACTAAACTTTTAATTTCACACATTCAAAAGTTAAAACGTGTATTTGTTAAATTTAAAAAAAATCAAAAACTGAAAATTGACCCATTGTGGCTCACTCTCCACTAGCCGTAATACTTCAGTATTATTAATAAAAGTATTCGTATTATTACTATTATTGATTTTACAAGTCATCAATTTTCTTTAGGTATACATAATTTTAAATTGTTATTACCTACCTGAAAATCAGTTCAAAGAAGCAGCCATTTTTTAGATTTACATAAATTTATTTTGAGCGATTGTGGATATAATAAAATAAATAAACACAACCATAAAATAAAGGTATATTCTTAAGTATATGTTGTAGTATTGGGTTTGAATGCATGCGGGGGTTAGTAATAAAACATGTTAATTATTTACATATATAGATCTATTAAAGATTCATGTTACTCTACAGATGTTGGTTTTGTACTGTCTTAAGAATTAGCCTAAGATTCCGAGTAACCCATCTACAACTCAGCTAGCACACTGACGTTATAATGACGTCATTTTTAAGTGATTATTGGTCGGCAACGTCGTATGACTAATAAATGATGTCCATAAGACGTCATGTTATGGGACGTACGTAGACATCTTTTAGACGTACAAGGTCGTTTTTAGAATTCTAATATTAATTATGATCTATCTAGGTAACCAAAACGTGATATATTCGGGGATAATATAACTAGTGTTATGATTATCATCGGTGATAGCCCGAGTTAAAACCGACGAAAATTGACCGAGTGCGAAGCACGAGTTCAATTTTCTAAAGGTTTTAACGAGTGGTATCATCGTTGATTAATCATAACACGTGTTATATTTGGTGAGAGAATATAATGAACGTTGAAAGAAAATAAACACTGAAACTTTCTGTCACTTTGACAGTAAACAATTTTATTTATTAAAAACAGGTGACAGTCAACATGCGGTGATAGAATTATCATCGATTTGATAGCCTATTCTGCGAGTTTGTTTTTGTACTTTCACCAATGAAATTAATAAAAAATGTACCATGTGACACGTGAATTATATTCTCCATAAAATATTTTTTATTTTTACATTTGCAGAATGTAAATAGAATAAATTATTTTACTGTTTTCAATATTCAATTACACTATTTTTGTATTGTCAGGTCCACTGATGTACGAGAGACAAATCTAGCAACACTGTTTTACTTTATTTCTTTACTGAATTGCATATGACCACATGCCCAATACAAACAGCCACATCTTTCGTGTATTTGTTTTGCTCTTTAATTAGTAACGTTTCTACTTATTATTAAAGTTGACGTACCTACATTTATAGTGTACGTGTAGGTGCAACTAATGCATAATCGTTGTGTGATTTGTCACAAAGGGTGAGCGATAATAATTACTTGTTCCATCGCAATACTATACATCCTATACATATTCACCCGTTCAACGATTTTGTGAGATTACTATTGTTAATAAATTAATACTAATTGAATGGTTTCTTAGTACTTATTAATATTATTTTAGTATCATCAATTATCCTGCATATTGTTCTAGCAGCTTTTCAGTTAATAAATGTTTACTTTTAGTTTTAATAATTATGAGATGTTGAGTTAATAGAAGAGGTGTATGTTCTGTTATTGAATGTTTACTTTTGTTTGATAATTCTGTATGAAATAGTAAATATGATTTCCAAAATTCAACTATTTATTTATAATTCCTGTCCTGTCCTAGTATAGGATCTCTTAATGGCGTCATTGAACTACGTTTTAATGACGTTTTATATTGACGTTCTTGGGCTGTGACATAATGTCAGTTTTACGACAATTTGACATCGTTACATTTTGAAGTCGGTGTGCTGGCTAGGAACATCACCCCTTTTTAAGAGATTTCAATTAATGTAATTTGAGCTTTTATTCTATTATAGCCATTGTCTTCTTCGTTCAACAGCTAAATCGTTTAGATGTTGTTTATGTTTATAAGCAGTAACAGCGGGAATTCTAAAAAATCTAACTACATCTCTGTTTGATCTATTGGTACACCCAACTACTGCACAAAATTAAGGCATTTTAAAACTCTTTTGTTCTACAAATATAATATAACTAAAATTATTTATAAGTTACTCCAATGCCATACACAACAAACCTTTGTCAACCAGCAACCATATTGAATTTTATTTGACAGCTGGTTGGATTGACCCACGACCTCCTCGATTTCGACGTTTGACGTCTTTATACGGCCAGTTCAAATTTTAAAAATATCATTATGCACATGTTCTCCGCATGGCGCTGAGTACCGGGGGATTGGAGATCAGAACCGCGCCGGTAATTTGAAATTGTTTGAAAATTAGCTAACATTTTTGCACTTTTGACAGTTAACATACTTCAAATAAATTACAATTTATGGCATCGGCAGTAGTTATTTTAAGAAAAAGCATTTATTTTTCAGAGTTGCGTGTTTTGGCAAGGTTAGTTAATACTGGTTTTAGAAGTTTACTTAGAATTATACTACAAAGGTCCTTGTTGTGAATCTTACAGATAAAGAATTTTGAAGTAGTTAGTGGGTCAAGAAGATCAGTTAATGTACTGCAAGGATTGCATTCTTGAGGTAAATATTGAAATATATTTAAAACCAGCTCTGTTAACTGGTTTATTAATATGAATATTTTACTAGGATATTTCATCCACGATCTTGTAAACTGATCAGACCTAGTAACGGATTTGAGAAGGAATTGGTCAATACAGAATTTAGACAAACTTCTTTTTTATATTCTTCTACTGCATTTTCGGAAATTAAATTGACTTGAGTGCTTTCATTACATATCTAGAATTTAAATTACAGTTTAACTATTCATGGATTATGTTATTAATTACCCACAAGATTGGAAGTAGAAATGAAAGCACACGATGTTGAAAGCAAAGGAATAGTTCCAGATGCAGGCAATCTTTCTTTCATAATCGGTACATCATCAGGAGTGTTCGAAAAACTTGTCTAAAAAGTGTTATGTTAATAAAAGCTATTTTTTAAATACATTTTAGAAATTACTGTATATAATGTAGGCACCGCATTACATTTTAATAACTTTCGACCAGAAGATCTGTCTGTATAGCAACTGTTTTCAAAGTGTGGATTACAGATAACAGCACTTTCGGGTATATTTGTATCTGTAATAAATTAAAATTATGTTAACTGTGCTGCCTCTTTCTACTGTACATGCAGTTAATTACATATACTTTTTAAAATGTATAATATAGTATGTATATAATAGAATAAATGAACAGTTTATTAATGTACCTAATTTTTTAATCCTACCAGGAGGAATACGTAAACCTTCAATCCACTGATTTCGCAAGCTAAGAACGAAGGAAATACGTAAAAACTTTTTGCAGTTTTATAATTTCTGCATGTTACCACATAGCATTTTTTATGAGTTGACATTTTTCAGTAAAAATACTACTGTTTTATTTTTTTATTTTATTTTACAGTAATAGGGCGTCCAACAGAACTACTAATAGAGTTCCAATTACAAGACGCCACGAAATTATCTTAAGTAAACTAAACATTTAGACAGAAACAGAAAAATTAACCATAATATCAGTAATGCTATAGATAAATAGTGTTCCTAAATTATTATAATAATAACAAAATACAAATGTAAATACAAATAAACACTGAAATGCCCAATCAGATCCAATGAAAAATTCAAATTTCTGGATTATTTAATAAAGATAAAACTTTGGTTTTAAAGTTTATAGGTGAGGAAGAAAAAGATCTATTTCGGCAGCCAGGACATTGTATGATCTTAGTGCCCTATTTACAGGTGAATTCATATGAGACAGGGTATTAGTAGTATCGATTCTAAACAGTGCTTCAGAGCGCGTAGTATAATATTTAACATTTAAGTTTATAAAGGATATACAATTACACGATATTAAGTTATTTAATAATTTATACAAAAAATATACGTCAAACAATATTCGCCTATCTATTTACAAGATTACATAAACCATATTTCTTCAAGTTGTCAGAATAAGGTTTGAAATAGAACGACTTGTTGAATTTAAAGTTAAGTCTGTTGATAAATTTAATCTGTATTTTCTCAATACGATCGATGTACTTTTTATAAAAAGGATTCCACACTACAGGGGCATATTCCAAATGACTTCTAACTAAAGAGAAATATAAAGCCTTGAAGGAAGCAATATTCTTGAAGTTAACCATAACGCGAAACATGAAACCTAGATTTCTAAGAGCTTTACAGGTAATATAATCAACATGGGTTTCAAAAGATAATTTCGAATCAGTGATTACACCCAGATCACGAATTTCATTAACAACTGAGAGTTTGTGATTACCAATGGAGTACTCAAAAGGTTCAGTGTTACGACTTCTGCTAAACGTTATTTGAATACATTTATTTAAATTTAGAGATAGCTTGTTAAACTCACAGTAGTTATTTAGAGCATTCAAATCACGTTGCAAAAGCAAACGATTTTGATGAGAAGTTACCGATTTGAGAATTTTTAAATCGTCGGCATATAGTTGAAATTCAGAATGTAGAAAACAAGAAGATATATCATTAATGAAAATTAAGAAAAGTGGTGGCCCTAGATGAGATCCTTGCGGAACTCCGGACGTTACTTCTATGAGGTCGGATTGTAAATTTTTAATTGAGACAAACTGAGATCTGTTAGATATGTATGAAATCATCCAACGTAAAAGATTACCATGAATACCAAATTTCTCGAGTTTCACGATTAATGTAGGGTGATGTACTTTATCAAATGCTTCCGAGAAATCGGTATACACGGCATCAACTTGTATTCTATTATCTAAGAATTCAGAAATATATTGTACAAAGGGTAAGAGATTTAGCATGGAAGAATAATTCTTTATAAATAATAGCTTCAAATACTTTACTTATTGTAGATAATATAGAAATTGGTCGATAGTTTTCTGCATTAGATTTATCTCCTGATTTGAAAACTGGAGTAATGCGCGCTTTTTTCCAACATAGTGGGAACACGCCCTCACGTAGCGATTTATTAAATATTAGAAATAAAGGTTCGATTAAAGATTCACAGCAATTTTTGATAAATACAGGAGGAACTCCGTCAGGTCCTGCACCTTTATTTACATCTAATTTATTTATTGCATGAATTATTTGAGTTCGAGTAATATGATTAATTAGAATGGATGAAGTAATATCATCATTAAAGAGAAGTGATGGATGAACTGGAGTATCATTCGGTTCGTAAACGGATTTGAAATATTTTGAGAATAAATTACTTATTTGTTTTACATCATTTGCACTTTCATTATTGTAAGTTAGTATGTGAGGAATGGAATCAGATTTTCGATTATTTGCTACAAATGTCCAAAAAGGCTTAATATTGATTGATACTTTATTTTCAATTTTGATTAAATAGTTTTTATAATCGTTTTTTATGCATTGTTTTAAGCGATTTCTTAGTAATGAAAATGTTAAGTAATCGATACTGTTCTTAAACTATTCTTAATACCACAAATTTATTAAACAAAATCAAACACACTAAATTTGTGATAAAGTAGAATAAAACAGAAAAGTCAAATATTTGTCAACAACCTTCAAAAAAGTCCGGGCTTTATTTTGAACGCACTCGTTGAATGTGTGAACGCATCGACTTACACCGAACCGTCGAACGCGTCCATTCCCCCGGTACGCAGCGCCAAGCGGAGAACGCCGAAAACTGGCAAATGAACAGGCCGTATAAGACGTCAAATCAAGGAGGTCGTGGATTGACCTATTGTCAAATCCTGCGATGTCAAATAAACGTCGGATCGCATGTGGCGCGAGACGCTCTCATTTTAGACTATTAGTCAATTAGTAGTGGAAGTGGATCTAGTATCAACATCACCTCAGTAAGAAATGGTTATGGTAGCGCTGTTGGGAGAATGTTTGGAGAATGTTGGACTATTTTTTATTTACCAGTAGAACCGAAAAATATCGTGAATTTATAACGGTTTGGGTTCTCATCTTTTACAAACTAATCTTTAATCTTTAACTAAACTCGCCCTAAAGGCTCGTTGAACTGCAGTTTGGTTTCACATGTACACACTCTCGTCAAATAGCTACCATCCACCACTCAACAAGCTGGCATGTGCCGGAGAGCAGTTATCCTTCATATACGCGACCGAACACATCAAATTAGCCAGTCCTGTATAACCCCAATTGTGCAGTGCGAGTGCTCACTATTATGGAATGAATAAACACAGAATCAGTAAACGATGCTGATATTGTTTTAATTGACAAAGATTACCAAACTTCTGATAAATTAGAAAAAACTTTATTCGATATATATGCGGTTATTTGCTAAAAAAATGTTTATCGGTACATACATGCGAAGCATGGGTTTTATTTAATTTATTTTATCTATGGAAATACTTTTTCAACAACACTTCCAAGATATTTGTGTAAATGAAAATGTGGTCAAACGCCTTTTATCCATCCTCAAATCATTAACATTTCTACATTCGTACAATAATTTTAAGTATAATAATAATAATAATATAGTATATCATTTACACGCTCGACTGCGAGTGTATTACACTTTAAAAGACGTTAACAGAAATTTTAAATCATCCAAAAGTAGTAAAAAGATAATTATATTGAAGCATAATTAACAATAAAGCTTTCGTTTTGTAAATGAATATTCAATTGTGTACGTTAATTTAAGTTCAGCTAATAACAAACTAATTGTTCAAAGGCGTCAATTAATTTTGTTGATTCACACAATTCTATTTTATTGAATACGTTACTGGATATAATCTGCCGGCATTCGTAGGCGATGTCGACCGATAAAGTTCGGTGCACTGTTTGTTTATGGGCGTGATATTCGAAGGTGGAGTAACAACATCAAAGGTGCCGCACACCGATTGTTATATATACTGATACCGTGCTCGCACGTAAAGTTCTAAGTTACGGTCTTGTAATGTAAATAACTATTACGCAACAAGACATCTTTTATTATACACAACATAAAAATAAACAATAAAACTTTTAAGGTTATGCGAATAATCCACATGAAAATCATGTGGTAATCAACAAAACGCAGCTACCTCTATTAAGGCAATTTTTTTGTTACTTATCTGAGATATTAACAATCTGCTCCAGAGAGCAATAAGAAAATAAGATGAAAGAGCGGCAAACACGATCCAACCAAGTGATTATGGAATTACACATTTTCGCGATGGACCCATGACGTCATTGTTGCAATTTAAGAACTTGGTTCGACAAACCGTTGGATGATGGTTGAGAGAACCACGTTCTTCGTGGTTCGTAATCATTCGACTACATTGTGTATTTACGCACTTCATTTATTACTTAAACTAATTTGTAGGTTATATTTGTGATATATTTATGTATTATCCTGTATATAGTTTAAAAGTTAGAAGAGTTCGCATGCGCAGAGGTTGGCAACTCTGATGGCGACACTCTCTCTTGCACTGAAGGTCGTACAATAAAGACGTGGGTCTAGATATTAAAAGATGTTTTATTATTGGAATTCTGCAGTTACCTATTTAATAAATCCGAAGTCCTATTAAAGGTAATTAAGGTAATTCCAGGGGAACTAAGATTATTCTTATTAAAAAATTTACATTTAACTCATTTGGGAGTAGTAAAGATGAAAAGTTTAGCTAGGGGTTATTTTTGGTGGCCGGGGTTAGACGCAGATATAGAGGCAATGGTGAAAAGTTTTGATGCTTGTCAGACACATAACAGTAGTGCACCGAAAGTATGTTTACAGCCATGGAAATTCCCTAAATCCCCATGGGAACGGATACACATAGATTATTTTGGACCCTTCCAGGGCAAATATTATTTGATAATTGTGGACGCATACACTAAGTGGATTGAAGTTGAAGTTACACACACTACTAGTTCCAAATGGACTATACAAACTTTACGAAGCATATTTGCTAGGTTTGGTATACCCAAAACGGTGGTCTCAGATAATGCGGCATGTTTTACTTCATTCGAGTTTACAGATTTTTTAATAAATAATGGCGTCGAATTTATAACCAGTTCCCCTTATCACCCTTCCTCTAATGGGCAAGCAGAAAATGCGGTCAAATTAGTAAAAAGTAATTTAAAGAAAGTTTTAGATAAAGTCGATGGTACTGACTTAAATTTAGCCCTGTGTAGGTATTTGTTTGATTATAGAAACAGCCCACACAGTACCACTGGTGCCACGCCTGCATTTTTAATGTTTAATCGTTCTTTAAGGACTAGATTTGATATTTTGTTACCCAATAAGGGAACAGAAGTACAGAAAAATGTGTTAAAAGCTCAGAATAGGCATAAATTGTATTACAGAGGAAAGCAAGAGGTTAGTTTTAGAATTGGAGAAAACGTTTACGTTAGAGACTATAGAAATTTGAATAAGGTCATATTTATAAAGGGAATAATTTCTAAAAAATTAGGCAATTGCAATTATTTGGTACAAATACCTGGTTTCAATTTAATGTGGAAGCGGCACTGCAATCAATTGAAAAAGGGTTTGCCACCCATGCATTTTCCAACAAAATTAAGTAGCACCCCACAGAAAAGCTCGCCTAACCATAAGGTAGAATTGAGAGCACCGGGGGAGGAGAAAAATGTTGTACCAGATAACAGCGATCGTCCTAAAAGGAATCTTAAAAAACCAACTCGATATGGTATAGATTTTAAGTAGATTATTTTGTAATTAATTACAGTAAGCAATGATTGAATAGTATTATAATAAAAATTATAATGTAATTTTAAGTTATCACCAATTAAAAAAAATTGATATCTTTTTAGTTTAAGAAAATTTAAAAATGTAATTATGTATTTGTAATTTTCATATCTTTGGTAATTGTTCATTTTTTTTTTAAGGGGAAAGTATTGTGATATATTTATGTATTATCCTGTATATAGTTTAAAAGTTAGAAGAGTTCGCATGCGCAGAGGTTGGCAACTCTGATGGCGACACTCTCTCTTGCACTGAAGGTCGTACAATAAAGACGTGGGTCTAGATATTAAAAGATGTTTTATTATTGGAATTCTGCAGTTACCTATTTAATAAATCCGAAGTCCTATTAAAGGTAATTAACAGTAATAGTATTAATTATTAAAGAGAGCAGACATCACAATATTATTGTTTGCTTGCCAAATAAACGTTTGCTGTTTATTTTGTTAAAGATTATTATTTAATAAAAACCGTCTAACAATGGAAGAAGAGCAGAATGTAGAAGATGCATCGATTTTTGATTTCTTTAGGTAATAATTGCTACATCAGATGACCCCCATGATATATTTTTGTTTCTAAAGTTGAGGAAATCGTTTTTAAAAGCTTTTCAAACACATTACGTGACATTCTAATAGTGTTTCACAAGACAAGATTTCTTGTCTTGTACGACTACATCTTGTCTTGTCTTGCAAAATAAGACAATAATTCTGATAAACGCTTGTCTTGCTTCATTCTTGCAAACAAAAATCTTGCCTTGCTTGCAAGACTCTTGCTTTTTCTTGTCTTGCATGTTTTCGGTCGGAATTTACACGGGACTTCCCCATTTCTTGAAATTCTTATACTGTTGCGACTCGGGGATTTAGCTGTTAATTAACTGTGCCGTTCTGTTAATGAATCATAACCTCATTGTCAGAAATCAATCCGACTTCGCGTAGCGTACGTATAGACCAATAAAGCGTTGTCAATATCGGTAAAATATTTAACACGGGCAAGGACATTTACGGGCAGATAAATGGCGTAGCGATTTATTTTATTTCTACTCAGATTTATTTGAAGATGGCAAAGCCTTTGTACGTTGATTCCTGGTTCAACGTTTTCAATGACTAATAACTACAGGGTCATCAACAAAAACCACAAGCCACGTGCCTACTAATTTTAAAAGTGGCGCCAAATTTATTTTTTTGGCGTTGCCAGTACTGCAAAACGAACACTTTCATCTTACTTTCTAACCTCACTAACCATTGGCGTTCGTTGTTGTTGTTGTTCCTCGTGGTCGTGTTTATTAACTTTTAGAAAATTATTATTATTGTTTAGTTTTGTATTATAGTCCTGTATAGTGTAAATATTAGGGTTGTGAATCTTGTGTATTGTTTAGTTCAATTAGTTTTAAGTTTTCTTTCGAAATATAGACTTGTAATTATAATGTTACACCACTGGAAAACTCAGTTTTAATACTACTTGTCAGGCTTACCAATAGTGTCAAATGTGTTGCCTATATAACAGTAGATGTATGATCACGTGGCTTGCGAACAATCTTGATGACTCTGCATAATAAATAATCAAACATAATAGCAGTTTAGTTACCTTTCTATATTTTCGTTTATTGTTTTAGCTTTTAGGTTATTACGTAATTTCTAATCGCCTGAATGTTGATATCTTATTAGTTACCACACTAAAAAGTATGTGTAATAGTGTAATGGAAAAATATTTTACATATTGTTTTTATATTATTTGTTTTATTAAAACAGCTTTTAAATAAATAAATAAAATATATTATAAATTCATAGTATGTATATCTAGACTAGCCAATATCTTTTCAAAATCTGTATTTTAGCAAGACTGCAAGAAAATGCAAGAAATCTTGCTATTCTTGCAGGCAAGATTCTTGTCTTGTCTTGCGGAACGGATTGCGATCCTTGTCTTGTTCTTGTCTTGCATTTGTGCAAGAACAAGAAAAATGCAGGACTCTTGTGAAACACTACATTCTAAACATTCTATAAAAGTCAATATTAAGATATTGCGGTAGCCACACGGGGCGAAAGCTTAAATTGCAAAAGTATGTTCGTGTTTTAGTATTCCCCCTATAGCTAGATGGCGTCGTTGTTCGTAGTTTTCGTAGATTCCTTTATAATAAAATTTGGTTATATTTATTACAAGACTTTCCTGCGTGTTCTAGAATTGTCTCATACAATTTTATCACCGAACCGTCGAGCAGTTTGTTAAAATATTGAAATTTTTAAAAGAAGATCCAATTTAAAATATTGATATTATATTATTCTATTAAAATACAGGTAAGTAATTAAAAGTTCTACTTCTTTCGAACATTTATGGAATTTTAACAAATGGACCTTTTTCAGTAATTAGTGTGTTAAGTATTCTATGGTAGTTTAAGGTTTTTCGAAACTGTTAGAAGAATAGATTTATTACTCTCAGGATGACAAAAACTAAGAAGAAATGTTCGGTTATGAGATGCCATGAGACAGGAGTGTCTGTTTTTCAACTGCCGAATCCAAGAAAGGCATATGACCTTTTTATGCAGTAAATCTTCCAAGTAAGTTAATTTTAAGTTATACTCTTTTTACCACAAGCTGTCTTAGTACTAAGATGTACTAAGCTAAGGCAAAGTGAGATTATCTAGGACCATTAAAAAGTAAAAAGAACATGCAATTCAACATGTTTATGTAAACAAGTAGAAACGCACAAAATTGTGCACATTGTTTAACCACAAATTTGTAATCGTTTACGAAAGATAATAAAATAAATAATAATAATAATGTCATTATTTTCCTGCCATATAATATTACAACTGCTGTTGCTACTAGAAGTATTCATTTTCACTACATATTTACATATATTTTCTATGATTACACATTTGACATAATAACCTCAAAAAACGCCGTCTCACTTTATACTTTGAAGTAAGCTAATAGTATATTTCGTAACTTAACGACAGTAACCGTAAGCTCGGTTTCGTGTTTCAAAATATACCAATTCCCGAAAAAAGTTAATTTATGGAACACGGTTCCTGAAAAAATGGTTTCTTTTCGCTAACCACAAGTAACCACTGCAACCGCAGTGAAATCGCGGTTATTTGCGGTGACTTGCGGTTAGTTTACTACCACTCTAAAAGAATACTACGGTTTTCTGATTTCTTTAACATTTTGCATAAATCCTTTTAGGACAAATTTCTCAACTTACCATATGCAAAAAAATATCGTGTACAACACGTTAGAGAGTCTCTTTTTTCCACTCATTTGCTTGATAAACTCTGGCTTCGCCCTCAATCAAAACTGTAAATTCATGAAAAAAGTATTACTTTCATAACTCGTTGTACAATATACTATTTTAGACGACTGTTTACGAAACAGACAGTTTCGGCACTACAATTTATGTATGAAAGTTCCGAATATCATTTAGTGACTTTTTTATCATATTAGTAATTTTTTATCGTATTAGTAATTTTTTTTTTCGTTGACCGTTTGTTAATGTCAATATTAATGAATGATTTTTTCTAAAAAAGGATGTATTAATGGACGTCATTAATACACTCTTTTTTATTAAGTAACTGTTTTGTGAAAAAAGGATGCATTAATGGACCTCATTAATACACTCTTTTTCATTAATAAACCCGTTTGTGATTTTGACGTTTTGATGATGTTTTACTTTGGGCAACCAGATATACGCACAAGTTTGGATTCGGTATTATTTGAAATTTTCTATCTTAAAATCGAAGAATTTTACGGTCAACGAAAAACTGTTGTAATCAATTCGTTTGTTAATGAGCAACTAATGATCTCAACTATTAAAGGCACTCACTCCCTATCGCTCGTTCGTGCTTTAAACAGTTTCGATCATTAATCGCTTTCATTAACAAACTAATTTATTAAATAACTATATCGTATTAGTAATTTTTTTATCGTGTTAGTAACTTTCTGTCGTCTTAGATACGCCTTAGTGCCTGTGTGTTTATGCAGGAATAATTATAATTATTTCAAAAAATCAAGCAGGTAAATAGGTCAATTTGACATTTCATGCATTTCATCTCTCAAGCCAAATAATAATGAGTGATAGTGAAGAAGAGTTGACTTGTACACCGCCTACAGTTTTGGAAGCGGCAAAAGAAGCCACATTAGAATTGCTCCCTGTAAAATCCAAACAGAGGTATGACTATGCATACAACCAATTCATGGAGTGGCGAAAAGAACAAGGTATTGTAACATCATTTTCTGAGAATACTCTTCTGGCGTATTTTGGAGTTTTATCCAATAAAATTTGTCCAACCACGCTGTGGGTCCAATATTCAATGCTCAGAACGACGCTACTCGTCAACCAAAATATAAATATTGCTTCATATATGAAACTAAAAGCACTCCTGAAACGTAAATCGGCAGGCTACAAGCCTAAGAAATCAAAGACCCTGACAGCAGAAGAAATAAATAAATTTATTAATCAAGCCCCTGACAGTACTTATTTGCTGCAAAAAGTAAGTCTACAATAAAACACGTAAATAGGTTAACAATCTCTTTATTTTCTTTACACAGGTAATTTTAATAATTGGAATTAGTGGGGCTTGCCGGAAACAAGAATTACTGACTTTGAAAATAGATGATATAGAAGATCTCAATTCTGCAGTACTTATAAGAATACCAGACACGAAAACAAAAAAACAAAGAATATTCACAGTAACAGGAAATTTTTATACAATATATAAAAAGTATGCCGCTCTCAGACCCGCAAACTTAACTGAACGACGATTCTTCGTGAATTATCAAAAAAATCGTTGCACCAAACAACCTGTGGGCATCAATAAAATTGGAAGTGTTCCAAAACAAATTGCCACTTACTTGGGTCTAAAAGAACCACAAATGTACACAGGTCATTGTTATAGACGTTCTTCGGCTACAATTTTGGTGGATGCTGGTGGCGATATTACCACACTAAAACGCCATGGTGGCTGGCAATCAACACCAATTGCCGAAAGCTATATTGATGATTCATTGCAGAACAAACTTAAAGTTGCCAATACGATCTTGAATTCTGTCAATGAATCAACAACACCAGCAATTCCATCTTCCTTGAGAGGTTTGCCAATTCCGTCTTGCTCGAGACGTTCACCAATTCCATCTTGTTCGAGAAGTTCACCAATTGCATCTTGTTCGAGAAGTTCACCAATTCCAACAGCTTATGGTTCTTCTTTTGTGACACCAGAGAATCCACCTTCCCATGTTTCAGCAGTTTCTGAACAAAATTTACATGACTCGCGCCATCCTGTAAATTTTTATAAGTGTAGTAACAATCAAATTACTATTAATATTGTTAATAACACAAAATAATAATAAACCTAACCCACAAACTGCAAGTACTTTAATATAAATTAATACCTAAATTAACTTACCTTCAGGAATCTTTTTACAAACCACAAGAAGCAACACAGGTAGGTACCACTTCCGACTAAACTAAACTAATTTTTTCGCTCATATGTTAACATGATGATTTTATTTCTTTTTATCCCACTTTGTTGTATTTTTCAAGCAAAAGAGAAATAAATACCTACAGCACAGAACATAATAGGTAATGACAAATAAAAATGTGACGAGAAAGTACCTATGCAACAGATCAAACCTGCTTGTTTTGAGAGATGCAGAGAACGATTTAAGTTGAATAGAAGCTGATTAATAATTACAAATGTCATTATTTAGTGACTTTTTTATCATACTAGTAATTTCTTATCGTATTAGTAACTTTTTATCGTCTTAAATACGTCATATGCGTCTATACAGGAAATAAATTGCTTGTTTTGAGGGTTGCAGAGTACGCTCATTTAAGTTGAATAGGTCCTGGTTAATAATTTCAATTTTCAGTCTTTCACTATTTTTTTTATTGTGTTACAGTCGTCTAAAAAATAGTGTTCGTAACTCGTTCGAAAGTCAAATATCTGCGCTCGTGTTTATAATAGATCTACTCGTGCTCCGCTTCGCTACGCACTCGTATATCTATTATAAACACTCGCGTGATATTTGTTACTTTCGACACTTGTTACGAAATATACTATAACGTTGACAAAATTGTAAAAACAATATCATTAAGATAATTTTATCACACTGTTAGGAAAAACCTGCAAAGGCTAAATTATTACTTTATGTTGAAAATTACTTACACAGTATGTGTTTTTAAATTTCTAAAAGGAATGCAACTTTCACATTGGTATAAAACCATATTTCATTTTCATTTTAAGAAGCTTCTTGTTTTTGGCCTTTAGTGTTTAGTCATATTTGATGCCTGAACAGCACACGGAATATTTAACGTAATTATAAGTATGTTTGTTCTAGTCCTATCCTATTTATTTATTCATCTGTTTATTGTTCTTAATTTTACTGGTTTTTTTATGTTTTGTATCTTAATATAATAAATTTAATGTTTAAAAATCTTTCTGCTTTAATTGCTTACTACTTTTGAGTGCAAGAATCTAAGATCTTCGAAGGAGTGTGCGTTGCATAAACTACAGTTTGAGGCTGTAAGTAAAAGTTGAAGGATACAATATTTTTAAATTTGCCGCTTGGGTGTTAGTTGACCCCCTGATAATAGATGGCGTAGCAAAACTCGGCGTCGTTTTATGTGAAGCCTTTCGTTCTATAAGTAATGTGTTCTCTGGGTAGCCACTCTTCATGGTAATTATCTGGCCGCACATGTATCTCAAGAAGTGTACTTGCACACAGTAGCATCTTCCTTGTTGTGTTGATACTTTCTGTACATACGTTCTGCATCATTTTGTGTTATGTTGTAAAAAATTTTGTTGTAAAAAAAGCTTCTCAGAATCGATTATGTACGCCGCGTAAGTTTGAACTTAAATTATAAACGGTAGTCATAGAAAAATCCGTTTACGGGGACTTCAGTTTTGATAACGTCACATCACGAACCGTGTTCCAACAACCAAACAACAAGATCCATCGCTAAGATTGGTCTTTAGTTGTTCGATGATTCATCACAAGTGTCATAAATTATACATAAATTCCTTTCGAACTTGCATTCACAAACGTTCATACCTTGGTTCATACTAATTCTATATTTCCTTTTTGTCTGTGGTGGTTTTGAGCTTCTCTACCTTCTCAGGCCGTCCATGAACGAGAAAATAAATTAAGAAAGTTCTACCGCAGCGCCAGGCGTCGCCCTTTTAGCTAATAATGAATGGAATGTGTGGCAAACTGAAACTACTTATTTAATTCTTGGAGCTAGGTATGTAAGACCTTTGTAATACTCGTATATTTACATACATACATCATATCTTGTTTTAGAATGTTAGAAGTTTACTTAAATAAATCCATATGTTATGTCGTGACTGTCCAATCTTAATCTCTGCTAGAGTTACTAGAGGAAAGAAATTAGAAATTTATTTTAAAATAAGAAAAAGCACACCAAATACAAGTCTTCATCACGTCAAAAAGCGTAAAAAGCTATTTCATCGCACTCAGGAAGTAAGATTAATCGTTAAGTTTCTTTGTAGTCAACGATCATTTTAACAAAGCTGCTAGTGACAACAAAAATTTAAAAAACCATTTCAGTTTAGATGTAAAACATGTTCTCATAAATTCCCTAGCAATTTTAAAATCATATGCATTTACGCTACTAAACAATTGTACATAATATATGTGACTGTAAATGCTCACCAAAAGCACATCCACCATAACTGAATCATAATAGTGAGAAACCATTTCGATGTAATGTTTATAATTGTAAATTCTCACAAATGGCAAGTTTGCAAAATCACCTCCGCACTCATAATGGTGAGAAACGATTTGTATGCAATATATGTCAATATAAATGCTCGTTAAAACAAAATTTGCAGCAGCATCTGCTCACTCATAGTGGTGAGAAACCATTTGCATGCAATATATGTCACTATAAATCCTCCTTAAAACAAAATTTGAAAAGGCATATGCTCACTCATAGTGGTGAGAAACCATTTGCATGCAATATATGTCAACATAAATGCTCGTTAAAACAAAATTTGCAACAGCATATGCTCACTCATAGTGATGAGAAATCATTTGCATGCAAGATATGTCACTATAAATCCTCCTTAAAAGAAAATTTGCAACAGCATATGCTCACTCATAGTGGTGAGAAACCATTTGCATGTAATAAATGTAATTATAAATGCTCACAAAAAGGAACATTGAAAACGCACATGCTTACACATAGTGGCGAGAAGCCATTTGAATGTAATATATGTGGCCAAAAATGCTCGTTGAAAGGAAGTTTGCAAAAGCATATGCTCACTCATACTGGCGAGAAACCTTTTAAATGTTTTATATGTAATCGTGAATACTCGCAAAGAGGATGTTTGAAAAGGCATATGCGCACACATACTGGCGAGAAACCTTTTAAATGTAATATATGTGTGTATAAATGCTCTGAAAAGGGGTGTTTGCGGATACATATGCTCACTCATAGTGGTAAGAAACCATTTGCATGCAATATATGTCAACATAAATGCTCGTTAAAACAAAATTTGCAACAGCATATGCTCACTCATAGTGGTGAGAAACCATTTGCATGCAATATATGTCACTATAAATCCTCTTTAAAACACCATTTGCAACAGCATATGCTCACTCATAGTGATGAGAAATCATTTACATGCAATATATGTCACTATAAATCCTCTTCAAAACAAAATTTGCAAAGACATATGCTTACTCATAGTGGTGAGAAACCATTTGCATGTAATAAATGTAATTATAAATGCTCACAAAAAGGAACATTGAAAACGCACATGCTTACACATAGTGGCGAGAAACCATTTGAATGTAATATATGTGGCCAAAAATGCTCGTTGAAAGGAAGTTTGCAAAAGCATATGCTCACTCATACTGGCGAGAAACCTTTTAAATGTTTTATATGTAATGGTGAATACTCGCAAAGAGAATGTTTGAAAAGGCATATGCGCACACATACTGGCGAGAAACCTTTTAAATGTAATATATGTGACTATAAATGCTCTGAAAAGGGGTGTTTGCGGATACATATGTTCACTCATACTGGAGAGAAACCTTTTAAGTGTAATATATGTGGCTACAAATGCTTACAAAGAGAGAGTTTGCGGACACATATACGTACTCATACTGGCGAGAAACCTTTTAAATGTAATATATGTAATTATAAATCCTCACAAAAAGAAAATTTGAAAGCGCATTTGCTTACTCATGGTGGTGAGAAACCAATTGCAGGAAATATATGTGACTATATATCCTTTTTGAAAGCACATTTGCTCAGTCATACTGACGAGAAACCGTTTAAATGTAATATATGTAATTATAAATCCTCACAAAAAGGAAATTTGCAAAGTCATATGCTTACTCATAGTGGTGAGAAGCCATTTGCATGTGACATATGTGATTATAAATGCGCATTAAAATCGAGTTTGCAGAAACATATCTTCACTCATACTGGAGAGAAACCTTTTAAATGTAATATATGTGACTATAAAACCTCGTTAAAAGGGAGTTTGCGGCAACATATGCGCACTCATACTGGCGAGAAACCGTTTAAATGTAATATATGTGACTATAAATGCTCTGATAGAGGGAGTTTGCGGTATCATATGTTCACTCATACTGGAGAGAAACCTTATAAATGTAATATATGTGACTATAAATGCTTACAAAAATATAGTTTGCTTATACATATACGTACTCATACTGGCGAGAAAGCTTTTAAATGTAATATATGTAATCGCAAATACTCACAAAAAGGATATTTGAAAACCCATCTGCTCACTCATAGTAGTGAGAAACCAATTGCATGTAATATATAGGTTTGGTTGTTTGTCTGCTCTCAGATGTTCTTAATGACGTCACTTTTGTACTTTTAAGAAGAGGGTTTGGACAGTTGAGAACAACAATTTTACAAACAAACGGTTTTGTGGGAAAGATCATCTTTAAGAGTCCCTACAAACCATCATATGGATTGTAACATTTTTACAATGTTGTTTTCTTATAAATACAAGAAAAATCACCTTGCGAAGCAGAAAGAACAACTTCCTTTCTACAAACAAATAACTTTGGAACGTGTTCTATCTTACCCTAGTTACAAGCAAACAACAAACAGTTCTAAGAGAACGTTAGAGTAGACAAACAGACAAACCTCATGTGATTATAAAAGCTCAATAAAATGGCTTTTGTGGCAAAATATGCTCACTCATACTGGCGAGAAACCTTTTAATGTAATGTGTGTTTAGTTTAGTTTAGTTAATTTCCCATTATTGTAATAAATACATAAAAATATAATTATAATGTAATATAATAGGCGCAGAACCAAACAGTTGTTTGTGCCATAGGATAAAAGTTATATAGTGCAATATAAAAAATATTTAAATTAATTAAGACATGTATACATAATAATATATAACAATAAAGTAATTATAATACCCAGAATACGATAAATTTCTATCCACGTTTTATAAACCTATCAGATACACAATTCAATGACAGAGAAACACAATTTCTTAACAAAGGCTGTAAATTTTGTCCTTTTCCAAAATTCACTAACAAAATTAAAGAAATCTTGGCTGTTGAATGTGAAACTATACTCAGAAGAGATCACAACAATTATGCAAAATTCCAAATCTTGAATCTGATAAAAGAAATATCTTTGAAAAAGGACAAAACACAGAATAAAACATCTAACCTGTCACTACTTCAACCTATCAGACATAAAATTACAGAAAACAATTTAATTTCTGTTAAAGCAGATAAGGGTAACATTTTGGTAATCCTTTCGAAAGATGTTTACACACAAAAGGTTAATGATTTTATTAATAAAGAAAATTTAGATGTTTTAAACAAAGATCCTATCACAAAATTCCAAAAAGAAATAAAACAAGCTTTAGCAAACTGCAATATCTGCTTTAACGAATTAGAAAAACAACAATTACTTTTATAATACTGTTTAAAGCATGTGTTGACGCATCTCTCAACAAGGAGAGAATAGGATAAATTATACCATAATAAACTAAATGGTTTGGTACTTACAAAGAATCATGATTTTGTTTGATGAATACCTTGACCCTTTTGGCAAATAATTTTGAATTATTAATTTTTCTAATATTTAACGGAATTTTGTTATATAATTTGGGACCAATATGGGTCAATCCATCTGAAGTGGTCCAGAAAATAATAAATTGGTCGCTCGACTATTTCAAAAACGGGTAATATTTTTTGTGTTATCTCCCCTAAGTATTGGTAGTTTGAAACCACTGTTATTTTATTTTTATTCCCTTTGATTAAAATATGGCAGCCATATTTGTTTCGTGGTGCACGATGTTTTTTGCGTTTTTTGATGTAAACGTAAATCTTGATATCTCAAGAATGGTTAGTCCTAAAGGCCTGTGGTAAAAACCATTGTACGGTTTACATGTCGGACTATATTTTTTAGTTGAAGCATAATTTTAGTAGGATGCTTATTTGTTGGTGTAATTAAACCCCGAAGTTTTATAACGATTTTGCAAAATTTCCACTTTTTCGGGTGCCATATCTCCAGATAAAGGTGAAGTCTTAGGGCTGATTTTTCTGTTAATGGTACACAGAACACAGTTAGGGGTAGTTTATATATAAAATATTTCAAATCTAAAACTTTACTATTTTGGTATTTATGGGCTTTTGAAGTTCTCGTTTTTTCTATTTTAGGTCAACTTTGATCCTGAATATCTCCGATGGACAAGGATGGATTTATTTTATATTACATGAGAATGAAGTACTATATGATGGCAAACTGTAGTAAAAATCTCAACTTTGATATTAGCCTGAGAACAGAGTTATGCTTATTTGAAAACTGTTAATATTTTCAATATACACGGTCGCTGAGATGTATGGAAACGGTCGATTATCTTCTAAAGTAAGATAGCTAGCGAAAAATGTTAAATACAAAAGTTTAAGGGTTTTTTAAGATCTATTACAATAAAGACAAATTAAGTTTACAGGATTAGTAAAAAAGTCGTGACGAAACAAAGTTGCTTTTTTTAATGGAACGCCCTTTATATTGTTCCACATTTCAAATTATCTCGAAATTCTAAAGAAAATTGTATATCAATATACCTAAACTTAACCAATTTCGAGCTATCGAACTTTGAAAAGTTTTTATTGCCTTCAAATTTATTAAAGAAAAAGCCCGAAATGATGGATATTTATTATGAAAGTTACACCAGGTGGGGGATATGGTGATATGGATTCATATCCATGTCACCATAAAAATGAATGATACGAAAAAATGTATTTTTTAATTAATGTCCTGGATATTTTACATTTTATGAAAATAGTAGTTAAGCCAGAAAAAAAACAGAGAAAACAAATATTTTCTTTGGAATTCTATTTTATAAGGTGCTCAAAGTGTTCATTATTTACTTCCTGGCAGTAATGAATTCGTTGAACAAAATTTTGTAGCGATTTTAAAAGGGCATTGGAAGGAATATTGGAAATTTCTTGCCTTATCCTTTCTTCCAACTCTTCGATATTTTGCGGCTTATTTTTGTAGACTAGATTTTTTATTTGACCCCACAGAGAAAGGTCAAACGGGGTCATATCAGGAGACCTAGCAGGCCATTCAACCCCCTACGTCCAATCCATTTTTCAGGAAAAATTTCATTTAGATATGCAGGTACCGCAAGTCCAAAATGCGGAGGAACCCCATCTGGTTGAAACCATATTTGTTCTACCGGTAAATTGGGATTGTTATTGTTAGGGAATAATCGTCTAAGCTCTGGAATAATATGCATATCTCGCAAAAGTAATAAATATCGTTCAGCGGTAAAATTTTCGTTTATAAAATAGGGTCCTATGACGTGTCCACCAATAATGCCACACCAAACATTTACTTTTTGTGGTCGTTGGGTGTGAACTTCATCCAATGTGGATTTTGGTCTGACCAATACCTACAGTTCCAGTTGTCTCGGTTTACGTGCCCATTTAAACAAAATGTACCTTCGTCAGAAAATAATGTGTGGGTGACAAAGTTGGCATTTTGATTTAATTTATCCATGATAACTTCGCAGAACTCGATTCTACGATCAAATCAACGATCAAACCGTCTTCACTTGTTCGTTGTAAGAAATGCACATTATACGGACGAAATTTTTCCAGTTTGCAAATTTTTTGAATACAATATCGAGTCATGTTATGATTCAAAGCCCTCCGTTGTATCGAATTTATTGGATTTTCCACCACATCTAACATGACATTCAAAGAATTTTCTACATTTGTAACACTTACTGGTCTTCCACAAGCATCATTTTGTTCATATAAGTATAGTTGTTTAATTGGAAGTATTATAATACCATAAAGATTTAAAGATCACCTCTTCCAACTGTCGCCAACATCTTCACAGATTAAACTGAAAATCTGTAATGACGAACTGTAATGATACACTGTTGTACATGTGCGTAATTTATTACATAAAGTAAAAGATGGGTGTACTAAAAATCATAAAAATAAATTTAGTTATTATTCCAGACGTATGCACCTTTTTTGCTTTCTCTTCCTTAAGATATTGAGTTATTGCATTCCCTTCGTATTTAAGGTTATTTGGGAATTTTTCTCGAAAAGCTCCAACACAAGCAATAAGGTTACCGCAATTCTAATAATAAAAGGTTTTAAACAGTTTTATTTAAAAACGCAAATCTTTATGGTATTTTAATTCTTCTTAATTCCAGGAGTATGTTTTTGCTGTTTCAAAATACTTCTAATTTTTTTAATTAGTATTTCTGTAGACATTATAATGCTAATAAGTAATAATATTTATTTCGTTAGATAATCAACACAGTGTAATGATCTTTTATTTACTGTAATTCCAGCAAATGTAAACACGCTCATCAACCCTACTGACAGTGGGGCTAATAGCCGAGCTGATAATGAGTTGGGCCTTTCAGATTTCGTGAATTAGTATATGTAAACTAGGGATTCATAGGAAAATCGACCAGGGAAGAAAATACAAGGGAAAAGTACATATAAATATGTATTCTATTAATCGCTTTAGTTATAACTGCAAGGATTTTTACGAATGGCATATGACTATGTTTAGTAATACTCTAATAATTATCACTCAAACCAATGTTAGCACTAGAATAAAATAAATGTACTCATCGATACTAATGGAGATGGTAATGTATTGAAAATACATGGTTTAGTAATGATAGAGTTTTAAGGTTATTTACAAAATTTATTTACAGTTTTCAAATGAGCATAACTCTGTTCTCAGGCTAATATCAAAGTTGAGATTTTTACCACAGTTTGCCATCATATATTGCTTAATTTTCATGGAATATAAAAAAAATCCATCTGTGTCCATATTGAGAGCCAAAGTTGACCAAAAATAGAAAAAAACCAGAACTTCAAAAGTCAATAAATACCAAAATAGTAAAGTTTTAGATTTGAAATATTTTATACATAAACTACCCCTAACTGTTGTAGTGGTCAGACCTACAGTCAACCAAAATTATCAAAGTAGCTGTAGCAAGTCATTTAGCCACAAAACAATTTTCATAATAATCAATTTACCTAGTTCTGTTATTACATACAAGTTCAGGCAAAATATGATATTTATTTTAAAAATAACAACTGTTTGCTTCAATATAAAATGTTGGGGGTGTTTATTACAGTTTCTTTGGGGTTGGTAACTTGATTTTATGTTTAGGGATGGTGGATTACAGGTTCTTTAATGTTGGTAGTTTGTGTTGCTAAGGGGTAGTTAAGGGACGTTTTCTTTCTTTTGTTTTGAGAGAGGGATGAAAAAAATGTAAACAGGTAGGAGGTAGCCATATTAGCTTGGTTTTTAAAACTTAATATAAATTCATGTAAGTTTATTTCTGTTTATTTAATTTATGTTGTTGTGTGATGTAATTTTTGTATTGTTTAATTAATCTGAAACCCAAATCTCTCGTTTGAATGTATTATAAATCAAAATCTATACAGTAACTAGATTCGTTTTATACTTTTTAATAATTGATAAATTTGTCCTTTTTATGGTGAAATATGATTAGAAAATAATGTTTTATAACGTTTGTCGTAGCATTACAGCTAATTATTGCCAATTTGATATTTTATTAGTGTTTAAATACGACTACTGCTGTTATGTGTTTTACTGTCAGTTCTTATTGAGTTTTTAGGTTAATATTTATAACCTAACAAAACATTTTACCCTAAGGTTAGACTTATTATTATTTAAGAGTGTACTAATCTTCACGGTGGTAATAAAACCCATGATAGGCCGTGTAAGAGAAAATCTGATTTAGTATTTAAGAGAGGAAGGCTCCACGGTGGCTTAAGTCCATTGATAGGCCGTGTTGTAGAACCGTCAAAAGATTGCATGCGACGAAGGCTCCACGGTGGCTTAAGTCCATTTGATAGTCCGTGTCGTAGAACCCTCAAACTGTTTTGTTTTGCATATTTATATTATTTATATGTGCTATGTTATTCTTTTTCAGTGCTTATAACACACTCTCGCTTGTCTAGGTATCTAGATACGAGCTTTCCCTGTTGTTGACAGTAAAACTATGTCTTGCAAAAGACGTGTTCTGATATAACCATATATGGTTTGGTCACAACGTATATGTTGCTATGTCAAATATAATATAATCTTTGTTCAGCAGTCCTTGTGTATTCATTTTAATCTGGCACGTTTACCTTGCCTAGTTTATCTGTAAATCTTTTTGATTCACTCTGTTTCACTCATTTTTGATGTTTTATGTCATTGAGAGATTTGCGTTTGTCTATTTATAAATGCCTGGTATAATCACACAACTGTATCAACTTGATAAATTGATTTATTGACCTGTATTGTTTAATGTAACCAAACTAAATAATCATTTAATCACATATTAAACTTGAAGCGTGTACGTATTTAAGCTGGGCTAGCATATAATTTCAAGGAGGTTTTTAGAAAACTAGCCATTTATTTGTATCAGTTTAAATACGTCCCTCCTCGCTCAAGATTAAGAATAAATTAATAAAATAATACAATCATATTTAATTGTTCTTTTATTTGTGTTCTTTTACTTGTGTTTTCTCTTTCTCCGTCCGTATGAAGTAGATCAATCGTTATCAACCTTGATCACATGTTATAAAGAATAATCACAACGTAGGATCCAGTTTGCTAAATATCCATTTTGTTCTTTTGTTATATTTATCATTATAAAGTTTGTCATTTGTAAGGTTGGTAATACTGTGTCAATTTCCGGTTTGTTAAATATTTGAATTTTACGCGGGTAGAGTAAGATGGGCCGTGATCGTCTAGTGGGTAGGGACCCCGGCTCATTACACTGTGTACCATTAACAAAAAAATCGCCCCTAAGACTTCAGCTTTATCTGGAAATATGCCCCCTAAAAAGTGGAAATTTTGCAAAATCATTAATAAACTTCAGGGTTAAATTACACCCATAAATAAGCATCCTACAATAATTATGTTTAAATTAGAAAATGTAGCCCGACATCTAAACAGTACAATGGTTTTTACCGTAGGTCTGTAGGTTCAACCGTTCTTGAGATATCAAGTTTTACGTTTACATCAAAAAACGCAAAATACGTTGTGCACCACGAAACAAATATGGCTACCATATTTGAATCAAAAGGAATAAAAATAAAATAACAATGGTTTTGAACTGCCAATACTTAGGGGTGACAACAGGCAAAAAATTATCGTTTTCTGAAATGGTCGAGCGACCAGTGCTGTACCACTTCATATGGATTGACCCACATAAGTAATAAGTTGTTGTTCACATGAAGTTTTCTTTCATGGAATTTTCAGTTCTTCATTGAAAGATGATCTATTCTCATATTGATAATTGTTCTTGTCCCTAAGATTATGGTTTTTATGTAGAAAAGAGCAAACTTTAAGAGTGAATAGTTCAGATAAATTAAGAATATTAGTCTCACTAAATAATTGAAGGGAAGGGAAAGATTTATCTTTCTTGAACATAATTCTAAAGATGAGCTTTTGTACACTCTGAACAGGAGCAAGAGTGGTGCTATAATCACTATCCCAGAAAATAATACCATATTGTAATAAGGATTCTACTAATGCATAATAAACGATTTTGTGAAGTTCAACATTTAGAAATTGCCTTAATTGAGTAATAACAAAAATAGTTTTTCTTAACTTAGAGGTGACATATAACACTTGTTCTTCCCATCTTAAATGTTGATAAATCATTACACCTAAATATTTTATATCGGACACTTTATTTATTTTCTCAGAAAATTTACAATTTTGAAGGTTGCAAGCCACTTCATGAAACAAAATACTAGAATAATTTGGCTGACCTGTAGTAGTATTATTAGAAAATGTAATAAATTTAGTTTTTGATGAGTTTAATGTAAGTAGATTGTTATCCAACCATTTTTTAACTGTATGTAATCCCTTTTCCGCTTTGTTATTTACATCTTCCCAGCTTTGTCCTTCAAATACTAAAACTGTATCATCAGCATATGAAATTATTTTTTCATCAATCTTAATCTCTAAGAGATCATTTATATAAATTTGGAACAGAAGTGGACCCAATACTGTACCTTGAGGGATTCCGTATTGTACAATACAAGGCTGACTTAAACAATTGTTAATCTTTACCTGTTCGTTTCTGTTCGATAAGAAATCTTCTAACAATGTTTTCGGTACACCGTGTATGCCTATGTGCTCAAGTTTATTAATTAATTTATAATGAGATACTGAATCAAATGCTTTAGCCAGATCAATGAAAATGACAAGTAATTTCTTTTTATGTTGAAATGATTTATGTATTTGCCCAGTAAGCGAAAATATGGCATCTTCTATTGATAATTTCTCTCTAAATCCAAACTGAAGTTTTGAAATAAAGTTTTCTTGGTCAATGAAACTTAAAATTATCTTTTTGAGACATTTTTCATAAATTTCTGAAAAACAGTTGGTGAGAGCTATTGGCCTATAGTGGTCAATTCCCGGTGAAGATGCATCTTTTAAATAATTTATTATTGCCAATATTTCCTCTTCCGTTACAGGCCTTAGATACATGGATTTATCTAATTGATAGTTATATTGCTGTACTGTAATATTTAAATTCATTCACCATATTCAGACCTACTTTTGAAAAATCTATATTATAATTCCCGATCCCTTCCACATCGTCTAATCGTCTAAGATTTTGGAGGGCGTAGCCTATCGACGTAGTATCTATGCTGTCTTGACGTAAGGTACAAATTTGTCCGTCCAGTCGACCACTACAGTTGTGCGTTCAAATAAGAAAATTGGAAGAGCAGCGTTTGTGTTGATTGTTGGGTAACGTTCCAGGTTCAGTCGAGATAATACGCATGATGGTTCATTAGTGCTATTTATTGAAATATTGTGTTTTTATGGAACTTTCGTATATAGCCAAGATGACCGTAAATATTAATATGATAACATTTATTCAAATCTTATTGTTTCGCGTTTTTGATCTAGGATTTTAAATGAACGTTGAGATCGGCACATAGGATACTTTACGGCCGATATGCTACAAATACATGACGTCATCTCAAACAGTGGTTGTAAATACAGACACGTGACTGCAGGATAACATCATTCTTTTCGAACATGACTTTTATACCAATATTTATGCAGAATTAAAATAAATAAACTACGTGATAATTAAAAGTAGTACTGTTAAAAAAATAGGAACGTTTTGGTTGTACCCCATAAAATTTTATTGGTGTTTAACCGTCATTACCGCAAATCCCTATGAAAATAGTAACAAGAATTTATAATGATCTAAAGTGGCGCGTGCCGGGTCCTCTCTACCTGCTTTGTGATTAATGGATGCAATTTGAAATTTTTAACTTTTAAAATCATAAAAATTGTATGGGGTACAACCAAAACGTTGCAAGTTTAAATCTTTTCTTTACAACAAACGGATAATGAAAAGTTCTTTTTTTTTAAGTAATATAATGAGAGCGTGGAGCGTAGCCCACGGGTCCACCTAGTATTCATTAATTTTGTTTGCGATAGTTATATTGTCTGAAATTTTTTCACCGTTTTCATCGTTTAACTTTATTGCGATATGTTTATTTCCCTGTCTATTTGCCATTTCATATGCACTTTCAAAAATAGTTTTAATTTTATTGGATGATTTTTCAATATTTTTTGAGTAATAATTGGATTTTGATTCTGCTAACAACCTGCTAACCGTATTTCTAAATTTTTGGAATCTACTTTTCAAAACCAGATTGTTCCTATCTTGCAGTGCCTGTTTACTCATTTTATTTCTGTTGTTAATAGCTATGATTAAATCGTTAGTTATCCAAGGTTTGATTTTACTATTTCTAGATTTCGTTAACGTAAATGAACTATTGGTTATCCATGTTTGAATTTGCATTACCAAGGCTTTATAAACTAGCGAAGCATCATTTGTATTAGTAATGTGTGTCCACATTGTTTCCTCTGCAAGAGTTTTTAGTTTTTCGTAGTCAATACTGTATTTAATACTCTGGGTTGTGAGCATTTTTTGAATTTGGAACAACTATATTATCGCTGAAATTAACAAAAGTGCAAAAATGATCTGTAATATCAAGTTTTATTACACCTGCCTCAACTAATAGATTTTTAGAATTCTTTATGAATACATGATCTATACAACTTTTAGAAAAGGAAGTTACTCCAGTTGGTGTTTGAATAAATTGGTAGAAACCTTTCAGTGCGAGATTGTTCAAATATCTATTACTAATGTTACGAGGGATGCTCTGGTAATAGTTAGTAGCAGGCCATGGAAGCCCAATTGGCTAGAAACAATTGCAACAATTGAATGTCACCTTAGTTGACATTCGTTACCCACAATTGTCAAACGTTCCGATTTCCTTGTGAAACGTAGTTAATTTTGTAAGATAAGTAGTTGTGCATTTTTAATTCAGTTAAGCTGAGCATTCCGCGAACTGCCTTTAGAGCTATGATTTTCTACGACTATAAAAGACAGGATACCAGCAAAGCCATGAAAATTTGATAGCAGCTTTTGGCGATGCTACCCATTCATTATCCGCTGTTAGTCATTGGTTCCGCGAATTTCGACGAGGGCGAGAGCTGCTAGAAGACGAAGCAAGACCTGCGGAAGCTGCCTGTTCAGAAAATGTTGATCGTGTGGCAAGCTTGATTCAGTCCAATCGAAATATTACTTATAGGGAGATTCAGGAGGAAGTGAAGATTGGATCCTTGGCGGTGAATACAATTTTGCATAAACATTTTGGGGTAAGAAAGCTAGCAAGCCGTTGGATATTGCATTTGCTCTCAGAAAGTCAAAACAGTCTCGAGTAGACTGGTGTAAATTTATGTTGCAAAAATTTGACGGAGGAGCTAACAAGCAAGTGGCATACATTCTAACTAGTGACGAATCTTGGGTATACAGTTACGACCCTGAAACTAAACAGCAGTTTTGTGTGGGTATTCGAAGATGAAGACTTTCCCACAAAAGTAATTCGTGGCAGAAGCGTGAATAAGAAAATGATTGCTGTTTTTGCTGAATTATTGTTTTTGGTAATAAGCTATAAAGAAAAGCTGGAAGTTGTACGCCGATTGGTCTATCGGTTAACACATCAGATTTGTAATCAGAAATCGCGGGTTCAAGCCTCATTCTCGTATACTCTTTAATTGTATTGCTTAATAATTATTATTTGTAGATCTTGATTACAACTATTATTAGTTTTATGCCCTTTTTCTTTTTATGCCCCATTTGCTTTTCTGATAAGTAGTTAAAATGTACAAAAAGTAACGGTAAACCCCCAAGCAAAAATATCTAATAATAAAAAAACTAATATTAATTGTAATAATGTACTAATAATAGTAATTAGTAAGCAATTCAATTAACAAAAAAGTATACAAGGATGGGGCTCGAACCCGCGATCTCTGATTACGAATTTGATGCGTTAACCGATAGACCAATCGGCGTACAACTTCCAGCTTTTTTTTATAGCATATTACCAAAAGCAATAATTCAATAAGCTTTTAAGATTTTTTTCTAAATAGTTTTTGGTTTTCTCCATAAAGTTTAATATGTTTTGACGTAAAATGATTTCTTCTTTCGTTTGATACCAAAATTTCTACTTACATTTGCAAGGGTACAAATATAGGAGGAAAATGATAAAATTCCATTGATTTCCTATATTATCGTTTACAAAAAACAGACTGTATATATTAAATATTTAAATTTTAAATAAATAACATGTATAGTATTTTTAAAATTATTTTGAGTCTTTAATTTTGTTTGTTTCTTACGTACTCTATAGAGGGACCAACAGCTACGGTCATATGACCCCCCCCCCATTTAACATGAAAACAATCACACACATGCCCCTAGTTAGTTGAGGTGGCGTAATTCTCCAATTAGAAATATCTCACCGCTATCATATGAGTAATAAATGATGTCCATAAGACGTCATGTTATGGGACGTACGTAGACGTCTTCAAAATGACTTTTCTTTTCGTCTTTTAGAGGTACAATAAGGTCGTTTTTAGAGTTCTAATATTAATTATGATCTATCTAAGTAACCAAAAAGTGATATATTATATAAGATATTTTTTATTTTTACATTTGCAGAATGTATATAGAATAAATTATTTTACTGTTTTCAATATTCAATTATACTATTTTGTATTGTTAGGTACACTGATGTACTAGAGACAAATCTAGCAACACTGTTTTACTTTATTTTTTTTACTGAACTGCACGTGACCACATGCCCCAATACAAACAAAAACATCTTTCGTGTATTTGTTTTGCTCTTAAGTAACTTGCTCTAATTAGTAACGTCTCTACTTATTGTTAAAGTTGTTGACGTATTTACCTACATTTATAGTGTATGTGTAGGTGCATAATCATTGTGTGGTTTGACACAAAGGGTGAGTATTAATAATTACTTGTTCCGTCGCAATACTACATAACCTATATAATTTTACCCGTTCGACGATTTTGTAAGATTACTATTGTTAATAAATTAATACTAATTCAATGGTTTCTCAGTACTTACTAATATTATTTTAGTATCATTAATTATTCTGCATATTGTTTTAGCAGCTTTTCAGTTAGTAAATGTTTACTTTTACTTTTAATAATTATGAGATGTTGAAATAATAGAAGAGATGTATGTTCTGTTATTGAATGCTTACTTTTGTTTAATAATTATGTATGAAATAGTATATAATAAGTATAATTTCCAATATTCAACTATTTATTTATAATTCCTGTCCTGTCCTATTATAGGGCGTTTTAAAGGCGTCATCGAACAACGTTTTAATAATGTAGTTGAACTACGTTTTAATGACGTCTTATATTGACATCCTTGGGGTGTGACATATTGCTGTCAGTTTTACGACAATTTGACGTCGTTACTGCCGAAAAACGACGACATTATGAAGTCAGTCTGCTGGTTGGGAACATCACCCCTTTTTAAGAGATTTCAGTTAATGTAATTTGAGCTCTTATTTTATTAACCTACGAACATTGTTACGTGCTAATTTCGTAGCATCCTGTATAGCTATGCTTTTATGTTAGTTTGTATAGCGCTAGGGGATTTTCGTATTCTCTCTTCCGGGTGGCCAACGAACCTGGAAACCTTGAAAACCGGGAATTTGCAAAATCGGTAAAAACCGGCAATTAGTGATCAAAGTCGGAAATTTTTTTCATGGAAAAATTAAAAAAAAATTAATAGTATGTACTTTCAAAGATAATTAATATTTTACATTATCTTTTTTTTCTTTTTGCGTCTCCAAAAGAAATTTAGTTGAATACTGGAAACAGTAACATTTTATTTTTTAAAGTTGAACAGCTGTTCTTAAAATGTCAAACTTATTTTCGCAAATTTATAACGTTTTTGATTTGTATGCACTGACTAAAACTGCCGTGCAAGCGTCCGATTTATGCTTTTCGGTTTACACAACTCGGTGCCGAGTGTTCAATTTAGCGACAGCTGATGCACTCAACTGTGCAAGTTTTTTAGCACGAGGTCGACGAGCTAGTTCTGTGGCTAGTGCATCAGCTGATTTTAGGTTATGTTCGTTTGTTTAGAAGTTTCTATATAAAACTAAAAGAACTATATATAATGTAATAGAGCAATACAATGTGTCAAATACTTATTGTACGATAAAAACAGCTTCCGCACGAGTTGTTTCATAGAGTTGAGGCTAGGTTCTTATTTTTTACTATCTAAAGATAGAGACTTGAAATCTTTTGTAATGCCTTCAGTACTGGACCAATATAAAATGTTATATGTTTAAAATGGGGGCACGCCCCCTCGGGGGTTTGAAACCTCCATTTTGTACCCCTAATTTAATAAAGCAACCAAATTGACCGAAATTTATGTTGGGAGGGTTCTTGAAGTCGCTGATTATGAATCCAATGAGAAAATTAAAAAATTCAAAATGGCGGTCCTAAGATAACGGCATTTGAGATTGAGAATGCGATTTACGCCGTTTCTATTGATTTTAGAGAAAAACTCAAAGAGTCAAAAAGTGTTTAAAATGTGATTTTGCAAAGGAATACACTATCTTCGTTACTTTATTATGTAACCCCTTCACTCTGCCCCAGTAGTAGGGTCAATTTTTGCATTAAGGTCTTATTTTCTAATATCTAAATATAGAGACTTGAAATCTTTTGTAATGCCTTCAGTAATGGACCATTATAAAAAGTAATATGTTTAAAATAGGGGCACGCCCCTTCGGGGTGTTGAAACCCCCATTTTACACTCCCAATTTAATAACTCGGGAAGTTATCCATTGGCAATTTTAAGGTTACCCCTCTCCGAAAAAACTCTTTAGGTTCGTCCCTGCTTATGGGGCCTGGTTTCCAGGTTATGGGTAGTAGGCATTATTATTATTATTATTATTATTATGGTGTAAGGTGTAATCCTTCATTTTCTATGTCGATAGTGGAATTAGTATCGGAATATTCAAGAACGTTTGCCAAAAACTTTATATGACAATTTGGAATATAATAAAGGCATTAGAAAAATACCAAAAATCCAGAAAAGGGCCCTGTCACAGATTATTGATGGAGGTTTTCTGCCACCCCCCCCAAAAAAAAGATACTGCGATTATGACTGAAGTTTAAGTGATGTTGATGTTACTTATATGAAAAAATTTTTAATGCTGAATATTTTTGTGCTGTAGCGCCTAATATTGGATTTTGAGCCGAAACTAAAATGATGGCGGTTATGACTTCTTTTTTGAACTGTTTTTTACCTGCTCATGTTTACCTGGAGATATCTGGACACTAAGTACGATAATAAATTAATTAGCCTACATTTCAACCATAACAGAGCTAAAAGTGACGAGGCAACGCTACGCACAAGACGTTTACAAATCTTATTTAGTCACATAAGTACAGGAATTAAAACTGCTGTATAATTTTGACGTGTTGGCAGGTTTTAAAGTTTGTACGCGACACGCTTTGTAATTAATCGTTACTGGGCTCACTGGATTATGGTGAGCATTATGGTGAGCACAAACTTTCCAGCTCAACCGTAAAGATAAATTTACAAAGCTTGGCACGCAAATAACTATTATGTACACATAGCATTTTTAAGTAGTTAAATATAATCTTTCAAACACATACCATGGATCGTTTAATTGTAAATTACATCATAATGAAATTAAATAAAACGTGCTTCAAGCTAGTAATAGCTGCAATTGCTCCGAGGTTTTTAGTGTGCATGTGTTAACTACAAATATTACATATTACAGTATAAGGGTTTCTCACCACTATAAATGAGTTATTACAACTACAAATATTACCCACAAATGGTTACTCACCAATATGAATGAGCATGTATTTTTGCAAACTTGGTTTTTGCGTGCATTTATAACTACAAATATTACACTCAAATGGTTTCTCACCAGTATGAGTGAGCATATGCTTTTGCAAACTTGCTTTTTGCGTGCATTTATAACTACAAATATTACACTCAAATGGTTTCTCACCAGTATGAGTGAGTATATGCTTTTGCAAACTTGCTTTTCGCGTGCATTTATAACTGCAAATGGTTTCTCGTCAGTATGATTGAGCATATGCTTTTGCAAATTTGCTTTTTGCGTGAATTTATAACTACAAATATTACACTCAAATGGTTTCTCACCACTATGAGTGAGCATGTGCTTTTGCAAACTTCCTTTTTCTGAGCATTTATAACTGCAAATATTACACCCAAATGGTTTCTCACCAGTATAAGTGAGCATATGCATTTGCAAACTTGCTTTTCGCGTGCATTTATAACTACAAATATTACACTCAAATGGCTTCTCACCAGTATGAGTGAGCATATGCATTTGCAAACTTGCTTTTCGCGTGCATTTATAACTGCAAATATTACACTCAAGTGGTTTCTCACCAGTATGAGTGAACATATGCTTTAGCAAACTTGCTGTTTGCGTGCATTTATAACTACAAATATTACACTCAAATGGTTTCTCACCAGTATGAGTGAGCATATGCTTTTGCAAACTTGCTTTTTGCTTGCATTTATAACTACAAATATTACACTCAAATGGTTTCTCACCAGTATGAGTGAGCATATGCTTTTGCAAACTTACTTTTCGCGTGCATTTATAACTGCAAATATTACACTCAAATGGTTTCTCACCACTATGTGTGAGTATGTGGTTTTGCAAATTTCCTTTTACTGAGCATTTATAACTGCAAATATTACACTCAAATGGTTTCTCGCCAGTATGAGTGAGCATATGCTTTTGCAAACTTGCTTTTACTGAGCATTGATAACTGCAAATATTACACTCAAATGGTTTCTCACCACTATGAGTGAGCATGTGCTTTTTGCAAACTTCTTTTTACTGAGCATTTATAACTGCAAATATTACACACAAATGGTTTCTCACCATTATGGATGTGCATGTGAATTTGTAAATTCTCTTCACGTGAGCATTTATAATTACATAAATTACATTCAAATGATTGTAGCATATTTCTTTTGAATAATCGATAATTATATGTTTACATATGGTTGTTTAGTAGCAGAAACACAAGCAAGGATTTTGAAATTTAACTTCTAAAAGAAAATTTCAGGTACATGTGCATACATTCAAACTTTAGGGTGGTTTCGCTTAGTAATTGTTGTTGCCGCTAACAGCCTTGCCATCAACTACAGATTAACAATCTTACATGCATTTTTTATATTAATAATTTTTCTTCTTGTTTTTATTTTATGTTTATGTTATTTGTTACTTAGCGTAACAAAACTACTGTAGGCGTCTTATGTTAATGTGCTGTTGAATGGTAACCGAGTTGAAAACACTTGCAAGCACTTCCTTAAAAAACTGCAACAGTGCTGCAATACAGCGTTTCCATGCAAAAGATGTTGGACACCTTTATTGATTGTATTAATAGGTGTTGCAGCAGCATTGACTAGTAAGAACTCTGAGCTAAAATATATTGTAACATTCACAAAAGGACTTAATTCATTGCGATAACTAAATTGTTTCTAACCTTTCCATAAAAACACACAATTACTACTGATCCAGTTGTATTGTACTTAATACTGTTACTGTATGTCATAGATTAATAATAATTATAATATAACGAGACGTAGTAACGTACGTAGAATCGCACTATAGATAAGATCATGTTACATGAGAATTGCTTAAGATAATAAAACTCACGATATCAAATTACCAGCTTTCTGATAAATGGACATTATCTCTATGATAAAGTTCTTTAGCATTTATTCTCTCATGACCATGAAAACTGTGTAGGCAGATAAGGTATAAATACCTCTGTTTTAATATTAAGTCTTTAGTCTTTATAAATCATCATCCAACTCACAAGTCTTTATAAATCTTCATACAACTCACAAGTCTTTATAAATGTGAGTATTAAAACTAGGTGTGGATTTTAAAATTGTCCTGCTAGTAAAAACATAAAGGCTCATTCGAGTTTTAATTAATTATTTTGCTTAATGTCATTTAAATGTGAATTTTAAAATTGTTCTGTTAAGTGTGTTAATTCAAATTTAATTATTTTAAGCTCGTCTTAAAACTTCGTTAAAATAATTACAGACAAAGTAATATTAATACATTTGTATCAATAATGTTAACAAGATAGTTTTCTACTAATTAAAAATTAATAAAATATATTCTACAACTGCAAACGAAATATATAAATGTGTTTTATTATATTCAATAAATAAAGTTTTAAAAAAAAGCTTCGGCCACAGAATATAATTAAACTACGTGTTTTTGCGTAAGTAGCTTGGGAAGAAGGGTCAGGGTCACCCACTGAAATATATGTACTGGAACAGGTGGATGAAACAATGGAAGGTGCGCTAACGCTTTGTCTGCCAGACTAAAGAGAGAGCCACTGAAGACACGGCCTACTAGATTCATACAAGCTTCGCTTATACAGGGTAGCACTCATAGCCTCACACCAGACTTTATCAGCGCAGTTCTGTTATGTGGAACAAAAAATCTTAATAAGGTTTTTTGATTAGAAAAAGTTCACATTTTTAATAATTTTAATCGACGTTTTTATAAAAATGTGTATAAAATTATAACGCGCTCATGGTGATATTGATATTGTAACGGTTAATTCCGTTTCAGGTTGTATATATTATTGCTATTGCAATAACCTATAATAATCAAGGAAGCTTTTTCATAAAAGATCAAGGGGGTAGAGAGAAATAAAAAAAAAGAAAAGAAAAACAGAATTTTCTGTAAACAGAAAATATTTTTTTGAAGATTCTTCATAATATCTTTGAAATATTTTAAATTAAAGGATATACAGGATATGAAAATGCCCGCAATTATGGGGTAAGCAGATTATAATTCAAAAATATATTTTCTTTCATTATGAATTTTTGATCTAGCAACTTTCAATATGGTAAACTGTCATTAGGGGAAACTTTTCATTATGAGAAACTTGATTTAAGTATTTTATTGGAAGCGGCTGGATTTAGTTTTTCTTGTGATCAAATGGATATTGAAAAACATGATTTGGTTTCCATTATGGTATACATGAAGTGTTTTACATTATGGACAATTTGGGACGCTGCTTTTTGGAAATGTATAGATGTTGTGGTCTTGAGGATTATCAACGGTTACGTTGATTAAGCTGTCCTGTGGATAATTGGTGTATTCAATTGGTTAATAATTTTTTTAACATTAAATAACTTGCAATAAACTATAACCCGTTAAAGCTTAAATTAAAAACAAAGACATTACTTATCATTTAAATAATTAACAAAACTTTAATTGTTTTTACAACTAAAGAAAAGAAAAAGAGGTTTTTCTTTAATTACTGAATACTACATAATATAATACCACGCTAAATACATGTATTTAACAAGGTAAGTGTTTAAATAATTAATTAGCATTGAGAATAGCCAGAAGACCTTTCTTTTTATTTAATTTAGTTAGTAAATTTTGACATTTTAATTGTCAAAGTTCAATTTATACTGAACACTAATAATTATTCTATCTTATTGTATTTGATTAAATAAACTTGTAAATTGGTATTGGTGATTGGCTTTTCATTTCATTTACATCTTAAAATCACTAATTAATTCAACATCTATTATTCTCACTGATACCCTGGACAATAACTACCGAGCCGAAGAGCTCCCTTTATGTACTTGTTTATAGTGGATAATATTAATGATTGCATAATTATCAAATATGGTACAATATCATTAATGAAACATAAAGTTAAATGTATATGTAAGTGCAAGGTTTGAAATTTAAAAGGCAGGCAGACATGATTAGATCACATATTACTGTGTATTTTTCTAGTTCAAACCAGGGACTGGAATAGGAATCCAAAAGAACCGGAATCGGAACCGGAACCGATTACTTTTATGGAATCGAAACCGGAATCGGAACCCTTACTAAAATCCGTGTTAATTTTAAGATGAGAACCCAAACCGTTATAAATTTTCGAAGGAACCGATATATTTCGGTTCCATATTTCGATTCTACTGGTAAATAAAAAAAATGTTCAACATTCTCCCAAGCGCTACTATAACCATTTCTTACTGAGTTGTTGTTGATACTAGATCCACTTTCACTATTAATTAATCAATAGTCTTTGAATGAACTAGAAAAGTGCTGCGTCACACTATATATTGGTAGCTCTGAATATTTCCAAAGAAATCGCATCTTAAAAAAATCTACAATATTAGCCGCGTTCAACACAATGTAACACAATTGGGATCTTGAAAATGGTGGGTTTGGACAAGAAAAATTTACAGCAATTATGTGATCTCAGCATGTTTGTCTGGCTTTAAAATTTCAAACCTTGCACTTACATATACAGTTAATTTTATTTTTTATTAATGATATTGTTGTATTTAAAATAAGTTTATGATGTTTAAATTTGAATGTAGCGCTACTAGTGCCAGAATTACACCTTATTGAACTATACGAACGCGTTGGTATTTTGCCGCGCATTCAGACACGATAATACAGAGTAGTGCTGCAGTTCGTTCCGACCAGTTTCCACTTTTTGTAAAGTTCTACAATAAAAGCATCTCTTTCATACAAACCAGCCTTTTTTTAACAAAAGTGGTCCTTTGAGCCGGATTAGTGGAAAATAGTGTGAAATCAACAGTCAAGCATAATTATAATTAAACGCAGCAAGAAATCACATTCAAGTCAAACACATACAAGTGCACCTGCCCGTTGCAGCCAAACAACAAAGCAGCGGACCAGTTCGAGATTCGACGGCCACAGCAGCCAGGCAAAGTAACGCCACAACAGGACGATTGTACTTGATAGACGAAGTTCCAAGGACAGCACAAACCGTGAGTCGTTCCAGTTTTCCCTGCTTTTGCGAATTTAACTTGATTTTGATTATTACTCCTCTAGAGTTAAATTCGTTACTTGCATTAATTATTTAGATATTAGATAAAATGTCGGATAATTCAATAAGAGCTCGCGGAGCTATAAAAAAAAAGCCTCACGCATTTTGAACAATTCATTCAAAATCAAACTCAGGAAATTGAACAAAGCATGGAAAATTCTGAGGAAGAGGATGTAATTTATTTATCACAACAAACAATAAAAGATTGTACCATGCGTATAAGTAATGTTGGGTTATTATTTTGCTCTTTTAATGACATCCAAAGTAAAGTAGAAAATGATGCGGAAGAAAAAGATCTTGAAAAACAATACGATGAAAGAATAGAGTTCGAAAGCCGTTATTACACTGCTTTAGCCAAAGCTAAAACATTATTAGAAATGTACAGCCTAAAAGAAGAGATTTTACCCGCTCTTTCACCCAGTCCAGATCCGTCAGGGAATTCTAACCAACAATACGGTTCAAAAATACCTTCAATAAAATTGCCTAAATGCATTGAATTGCCGAGATTCGATGGAAATTATGAACATTGGTTAGAATTCAAAGACGCCTTTGAATCTCTGATTCATAAAAATGATACAATCGAGTCAGACATTTAAAGATTTCACTGCCTTCGATCCTCTTTGATGGGATCCACACATGAGGTCATAAAATCTTTCGAATTTTCAGCCGCAAATTATAAAGCGGCATGGGACATCTTATGTGCACGTTTTAACAATAAGCATCTATTAATACAAAAGCACCTCGATGCACTTTTCAATATGGAAACGTTTAGAGAAACGGCATTTTCTAGTAGACTCGATGACGAAACATTTAAGAGCCTTAGAGCCTTTAGGCCAACCCACAACACAATGGGACGCGCTATTGATTTACATGGTTGCAAAAAGGTCTCACGAAGATACCTTGGGCGAATGGGAAAATACAGGTCGCCCAAAATTCTATCTTCTGATAAGACTTCCAATGATATTACATTATCAAATTTGCTAGATTTTTTACGTTTACTTGCCGACTTCTTAGAAACACTTCACAAGAGTGACCGAAAGACTTCAAAAGCTGGAATGTCCAAAACGTCAACACCACAAAAGGGCATTAAATCTTTTGTAGTAATAAATTCAACTTGTTTCTTTTGTAGTAAGGATCACAGCATTTACAGATGTTCATCATTTCTAAAATTAAATCCAATTGAGCGTTCTTCTAAGGTCAAAGAGCAAAAACTTTGTTTTAACTGCCTAGGTAAGGGGCATGTAACCAAAACATACAAGTCGGGCAACTGTAGAGTGTGTCATCGAAAACATAATACGCTTCTGCACGTAGATGCAGTACCTGAAGTTTCTGACGCTTCTAGAAAAACTGAAGGAGTGCCAAACGAAACTCCACAAACAGTAGCATATGCGTCTTCTGTGCATTGTGCTCAAAATCAAGTTTTGGTTTCAACGGCGTGCATTAGAATTGCAAACTCTTCTGGAAAGTTAATTACAGCTCGCGCACTCTTGGATCCTGCGTCACGATCCATTTTCATAACTGAAAATCTGCAACAATCCCTTGGCTTAGAAAAAGCAAAGATAAACGTCGCCATTAGCGAAATTAATTCCGGTTCTTCCATAATAAACTATAAATGTCATTCGAAAATCCATTCTCGTCATGATGCATTCAGTATGGATCTCGTATGCTTGATCATTCCTGAAATAACAGGACCGTTACCCAATTTTTCATTTTCTACCAAAGAATTGAACATTCCAATGACAATACTTTTTGCAGACCCCAAATTCAATGTCGTAGGGCAAATAGACATTCTTCTTGGCGCAGATTGTTTCTGGCAGCTTTTATGCAATGAACAAAGGAATATCCCTGAGCAAAATCATGGTCTTATCTTAACAAGGACTAAGTTGGGATGGGTTGTAGGTGGTCCTCTCAGTTCAATAGCTTTCCCTACCACAGTATGTTGCAACCTTGTAAGGAACTGCGAAATTGATACTTAATTATTCAAGTTTTGGGAAATCGAAGAGTGTTCATCCGATAAAACCTATTCAGATGAAGAACTGGCATGCGAAGAACATTTTTTAAAAACATATGGGCGTGACCTAAATGGTCGTTTTATCGTGAAAATTCCTTTACGGCATGGTGTAGGTGAATTGGGCGATTCCCTTGAAAACGCTAAGCATAGATTTCTGTTAGTAGAACGGAAATTTCAAAGGCTTCCTCAATTCAAAGCGCGCTATGTCGATTTCATGAACACATATGAAAGCCTAGATCATATGACCGACATCACAAACAGGTTGAAGGTGAAGAAGAGCTAAAGTTTCATACTATCTTCCACATCATGGAATCTTAATGAAAATAAAGTTACTTCTAAGTTAAGAGTAGTCTTTGATGGTTCGGCGCCTTCATCAACTGGCGTTTCAGTTAATTCATTGCAAATGGTAGGACCTCGCATTCAGCAGGACCTATTTTCAATAATTGTAAGATTTCGGCAATACCGATACGCATTCTCTGCAGACATCGCAAAGATGTATCGGCAGATACTGATCGATCCAGAACAGCGTTATTTGCAAAGAGTTATTTGGCGGTCAGAATTGAATTTACCAATTAAAATCTATGAGCTCAACACCGTCACATATGGAACTGCGGCGGCAACATTTCTCGCGATTCGATGTCTCTATCAGCTCGGAATCGATTGTGAAGAGGAATCTCCCAAACTTTCGTCAATAATAAAAAACGACTTTTACGTAGACGATCTGTTAACAGGGTCTGATTCTTACGAGGATTCCTATGAACTGATTAGTGGCGTATCTAACACTTTGTCAAAAGGTGGATTTCTATTGAGAAAGTGGGTGTCCACTGAAACTAAAATTCTCGAAAATGTAACCTTAGCCTCGGAAGACACTTCAAGTTTAGTTAAACTCTCTGATGAAACTGTAAAAACTTTAGGACTCTAGTGGAATTCTCAGTCAGATTGTTTTATTCCAAATCAAGCTTCCAGATGATAAGGTTGCCACGAAGCGATCAATTCTATCTGTTATTTCAAGAATTTATGATCCGCTAGGTCTTATAAGTCCTTGTGTGATTATTGCAAAAATAATACTCCAAAGACTATGGCAAGAGCAACTTTCTTGGGATGAGGTTTCCAATGACCTCAAACTTGCATGGAATTCTTATAAGGATTCGCTGGTGAGTTTGAATACCTTACAAATTCCTCGTTATGTAACGTCCGCAAATAAACAAAACGTTCAACTGCATGGGTTTTGTGACACCTCCGAGCAGGCGTACGGCGCATGTGTTTATATAGAACTGAGACTGATCAGGGTATCCAAGTTAGCTTACTTTGTAGCAAAACCAAGGTGGCTCCCCTAAAGAGTATCACCATTCCACAATTAGAGTTATGCGGTGCTCTACTTCGTGCAAGTCTTGCAAAAAGGGTCAGACAATCTTTGAATCTATGAATCTTGAATATTGAATCTTTGAATAAAATATTTGAACAAATATTTTATTGGACTGACTCAATGATAGTTTTAGCTTGGCTAAATCAATCTCCAAATTTGTTGCAAATATTTGTGGGGAATAGGGTTTCTCATTCAACGCAATACAACAATCGATGATTGGCGTCATGTTCCATCGGAACACAACCCCGCTGACTATTTGAGCAGAGGAGTCGATCCTGATCAAATTCGACATTTGACCTCTTGGTGGGTAGGTCCTAGTTTTCTTTCTCAAAACCCGTCATCTTGGCCAAGTACGCCTCAGTATCCAGAAGGTACTCCTGAGGTACGCAAAGAAAAACGTTCCTTGGTTGTTATAGAAACGAAATGTGAGCTATTTTCACGCTATTCAAGTCTCTCGCGCCTTCAGCGAGTTCATGCATATTGTCGTCGTTTTATCTATAATTTCCGCTTAACCAAGGCTAATAGAAATCTTGGTCCGTTACCTATACAAGAGTTGGAAAATTCTCTCGTAAAACTTGTTCAATTATCACAAATGGAGTCATTTCCCAATGAATTACGCCGTCTTCAAAATAATAAACACGTGGAATCCAGTTCTCGGTTAATTAGTTTAAATCCATTCTTGGATGCGCAAGGCGTCATTAGAATCGGTGGGAGGCTAGATAACAGCAAATTTGCATATGAAAAACCCCATCAAGCTATTTTGTCATCAAGTCATACTCTCACGAAACTCATAGCACAATATGAACATATTCGTTTACTTCACGTTGGTCTACGGACATTATCGGCCTCGATTCTCGAGCGATTTTGGCCCATTCATGGACGAAATCTCGTCAAACAAATTGTTAAAGCCTGCACGAGATGTTTCAGAACCAATCCAAAGACATTGCACCCAATAATGGGTCATCTACCCTCACAGCGGACCCAACCATCTCCTCCTTTCACCTCAACCGGAGTAGATTATGCAGGACCCTTCATTATCTTAGATAAGAAGGGGCGCGGTGGAAAACCTACTAAATGTTACGTTTCAGTTTTCATTTGCCTTGTGACAAAGGCTAGTCATTTAGAAATAGTCTCCGACCTCACTACGGAGGCCTTCATGGTGGCATTGCGTCGGTTTTCCTCCCGCAGGGACAAACCAGCACGTATATTTTCAGACAATGGTCGTAATTTCATAGGGGCAAATCTGAACTAGACACATTGGGGCAATTTCTAAAAACCCGGTGTAACGAAATTACCGAACAGGTCAATAGCGAAGGCATTGCGTGGTCCTTTATACCTCCCTACTCACCCCATTTTGGTGGGATGTGGGAGGCTGGAGTAAAGTCGTTTAAGGCACATTTGAAACAGGTAGCATCTACTGCAAATTTAACTTTCGAGGAGTTATCAACCCTTCTAGCCCAAATTGAGGCTGTTTTAAATTCGCGTCCTTTATCCCCGCTCTCAACCGACCCTAATGACTTAAACCCGTTAACCCCGGCTCACTTTCTGATAGGGAGATCTCTTGTCAGTGTACCAGGATATGATTACACCGCTGTTTCAGATAACAGTTTATCCCGCTTCCAACGAGTCCAAAATATGCAAATACATTTCTGGAGAAGATGGAATAAAGAATATATCTCCGAGTTACAGCAACGCTCCAAATGGCAGCAACCTTCCGCAAACCTAATGCCAAACATCTTAGTATTGGTAAAGAACGAAAATCTACCAGCCATGCAAAGGAAGCTGGTCCGTGTGATTGAGACTCATCCAAGAAATGATGGTGTGACGCGAGTGGTTCTTGTTCGTACCTCCACGGGGGTGATTAAGCGGTCAGTGACAAAGCTCTGCCCTCTGCCAGAGCAAATGGGCAATTAGTGTAAGTGCAATTGCAAAATTAGTTAAGGATATATAATGAACTTGCTGCAATGTTGCCCTTATTTATCTTGTGCCAATGTTATTTATTTTCATATTAATTTGCATTTCACTTTAATGTTTTGGAAAAGCACCCCTTTCAAGGTGGGAGCCTTATGTTGTATTTAAAATAAGTTTATGTTTAAATTTGAATGTAGCGCTACTAGCGCCAGAATACAACACGCTAATACAAAGTAGTGATGCAGTTCCGATCAGTTTCCACTTTCTGTAAAGTTCTACAATAAATGCATTTCTTTCATGCAAACCAGCCGTTTCTTAACAGATATCAATATCGCCATGAGCGCGTTATAATTTTATACGTACTTTTATAAAAACGTCGGTCAAAGTTATTGAATATTTGAACTTTCTCTAATCAAAAAACTTTATTAAGATTTTTTGTTCCAAATACCATCAGAAATGCACTGGTAAAGTCTAGTGCAAGAACTATGAGACACCCTGTATATACCAACATAAAATGTAACGTCATTACTTTTGATTCCGAAACCCTTATGGAACCTAAAAAGATCTTGGAACCGGAACCTTAATATTTAGAAAACTAAAATTGGAACCGGAACCGAAACCCTTATTTTGAATTTTCAAGAACCGGAACTGGAACCTATATTTGTAAAGGGTTCCAATCCTTGGTCCAAACCCACCATTTTCAAGAGTCCAATTGTGTTACATTGTACTACTGCCAATTAAATCGCTTAGCTTCGTTGATATAGTGGTTTTGCTTTACTAAAATATACGTCTCAAATATACAACGTAAATATACAAAATTGTGCATTAAGCTTTTAATTTTTATTACAAGACGTTAATTTCCAGTTTTTTCATTGTTGAAGTTAGAATCCAAATATTACAGATTCGTACGTTAAGTGGCGCCCACTGACGATAATTTTGCAACGAAGATGGTTTGTAGTCAGACATGTTACCTAATAGTTGTCATTTCTTATTGTGACATATTATTGGCATTTGTACACATTTGGATATAACGTACATAAATATTGTAAAGTTCTTTTTAAAATAATAACAAGAATTCTGTTGTAACAAGTCACATATTTGAAAAGCATTTTAGCTTGTAAAGCAGAGATTTAAAAAATTTATTTTCTTAATTAGGTAAAGTGTTTTTATATAACTGAACAAAGGGTGATGATTCAGGTATAATATAGTTTTAATTAGGTATATTTTAAAATGTAATTAATAGAGACAAACATTATAAAAACATGTCATTAGGGAAATTAACCGAAAGTAAAGATTAATTGCTAAATAAATGTAACTTTCACATTAGTATAAAATCATTTTGTGTTTTGACTTCACAAGTTTTTGTTGTTCGATATTAGAAAAGTAGTTGATGCCAGAAACACCACCTGACAATAATGTTTAATGTAATAGTAAGTAAAAGTATATTTGATTGTTTTTTTTATTTCTATTGTTTCATTTATGTTTAATTTTGTTTATTCATGTTATATGTTTTGTTCTTAATTTTTACTGTTGAATTTTGTTTTATGTTTTATTCTTAATATAATAAATTTATTGTTTTAAAATCCTTTCTGCTTTAATTTCTTACTTCCTTGAGTGCAACAATCTAGTCTTCGAAGGAAGTGTGTGTTGCATAACAAAAGGTTATATAAGGTAATATAGTGCAACCACAAGTAGCACCACACGAGGGTGGTAAAACTGTTTGATCGTCTATTAACAAGATAAATATTATTTACATACAACAATTTGATCTTAACTAATTATTTAACACTATAATTATAAACTGTTTAACCAACTTAAATGCTAGATATTTACAAACTTAAAGTAGATTATATAAGGTCTATTGACTGATTTTTTTTTATTTGACGCCTACACTATGGGGGAACCAACTGCTAAGGTCATCTGTACCCCATCTAACATGCAACACGAATACACATATCCATAGTTGAGGTGGCGGAATTTTCCAATTAGAAAAATCCCGCCGCCCCAAGTGGGATTCCAACCCACGACCCTTGGAACACGAGTGATGCACTGACAACACTCGTCCACCGCCGGCCCACTATTGACTTATTATTACAACATTTATTAAACATTTATTTATTCACTAATATTACTAATTACACGAAGCACATTTCAATTCACTGGTCGAACACTAATTGAATTCAATTAGTGTTCAATTAGGATATAAATCGACCGTAGCGCATAGAAGAGAATTCTCTTCTATGCGCTACGGTCGATTTATATCCTCCATGTAAACGTTCTAGAAGACGTTGGAACATACTCGTGTATTACCTAGTCGATGTGTCGTATATCTTGAACATCGTATACGGGCGGGGAATCTTCTAATATTATAGCTCGTCTTGCCGCCAGCCGATGTGTCATATATTTCTCGAACGTTGTAGTATGTTCTTTGTGGCGTATAAGGAATTTCCCCATTCGGTACACTGCCCCCCTCTTCAAGTCTGTTCTGTCCTAGAACAGGTTTTATTTTTTAGTTCCTGTAGAAAGGGTCGTGACCTCGCGACGATATCGACAGTCTTCACCTCGACTACACATTCCATTCCGGTAAAAGTAACAGTCTACACTCTTTGTTGGCCTTGACGCGGGCTGCGAGTACAAACTGCAGCCGAGTTTGAGAACTGCCAATTTGTTAATGCCCCTGGTAAACAACTCGGTCCTCAAATCCCATAACGCCCTCCACAGGTCCGCGTAACCGGGCTTCTGGTAGTAAGCCTGTTTCGTTACAGGTTACGTTAAGGTAGTAAATAGAGCGTCGTTGATCTGGCAAGTGCAAGTGTGTTTTTATTAATAACCTCACTTTTTTGACATTTCATTGACATAAAATTTGACAGATATCAAAACCTCAAAATCTTAACAAACTATTACATAATCCGAATGGCTTCTGCTTTGCATGAAAATCAAGAAGAAAGTCACCAGATTTTCAACCAGCTTTTATATTTTTTTCAAAAACAAACGACAATCGTTATTTTTCCACTAACAAAATTTGGTAAGTCACTAAAAACAATTGAACATCTAACCTAACAAAATTTACATAACCAAGCTATAGTTACAAAATTAAATTAAATGTTTAAACAAATTACATAATCGGATAGAGGATAATTCTTCCTATATTTTGGTATATTGCATGTCTAACAAAAAGCAAATTTAACTCCAGAATTCAATGGCAACCATCTTGAATTTCCTGACAAACATGGTTTTATAAAATTACAGATAATAACATTTTCACCCCTTATTACTTCCTTTTTTTATTATTAAATGAATCCTAACATCCTATTTCACAATATTTACATCAATTTTGGCACCAAAACTTTAAATATTAACTAGATTTTACCAGTTTAACAGATCAAGTTCAAACGATACAAATTTTAGGCTTCAACAGGCTAAACCTTCTCTATATAGAGCTGCCCACTTGAAAATTCTATTGCTAAAGGTGCTCTAGAATCCAATTAACAATATTGCAGCAAAACATTTTGGCTGCAAATGCATTGATTAATGAAGATTCTACAGTTATCATGAAATTTGATGAATCGTTATACCAGCATGGGATTTACTTGAAATTTAACAACAAAAACTGTGAGTATTGTGGTGATTGCTTGCATACACCTTTCCATCTATGCCTTTTATAATTTCCAGGTGAAACTACACCTTACAATGGCTTCAATTATGGAAAACCAAGTCCAACGATCTAAGATATGCAAATCGTAACTTGTCAAAATAATTTTTCAGTTTGGAGTGGGAAATCCATTTAAGATCTACTTCTTATTATTATCAAGTGATGTAGAGTGTAACCTTTACTTATTAAGTAACAAATTAATTTATTTAATTAAGATTTGTACAAGTTGAGTTGAAACCCCTAAATATATATGCAACCCAAATGACTTATATTCAACTATAAGTGCTGGAATCACAGCAATATGTTCACTCATGCTGGAGAGAAACCTTTTAAGTGTAATATATGTGGCTAAAAATGCTTACAAAAAGGGAGTTTGTGGAAACATATACGTACTCATACTGGTGAGAAACCTTTTAAATGTAATATATGTAATTGTAAATTCTCACAATAAGGAAATTTGAAAACGCATTTGCTCACTCATAGTGGTGAGAAACCAATTGCATGTAATATATGTGACTATAAATCCTTTTTAAAAGCACATTTGCTCATTCATACTGACGAGAAACCGTTTAAATGTAATATATGTAATTATAAATCATCACAAAAAAGGAAATTTGCAAAAGCATATGCTTACTCATAGTGGCGAGAAGCCATTTGCATGTGACATATGTGACTATAAATGCGCATTAAAAGCGAGTTTGCAGAAACATATTTTCACTTATACTGGAGAGAAACCTTTTAAATGTAATATATGTGACTATACAACCTCGTTAAAAGCGAGTTTGCGGCAACATATGCGCACTCATGCTGACGAGAAACCTTTTAAATGTAATATATGTGACTACAAATGCTCTGATAGAGGGAGTTTGCGGAAACATATGTTCACTCATACTGGCGAGAAAGCTTTTAAATATAATATATGTAATCGCAAATACTCGCAAAAAGGATATTTGAAAACCCATCTGCTCTAGGGTTGCCAACTGACCTTTTTTCGGAAGGACAGTCCTTCTTTCTAAGACTACGTCCTTCGTCCTTTCTTGTTATAGGAAAAGACGGGTTTTGTCCTTATTTAAAACAATCAACAAAAATGATCCAATATTTCAATTAAACTTTGACATTTTATGAGCTGTATTAAGTCAGGTAACTTAGTGCATTATTGTTGTTAAAAGCCATTAAAATGATTGAAGCTACAGATTATAATTTACCGGACGATGAAGAAAAAAAGAAAAAAAAAACGAAAACGTATGTGTATATGTAGTAAACCGGCAATTGTCGTTAATGACCAGCCAATCTTGAAAATTGCCTAGAATCTACGGTTTATTAATTATTAACTGAGCGGCGTTAACGATTATTAATGGTCTAGCGCCGCAGTTCAAGTTTTGATTTTACAGTCCTGAACCATCTGCTGAAGAGGCAGCGGTAATGGGAACCTCTCAAACTAGTCCCCCACCCCCACCACATATTATTTTGGAGACGGATAGATTCAGAGAAACTGAGATTTTTCAGACAGTGATATCAGAAATAGCATCGGTAAATGATTTAATATTAATTGTTGATTTATTAATATTAAACAATTAATAAGTAAACGTACTTAATTAGTAAATGTAAAACATCATCAAAAAAATAATCAATAATAAAAAAGAAACAAACAAAAAAGGATGATAAATGACATTCATTAAAGAAGTAAAAAGAGATGAACAGAAGGTATGGCCGATTAGAAAGAGCGCTGAACTTAACAATTACAAACTCGAGTTCTATTCTCAGTTCCGGTAATTTTTTTTAATAAAATTTCGTAAAAACTTTTTGATGGTTATAATATGAAATAAAATAAAATACTAATATGTATGCATAATGATCTAATTTTATTTTTATAGTTCAAACGACTATAAAATTAAAGGATAATGTTATGTAATTATTCTTTTTTATAAATATTATAATTATAAAAAAAATGTTTATTTATGAAATATAGTAAATATTTTATTTAAAAAATTACCCAAATCTGGAACATACCCGAGGTATTGTAGTCGTAAATCCACGCGCCTTCTAGTCAATCATGCTGGCTATTCCTGTCTTTTTCTTATTTAACGAATGTATCTAATTTATCATCCTTTTTTGTTTGGTTTTTAAATAAATTGCTTATTTTATATATAAAATTTTTTTTGCATATAATATTTATAAAAAAGAAAAAGTATATAAAATTATCCCTTAATTTTATAGTGGTTGTTGAAACTATGTATATTTAAGTTAAATAAAAATAAAATTAAATGATTATGCATACCATATTAGTATTTAATTGTAAGTTATTTCTTTTGATATGAACATTATAATTATAAAAAAATTGTTTTTGAAATATATTAAATATTCTATTTAAAAAGAAATACCCAAACCGGGAATAGAAAGGGGGTTTTGAAATCGTAAATAACAATAATTCGGAAAAGACTTTGGTTTCTATATAACTATCCCTTGAATTTATACTTACACTCGTGAATACTATGTGGCGAGAACCGTTTAACGAGCATTCAAGAGAGTCCTTTTAACGACATTGGCCGGTTTACTACATTAACGTTTCGTTTTGATTTAAATAGCATCGGAAAACTTTTATTATTGTAAATGAAAATAATAAATAACGTTTCTGGAAATTCTTGAGTGTTCTTACTTCCAACTTTTAAAAGTTGGCAACCCTAATCTGCTCACTCATAGTAGTGAGAAACCAATTACATGTAATATATGCAATTGTAGATCTGTACAAAAAGTTCAAAGACCACATGTTCCTTCATAGTGGCGAGAAACCATTTTAATGTAATTATGTGATTATAAATGTTCACTAAAAGGTAACTTCAAAAACACATGCTCACTCATAAGGGAACTATCGGCATTGAGGGTGGAACAGACTAGAGCACGCTTGGTATGTACTCCATTGCGTTTCATTTTCATGAGTACATTTCTGTAAGCGTTATTGAGTTTGTTTGGTAGTTGCAAGAAAAATAAGGAAAAACGTATTTTGGCGCCTACAGAGTAAGATTTTATGATCCAGTACGTTTATTTTTGATATTACTTCAGTTTATTTTATTTTCGTTTAATTTATGTCGTTGAATACCTACTACACATTGAAGCTATAAAATCCCTTATTACTATTAAAGTTATATTATTATTTAATAATAATATTATTGTTTAATATAATAATCTACAGTCTGTTTTTTGTAAATGATAATATAGGAAATAAAATGGAATTTTATCATTTTCCTCCTAAATTTTGGTATCAATCGAAAGAAGAATTCATTTTACGTCAAAAACATATTAAACTATTTTCTAAATAGTTTTTCGTTATCTTCATAAAGTTTAATGTGATTTGACGTAAAATGATTTCTTCTTTCGTTTGATACCAAAACTTTTACTTACATTTGCAAGGGTACAAATTTAAGAGGCAAATAAGAAAATTCCATTGGATTGCCTATATTTTCGTTTACAAAAAATAGACTGTATATATTAAATATTTAAATTTTAAATAAATAAAATGTATATTGTAACGTTCTTTTTCAAATAATAATACAAGTGCTGTTTAAATCGTCTATTCACAAACAAATATTTATTTCTATACACTAATGAATACCCTATAAATTAACGCTATGATTATAAACCATTAAAAACTATTATTTACAGACTATCAATTTCTAATACAACATTTATATTCACTATTTATTTTGTAATACACAGTTAATGACTTGCTGTTGACTCCTTTTCTCCGCGACGTCGACTTTATACCATCCTATAAACGTTCCAGAAGCCGCCCGAACATACCATGTATTTCTAGAATACACCAGAATAAACCGCGTCTGATTTACATGCTTGTGCGATGCGTCATTCTCTCGAAGGCGGCAGAACACACCACCTGTCGCTCGAAAAGAGGTTCGTTCCTTTTCTCTCTTGTTACACTGCCCCCCTCTTAAAGTCTGTTCTGTCCCAGAACAGGTTTTATGCTCTGGTTCCTGTAGAACGGGTCATGACGATATCGACAGTCTTCACCTCGACTACACGTTCCATTACGGTAGAAATAACAGTCTACACTCTTCGTTGGCCTTAATGCGGGTTGTGGGTCAAAATTGCAGACGAAAATCTTGACGTCCGTACCTCTAAAGACAACTTCCAGCATGTTTCTAACGATTCTCCAATCCAGCTGGTCCCGCCCACAGCCGAGTTTGGGAACTGCCAATTTGTTAATTCCCCTGGTAAGCAACTCGATCCTCAAATTCCATAGTGCCCTCCACAAGTCGGCGTAACTCGGTTTCTGGTAGTAAAACTGCTTGGTTACCAAGTAGTAAATGGATCGGTCATGATCAGACAAGCGTAAGGATTTACCAACAGAGGGATTTTGTTCTCGAAGTTCATTCAGCCGTCCAAATTTATTTCTAAACACTACTGCGATCCCCCTGGACATACGGAGATCCTCGGAGACACAGTGGGCAATGGAATAATCACCAGGGACCCGGAAGAGATCTTGTTGCATCTCAGTCGTGACTCCGAATCGCGCTTTTCTAGTTCCAGAAAACGCAGCCATAAATTTTCTAAAGGTTGGCTGATCATCTCCAGGCCTTACGGTATTGATAGCCACCTCAGCCTCATCTTCCGGAACTGCGTCATTATTTCCCTCATAGTGCGCCAGACGATTGGAGTGTACCACCTTTGGTTTCCCTCTTGGCAATTTCTGGATGCGATAAATCAAGTCATTTATTCGTTTCTTCACCTGGTATGGACCCTCCCAATTTCGCTGTAACTTTGGAGAATAGCCACGACGCCTTTGCGAGTTGTATAACCAGACAAGCTCTCCAGGTTGAAACCCTCCTTCTTGGGCTCTCACATCGTACGTAGCCTTCATCCGGTCACTCGCGATTCGACTATTATTTCGGGTTCGGTCGTGAATATCCTCCAACTTCTTCTTTAAGTTGATGACATAATCATTCCCGGCTACCTCCTGCTCTATAGGTGGAGACCCAAATTCCAGATCACACGGTAACCGTAACTCGCGTCCAAACATCACAGACGCTGGTGACTGACCGGTTGTTTCGTGGACCGATGCACGATAAGCCATCAGGAACAGATGCAGGTATTGGTCCCAGTCTCGTTGATGATCGGAGACGACCTTGGCCAAATATTTGCCCATTGTTCGATTCATGCGTTCTACCATTCCATCGGACTGCGGATGTAACGGTGTGGTCCGAGTCTTGCGAATGCCCAACAATCGACAGACTTCTCCAAAGAGTACAGACTCGAAATTGCGGCCTTGATCCGAATGCAGCTCCATGGGCACTCCGAAGCGACTGAAAAACTCTTTGACTAGTACGTCAGCAACAGTCGCAGCTTCCTGGTTTGGTAGGGCATATGCTTCTGGCCATTTGGTAAAATAGTCCATTGCCACTAATATGTATTTATTCCCATCGTCGGTTTCGGGAAATGGTCCGGCAATATCTATGGCTATTCTTTCCAGAGGACTACCCACATTGTACTGCCTCATAGGTGCTCTTCGTTTCCCCAAGGGTCCGTTACCAGTGGCACATAGTTCACATTTCCGGCACCACTCCTTCACGTCTTCTTTACAGTTGACCCAATAAAAACGCTCCCTAACTTTCTCCAAAGTCTTTTTCACACCGAAGTGTCCTCCTGAGGCACCGTCATGGAGATGTCGCAATACTGTAGCCACTCGGCTTCTAGGAACCACGAACTGAGACCTAATGGTGGTGCCATCTTCACTCTCCAGTACTCGCTTCAGGAGATCGTCTTCCACCTTCAAGGACTCCCATTGGGCCCAATATGCTTTGAGCGCTCTGTTAAAAGGGCTGACGGCCTCCCAGGCAGGCCTTTCTCCCACGCGCTTCCATTCCAGTACCATTTTTAGTTCGGGATCAGCCTTCTGCTGTCGTTGCAATTCTTCCGGCAACCAATTGTCGTTGACGATGGTAGTCCTTAATACTTGGCAAACCCTCTCTTCCAAACGAGAGCAATGACGGCAATTCGTTGGACAGGGTCTTCTTGAAAGAGCATCGGCATTTCGATGACTAGTGCCCGCTCGATGTTCGATGTCAAAGTCGTATCCTTGTAATCGTTCGATCCACCTTGCGACCTGGCCTTCAGGATTACGGAATTGTAGAAGCCATTTCAACGCTGCATGGTCCGTCCTCAATAAAAACTTCCCTCCGTACAAGTATTTGTAGAAGTGCTCAACGGACTTCACGACGGCCAATAGTTCTTTTCTGGTCACACAATAATACCTTTCGGCTTTCGACAAAACCTTACTAAAATAGCCGATGACCTTTTCTTGTCCATCCTGTATCTGAGAAAGTACCCCCCCCAATGGCCAGATTACTTGCATCTGTGTCAAGTATGAATTTCCCTTCTGTCCGTGGATAGCTCAATATTGGTGCTGTTGTCAGGGCACGCTTCAGCTGTTGGAAAGCTGTTTCACACTCTCCGCTCCAAACATACTCGCGCCCATCTTCAGTTAACCTTGTCAGAGGTTTCGCTATATTGGCAAACCCAGGAACGAAACGCCTGTAGTAGGTACATAACCCAAGAAAACTACGAACTTGGTGTTTATCTTTCGGTGTTGGCCACTCTTGAACTGCACGAATCTTATCGGGGTCGGCTGCCACTCCATTTTGTGATACGACGTGCCCGAGATATTTCACTTCCTTTCTGAATATGTGGCACTTTTTCGGACTCAGTTTCAGATTGGCTCCACGTAGTCTTCGGAACACTTCCTCTAGGTTTTTCAAATGTTCGTTGAATGATTTTCCGACTACAATCACATCATCTAGGTATACCAGGCAGGTCTTCCACGACAGCCCTCTCAGGATGGTCTCCATTAAACGCTCAAAGGTGGCCGGAGCGTTACATAAACCAAAAGGCATAACCGTAAACTGCAATAGTCCGGAACCAATAGTGAACGCGGTCTTCTCCCGGTCTTCAGGTTCCATTTCAACTTGCCAATAATCACTCTTCAAGTCCAAAGTCGAAAACCATCGTGAACCAGACAGGGTATCTAACGTGTCGTCGATGCGTGGTAAGGGATAGCTGTCTTTCTTGGTCACGTCGTTAAGCTGCCGATAGTCCACACAAAATCTCGTTGACCCGTCCTGGACCACCGGTGATGCCCATGGACTGCTGGATGGCTCGATGACCCCTTGTTCTTCCATATCAGTAATAATCTTTTCGGCTTCTGCTCGCCTTGCTAGAGGTAGACGCCTGGGCTGCTGACGGACAGGCATAGAGTTGCCTGTATTAATTTTATGTTTTACTATATTTGTTCGTCCCTTCTGGCTATCGTCAAGAGCGAAGATATCTTGGTATCGGTGAACCAAACCCTGTACCTCTTTCACTTCCGTTCTGTTAAGGTCTTCGCACGAACTAGTAACCATACCCACTAATTTTCCACCATGGTCTTTGGGCGCTGGTTTTGGAACATCAGCCATACACCTGGCTACTCGGAATACTGGCACACACTGTCCCACAAGGGTACTCTTCTTCAATGTCACCGGATCCACATTAACGTTCATAAGCCTCACCGGTACAGTCTTTCCAACCTTGATCAGCGCTTTTCCCACCAATATGCCACTATGGATCTTCTTATCACAAACAGGCTCCATCATTCTCACACATCCTACCCGAAGATCTCCATCCAAACCTGCCTCGACAACCATCTCGCTTTGACCAGGCAATATCACATCTTCTGTCAGCAAAACCCTTACGACAGGATCTTCTCGTGGGTGCAACGGAAGTTCTTCGTTACCAACCTTCAAAACACCCTCCTTCAAGTCCAATGTAAAACCAAATTTTCTCAGGAGGTCCATTCCCAAGATGAATTCGTCATTGATGTCGGCTACCAGCACCTCATGATCACGTTCTTCACTTCCAATACCAATCTTCATCTTCACCACTCCGCGTGTTGGTATCACTTCACCTGTTGCTGTACGGAGTTGAGTAGTTGTGGGTAACAACTTAATACTTGATCGTAGAACATCAGGGCGTACGATGGATTTTGTCGCCCCCGTATCAATAAGTAGTGGAACAGTTCGGTTAGCAATCTTCCCATCTACGAACAAACTGCTGGTACTGTTCTTCGATGTTACGGCATGGATGGTGATCTCCGGGGCATCTCCACTCAAGGTCAACGTTCGCCCCCTCTCGTCGACCCCCTTTAGTTTTCCGACGGCTGAACTTGTTTGGGTTTAGGGCAGCGGCGTCGTATGTGCCCTTGTTCACCGCAGTTCCAGCAACGGGGTCCTCGAACTTCTTGAGGATTCTTTTTACGGTTCTCTTCCTTCTGAAGAACTCTCATTAATAATTCCTCTAGGCGATCTTTAGAACCTTCATCTTCTTCCAAAACGGTCCGAACACGTCCGTGACCTCGGGACGCTTGTTTTGCAGCTTCAAATTCTAAGGCGTGAGCAAGCGCATCATCAGTTGTTCTTGGTCGTGCCAGCCTCAATGATTGTTGTGTTTCTCCGTCTCTTAACCCATCAATGAAGGTCTGCACAGCCAGTTGTCCCAGAAATGAATCGGGTGCCGTAGGGTACGCCAATCGGACAAGCCGCGCAACATCGGCTTCAAACTCCTGCAAGCTTTCTCCATTCTTCTGGATACGATTCTTCACTTGCGCGTGATACACTTGTTGAAGATGCGCGTCTCCATATCTCATTTCCAATCTAGACACTAACAATTGGTAATCATTTTCCTGTCCTGCTGGGATTGTTTGCAGGACGTTCAACGCGTCTCCACGCAAAGCCACAGTTAGAGAAACGGCCTTTTCCTTGCGTGTCCATCCGTTGGCCCCAGCGGCCGCCTCAAATTGTTTGTAGTAGGTGGACCAAGGTATCTTTCCATCGAACGTGGGTGGTTTTACTTTTATCCCTACGGCAGGATCCTTTTCTTCTTTAAATTGTTTCTTTACTTCATTAAACGGCCTCTCAGAAGTTGAGGGAAACCGTAGTTGCCTCATTCTATCTTCTAGCATTTCGGCCATATCGTCTTTCTTAGTTGTTGGTGGTAATTGCATTTGGGCTATTTTCTCTTCTACCATCTTTATTACCCTATCTTGTTCCGCCAATCTACCTTCCAATAGTCCTAACGCGCTGGCATTCTCCAAAAATTCTTCGAAAACTTTTTCTTCTAACACCTTGACATTGTCCAGCAATTCTTCTTTAAGCCTTCTAGAACTTTCTTCGGACTTTTCTAGTAATTCTTCCTTAAGCAATCTTGTGTTTTCTAGTAAATCTTCTTTAAGCCTTCTAGAATTTTCAAAAACTTTTTGTTCCATCTTTCTAGCATTTTCTTCGGACTTTTCCAGTAGTTCTTCTTTTAGCATTCTTACATTATCTTCGGACTTTCTAGAACTTTCCAGTAACTCTTCTTTTAATATTCTAGAATTTTCTTCAGACTTTCTAGAATTCTCTTCCATTTTACTTAACAACACGTTAGTATCAATTGCGGGTCCAGGTATTTCGAAGCGGTAATTTTCAGGATCTTCCTTCTGTTCTAAAAGCCATTCTCTTAGCCGATTTATCAAAACTTCTTTCTTTCCATTACTATCCAAGTCCCTCTCGTCCAATTCCCGTTTTAAATCTATTACTAAGAGATCTTTCAATAGTTTCATCAACATTTTAATCGTTTGTTGAAATTAATTTTAACACTAAAAATTTATTCTCACAGCACTTTATTTAATTATTACGCGATTTTATTTATTTTAAAACACCACACCTGACATCACTGTAACGTTCTTTTTCAAATAATAATACAAGTGCTGTTTAAATCGTCTATTCACAAACAAATATTTATTTCTATACACTAATGAATACCCTATAAATTAACGCTATGATTATAAACCATTAAAAACTATTATTTACAGACTATGAATTTCTAATACAACATTTATATTCACTATTTATTTTGTAATACACAGTTAATGACTTGCTGTTGACTCCTTTTCTCCGCGACTTCGACTTTATACCATCCTATAAACGTTCCAGAAGCCGCCCGAACATACCATGTATTTCTAGAATACACCAGAATAAACTGCGTCTGATTTACATGCTTGTGCAATGCGTCATTCTCTCGAAGGCGGCAGAACACACCACCTGTCGCTCGAAAAGAGGTTCGTTCCTTTTCTCTCTTGTTACAATATTTTTAAAATTATTTTGAGTCTTTAATTTTTTTTTGTTTCTTACCTACTCTATGGAGGGACCAACAGCCCCCCCCCCATTTAACATAAAAACAATCGCACACATGCCCCTAGTTGAGGTGGCGTAATTTTCCAATTAGAAATATCTCACCGCCATCATATGACTAATAAATGATGTCTATAGGACGTCGGGTTATGGGACGTACGTAGACGTCATGTTATCGGACGTACGTAGACGTCTTCAAAACGACGTCTTTTAGAGGTACAACAAGGTCGTTTTTAGCGTTCTAATATAAATTATGATCTATCTAGGTAACCAAAAAGTGATATATTCCATAAAATATTTTTTATTTTTACATTTGCAGAATGTAAATAGAAAAAATTATTTTATCTACGACTAATACATAACGTAGGTATTATACTTGCGGTTTTTGCAGTATAATGCCATATATTATTCGCTTAGGGATTAATGAGGAGGGATTAATAGTTGTTAATCCCGCTTGCAGTCCAATCACAGTTTCTCAAATTAAACAATACCATGGAAACAAAATACAAAAACTCAAAAGTGTCAGTTGGTGTCAGTGTCAAACGCGTACTGTGTATTGAGATGGATGAAAATGAAGAGTATTTTACCTGTACACCACCAGAAATTGCACAACTGGCTGCAACAACAACATCTACCTTGATACCGGAAACATCGAAATCAGTTTATAATAAAACGTACGCGATCTTCAACGAATGGCGTCTTCGAAAAAACGCAAACTCATTTTCCGAAAATGTTCTACTAGCCTATTTCGCTGAATTAAGTGCAAAATACAAACCATCTTCATTATGGTCATTCTATTCAATAATTAAATCTATGTTGAGAATAAACCATGACGTTGATATTGAAAAATATGGCAAACTACGAGCGTTTTTAAAAAGAAAATCTGAAGGATTTCAACCAAAGAAGTCTTCCACTCTGACCCCAGAACTAATTAGGAAATTTATTGACAAAGCTCCTGATGAAGTTTTTCTTTTACATAAGGTAAATGTACATAATATTTAATCTGATCTATTCAAAAACTCATATTCTTATTTGCTTCAGGTTATATTAATTGTTGGAATTATGGGCGCATGCCGCTCAATCGAGCTTTATGAAATGAATATAGAAGATGTGAAGGATCTCCAAACACACTTATTAATAACAATACCCAAGACTAAAACCAAAATTGTACGATCATTCACCATAAACAGTACGTTTTACAACATTGTAAAGAAGTACATCGATCTCCGTCCGTCACATGTAAAAATCAATTCATTCTTTCTAAATTATCAAAAATCCAAATGTACAATACAACGTGTAGGAAAAAACAAATTTGCAGACATTGGTAGACAAATTGCCAAATATTTAAACTTGCCAAATCCTGAAAGTTATACCGGCCATTGTTATCGCAGATCATCTGCCACTCTGTACATTGATGGAGGAGGCGATATAACTGGATTAAAGCGTCATGGGGGCTGGCGATCTACACAGGTAGCTGAAGGATACATTGATCACTCTATGAGAAACAAGACAACTACAGCAGATACTATTGCTAAACAGATAAATAGTAATGAAGCATCTTCTTCCTTTACAGCAACCGAAATTCCAAATATTTGTATTGAAAACTCTTCCAAAGTTATTGATAGCAGTTCACGAGCAATTCAGTTCATTAATTGTACAATTACTAATGTTAATTTTATTGGCAAATAAAGTTGTTCATTAAAAATTTAAAATTAATAATTTAGTCGTAGATAAAGTAGAGTATACTACTCGCAATAATGGCTACTATTCCCTTGGAATGTTACTCCCTCGCCGCTGACGCGGCTCGGGTCGTAAATATTCCGCGGGAATAGTAGCTATCATTATTGACTCGTGGTATAATCTACTATTATTGCTTTCAATATTCAATTATACTATTTTGTATTGTTAGGTCCACTGATGTACGAGAGACAAATCTAGCAACACTGTTTTACTTTATTTTTTTACTGAACTGCACGTGATCACATGCCCCAATACAAACAGCAACATCTTTTGTGTATTTGTTTTGTTCTATAATTAGTAACGTTTCTACTTATTATTAAAGTTGTTGACGTATTTATTTATACATACATTTATAGTCAGGGCCGTTCCTGGACAGGGTGCTTGTGGTGCCCTTCCACCAGGGCGTCAAATATAAGGGGCGGCCGACGACAAAGAAAAATCGACTAATATCGCTGTGGCATTGTGGCCCGCCGCCTATGCTGCGAAAGTTTAATCGATTTTTGTTTTTAAAAAGTGCAAACTACGCGAATATTTTTGACGAATAATTAATTACTGATTAGCTGATTTAAACTTATTGCTAGTAAAATCAAAAAACATTGTTTCCGTTACGAACTATTATACTCTATGCTAGTCGTAGTAATATGCATAGACCAAAAATGACTACTGTGCACCGTGGAGGCAGAGTAACAGGCTCAAGTTGTAGGTCATTTTCGACTTCCTCGTAATTTTCCTCCTTCTCCTCGTCTTCTGCCTCGAAAGCTTTAGGGTCAATATCTTCATAAGCATCGATGTTGTTGCTTTCACGAATATCAGGTGAAACATGTTCAGAATGTTCAGCCAAGACTGACGATAGCAGTGACTGCGTATTGCAGAACAGTGGAGACTAATCTTTCTGCAACCGCAGCTCATGTTACAGCCTTTAGTGCAGTTACAAAAAATACGATTGATCAATACTACTGGAGCAGGTGGCAAAAGGGTTTTAATTGGCTGTAAGTGATCAATGATCATCATCCATCCCCACTCTGCATTGAGATCAGCGTCTAACCATTTTTGAATCAGTAGATAAACTCTACAGTGTTGGGCAGCACTGGATGTAGGGGGCCTAGGGGGGAGGTTCGATAAATTAGTAGCTTTATTACGGGTAGTCAATTGCATAAATGAATTATATCTGAAATTATCAATACATGTCGGAATAGACGGAGCATTAAACATTACCAAAAGGACTCATATTCCATTATTAATAATTGATTCTCTAGAACATTGTGGTATTCTGGAATAGTTTGCGCAATCTCGTAAATCCTTTCGATTTTGCAATGACTTGATGACGTTTCTTTTCTATCTGAAATAGAGCAGACGTAGTATCACACCCGCTAACTGCATGTAGAAATAAAATATCAACTTTCAAAAGAATCACAACTTTTCGAAGAATATAACCTACAGAAACACAAAGGCTATTTTTATATAAAGAAACACTTAACCAACCAAAATGTAGCTGTGCTGGAAGTATCAGCTTGATCCAAATAACACTGCTTTAGTTTTTGCCAGCTAGCCCCCAATAAGTCGGAGAGGGGCGGGGTAATACAAAATATAAAAGATAAAAAAAACAAGCGCCACTTCGTTTAAAAACAATGCTTATTACTAAAGCTTCAAGCTTATCAGACAAACGAAGAAATAGATCTACTAAAATATGGGCAACTTCCAATATTTTGGTCGTACCGTACATATATACTTACAAATGACGAACTGGAAAGTAATATTAAAATCATACAAATAAATAAATAATAAATAAATAAAACGCACGTAGTGAAATGTAAACGTTCTAAGTAGGGCTTTATTTTACTTGCAACTATTTTCTATTGTGCAGATAGAAAAAAATGTAATGTTTCAACAAAAAAAAAAGGTGAATGGTGATTTGTATCACAGTTGGTTGTACTTAAAACTACACTACAACAATTCCACTATTCGAGATCTCGTTTTATCCTTAAAATTAACATGCATGCATAAATTGTAAACACATTGAATAAATATATACATATACATAAATAAAATGACACATAATACATACAAATTTAGACAAACATCCCACCATTCGAAGACCCACGGCTGTATGTTTAAAGCCTTGCTTAGGGGGTTTTCGCTTCACCCTTCGATATTTGGTTGTTTTTCTCCGACCCGGTATATGTATAGATGTAGGTACGGACACAAAGGGGAAGAACCTTCCAATTAAAATACACGGTCAGACGGGCAGGAACAAGAATACACCAACGAACAACAAAACCCAAAACAAAAAAAAAAGACCTACAAAGAAATCACCCTGTATATTGTATTATTTTCAAATATTTGAAGGTTTTTACCTTTCTATAAACTGAAAGGTCTTTTACAATACAATTCCCTCAAGGTGACGGCTAGGGAAATAATATTACCTAAAATAAAAAGATATTTGTGAGATTTAGCGCAACGAGGTTTTAACTAACATAATTTACCTAAAATGGTTTGTACTAGATCGTAATCCGTCCAATTGACGATTGATCGCATATAACCAATCAAGCGATCATTCTGTTGAATGTGAGATTTATTCCGCTAAAGCGAATTAATATTTAAAACCAATTTCTAATATATCTCGCCCATTCAACTTCTCGTACCAAAAAGCCATTTTGTTACTTCCCTCTACTATTGAGCAGGGAGCTCAAACGCGCAGGAGCGACTTCACGATAAACCGAAAGAAAGGGAAAACCAGTGACAACCAAACAACGGAGAAGCTTGATTTAAACAGTGACCATCAAACAAATAATGGGTTGTGAATTTCAACGTTATAATTCCCCCCTCAACTCCCAGTCGCGAAAACCCTTTCGCGGCTTAGCATAACCTAGCCTTGCTAAAATCTAACTTGCCCAAAAGAAATTGAAAGAACAACCCACCAGGATAAAAAAAATACCATGACAAACAAACATGGCACCAAAAATTAACACCAGAAAGGTGATCCAAAAAAAAACAACAAAGGACAAACACAAATTGGAGGTGGAGGTAAGGAAAGAACAGAGGAACAAAAGGTTCCACCCCGAAGCATGAACAATGGTCGGGCAAGCAGGGTTCACTGCAAAGACGCGCTTCACACACGGTACTGGGCACAGTGGTATTCCACGTCGGGAAGGGACCACTGAGCAACTCCCAGTGCCCGAGGCTTGGCAACGACTCACAACAAAACCTACCAGCACGAACCACTGAACATGGCCAGCAAAAAGAACTGACCAGAGAGCCGCCGACATACTCTCTGCTCGCACCCAAGAGAGGGTAGTGTAGAGGAAAAAAGAAGAAAAAGAAAACAGAGTGAAAAAGAAGGGCTCGCCCGGACACATGTGAAGTAGGCAGATGGCAGAGCCACCGAGGAGCACAACTTCGCACACGATGCGGGGCACTGCCAGTTCCAACGTCATGGAGACTGAACAGCGCCAAACCCCCGCATCCGAGGTTCAGAAGCACTACTCAGCAACACTAACCATCCGGACACCACACTCGTACCGTTTGAGACAGAGAACAAGAGAAGAAGAAACCGGGGGTTAAAAAGGGAGTTCAGCCCAAAGAAACCCAAAAGAACCACGGTCTTGGGGATCCAGCCCAAGCCGTGCTATTGCAAATATGGAGTCAAAATCGGTATAAGAAAGAAGGAGCAGGTAAAAAGGAGAAGAGAAATTGTCAAATCCGGTATACAAAAAAAATAGTTTGGCTAAGCCAAAACAAAAGTCGAAATTGCTATATCAAAACCCTTGGTATAAAAGCCAAAAATAGATACCTGCAAAACAAAGATCTAAATAAAAACTAATAAGCCCTAACAAGTCGACAGATATTAGGTCGAACTGAGCGTATCACTAAACGCTCCAAATGAGGACAGCCCCAACCATCGCTGAACTCTGTGGAACCCAAACCACCAAATGGTTCCCCCAAAAAGAAACAACCAAATGACCCTAATCTCCGACATGATTCGGAACATACTCTTTCAAATCTTTGGCATGAAATTTGCCGGCTTCCCTACCAAGTTCATCAGCTAAAATATAAGTCCAAGGAGACACCTTTTTGTGAATGGTAAAAGGACCAATATAACGAGGAGCAAGTTTATGTGAAAAATATTTACTCGCATCAGAAAGAGCAAAATTCTTCCTTAAAACTCTGTCACCAATAACAAATTGAGTATCTCGCTTACGTAGATCATAGTAACGTTTATTGCGATCAAAAGAAGTTTTTATTTTATTACGCACTACCTCAAAAACTCCCTGCAATTTATCAGGAATAACAGTAGCAGACGAACGATCAACTTGCAGATCTTGAACTTTATCAGATATTTTATGATCAGTGCCTTTTAAAATATGTTCCCTACCAAAAGTTAAGAAATAGGGAATGTAACCAGTAGTCTCGTGACGACCAGTTCTAAGGGCACACCCAATCTTTGCTAATTCATCTGCCCAAGAACGCTGATTCTCTCTAACATAGGAACGAATCATAGTTTTAACATTTCTGTTCGCTCTTTCTGTGGGATTTGATTGCGGGTGATAATGCGCATTAAAACGAATTTTTACTGAATAGTTACTACAAAGAGTGCGAAACTCACGACCAGTAAACTGGGCTCCATTGTCTACCAACACCAATCTAGGTACTCCAAAAACTAAGAAGACTTCATCTTCAATTCTCGAACAAACCATCTTCGCTGAACTATTCCGAAGAGGAAATAGCAAACAAAATTTACCAAAATAGTCCATCATGACTAAGACATATGAATAACCTTTTGTACTCCTCGGGAGAGGACCAATCAAATCTATACTGACCATCTGCCAAGGGCGATCAACAATTGGTTGCGGAACTAACAGTCCAGCAGGAGGTCTTAAATCTGGTTTACATTTTTGACAAATTTGACAAGTTTTAATATATCGAGCTACATCGGCTTGCATTTTTGGCCAATAATATTTGGGAGTTAATCTATGATATGTTTTATATACTCCACCATGACCGGAAGTAGGATGATCATGTGCCTGACGAAGAATAGCAAGTCTATTTTCTTTCGGTACAACAAGTTTCCAAACGGTATCAGAATCATTTTCGGTTTTCATAGATTTATATAAACCTTCATTAGTAATACGCCATTGAGAAAACTTAGCAGGTTTAGCCCGAACCCTATCAACCATACTATTATACCACTTATCGGTTGAAACTATAACAGGCTCATCACCTGACTCAATACTGTCAAGAATCGGTACGGAACGTGATAACGCATCAGGTACCAAATGGTCTTTACCTTTACGATGGACCACCTCAAAGTCATATTCTTGGAGTCTCAAAGACCACCTAGCCAAACGACCTGTCGGGTTTTTTAAATTATGTAACCACACCAAAGAATAGTGATCGGTGATCACCGTGAAACGACGGCCTTCTAAATATGGTCTAAGTTTTTCTACGGCCCATAAAACTCCTAAACATTCCCTCTCAGTCGTAGAATAATTTCGCTCTTGACGAGTGAGAGAACGACTAAGGTAACATATTACACTTTCCTCACCATCAATCTGTTGCGTCAAGACAGCACCTAAAGCAAAACCACTACTATCGGTTTGAACAGTAAATGGCAACTCAAAATCTGGACAACGTAAAATAGGTGCCCTAACCAAAGCTTCTTTCAAAGTCCGCAAACTGCATTCACACTCAGATGACCAATAAAATTTGACACCTTTCTTAAGAAGGGTTGTCAACGGCTGAATGATATCAGAAAACTGTGGTACAAAACGACGGTACCATGAAGTCAAACCTATCAGACTTCTAACTTCAGTCACATTCCGAGGAGGCTGAATATTCATAATGGCCTGAACTTTCTCAGGATCCACATGAATTCCCTTCTGACTAACTACATAACCTAAGTATCGTAGCTCAGGAACACAAAATTTGCACTTATCCGAACTTAAGGTGATACCAGCCAAAGACAATCGATTAAAAACTTCTCTTAATATTTCAATATGTTTTTCAAAACTATCTGTAACGATGACTATATCGTCCAGATACACCAAAACATATGGTTCCAAAGATGGACCAAGAACATTATCAATGAACCTTTGCCAAGTCGCAGGGGCATTATGTAACCCAAAAGGCATACGAGTAAACTGGAAAAGGCCACGATTGGGGATTGTAAAAGCCGTGTATTTACGGGAATCCGCAGACAAAGGAATTTGCCAATAGGCAGACTTAACATCCAACGATGACAAAAATTTGGCATTTCGAAGTTTATCCAAAGTAGCACTAACATAGGGAATAGGATAAGCATCCTTCTCAGTCACACGATTAAGACGACGAAAATCTATGCAGAATCTGTAGGTCCCATCTTTCTTTTTGACCATTAGGACTGGGTTGGACCAGCCACTAGAAGACGGTTCAATGACACCTAAGCTCAACATACGATCGAGTTCTTCATCGATAAAACGTTGCATAAACGGACTAATCGGATAATATCTCTGCTTAATCGGTTCAGAATTTGTACGAATAACATGCTCAACCCTAGACGTACAACCTAACATCTCACTTGGAAGTGCTTTAGACTCATTCAAAATTTTCTCTAACTCCAATTTCTGTTCAAAAGTAAGTGTAGAATTATTAAGAGGCATAACCTCAATAGATTCCAGTTCAACAGACGAATTGTCAGAATCTTTTACAAATTGCCAACTGCCTTGTCTCAAATTGGGAACAATACCCATAAGGTTCCAAAAGTCAATACCCAAAATCAAAGTCTGTGGAAGATCCGGAACTACCAAAATAGAAATAATATGCATTCGATCCTGAAGTTGGATCGGTACATCAACTTGACCAACGCTTTTCACAGTTTGACCATTTGCTACACGACAATCAGTCGCTCCAAACTTAGATAAACCAGCACCAAAACCTAAACTACATAAAAACGACCAACCTGGTTTACCAACTATAGTCCGAGAAGCACCGGAATCTAAAAGACCTAACAAATCATGACCCAAAACTTTTATAGACAAATACGGGCGTTCATCTCCTTCGGCATGAGCAAGGATAAAATTTAATAATACAGTGGTTGCTTGAAAAGAAGACTCGGTACTAACACCACCCATTAATGCCGAGTTCGACCGTTTCCCGAATTATTATCCCTAGGAGAACATTTCTTACAAGAAGTCTTAGTGACCCCCATCTCAATACAACCAAAACAACGTTTAATCAAGGGAGAAGAACATGCAGAACGCATGTGTCCTGTTTTCCTACAATTAAAACACAACCGTGACGAAACATCTGAAGCAGCACTACTGGAATTACTAGCAGTCTCAACAAAAGCTAAATCTGGCTCTAAGTCGGTTTTCCTTCTAGTTGGAGGAACATAACTGTCAGCCCTCAACCTTGAAGCTTCAAGCTGCCTACCAAATTGTAGTAAATCAGAGATAGAATTAATTTCTTTAAACGACAAATGAAATTGGTAAAATGGAGCTAAGTTCTTTAACAGTAATCTTAATTTAATCCCTTCAGAAAATTTTGTTGATAATCGGGAAAATAAATTATCCATAGCTACTAAATAAGTCCCTAGCGGTTCATTAGGACCTTGAGTCCTCCTACGAATTTCTTCTAAAAGCTTATTATCATAATCTAAAGGGAGATATTCCTCTTTCAAAAGTTTAACCAAATAATCCCAATCAGATACTTCATTTCTTCTAGACCTATAAAACAAAAGTGCTTGGTCTTTAAAAAGATCCAAAGCAGATGCAAATAACTGGGTCTTTGATACATTCCGAGCAATAGACAACTCATCCACTTGTTGCAAAAAAGCATTTAAAGAAATCTTAGATTCATGACCTGCAAACTTATCAAGTCCCCATTTAAAGACCGGTACAGACTTCGGCTGACCACATTGAGGATCAGGCGCAGCAAGGGTAGAAGAAGCTGCTGGGTTGCCCGCAGGAGAATTAACAATAGCTTCCCCAACGCTTAAACCTAACCCTAACTGAATAGCTACTTCATCAGTTACCTGTGGTACTGAAGCTTTATCATGAATATCGCTCATTAATCCAAGAATGGATTGAATGAACTCGGCCCGCTTTGATGCAGAAGCCTCATCTTTGGCTTTCATGGCCGCAGCCCTACCTAATAGGTGACTTAACCTACTTTGCAATTTTCTATAAGGATTAGAATCCACACTATCATCAAATGACTCCAAAGCCGTATTAAGTTCAACAAGAGCTGTAGAAATAGCATCTGAATCTTCTTCAAAAGTAAACGGATGAGCTGGTAACTCAAGTACGGACTGGTCTTGTTCCATTTTCATTAACTGTCGAAGAGACTTTCGCATACTATCAACATTAGAGTCTGGAAGACCTCTAATAGCTAACTCATAAGATAGTTCTGATTTACTTAACCTATCTATATGGATCTTCCGTTCCATAATGAACTAATTAATAATCAAAACTAACAAAACGAATAACCAATTTATAATAAGATTAATAATCAATACTAATCAAATAACTTGTAACAAGAATACAACAAATTACAAAATCAATCCTGGAGTTGGTTCTTTATTCTAAATTACTAAATACTTAATCTATCAGGCAAGCTATATTCCCCAAAAATATCCTAACATGCAAGAACAACAAATGGTTTTAACAAAATGGAATTTCCAACAAAAGGCCTCACGCATGGGCGCTAATTTACTATAACCTACAGAAACACAAAGGCTATTTTTATATAAAGAAACACTTAACCAACCAAAATGTAGCTGTGCTGGAAGTATCAGCTTGATCCAAATAACACTGCTTTAGTTTTTGCCAGCTAGCCCCCAATAAGTCGGAGAGGGGCGGGGTAATACAAAATATAAAAGATAAAAAAAACAAGCGCCACTTCGTTTAAAAACAATGCTTATTACTAAAGCTTCAAGCTTATCAGACAAACGAAGAAATAGATCTACTAAAATATGGGCAACTTCCAATATTTTGGTCGTACCGTACATATATACTTACAAATGACGAACTGGAAAGTAATATTAAAATCATACAAATAAATAAATAATAAATAAATAAAACGCACGTAGTGAAATGTAAACGTTCTAAGTAGGGCTTTATTTTACTTGCAACTATTTTCTATTGTGCAGATAGAAAAAAATGTAATGTTTCAACAAAAAAAAAAGGTGAATGGTGATTTGTATCACAGTTGGTTGTACTTAAAACTACACTACAACAATTCCACTATTCGAGATCTCGTTTTATCCTTAAAATTAACATGCATGCATAAATTGTAAACACATTGAATAAATATATACATATACATAAATAAAATGACACATAATACATACAAATTTAGACAAACATCCCACCATTCGAAGACCCACGGCTGTATGTTTAAAGCCTTGCTTAGGGGGTTTTCGCTTCACCCTTCGATATTTGGTTGTTTTTCTCCGACCCGGTATATGTCTAGATGTAGGTACGGACACAAAGGGGAAGAACCTTCCAATTAAAATACACGGTCAGACGGGCAGGAACAAGAATACACCAACGAACAACAAAACCCAAAACAAAAAAAAAGACCTACAAAGAAATCACCCTGTATATTGTATTATTTTCAAATATTTGAAGGTTTTTACCTTTCTATAAACTGAAAGGTCTTTTACAATACAATTCCCTCAAGGTGACGGCTAGGGAAATAATATTACCTAAAATAAAAAGATATTTGTGAGATTTAGCGCAACGAGGTTTTAACTAACATAATTTACCTAAAATGGTTTGTACTAGATCGTAATCCGTCCAATTGACGATTGATCGCATATAACCAATCAAGCGATCATTCTGTTGAATGTGAGATTTATTCCGCTAAAGCGAATTAATATTTAAAACCAATTTCTAATATATCTAGCCCATTCAACTTCTCGTACCAAAAAGTCATTTTGTTACTTCCCTCTACTATTGAGCAGGGAGCTCAAACGCGCAGGAGCGACTTCACGATAAACCGAAAGAAAGGGAAAACCAGTGACAACCAAACAACGGAGAAGCTTGGTTTTAAACAGTGACCATCAAACAAATAATGGGTTGTGAATTTCAACTTTATAAGAATATATTGTTGATTGGACTTTTTCTATTCCTGGTTTCAAAAAAGTAAATGTCTTTATCAACTGAAGTTCGAGCAATTGATAGTGCTAATAAAACGACTCCTGCGCACATACAAATTAAGGAAGGTATAAAGTCCTTTGTGTTTACACATCGGTCAGCTGCTATTAAAGGTCGTACTCCGGTCCGAACCTTTTATATCATTAATTTTAGAAAATGTACCAAATGTCTTCGATATTATGTTCCTAGTTAGTAAAGTAAATTGTACTTTCATTATGACTTTTCACGTTTTACTTCTCTTATTACGCCTTTTTGTAAGGATAATAACGTCGATGTATAACGCAATAGTCAAGTGCAAATTTGTATCAGTACTTTCAGACTCTTATATCACTGAAAGGGTTAGTTAAATGAAGAAAAGTCACAAGACTTTCTTTGTAGTAGATTTTACGAGAAACAATTTTCATAACAGGTTAATTTCATGCCAAATCACATAATTTAAAACGTAACCGTGCTTCGATATCTCAGATTTTGTTCAATTTTTTTTCCTTGCATGAAATAACAGTAAATAAATATTTTCAGATTTTTTGAATGAAAAATGGCCGAAGTAGAAAGAGACACTCTACACGTCCTAACTAAAATTGCCATAACTCCCTTATTCCTCGAGGTATCTGACTCATCCAGGTGTCCCTGTAAAGGAAGATTTTTCTGTTTTTACAAATTCTGACTTCGGTCCTGTGCTACAATTATCGCCCCCTTGAAACTTTTTTTATAGAATCATCTTAGTATATGCTTGGTATGGTTAACAAATAAAAAGGGTGTTTTTGTAGGTTTGGAAAAAAAATATTTTTGAAGAAATTTGCTTTCAGAGCCCAACTTGTTTACTGTGCAATGTCTTTACACGTTTCTGATATTCTCTGAAAGATCCAAAAATTAGCTTCTGACATCTGAATGAGCCGGATAACTCAAAAAATAAGAGAGTTATAAGTTCAATTAGATGATGTAGAGTGACGGTTAGCAGAATTTGGTAAAAATCGAAATTTTAAAAACCTCCACTTCGGCCATTTTTAATCCAAAAAATCTGGAATAAATAATTTAATGTAATTTCATATGTATCTATGCGTGAACAAAATTTAAACAAAATCTGGGACATTGAAGCACATGGTTCTTTAGTCGATTTGGCATGGAATTAGCCAACAACCACTGTACATAACTTCGAGGCCAGAAGACGATTACGAAGACGTCGAAAATGATCTACAACTTGAGAAGGAATTAGTATAATTGTTCTACATTTACCTCCGCGGTGGTGTGAATAGGATCGCACTTTTGGCAGAAGTGCAATAATTCAAAATTGTCACTCATTTTTCTCCAAAACGGTATCTCGGTTCTCCGAATTTATACGAAGAAAAATCATAGGACCTTTTTCGTAGCACATCTTACGAGCAACATTTTTCATGATAGCCACCTTTTCCGAAAACCTGATAGTTTTCGAGATAATTGAAAAACATTGAACGTCTCCCCCCTCCTCTATAAAAATGATTGCAAACGCGATATGCATCAGAACTTTTAAGAGCTTTTTTTTCGACCTAGTTTTCCTGGTATATTTGAAATATTTCAAAAATAATGCTAAAATTTTTCAAAAATATGTTTAATGCTTAACTTATTCAACCTTAATAGACCTTTAGATCGAAACAACAAAAACATCTTGTAGGGGCGACCACTTTGATTTTGCACCTGGGCGGAAAGCACTCCAGGAACGGCCCTGTTTATAGTGTATGTGTAGGTGCATAATCATTGTGTGGTTTATCACAAAGGGTGCGTATTAATAATTACTTGTTCCGTCACAATACTACATAACCTATACAATTTTACCCGTTTGACGATTTTGTAAGATTACTATTGTTTATAAATTAATACTAATTCAATGGTTTCTTGGTACTTACTAATATTATTTTAGTATCATTAATTATTCTGCATATTGTTTTAGCAGCTTTTCAGTTAGCAAATGTTTACTTTTACTTTTAATAATTATGAGATGTTAAATTAATAGAAGAGATGTATTTTCTGTTATTGAATGTCTACTTTTGTTTGATAATTATGTATGAAATAGTATATAATAAATATTATTTCCAATATTCAACTATTTATTTATAATTTCTGTTCTGTCCTAGTATAGGGTGTTTTAAAGGCGTCATTGAACAACATTTTAATGACGTAGATGAACACGTTTAAATGACGTCTTATATTTACAACCTTGGACTGTGACATATTGCTGTCAGTTTTACGACAATTTGACGTCGTTACTGCCGTAAACGGCGACATTATGAAGTCAGTGTGCTGGGTGGGAACATCACTCTTTTTTAAAAGATTTAAATTAATGTAATTTTAGCTCTTATTCTATTAACCTACGAATATTGTTACGTACTAACTTCGTAGCACCCTGTATAGCTATGCTTTTATGTTAGATTGTATAGCGCTAGGGGATTTTCGTATTTTCTCTTCCAGGGTGGCCAGCGAACCTGGAAACCGTGAAATTTGCAAAATCGGTAAGAAACCGGGAAAGAACCTTAAATTAGTGATCAAAGTCGAGAATTTTTTTCATGGAACAATTAAAAAAATAAATAATTTTAATAGTATGTACACTGGCTTGCAAAAAAATCGCATACACTTTAAAAATCAAGTAACCGAGTTTTTATGTAGTTTTTGCTATGTAAACGTAACCTTTCTGACTTTTGACATTACATTTTTGACGGATAAATCTGTCATTAGGAAAATAAAACAAAATAGTTTTAACTGATTGACACTGACAACTTAAAAATTAAGACCGACTTAGTACAATCAAAAATAGGTGTACGCGAATTTTTTGCAAGCCAGTGTACTTTCAAAGATAATTAATATTTTACGTTATCTTTTTTTTTCTTTTTGCATGTCCAACAGAATATTGGTTGAATACTGTAACATTTTATTTTTTAAAGTTGATGACAATGTTGAACAGCTATTCTGAAAATGTCAAACTTATTTACACAAATTTATAGCGTTTTTGATTTGTATGCACTGATACTGCACTGATTAAACTGCCGTCGTACAATCGTCCGATTTATGCTTTTCGGTTCACACTAACTCGGTGCCGAGTGTTCGATTTAGCGATAGCTGATGCACGAAATATGCACTCAACAACTGTGTAAGTTTCTTAGCACGAGGTCGACGAGCTAGTTCTGTGGCTAGTGCATCAGCTGATTTTAGGTTATGTTCGTTTGTTTAGAAGTTTCTAAATATAACTAAAAGAACTATGTATAATGTAATAAAGCAATACAATGTGTCAAATACTTATTGTACAAAAAAAACAGCTTACCGCAGTGTTGTTTCATAGAGTTGAGGCTAGGTTGTTTTGTTTATTGTGGCGAATTAACTTATCTTGACGTGAAAATGCGTTTTTAAAAATAATACTTTATTTAAAAACGCAAAAGACGGAGTCACAAAAATATACACAGTTTACTTATTTACGCTGTAAATTTAAGAAACAAATGCAGAATCTGAATTTTCCCAATTTTGCCACATAACAAAAAACTTTTTTCCTTAACTCTTTACTTCCCTATGGCTTCAAGGTACCTAATTACCTTCAAAACATTCAAGGCATTGGCATTCAAAGCTGGGTCCTTTGCTTATACGTCCATGATGTATTCCACGGCGGAGTAGTCCCAAAGAATGATTTGTCGTGTCAGAGCTGCAAATGAGCAATTTCCAACAAATCAAAAGATGTTATCAGAATCGGTTATTCCTGAACAGTTCCAAATAACTGATGATAACGAAAAAACTTCTAGTGTTTAATAATGAATTGGAGGATGTGGTTGCGGCAAAAATGTCGGTTATTATGCCGACGCTGTAAATATTTATAGTGTGTCAAATTTATAATATAAAATACACATGTCAAGTTTTGTACATAAAAAATTAAGAATATTTAATGATAACGTGAATTTTTTCAAAACTGCTAACTTACACCACAACAGATGTACACAACTGCATCTTCTGGTTAGTGCACAGCGTAGATATAGTATATGGATGGACCATTTAAAAGTTCTTCCAAATTGTTCCATCTGATTTTAAATATTCAAGTTTTTCGATAAACGTGACAACATTTGGAGGCTGTGATGGTATTAAATTAGATAAAATTAAAAGCCTGAGGCAGATTTTGAAAAATCTATGATAAGGACTCTTCGCAAAGTATTCCCATCTTCTGCTGTTAAAGCGTGCTACTTTGATTTTATTTATTCAAGCTATGTGGCACAAAATTGAGAACTGCGGTTTGTTTAAAGAGTAACAGAAATCATCTATACTTAATATTATTACAAGTATTATTGCATTGGCCTTTGCGCCTGGGGAAGACGTCGAAAAGACACCTGAGCAAGTCAAACAGAACTTTTCTTACTAGATAGATGATGACAGAAATTAGGTATTTAGTAAATTTATTTGAAGATACTTGGGTGGGTAGGACTATTGGTCGTTATTGGCTTATGGGCAGGTACGAACCCATGGGGGGATGGGAGGTAAAACTCCCCCCTCAAAGTTGATAATTTTGAGCGAGAGTTGGCAATTTCAGAATTTGAGAAAAATGAGAAGATAAGAAAATGTGTCCAAAACAATTTATTTTTTTAAATTTAATCTAATTTCTATGCACACACGTTGGAGAGTTTTAAATAAAAATAAGATTTGTGTAAAATACTAATTTTGCCTCATATAATGTTAGGTACAAATAAAAATATTTTCTTACTAGTAGTTGGTATTTTCATCGTAATAAGTTGGCAATTTTAAGGTTACCCCTCTCCGAAAAAACTCTTTAGGTTCGTCCCTGCTTATGGAGCCTATTTTCCAGGTTATGGGTAGTAGGCATTATTATTATTATTATTATGGTGTACGGTGTAATCCTTCATTTTCTATGTCGATAGTGGAATTAGTATCGGAATATTCAAGAACGTTTGCCAAAAACTTTATATGACAATTTGGAATATAATAAAGGCATTAGAAAAATACCAAAAATCCAGAAAAGGGCCCTGTTACAGATTATTGCTGGAGGTTTTCTGCCACCCCCGAAAAAAAAAGATACTGCGATTATGACTGAAGTTTAAGTGATGTTGATGTTACTTACATGAAAAAAATTTTAATGCTGAATATTTGTGTGCTGTAGCGTCTAATATTGGATTTTGAGCCAAAACTAAAATGATGGCGGTTATGACTTCTTTTTTGAACTGTTTTTTACCTGCTCATATCTGGATACTAAGTACGATAATAAATTAATTATCCTACATTTCAACCATAACAGAGCTAAAAGTGACGAGGCAACGCTAGCACAAGACGTTGAACGTATCCCTTTTGGGGGATCTTAGTGAAAATGAGACCCTCTTTAATTATCTAAGGGGGTTAAGGTTGGCAATCAAAAGTAAAATAATTAGTTGGTCACTAGGAACGATTGGTTTATTTAATGTTTTACATAACCACACATTTACATTTACTGGTAATTAGAAATACCTTGAGTTTACAGGTATTCCCCCAAACACATACGACAAAATCACTTCCTGTATTGATGCACCCGCCGATTTCGCCAACCACCACTAATTTGTATTCCAAGGAAATCTCTTGTGTTCAACTACCACCAACAAAGTGATGCGTGCACCACCAGAGCTGCTTAGCGTCTCCCAACCACCATCTCAGCATCCAAAGCAACCGTCGAAGGACGCGGGAAGCACTCTCACTTCGCGCGCTTTCATGTAAATTTAAAACTAAAAGGACGGCGCTTCACAACGTTTACAAATCTTATTTAGTCACATAAGTAGAGGAATTAAAACTGCTGTGTAATTTTGACGTGTTGGCAGGTTTTTTCTAACAAACCCAAGACATGCTATTTAATTAATTTAATTAAATTTCCAAATTTAGCGCCGCTTAGACTGAGAAATATTAACAATTAAATTAGAGCGTAATCGAACCTATAACTAGTGTTTTTTCTGGCTCTCTTGCGATCAAATTTCATATGACTTTTAAAGACTCTCGTTCCCTCAAAATTTCAGGTCAATTACGCTAGCCGTAATTTAACTACCAAGGATTTAATCAGCGTAGCACATTTTAATCAAGTGACAGTGAATAAATGTGTTAATAAGTACAGATCTTCACTACAGAACTGGGTGAATCAAAGCACCAATCTACATTTTTAACCAAAAAATAGTATAGTATAGTCGGTTTCATGAGCATCGCCCATATCTCTGCACAATAGGATAATAAGTGTTATAAGCTTACCTGCTGTTTCCATTGTTAGTAACATGCTGCCGTCAACGTCAAAGGTATTTAAAATTACAGTACAAAAAAGGACGTATTCAGGTGAATTCTTGTCCAGGTTATACTTAAGTTGTTGGAAAATAAAACATTTTGAAATAAGTTTAAAATATTGTTTATTGCACTTATATGTCCTCTTTGGAAGAATCACTTTCTAAATTGATTATTATTTTATTTACATTAATTTTAGAACTAAAATTATTTTCTATTTTTATAGCATGGTTTACACAGCTTTTCCAGACATCGGGGTTAATTTCTTTAACACTATTACGCATTAAATCTACTACCCCAGCACTTAATTTAGGTTGAGTGTTCTGACGTCTGATTTTTGATTTTAATGTCGACCATACATATTCAATAGGATTTAAGATACAGTAATATGGTGGTAGACGAAGCACCTCAAAACCGCATGCTTTTGCGTAACTATCTATCACATTTCTGCGTTTATTGTTTTCAAAATTTCTAGTAACTGAGTCTTTGTGTAATTCTTAGGAATTGGCACGTAATATTCTTGCAAAAAATTAATAATATCACTTTTTCGTGAACTCGTGTTTGGAATTTTTCGTAACTGTCGCGAATGGTAGCTTGCATTGTCTAAAACAATTATAAGCCGTTTTACACGATCATAACCCACCTGTCGAAATCATTTCATTAAAGCAGAGTTAGATTATGTAGGTTAATTATGATACCTACCCCAGATAATTCCGATGTTCTTGTAAGGAGTCCTCTTCGATTTTTACTTTCTTTTAATAGTCTCTTATATATGTTTATTATAACTTTTTGAGTTTGTTCAGTTAGTACTTCACTTGACGCAATTAATTCACAGTCACTAATTTCATTTTAACTTTCACTGTTTTCCGTTAACTCACTCTTAGTATCAATATTCATAACCATATCGACAACATCAGTATTATCCTGTAGTATATGGTTATTTTCAAACGGTCTCCAAAACTGCGTCATAATAAATCTAAATACACTCAAGGTATCAAAACTCCGAATACTTCCTGACTTGTACGCGTTTCTTAATGAAACTGAATAAGTGGAAACAAATTGTTGAGGAACAAGTTGTGTAAATATTGGGTTTTCCGAAAATAAATATATTTTAAGTAAAATCTCCAGAATTAAGGCAAACCTTTCTTGGTATTATAGGGTAATTATTTTATCTATTATTATAGACGAATCTGGGCAGATCTATATAAGTACAGGAACTATTATAATACCAGAAAAAGGTTACTTCTGTTAATTCTAGGAATTTTATTTAAGCTCTCAATGATGGTTTTAAGGTATTACAGTTTTCGGAAAAACCTAATAATTACATCCTGTTCTTCAACGTTCTTTTTCCAATTATTCCAATTTCTATGAATGTCTGAAAGACTCAGTTATAAACAATAGTAAAAAATAATCAATTTAGAAAATGATTAATTTGAAAACAACATATAAAGTGCATCAAACAGCATATCTTAAACTTATTTCAAAATGTTTTATTTTCCAACAACTTAAGTATAACCTGGACAAGAATTCACCTGAATACGTCCTTTTTCTACTGTAATTTTTAATACCTTTGACGTTGACGGCAGCATGTTACTCACAATGGAAACAGCAGGTAAGCTTATAACACTTATTATCCTATTGTGCAGAGATATGGGCGATGCTCATGAAAGCGACTATACCAAGTTATGTTTCCCTATGTTAATTATGTAGATTATCTATTATTAATGATTTTAGTTAACTCTCGTATGTTCTGCGTACGCACTGTATATGTATATCCGTGAATATCAAGAACCGTTTATTAAAATAATATTGTAATAAAATACTTATGGCTGTGAATGGGTGGAGTCATGTATAGTGTCAAAGGTTTGGCCAAAAGTTTTGTATCGTATCTCTTGAAGATTATGGGAAAGACAGGTATCTATGTATAATTTATTACAATACTCGCTTACATGATCTGCTGAAATCTGCGAAACTGTATAAACAACCTAAAAGAAAACTGGCTGCAACCCCATCCTAGTAGTTAAAAATAATAATTAAAAGTAAGTTATCCAAAAATCTTTTGGATACTGCAAATAGTTTTACAAACGAGATTTGGTTAATTTTCTACTAAAATCTGATGTCTATTACAACTTATATTCTATTTATATTAATACTACAGCAGCTGAGATACAATAATGATTGTTTTCTATATGTAAGTGGATTAAATCAGGGATTACTAATCGTTATTCCTATTGTATGGCGATCACTTGGTGGAAAGAGTTAAATAATAATGTAGGTAATTTATTATTAATATGAGAAATATAAAAACCTTCAGGCTATTAAATATTTGATTTAAAAAAGTATCTTGATTTATGAAAAAAGTATAAAAAGTGTAAGTATAAGGTGCGCTAGTCCTCTACTGATACTAGATTAGTGATTAGCGTTACTACAAAAATCATTGAAAAAAAAGATTCTTCTAACAAGTTTAAGCAAAAAAAATTAAAGACAGAAAATAAATGATTAGAAGTATCTTTCTTCTCTGTTGCGCGATGTCCCATTATTATAACTCTTTCTTGACAGAAAATAAATGATGTATTATTATAAATTTAATATTGAAGAGAATTTCCTGCAATTTTGGTATTGACCAAGATAACGTCATGTTCCACCTCGAATGGTTACTCGTAATCACCCCACTTTAAGATTTAGAAAAATTATAAGAAGTGCACCCCCTCAGTTCAGTTAGTTTCCATCATTATGAAGCGATAATCAAACGGTTCGCCCTGAGTGTTCTGTTATATGTTTCTTACGTGGAGCGAGCCAATTGGATTAGCCCGAATTTCGTAAATAAATTTAAGTCAGTTAGGGTTCCGGGTAAAATTAGAAGCACTACGGTCTAAATTTACAGAGTATTAAAAGTAATGTGATGTTGTTTTGTCTGTTAGATTCATTGCCTAGAACGGTTAATGATATTCTTAAAACATTTCACGATTTTTAACACCCACGAGCCCGAACTGAATTAGAATAAGAGAGACGTCTCTGCCGTGACATAAGTATAAAAGTAAGTGTCGTTTTACTGCATTGAGTTGTTAAAGTATTTGATTTCGGTGTAATTAAGTTGGACGAAAGAGCTCCGTTACAGTTGGCGTACATGCGTGAAACTTTTGTTTGTTTATTTATTTACTTCCCCCTTCTATGTAAATGGCACTTTACAGGCCTTTATGTAACTAAGTAAATGAGTCATTACTGCCATAGCCCTGTAAAACTTTACTGGCTCCTAAAAGAGACCTGTAAAATTTTACAATAATCATCAACAAAAAGCTATAGCAACTAATGTTGCTTAACCACTACACCATGGCAACGCCTAGCTATAAATTGTGCTCCGCCTTTGATTCCAAAATGTCTTTTTATAACAGATATACAATTCACAAAAAAATGCTGGTGAAGGTGGAAATAAAAGTTTGTACGCGACACGCTTTACAATTAATCGTTACTGGGCTCGCTGGATTATGGAGGCTCGCTCCTTTGTCGCTTGCCCCACAAACTTTCCAGCTCACCCGTAAATATTAATTTACAAAGCTTGGCACGCAAATAACTAATATGTACACATAGCATTTTTAAGTAGTTAAATAGAATCTTTCAAGCGTGTCGAGTACGCTTTGCAATTAATCGTTACTGGGCTCGCTGGATTATGCTCGCCCCACAAACATTCCACCTCGCCCGTAAAGATAAATTTACAAAGCTTGGCACGTAAATAACTATTACCGAGAAATCTACGTTACAAATGACAGGATGTCACCCCTTTTCCGGTTGCTGATAACCAAGCCCAACCAACTGGGTGCTGAATGGGTAGTTAAGTGCACAATTTCGTGTAGTCGAATGTATAGGTATAAAATTACGGTAGGTTACGGTACGGTTAGGTATACATTCGACTACACGAAATTGTGGGCTTAACTACCCATTCAGCAACCATGTGGTTGCCACTGCAGTGATAACTAATGCTTGCCTAATAGATAATTTGGGGGGTCCAGCTGGTAAAGATTTCTCAAGGATATTGAAATTCCTATCTTAAGGCTAAAGTGGGCGATCTGAGGGATAAAGTTCTCTTAGGTATCATGTATATTTCAGTCGATCGTGATACAATGACAGTATTGTCTACGATGGTATGCTGTATATTGTCAGATATCGAACTCTGTTTCTAGTTCTATTTTGTTTCGTCCAATTTCTTTCAAAGTTCAATTTCAATGTTCTGCTGACGGTGTATAATCTACTTGGTAATCCCTTGTCTTTAGTCGTGATCCTAACATCTCACACATTCTATTTGTAGTTATTTGTCTCTTTTCCCTCATTACTTATTTAATCATTTATTGGTTTGATTTCAAATTCAACTGTGGTGTGTAGGAAAGTTAAATATGTGTAATAACGTGCGGAGGCTATGTTATTTCTTTCTTTAATTTGTAAAACGGTTTAGGAATAGCTTTGTAGCTGTAATATGTTCAGGGATGGAAGCAATGAGTCTAATTATTATTTATACGGAGTACGATTCAATTCGGAGTCATATCGATATCTAATTGGAATCTCTGCACTCGCTTCTAAAAGCTTTTGACAGAGGACGGTTTTGTCCTTCAGAAAGCCTCAAGTGCAATTTTTAATATACAGACACTTCTGGTTTATAGGATTTGGTATTAAAAAACATTTGTTGGGTGTGGTCGCACAGATTTAAACAAATTCAAGGAAATTCGTATGTGTATCAAACCTACAAGATGTTACATTGATGGTACACTGCTACTAGGAACCGGGAAATAACATTCAGCTATAAGATCCATTTTAACTACACCCACAAGCAAATTAACGACAACACCGGTCAGACGATCAAACACATGTGCACCCGAACGAGGTACTGTTGCTTATGCGAATGGTTGACTTGTAATAATTAGACAATACGTTTATTAGTAAATGTAAAACGGAAATTTTATAATCCAACGATGTTTCATTTTAAAACATTACTTTAATTTTTTAAATCTGTATTTTTAATAAGCCAAATTAATTTTTTTGTGCCTACCTGAACAGAAATTGTGTTTTGTATGTCCTGTTATTGGGGCAGTTATGGGTTCTTTTCTGTCCTTACATATATCAAAGTTTTTCTGTCCTATTATGTCAAATATATAACCTCTACACCGCTACTGCATATGTAGGTATAGCTATATAATTATTTATTTCAATAAATAGTTATATATGGTACAAGTGAGTTAAGAAAGACATTATTCACGAACGAAAAGAAAGTTTTGAGTGGATAATATTCTTAACTAGCGTGTACCGTACAACGTTTTATCCAACACCTCATTATTTAAGTTCAAATTCAATGAATAAGTGAGGCGTTTAAAATAATCTATTAATGTCTTAACTAATAATCTTGATCTTTTACACAACACTTTGGACATATTGAAGTAAACAAATAATAGAAACAGTGAAAATCCTCAAACACAGTAAATAAAAAATTAATTATTTGATATACCGACCCTTCTGAACCCAGGTAAACCAATGATACTGAGTTGTAGAGGATAACTCCGAGAACAATAATCCGAAAAAAAATCGCGCTGATCGCCGGTGATTAATAAGAAAAACAATGATACAATCGCTATTTTGAGGTTAGAATGTTATGATTTTAGGTTACAGTTAATAAAAAAGTTGGCTGTATTTACGTGAAAATGGCGTAAAAATGGTGTTTATGTCATATGACAAGAAGATTTTATAATTTTCACCTGTTTTTATGACGTCTTTCCAACGAAAACCCGTAGCGCTTGGTATTTCCGTATGTATGCATGTACACGATAGGGGTCGGTATAGCGAATAATTACCAATAAAGAATATCAAACTATCGTAAACCAAACTCAGAAAGCACACCTGAAATAAATTTGACAATACAGCGTGTCGCATACACAGGTGTACCAACCTGTTTTTCTGTTGAAATGAATGCGTATTTTCTCATTAAATTAACAAATTACGTTTTGTTTTAAAAACCTATTTGTATTTATTCTATAAATAAATATATTACTAAATATATGAAAATTAAATTTTATTATTTTCGATAAAACAAATAATATTTCTTCATAAAATTAAATTTTGAAAGTTATTATTTGCACATTTGGTTGTACTCTTTCTGCTTCTCAGAATTAGAGTCACTGCATCTAGTCGCCTAGGCCAGCTGGTCGATCAGAGTAACGCAAACCGCCGCCATATTGGGGCAGAGAAGGATGATATTTAATAATGGACAAATTAAAACCACGTTTTACGTGTTTGACATATTAGAAGTTTGATCTTTTAGAATAAGAAAAACCTTTTAAAGTAAACGTGGATTTGATTAAATTCAATACAGAACAAATAATGAACAATTTCGTGCTTTGTTTGCCCCAATATGGCGGCGGTTTGCGGTACTCTGGTCGACCAGCTGGCCTAGGTAACTAGATGTAGTGACTCTACTCAGAATCGATTATGTACGCCGCGTAAGTTTGAACTATAGAACCTCGCAATTATAAACGGTAGTCATGGAAAACTCCGTTTGCGGGGCTTCAGTTTTGATGACGTCACATCACGAATCGTGTTCCAACAACTAAATAACCTGATCCATCGCTAAAATTTGTCTTTAGTTGTTCGATGATTCATCACAAGTGAGTAAAAATGGCTGCCTGTATAAATTACATAAATTCCTTTCGAACTTGCATGCACAAATGTTCATACTTGGTTCATACTCATTCTATATTTCCTTTTTGTCTGTGGTGGCCTTGAGCTTATCTACCGAACTTTCTCAGGCCGACCATGAACCAAAAAATAAATTAAAAAGTTCTACCGCCGCGCCAGGCGCCGCCCATTAAGCTAATAATGAATGGAATGTGCGGCAAACTAAACTACTTATTTAATTCTTGGAGCTAGGTATGTAAGACCTTTGTAATACTCGTATATTTACATACATCATATCTTGTTTTAGAATGTTAGAAGTTTACTTAAATAAAACCATATATTATGTCGTGGTTCTAGGTCAATTTATCCCCGTAAAAATGTCTCGAACAAAAATACTTTTGCAAAAATATCCCCGCAAAAATAACCCAAGTAAAAAATATCCCCGACCAAAATATCTCCAACATAAATAACCCCAACAAAAATATCGCGAATTATACACCATTTTTACATTAATGTAAATAAAAATAGTAATTAATAATATAGAAAATTAAAAATATGAATTGCGCATAATAATAATATTTATAAATATTCTCTTAATAAATACTAAATATAAACTTAAACAAAATATAAGGCATTACAATAAAACGTCGTATGTTACGAGTGATATTAGATAAATTTGGTAGCTGACCTAAAGTTGTTGTTGATGCTTCTGACACTGCATTAGCGGTACTAGTACCACTTTAATCATTTGTAGTTTTTGCTTTATCAGGTACTTTTTCCATAATCTTCTACTAATATTAAACTAATTGTATACTCATGAAACCATGTTGGTACAACAGATTTGATAAACTATCCACACGACCTTCGTCTCGGGGATATTTTTGACCGGGATATTTTATTCGAAGATTTTTTTTACTCGAATTATTTTTGCGGGGATATTTTTTACGGGGACATATTGACCGGTCACCATTATGTCGTAACTGTCCAGTCTTAGGTCACATGATTCCTTGTGACCTCAAAACAAATAATGAGGGCATTATATTTTACTTATCACATTATTGTATCAAGAAAGAAACTTCATTTACTACCAAGTTACGAGTAGTTTTTGATGCCTCTTCCAAATCATCATCTAGACTTTCTCTTATTAATGATGTGTTAAAAACCGGTCCTTGTACACAAGATGACATATTTTCTATACTGTTACGCTTCAGGACTCACAGTGTACACAATGTCGTTTTCACGTAAGATATTGCAAAAATGTACAGACAGATACTCGTAGACGAAAAAAACAGAAATCTACAACGAATAGTGTGGCGTTCTAACCCGTCACATGAATTAACACACTACAAATTGAACACGATTACTTTTGGTACATCCCCAGCAAGTTTTTTAGCAACAAGGTGTCTTCAGCAACTTGCTGATGAAAATATCACTAGATACCCGGAGGCTAGTTTTTGAATAAAGCGCGATTTCTACATGGATGATTGGATCAGTGGTACCCCGGACACAGAATCGGCTTTAAAGCTTATTACCGAGGTGAGCCAAATTCTAGGCAATTCACGTAAAAGTTTAAAGACAAGATATAAATATCTTGTTTAAAAGTTTCACTAATAGTGTGCAATCCGAGTTGGAAAACAACAAAATTGTTGCAAAGACTGATGAGAGCTAATCTAAATCTAAAATAATCGTGAGTAGCGTTCCAGTACACCCCTAGTGTTTTATTGGAACTCTGAGTATCCTTAATGTTATATTGCAAGGCACTAGATTGAGATGATAAATGTTGAAGAATATTTGTATCATTTGAAACCCATTGTCTTAGTGAAAAACCTGAATTGCCTAGATGGAAACAACAAAATTGTTGCAAAGCATTACAATGCAAAAGCCCACTAAAACTAATGAATGTGTGAAAACCACGAACGGCACTTCGAGACTCGAGTTTCGAGCTTGTTAGCTCTCATCAGTCGAAGATAGCCGCTCATAGTTTTCACACATCCAACGGAGTATAAATACTAACTCCGGAATAACATTAATGTCGAGTGACATTAATGGTGACATCTATAGCCAGCCAAGCCTAGCCAGCAACAAAAGATGTCGAAATGATACCCAGATACTACAGAAAATGTATCTAGATCCAAATACAGTTGCAAAATTTTAAATGTATCTAGATATGTATCTAGATACCATAAAAGTATCTAGCTACTGTATCTAGATACATTACAACACTGCAATCAACGCTTTCAACGTATATTCGTTTTAATACTTTTAACCAGCTTCGTCAATTGTTTATATTTTCACGAAATGGGCAAATGGAGTAAATACTCCAGTAAATATCGCCCACAATGAGAGAGCGAAAACTGGGCCAAGGGTATGTACAACTTAATGTAATGATAGTTTTCAGTTTGTATAATTTATTTGGAATAATTTTAGGGTGGCTTACTACAAATGCAAATTTGGATCCCAACTCTGTTAGAAATGAGGCTTATTGCAAAATTTGCAAGGTCGCCTTGAGAGCCCATGTAAGTGATTTAAAAAAAAGCATGGCTCCTGTGCTCACCATATCAATAAGATGAAAAGGCTGAATCCTGCATTAACAAATCAGAGGACTCTTAACACTGTCATACAAATTACAAATGAAGAGAAGGAAAAAGACCTTAGTTTAGCGATTTTTATTGGAATGCACTCTTCGATTAATTCAATTGACCACCTAGGTGAACTACTGACAAATAAGTTTATGGCAAAGGGAAGTAAGTTAAGAATTCATAGAACAAAGTGTTCTGGATTAATTAAAAATGTAATCGCACCATGTCTATTGAACGATCTTATACAGGACATTAGTGATTCAAAATATTCACTTATAATAGACGAGTCAACTGATGTGTCTACTATAAAATACTTATGTCTTTGTGTAAGATATTACAGTTCAACCAGGACAACACTTGAAACGACATTCTTAGGTCTTGTAATGATAGAGAATGGGACAGCGGATGTTTTATATCAGTCATTTACAAAAGGTTAAATTAAAAGTTAATAATATGGTTGGTATTGGCACAGATGGGGCCAACAGCTTATGCGGTGAAAATCATTCAGTATATAGTCTTTTAAAAGATGATATACCTGCTTTACAATTAGTAAGGTGTGTATGCCACTCGCTAAATAACGCATGTTCAAAAGCTACTAATGCTAGTATTGAATTTCTGTGCAGAGAAGTATACAGTTGGTTTTCTATCAGTTCAAATCGCAGAGTTGAATATGAAAAATATTCAATTTAATAAATACTAATGAAGGTAGAAAACAACACAAGTTTGTACAACCTTCTAACACTAGATGGTTGTCTCGTTACCACCCTAGTAGCACACATATATTAAATAAATATATGTTTCGACATCCGCCTAAATATTTAGATAATACATTTTTTAAAATATTTCTTTAATATTATTTGAATATTATTTATATATAATATTTATATTTGTCTACGACATTCTGTCGACGTAATAATAATAAAATATTTATTTGATATTTGTTTCAAAATATTAGAAATTACACAAAAATAACATATTTATTTAATATGTATATCAATATATTTCTAAATATTTCATTTTCAATATTTTATAAATATCTTCCTAATCTTTTAAATATTTAAAACACATATAATATTATATTTATATTTTTTAAATATTAAAGAAATATTGTGTGCTACTGGGGCATGCAGTAAATACCATTATAGACCAATGGATTGAACTAAAAGCTCATTTTAATTTAGTAGTAAAAAAGGAAAAAGATTACACTGCTAGAGTTTTGTGTGACATGTTCAATGATGGTGAGAATTACTTATATCTGATATTTTTAAAACCTTTACTGTTTGAAATAAATCAGAAAAATCTTAATTTCCAAAAAAGTAATATGGATGTTACAAAGGCATATGAAGATCTAGAAAATTTGTTTTTAACGTGCTGCCGTAAAATTTACAAGCCTGCTTTTGTTGATGCAGGTGTCATTGTCCTTTTAAGGGAAATAAATAATGAACTGGCTTTCCTAAATATTGCAGATGTGAACTTTGGAATAGAATACTGTCAAAAGTTGTGTAAATGTAAAATTGCCAATGAAAAAAGATGGTTTTGGAATTGAAAATGTTCAGTTATCTAAAATCTTTATGTTATGAATTATCCCTGAGACTTCCATTAAGTTTTAATCATTTTAAGAAATTAAAAATGCTTTCTCCAAAACAATGTTTAAGTCAAATAAGACCACAATTAAACCAACAATTGCCATTTGTTACAGATTTTATTAGTGATTGTAAATTAGGTGCGACAGAACTGCAATAGTCCACATTGTTAAATGTTGATTGGGCCGAAGCAGTACAAAATGATAATGACAATGTTTATAAATTTTGGGCAACTGTCTATGAATATCGAGATGCGGGTGGAAATTTAGTATTTCCAGATTTAGCTAAATATGCATTAACAGTTCTTTCGCTACCCTGTAGTAATGCGGTTGTTGAGAGAGTGTTCAGCATAATGAATGCTGTAAAATCTAAATCTAGGAATAGACTTTTACTGGAAATGCTGGATGCAATGTTAAGACTAAGAATCACTGTGAATAATTACGGGACGTGTTGTAAAAATTACCCTATTAGTAAAGATATGATAGCTTTATTTAAATCTGATGTAGTATATAAGGTTAATAATAACTCAACTGAAGCCGATGTCGATAAAACTGTTACTGAAGTTTTTGAAATATTTACCCAAATCCAAAATGATGTACCTGTCATCAATGTCTTATAATAGACTGTTTATTTAGATCATAAAAATTGTTTTTATTTTTCTAGTTAAATTTTTATTTATTTTAATTTTGTGAAGTTTAAATAAATGTATTTTATACACTATCTACTTATAATTGGACTTTCATCCATCCTTATGAATCCTATAAACAACCAGTTTACAGTTTTTTACAAAAAGAAAAAAACTTATTTTGACTGATTTATTCAAATTTCCCGCTTCACTAAGGAATTACATTTCCAGAAACATATACCTAATAATTGGAAAAAGTCGCCAAAAATATTGTTCAAGTCGCCAAATTTCAAAAATTTTAGCCTGCGGCGGGCTTTTTACCTCGCTTCGCTCGGTTTTGGCGGATTATTTTCTTTATGTTGGGGACTTACGTGAACCATAACCTGGCAACACTGGACAAAGCGTTAGCTCACGTTCCATTGTTTTATCCACCTGTTCCAGTACATATTAAAATATATTTCAGTGGGTGACCCTGACCGTTCTTCCCAAGCTACTTACGCAAAAACACGTCTTGTTATATTATAATTATTATTAATCTATGACATAGAGTAACAGTATTAAGTACAATACAACTGGATCAGTAATAATTGTGTGTTTTTATGGAAAGGTTAGAAACAATTTAGTTATCTGAATGAATTAAGTCCTTTTGTGAATGTTACAAAATATTTTAGGTCAGAGTTCTTACTAGTCAATGCTGCTGCAACACCTATTAATACAATCAATAAAGGTGTCCAACATCTTGTGCATGGAAACGCTGTATTGCAGCACTGTTGCAGTTTTTTAAGGAAGTGCCTGCAAGTGTTTTCAACTCGGTAACCATTCAACAGCACATTAGCATAAGACGCCTACAGTAGTTTTGTTTTACGCTAAGTAACAAATAACATAAACATAAAATAAAAACAAGAAGAAAAATTATCAATATAAAAAATGCATGTAAGATTAATTGTTAATCTGTAGTTGATAGCAAGGCTGTTAGCGGCAACAACAATTACTAAGCGAAACCACCCTAAAGTTTGAATGTATGAACATGTACCTGAAATTTTCTTTTAGAAGTTAAATTTCAAAATCCTTGCTTGTGTTTCTGCTACTAAACAACCATATGTAAACATATAATTATCGATTATTCAAAAGAAATATGCCACCATCATTTGAATGTAATTTATGTAATTATAAATGCTCACGCGAAGAGAATTTCCAAATTCACATGCACATCCATAATGGTGAGAAACCATTTGTGTGTAATATTTGCAGTTATAAATGCTCAGTAAAAAGAAGTTTGCAAAAGCACATGCTCACTCATAGTGGTGAGAAACCATTTGAGTGTAATATTTGTAGTTATAAATTCACGCAAAAAGCAAGTTTGCAAAAGCATATGCTCACTCATACTGGCGAGAAACCATTTGAGTGTAATATTTGCAGTTATAAATGCTCAGTAAAAGGAAATTTGCAAAACCACATACTCACACATAGTGGTGAGAAACCATTTGAGTGTAATATTTGCAGTTATAGATGCTCAGTAAAAGCAAATTTGAAAAGGCACATGCTCATTCATAGTGGTGAGAAACCATTTGGGTGTAATATTTGCAGTTATAAATGCTCAGAAAAAAGAAGTTTGCAAAAGCACATGCTCACTCATAGTGGTGAGAAACCATTTGAGTGTAATATTTGTAGTCATAAATTCTCAGTAAAAGGAAATTTGCAAAAGCATATGCTCACTCATACTGGCGAGAAACCATTTGAGTGTAATATTTGCAGTTATAAATGCTCAGTAAAAGCAAATTTGCAAAACCACATACTCACACATAGTGGTGAGAAACCATTTGAGTGTAATATTTGCAGTTATAGATGCTCAGTAAAAGGAAATTTGCAAAAGCACATGCTCACTCATAGTGGTGAGAAACCATTTGGGTGTAATATCTGCAGTTATAAATGCTCAGAAAAAGGAAGTTTGCAAAAGCACATGCTCACTCATAGTGGTGAGAAACCATTTGAGTGTAATATTTGTAGTCATAAATTCTCAGTAAAAGGAAATTTGCAAAAGCATATGCTCACTCATACTGGCGAGAAACCATTTGAGTGTAATATTTGCAGTTATAAATGCTCAGTAAAAGCAAATTTGCAAAGGCACATGCTCATTCATAGTGGTGAGAAACCATTTGGGTGTAATATTTGCAGTTATAAATGCTCAGAAAAAAGAAGTTTGCAAAAGCACATGCTCACTCTTAGTGGTGAGAAACCATTTGAGTGTAATACTTGTAGTTATAAATGCACACAAAAAGCAAGTTTGCAAAAGCATATGCTCACTGATACTGGTGAGAAACCATTTGAGTGTAATATTTGTAGTTATAAATGCACGCAAAAAGCAAGTTTGCAAAAACACATGCTCACTCATATTGGTGAGTAACCATTTGTGTGTAATACTTTTAGTTGTAATACTCATTTTTAGTGGTGAGAAACCCTTGTACTGTAATATGTAATATTTGTAGTTAACACATGCTCACTAAAAACCTCGGATAAATTGCAGCTATTACTAGCTTGAAGCACGTTTTATTTAATTTCATTATGATGTAATTTACAATTAAATGATCCATGGTATGTGTTTGAAAGATTCTATTTAACTACTTAAAAATGCTATGTGTACATATTAGTTATTTGCGTGCCAAGCTTTGTAAATTAATATTTACGGGTGAGCTGGAAAGTTTGTGGGGCAAGCGTCAAAGGAGCGAGCCTCCATAATCCAGCGACCCTAGTAACGATTAATTGTAAAGCGTGTCGCGTACAAACTTTTATTTCCACCTTCACCATCATCTTTTATGAATTGTACATTTTTTATAAAAAGACATTTTGGAATCAAAGGCGGTAGTACAATTTATAGCTAGGCGTTGCCATGGTGTTGTGGTTAAGCAACACACTGGTTGCCATAGCTTTTTGTTGATGAGCATTGTAAAACTTTACAGGTTTCTTTTACAAGCCCGTGAAGGTTTACGGGGCTGTGGCTGTAATTACACATTTACTTAGCTGCATAAAAACCTGTAAAGTGTCATTTACATAGAAGGGGGAAATAAATTATATTACATTTATTAATAAATATCTAATTAACTAATAACAATATCATTGAGAATGCTGTGCAATAATTGTATGTTATATTTAAATAGAAATTAATAATTTATATATGATGTCAAACTAGATAGTACCTGTAGAACAAATATAATAACTGCTGCCATAAATCATATTTAATGTTACATAAAATCTAGGCTAATGTAAAACTTGGATGTTTAAATTACTGATGTACAAAACGGACTTCTAAAAAGTCCAACAATTTTGAAACAGTCAACAATCAAACAGTTGTTTGTCCTCCAGTAACCAACTAAACCATTTGTTCTTAAAAACCCTAATAGCCACTTTTAAATTGTATGTAAATTTTTAAGATCACTTGCATTAAAAGCACACCAATAATCTCTTCTATAATAATTAGATTTATTGATAATATTCAATCAGCATTACAAAACTAGCACATGGTGGTTAGACGCCGTCATAGATTAAATATAATATAGATGACACCAGGCGGTAATACTTTGTCCCTCTGTCATTGTGGATTAGTTACTAGTCGTGCCTATTACAGAAGACCTCAGCAATGAAGCTTTTCTACTGACAGAAAAGTATGAACTTGAACTGTGGCGGACAATTTTAATTTTAATAAACTTTAATACAACATACATTTTACACATTTACATTTTCTAGAATCCTGTTTTTGATTTAAATATGAAATATTAGCCATTAATTTAGGAGTAATAATAATTAAAGATTTTACGACTGTATGGGCTTTGGTATGCTTGATGGACTTCTCCTGCACGAACCGCTGTCCCACTATTTTTGTGATTATATATGTGTTTACCTTCGATAGGACCATATGTGATTAACAATTAAACAATGTGATTTAATGTACAAATTCTTGAAATCTGCTTTATCTTTTATGTGAAATTACAATATGTCAATTACATAAATTTATTTTGTTACAATCTTTTTGTTGTTTTTTTTTTACGTATTGTTTTTTACCAACTTTGATTATCTTACAACATTATGGCATGCATGCTGTAGTCAACTAAGTCCAAACATAGCTGTCCCCTTTGAAGGACTGGGGCTTTCAATTAATATTAAAATGGAAAATACATTAATGATAATTCATAATTGACAAAAATAATAATAGCTAATTGAATGAGCACTAAATATTAACGTTCTGTACCAGATTCAATTGGCAATACACTTATTTTATTCACTGCTCTTTTCACCTCAACGTTGGGAATTCTTAAAGTCACAACTCTCACTATACCGTCACTTCCTGGGTGAACATCTATTATACACATAGGAGGTATATTTTCTTCACGTACAATTACTAAAGAACCCAGCAGTTTTTTGGGAACGTTTGCAAACTGCCACTTAGTGTGTTGCTGAAGTGTGTTCAAATAGTTTTTGGACCACTTCTCCCAGAATTCTTGTATTAAAAGCTGAAGATGTTTATATCTTGAAACTTGCATGCTTCTAGTATCAGGAACTTGTTCTTCGGGAAACGAGTTTAAAGAAGTCCCAATTAAATAATGGCCTGGTGTTAGAGGCTCCATGTCTTTTAGATCCTCCGTGAGTGAATACATAGGTCGCGAATTTAGTATGCATTCTATTTGTGCTAAAAATGCATAAAATTCTTCAAATGTCAAATGTATGTTATGAATGACACGTTTTATGTGAAATTCTGGAGAGCGAACAGCACTTTACCACAGTCCCCCAAAGTAAGGTGACCGAGGAGGGATAAAATATCATGTGATTCTTGATCCTAACAAATAGTTTTTGAATTTAAGACTTCGAGCAAGTTCAAAAACTTCTTTTAAATATTTGTTTGCACCTATAAAGTTACCAACATTGTCAGAGTATATATGACCGTACATGCCTCGTCGTGAAATAAAATGTATTAAGAAAACTTTCAGAAGTTAAATCTCCAACTGGCCCTAGATGAACAGCTTTTGTCGAAAAACATATAAAAATGAAAATATAAGCCTTAATCATTTTTCTGTTCCTGAGTTTACTATTTTTTATTTGGAATGGACCAGCAAAGTCAACTCCACAAATGGTAAATGGTCGAGATGGTGTTATACGATCAGAAGGCAATTGGCCCATTATTTGATTTAGATGGACAGGATTAGCTCGAAAGCAAGTAATGCAGTTGCACAAAACACGTTTTACAGCGTGTCTACCATTAAGTGGGCAAAACCTCGATCGAATACTGCTTAAAACTGTTTGATAGCCAGCATGTGAGTTCCTTAAGTGTTCTTGTCGAATAATTAAAGTGGTTAAGTGATGTTTTGATGGTATCATCATGGGATACTTTGAATTGTAACCTAGCTGTGATTTGTTTAGTCTACCACCAACACGTATGATGCCTGAATTATCGAGAAATGGATGCAGATTGTAAAGCCTGCTAGACTTAGGTACACATTGTGATTTGTTTAAAAGTTTTAGTTCCAAAGAAAATTCTTGTAATTGAACGATTTTACAGTGAGTTCAATACTAGAGTCAATTTCACCATTTTGCAGGTGCCCGTACACTCGGCCTGTTGAAGTAACTCTACAGTTATGTATAAAACGACGCAAATATGATATTACGTGTAATAGCCTTGTAAAGAAAGAAAAACGTTCTAAAATTTGGGTTTGACATTCTATAGTTGTACAACTTAATGAAACTTGTTTTATTTGATTCATTTCAGGTATTTCTACATTTTTCAAATTAGGGAGAGAAGGCGAGGAATTTTCATTGTGATTTAAAAAAGACGGACCATCCCACCAAAGTGATAACTGCTTCATATCAAGAAGATTTACTCCACGTGATACGAGATCTGCAGGCACATATTTCCATTGCGAAATTTCCGTAATAGACTGAATTTGTGAAATCCTATTGGACACAAAAGCTTTAAAACGAACAGGAGCAGATGATATCCATGAAAACACTATGCTTGAATCGTACCAGAAGAAAATGTTATTTACATTTGTGTTTAGAGCTGAAACTACTCTTTTTGATAGCTGAGCGAATCTATTTTTCTTTATCACAAGCTCTGAAGAATGATTTTAGCGGTCACTATGACAGGACCCAACAAACCAAGCGGATCAAATATTTGAGTTATAATTGATAGAACAAATCTTTTAGTAACTTGAGTCTGCTCTTGAGTGTTCGAGATAAATCTAAAATAATCGTGAGTAGCGTTCCAGTACACCCCTAGTGTTTTATTGGAACTCTGAGTATCCTTAATGTTATATTGCAAGGCACTAGATTGAGATGATAAATGTTGAAGAATATTTGTATCATTTGAAACCCATTGTCTTAGTGAAAAACCTGAATTGCCTAGATGGAAACAACAAAATTGTTGCAAAGCATTACAATGCAAAAGCCCACTAAAACTAATGAATGTGTGAAAACCACGAACGGCACTTCGAGACTCGAGTTTCGAGCTTGTTAGCTCTCATCAGTCGAAGATAGCCGCTCGTAGTTTTCACACATCCAACGGAGTATAAATACTAACTCCGGAATAACATTAATGTCGAGTGACACTAATGGTGACATCTATAGCCAGCCAAGCCTAGCCAGCAACAAAAGATGTCGAAATGGTATTTCACCATACTAAACATAAAAGTTTAAAAACAAGATATAAATATCTTGTTTAAAAGTTTCACTAATAGTGTGCAATCCGAGTTGGAAAACAACAAAATTGTTGCAAAGACTGATGAGAGCTAACAAGCTCGAAACTCGAGTCTCGAAGTGCCGTTCGTGGTTTTCACACATTCATTAGTTTTAGTGGGCTTTTGCATTGTAATGCTTTGCAACAATTTTGTTGTTTTCCAACTCGGATTGCACACTATTAGTGAAACTTTTAAACAAGATATTTATATCTTGTTTTTAAACTTTTACGTTTAGTATGGTGAAATACCATTTCGACATCTTTTGTTGCTGGCTAGGCTTGGCTGGCTATAGATGTCACCATTAGTGTCACTCGACATTAATGTTATTCCGGAGTTAGTATTTATACTCCGTTGGATGTGTGAAAACTACGAGCGGCTATCTTCGACTGATGAGAGCTAACAAGCTCGAAACTCGAGTCTCGAAGTGCCGTTCGTGGTTTTCACACATTCATTAGTTTTAGTGGGCTTTTGCATTGTAATGCTTTGCAACAATTTTGTTGTTTCCATCTAGGCAATTCAGGTTTTTCACTAAGACAATGGGTTTCAAATGATACAAATATTCTTCAACATTTATCATCTCAATCTAGTGCCTTGCAATATAACATTAAGGATACTCAGAGTTCCAATAAAACACTAGGGGTGTACTGGAACGCTACTCACGATTATTTTAGATTTATCTCGAACACTCAAGAGCAGACTCAAGTTACTAAAAGATTTGTTCTATCAATTATAACTCAAATATTTGATCCGCTTGGTTTGTTGGGTCCTGTCATAGTGACCGCTAAAATCATTCTTCAGAGCTTGTGATAAAGAAAAATAGATTCGCTCAGCTATCAAAAAGAGTAGTTTCAGCTCTAAACACAAATGTAAATAACATTTTCTTCTGGTACGATTCAAGCATAGTGTTTTCATGGATATCATCTGCTCCTGTTCGTTTTAAAGCTTTTGTGTCCAATAGGATTTCACAAATTCAGTCTATTACGGAAATTTCGCAATGGAAATATGTGCCTGCAGATCTCGTATCACGTGGAGTAAATCTTCTTGATATGAAGCAGTTATCACTTTGGTGGGATGGTCCGTCTTTTTTAAATCACAATGAAAATTCCTCGCCTTCTCTCCCTAATTTGAAAAATGTAGAAATACCTGAAATGAATCAAATAAAACAAGTTTCATTAAGTTGTACAACTATAGAATGTCAAACCCAAATTTTAGAACGTTTTTCTTTCTTTACAAGGCTATTACACGTAATATCATATTTGCGTCGTTTTATACATAACTGTAGAGTTACTTCAACAGGCCGAGTGTACGGGCACCTGCAAAATGGTGAAATTGACTCTAGTATTGAACTCACTGTAAAATCGTTCAATTACAAGAATTTTCTTTGGAACTAAAACTTTTAAACAAATCACAATGTGTACCTAAGTCTAGCAGGCTTTACAATCTGCATCCATTTCTCGATAATTCAGGCATCATACGTGTTGGTGGTAGACTAAACAAATCACAGCTAGGTTACAATTCAAAGTATCCCATGTTGATACCATCAAAACATCACTTAATTATTCGACAAGAACACTTAAGGAACTCACATGCTGGCTGTCAAACAGTTTTAAGCAGTATTCGATCGAGGTTTTGCCCACTTAATGGTAGACACGCTGTCAAACGTGTTTTGTGCAACTGCATTACTTGCTTTCGAGCTAATCCTGTCCATCTAAATCAAATAATGGGCCAATTGCCTTCTGATCGTATAACACCATCTCGACCATTTACCATTTGTGGAGTTGACTTTGCTGGTCCATTCCAAATAAAAAATAGTAAACTCAGGAACAGAAAAATGATTAAGGCTTATATTTTCATTTTTATATGTTTTTCGACAAAAGCTGTTCATCTAGGGCCAGTTGGAGATTTAACTTCTGAAAGTTTTCTTAATACATTTTATTTCACGACGAGGCATGTACGGTCATATATACTCTGACAATGTTGGTAACTTTATAGGTGCAAACAAATATTTAAAAGAAGTTTTTGAACTTGCTCGAAGTCTTAAATTCAAAAACTATTTGTTAGGATCAAGAATCACATGATATTTTATCCCTCCTCGGTCACCTTACTTTGGGGGACTGTGGTAAAGTGCTGTTCGCTCTCCAGAATTTCACATAAAACGTGTCATTCATAACATACATTTGACATTTGAAGAATTTTATGCATTTTTAGCACAAATAGAATGCATACTAAATTCGCGACCTATGTATTCACTCACGGAGGATCTAAAAGACATGGAGCCTCTAACACCAGGCCATTATTTAATTGGGACTTCTTTAAACTCGTTTCCCGAAGAACAAGTTCCTGATACTAGAAGCATGCAAGTTTCAAGATATAAACATCTTCAGCTTTTAATACAAGAATTCTGGGAGAAGTGGTCCAAAAACTATTTGAACACACTTCAGCAACACACTAAGTGGCAGTTTGCAAACGTTCCCAAAAAACTGCTGGGTTCTTTAGTAATTGTACGTGAAGAAAATATACCTCCTATGTGTATAATAGATGTTCACCCAGGAAGTGACGGTATAGTGAGAGTTGTGACTTTAAGAATTCCCAACGTTGAGGTGAAAAGAGCAGTGAATAAAATAAGTGTATTGCCAATTGAATCTGGTACAGAACGTTAATATTTAGTGCTCATTCAATTAGCTATTATTATTTTTGTCAATTATGAATTATCATTAATGTATTTTCCATTTTAATATTAATTGAAAGCCCCAGTCCTTCAAAGGGGACAGCTATGTTTGGACTTAGTTGACTACAGCATGCATGCCATAATGTTGTAAGATAATCAAAGTTGGTAAAAAACAATACATAAAAAAAAACAACAAAAAGATTGTAACAAAATAAATTTATGTAATTGACATATTGTAATTTCACATAAAAGATAAAGCAGATTTCAAGAATTTGTACATTAAATCACATTGTTTAATTGTTAATCACATATGGTCCTATCGAAGGTAAACACATATATAATCACAAAAATAGTGGGACAGCGGTTCGTGCAGGAGAAGTCCATCAAGCATACCAAAGCCCATACAGTCGTAAAATCTTTAATTATTATTACTCCTAAATTAATGGCTAATATTTCATATTTAAATCAAAAACAGGATTCTAGAAAATGTAAATGTGTAAAATGTATGTTGTATTAAAGTTTATTAAAATTAAAATTGTCCGCCACAGTTCAAGTTCATACTTTTCTGTCAGTAGAAAAGCTTCATTGCTGAGGTCTTCTGTAATAGGCACGACTAGTAACTAATCCACAATGACAGAGGGACAAAGTATTACCGCCTGGTGTCATCTATATTATATTTAATCTATGACGGCGTCTAACCACCATGTGCTAGTTTTGTAATGCTGATTGAATATTATCAATAAATCTAATTATTATAGAAGAGATTATTGGTGTGCTTTTAATGCAAGTGATCTTAAAAATTTACATACAATTTAAAAGTGGCTATTAGGGTTTTTAAGAACAAATGGTTTAGTTGGTTACTGGAGGACAAACAACTGTTTGATTGTTGACTGTTTCAAAATTGTTGGACTTTTTAGAAGTCCGTTTTGTACATCAGTAATTTAAACATCCAAGTTTTACATTAGCCTAGATTTTATGTAACATTAAATATGATTTATGGCAGCAGTTATTATATTTGTTCTACAGGTACTATCTAGTTTGACATCATATATAAATTATTAATTTCTATTTAAATATAACATACAATTATTGCACAGCATTCTCAATGATATTGTTATTAGTTAATTAGATATTTATTAATAAATGTAATATAATTTATTTCCCCCTTCTATGTAAATGACACTTTACAGGTTTTTATGCAGCTAAGTAAATGTGTAATTACAGCCACAGCCCCGTAAACCTTCACGGGCTTGTAAAAGAAACCTGTAAAGTTTTACAATGCTCATCAACAAAAAGCTATGGCAACCAGTGTGTTGCTTAACCACAACACCATGGCAACGCCTAGCTATAAATTGTACTACCGCCTTTGATTCCAAAATGTCTTTTTATAAAAAATGTACAATTCATAAAAGATGATGGTGAAGGTGGAAATAAAAGTTTGTACGCGACACGCTTTACAATTAATCGTTACTAGGGTCGCTGGATTATGGAGGCTCGCTCCTTTGACGCTTGCCCCACAAACTTTCCAGCTCACCCGTAAATATTAATTTACAAAGCTTGGCACGCAAATAACTAATATGTACACATAGCATTTTTAAGTAGTTAAATAGAATCTTTCAAACACATACCATGGATCATTTAATTGTAAATTACATCATAATGAAATTAAATAAAACGTGCTTCAAGCTAGTAATAGCTGCAATTTATCCGAGGTTTTTAGTGAGCATGTGTTAACTACAAATATTACATATTACAGTACAAGGGTTTCTCACCACTAAAAATGAGTATTACAACTAAAAGTATTACACACAAATGGTTACTCACCAATATGAGTGAGCATGTGTTTTTGCAAACTTGCTTTTTGCGTGCATTTATAACTACAAATATTACACTCAAATGGTTTCTCACCAGTATCAGTGAGCATATGCTTTTGCAAACTTGCTTTTTGTGTGCATTTATAACTACAAGTATTACACTCAAATGGTTTCTCACCACTAAGAGTGAGCATGTGCTTTTGCAAACTTCTTTTTTCTGAGCATTTATAACTGCAAATATTACACCCAAATGGTTTCTCACCACTATGAATGAGCATGTGCCTTTGCAAATTTGCTTTTACTGAGCATTTATAACTGCAAATATTACACTCAAATGGTTTCTCGCCAGTATGAGTGAGCATATGCATTTGCAAATTTCCTTTTACTGAGAATTTATGACTACAAATATTACACTCAAATGGTTTCTCACCACTATGAGTGAGCATGTGCTTTTGCAAACTTCCTTTTTCTGAGCATTTATAACTGCAGATATTACACCCAAATGGTTTCTCACCACTATGAGTGAGCATGTGCTTTTGCAAATTTCCTTTTACTGAGCATCTATAACTGCAAATATTACACTCAAATGGTTTCTCACCACTATGTGTGAGTATGTGGTTTTGCAAATTTGCTTTTACTGAGCATTTATAACTGCAAATATTACACTCAAATGGTTTCTCGCCAGTATGAGTGAGCATATGCTTTTGCAAATTTCCTTTTACTGAGAATTTATGACTACAAATATTACACTCAAATGGTTTCTCACCACTATGAGTGAGCATGTGCTTTTGCAAACTTCTTTTTTCTGAGCATTTATAACTGCAAATATTACACCCAAATGGTTTCTCACCACTATGAATGAGCATGTGCCTTTTCAAATTTGCTTTTACTGAGCATCTATAACTGCAAATATTACACTCAAATGGTTTCTCACCACTATGTGTGAGTATGTGGTTTTGCAAATTTCCTTTTACTGAGCATTTATAACTGCAAATATTACACACAAATGGTTTCTCACCACTATGTGTGAGTATGTGGTTTTGCAAATTTCCTTTTACTGAGCATTTATAACTGCAAATATTACACTCAAATGGTTTCTCGCCAGTATGAGTGAGCATATGCTTTTGCAAACTTGCTTTTTGCGTGAATTTATAACTACAAATATTACACTCAAATGGTTTCTCACCACTATGAGTGAGCATGTGCTTTTGCAAACTTCCTTTTTCTGAGCATTTATAACTGCAAATATTACACCCAAATGGTTTCTCACCACTATGAGTGAGCATGTGCTTTTGCAAACTTCTTTTTACTGAGCATTTATAACTGCAAATATTACACACAAATGGTTTCTCACCACTATGTGTGAGTATGTGGTTTTGCAAATTTCCTTTTACTGAGCATTTATAACTGCAAATATTACACACAAATGGTTTCTCACCACTATGTGTGAGTATGTGGTTTTGCAAATTTCCTTTTACTGAGCATTTATAACTGCAAATATTACACTCAAATGGTTTCTCGCCAGTATGAGTGAGCATATGCTTTTGCAAACTTCCTTTTTCAGTGAATTTATAACTACAAATATTACACTCAAATGGTTTCTCACCACTATGAGTGAGCATGTGCTTTTGCAAACTTCCTTTTTCTGAGCATTTATAACTGCAAATATTACACCCAAATGGTTTCTCACCACTATGAGTGAGCATGTGCTTTTGCAAACTTCTTTTTACTGAGCATTTATAACTGCAAATATTACACACAAATGGTTTCTCACCATTATGGATGTGCATGTGAATTTGGAAATTCTCTTCGCGTGAGCATTTATAATTACATAAATTACATTCAAATGATGGTGGCATATTTCTTTTGAATAATCGATAATTATATGTTTACATATGGTTGTTTAGTAGCAGAAAAACAAGCAAGGATTTTGAAATTTAACTTCTAAAAGAAAATTTCAGGTACATGTTCATACATTCAAACTTTAGGGTGGTTTCGCTTAGTAATTGTTGTTGCCGCTAACAGCCTTGCCATCAACTACAGATTAACAATCTTACATGCATTTTTTATATTGATAATTTTTCTTCTTGTTTTTATTTTATGTTTATGTTATTTGTTACTTAGCGTAAAACAAAACTACTGTAGGCGTCTTATGCTAATGTGCTGTTGAATGGTTACCGAGTTGAAAACACTTGCAAGCACTTCCTTAAAAAACTGCAACAGTGCTGCAATACAGCGTTTCCATGCACAAGATGTTGGACACCTTTATTGATTGTATTAATAGGTGTTGCAGCAGCATTGACTAGTAAGAACTCTGAGCTAAAATATATTGTAACATTCACAAAAGGACTTAATTCATTGAGATAACTAAATCGTTTCTAACCTTTCCATAAAAACACACAATTACTACTGATCCAGTTGTATTGTACTTAATACTGTTACTGTATGTCATAGATTAATAATAATTATAATATAACAAGACGTGTTTTTGCGTAAGTAGCTTGGGAAGAAGGGTCAGGGTCACCCACTGAAATATATGTTAATATGTACTGGAACAGGTGGATAAAACAATGGAACGTGCGCTAACGCTTTGTCCAGTGTTGCCAGGTTATGGATCACGTAAGTCCCCCAACATAAAGAAAATAATCCGCCAAAAGGCGCCAAAACCGAGCGAAGCGAGGTAAAAAGCCGGCCGCAGGCTAAAATTTTTGAAATTTGGCTACTTAAACAATATTTTTGGCGACTTTTTCCAATTATTAGGTATATGTTTCTGGAAATGTAATTCCTTAGTGAAGCGGGAAATTTGAATAAATCAGTCAAAATAAGTTTTTTTCTTTTTGTAAAAAACTGTAAACTGGTTGTTTATAGGATTCATAAGGATGGATGAAAGTCCAATTATAAGTAGATAGTGTATAAAATACATTTATTTAAACTTCACAAAATTAAAATAAATAAAAATTTAACTAAAAAAATAAAAACAATTTTTATGATCTAAATAAACAGTCTATTATAAGACATTGATGATAGGTACATCATTTTGGATTTGGGTAAATATTTCAAAAACTTCAGTAACAGTTTTATCGACATCGGCTTCAGTTGAGTTATTATTAACCTTATATACTACATCAGATGTAAATAAAGCTATCATATCTTTACTAATAGGGTAATTTTTACAACACGTCCCGTAATTATTCACAGTGATTCTTAGTCTTAACATTGCATCCAGCATTTCCAGTAAAAGTCTATTCCTAGATTTAGATTTTACAGCATTCATTATGCTGAACACTCTCTCAACAACCGCATTACTACAGGGTAGCGAAAGAACTGTTAATGCATATTTAGCTAAATCTGGAAATACTAAATTTCCACCCGCATCTCGATATTCATAGACAGTTGCCCAAAATTTATAAACATTGTCATTATCATTTTGTACTGCTTCGGCCCAATCAACATTTAACAATGTGGAATATTGCAGTTCTGTCGCACCTAATTTACAATCACTAATAAAATCTGTAACAAATGGCAATTGTTGGTTTAATTGTGGTCTTATTTGACTTAAACATTGTTTTGGAGAAAGCATTTTTAATTTCTTAAAATGATTAAAACTTAATGGAAGTCTCAGGGATAATTCATAACATAAAGATTTTAGATAACTGAACATTTTCAATTCCAAAACCATCTTTTTTCATTGGCAATTTTACATTTACACAACTTTTGACAGTATTCTATTCCAAAGTTCACATCTGCAATATTTAGGAAAGCCAGTTCATTATTTATTTCCCTTAAAAGGACAATGACACCTGCATCAACAAAAGCAGGCTTGTAAATTTTACGGCAGCACGTTAAAAACAAATTTTCTAGATCTTCATATGCCTTTGTAACATCCATATTACTTTTTTGGAAATTAAGATTTTTCTGATTTATTTCAAACAGTAAAGGTTTTAAAAATATCAGATATAAGTAATTCTCATCATCATTGAACATGTCACACAAAACTCTAGCAGTGTAATCTTTTTCCTTTTTTACTACTAAATTAAAATGAGCTTTTAGTTCAATCCATTGGTCTATAATGGTATTTACTGCATGCCCCAGTAGCACACAATATTTCTTTAATATTTAAAAAATATAAATATAATATTATATGTGTTTTAAATATTTAAAAGATTAGGAAGATATTTATAAAATATTGAAAATGAAATATTTAGAAATATATTGATATACATATTAAATAAATATGTTATTTTTGTGTAATTTCTAATATTTTGAAACAAATATCAAATAAATATTTTATTATTATTACGTCGACAGAATGTCGTAGACAAATATAAATATTATATATAAATAATATTAAAATAATATTAAAGAAATATTTTAAAAAATGTATTATCTAAATATTTAGGCGGATGTCGAAACATATATTTATTTAATATATGTGTGCTACTAGGGTGGTAACGAGACAACCATCTAGTGTTAGAAGGTTGTACAAACTTGTGTTGTTTTCTACCTTCATTAGTATTTATTAAATTGAATATTTTTCATATTCAACTCTGCGATTTGAACTGATAGAAAACCAACTGTATACTTCTCTGCACAGAAATTCAATACTAGCATTAGTAGCTTTTGAACATGCGTTATTTAGCGAGTGGCATACACACCTTACTAATTGTAAAGCAGGTATATCATCTTTTAAAAGACTATATACTGAATGATTTTCACCGCATAAGCTGTTGGCCCCATCTGTGCCAATACCAACCATATTATTAACTTTTAATTTAACCTTTTGTAAATGACTGATATAAAACATCCGCTGTCTCATTCTCTATCATTACAAGACCTAAGAATGTCGTTTCAAGTGTTGTCCTGGTTGAACTGTAATATCTTACACAAAGACATAAGTATTTTATAGTAGACACATCAGTTGACTCGTCTATTATAAGTGAATATTTTGAATCACTAATGTCCTGTATAAGATCGTTCAATAGACATGGTGCGATTACATTTTTAATTAATCCAGAACACTTTGTTCTATGAATTCTTAACTTACTTCCCTTTGCCATAAACTTATTTGTCAGTAGTTCACCTAGGTGGTCAATTGAATTAATCGAAGAGTGCATTCCAATAAAAATCGCTAAACTAAGGTCTTTTTCCTTCTCTTCATTTGTAATTTGTATGACAGTGTTAAGAGTCCTCTGATTTGTTAATGCAGGATTCAGCCTTTTCATCTTATTGATATGGTGAGCACAGGAGCCATGCTTTTTTTTAAATCACTTACATGGGCTCTCAAGGCGACCTTGCAAATTTTGCAATAAGCCTCATTTCTAACAGAGTTGGGATCCAAATTTGCATTTGTAGTAAGCCACCCTAAAATTATTCCAAATAAATTATACAAACTGAAAACTATCATTACATTAAGTTGTACATACCCTTGACCCAGTTTTCGCTCTCTCATTGTGGGCGATATTTACTGGAGTATTTACTCCATTTGCCCATTTCGTGAAAATATAAACAATTGACGAAGCTGGTTAAAAGTATTAAAACGAATATACGTTGAAAGCGTTGATTGCAGTGTTGTAATGTATCTAGATACAGTAGCTAGATACTTTTATGGTATCTAGATACATATCTAGATACATTTAAAATTTTGCAACTGTATTTGGATCTAGATACATTTTCTGTAGTATCTGGGTATCTGTATTGTGCAGATACTATTTTCATATTTTTATAGTACAAAAACTATCATAAATGAAGTTGATGGAATTTTAAATTGGAAATAAACTACCGAACATAAAACGAATAAAAAACTAATTTTTTATTATGGAATTGCTTTGAAATCTACTACATGGGTTGCGAGATGGTAGTATCTACATAGTAAATCGTTAATTAAAATCGCATATTACAGCTTGGGTCTGTCAGAATGAAAACTATGTAGAAAGATCTTTTAGACTAAACGTGAATTTAATTAAATTCAATGGGGATAATAATATAATTGACAATTTTGGGCTTTTCGCCCCAAAATGGGTTCGTTTGCGGTACTCTGATCCGCCAGCATGGCCTGGCTGACTACATGTGAATGGGATTGTGTTAGGAAGATGCATTCTTGTCCGTCCAGGGCAGTGTTGCCAACTGTTCCATAATTACTGTACTTGTACTATAATTTACAGCTTGTACCAAGGTACCAGAATTAGATAAAAATGTACCACAATTTCAGATATGGAGAGAATTCATGACAAGCCATAGGTGAATCCTCCAAGTCTGCGAGTACAGTAAAGGGCTTTGTTATACACTCCTATTTTTTTGTCAACAGTTAATTTGAGAACTTTCAAAGTAAAAACTATCCTAAAGAAGGCTTTTAAAACTGGGACAAGGAGTACGTAAGTACAATCTATTCGATTACATGAAGGGTAACTAAAAGCATTCAGATTTAGCGACCTGTGTGGCGTAATAGTACTAGGAACTTGCAAAATTGTTATAGTGTGAATCGTACGTGAATTTTCAGCCGCAAATTATAAAGCGGCATGGGACATCTTATGTGCACGTTTTAACAATAGGCATCTATTAATACAAAAGCACCTCGATGCACTTTTCAATATGGAAACGATTAGAGAAACGGCATTTTCTAGTAGACGCGATGACGAAACATTTAAGAGCCTTAGAGCCTTTAGGCCAACCCACAACACAATGGGACGCGCTATTGATTTACATGGTTGTAAAAAGGTTTCACGAAGATACCTTGGGCGAATGGGAAAAATACAGGTCGTCCAAAATTCTATCTTCTGGTAAGACTTCCAATGATATTACATTATCAAATTTGCTAGATTTTTTACGTTTACGCGCTGACTTCTTAGAAACACTTCACAAGGGTGACCGAAAGACTTCAAAAGCTGGAATGTCCAAAACGTCAGCACCACAAAAGGGCATTAAATCTTTTGTAGTAATAAATTCAACTTGTTTTTTTTGTAGTAAGGATCACAGCATTTACAGATGCTCATCATTTCTAAAATTAAATCCAATTGAGCGTTCTTCTAAGGTCAAAGAGCAAAAACTTTGTTTTAACTGCCTAGGTAAGGGGCATGTAATCAAAACATGCAAGTCGGGCAACTGTAGAGTGTGTCATCGAAAGCATAATACGCTTCTGCACGTAGATGCAGTACCTGAAGTTTCTGACGCTTCTAGAAAAACTGAAGGAGTGCCAAACGAAACTCCACAAACAGTAGCATATGCGTCTTCTGTGCATTGTGCTCAAAACCAAGTTCTGCTTTCAACGGCGTGCATTAGAATTGCAAACTCTTCTGGAAAGTTAATTACAGCTTGCGCACTCTTGGATCCTGGGTCACAATCCAGTTTCATAACTGAAAATCTGCAACAATCCCTTGGCTTAGAAAAAGCAAAGATAAACGTCGCCATTAGCGGAATTAATTCCGGTTCTTCCATAATAAACTATAAATGTCATTCGAAAATCCATTCTATTCATGATGCATTCAGTATGGATCTCGTATGCTTGATCATTCCTGAAATAACAGGACCGTTACCCAATTTTTCATTTTCTACCAAAGAATTGAACATTCCAATGACAATACTTTTTGCAGACCCCAAATTCAATGTCCCAGGGCAAATAGACATTCTCCTTGGCGCAGATTGTTTCTGGCAGCTTTTATGCAATGAACAAAGGAATATCCCTGAGCAAAATCATGGTCTTATCTTAAGAAGGACTAAGTTGGGATGGGTTGTAGGTGGTCCTCTCAGTTCAATAGCTCTTCCTACCACAGTATGTTGCAACCTTGCAAGGAACTGCGAAACTGATACTCAATTATTAAAGTTTTGGGAAATCGAAGAGTGTTCATCCTATAAAACCTATTCAGATGAAGAACTGGCATGCGAAGAACATTTTTCAAAAACATATGGGCGTGACCTATATGGTCGTTTTATTGTCAGAATTCCTTTACGTCATGGTGTAGGTGAATTGCGCGATTCCCTTGAAAACGCTAAGCATAGATTTCGGTCAGTAGAACGGAAATTTCAAAGGCTTCCTCAATTCAAAGCGCGATATGTACCGATTTCATGAACACATATGAAAGCCTAGATCATATGACCGACATCACAAACAAGGTTGAAGGTGAAGAAAGAGCTAAAGTTCCATACTATCTTCCCCATCATGGGATTGATTCTTAATGAAAATAAAGTTGCTTCTAAGTTAAGAGTAGTCTTTGATGGTTCGGCGCCTTCATCAACTGGCGTTTCAGTTAATTCATTGCAAATGGTAGGACCTCGCATTCAGCAGGACCTATTTTTAATAATTCGAATAAGATTTCGGCAATACCGGTACGCATTCTCTGCAGACATCGCAAAGATGTATCGGCAGATACTGATCGATCCAGAACAGCGTTATTTGCAAAGAGTTATTTGACGGTCAGATCTGAATTTACCAATTAAAATCTATGAGCTCAACACCGTCACATATGGAACTGCGGCGGCAGCATTTCTCGCGATTCGATGTCTCTATCAGCTCGGAATCGATTGTGAAGGGGAATCTCCCAAACTTTCGTCAATAATAAAAAACGACTTTTACGTAGACGATCTGTTAACAGGGTCTGATTCTTACGAGGATTCCTATGAACTGATTAGCGGCGTATCTAACACTTTGTCAAAGGGTGGATTTCCATTGAGAAAGTGGGTGTCCAATGAAACTAAAATTCTCGAAAATGTAACCTTAGCCTCGGAAGACACTTCAAGTTTAGTTAAACTCTCTGATGAAACTGTAAAAACTTTAGGACTCTTGTGGAATTCTCAGTCAGATTGTTTCATTCCAAATCAAGCTTCCAGATGATAAGGCTGCCACGAAGCGATCAATTCTCTCTGTTATTTCAAGAATTTTAGATCCTCTAGGTCTTATAAGTCTTTGTGTGATTATTGCAAAAATAATACTCCAAAGACTATGGCAAGAGCAACTTTCTTGAGACGAGGAAGTTTCCAATGACCTAAAACTTGCATGGAATTCTTATAAAGATTCGCCGGTGAGTCTGAATACCTTACAAATTCCTCGTTATGTAACGTCCGCAAATAAACAAAACGTTCAATTGCATGGGTCTTGTGACGCCTCCGAGCAGGCGTACTGCGCATGTATTTATATACGAACTGAGACTGATCAGGGTATCCAAATTAGCTTACTTTGTAGCTAAACCAAGGTGGCTCCCCTAAAGAGTATCACCATTCCACGATTAGAGTTATGCGATGCTCTACTTCTCACAAGTCTTGCAAAAAGGGTCAGACAATCTTTGAATATGGCATTCGAACAAATATTTTATTGGACTGACTCAATGATAGTTTTAGCTTGGTTAAATCAATCTCAAAATTTGTTGCAAATATTTGTGGGGAATAGGGTTTCTCAGATTCAACGCAGTACAACAATCGATGATTGGTGTCATGTTCCATCGGAACACAACCCCGCTGACTATTTGAGCAGAGGAGTCGATCCTGATCAAATTCGACATTTAACCTCTTGGTGGGTAGGTCCTAGTTTTCTTTCTCAAAACCCGTCATCTTGGCCAAGTACGCCTCAGTATCCAGAAGGTATTCCTGTACGCAAAGAAAAACGTTCCTTGGTTGTTATAGAAACGAAATGTGAGCTATTTTCACGCTATTCAAGTCTCTCGCGCCTTCAGCGAGTTCATGCATATTGTCGTCGTTTTATCTCCGCTTAACCAAGGCTAATAGAAATCGTGGTCCATTACCTATACAAGAGTTGGAAAATTCTCTCGCAAAACTTGTTCAATTATCACAAATGGAGTCATTTCCCAATGAATTACGCCGCCTTCAAAATAATAAACACGTGGAATCCAGTTCTCGGTTAATTAGTTTAAATCCATTCTTGGGTGCGCAAGGCGTCATTAGAATAGGTGGGAGGCTAGATAACAGCAAATTTGCATATGAAAAACGCCATCAAGCTATTTTGTCTTCAAGTCATACTCTCACGAAACTCATAGCACAATATGAACATATTCGTTTACTTCACGTTGGTCTACGGACATTATCGGCCTCGATTCTCGAGCGTTTTTGACCCATTCATGGACGAAATCTCGTCAAACAAATTGTTAAAACCTGCATGAAATGTTTCAGAACCAATCCAAAGACATTGCACCCAATAATGGGTCATCTACCCTCACAGCGGAGTAGATTATGCAGGGCCCTTCATTATCTTAGATAAGAAGGGACGCGGTGGAAAACCTACTCATTTAGAAATAGTCTCCGACCTCACTACGGAGTCCTTCATGGCGGCATTGCGTCGGTTTTCCTCCCGCAGGGGCAAACCAGCACGTATATTTTCAGACAATGGTCGTAATTTCATAGAGGCAAATCTGAACTAGACACATTGGGGCAATTTCTAAAAACCCGGTGTAACGAAATTACCGAACAGGTCAATAGCGACGGCATTGCGTGGTCCTTTATACCTCCATACTCGCCCCATTTTGGTGGGATGTGGGAGGCTGGAGTAAAGTCGTTTAAGGCACATTTGAAACGAGTAGCATCTACTGCAAATTTAACTTTCGAGGAGTTATCAACCCTTCTAGCCCAAATTGAGGCTGTTTTAAATTCGCGTCCTTTATCCCCGCTCTCAACCGATGATAAACGGGGGTGATAAAGCGGCCAGTGACAAAGCTCTGCCCTCTGCCAGAGCAAGTGGGCAATTAGTATAAGTGCAATTGCAAAATTAGTTAAGGATATATAATGAACTTGCTGCAATGTTCCCCTTATTTATTTTGTGCCAATGTTATTTATTTTTATACTAATTTGCATTTCACTTTAATGTTTTGAAAGAGCACCCCTTTCAAGGTAGGGGCCTTATGTTGTATTTAAAATAAGTTTATGTTTAAATTTGAATGTAGCGCTACTAGCGCCAGAATTACACCTTATTGAACTATACGAACGCGTTGGTATTTTGCCGCGCATTCAGTCAGGCTAATACAAAGTAGTGATGCAGTTCCGATCAGTTTCCACTTTCGGTAAAGTTCTACAATAAATGCATTTCTTTCATGCAAACCAGCCTTTTCTTAACAGATATCAATATCACCATGAGCGCGTTATAATTTTATACGTACTTTTATAAAAACGTCGGTCAAAGTTATTGAATATTTGAACTTTCTCTAATCAAAAAACTTTATTAAGATTTTTTGTTCCAAATGCCATCAGAAATGCACTGGTAAAGTCTAGTGCAGGAACTATGAGACACCCTGTATATACCAACATAAAATGTGACGTCATTACTTTTACTTCCGAAACCCTTATGGAACCTAAAAAAATCTTGGAACCGGAACCTTAATGTTTAGAAAACTAAAATTGGAACCGGAACCGAAACCTTTATTTTGAATTTTCAAGAACCGGAACTGGAACTGGAACCTATATTTGTAAGGGGTTCCAGTCCCTGGTCCAAACCCACCATTTTCAAGCGTCCAATTGTGTTACATTGTACTACTGCAAATTAAATCGCTTAGCTTCGTTGATATAGTGGTTTTGCTTTACTAAAATATACGTCTCAAATGATGAAACGTAAATATACAAAATTGTGCATTAAGCTTTTAATTTTTATTACAAGATGTTAATTTCCAGTTTTTTCATTGTTGAAGTTAGAATCCAAATATTACAGATTCGTACGTTAAGTGGCGCCCACTGACGATAATTTTGCAACGAAGATGGTTTGTAGTCAGACATGTTACCTAATAGTTGTCATTTCTTATTGTGACATATTATTGGCATTTGTACACGTTTGGATATAACGTACATAAATATTGTAAAGTTCTTTTTAAAATAATAACAAAAATTCTGTTGTAACAAGTCACATATTTGTAAAGCATTTTAGCTTGTAAAGCAGAGATTTAAAAAATTTATTTTCTTAATTAGGTAAAGACTATTGATAAACCACTATTGATTTATTATTACAACATTTATTAAACTTTATTTATTCACTAATATTACTAATTACACGAAGCACATTTCAATTCACCGGTCGAACACTAATTGAATTCTCTTCTATGCGCGACGGTCGATTTATATCCATGTAAACGTTCTAGAAGACGTTGGAACATACTCGTGTATTACCTCGTCGATGTGTCGTATATCTCGAATATCGTATACGGACCTGGAATCTTCTAATATTGTAGCTCGTCTTGCCGCCAGCCGATATGTCATATTTCTCGAACGTTGTAGTATGTTCTTCGTGGCGTATACGGAATTTCCCCATTCGTTACACTGCCCCCCTCTTCAAGTCTGTTCTGTCCTAGAACAGGTTTTATTTTTTAGTTCCTGTAGAAAGGGTCGTGACCTCGCGACGATATCGACAGTCTTCACCTCGACTACACATTCTATTCCGGTAAAAGTAACAGTCTACACTCTTTGTTGGCCTTGAAGCGGGCTGCGAGTACAAACTGCAGCCGAGTTTGAGAACTGCCAATTTGTTAATGCCCCTGGTAAACAACTCGGTCCTCAAATCCCATAACGCCCTCTACAGGTCCGCGTAACCGGGCTTCTGTTAGTAAGCCTGTTTCGTTACAGGTTACGTTAAGGTAGTAAATAGAGCGTCGTTGATCTGGCAAGTGCAAGTGTGTTTTTATTTAAATCACTTTAATTGTTCAATGTTATTTTCAGTATTTAACAATTTTTTTAAAAAATTAAGTTTGGATGACATTTGTCATAACCTCACTTTTGTGACATTTCATTGACATAAAATTTGATACACATAACCTCAAAATCTTAACAAACTATTACATAATCCGAATGGCTTCTGCTTTGAATGAAAATCAAGAAGAAATTCACCAGATTTTCAACCAGCTTTTATATTTTTTTCAAAAACAAACGACAATCGTCATTTTTCCACTAACAAAATTTGGTAAGTCACTAAAAACAATTGAACATATAACCTAACAAAATTTACATGACCAAGTTATAGTTAAAAAATTAAATTAAATGTTTAAACAAATTACATAATCGGAAAGAGGATAATTCTTCCTATATTTTGGTATATTGCATGTCTAAGAAAAAGCAAATTTAACTCCAGAATTCAATGGCAACCATCTTGAATTTCCTGACAAACATGGTTTTATAAAATTACAGATAATAACATTTTCACACCTTATTACTTCCTTTTTTTATTATTAAATGAATCCTAACATCCTATTTCACAATATTTACATCAATTTTGGCACCAAAACTTTAAATATTAACTAGATTTTACCAGTTTAACAGATCAAGTTCAAACGATACAAATTTTAGGCTTCAACAGGCTAAACCTTCTATAGAACCTATATAGAGCTGCCCACTTGAAAATTCTATTGCTAAAGGTGCTCTAGAATCCAATTAACAATATTGCAGCAAAACATTTTGGCTGCAAATGCATTGATTAATGAAGATTCTACAGTTATCATGAAATTTGATGAATCGTTAAACCAGCATGGGATTTACTTGAAATTTAACAACAAAAACTGTGAGTATTGTGGTGATTGCTTGCATACACCTTTCCATCTATGTCTTTTATAATTTCCAGGTGAAACTACACCTTACAATGGCTTCAATTACGAAAAACCAAGTCCAACGATCTAAAGATATGCAAATCGTAACTTGTCAAAATAATTTTTCAGTTTTAAGTGGGAAATCCATTTAAGATCTACTTCTTATTATTATCAAGTGATGTAAAGTATAACCTTTAATTATTAAGTAAAAATTAATTTATTTAATTAAGATTTGTACAAGTTGAGTCAAAACCCCTAAATATATAGGCAACCCAAATGACTTATATTCAACTATAAGTGCTGGAATCACAGCAATATGTTCACTCATACTGGAGAGAAACCTTTTAAGTGTAATATATGTGGCTAAAAATGCTTACAAAAAGGGAGTTTGTGGAAACATATACGTACTCATACTGGCGAGAAACCTTTTAAATGTAATATATGTAATTGTAAATTCTCACAATAAGGAAATTTGAAAACGCATTTGCTCACTCATAGTGGTGAGAAACCAATTGCATGTAATATATGTGACTATAAATCCTTTTTAAAAGCACATTTGCTCATTCATACTGACGAGAAACCGTTTAAATGTAATATATGTAATTATAAATCCTCACAAAAAAGGAAATTTGCAAAAGCATATGCTTACTCATAGTGGCGAGAAGCCATTTGCATGTGACATATGTGACTATAAATGCGCATTAAAAGCGAGTTTGCAGAAACATATTTTCACTTATACTGCAGAGAAACCTTTTAAATGTAATATATGTGACTATAAAATCTCGTTAAAAGCGAGTTTGCGGCAACATATGCGTACTCATGCTGGCGAGAAACCTTTTAAATGTAATATATGTGACTACAAATGCTCTGATAGAGGGAGTTTGCGGAAACATCGAGGGCATCAGATCAGAGGGGCGTATCCGCCAAATGTGTGATCTTCAATTTATTAGGTCGTATTGATTTCTGGTATCGACCTGCGTGTTGTTACATACGGGCGTATGTTTTGTAAGGCATTAATCTGGCCTTACAAAACATTCGCCCGTTTGTGACAACACGCAGGTCGATACCAGAAATCAATACGACATAAAAATTGAAGATCAAAATTTTTGCGGATACGCCCCTCTGATCTGATGCCCTCGATATGTTCACTCATACTGACGAGAAAGCTTTTAAATATAATATATGTAATCGCAAATACTCGCAAAAAGGATATTTGAAACCCCATCTGCTCTAGGGTTGCCAACTGACCTTTTTTTGGAAGGACAGCCCTTCTTTCTAAGACTACGTCCTTCGTCCTTTCTTGTTATAGGAAAAGACGGGTTTTGTCCTTATTTAAAACAATCAACAAAAATGATCCAATATTTCAATTAAACTTTGACATTTTATGAGCTGTATTAAGTGGGGGTAACTTAGTGCATTATTGTTGTTAAAAGCCATTAAAATGATTGAAGCTACAGATTATAATTTACCGGACGATGAAAAAAATATGGTTAAAAGCTCAGAAAAAAAACGAAAACGTATGTGTGTATATGTAGTAAACCGGCAATTGTCGTTAATGACCAGCCAATCTTGAAAATTACCTAGAATCTACGGTTTATTAATTATTAACTGAGCGGCGTTAACGATTATTAATGGTCTAGCGCCGCAGTTCAAGTTTTGATTTTACAGTCCTGAACCATCTGCTGAAGAGGCAGCGGTAATGGGAACCTCTCAAACTAGTCCCCCACCCCCACCACACATTATTTTGGAGACGGATAGATTCAGAGAAACTGAGATTTTTCAGACAGTGATATCAGAAATAGCATCGGTAAATGATTTAATATTAATTGTTGATTTATTAATATTAAACAATTAATAAGTAAACGTACTTAATTAGTAAATGTAAACATCATCAAAAAATAATCAATAATAAAAAAGAAACAAACAAAAAATGATGATAAATGACATTCATTAAAGAAGTAAAAGGAGATGAACAGAAGGTATGGCCGATATTGGAAAGAGCGCTGAACTTAACAATTACAAACTCGAGTTCTATTCTCAGTTCCGGTAGTTTTTTTTAATAAAATTTCGTAAAAACTTTTTGATGGTTATAATATGAAATAAAATAAAATACTAATATGTATGCATAATGATCTAATTTTATTTTTATAGTTCAAACGACTATAAAATTAAATAAATAAATAAATAAATCTTTATTTATTCTACTTTCTAATTTACATATTTGGAATACATATTTCAATTGTAGAATGGGATAGGATTCAGCTTTGCTGATCTCCCATCCTACCCCAGCCGAGCAGGTAGATCCAAGCTGGAACGGGCCACCCATCCAACTTCTGACCGCGTCCGGCTATACTTTACCCACACGATCATCGTGTGGTCGATAGCTACACTACACTACCTGCTCAGAGGATAATTAATTATTGTAATTATTCTTTTTTATAAATATTATAATTATAAAAAAAATTTTTATTTATGAAATATATTAAATATTTATTAAAAAAATTACCCAAATCTGGAACATACCCGAGGTTTTGTAATCGTAAATCCACGCGCCTTCTAGTTAATCATGCTGCCTATTCCTGTCTTTTTCTTATTTAACGAATTTATCTAATTTATCATCCTTTTTCGTTTGGTTTTTAAATAAATTGCTTATTTTATATATAAAAATTTTTTTGCATATAATATTTATAAAAAAGAAAAATTATATAAAATTATCCCTTAATTTTATAGTGGTTGTTGAAACTATGTATATTTAAGTTAAATAAAAATAAAATTAAATGATTATGCATACCATATTAGTATTTAATTGTAAGTTATTTATTTGTAGTTATTTGATACGAACATTATAATTATAAAAAAATTGTTTTTGAAATATATTAAATATTCTATTTAAAAAGAAATACCCAAACCGGGAATAGAAAGGGGGTTTTGAAATCGTAAATAACAATAATTGTGAAAAAACTTTGGTTTCTATATAACTATCCCTTGAATTTATACTCACACTCGTGAATACTATGTGGCGAGAACCGTTTAACGAGCATTCAAGAGAGTCCTTTTAACGACATTGGCCGGTTTACTACATTAACGTTTCGTTTTGATTTAAATAGCAACGGAAAACTTTTATTATTGTAAATGAAAATAATAAATAACGTTTCTGGAAATTCTTGAGTGTTCTTACTTACAACTTTTAAAAGTTGGCAACCCTAATCTGCTCACTCATAGTGGTGAGAAACCAATTACATGTAATATATAGGTTTGACTGTTTGTCTGCTCTCAGATGTTTTTAATGACGTCAGCATTTTGTACTTTTAAGAAGAGGGTTTGAACGGTTGAGAACAACAATTTTACAAACGGTTTTGTGATAAAGATCATCTTTGGAGTCCCTACAAACCATTATATGGATTCAAACATTTTTACAATGTTTTTTACTTATAGGTACAAGAAAAATCACATTGCGAAGCAGAAAGAACATGTTCTAACTGCATCTAGAACAACTTCCTTTTTGCAAACAGCTTTAGAACGTGTTCTATCTTACTCTAGTTACTAGCTAACAACAAAAAGTTCTAAGAGGACGTTAGAGTAGACAAACAAACAAACCTTATGTGATTATAAAAGCTCAATAAAATAGCTTTTGTGGCAAAATATACTCACTCATACCGGCGAGAAACCTTTTAATGTAATATGTGTAAGTGTAAATTCTCACAAAAAGGAACTTTGCAAAAGCATATGCTTACTCATAGTGGTGAGAAACCAACTATATGTAATATATGCAATTGTAGATCTGTACAAAAAGTTCAAAGACCACATGTTCATTCATAGTGGCGAGAAACCATTTTAATGTAATTATGTGATTATAAATGTTCACTAAAAGGTAACTTCAAAAACACATGCTCACTCATAAGGGAACTATCGGCATTGAGGGTGGAACAGACTAGAGCACGCTTGGTATGTACTCCATTGCGTTTCATTTTCATGAGTACATTTCTGTAAGCGTTATTGAGTTTGTTTGGTAGTTGCAAGAAAAATAAGGAAAAACGTATTTTGGCGCCTACAGAGTAAGATTTTATGATCCAGTACGTTTATTTTTGATATTACTTCAGTTTATTTTATTTTCGTTTAATTTATGTCGTTGAATACCTACTACACATTGAAGCTATAAAATCCCTTATTACTATTAAAGTTATATTATTATTTAATAATAATATTATTGTTTAATATAATGATCTACAGTCTGTTTTTTGTAAATGATAATATAGGAAATAAAATGGAATTTTATCATTTTCCTCCTAAATTTTGGTATCAATCGAAAGAAGAATTCATTTTACGTCAAAAACATATTAAACTATTTTCTAAATAGTTTTTCGTTATCTTCATAAAGTTTAATGTGATTTGACGTAAAATGATTTTCTCTTTCGTTTGATACCAAAACTTCTACTTACATTTGCAAGGGTACAAATTTAAGAGGCAAATAATAAAATTCCATTGGATTGCCTATATTATCGTTTACAAAAAATAGACTGTATATATTAAATATTTAAATTTTAAATAAATAAAATGTATATTTTTATTTATAATATTATTATTTTGAGTCTTTAATTTTTTTTTGTTTCTTACCTACTCTATGGAGGGACCAACAGCCCCCCCCCATTTAACATAAAAACAATCGCACACATGCCCCTAGTTGAGGTGGCGTAATTTTCCAATTAGAAATATCTCACCGCCATCATATGACTAATAAATGATGTCTATAAGACGTCGGGTTATGGGACGTACGTAGACGTCATGTTATCGGACGTACGTAGACGTCTTCAAAACGACGTCTTTTAGAGGTACAACAAGGTCGTTTTTAGAGTTCTAATATAAATTATGATCTATCTAGGTAACCAAAAAGTGATATATTCCATAAAATATTTTTTATTTTTACATTTGCAGAATGTAAATAGAAAAAATTATTTTATTTTGTATTGTTAGGTCCACTGATGTATGAGAGACAAATCTAGCAACACTGTTTTACTTTATTTTTTTACTGAACTGCACGTGACCACATGCCCCAATACAAACAGCAACATCTTTCGTGTATTTGTTTTGTTCTATAATTAGTAACGTTTCTACTTATTATTAAAGTTGTTGACGTATTTATTTATACATACATTTATAGTCAGGGCCGTTCCTGGACAGGGTGCTTGTGGTGCCCTTCCACCAGGGCGTCAAATATAAGGGGCGGCCGACGATAAAGAAAAATCGACTAATATCGCTGTGGCATTGTGGCCCGCCGCCTATGCTGCTAAAGTTTAATCGATTTTTGTTTTTAAAAAGTGCAAACTACGCGAATATTTTTTACGAATAATTAATTACTGATTAGCTGATTTAAACTTATTGCTAGTAAAAGCAAAAAACATTGTTTCCGTTACGAACTATTATACTCTATGCTAGTCGTAGTAATATGCATAGACCAAAAATGACTACCGTGCACCGTGGAGGCAGAGTAACAGGCTCAAGTTGTAGGTCATTTTCGACTTCCTCGTAATTTTCCTCCTTCACCTCGTCTTCTGCCTCGAAAGCTTTAGGGTGAATATCTTCATAAGCATCGATGTTGTTGCTTTCACGAATATCAGGTGAAACATGTTCAAAATGTTCAGCCAAGACTGACGATAGCAGTGACTGCGTATTGCAGAACAGTGGAGACTAATCTTTCTGCAACCGCAGCTCATGTTACAGCCTTTAGTGCAGTTACAAAAAATACGATTGATCAATACTACTGGAGCAGGTGGCAAAAGGGTTTTAATTGGCTGTAAGTGATCAATGATCATCATCCATCCCCACTCTGCATTGAGATCAGCGTCTAACCATTTTTGAATCAGTAGATAAACTCTACAGTGTTGGGCAGCACTGGATGTAGGGGGCCTAGGGGGGAGGTTCGATAAATTAGTAGCTTTATTACGGGTAGTCGATTGCATAAATGAATTATATCTGAAATTATCAATACATGTCGGAATAGACGGAGCATTAAACATGACCAAAAGGACTCACATTCCATTATTAATAATTGATTCTCTAGAACATTGTGGTATTCTGGAATAGTTTGCGCAATCTCGTAAATCCTTTCGATTTTGCAATGACTTGATGACTTTTCTTTTCTATCTGAAATAGAGCAGACGTAGTATCACACCCGCTAACTGCATGTAGAAATAAAATATGAACTTTCAAAAGAATCACAACTTTTCGAAGAATATATTGTTGATTGGACTTTTTCTATTCCTGGTTTCAAAAAAGTAAATGTCTTTATCAACTGAAGTTCGAGCAATTGATAGTGCTAATAAAACGACTCCTGCGCACATACAAATTAAGGAAGGTATAAAGTCCTTTGTGTTTACACATCGGTCAGCTGCTATTGAAGGTCGTACTCCGGTCCGAACCTTTTATATCATTAATTTTAGAAAATGTACCAAATGTCTTCGATATTATGTTCCTAGTTAGTAAAGTAAATTGTACTTTCATTATGACTTTTCACGTTTTACTTCTCTTATTACGCCTTTTTGTAAGGATAATAACGTCGATGTATAACGCAATAGTCAAGTGCAAATTTGTATCAGTACTTTCAGACTCTTATATCACTGAAAGGGTTAGTTAAATGAAGAAAAGTCACAGGACTTTCTTTGTAGTAGATTTTACGAGAAACAATTTTCATAACAGGTTAATTTCATGCCAAATCACATAATTTAAAACGCAACCGTGCTTCGATATCTCAGATTTTGTTCAATTTTTTTTCCTTGCATGAAATAACAGTAAATAAATTTTTTCAGATTTTTTGAATGAAAAATGACCGAAGTAGAAAGAGACACTCTACACGTCCTAACTAAAATTGCCATCAATCCCTTATTCCTCGAGGTATCTGACTCATCCAGGTGTCAGACTAAAGCTAGTTTTTGGGTCTTTTAGAGTATATCAACAAACGTGCAAAAGATATTGCACAATACAAAAGGAGGAGGCTGTAAAGGCAGATTTTTCTGTTTTTACAAATTCTGACTTCGGTCCTGTGCTACAATTATCGCCCCCTTGAAACTTTTTTTATAGAATCATCTTAGCATGTACTTGGTATGGTTAACAAATAAAAAGGGTGTTTTTGTAGGTTTGGAAAAAAATTATTTTTGAAGAAATTTGCTTTCAGAGCCCAACTTGTTTACTGTGCAATGTCTTTACACGTTTCTGATATTCTCTGAAAGATCCAAAAATTAGTTTCTGACATCTGAATGAGCCGGATAACTCAAAAAATAAGAGAGTTATAAGTTCAGTTAGATGATGTAGAGTGACGGTTAGCAGAATTTGGTAAAAATCGAAATTTTAAAAACCTCCACTTCGGCCATTTTTAATCCAAAAAATCTGGAATAAATAATTTAATGTAATTTCATATGTATCTATGCTTGAACAAAATTTAAACAAAATCTGGGACTTTGAAGCACATGGTTCTTTAGTCGATTTGGCATGAAATTAGCCAACAACCACTGTACATAACTTCGAGGCCAGAAGACGATTACGAAGACGTCGAAAATGATCTACAACTTGAGAAGGAATTAGAATAATTGTACTACATTTACCTCCGCGGTGGTGTGAATAGGATCGCACTTTTGGCAGAAGTGCAATAATTCAAAATTGTCACTCATTTTTCTGCAAAACGGTATCTCGGTTCTCCAAATTTATACGAAGAAAAATCATAGGACCTTTTTCGTAGCACATCTTACGAGCGACATTTTTCATGATAGCCACCTTTTCAAAAAACCTGATAGTTTTCGAGATAATTGAAAAACATTGAACGTCTCCCCCCTCCTCTATAAAAATGATTGCAAACGCGATATGCATCAGAACTTTTAAGAGCTTTTTTTTCGACCTAATTTTCCTGGTATATTTGAAATATTTCAAAAATAATGCTAAAATTTTTCAAAAATATGTTTAATGCTTAACTTATTCAACCTTAATAAACCTTTAGATCGGAACAACAAAAACATCTTGTAGGGGCGACCACTTTGATTTTGCACCTGGGCGGAAAGCACTCCAGGAACGGCCCTGTTTATAGTGTATGTGTAGGTGCATAATCATTGTGTGGTTTGTCACAAAGGGTGGGTATTAATAATTACTTGTTCCGTCACAATACTACATAACCTATACAATTTTACCCGTTTGACGATTTTGTAAGATTACTATTGTTTATAAATTAATACTAATTCAATGGTTTCTTGGTACTTACTAATATTATTTTAGTATCATTAATTATTCTGCATATTGTTTTAGCAGCTTTTCAGTTAGCAAATATTTACTTTTACTTTTAATAATTATGAGATGTTAAATTAATAGAAGAGATGTATTTTCTGGTATTGAATGTTTACTTTTGTTTGATAATTATGTATGAAATAGTATATAATAAGCATGATTTCCAATATTCAACTATTTATTTATAATTTCTGTCCTGTCCTAGTATAGGGTGTTTTAAAGGCGTCATTGAACAACATTTTAATGACGTAGATGAACACGTTTAAATGACGTCTTATATTGACAACCTTGGACTGTGACATATTGCTGTCAGTTTTACGACAATTTGACGTCGTTACTGCCGAAAACGGCGACATTATGAAGTCAGTGCGCTGGGTGGGAACATCACTTCTTTTTAAAAGATTTAAATTAATGTAATTTTAGCTCTCATTCTATTAACCTACGAACATTGTTACGTACTAATGTCGTAGCACCCTGTATAGCTATGCTTTTATGTTAGATTGTATAGCGCTAGGGGTTATCGTATTTTCTCTTCCAGGGTGGCCAGCGAACCTGGAAACCGTGAAAAGCGGGAATTTGCAAAATCGGTAAAAAACCGGGAAAGAACCTTAAATTAGTGATCAAAGTCGAGAATTTTTTTCATGGAACAATTAAAAAAATAAATAATTTTAATAGTATGTACACTGGCTTGCAAAAAAAATCGCATACACTTTAAAAATCAAGTAACCGAGTTTTTATGTAGTTTTTGCTATGTAAACGTGACCTTTCTGACTTTTGACATTACATTTTTGACGGATAAATCTGTCATTAGGAAAATAAACCAAAATAATTTTAACTGATTGACAATGACAACTTAAAAATTAAGACCGACTTAGTACAATCAAAAATAGGTGTACGCGATTTTTTTGCAAGCCAGTGTACTTTCAAAGATAATTAATATTTTACGTTATCTTTTTTTTTCTTTTTGCATGTCCAACAGAAATTTAGTTGAATACTGTAACATTTTATTTTTTAAAGTTGATGACAATGTAGAACAGCAATTCTGAAAATGTCAAACTTATTTACACAAATTTATAGCGTTTTTGATTTGTATGCACTGATACTGCACTGATTAAACTGCCGTCGTACAATCGTCCGATTTATGCTTTTCGGTTCGCACTAACTCGGTGCCGAGTGTTCGATTTAGCGACAGCTGATGCACGAAATATGCACTCAACAACTGTGTAAGTTTCTTAGCACGAGGTCGACGAGCTAGTTCTGTGGCTAGTGCATCAGCTGATTTTAGGTTATGTTCGTTTGTTTAGAAGTTTCTAAATATAACTAAAAGAACTATGTATAATGTAATAAAGCAATACAATGTGTCAAATACTTATTGTACAAAAAAAAAACAGCTTACCGCAGTGTTGTTTCATAGAGTTTAGGCTAGTTTGTTTTGTTTATTGTGGCGAATTAACTTTTCTTGACGTGAAAATGCGTTTTTAAAAATAATACTTTATTTAAAAACGCAAAAGACGGAGTCACAAAAATATACACAGTTTACTTATTTACGCTGTAAATTTAAGAAACAAATGCAGAATCTGAATTTTCCCAATTTTGCCACCTAACAAAAAACTTAACAAGTTTTTCCTTAACTCTTTACTTCCCTATGGCTTCAAGGTACCTAATTACCTTCAAAACATTCAAGGCATTGGCATTCAAAGCTGGGTCCTTTGCTTATACGTCCATGATGTATTCCACGGCGGAGTAGTCCGTCAAGAATGATTTGTCGTGTCAGAGCTGCAAATGAGCAATTTACAACAAATCAAAAGATGTTATCAGAATCGGTTGTTCCTGAACAGTTCCAAATAACTGATGATAACGAAAAAATTTCTAGTGTTTAATAATGAATTGGAGGATGTGGTTGCGGCAAAAATGTCGGTTATTATGCCGACGCTGTAAATATTTATAGTGTGTCAAATTTATAATTTAAAATACACATGTCAAGTTTGGTACATAAAAAATTAAGAATATTTAATGATAACGTGAATTTTATTATTGCCTTGGCCTTTGCACCTGGGGAAGACGTCGAAAAGACATCTGAGCAAGTTAAACAGAATTTTTCTTACTAGATAGATGATGACAGAAATTAGGTATTTAGTAAATTTATTTGAAGATACTTGGGTGGGTAGGACTATTGGTCGTTATTGGCTTATGGGCAGGGACTAACCCATGGGGGGATGGGAGGGAAAGCTCCCCCCTCAAAGTTGATAATTTTGAGCGAGAGTTGGCAATTTCACAATTTGAGAAAAATGAGAAGATAAGAAAATGTGTCCAAAACAATTTATTTTTTTAAATTTAATCTAATTTCTATGCACACACGTTGGAGAGTTTTAAATAAAAATAAGATTTGTGTAAAATACTAATTTTGCCTCATATAATGTTAGGTACAAATAAAAATATTTTCTTACTAGTAGTTGGTATTTTCATCGTAATAAAGTAGATAAAAAATGGGTGTTCTGAACCCACCCCCCACTCCTGACCTTGACCTTGAACGTATCTCTCTCTAACACATGGTGACCTTGAATCTACCTCTGTCACGTAAACGTGGAAACACCGCATTCTCAAGGTCAACAATATGGCAACACCGCATTCTCAAGGTCAACAATATGACAACACCGCATTCTCAGGGTCATCAAAATGGCAACAATGTTGGTGACCTTGAACCTATCTCTCGCTAACACATGGTGACCTTGAAGCTATCTCTGTCACCTAAACGTGGCAGCAAAGCATTCTCAAGGTCAACAATATGGCAACACCGCATTCTCAGGGTCATCAAAATGGCAACAATGTTGGTGACCTTGAACCTATCTCTCTCTAACACATGGTGACCTTAAAGCTATCTCTGTCACCTAAACGTGGCAACATCGCATTCTCAAGGTCAACAATGTTAATAAAGAAAAAGAATCAAAATGATTCATAAACGTAGAAGCAGTGTGAGTATTAAGAGATATTTGCCCCTGACCTGATTTATAGCGTTTAATTCAACCCTCTTTCATATTTTCAATGATAGCTGTATATTAAGCTAACCTCAATTATGAATATTAACGGTATTTAAAACGCCAGATACTTTTTAAACAACAAACACGTACTTTTAATAAGATAGTGTTAATTTAAAAAAGGCTTACTTTTTATTAAAATTTTGCTTCTTTTCAATTAATATAAAATTGGTCGTTTTACGACGTGTGCTTTTACTATTACTACTTCTTAAAATCTAACATACTAATATTATAGCGTTTTTAATTAGAATACATAATTTAATTATATTATTAATTTATATTCCCTCGAAGGCAGTAACCCATATGTTCGTATGTATACTTGGTTGCCTACCCGAAATTCTCTGATTTTATTAGCTAACCTCAATTATGAATATTAACGGTATTTAAAACGCCAGATATTTTTAAACAACAAACACGTACTTTTAATAAGATAGTGTTAATTTAAAAAGTTCTTAACTTAATCGTAATTTTGTTTGAATTAAATTGTTGGGAATTACTATCTATTATTATTAGTCGTTTCACTCAGACTGACTAAAAACTGTAAATTAAGAATGTAACATTGAATATTGATTTGAATCGATTATTACATACTGACGTGTGCTTTTCTATTTTCTTCAAAATCTAATATACTAATATTTATATTATAGCGTTTTTAATTAGAATACATAATTTAATTATATTATTAATTTATATTCCCTCGAAGACAGTAACCCATATGTTCGTATGTATACTTGGTTGCCTACCCGAGGAGTGGGAGGTGGTCACAGAACACCCATTTTTTATCTACAGCGCAACCAAGTATACATATGAACATATGGGTTACTGTCTTCGAGGGAATATAAATTAATAATATAATTAAATTATGTGTTCTAATTAAAAACGCTATAATATAAATATTCGTATGTTAGATTTTGAAGAAAATAGAAAAGCACACGTCAGTATGTAATAATCGATTCAAATCAATATTCAATGTTACATTCTTAATTTACAGTTTTTAGTCAGTCTTTACGTTTTTTCTCTTGTAACTACGCAACCAAGTATACATATGAACATATGACACAAAATGTTTGTTACCTATTAATTATATATTTTTAATAAACTTCTTTTTAATGAATTGTTTAAACAAGAATTTTAACAGGTTTGTAACATAACTCGAGTATCCTTACATACATTAGGTTGATGTCCTTTGTGTTGAGATGGATTAGATCTTGCTTACCGCTATAGATTCTAAAACAAGTATTTAACCGTACAGTGAAGGATTTAAGTATGGAATATTAAAACTCAGCCGATTTTTAAACGCTGAAACACATTGATTTTGTTTAAACAGCTATTTATTTAATGTTTTACATGAAGAAAAAGTATAATTGTAACCGTACAGTGTAGGATTTACCGATTTTGTAAAATACGTATATCATTAAACATATTTTTAATATGAATGCAATAAGTTTTACATTTTACTTAAAACTATAAATTAAAACGTATTTAATTTTTCTCAATATTATATATATAGATAACAAATCAATATGTATGTTCAAGTAATACGAAACTCCAAAACATGCAAGAGCCGTTTTCAATGATAGTAAGTTAACCTAAATTAACACCATGTGCTTGTATTTAATTTGAATTGCATTATTCTGCCTTTACAGATTGGATCTACTCTACCAATTATTTATTTCGTCAAAACTATAGTCTGTAATGTGGAGAAATTACAAATTATTAAGAAAGGCAGATCAAAAACAGAACTTTTAAATCTGTCACCTAAACAACGCATTCTCAAGATCAACAATATGACAACAATGTTATGACCTTGAACTCAAGGCCACTCTTCAAGGCTATCAAACACCATTCAAGGTCAAGCTGTAGATATATATAGCAGGTTGCATGTATGGGAAGAGTAAAGCGTTTGCAGTTGCAGTGTTACAATGGAAAGCCTCGCTAAATCAATTGAGAATGCGAAAGCGCAAGCTCTAGAAAAGCAGTTGATGGTTCCAAACGAGCTTCCTAAGGATGCTAAATGGGCACCGCTAGTGAATCAATCAGTGTTTTATTTAAACAAATCAATAAGTAAAGTTGTATTTGTTGGATTATGTGCTCATTTGGGATTCACTCCTGTAATAAAAGTAGCTGGAGTAAAGAATCAGTGCATGCTGTTTGATGAAACGGAGTGGAACGCGTTAATAACCAATGAAGGAGTCATTAATAAGTACTTTAAAGCAGGAGAAGAGGTCGGGGTTCCTTTGAAAATTGGTACAAAAACTATCTCGTTTGAGCGTGTTAACAGAAATTACGATATAACAAAAATCATAAAGATAACTGATGCAGGAGATGATGAATTGTATTTAGCGTGGGAGTCCTTATATGAGCTGTGGCAGTTAATACCGTTACTAACATATCGATTAAACCTTCTGAAGGGTTTGGAATTTTTCAATTTCTACCATAGCATAATAGATGGTGTTGTAGACATGCCGGGTGACTGCATAGTGAACATCACAAACATATTGCAACCATTAATGAAGCTGCAAATCCCGAACGTGTTTGGAATGCTAGAAGTTGTGCATTATCTACCAGAAAAGGTAATAGTGGATGTGGAAGTCAAAAGGTGTATTGCGTAATGGAAGAATGAAGAGGGTGAAAGGGTGGGAGCGGGTGAATATAAGAACACACGATCTATGCGTAACGTAGTGAAACAGAATGGGGACGCGTAACAGTGAAGACGTATCAAGCAAAGCTATTGATCAACTGAATGCTGTGGAGAAACTACGGTGTGAATTAGAAGCGCTAGAGGAGGATGCGGCACACGAAGCTGTTCATGGTACGGGATATTCAGTCCGGAATATTGTCAAGAGTTAGCACAACAATATAGAAAAGGCGTGCAGTTGTGTCAAGACTTCATTAGAGGCGTGATTTGTGATGAGTGTTTGGTAAAAAAGCTCATTGAGCAACAGCTAAGGAACTTTGCATATGACTTAATAGAGGAGGGATTAAATGGGTGGTTTAGTGACATTTGATGAAAGTAAAAACAAAATGCATTACATGTTAACATGGGAGTATGCACATCGTCAAGCACGCAGAAGTCAATGGGAGATAATAGCAAGGGATAGGGTACGATTTCAGAGACGAATAAGCTACGTGGAAAATGTAATCGCTCCAGTTTTGAAAGAAGAATATAGAGAAAGTATCTATAATACACGTTTTAAAAGTGGTGGGGGTATAGTTTAAATAGTCACATCAGTCGCTTACCGTCAGTTACAAAAATGGGTTCAATCAAAGTGGGTTGGCAACATTACTGGGTTCTTGAAACAACAGATAAGGGTGAAATTAAATTTTCGCGTTATAAAACGCACAATACCGGGTTGTTAATCGAAAGAGCTAAACTATCGAACACTGTGGTTGTACGTAGTGAAAACGATTATCGATACACTTCGTGTGCAGGTGTAGAAGTCCATTATTTGTTAAAAAATGGTAAACTTATAAATATACAAAATTCCACATGTACAGAACATGGTTTGTTCCAACATCGTCATACTATTAACTTGTTGCCTGATAAATGTGATTTCATTCTTTTCAAATGTAAATGTGTTACACCGTATAGTGAATGGATTGCTGCAACTGAACGTGCACGTGACAACCTTGCTGCCGGTTTTCCTGCGGGTTTGGTGCGTTATCTGGATTGGGAATTAAAGGGTAGTAATTGTTATATATTCAATTGTGAATAGTTATATAAGTTTGTAATAGACAATGAATAAATAGTTGTAATCATATTATGTTGTTTTAATAAAACCATTAAACAATTTAAAAACTTTATTCTGAAAAATCCATTACATGAGTTTTATATAAGTAGTATACATTACTTAATGCACAATAGCACAGTGAATGATGATGATAAAAGCATGATGGAAGCATAATCTGTAGAGCTGGTTCCTCTGGTAACTCCACCACCGGTTGTGATACGAAACGTCGAATGTAGTTGCTCTTTTCAGATCCCTTCACGTAAACGGTATCCACCTGCTGAGTCAAGCGTTGCAGAATTACAGGAAGCATAAAGGGAGGAGTGAATCCTTCATCCCAATCGAGACAATGATGATTATGCATTAACCAAGTAGCTTGTTGACGAAACGTGGGTGGTAAGTTGCGAAAGGCGAACGGAGGTTTGAAAACGTAGTGAGACACACGATGTCCATCAAACACGGCTAATTCCTTGGGCGCAAAGTCTTTTTCTGAAGTCTTGAAACCTTGCACATCGATAACTAGCATGATCGAAGCGTGCGACTATACTAATAAAGGTAAAAGGTCCTTGGACGTATATAACGATTTCCTTTACAGTTGACGTACTTGCTTCGTCAATGCATTATACGTAAATACACGATCGTGCAAAATGAGACAGTAAGCAGTAGTGTTCGCTGGAATGCTTTTGTGAGTTTCGAAAGTAACTCGAAGAACGACAGATTTCCCTAGCAAGGAATCGCGAACAGTCGATGACGATTAGAGGTGTAAGTGCCTTAAATCTATCAGGAGCCAGTAGAGGTTCGTTGGGTTTATCATAGTACGATCGTATAAAGTAGCATATCGATTTTCACCATAATTAATATTTAATTGATCGTAAGGATATCTTTCCGTATTTAAAAATACCGTCACGTTTTGAATATCACAGGCGTCGAATGCGCTCATATCTTTCTGCAACTGACCATCACGATCGGTTTGAAACCCTATGATAACGTAACGGGGAGTTTCCAGAGTGGTGGATGTTTTAATAGACCAACTGTGCTTATCCGTTTGCGGTACAGCGGAGTAAATATGTGTTTCCCATCTTCTAAATGCCACTTGAGTGTCAATATTTTTCCCAATATATTTTGTTAATGATAATTCTTCCGCTAATCCAAGTTGAATATCTGGAACTTTCCAATATATTTTTTGCAAGTTAACCTTAAGCTTTTCATTAACATCGGTGGATATTAGGGCATCGACATCGGAATTGCTTCGGATTAATACCAATTCTTGACGAATATTCATAATAATCTTTCCATAGTCTTCAAAAATCCCCAACAGTGTTGATAAAGGTATGCAGGAGCAAAAATTACCTTTACTATCTAGCAAGGTGCTGGTACCATCCGGAAACCAACCAGTGTTTTGTAACTTAACGCTTTCATTCGAATTGTGGGAAAGGTAAGCTTTCATGGTGGTTGTTAGACCAACTTTTGTTGCCGAATCCACCACAACTCCATTCATTTCGTACCGAATCTCACTAAAAAGATATGCAATACCATTGTTTATAAATTTACCACTCGCTGATGGTTTACCATCTTCTTTCAGTACAGTACCTTCCACATATAGATAACTACGCGAAGGCAAAGTGGACATATCCTCTTGAATAGGTATTCGAATTTCATCATTATTCTCAAAACGAGTGGTATAAGGTTGGTGAGTGTGAAATTCAGCTCCAACAATCGAGTTGTCGACGAGCACTTTTTCGTTTACATTTAGCACATTCATTTTGGGATAACAAAGCCTAAGGTTTGCAAGAATAAGCGGTTACCCCTTGTCAATTGAGTAGCGACCGATGCCTGACTAACCATTTTCCGCTTCCAACACGATCTTTTATAGCCAGAGCGATCAGTGCAACATCGAGGAGTGTTATATTTGAACACCATCATCCACGCTCTTCAAATGAAGTCCTATCGTCACGGTTTCCCCTTGGAAATTAACCAAATCTCCGTCTTGATCCAATATTTTAAGGGTAATGTTTGAAATAGTATTGACATTAATTGGTAAATAGGGTGCAGTCTCAGGTGCTTCTATTATTTTGAATCCAGGAGGAACACTGGGGAAGAATTGATGTATCACATGGGCAGGTGTACCATTAATATAATTTCCTGTTATTATATTACATTCAATCATTAGCGAGTTAACCTTGATAATCTTAACTGGAAAATCAGATATGTGATGTTCCTTAGCTTTTAAGATTCTATTCTTAAACTTTAACAATGTTCCGATAGAGTGTTCAACTGTAAAGTCAATGTCGTGATCGGCTTTTATAATCGATGTTAGGGTATTATGATTCGGATCGATGTTAACAGACTCACCGTTTACTTGAGAATTAATGTATTGAGCTATATCAGTAAGCTCATATGACCCAGTAGGTATCTTTATTATTCTTTCTCCCATTTTAAACACGTTGTTTTTATCCGTTACGTTCGGAATAGTATTAAACGTTTCGAAATTTGTCAAACGGATAACCAATTGTTTTGTAGGATCCAAATATATGGGAGGGTTAAAAGGAGAAGTTAAAACAGACGTTGTAGCGGAGAAGATGAATGTTTGAGACATCTCAACATTCCCAGTAAGACTGAGGAAATGTTAAGGAGTGTTTTCATATAAAAAGTTCAGCGCTAAATGTCCACAATTGTACGAATTTAGCTTCTGAAAAGCATCGTAGTTGTAACTAATAACGTTTAAGCTACCATCACTTTTAAAGTAATGAACGAGTTCTAGTGGGGGTTTTAACTGTCCAATACTATCAAAGTATAATATATTTCGACCACGTTTAACATACGATGTCCAATGCGTACCTTCCCCATCTGTATCATCCAAATTCACAATTCCACATTCGTTTTTACGGATACGTTTCGGTAACCCGTTTCGCATAAAAATACCTCTGAAGTATGGAATTTTTAACTCGTTTACGTACTTTGACAGATCGATATTGGTCAGTGGTCGGTGTGGTAGCTTTAAGGGTAGTTTTTTGGAGGTCGTAAATACAATCCTAATCCTTTTTTGTACGGTTTCAAATATAATCCTTTTCCTACAGGCGCTTGCTCCATCGCTATATTGTGTCGTTTCGTTTCTTCGAGCGCTGATTTCTCCGCTTTTGCTTCATTCACTGCTTTGGCAACCGCAGCTGCTCCAGTTCCTAACGAGCCTATAGCTCCGAGAGCGGCAAATAAAGGAATCAGCGGTAGGAAACCACCTTGCTTGGGAATAGGTATAATCCGACCTTTGGGAGCAATGATACGTTTACGTTTCAAGGCCGCTAGGGCAAGACGAGCAGACCGTTTTAAAGATAAGTTTTTTACTTTACCACCAATACGTTTTCTAGCTAATTTGATGGCGTTGTTGAACGTTAAAGTACCCCTTCTTTTCACCTTAGATCGTCGTGGTCGTCGAACACCCATACCCAATTTTCTTTTTCCAGACATAATGCCGGCCACAGTAAGTGCAGCCGCTCTCTCTCCAAAACGAGCGTCCTTAGAACGAAACCTAGTTCACGCCTTATGTCCTAATATACTATCGGCTTTATGACGTTCACCAAGATCGTTAGTTTTTGAATAGACTATGTCGTGCTCTTTACAAGCTTCATGCAACGGGTTTATGCCTTTGTCTCCACGAGCAAGCCTTTGATGTAAACGGGTGCCAGGTCCGCAGTAGTTATACCCTGGTAAATGTAATTCTAACGGTAACTTATTAATGAGAGTGTTGATCACTCCTTTCCCCTTACGAGTTGATTGACGATTATCCGCTTTTCGCAGAGTACGTTTCATAACACATTACTCCTCCTATCACAGGTGAAGAGTGACTGTAAGCTTGCTTCACCGTCTACATATATTTATATATATATATATATATATATATATATATATATATATATATATATATATATATATATATATATCACACACGTGTGCTCCTCCCTCACAACGTGTCCTACATGGAGCAGCTAAAGTTGGTGCATCAGAGGCACAGATTACCGGTTGTAAATCGGGATAATTGTTCACAGACGCCACAAGTTTTTAAACATAGCGTATTGTTGGGTGCAGGATGCAAACGCGGTATAATAGTAGGCAGTTCCGGATGTGGTAAAACCAACCTAATGATAAGTTTACTAGAACATCCAAACGGTTTACGCTTCGAAAACGTATATGTCTATAGTAAATCTCTTTATCAACCGAAATACGCATATCTGCGCGACCTGTTTCGATCATTACCCATCGGTTATTTCGAATACGATTCTTCTGAAACTATATTACCGCCTAAGGATGCAAACCAAAACTCAGTTATTATCTTCGACGATGTAGTTTGCGATAGTCAAAGCACCATACGTGATTACTTCTGCTTCGGTAGACAGTAGGTATTGCGACACCTGAGCCAGACGGAAATTGACATGCCATGTGGCATTCCAATGGCATGGCTCCTCCCCCTGCTCTTTGATTGGTTAACCCCCACTCCTGTAGCTCCTCCCCTAGCTTCTGATTGGATGAAGGCAGACATTTTGGAACGTCTGGCTCCATTCTACCACACCCTGGCGCCATGCTACCACGCCCGTCCGCCATTACGGGAATCTGTATTACCGGCAATCTGTGTGCTAACAATAGAGGGCGTAATGCTACAATTAGCGTGTATTGCTAAGAGAGAGGGCGTCATGAAGGGATCTGTATGACCGGCAGACTGTGTACTACTACTAGGGGGCGGCGCGTCATGAAGAAATCTGTACTACCGGTATGTAGAGGCAACCATTTTATATCAGAGCATGTGGTGCGTGCGCGCTAAATATGAATCTGTACTGTGAATCTGTCAATTTTAAAATTTGTCATTTTTTGCATATGTCATTTTTGCATCTGTCAATTTTACTGCTGTCATTTTTTGCAGTTGTCAACGATCTACCTTTTATATATAGTCGCCCTTCACCCTTCTCCCTTCACCCTTAGCCATGCTAGTCTCGTCACCCTTCACCTTAGTCATGCTAGTCTCTTCACCCTTAGTCGTGCTAGTAAATGAAACATCAATGTTTATACATATTATTTATTTTTTGCTGTACATTTAATAGACAAATGTAACATGTTATCTGTCAAATTATTCACAACACAGTATGAGTCGAGATCGTCTCGTAACATTTGTAGATTGTTCAAATATTTTTGTAATTTGTTTCTAAGATAGTTTATTTGTGTCAAGGTACGACGGTGCATACGTTGTAGTCGTCGTTGACGTCTACGACTGCTGCTGCTGTTGTTGTTGTTGTTGATATGATTACCTTTAGCTCTTGCTGCTGCTGCTGATACGTTTGACGCGTGATCTGCAAGGTCCTGGTCTAAACGACAACACACACATACAAATTATATTAGCATATATATATATATATATATATATATATATATATATATATATATATATATATATATACAAACACCCTGAAGTTTTTTCTAAACAACAACTTACCTATTTTCAGGGGTTCGATCATACAGGAGTTGTCGTCGTCGTGACAAGAATTAGAACTGCTCGTCATCATCATATTGATTACTGCTGCGGTTGCTGTACACGTGTTGTCTGCTACTAGTACTGCCTAATAACTGCTAACTTTATATAGACACGTACACTTACCTAGGTCTTGCGCGCATACTCAGTAACACGTATACGGTAAACAAGTTGTCGATGTTGACAAACAAGTCTCATCCTGTCGCTGACACGTCATCATCATCATCATCGGCAGGCGTAATTGTATCATTATTAGTTCTCTCATACATGTATACCCGTTACATGTATACTAGGCAGGAACAAACACCTTGATGTATGTATGAACGCCCTTCAGTCTTAATCATGCTAGTAAATGAAACATCAATGTTTATAAATATTATTTATTTTTTGTTATACATTTAATAGACAGAGAGTAACAACATACTATTTGACAAATTATTCACGACACACAGTATGAGCTGAGAGTTCGTAATACTTGCAAATTGTATACAAATATTTTTGTTGTAACCTATTTCTAAGTTTATTTGCCTCAGTATGACGGTGCAAACGTTGTTGTCGTTGACGTCTCCGACTGCTGCTGCTGATATAATAGCAGTTGTGTACGTACGGCATCGATAAACTTTTGCGGATAATGTTTTATTATTTCTAATAAAATGAACGAGTTCAATCCACCACCAGTTGCTGCTGTGTTGTCTATTAAACTGGTAGCTGAGTAGTAACCGCATAACAGCTCGGACGTGAATAAAATTGAATCGGATGTCGGAAGCGATTTATAGGCATCTTCATGGTTGCGTCTCAGTTGACCTTCTGCTACGTTCTCTATGTTTGCGTGGTAGAAACGCGAAAAGTCGAGGTGACGTAACGTTCGAGCATGATGATTGATCAACGGTGCTAAATGCAGTATAGACTGAAACTCGTAATCTTTTAAGGTTATAGTCCGCTGTTTATCATGAATCGCAACCCTGTTGCCGAAAAACTCGTTGTGAATAATCTCGATGTATAAATTCTCACATAGATGGAATTTCAAATGTTTATCACGATGTGTTTTGTTGCTGTAGTCGGGGTCGTCGTCGTCGTCGTTGCAGCAGCAGCAACCATGAAAGAAATTTTTAAACATTGCCTCGACTCGTATATCATACAGCTCGAACCAGTCCCGTTCCGACAACACAATTTCACCATACTCACATATGCTATTCACGCACTCGAGTTTCACCACTACGTCAAATTTTCCCTGGGCGTCGTCGTCGTCGGGCGGAATAAGTCCTACTTGAATGTTGTGTATATGATCGTAGTTTTCTTTTTCTCCGGGAGGTCTCGTAACATACAACGGATACTGGACAGCCTCGAGCAGTTGAACACGTACTTCACCTTTAGCTGCTGCTACCGGTGTATCTATGATGGTAAAGTTTGCTGATGCTGCTACAGCGTCATCAGCGTAGTATAGAGGCTGCTGCTGCTGCGACAGATCATGGAACGCTAAAACAATAATAATACAATAATCGATTAATATAAGCATAAACACACAAAAGTTTTAAACACCTTACCTGTTTCTTCTTCATTGTTCCACGCTTGATCGTTGTCGGTACTTGCTATTGATGATGCATGATCTGCAACATCCGAGCCTTCTTCATCTAAACAAGCAGCAACAAAATAGACACAAATTAGCATACAAACTTGAAGTTTTATAAACAACAACTTACCTATTTCCAGGGGTTCGCTCTCACAGGTCTCGTTATCATAACAATAATTAGGACTGCTAGCCATCATCGTAATTGCTGCTACTGCTGCTGCCGCACACGTACTGTCTACTGCTACATGCTAACAATGGTCGACTTTATATAGTCACCTATACTTACCTAGATCCAGCGCATGCTCAGTAACATGCATACGGTAAACAAGCTGTCATCGCTGGCAGACAAGTTTCATCCTGTTTAATGACACGTCATCACAGGCAGGTGTGTGTAGGTAATTACCTCATTCTTGCTTCTCTCATATTAGTTATAGCTATCACCTTTTTCATGCCGTGGTACAGATGGGTGAGAATAGTAATAATACACACATATAGAACATTAATCTTTTTATTCTATGACAATCTTTCTCAAAAATTTTATTGAACATCAACAAAACAATAATTAAATAACTAAACAATTATCTGTTCTCGGATAACCATGATAGAACATTAATCTTTTATTCTACGACAATGTTTCTCAAAAATTATTAAACAACTAAACAATAATCAAAATAACTAAACAATTATTAGGTTGAAATCTGTTCGGATAACCATGAAGACATACTCATAATACATTTTTCATGAAACGACCTATTGAATGCTTTGTACGCTTTGTTATGCCAAATATTCTTTTCAACATTGTCTTCATCTACTACTACTACATAATTGAAAAGAACAAAATTGCGTTTATCAGATCTATTTCATGAGTATGTTCCCCAGAGTATCCTCTTGTGATTTACATTCAATCACTCTCAAGTTTCACCATCTTTTTTAATAATTAATTACTGTACATAAAGTATAACTCTCGTCAGCTTCACTTATTATTATTATAACTACACTATACTAACAAAAGATGATTGAACAATTTACAACAGCTAATTACCTAATTATTACATTCTTAAATAATTTCGAATATAGTATACACAAAGTATAAACCTAGACATCATCATCATCACTTATAATAATAATTACACCAAGCCGAAGGTCGATCTCTTGTGATTAACATACCCCGACTACTGCTACTACGATTGAACTGTACCATAATTATATACATTATGATAATCAATGAAAACATCGACCTTCATATGATGTTGTTGTACTTATTACTATACAAATATTTTGCTACTTAAGAGCTAGATATGATACTACCTATACAAAAATTTAAAAACTTAAAAATACAACTATACTACTATACACACACACACACACACACATATATATATATATATATATATATATATATGTTACATTTTAAATTTCCGCGGATATTATATGATACTGCACTACTTTTCCGGGTTTCACTCCGCGTATTCACTATTCGGCTCCTAGAGGAACCAGACAATGGTTGACGACGTTTCGGCAAGATCACACTTGCCATCTTCAGGTCACTTCTAACTGCCTTCTGCTTCGCGTGGTTACACGATGTAGACTGGCGTGGTAGACTGACGTGGTTACATCGTGTAACCACGCGAAGCAGAAGGAAGTTAGAAGTGACCTGAAGATGGCAAGTGTGATCTTGCCGAAACGTCGTCAACCATTGTCTGGTTCCTCTAGGAGCCGAATAGTGAATACGCGGAGTGAAACCCGGAAAAGTAGTGCAGTATCATATATATATATATATATATATATATATATATATATATATATATATATATATATATATATATATATATATATATATTACTACTACGATTGAGCTGTACAATAATTATATACATTATGATAATCAATGAAAACATACTTGTACTTATTACTATACAAATATTTTGCTACTTAAGATCTAGATATGATACTACCTATACAAATGATATACAAAATTTACAAAACTTAAAAATACAACTATACTACTACTACTATACACATACACATATACAAGAGGTTTAAAAAGTTTATACACGTGGTCGCTTGCTATAGCCGAACGGAACGGAATCAAAATCCTCTATACGTCGTCTCTTCGCGAACGTTATCTTATAGACTTTTGATTCCGCCCGCGTTACAAGCTGATGGTCAGCCGTACGCCGGATGTTGTTGGACTCTACAATAATCTTCTCGTCCATGCCTTCCAGCAGCCTAAGCATGGACTCAAAGTTTATTTTTTGAGTCGCGGCGTGATTTAGGGTGATGCCCTTGACCTTGACGACCACGTGTATCTGTCCTGTGGTCGGGAAATACACTTTGTAGGCGTAGTTCTTTGGCCCGCCTGACACAAACTCTATAATATACGATCCGGGACCGTACTCTTCGAGCTCGTCGGTGAGGTCACCTAGGAAGCTTCCTGTTGGTAGATCGAAGTCGCCCGGCTTCGAAACGTATATTACAGAATCTGAAACAACGAAAAATTAACTCTAATATAACCGGTGTTGATGTTTGATAGTACGACGACGACTTACCTGTGTCATAGTATAAGACTCTCTCGCCTAGCTGATCCAAATAGGAATACAGCTTAAGATGGGCCTGTGCAGTGACAAATGCCGCAATGACCACGTTAACTGACGACAGAGGATCTGCTGCTTCCTGTTTATGCTGCCAGTTAACCGCAATCACCTCGTCATTTATTTCCTGCACATGATTAACGTCTACGCCTGGGCTGGACAACAGGTCGAAAAACTCCTTGGGTTCGCTGATTATGGCCGTTTTCGCCTGGTTCTCGCGCTGACCAAATTTCCCTATAACAATAATAATAATCAATAAAACTATGTACTAATTGTGTGTGTGTGTGTGTTACAGTTATTATAACTTACCCCAGAAGAAATTCAGCATCAGTTTGGCCAACGATCTCAAACCAGGGTTCTTGATGATCTTCAACGAATCCAAGGAGACTCCCTCGTTCTCGAAGTAGTCATCAACGTACTGTTTCCGGGCTCCATCGATATCATCCTCGTTGTTGGTAGTTATTGAAGATGGACAACCGCTGGCTTCCTGCTTCATCTTCAGGAACTTGTCGATGAAGCCCGAAAACAGTCCCCCGGTCTTGGACGCTTTGTTGTACTGGGTTACATCGTACGACCAGATCTCTTGTATGTCCTGCACGATGTAACCCTTTCGTATGGCCATTATCACTTCGTCCAAGACCCAGGTTCCGTTGATGACGCGATCCTCGACGACATGCTGACATTCTGTCTGGTTGAGGTCTTCAGCGCAAGTGCGACATAGAAGGAACAGCAGCTTTTGATGCATTTTGAAGGGTAAGACCGGATGGTATAGATCTTGCGGCGGTAACACTGTACATTTTATTACGCCGTTGATGTTTTCCAGGCCCCCTTTATCCCTGATTAGTTCTTCACAAGCCGCCTTGCCTACGTAAACTTCCGGATGGCCCGTAGGAAATTTTGCGTACTTGCATATCCAAGGATAAAGGGAGCATACATCTACATACCGGATCTTTTCCCCGTCTTTTGCAACATGCTTTAATTTTGCTGCTCCTGTACGGCCGCCGTAAAATGCCTCTCTCGGGTTTAAGGGTGTGTTTACTAACAAGGGATGTTTCTCTACCAGCTGACTGAGTTCGGGTGTTAATTGCCTGCGGAAGCGACATTCCCACTGCTCAACAACCTCATATCCTAGCGACTTTAACTTTTCAGTAGAGGCTCGGGTCTTCTCGAGCCTCATATCCATGGTGTCGCTAGGATCGTCGTGTAGAGGCTCGTTGCGACGGGTGGTGAAGCAGGTGGGACATCCGTGGAAGTAACACCCGTGAAATTGAAATATGGAATTCTCGTACAGCCCGTCCACCTTTAACCCGCCCACGATAGCTTCTCTCTGCCTGCCGGCATGTTGAATCTCAACACCTCTTTGATGTTCTTCCCAGAGCAGCCATTGGAGAGCTACCTTAGACTGGGTATCTGCTCGTCTATAACCACCCTTTGGTATCCGTCCAATGGTGCTTTCTTTGAGGAATTTCCTCCGAAACATGAGATTGCAGGCAGAGGCGATGGTGATGGCTTCCGTGAACGGGTCAACGTCGCATTCCTTAATAAAGAGATTCCTAAAGTGGATACAGGCTCTCTTCAAAATATCGACGTCTGTTCGGTAATATTCGACCAGGTCACGTTGCATGTCGAACTCCGTGATGTCCCTGTTCGCCTCGTACCACTTTAGGAACTCTTTACGAGCCTGGGGTTTCATGGTGTCGGGGCTGTAAAACTTGATGTCCGGAAGAGGACCCACGTAATGGGCATTGGCCTCGGTGTTAAAGAGGTGCGGGAAGTATCCTTTGGGAGCCGGTAAATCAAACGCTTTAGGCAAGTCAGCCAGAGCCATTGGGAAAAAGTTTAAAGAGTCGATAATCTTTAGATTATCTAGTTGTAGCAGCAGAATTTTTGAGCCGCGCATAATGAGGTCCGGTTTCAAAGAGGTGTTGTTGGTTATCAAGTAATTTAGAATAAACTGTGTATCGAAAGCCTGCCCGTTATGGGCAACTGCTACAACTTTTTTGAATAAATTCCGCTAGTCTAGTAGATCATGAAATAAATAAAGATTATTAAAAGTTTCACAGTTTTATTAAAATATACCTGACAATATTGTTTCGACAGCTATGCTGTCATTATCAAAGGTAATATAATTATAAACAAACACGTCGCTAAGGTAGATACAAAATAGGTAACTAGATAAAATAATAATAATAATAATAAAAATTAATAATAAAAATCATAATTAAACATCTAATACTAGTAACGGAGAATTACTGAGCTCAAGTTGTTCATTCATTAAAGGTACCCTGAGTTTGTGTTTGTATATCTCAAAGGCTTCTAAAATGTCTAATTTGCGTTTGTTATTAGAAAAATGTAGGAATTTAATATTATTTTGAGGAGTCATTGTGTGATTTTGTTCTAAAAGGTGTTTGGCGTAATTCGATTTTTCAGGATGTTTATTTTTGTAATGACGTACGTGTTCTTTATATCTTATGTCAAAATTTCGAAGTGTTTGTCCAATATATACCGAACTACAAAAAGAACAATTTAAACGGTAAATGCCCGATTTCATGATATCATGTGTTCTGTCTTTAGCATTAAATAAAAATGAAAAAGTGTTAGTGTTGGTTTTAAATGTTATTTTATAATTGTTGGTTTTTCTTAGTATATGTGCAATTTTTTCTGATATTTTGCCAAAATATGGTATAGATATGTAATTTGTGTCTTCTGTTTGATTGTCAATGGGATATATTCTTTTGATAGCTAACCTATAATCTTTTTGTTTAATTAAAGTGTCAATCATGTTCGGATTATAATGATTTGCATGTGCTAGTTGTTTAATGGTTGATATCTCTTTGCTAAAATCTGATTTTGTTAGTGGAATAGTTAAAGCTCTGTGTACTAATGATCTGTATGCTGCTATTGTATGTGTATTGTGGTGACAAGATTCATTTGGTATTGTTATGTCTGTTTGTGTTGGTTTTCTGTATATGGAAAATTCAAAAAGATTGTCTGCGTTAATATTGATATTTAAGTCTAGAAAGTTTATAGCCCTGTTTTGTTCTGTTTCTAGTGTAAATTTTATATTAGGATGGATATTGTTTATAAGAATTAAAAATTCATTGATAACCTCAAAAGAACTGTCAAAACAAGCTAAAATGTCATCAACATAACGAAACCAGAAGATAATGTGTTTAGAGAGGTTTAATTCAAATATTCGATCTTCAAACTTGTCCATAAATATGTTAGCTAATAGAGGACTTAGAGAATTACCCATAGGTAAACCATCCTTTTGTAAATAAATTATGTTATTAAAAGTGAAATAATTTTGACTTATACAAAGGTCAAATAATTGAATTAACTCTAACCTTTTAACTAATTCTATATTACTATTGATCAAGAAACTATCTAATAAAGGAATACATTCTTGTGGTGGTATTCTGGAGAACATACATCTTCCACCACATTCAAAACTTGTTAGTTTTGATATTTGCAACATGTTCTCCAGAATACCACCACAAGAATGTATTCCTTTATTAGATAGTTTCTTGATCAATAGTAATATAGAATTAGTTAAAAGGTTAGAGTTAATTCAATTATTTGACCTTTGTATAAGTCAAAATTATTTCACTTTTAATAACATAATTTATTTACAAAAGGATGGTTTACCTATGGGTAATTCTCTAAGTCCTCTATTAGCTAACATATTTATGGACAAGTTTGAAGATCGAATATTTGAATTAAACCTCTCTAAACACATTATCTTCTGGTTTCGTTATGTTGATGACATTTTAGCTTGTTTTGACAGTTCTTTTGAGGTTATCAATGAATTTTTAATTCTTATAAACAATATCCATCCTAATATAAAATTTACACTAGAAACAGAACAAAACAGGGCTATAAACTTTCTAGACTTAAATATCAATATTAACGCAGACAATCTTTTTGAATTTTCCATATACAGAAAACCAACACAAACAGACATAACAATACCAAATGAATCTTGTCACCACAATACACATAAAATAGCAGCATACAGATCATTAGTACACAGAGCTTTAACTATTCCACTAACAAAATCAGATTTTAGCAAAGAGATATCAACCATTAAACAACTAGCACATGCAAATCATTATATTCCGAACATGATTGACACTTTAATTAAACAAAAAGATTATAGGTTATCTATCAAAAGAATATATCCCATTGACAATCAAACAGAAGACACAAATTACATATCTATACCATATTTTGGCAAAATATCAGAAAAAATTGCACATATACTAAGAAAAACCAACAATTATAAAATAACATTTAAAACCAACACTAACACTTTTTCATTTTTATTTAATGCTAAAGACAGAACACATGATATCATGAAATCGGGCATTTACCGTTTAAATTGTTCTTTTTGTAGTTCGGTATATATTGGACAAACACTTCGAAATTTTGACATAAGATATAAAGAACACGTACGTCATTACAAAAATTAACATCCTGAAAAATCGAATTACGCCAAACACCTTTTAGAACAAAATCACACAATGACTCCTCAAAATAATATTAAATTCCTACATTTTTGTAATAACAAACGCAAATTAGACATTTTAGAAGCCTTTGAGATATACAAACACAAACTCAGGGTACCTTTAATGAATGAACAACTTGAGCTCAGTAATTCTCCGTTACTGGAAGTATTAGATGTTTAATTATGATTTTTATTATTAATTTTTATTATTATTATTATTATTTTATCTAGTTACCTATTTTGTATCTACCTTAGCGACGTGTTTGTTTATAATTATATTACCTTTGATAATGACAGCATAGCTGTCGAAACAATATTGTCAGGTATATTTTAATAAAACTGTGAAACTTTTAATAATCTTTATTTATTTCATGATTATGGAGTTCCACAAAATAAGGCTGGAAACAATAAACAAGTCTAGTAGATAGTTCAAAAACCGTTCGATGCATTTTCCTCGCAAGATCTGTTCTCGCTAACCACATCTTACACAGGTGGTAGCAGCTGATGATGAGTCGTTGTAACATTCAGAACAGACTTGCTGGAAAACGCATAGATTCGGTTCGTGGAGGTTGACGCCGGGCGCAATTTCTTTCTCCTGCCGGGTCTCCAGGTCGAAGAACACAAACAAGGTGTCTTGCTTTGTGTTCCTAGGCCCGGCCGGCTGTATATGACAAAAATGGTTTTCGGGTTTATGGCTCTGACAGATCTTACAATAGATCTCCCCGCACACATGGGCCTGCTTCCGGGTCTTGGTGTTGATGGTTTTGAAACATCTCTCGCATTTTTTAACTTCCCGGCACATGTTACTCTCCTGATGGTTGTTAAAGCAGGCTTGACTTCTAAAATCTAGCCTGCAGTCCGGACACCTAATCAGCTGCGCTGTTCTTTCACATGGCGGAGAGCTACCGCAGCCTACACAGGACTTTTCACAACGGTGATGGTTTTTATGATCGTAGGGTACGTGACAGTGCTCACAGAAATAACCGCAGGCAAAGGCTGAGGTCAATGATGTTATGACGTTATAATGATGCTCGTGATACAACAGATTGATGTTCTTTGTTGCGGCATCGTTATCAACGACCCCCTCAAAGATAAGTGAACGCCCTTTCGAGCCGTAGCTATACACGGTTATCTTATAGTTGGGGGTCAGGAGCTGCTGGAACAACCTTAATTCATTGACCACGGCTCCCTCCGGTGGAATGAAGGCTACTCCGGCCTCCCGCATCATTTCCTCGGCCTTTATCTTTTGCACTGTCTGATTATCACGGGTCTTCTTGTAATCAGCACTGTTATCTGCGTGAGCCCTGCCTACGACCAAAGCCCTGGGTAGGCATAGATTGTCACTGGTGGTGTTGTTAATCGTGACAATCCCTCTGCGACGGCTACACTCTTCGGCAAAGGTGCTGTACGTACGGTTACGACAGCGACCTTGTCCGGCAGACGGTGTTACAATAGTAGCAATCAGCCTGAAGGTGTCCGAACTCAGGGCTTCAGGATCGCTCTGTAAAATCGATTCTAGAATGCCCCAGACATCGTTTAAGGTGATTTCGTCAGAGCGCCTGAGGCTCATGTAGCCGGGAAGTTTTTGTTTGAAACTATCGAATTCAAACGTGGCCCCTACTTTATCATTTGGTTGTGCTTGACTTAGCACATCCCGCAAAATTTGGTTAATTGCCGTTTTAAAAAATTCCAAATGGTCTTCATCGACTGGTGCAACGGCTACTTTAAACACCAGTCGATGTTTCAGGGTGCCGAATTTCTTGATGGTGGACACGTTCTCATCGATAATTTCGTAGAGAGAAGACATTTTGTACCGGAGTAACAACAACAATAACAAAAATATCGCACTTGCACACTTAACAACTGCTAAAACAAAGATTATATGCTGTTAATTTTAATAAACATCGGCTAATTATTATTAAAGTTTAAATTGTTTATAAAACTCTTTGGTAAATTATTATTATTTAAATAAACAACAGCAACAAAGCAATCTAGTTTACTAGGCATTAAACAAAGGCGGGTAGACTACTTTATTATTAAATGACATAGGGGAAATATTATTGTTTGCAAAATAAATCAGATTACAAGAAATTCGTTAAATTAGTATTAGTGGGACATGTACATTTATTATTATTATTATTTAGAAGTTAATCTTGCTCGAAATGAATGCACTGCAAGCTATTAAATATTATAAATTAATTATTTGCTTTGTACAAAATCAAAGAAAGATCAATTTTAATGCAAATTAATAAAGTCTTTTAACCAGTCTTAAACTTTTAATAGCAATCTAATTTAAGCAAATATTATAAGTAGAGTTTAAAATTGTTACTAAATCCCTCTGGCAGATTATTATTATAAAATAACAAAATAAGCTAAAGGTGCTTGAAAAGGTGTAAAGCTTCATAAATTACTATCCTTATTATAACAGCAGGTAAGAAATCACATAGCGACAAATGGGCAGATAAAATCTTTTTTAGAACGATGTTCTTAAGCACCATTTCACGAACTGTCTCTCTCTTAATTAAAAATAAAAAAGCATAACCTCAAATTATGATTTGAATAACTATGTTACAACCCCTAGATAAACACCTAATAACGGTTACACAAAAAGATTATTACAGTGTTACACTTCGCATAAAGCAGCTGCTATGCTAACTTTAATCGATAATAAAACTAGGGAAAATTAAAAAATATAAAACTATTTCTATATTGCTGAAATTCAAATTTAAAATTATTATTATTATAAACAAATACGTTATATATTGTTCAAATGTATCTTAAATAATTATTTTACCACGGAGAAAACGTTCGTTCTTATACCCAGCTGACGCTCGTCTTGCAAAAACTACAAAGACGTTATTATAACTCATTTATATCCCGTAACCTCAGATTATTATAAACAATAATAATAATAATAATAAAATCCTACCTTTTTCTTGATCTATTAAAGTTGTAGATTTCAAATAAGGCCTGTAGCAACAACTGGTAATAACAGCTAAGATTGGCACAAACCACTTCAAACACAAAACGTAATATGCAATAATTAACAGAACGCACAAAAAAAACATACATGTATAGCTGCTTCGAGCAATCACAAGCAAGTGACGCTTTGATCCTCGAGGATGGTTTCATAGAGCTCGAGCTGTATTGCACAATATTACGCAAGACTATAAAATAAACACGATTCAACCTGTTCGTTTAACAAAGGAACAACGCGCGCGTCTCGATAATATCTATTTGAACACGTGCGGGTCATAAATCAATTTGAAATGTTATTTTCTTTGGCTGCGCCGACATAAATAATCGTCTAGATTTGTCTCTTAGATTAAGTGGTGTACCACTGGCTCTCTGGGTTATAATTCATTCAGCTGTCATATCGTTTTTTATTGAACGCAGGTGTTACGAACAAGATTCAACTTGAATATGGAGGGTATCATTATTTCCACTAATAATCAAAAAGTTCCTCTGCTATTCTGTAAATTGATTTAAATGTGTGCGTTTATTTAAAGAAAAAAATGCTTAAAGAAAATTCTATAAAAAATTGAAAGAAAGTGTATTCTTTTAAAATGCTCTAAGAGATATTTAATTAAATTCTAGCATTCAGTTTTTAGCATTTTAGAAATAAAGTTTTTACACAGAAAGGAGTTATTACCTGGAAATTGCTTGTAGTAACCTTTGTATTTATCTAAAAACGAAATATGTAGTCCCACCCTCTAAACAGGGTGTTTTAAGATACAAAAGGTGTTAACGTTAGTTTTGTTTAGTTCGGAATGGCTGAGACCGTAACCCTTAAGCTATTGCAAAAAAAATAATTAAACGCGTCATAGTTTATGTATTCTCGATTTACATTTCTATAGAGAAACGATAAGGACGAAAATATATAGCCTAATTTACAAAAATGCGTAATAATGTAAAACTGACACCTCAGTTCTACTATTTGAGCTCTTATCTGATAGTCCTATCTGACCGAAGAAATAATATTTACCATTATAGATTATAATCTATATGGCAAACCTAGTAGATGCTGTTATTAACGAGGATGGTTAAATCCTATTTTTATGCGTTCTTCTGTAAAAAGAGCTTGTGATTTCCCCGAAATGCTAACGACGATGTTATGTTTTTATGACTCCCGTCAACTGGACAATAGACTAGAGTGTTCGTTTCAACTTTGAACAACCGACATAAAAATAGGGGTCCGCTCGGTAGGTAATAAATTTCTACGTATTGTGCTTTCCCATGTCTATCGAGCAGAGCATGCAAGGGTTATATTGTATTATTTTTATTAGATCGTAGACACGTTGTCAAAATTCGATATGGTCCCCTTTTTAAGGGTGTGTGTTTATCATTTCAAACAATCTCCGTGGTATTTTAAACCTTACGATGCTTAATTATATACAGTTGTACTTTCCGCCTACCTGTGCAGTAAACATTTTATGCCGTATCTAATATATATTGTTCAGACAGACAAAATGCTAATCTATCTGAGAAATTGTTTCAATAATTTTTTTTCGTTTATAGCCTTATTAAATAGCTTATCATTTATATTTTTAAAATACGAAAGGTGCAGGAAGAAATAATTAAAAAGATCAGTTTTCGTGTTCAGTATGAGTCGTTTATACATGACCTGTTCATCTTTGCTTTCAAAATGATTATAAAAAAGTTTTTTACGACGACAGTCAATCCCTTGTATCTTGTTAGAGCACGTACAATCAAGATTTAAAGCTGATGCAAACAATTAGTTTGGTTAGATCGGCCCCTTAGATAAGTGTTAAATTGACAGCGCAGGTGTCCTTTTTGATCGTTAACGAGTTTCTTTGCTCGGGTTGTGTAGTAAATTAAATGCTTATCAATAGTTACATCTATAAGCGTGTTCATTCTTGCAGCTTAGAAGGTTATAAAAGCTCCGTCGAACCCTTCCGCTTTTTAGTTTATTCTCGTCGTCGTCGGCTACGGTGCTAGTGATAATTACTATTATTGTTTGCTTCAACTAGGTATGTTAAATAATTATTATTATTCTTGTGTGTGTGTGTTAAGATTTAAATTTTAAAATGTTGCTATTTAAGTTCTATCATGTGTGTGTCTTTGTTTTTTACATAGAAAAAATGGATTTGCTAATACAACAATTGAACAAATCTTCCGGTAGCCAGAAGCCGATCAAGAAGTTATGTGATTACAAAATAAAAGAAATTGCAGAGATACTACAATTCAAAAGAGTTGCTTGCCGTGATAAACGTCAAAGTGTGATTGTTGTTGCTGAAAACCATGTTACATTTCTACCCAAGCGGATCAGCGACAAGTTAACAGATCAAAGGGTTACCGAGATTAACGAGCAGATTGGAGCTAAAACGATTTCTGTGGCCTAGTGTACTTGGGAAAAACAAGCTGTTATGATGATTGCAAGTTTGTGGAAATAAATAAGGTAATGGGGGTAAACATCAAGTTTACAATAAACCCCTTTTTTAATGTTCTATTGTTGTTGTTGTTACAGCCCCTGGAACCGCAAATAGAAAACAGAGGTCAGTCCTGAAGTCCTCAAGCTATCATCACCAGAATTCTATCAACATTTTTTTTTATTATAAATTAAATGTAGTCATAACAATATATTAATAAACATAATTTTTTAATTCCTATATGGCTTTATTATTTCTTCTAGAAAAGGTAGTGGAAAGAGTACAGTGTGTGCGCTGGAGAGAGGTAGCAGCAGAACCTGTAGCGAGAAACAATCAAATCTGGGAATTCCAAGATGGCTCCTTCAAGAATGACAAATTCAAAAATGACAGATGCAAAAATGACAGATTAAAATTGACATACGTATAAATGACAGCTGCAAAAATGACAGACGCATAAATGACATATGCAAAAATGACAGAATTAAAATGACAGATGCAAAAATGACAACAGTAAAATTGACAGATGCAAAAATGACATATTCAAAAAATGACAAATTTTAAAATTGACAGATTCACAGTACAGATTCAAATTTAGCGCGCACGCACCACATGCTCTGATATAAAATGGTTGCCTCTACATACCGGTAGTACAGATTTCTTCATGACGCGTCGCCCGCTAGTAGTAGTACACAGTCTGCCGGTCATACAGATCTTTTCATAACGCCCTCTCTCTTAGCAATACACGCTAATTGTAGCATTACGCCCTCTATTGTCAGCACACAGATTGCCGGTAATAAAGATTCCCGTAATGGCGGACAGGCGTGGTAGCATGGTGCCAGGGCGTGGTAGAATGGAGCCAGACGTTCCAAAATGTCTGCCTTCATCCAATCAGAAGCTAGGGGAGCAGCTACAGGAGTGGGGGTTAACCAATCAGAGAGCAGTAGGCGGGGAAATCCAAGATGGCGGCGACCAATTAGAAGCAAGGGGAGGAGCTACAGGAGTGGGGGTAGCCAATCAGAAGCAGGGGGAGGAGCCATGCCATTGGCATGGCACATGGCATGTCAATTTCCGTCTGGCTTAGGTGTCCCAATACCTACTGGAGACATAAACACATCGATTGTTTTTATTTATGTTAGACATATTCTGCGATACCTAAACAACTCGTAAGAGATAATTCAAATCTCATTGTCGTGTTTAAGCAGGATAATACTAACTTAAAACACATATTTAACGATCATGTTAGCGGGGATATGACTTTCGAAGCGTTTAAACACTTGTGTTTACACTGTTGGAAGGAGAAATATGGCTTTTTAGTAATCGACAAAGATTATCCACTTAATGGGGGACGTTATCGAAAAGGTTTCGACTGTTACTTCACCATAAATACCGAAGACACGAACTAAACGTTTTAGTAAACATGGACAAGCGTGTAGCAGAAGACTTGGTTAAAGCACGACGTCATGTTAAACAGAAATACAAAAGTCTCAAGTCTGAAATTGCACGGTCAGAAGTGGAACTACAACGCCGCTATCAACCTATCACTCAACCATTGCGTGAGTTTATAACCGGAGTTAAAACGGAATTATTAACTCCGAAAGAAGAACCCTAAAAACGGAAGTGTCTTCTCCCATACCTACCTCGACCCCAAAAAAATTTTATAAACGACTTCCACCCGCAAGACGAATACCTCGCGAACCATCACCTATCGCCCAAAGAATGCGCACTACTAGCGTTCCCTCACCTGATATCTCAGTTTTTGAAACAGAAGTCCTGGAAGAATCTGGGATCCCAACATTGGATCAATTGAAAGAACAACTTGCTGCTGTTGGATTCAGTCCGGAATTCCAAACTTACATAGATGAGACCTTTTCTGGTAGAGCTAAAATGTATATGGAAAACATGTTAAAGGATTCTAAGAACGAGTTCGATCATCATTATGGAGTACGATTCCATCCGGAATCTCACCAGTACCTAATCGGAGACGCCGTACTCACTTTTGACGAGAACGACTTTATTATTAAAAAACTCTCGGGCACAATTTTTAAATATACAGGCACTCCTGGTTTTTATGAATTAGTATTTAAAAAAGCACCTATTGGATACACCCAGTCAGACTTGCAGAAGTATAAGGACCTTCTTACACGTACCAATGCTACCAGAAGAGGTTACATTGAGGGTGCACAGCTACACGGAACCGGAAAGAAATATTCCAATATAATTAGGCCCCTTCTAACTACTCCTGGGGCAAGATTCCGAAGAGAGTCTACACCTACTACACCGCTCACTCGATCGAAAAGTCGCACATTACCAAAATGTGGCGGTGGTGATATGCGCGTTCTCAACTATAATAATAAACAGGTGGAATTTATACTTTGGAAAGATCCTAATAAATTAGTGGACAGATTGAGACTCCTTTTAAGTTCAAAATCGGCTGGTCACACCGGTCACACTAATGAAATCATATATATTATCGATAAATTGAGAGCTGCTAAATTATCGAATAAATCATCACACGCGTATCGATCCGTTTTATAATATTACTAATGTTAGTGCAATCATGACGCTCGATAAATTTGGTAAACATCTTCACAAAACCCCTGTCCAAGTAAAACTCGACACTCGTTCGAAAGTGTACCTATTAGAAGATATCCAAAATGTAAGGTACACAACAATGATGTATATATGGGCGGACTCCGAGCCTGGGTGGACACCGAGCGACCCTAGTGATGTATACACAAGTCCACCGAAATTTTACAATTTTAGAGGTACAACAGTAAACGGGAATACACAATACCGTTTGCAGAAGGGATTGTACAAGCAGTTTGCAGCTCACCACTAAGCATTATGTTTGTAAACGATAAACGAGTTGGTGGTGCTGCCAACTTAATTGGGAAACGATTGAGACAAGGCGATAAGATCAAGGAGCTAAGTACGGCGGTAGATCCGTCTGCAACCGGCCTATTTTACTTCGAAGCTGTTATTAGTCAGCCATATCATCATATATCATCATTACCTCACGACGATGACTCTGGATAAGTTCGGTAAACATCTTCACAAAACTCCTGTCCGAGTTAAACTCGACGCTCGTGCAAAAGTATTCTTTTTAGAAGACGTGTCTAATTTGCACTACGAGACAATGTTGTATATGATGGGAATATACAATCATAAAAACGGTTATGCACTTTTGAACTCCACCAACTTCGAGTATGTCGTTCCTCTAACAAAAGGTAGCATTAAACAAATCAAATACTATCCCACAGATGCGCAAATCTTTTTAAACGATACGTTATACGATGCCGAATCACTCATCGGAGTGTCATTGAAGAAAGGGGATAAGTTTAAGTCGAAGAAGCCTGGATCAAGGGACATATTTATTTTTGAAGCTGCTATTAGTGTTCCAGCATTTTCTAAATGAGTATCAAACGTCAAATAATTGAAGAATTGCATAAACCTGCTAGTAAACGATTTCGAAGAAGACGCGTAATCGTAAAAGGCTTGAACGATTTGTACATGGCAGATCTTTTGGAAATGATTCCCTATGCTAAAATAAATAAAGGTTTTCGATATATTTTAGTAGTGTTGAATATGTTTAGCAAGCGTGTTTGGGCGTGTCCACTTAAACGAAAAACCGGTGAAGACGTCACGAAAGCAATGAAAAAATTATTAACATCAACAGGAGGTACTCCCGACAATTTACAAACGGATATGGGGAAGGAATTTTACAACCAGCATTTTCGTAAGCTAATGCAAACTTTCAACATCAACCATTACAGCACCTTTTCTAGTATGAAAGCAAGTCCGGTAGAACGTGTAAACCGAACTCTTAAAAACAAGATGTAGAAGGAATTTTCAATGCAAGGGTCATATAAGTGGTTGCAGTTATTACCAAAGGTTGTTAACCAGTACAACGATACCGTACACCGCACCACCGGCTACAAACCCATCGATATGAACCACAGCAACGCCAAGATTCTTTTACAAACAGTTTACGATTTCCAGAAAACCACCGACCTGCGAAGTGCTAAATTCACAGTCGGTGATCACGTGCGAATCAGCAAGCATCGGGAAGCGTTTGCGAAAGGCTATACTCCCACATGGAGTACCGAAATCTTCCAAATTAAAAAGGTTAATCGAACCAATCCCATAACGTATATCTTGGAAGACACGAACGGGGAAGAGATACGTGGAGGCTTCTACACGGAGGAATTACAGATGGTTAAACATCCTGAAGTAGTTTTAGTAGAGAATGTGTTAAAAAAAAGGGAGATCAGGTTCTAGTCAAGTGGTTGGGCTTTGATAATACCCATAACTCGTATATAGCAGCACGTGACAGAGATAGATTCAAGGTCACCATGTGTTAGAGAGAGATACGTTCAAGGTCAAGGTCAGAAGTGGGGGGGTGGGTTCAGAACACCTATTTTTTATCTACTTAATAAGTTGGCAATTTTAAGGTTACCCCTCTCCGAAAAAACTCTTTACTGGGTCTGGTTTCCAGGTTATGGGTAGTAGGCATTATTATTATTATTATTATGGTGTAAGGTGTAATCCTTCATTTTCTATGTCGATAGTGGAATTAGTATCGGAATATTCAAGAACGTTTGCCAAAAATTTTATATGACAATTTGGAATATAATAAAGGCATTAGAAAAATACCAAAAATCCAGAAAAGGGCCCTGTTACAGATTATTGCTGGAGGTTTTCTGCCACCCCCGAAAAAAAAAGATACTGCGATTATGACTGAAGTTTAAGTGATGTTGATGTTATATGAAAAAATCTTTAATGCTGAATATTTGTGTGCTGTAGCGTCTAATATTGGATTTCGAACCGAAACTAAAATGATGGCGGTTATGACTTCTTTTTTGAACTGTTTTTTACCTGCTCATGTTTACCTGCTCATATCTGGATACTAAGTACGATAATAAATTAATTATCCTACATTTCAACCATAACAGAGCTAAAAGTGACGAGGCAACGCTACGCACAAGACGTTTACAAATCTTATTTAGGCACATAAGTAGAGGAATTAAAACTGCTGTGTAATTTTGACGTGTTGGCATGTTTTTTCTAACAAACCCAAGACATGCTATTTAATTAATTTAATTAAATTTCCAAATTTAGCGCCGCTTAGACTGCGAAATATTAACAATTAAATTAGAGCGTAATCGAACCTATAACTAGTGTTTTTCTGGCTCTCTTGCGATCAAATTTCATATGACTTTTAAAGACTCTCGTTCCCTCAGAATTTCAGGTCAATTACGCTAGCCGTAATTTAACTACCAAGGATTTAATCAGCGTAGCACATTTTAATCAAGTGACAGTGAATAAACATGTTAATAACTACAGATCTTCACTACAGAACTGGGTGAATCAAACCACCAATCTACATTTTTAACCAAAAAATAGTATAGTACCAAGTTATGTTTCCCTATGTTAATTATGTAGATTATCTATTATTAATGATTTTAGTTAACTCTCGTACGTTCTGCGTACGCACTGTATATGTATATCCGTGAATATCAAGAACCGTTTATTAAAATAATATTATAATAAAATACTGTAGTGATCGGAGTCCAAGGGAGATACATAGGAGTAGTAATAAAGTAATAAAATGTCGACTCTTCCTAATTATTTATTGCTATTTAATCTAATAGATAATATTTATGGTTGGTGATCATCAAAGTTGGGTTATTATTATCTAAGATGAATAATTAGAGGAAACTTGCACTTACCTCTAACTTTGGCATCTAGTTAAGCTTATAATTGTTGTTTAATTAGCATTTGCTTACTTATTTTTTTAATGACCTACGTTGTGTTTGTAAAAGAAATACCTACGTTGTGTTTAGTCCTTAAATGCACCAAAGAATTATTTGTTTTGTTTCAAGTTTGCTTATGGTGGAGTTTGTCTTCAAACTCGTAAGTAATGATTGAATTCAGGTAACTGAGATTCAGGTAACTCAAATTCGTATTCGAAGTGTACCACACACAGGTTTGGAATTAAATGGAATGAAACACTGAATTTTCACAACAGAAAATGTACAAGATTTATTTAGCAATCACCACGAGGACAGTGTTACAAAAATATTTACAGTTTATTTACAATGTCGCCCCTATTTTTAGGAGTCTTGAAAGCAAACAATTTTATTTTCTGACTTTACTTTGAGTTATTTAAAACTTTGACTGAAAGAAACAAACTGAAAAGAAAACCTAATGAAACACTGAAGGGTTCTGGTCAAAATTATTGCGCCCTGATCAAGTTACTAAATAATGATCAATTTATTTCGGCCGAAAGTCCGATCTTTCGAATTAACACTTTCCTATCTTTATCTGTTCACCTTGTGATTATGATTATCTCTTTTATGAGATTTACTTGATTTTATTCTTTATCTTATTTTTTATTAACTTTTATAAGAGCTGATCCGATACTGGTTAAACCTTAAGTGATAATTTCTTTAGAATTTTCGCATGTTATGCATGTATTGGTTAAGCCATGATTGTATTTGGTACTTCAATAGGAAGATTAATAAACCAAGAACTGTCGTTTAAAAAAATGGTTATTGTTTAACTGTTGATGTTTTCTTTGCTTGGTGGTAAACTCGGACAAATCTGATATAAATTTCTGTTTTGATTTAATACTTAATTGATTGAAACTTGTTGGAAATTTATCAGAGATGTTGAGTTTGGTGGAACGATAGGTAAATAGGAAAGTTCGCGTCGTGTTACAATTTTACTCTTAAGCCAGGATTACTGAACCAAAAGCCGAAACAAGAGAATTTACATTCGAACCAAAATAAATGTTAAGGTTAATAATGTTTACATGCCAGTTAAGTTAGTCTAACTCAAATGTAAATAAATTTTGAGGTTTCCTATATGGAAACTAGATTTGAATGGATGAGTGCCGGGCTCCAAGTAAAATCACAGCACTATCGTACTTTTGAGGAAATTTGGTAAAATATTTTATAAGCTAATTGATGCGCGATGTGACAATTCTCAAACCCGGATAGCTAAGGTGGGTTTTCACACACTTAGACTACCTGTTTCTTCCGATCAATGTAATTTGTAATAATTGTACAAAATATAAATCCCGCGTTGGTTCCAAGTAGTAAATTTTTGTTTTGTTTTTGGTTTTGTTTTGTTTTGGTTTTACTTAGTTGGAACTTACAGGTGTGCGTGTGTGTAAAGTGTATGATCAAAGAGGGCTGCTCAAAATCACCTGAGAGCGATTTTTCCGCATTAGGAAAATCGGTCTAGTTACGCCTAACTAAGAAAGAAGTAACCCAAAGGGTTAGAAGGTTAGACGGTGTAGTTGGAGGTTGTAAGATAGTAGAACTTCAGAGATGTTTATTTATCAAAATTGCTTTATTCACTCTCGTTGAGATTTGGTACTAAAGGGTTGAACTGGTGATAAATTAAAACAATAAATTATAGAATTCCAATTACGTCCCTTTACAAAAAATCTTGTATAATGAATGGCTGGACTTTAACTTGAAAATTAAATTTAAAGAAAAATAATTTGAAACAGTTTTCATTTTCGGACCAGTCTTAAACTTTCGAAATCTTTAGTTATCATAAGGTAAATAGATTTATGATTTAGAATTGACTCACGTTTCGTTGGCGACCAGATTGGTCTCCGCGGTGATGATTAATCCAAAATTGGTTTACGCTGCTGGTGTACATTCATCGTCCAAAATAATCCTTTGAATTTTTCACTAATTCACAATAATGCCCTAACTAATATTTAAGTTTGAAACTTAACGGAATTGCACTAATTTCAATTTTACACTAAACGATCACGTTACTAATAAAACTACCCGATAAGCTTAAGTAATTTTATTACTTAAAGTTTTCCTAACTCGAAACTAAAACCCCTAACACACGCGAAATTTAGCTCGCACAATTTACAACTTTCCGTTAAATGACTTTCCTAAAATAAAATCGACTGAAAATTTAATTAGATTAATTTGTAAAATTAATTAAGATTTGTGTAACGAATAGATGAAAAAAAATCTCGAAAGATATTTGCACCGATTCAGTAGTCAAAAGCGACTATCAACTTCCTGCGGCGAGGGTGCCTTTTATAACCTTCTTGTTTTTGGGTGGTTGACACTTTAGTCTGCTGTTAACAAAACTGAACCTTTTTTGTACAGGCGTTAATGACCAAAGTCCCTTCTCCTATCATTACCCCAAATTTGCAATTGCTTCTGAAAGCATTGGCTTTAAAGAAATCTATGTGAATTTTTAAACGAATTTGGAATATGGATTGGCGTGTTTCATTAAAAATATGATTAGTCAAAATTATATGATTGTTATTTAAGAAAAACGGAATTTGTATCTAGATTGTCTTTTGTTTCAATAACAATTTGTTTTCGGTTTTAAGTATTTAAGTAAATTGCGTTTCGCGAAACCTCTTGAGAGGTTGTTAAATTAACTCTGTGACCCTTACTTGAACAATGACTTTCCGAAATTACCCCTTTTTTCGCAACTAGCTTAAGTCAAGTCAGTTTCTTTTTCGTTTCTCCCGGTCTTGTCTAGAGGGGGTTGACGGTCTGTTTAGCGGCTGAAACACGGCGTCTTTCTTTAATAATAATCGTAATCAATCATGTAACCAAATACATGTACAAAATGGTAATTCAAAATTACGAAATGATATTTTACAACATTACTCATGTTCTTTGAAACAAGTCGTTTAACAATGATACTTCAAAATTAAATTATTGACTTCTGGTATTACAATTTCTAATTCCCTTTTGAAGATTCATAACATGGAATGAACTATATCTAAAATTAGTCTCTATTTTCGTTTTTTTTTCAATTATTTACTTATAGTCAAGTTTGGTTTGTTAACTGCGCAATGGATATGTATGTTCGGCCATACCTTTGTTTTTAGAAAGGCGTATATGTAAAACACACGTGTACCGTGTCGAATCAGGCATTTCCAAATTGTGTGGGAACTCAAGTCCCGACTAAAGAATTCCGACGAGGCCTGCACCAAATTCTCGGACCCGCTGTCACAATAAGTCTTCGCGTTTAGCCCGACTCCTGGAAAACCTGCTAACGGTATCACATAACACGCTGTCCCCGGAAATCGGATGTCGATGTAGGAAAGAAATAGTAATATTTAAGACTGCTTGCGCGTTTTTAGTTACGCCCCTCGATTTCTGAAAGATAATATAATTTTTATAAAAATGCAAATTTCCGACTTACTACAATACTTATGGCTGTGAATGGGTGGAGTCAATGTATAGTGTCAAAGGTTTGGTCACGGAAAAAGTTTTGTATCGTATCTCTTGAAGATTATGGGTGGGAAAGAGAGGTATCTATGTATAATTTATTACAATACTCGCTTACATAATCTGCTGAAATCTGCGAAACTATATAAACAAACTAAAAGAAATGTTACAGCCTAATTTATGTATTTTATTTGTTCTTTCATTATTGTTCATTACGGAAAGGTACCCTCTTTATAGTTGTTATGTATGCAACGATTGTTATTATTTCTACGAAGTCGCCTTTGGAAGAATTATTATAGATTGAGAGAGATACAAAACAAAATTTGAAAACTGACGGGTAAAAAACTCTACTCTAAAACATCCTAAGAAAAAAGAACTCTGTGTGTTATTTGGACGGCAAGTGTTAGTGGAAATGTCCCTTAGAAGAACTAAAGAACCAAGTCAGATTCATAAATCCCCCGGACCACATCCTATTGAAATAGTTCATTTAATTATTCAGGTAGGTGAAGAAACCCATCAGTTTAATTACTCTTCAAGGTCCTTCGAAATTTTACTCTTTTTTATTTTTGTTATTCAAACATATTTTTTATCCTTCGAGCCGGATTTGGTTATAATTTGCGTGTAATATAACATACATAGCAAATAAGTCTATATTTGGATGCTTTTGGGGGTGACATTTTAGATCTGTCATTTCCCGTTTTCTCTCACGTCAGTTTTGATCGATTATTATATCGATTTCTTAAGAAAAATAGTTAATACTACTTGAATATTGTTCAAAGTATTTAAGTTATTCTTGTATTTACAGTGTTTAATCTGTACAAACTCTCGTATTAACAAGGTATTCTCTTTCTATAAAAGGTCTTGGCAAAATAATCCATGTAATTTGTTTATGTGGTACAATTATATGTAGTATAATTTGTGTGTATAGTTCATGTACAAGCAAATACACTTGCTCTTATATAAGAAAAGTTTAATAGTAATTGATAAATATAAATAAATCGGTTCTTTTCATAAAAAATGGCCGACAAAAACCTAAAAAAGTATCGTGCTTTTAGAGAGCTTGCTGTTGACTCGCTTTATTCAATATTTTCTTTATCTCAAAAAGCTTTAGAAGACAAAGTTTTTGTGTCTCGTTTTAAAGCTAGTTATGTTAGGTTAGAAGAATCTTATGCTGACTTTGAAAAGCAGCAGACACTTATAATTAATACAATTTCATCTTCAGAAAACCCTAACTACAATGAAGAAAAGCTTATTCGAGATGATTTTCTGGAGAAATATTATACAATACAAGGTACATATGCTGATTTATTTCCATCTATAGAAATCAATCAAAGTGAGAAATTACAGTCTGGAAATGTACACAGGGATTCAAATGCGAAACTTCCAAAGATTACTTTGCCAACATTTAGTGGTTTATATAAAGACTGGCCGTCCTTCAGAAATTTATTCAACAGACTTGTCCATAAAAATAACAATATTTCTGAAATTGTAAAGTTTCAATATCTTGTTTCCTCTCTTGATAAAGAACCTTTGGTTCTCGTTAAAACAATACCTCTCACAGGTCAAAATTACGCTATAGCGTATCAAGCCCTCATTGATAGGTATGAAAATCCACGTGTTTTAACAAACACCTATTGAGCTCAAATTATAAATGCTCCAAAACTGACACATGAATTGGTTGGTTTAAGAAAAATATTAGACATTTTCAGTAAAAATCTAGCAGCTCTAAAAACTTACAAGTTACCCGTAGATCAATGGGACTTTGCTTTGTTTCATATTTTAATTCAAAAACTAGATAGTTCCACAATCAAGCGGTATGAGCTGCAAGATGCTACTACTGAGATTCCTACTTATTAAAAATTAAAATATTTTCTTGAAAAACAATGCAGGGCTTTAGAATCTGTAACTCTGACGTCCTTTAAAGGTTCTGCTCAATATCCTAGTTGTCACAATGACAAAAATGTAAAAGCTAAACATAGTAGTTTTGTCATTAATTCAAATAACAACAAAACCAACCAAAAATCACATGGTTGCATATTTTGTGGCTCCTCTCATTTAATTTATAAATGTCAATCATTTATTGCAAAGTCGCCGTTAGAGCGATATCAAATTGCTAAAGGGAAAAAATGGTGTTTGAATTGTTTACATTCAGCACACAGTATTAATCAATGTCTATCGAAGGTAGTTTGTCGATCATGTAGTGGTAAGCATCATTCTCTTTTACACTTTTCTCGAGAATCTCGTAAACCTATTCCTCATAATAGCTTTGCAAAACATTTATCTCAAAACTCTGATGATCACACTTCTTCTGATCCATGTAATACGCAAGATAACTCAGAATTACAATACTCTCTTTTAAACTGCAACTCGGCAGCTAAAACTACGCTATCTCCTGCGAATTCTACAATGGATCAATCTACTGGGACATACGCGGTGTATGTCGGTTCTAGCAATGCTCAGGTCTCCTTAGAGTCAAATCAAGTACAAAATCAGACTACTGTTCTTCTGTCAACAGCGGTTGTGTAAGTTTTCGATTCTCAATGCGAAATACAATCAGTTCGCGTTCTTTTAGATAACGGATCTCAAACTAATATAATTACTAAAAAATGTGCACAACGTTTGGGCCTTCGGTATTTTAAACGAAGTTCCTCAATTTTTGGTCCAGGTAAAGTTCCGTTTGAGGTTTTAGGAGTTGTAAATTGTCAAATTCGTCCTCACAATGAACCATGCATTAACTTTGAATTTGAAGCCATGGTATTGCCAAAGATCAGTTCAGATCTACCTAATGTCACTATTCCAAGAAAAAATTGGAAAGATTTCTCGAGCTTGGCTTTAGCCGATCCGACCGACATTCCGGGTCGTATAGATATGTTGTTAGGTTGTGAAATCTTCACAGCTGTTTTAAGAAGCGGGAGAATAGTTGGTGATGGCATTGTCCCTTCTGCTCTCGAAACAGCATTTGGATGGGTACTATTAGGTAGAGTTTTTAGTAACCCTACTAATATTGAGTCTTCTAATTCTTTCTTTGTATCTAAGGAAGAACCTTTTGATATTAAAACATTTTGGGAAATAGAAGCAGTCCCAGAAGTTCAAGTTATATCACCTGAAAACCTTCAAGTTGAAAAGTACTATAAAGAAACTGTCAATCGTACTTCTTCAGGGCGTTATGAAGTGTCTTTACCATTTACGGTTAAAGATCCCATATTTTCAGGTTCATTTGACATTGCTCTTCGACGGTTCTTTTCGATGGAACGACGGATTTTACGAACTCCACAGGTTCATATACTTCTTTGTGAATTTATGAACGATTATTTGTGTTCAGGTCATATGCGCAAAAGCTCGGAAATACATAACGAAGACGGTTGTTATTTACCTTACTTTGAAATATACAAACCTGATAGTCCCACTACTCCAGTTAGAGCTGTGTTCAATGCGTCAGCTAAAGACAGAAATGGCCAATCACTTAATGATGTTTTAATGATAGGTCCTAAGCTACAGAAAGATATACTTGGTATTTTGTTAAATTTCCGTCGTCATTTGGTTGCGTTTTGCTCTGACATTCGCCAGATGTATAGAAATATCCTTGTAGCTGACTCATAAAGAAAATATCAAAAAATATTATGGCGTTCCTCACCCTCGCAGCCTGTAGAAGAATATTCTCTGTGCACTGTAACATATGGCACCTCGTGTGCTCCATATTTAGCTCTTAGGACCATAATTCAGTTAGTCGAAGATGAAGGTCAAAATTTTCCTCTAGCAGCTCAATCTCTTTCGAATGATGTATATATTGACGACATTTGTTCTGGAGCTGAGTCTCTCCAGAAAGCTCTTCAATTCCAACAGGAACTCATTGGGTTACTGAGTAAAGGTGGTTTTGAATTACGAAAATGGGCTACAAACGATCCAGCTTTTTTGAAACTTATACCTATTGCTCATCATCATCAGCATACACTCTATTTTGACTCTGCGAATGCAACACTTAAGATCCTAGGTCTCAAATGGAATCCCTCTACAGATACATTATCATACTCTGTAGAAGTGTCTGAGCGTCCCTGTTCAAAACGTACAATTCTAAGCGAACTTGCTCGATTTTACGACCCTATAGGTTTTCTTTCGCCATTGACATTCTTTGTTAAACATTTAATTCAGCATTTTTGGGTACTAGGACTTGGCTGGGACTCTAGTCTACCAGCATACGTCCAAGAAAAGTGGTTTCGATATAAAGAAGAACTTTCAAATATTTCTCAAATTCAAATCCCTCGGTTCGTTAACATTCAGAAATCCTGTTCTCTAGAGATTCACGGATTTTCTGATAGCTCTGAGAAGGGCTATTCTGCAGTGGTATTTCTTCGGACTCTATCAAAAGATGGTATAAATGTCTTTTTGTTGACTGCAAAGTCTAAGGTTGCTCCTTTAATGTTGTCAATTCCTCGATTGGAGCTCTCAGGAGCAGTCCTTCTCTCTAAACTCCTTAATTATGTTCTCAAAGTATACTCTGAAAAACTCAAAATAGATAAGATTTATGCTTGGACTGATTCTACAGTCGTTCTTTCCTGGATAAAGTCTTCACCGCAACGTTGGAAGACATTTGTCTCTAACAGAGTAAGCTATATTCAAGATAGGATTGCACCATCAAGCTGGAATCATGTATCATCATCTGATAATCCAGCAGATTGTGCCAGCCGAAGTTTATTGCCACTTGATCTGGTAAATTTTTCCCTTTGGTGGGAAGGTCCGTTATGGCTCAAATTACCTCAGGAAGATTGGCCCACAAACACAGAACCATCTTCTAACTCTTCAACTCTCTCTAACATTTCTAATGAGGAAAAGAATGTTTCTCTAATTGTATTTGTCTCACTTTCTTCGGTAGATTCTCTTCTGGAAAAATACTCAAGTTTACCAAAGATTAAGCGTATTATAGCTTATTGTCTTAGGTTTGTTCATAACTTAAAAAATCCATCTGATCGCAAATCTGGACATTTCAGTGATAATGAACTCCATGCAGCTCTTCTTGTTTTAGTTAAACGAGTTCAACATCAGTCATTTGAAAATGATATTGATAATCTCGAGAACAATAAACCCATCTCTAAGCCACTTCGAATGTTAAATCCTTTTATTTGTTCCGATGGTATTCTCAGGGTGGGCGGTCGTCTTGCTATATCCAATTTGTCTTATGATTGTAAGCATCCAGGTCTTCTTCCAAGAAGGAATCGCTTGACGGAGCTTATTATTGAAGAAGTTCATGCAAATAATCTTCATCCAGGATTACAAACGGTTCAATTTCTAATCTCCCAGAATTTCTGGATACCCTCGTCGCGAAGAGCTATTCACCATGTTTTAAGTAAATGTCTTAAGTGCTTTCGAGTAGCTCCTAAAACCATTCAACCTATAATGGGTGATTTACCGTCGTTCCGTGTCAATCAGGTTAAACCATTTTCTATTGTTGGAGTTGACTATTCTGGACCGGTACGCATTACCCTTTCAAGGGCCCGTGGAATGAGATCTCAAAAGGCTTATTTTTGTGTTTTTGTCTGCGCTGCAACTAAAGCGATTCAGTTAGAATTACCTTCTGATTTAACCACTGAAGCATTTATCGCTGCTTTAGAGCGGCTCATGGCTCGCAGAGGAAGCGTTTCAAAGATTTTCAGTGACAGAGGCACCAACTTTGTAGGAGCCTCTAAAGAGGTTTCTAAATGTTTTCAAGAAGCTTCTGCTCATAAGAAAATAAAGTGGTTATTTAACCCTCCTTCGGCTCCCCATTTTGGTGGTCTTTTCGAAGCTGCAGTTAAGTCTGCAAAATCTTTACTCGTTCGTGTCATTGGATCACAGATTCTTACGTACGAAGAAATGTACACATTGATGTGTAAAATAGAATCCGTTTTGAATTCTCGGCCATTGTGTCCACTCAGTAATGATCCTAATGACATTTCATCTCTTACTCAGGGTCATTTTTTGAACCTTGAACCCCCTTCATGCTTGCCTGCCACAGATTTCTCTAATGTTCCTAGCAATCGTTTAAATAGATAGCAATTAATTAAAAAGATTTAGCAAGATTTCTGGAAGAGATGGCATAATACTTATCTCACTACTTTACAGCAAAGGCTTAAATGGTCTGTAAATACGGCTAATAGTAATATTAAAATAGGTTCTTTAGTTCTAATTAAAAATGAACTTACTCAATCATTAAATTGGAAACTTGCTCGAATAGTAGAATTTCATACCGGACATGACGGCGTGGCTAGAGTCGCTACGGTAAGAACAGCGACAGGATTATTTAAAAGACCCATGGTAAAGCTTTGTCCTTTACCAATAGAAACAGAATAGCTTGAAATATTGCATATTTCAGGTGGGCGGTTAATGTTACAGCATAATTTATGTATTCTATTTTTCTTTCATTATTGTTGTTAATGTTAATCCGTCTGTTCGTCAAGGTGTGCGGACGCATTTTAAATTCGCTCCAGAAATAGCAAGAATAAAACTAAAAAGAAAATGACATTAAATTGTAATGCTTGTAAGCAAAAATGCAGTAGATATGATGATATAATATCGTGTAAAAAGTGCAGTGAATCATTTCATATCAAATGCATTCGTATCAATGCAGAAATTCTTGAAAACATGAAGAAAACAAATAGTTTAAAAGAATGGATTTGTGGTCAATGTGATATATGTGGTATATCTCCAACCGTCAGAAGTTAAATAAAAAATGCCAGCAGCTGGAAGACAAATATACAATTTTAGAAAAAGAAGTAAAACAAATGAAAATAGCGCAAGAAGAAGAAAAGCAATACGGAAGAAATCATAACATAATTATTGATGGTATACCTGATGCGCGTAACGAAAACGTAATTCTGCTAATTCAAAAAATGGGAAAAGCAGTCAATATACAGATAAATGGTGAAGACATTCAAGCTGCACATCGTTTGCCTTCTACTGGAAGTAAAAAACCTATAATCGCACAACTTTCAAATAGAAATACACGCGATCAGTTTTTAGAACGATGCAGAGCAAGAAAATTATCAACAAAGGATATAGACCTAGAAGTACAAAATCAGCCTATTTACGTAAATGAACACCTAACTGCATACTTTAAAAATCTCATGTTTTCAGCAAAGAAGAAGCGAAATGGCGAAGAAAAATTTTATAAATATGTTTGGTTTCGTAATTCCAAATTAATGGTACGCAAGACAGATGGATCGCCAGCAATCAGGATTAGCGCAGAAGAAAATATTTAGATAAGAGCGTAGGTTAAGTGTAAATTGGTAAAAATTATAAGTATTTATTTTCTGTCAAAAATGGCTAAATTAATCTGTCAGTCAGAATGTAGTAATATAAAATTTGATGATAAACGTACTACTGTTTCTAAAATTCAAGATGCTGTTTTTTGCATCTAAACATACATCGATTCTTATTAGAAATGTTTTCAGAAATTTTAACTTTGTTAGATACTGCTTATAAAAAGCAAAATGTTGCATTAATAATCACAACTAGTGCGATATATAAAAATAACTCGTTTTATTTATTTGTTACTTACATTCTCCATTATTCTTACATTAGCATTTGTTCTTATTCATATTCGATTGTAGTACCTACTTGTAATTGTATTATCTTAAAATGACTACGTTAATTTTAAATGATGATATTGATAAATACAAAAATTTCAATGCCTTAGAAATAGATAATGTAGAATGCAAGCGTTTAGTTGCAGATAACGAAATCAATATTTTTCAAATGAATATACGGAGTATTTCTAAACATTTTGATGAATTGTTAATTCTGTTAGATATTATAAATGCAAATTATTTTGATGTTATTATATTAACGGAAACTTTTTGTATTGAAAATCCTCATTTCTTTAATATTGCAGGGTTCGCAATGTATTACAACCATGGGAATATTAATAAAAATGACGGAGTAGTGGCCTACATCAATAATAACTTAAATGCAGAAGTGAGTATACATAGTGTGCTAGGAACAAATAGTCTGAGAGTAAAATTTTCAAAAAACAATAAGAAATATGGTGTAAATGGTTTGTACAGAAGTCATGATTTAAACATTGAAACTTTTATTGAAAATTTAAAGTCTTATTTGAAAGACTATAAGGAAGAATATGAAATATTTTTAGGTGATGTGAATTTAGATATCTTAAAATCAGATAATTTAGCATCGGAATATTTAAATGTAATGGCCGAACACGGTTTTATATCTCTTATCAACAAATATACTAGGGAAACTGCAAATAGCAAATCATGTATAGATCATATCTTTATAAAAACTGAGAAATTACTAACTTCAGAGAACGTTATAAGTGGGGTGTGTCATTACGCAACAGTAATGGGAATTAGGGGTGTGACGGTAAATTCGCAAACAAATATTTCTAGAAATATTACTATCTTTGATAAGCAAAAATTTTTCGATTTAGTAAGTAAAATTTCGTGGGAACAGGTAATGAATCAAAAAGATGTTAATTTAGCAACTGAACTTTTTAATAATTTGCTATACACAAGTAAACAGGACTCTATTACTACTAAAACTATTAACTCTAAAAATAATAAACGTAAACCATGGATTACAAACAGTCTTATAAATGCTATTAATACTAGGGATAAACTAAAGCAGATATTCAAAAGAGATTCGCAAAATGAAAATTTAGGAATATATTATAGAACTTATAGAAACATATTACAGGAAAGTATAAGAAGTACCAAATTCAACTATTATAAAAATAAACTATCTGATTCTCCAAATGATTCAAAACACCTATGGAACGTGGTCAGAGAATGTACAAATAATAGAGTCCCAAAAGATCAAATAAAAGTTATAACAACTCCAAGCGGTGACATCATTAAAGATAAGAAAGATATAGCGAATTTCCTTAATTTGCATTTCGGGAATATTGGAAAATCGATGGCAGATGTTCTTATTGACAAAAACTTAAAAAACGGGTATCAGCTTAGACAAAACAGCAATCCAAATCCGCACACATTATTCCTAAATCCTGTCACTGAAGATGAGTTGTTAACCCATTTAAAATTTTTAAAGTTAGGAAAGTCAGCGGGCTGGGATGGTATTACTTCTGAAGATTTGATCCAAATTAAAGAATTTATCGTCAAACCTCTATTGTATATTTGTAACCTAATCTTGGAGACTAATATTTTTCCTGATGTCTTGAAAACTGCTATTATAATCCCAGTTTTTAAGACCGGGAATAAGAGTGATGTAGCTAACTACCGCCCCATAGCGCTGTTGCCTACTGTATCAAAGATAGTAGAAAAAGTAATAAAGGTTCGTCTAGTAAAATTTCTAGAAAAGTATAACTTATTGTCGCAAAATCAGTTTGGTTTTCGGAAGCATATGTCTACTGAAAATGCAATAGAACTTCTTATATCGAATATATATGAAAATGTTGACCGTGGTATAAATGCTGCCGCTGTATTCTTAGATTTATCAAAGGCATTCGATACAGTCAGTCATGAGATTTTACTAGATAAACTTGAACACCTAGGAATTAGAGGAGCAGGATTAAACCTATTTAAGACATATTTAAATAATAGAATGCAACAGGTCAAAATAAATAATATAATCAGTGAAAGAATCTTGTGTAAATACGGTGTTCCACAAGGTAGTATTTTAGGGCCAATTTTGTTCATAATATACGTAAATGACTTGCTAAAACCCAATAACGCCTACAAAATCTTTTCTTACGGAGACGATATGGTACTATATTTTACTGGGTCCTCATGGGAATACATTTTTAATACAATAAGTGAAAACATGAAAAATATACAAAAATGGCTTGATGTTAATCTACTTACCTTAAATTATGGAAAAACTAAATGTGTGCCATTCGTCTCGTATAGAACAGGATTACCATCTATCAATTTTATAAAGATACCGGGAACTACTGTTCAAATACAAATAACTACAAATATAAAGTATTTGGGTATATATATCGACAGTCATTTAAAATGGGATATTCATATACAGGAAGTAATTAAGAAAATTAGAAAATTATTTTATCTTTTAAAACAACTCAAACGATTTGTAAATAGCATATTTCATTTGAAAACGGTGTATTATGCTTTGATACAATCTCTGTTACAGTATGGTTTGATAGCATGGGGTGGAGCTTACCAGTCCGCTCTAAAGCCTCTGGAGATTGTACAAAATACAGTGTTGAAAATAATACTGTCGAAAGACAATTTGTTTTCAACCACATTACTGTATGCAGAAACTAAACTATGCACGATCAGGCAGCTATATATAAGGTCTATACTATGTAACTATCATAATAACTCACAGACAACCATAAGTCACGGCTATGAGACTACAAATGTAACAAACAGATCAGTAACAGTTATAAGAGCGTATAAAACTATTGGCACTAGGTATATGAACTATCTTGCACCACGAATTTATAATATAATACCACGAGATTTGTGGAATGTGAAAAATGTCAGGACTTTTAAAAGTAGGGTAACTCAATATTTGCTTACAGTAGATATTAGTATTCTGTTGAGTTACTTTCGTTGAAAGAATTCTGTAACTTTTTAAAAAACTTTAATAATATGTGAAAATTGCGTTCCCATGGTTGAAATACATTAAGGAAACAGATTGGTTCTTCTTTTTATTTTTATTTTTTCCGTATTTTTGAGAAGTGAATCCAACGCACAAGCTTTGCTTAGGTTGGCTTCACTATCTCTTATAATTAGAAATTGTTTTTCTTTTTTCTTTTCTTCTTTTTTTTCTGTTCTTTTCTTTTTTCTCTCTTAAGATTTCTGTTTTAAGATTTTTCATATGTTTATCATATACATATACATTTAAATTAAGTTTTATTTTTGTGAAATTCGATTTTGTGAAATTCGATGTTACAGCCTAATTTATGTATTTTATTTGTTCTTTCATTATTGTTCATTACCGAAAGGTACCCTCTTTATAGTTGTTATGTATGCAACGATTGTTATCATTTCTACGAAGTCGCCTTTGGAAGGATTATTATAAATTGAGAGAGATACAAAACAAAATTTGAAAACTGACGGGTAAAAAACCCTACTCTGAAACATCCTAAGAAAAACAAAACTGTGTGTTATTTGGACGGCAAGTGTTAGTGGAAGTGTGCCTTAGAAGAACTAAAGAACCAAGTCAGATTCATAAATCCCCCGGACCACATCCTATGGAAATAGTTCATTTAATTATTCAGGTAGGTGAAGACACCCATCAGTTTAATTACTCTTCAAGGTCCTTCGAAATTTTAATCTTTTTTTTTTATTTTTGTTACTCAAACAAGAAAACTGGCGACAACCCCATCCTAGTAGTTAAAAATAATAATTAAAAGTAAGTTATCCAAAAATCTTTTGGATACTGCAAATAGTTTTACAAACGAGATTTGGTTAATTTTCTACTAAAATCTGATGTCTATTACAACTTATATTCTATTTATATTAATACTACAGCAGCTGAGATACAATAATGATTGTTTTCTATATGTAAGTGGATTAAATCAGGGATTACTAATCGTTATTCCTATTGTATGGCGATCACTTGGTGGAAAGAGTTAAATGATAATGTAGGTAATTTATTATTAATATGAGAAATATAAAAACCTTCAGGCTATTAAATACTTGATTTAAAAAAGTATCTTGATTTATGAAAAAAGTATAAAAAGTGTAAGTATAAGGTGCGCTACTCCTCTACTGATACTAGATTAGTGATTAGCGTTACTACAAAAATCATTGAAAAAAAAAGATTCTTCTAACAAGTTTAAGCAAAAAAATTAAAGACAGAAAATAAATGATTAGAAGTATCTTTCTTCTCTGTTGCGCGATGTCCCATTATTATAACTCTTTCTTGACAGAAAATAAATGATGTATTATTATAAATTTAATATTGAAGAGAATTTCCTGCAATTTTGGTATTGACCAAGATAACGTCATGTTCCACCTCGAATGGTTACTCGTAATCACCCCACTTTAAGATTTAGAAAAATTATAAGAAGTGCACCCCCTCAGTTCAGTTAGTTTCCATCATTATGAAGCGATAATCAAACGGTTCGCCCTGAGTGTTCTGTCATATGTTTCTTACGTGGAGCGAGCCAATTGGATTAGCCCGAGTTTCGTAAATAAATTTAAGTCAGTTAGGGTTCCGGGTAAAATTAGAAGCACTACGGTCTAAATGTACAGAGTATTAAAAGTAATGTGATGTTGTTTTGTCTGTTAGATTCATTGCCTAGAACGGTTAATGATATTCTTAACACATTTCACGATTTTTAACACCCACGAGCCCGAACTCAATTAGAATAAGAGAGACGTCTCTGCCGTGACATAAGTATAAAAGTAAGTGTCGTTTTACTGAATTGACTTGTTAAAGTATTTGATTTCAGTGTAATTAAGTTGGACGAAAGAGCTCCGTTACAGTTGGCGTACATGGGTGAAACTTTTGTTTGTTTATTTATTTATTTCCCCCTTCTATGTAAATGCCACTTTACAGGCCTTTATGTAACTAAGTAAATGAGTCATTACAGCCATAGCCCTGTAAAACTTTACTGGCTCCTAAAAGAGACCTGTAAAATTTTACAATGATCATCAACAAAAAGCTATAGCAACTAATGTTACTTAACCACCACACCATGGCAACGCCTAGCTATAAATTGTGCTCCGCCCTTGATTCCAAAATGTCTTTTTATAAAAGATATACAATTCATAAAAAATGCTGGTGAAGGTGGAAAAGTTAGTACGCGACACGCTTTGCAATTAATCGTTACTGGGCTCGCTGGATTATGGAGGCTTGCTCCTTCGTCGCTCGCCCCACAAACTTTCCAGCTCGCCCGTAAAGATGAATTTACAAAGCTTGGCACGTAAATAACTATTACCGAGAAATTTACGTTACAAATGACAGGATGTCACCCTTTTTCCGGTTGCTGATAACTAATGCTTGCCTAATAGATAATCTGGGGGGTCCAGCTGGTAAAGATTTCTCAAGGATATTGAAATTCCTATCTTAAGGCTAGAGTGCGCGATCAGAGGGATAAAGTTCTCTTAGGTATCATGTATATTTCAGTCGATCGTGATACAATGACAGTATTGTCTACGATGGTATTCTGTATATTGTCAGATATCGAACTCTGTTTCTAGTTCTATTTTGTTTCGTCCAATTTCTTTCAAAGTTCAATTTCAATGTTCTGCTGACGGTGTATAATCTACTTGGCAATCCCTTGTCTTTAATTGTGATCCTAACATCTCACACATTCTATTTGTAGTTATTTGTCTCTTTTCCCTCATTACTTATTTAATCATTTATTGGTTTGATTTCAAATTCAACTGTGGTGTGTAGGAAAGTTAAATATGTGTAATAACGTGCGGAGGCTATGTTATTTCTTTCTTTAATTTGTAAAACGGTTTAGGAATAGTTTTGTAGCTGTAATATGTTCAGAGATGGAAGCAATGAGTCAAATTATTATTTATACGGAGTACGATTCAATTCGGAGTCATATCGATATCTAATTGGAATCTCTGCACTCGCTTCTAAAAGCTTTTGACAGAGGACGGTTTTATCCTTTAGAAACCCTCAAGTGCAATTTTTAATATACAGTTACTTCTGGTTTATAGGATTTGGTATTAAAAAACATTTGTTGGGTGTGGTCGCACAGATTTAAACAAATTCAAGGAAATTCGTATGTGTATCAAACCTAGAAGATGTTACATTGATGGTACACTGCTACTAGGAACCGGGAAATAACATTCAGCTATAAGACCCATTTTAACTACACCCACAAGCAAATTAACGACAACACCGGTCAGACGATCAAACACATGTGCACCGCCGAAACGAGGTACTGTTGCTTATGCGAATGGTTGACTTGTAATAATTAGACAATACGTTTATTAGTGAATGTAAAACGGAAAACGCTACTGCATATGTAGGTATAGCTATATAATTATTTATTTCAATAGTTATATATGGTACAAGTGAGTTAAGAAAGACATTATCCACGAACGAAAAGAAAGTTTTTTTTTGATAAAATTGGATAATATTCTTAACTCGCGTGTACCGTACAACGTTTTATCCAACACCTCATTATTTAAGTTCAAATTCAATGAATAAGTGGAGCGTTTAAAATAATCTATTAATGTCTTAACTAATAATCTTGATCTTTTACACAACACTTTGGACATATTGAAGTAAACAAATAATAGAAACAGTGAAAATCATCAAACACAGTAAATAAAAAATTAATTATTCGATATACCGACCCTTTTGAACCCAGGTAAACCAATGATACTGAGTTGTAGAAGATAACTCAGAGAACAATAATCCGAAAAAATCGCGCTGATCGCCGGTGATTAATAAGAAAAACAATGATACAATCGCAATTTTGAGGTTAGAATGTTATGATTTTGGGTTACAGTTAGTAAAAAAGTTGGCTGTATTTACGTGAAAATGGCGTAAAAATGGTGTTTATGTCATATGACAAGAAGATTTTATAATTTTCATCTGTTTTTATGACGTCTTTCCAACGAAAACCCGTAGCGCCTGGTATTTCTGTATGTATGCATGTACACGATAGGGGTCGGTATAGCGAATAATTACCAATAAAAAATATCAAACTATCGTAAACCAAACACAGAAAGCACACCTGAAATGAATTTGACAATACAGCGTGTCGCATACTCAGGTGTACCAACCTGTTTTTCTGTTGAAATGAATGCGTATTTACTCATTAAATTTACAAATTAGGTTTTGTTTTAAAAACCTATTTGTATTTATTCTATAAATAAATATATTACTAAATATATGAAAATTAAATTATATTATTTTCGATAAAGCAAATAATCTTTCTTAAAAATTCAATTTTGAACGTTAGTATTTGCACAGTTGGTTGTACTCTTCTTGCTTCTCAGAATCGATTATGTACGCCGCGTAAGTTTGAACTATAGAACCTCGCAATTATAAATGGTAGTCATGGAAAACTCCGTTTGCGGGGCTTCAGTTTTGATGACGTCACATCACGAATCGTGTTCCAACAACTAAACAACCTGATCCATCGCTAAAATTTGTCTTTAGTTGTTCGATGATTCATCACAAGTGAGTAAAAATGGCTGCCCGCATAAATTACATAAATTCCTTTCGAACTTGCATGCACAAATGTTCATACCTTGGTTCATACTCATTCTATATTTCCTTTTTGTCTGTGGTGGCCTTGGGCTTATCTACCGAACTTTCTCAGGCGAACCATGAACCAAAAAATAAATTAAAAAAGTTCTACCGCCGCGCCACGCGCCGCCCTTTAAGTTAATAATGAATGGAATGTGTGGCAAACTAAACTACTTATTTAATTCTTGGAGCTAGGTATGTAAGACCTTTGTAATCAGGGACACCCTTTACAAATATAGGTTCCGGTTCCAGTTCCGGTTCTTGGAAATTCAAAATAAGGGTTTCGGTACCGGTTCCAATTTAAATTTTCTAAACATTAAGGTTCCGGTTCCAGGATTTTTTTAGGTTCCATAAGGGTTCCGGAAGAAAAAGTAATGACGGTACATTTTATGTTGGTATATATACCCAAACAACCAAATAAAGAAACTAGGTCAACGAGAGATCAACAGCTGTGAAATACATTAAGTTAATATCAGAGAGTAAGCAGCGGCTTGTGTTACTCTCGTCTAAAGAAAAATAATTGCAAAAATTTTAATTATAACCCGTTATAAATTTTATGACGCTGCTGTATCATTCCAGCTCGCCTGCTGTCGCTCTTCTCCGTTAAATTACTCGACTTGATCATGTTATAACCGCGTCTCGCCTTGTGATCGTCGCGTGATTCACGATGCTTTTTACATCTTCACCCTCGTGATTTCGGTGATCTAGATTCTTCATTTGTTTATTTGGGTATAGCTCCAAATATTTCCAAACAAATATGACCTTGATAACTGGCAGTCGTTGTATGTTAGGTTAAAATATTGTTTATAACATGGGTGATAAATATATTTATCCAACACCTCTAAATAAAGAGGGCTAAAACTTGATGTTTGCAAGCACTTAAAGTTGATGTTTACTCACTTGTAGAAAAACATTGTTATACTTACATTAGAATGGTGATTGGCTGCTATTTTATAGGTAGCAACCAATCACCAGCTTACATTGCATAATATTATTAAAATCTTAAATTAAAAGTTAAATTTATTATTGTCAAAAACTACAGACTAACATTAAATTGCAAATTCGATATTTAAACTTAAATAAAGAGCTGTTGGATAAAATCTAGTATGGCACACGTCAGTTAAGGATATTATCCAGTCAGAAAAATTAACCCACTCGGGCCTGCCGACCCTCGAGGGTATATTTTTCGTTCGTGGATAATATCTTACTTAACTCACTTGTACCATAAATAACTATTGCTGGGTTTGGTATTTCAACTTTTTTTTATTCTGAAAGCTCTATTGTTATAGTTACAATTATTTACAATGATGGATACCATAGAAACTGAGCCTTTGGAGTAAACAATAATACCATAGTAGATTTTTTCAAGATGAAATTTGTTTGGAAATATTCAGGGCTACTAATATAAAATGTGACGTAACACTTTTCTAGTTAATTCCTGGTCAATTCACAGACTATTGGTGAATTAATAATGAAAGTGAATCTAGTATCAACATCAACTCAGTAAGTAATGGTTATGGTAGCGCTGTTGGAAGAGTGTCTGGAGAATGTTGAACTTTTTTTATTTATCAATAGAACCGAAATTTGGAACCAAAAAATATCAGTTCCTTCGAAAATTTATAACGGTTCGGGTTCTCATCTTAACATTAACACGAATTTTAGTAAGGGTTCCGATTCCGGTTCTTTTGGGTTCCTGTTCCAGTCCCTGTTTGTAATACTCGTATATTTACATACTTTAATTATATATATATATATATATATATATATATATATATATATATATATATATATATATATATTTTAGATAGAGTTAATTTTTATCAAGTTGGATAATGATTTTACATTAAATAATATTTTGAATGCAAATTCATATAGAAAAATTTATCGACTCTGCTGGGAGTCGATAAATTTTTCTATATGAATTTGCATTCAAAATATTATTTAATGTAAAATCATTATCCAACTTGATAAAAATTAACTCTATCTAAAAATTTATAAAAATTAATTTCCTTTCGGAATGATTCATTATAATCTAGATACTTTGAATATTGATGTTGGTGTCATGCGACTTGCTGATCTTCATTAATAGTATTCAAAAAATATCTAGTTACTTGCATGTTTGCTTGATATCTAATTCATATGGAAAATTTCTCGCTATGCTGGTAGTCGTTCTCTGTAGCTCAGTTGGTAGAGATACCACCTAGACAGTGGAGGGTCCTGGGTTCGAATCCCAGCAGAGTCGATAAATTTTTCTATATGAATTTGCATTCAAAATATATATATATATATATATATATATATATATATATACACATTAGGCGGCATTACCAAGCCTAAAACAGAGTGTTCTCCTATCTATACGAAGCCCGGCACCAACTTACGCAGCCCGGTTCTGGGCTTCGTAAATTTTATGTGTATAATAGTGTTTTCTTGATTAAGCATCATCAGGAGATGCGGAATCTCGATTTTCGAAATGGCGGGTAAAGACCGTCATATATCTCAAAATACACACGTTTAGTTCAAGGGAAATAAATATAGGGGGCCAACGATCGGTGTTGTATATATACTGTAGACATCAAACTGACCTTACGCGCGATGCAAATTACACGCATTATACGAGTCCCAGCGATCTGGCAATGGGGCTTGAAAGTCAAGTGTTTGGATTATTGATTTTTCTATAACTTTACACATTTTTATACCATAAGAGTGGTTATGTAGGGGGACTGGTTCCCGCGCAAATTCGTTTCCTGCATATTTGTACATTTGCACACATTTAATATTGATTTTTGTAACAAACTTGTATTTTCTTTAAAATTATTTCCTAAGTTTCCGTTTCTTCATGAAAATGTTTAATTTATTATTATATTAATTTGGTAGTTTGTATAGCTATTTATTATAAAAACAAAACCCACACTATAGTATTTGTAGTTGCAGATAGGGAATTTTTAAAATTTCTAATTATACATTTTATATTTTCGTTGATTTTTTGGTGATATTAGGTACATATTTTATTTCTTGAACAATATCTCTCATAAAATAGGGTGATGTAGGCTTTTTGTAAGAATTCTACAATAATTAGTTATAATTAGCTACGTAGATTTTTCGCTGTGATTAACTTTTTAAATAATAAAGTGAAGATTGAAATGTTTTTATTTGAAAAAAATACCTGATAATTTATGAAAATTGGTAAATGGGTAATTGTGAAATAAAATTGAAGAAACTACACGCAATTTGTTTCAAAGATTGATTACAAAATAATGGGTCATGTGAATAAAATGTAAGGTGTTTTTACTATTAATAAAAGATAACAGTTATGATTTTTAATTATTAAGAATAAAATAGATGTATGTATAGTAAAATAAAAGCTTTTGCCACATCTTATTCGCATTAATTACATTTTAGATTTCAGATCATGTTCTACATGCGTGATTAAATGAATATTAAGTTACCTAGGAAATCGCCTTTTGCGCACCGATTTTGATGATTTTTTTAAATTGTAGGCAATCGACTATATTTCAAAGTCTAAATGTTAGATTTGTCCGCTAATGCCCTGTTTAATTGTTGTAACAAATTTTTATTTTTTCCATAAGGGGCTAATTAATAATTAAATATTTTTTATTATAATTGAATAAAGTTGCCTACTTATAGGTTTTTAGGATCGTAGATTACGAATCCGTGGTCCAAATTGGTCCAAAGTGCAAAATGGTGGCTATAAAATGGCCGCCGGTGTCAAAGCTTAATATTTGAAATTTCGTATGAAAAATCGTACCAGGGGGTTTTTAAAGTAGCAAATTGTGCTGTTAAGCTAAAAACTGACCCAGATGCAAAATGCTTGTCACAAAATGGCCACCGAAACTAAATATGAATAAAATTCAAAATGTTTAATCTCTACTACAAGTTTGTTTAAGATGGATTAATATAGTAGTTACAATTTTAAGATTGTTGCAATTATTATTTAGTTAAAAGTCAAATTTATGGAATGGAATTCCATAATTTAACGAGATTCCGTTTAAGTCTGAAACTTTAGTTATCGTCAGATTTAAATAAAGAATATTGTATTATTATTTACTTGTGTTTCTTGTGTAAAGCACTGTTAGTTTCTTCATCTACTTCTGGCAACGTAAAAAAAGAATGTGCTCTTTAATTTTTGAAAACTGATTAGTAAGCTTTTTTTTGGAAGACTAAATTCTTTATTACGTGCTCTTACTAGTTGCGACACTTTATCAGCGTTTTTCGGCAAAGGGAAAAATAAATTTTTCTCTTTGCCCCTAAAAAAAACTTTTTGAATGCAAAACTGTTTCTTCTTATTATTATTTTGAAAAGCATTCTTCATCAGAGAAATTTTCATCTAAATCTTCTTTTTCATTAATGTTTCCTACGTTTGGATATTTCCAAAGATTTGAAGATTTCAGTTTTGTTTTCGACTATGCTTCAAAATTGGCTATAAGTGGATTCGAAGATGCCAAACATAAGTTGAGTTTGATAAGATTTGCATGGATGACCTGTTCTAAATTAACTAATCAGCTTTATTTATTTCTTCTAAATAGCTTGAAATCTTTTTTCTCGCTTCTTCGCTAACTGTTCATCTGTATCTTTTTGATGGATCAGCATTTTATGCCTCGAAGGTTAGTTAGAGTACCATAAACATTTTCTGCAGTTTCCTTGGTTGAATGGTCTTGAGCTTTTCAACATTTATTTCATATCAACATGCAACTGTTTGCATAATATCAAATCTATTAATAAATTATCTCTGTCTTAATTTCTGTAATTTCTGCAGAAGTCGCAAGCGCTTTGAAAAAGCACCTGGCAGTATTACTGTCGTTGGTACTATGTCTCTCAATAGCAGTAGAATTGACATTAAATAATGTCATGTTTTATGTTATTATTTATAATAATAATTACCCAATAAAACATGTTATTTAAATAATTAATTTATTAACGTGTTCGATTTACTAATGTCAAACTAGTACAATGTTTGTTTATCTATCTGTAACTAGATCCCTGTATTACATCTCTCTTTTACTAATAAAATAAATAAATTACACATCATTCATTTAACAAATAACATATATCAATCACAACACATCAACTAATTCTGCAGTTATAAATTGAGTCTGTTTGGTTTCTTAATTACTCTACCATATCTTGATATAAGTATATTGTTGTTGAAGAAATTGATCATTCGTTGCTTGTGCTTTTGGTTCTTGATTTGACACACTACTGTCAACTGCTGTCAACATCATCGCCATGATTTATTTATTGTAGCTCTGGGTGATTTCTTTTGATGAACCATGAATTTCTTCGATATTGTGTACCATCTGTTGTTTGTTCAATAGGGTGGTCCAACAAAAAAACAAAGTCGGAAATCCTATGCTCTCACCCCCTAGGATTATTGTATATCGAAAAAAGAAGTACCCCTATTTTTTATTTTGAAATCGAACGATGTTTAGGGGTGCCTCAAAGCCCTTAAAGTTTCCCATGTATTTTATATGAGAAAAAAACACGTTTTCGTAGATTTGGCATAGAATCCTAGAAAATCAATATTTTTCAACCGGACTACTGTGTTTCTCTTCAGAAATGTTTAGAGAATGACATCCAATAATTTATTTGTTAAATTTTTTATATTAACTATTTTTTACAGACCCGCAAAAAACCCCATAAATGAAAGAAACAGAAAAATCGTTAAAAAATATTCATTACTATTTTTTAATATAAAATATTTTGATAAATAAATTATTGGATGTCATTTTCTGAACATTTCTGAAGAGAAACAGAATAGTCCCATTGAAAAATATTGATTTTCTAAAATTCTATACCAAACCTATGAAAGAGTTTTTTTTCCCATATAAAATACATTGGAACCTTTAAGGGCTTTGAGGCACCCCTAAACATCGTCCGATTTCAAAATAAAAAATAGGGGTACTTTTTTTTCGATATACAATAATCCTAGGGGGTGAGAACATAAGATTTCCGACTTTGCTTTTTTTGTTGGACCACCCTATTCTACAATCCACGAGCTTGGTTCTTCTGCCTTCTTTACAACTGTTGCAGGAGTCCATTCCTTGTGTCTCTTTCTAATTAATACTTTTTCATCATTTTAAAATTCTGGTAAATTTGCTTTTGCTCTATCTGCACATTTCTTCTCTTTTAGTTTAATATTTTTCAACTTTTCAGAAACATTTTTAACTGTTTCAGGTAATAATAACTTTGTATTAATGGGAATGAACGTTTTAGTTCTTCGACCCATTAATCTTTGCATTGGAGAACCTAGGGTGTCTCTTGGTGTGTTTCTGTGATGTAAAAGGGCTAACTGGATATCTGAATCTTCTTCTATACATTTATCTAGTATCGATCTTGCTTCTTATACATATCGCTCTGTTAAACCATTCGGTCTGGGAAACTGTGGACTGGAAACTCTATGTTCAAACCTCCATCTTCTAGCAAATTCTTTAAATTCTTCAGATACATATTGTTTTCCTCCATCTGTACGAAGAATATCAGGTATTCCAAATGTAGCAAACCAACATCTAAATGCTCGAGTTATTGACCTGCTGGTTAAGCTTCATAATTGCACGAAGTCAAAATAACCTGAATAGCTATCTGCCATTAGCAAGTATTCCTTGTCCTTCAAATGATAAATATCAGAAGCGAATATTTGCCATGGCCGTTCTGGATACTCTTGAAGTAAAATTTTTTCTTTAGGATTCTCTTTTTGTTCCTTCGTACCAATCTTGCAGTTTTGCACCAATTTAATAATGTCTACAGACATTCTTGGCCAAAATACGCAAAATCTCTGGCCAATCAGAGAGTACCAGTGATACCTTTGTGACTAAAGTGACAACATTTGAGAACAACTTCTTGTAGTCTCGGAGGTATCATTATTTTATCATTTTTGAATATGATATCTTCATAAGTTGCTAGGTGCCTGTAAGACCAGTATTTTCTTAGAGAAGCCGGAACTTCGCTTATTCTGTCGGGCCATCCTACAAGTATTTGCTGTTTTAATTCCACCAATTCTATATCTGTATTTGTCTCTTGTTTTAACTGCTGCAATCTCGTTTTACTCATTGGTATTATTACACATGTCTCAAATGAGTTTTCATCCTCGTCATCATGAACATTTTTTGCGCAGTCTCTGCTCAGTATATCAGCTATGTACAACAATCTTTCCTTTTTTGTACACAATTGTGGGATATGGCAGTATTTCAAATAGGATTCTCTGTAGTCTGGGAGGCGCTTCAGTCAATGGCTTCCTGAATATGGTTTCTAACGGCTTATGATCTGATTCTACTATCAGATTTTTGTTTCCCCATATATAAACAGGAAATTTCTTGCAAGCCAGTAATATGGCCAATGCTTCTTTTTCAATTTGACTATAATTGATCTGCGTTTTAGTTAAAGATTTGGAGTAATAAGCTATTGGGTGACCATTCTGAATTAATGCCCCACCATATGCAGTACTAGTAGCATCTACAGATAATAAAATAGGTAAATTTGGGTTAAAATTACCAAGTACTGGAGGGTTTTTTAATATTTCTTTTAATTTACAGAATGCTTCTTTTTGTTCATTCTCCCATCTCCATTCATCATCTTTTTCTAACGGCACTCTAAGTGGAGCTAATAATTCTGATAAGTTCTTAAAAGAACTTAGATAAATAAGTAATTAATCCAAGAAAGCGTTGAAGTTCCTTGACGTAACCATCTGAGAACGATAGTTCGGAAACATATGTCTAGCTAGTTTACCCGTAACGGAACCAGACTTAATGCGCAATCACAAATCACAGAGACATGAGGGCACTAGACCAGTCCAATTCTGAACGAGAGTCACAGATGCCTCGCCTGACATTTTTTCTATCGTTAGGTGAAGTTGGGGCACGCTACTTATTATGCAATAGTAGTCAAACACGATGCAAAGCTAAAAACTAATAGCAAAATTTACGCTCCAAGCGCCAAAGCAAAAAAGCTGTAGAATTAAGAAACGCCAAAATTGTCAACCCTGTTTATGTAGTGTATGCATGCTATTCTTCTATTGGCGTTTTGCATTCGTAAGGTAAAAAGCAATTCCTGAGAAACCGGTTTGAGTTAAATTTATGAGGCAGGTATGGGTTGGCTGCATGGCGTACGAATGAAATTCGAAACAACAACATTTGACCTGATTGGAAACAACCAACATCAGATTCGTAATCTTCATACCAAAAAGTTCTAGAAAAGCTATATGAAAATCTGAAAATTTCTTCTGTGCGTACCGTGTTATTTTTTATCATTTGTTTTATATTTTGCCAGTGTAAAATATGTATTACATCAGGATCCTTATGTTGTTCAAAAAAATTTAATGACACGCCTATGGCTTCAGCAGTTTGTCCATAAAGTACTTTCTTCATGTTTAAATCATCATCACCATCACTTAGAACTTCTTGATCTACTTGAGAGGTGTCGCGTGGAATTTCCCCTTCCTCCATTATTGCATCTCCTGTCAGTACTTGGTAACCTTGTTTTTTACGATCACAATGTTTTTAAGCTTCAATGTCGGACTCTTCTATCTCTTTCATATCCTCGCTCTGATTTGCCAAACTACCAATACCTTTAGAACAAATCACGTCTTCAGTAACATCTTCGCTTTTAACTTCTTTTCCATTATTCATAATTGTAAAAAACGTTTTCTCGATTGTCAGTTGTTTAACATTGATCCATGCAATAGCGAAAGCAAAAATTGCATCTTTGATATTAGAGAACTTTCAAAATAGCATCATATCAAATGTTTCCAAGAAATTAATCGAAACGGTACGTCTGTAAAATCTCTTAGGTGTTTCTTATATATTCTTGGTCCGTTGGTTGAGTGATAGCAGTTACATTAGGTGAAAGAAATAGAACAAAGTTGTTCTCATCTGCAGATCTTAACACTGTCTCATTTGAATGCGAAGGCTGGCTGTTTTACACGAGAGAATTCCTTAAAAAAGCTGTCCGAACTGTAGGATTAATGCTTACTAAATAGTAGTAGTTTAGAAATAACAATGGAATAATGTTAGTAACCTGCATGTAAACAAGTTGGAAAATAAATAATATCGGGCAGTAACCGGGTAATTTATTTCTGCAATCTTCTACAGAATTGATTTTCTTGTTGGAAAATGTTCGTAGGTGTCCCCTGAATGTAACGTCTAGTTGGCGGGACGGGAGAGATGAACGTTAGCAGCCATCTTGGAAAACACGTTTTATCAAATATCTCGTGACTGTGCATCGTGCCACAAAAATAGTAAAAAAATCGTTTTCGTAGATAATAACATTTTCTACAACTTTTATTTGAAACTTTTTTCTGTATAGTGCATAAGTTTATATTTATAGCGCGCCAAACTTTTTTCAATATGGTTATTGCTAAATATATAGTTAACGGTTGATGATAAATTTGTAGAACACAAAATTTCCGATAAAATTTATTTGAAGTTTTTTTCTATAAAATTGATACTTTAAGACTTATAACGCTGTAAATGCCGAGTTTACGCACAATAGCCACGAAATTATACACTATATATAATCATGCGCCTCTCAATGCGTCCATTAACTCTCTTCGCTAAAAATGTTTCGCAAATTTGGCGAGTAGCACCAAACTAAACCTCTCACTTCTACCTCCAACCCAAGATACGGCACGTTACCATTCTTTTAGAACCTACCACCAGGTTCAAACTTGGCTTGGATTTTACCATGATCCTGAAGAATGGGATTGGAAGCGGACTACAAATGGACTTCAACCAATTCGAACTACTATGGCTCCAGCACCCTCAAGTTTGCTGAAAATAATATCTTGCAAATGCACAACAAATTGCGGGGCTGCCTGTGTATGCCGAAAAGCTGGCTTAAAATGTTCCATTATTTGTTCGAATTGTGGTGGATGCACATGTGCCAGATACATTGGAAACCATCGAAGACGGAGTCGATGAAAATGAAATTTTCGATTCACCTCCTACGGATATATCGGTGGCAGAAAACAAGGATGTGGAAGACGATGAGTGACTTCCTTCATCATCGAAACAGATGAGACTTATGACGTAAAATAACTTGCCACTTTTTGTATAAATAAATGTTTTAATTCGTTTTTTATTTCAAAAAATTAATTTGCATTCTTTGAACTCTGTTATCCTTTTCTCCACCTTTCCCTTCTCATGATTATTATTATCATCATGATTATTATTATTTTTTATGATGTACGTGATGTACAAACTATTATATCTTGCTACATTGACAGTTTTTTATGATAATACGTTCTACCCATGCAATTTAAGAAAGATGTATAAATTATGAGTACTTCTTGGCACTATTTATAAGATTAATACATTACATTCACTACACACTACACAGTGCTGTCATTTTTCTGAACACTTTTCGCCGTTTTATGTGTTATGAAATGTTTACCGTGTACTATGACCAACATTACCACTGATAATTCACGCGGTGCAATGTCTTAAAGTATCAATTTTATAGAAAAAAAACTTCAAATAAATTCTATAAGAAATTTTGTGTTCTACAAATTTGGTTATTACCATTTTTAATGTATCATCAACCGTTAACTATATATTTAGCAATAACCATGTTGGAGAAAGTTTGGCGCGCTTTAAATATAAAGCTATGCACTATACAGAAAAAAGTTTGTAATAAAAGTTGTAGAAAATGTTATTGTCTACGAAAACATTTCATTGCATTATGAACCTACTTTTTTGCTCTTGCTCTTGAACTAATAATTTAAAAGTCATATCATAATTCTTTATGAAGTATTAAATAGCAAATTAGAGGTACACTGCCGCCCATTTGAAAGTACACGATAGACCCGATTTACCTCGGTTATGTTTTCTATAACTTGCTCTAAGCTGATAAATTATTTTAAACAAGTATTTGAAAATAATAATAATAAACCTTTCATTCCGCTGCAGCTGTTATAAACACAGCCCATGGAATCCTGACTTACACGATGTCATTTTGGAATATTACATATAAAGAGTCGTGCACTTTCAAATGGGCGGCACTGTACATGGTTAGTGAATAACATAACACGAACTGGGCACCTATCTGTCAGTCTTCCCTTAGTTCCTCTGTCAGTTTGTGGATTTGTTTAGGTCGTTCTTTTTGGGGAAACGGATTTACAAGATGAAACCTTTACTGATTGAAAGCTCATATCATAATAAATTAATCTAAATCCGAAAGTCATCAAAACTTGGAACGGACAAAAAGGCAATACTGTCAAAAATTTAGACTATTCCACCGTCTCATATAACGGGATTTTGCTACAAAAGCTGACAAAATGTCGAAAGAATTAAACGGCTAAACTAGCGGTCTCTAATAGGTATCTCAGACATGTATTCACATGTTTTCAGCTCAGTAAGGTTTGCAAAACACCCAGTTCATTCATTTTTTCTTAAAATGTTTGCCAGTGAATCACAGTTACTTGTTTATTGTTTGATACACAGATTCACGATTTTTTCCCACATGGTTTACAGTTTTAAAAACAAAGAAAATATGAAGCAATGTGCTTTTTCAAAGCGCTTGCGACTTCTGCAGAAATTACAGAAATTAAGTCAGAGATAATTTATTAATAGATTTGATATTATGCAAACAGTTGTATGTGGATATGAAATAAATGTTGAAAAGTTCAAGACCATTCAACCATAAAAGCTGCAGAAAATGTTTTAGTAAAATGTACCTACGGTACTCTAACTAACCTTCGAGGCATGCTGGTCCATCAAAAAGCTACAGATGAACGGCTAGCGAAGAAGCGAGAAAAAAGATTTCAAGCTATTTAGAAGAAATAAATAAAGTTGATCAGTTAATTTAGAAGAGGTCATCCATGCAAATCTTCCAGAGAAGAAACTAATGAGAAAATTCTCAACTTATTTTTGGCATCTTCGAATCCACTTATAGCCAATTTTTAAGCATAGTCGAAAACAAAACTCAAATCTTCAAATCTTTTAAAGTTTTGGAAATGTCCAAACGTAGGAAACATTAATGAAAAAGAAGTTTAGATGAAAACTTCTCTGATGAAGAATGCTTTTCAAAATAACAAGAAGAAGAAACAGAACGCAATGACTCTGAAGATGATATTATACAATATGGGATTTGTCAAATAAAATAAAATTAAATCAATTTCTTTTAGTTGTATTTTCATGCAATTTCTAATAAAAAAGTTCCATTTTATTTATTTTCTATATATCTTATCTTGTCTTCAGTAACCCTAACTATTTCTAAAAATTATAAAAACACCTATAAAATTTTGCATTCAAAAGTTTTGAAAAATTTATTTTCCCCTTTGCCGAAAAACGCTGTTGAAGTGTCGCAACCAGTAAGAGCATGTAAAAAAGAATTTATTCTTCCCAAAAAAAAGCTTACTAATCAGTTTTCAAAATGTAAAGAGCACATTCTTTTTCTACGTTGCCAGAAGTAGCTGAAAAAACTAACAATGCTTTACATGAAACACAAGTAAATAATAATTAAGACAATATCCTTTATTTAAATCTGACGATAAATAAAGTTTCAGACTTAAACGGAATCTGGTTAAATTATGGAAGTATTAATTTATTTTAACACTATTCATACGGAATAACTCCATTCTATCAATTTGAATTTTAAATAAATAATAATTGCAACAATCTTAAAATTGTGTTAACTACTATATTAATCCATCTTAAACAAACATACAGTAGAGATTAAACATTTTGAATTTTAATCATATTTAGTTTCGGTGGCCATTTTGTGACAAGCATTTTACATCTGGGTGACTTTTTAGCTTAACAGCACAATTTGCTACTTTAAAAACCCCTTGGTACGATTTTTCATTCAAAATTTCATATATTAAAGTTTTGACACCGGCGGCCATTTTGAATTTTAGACCAATTTGGACCCCGGATTCGTAATCTACGACCCTAAAAATTTATAAGTACCCAAATTTATTCAATTATAATAAAAATTTGATGAAATGATTTAATTATTAATTAACCCCCTATGGAAAAAATAATAATTTGTTAATAACAATTAAACAGGGCATTAGCGGACAAATCGAACATTTAGACTTTGAAATATATTCGATTACCTACTATTTTAAAAAAATCATCAAAATCGGTGCCCAAAAGGCGAATTCAGAGGTATTTTTTTTCTAGGAAACCGTCTAATATTGATTTATCTTTTTTTAGAAATAATATTTTTATTTATATTAATTTAATTGAAAACTGTAATTTTGTTCTTGCCATTTTCTTTCAAACTAAAATATTTAATTGGTAAAGTCTGTACTGTCAAAGGTTTGAAAATTACTGTTTAATTGTTATTAACAAATTATTACTTTTTCCATAAGGGGCTAATTAATAATTAAATAATTTCATCAAATTTTTATTAAAATTTTGAATCTACGACCCTAAAAACCTATAAGTACCCAACTTTATGCAATTATAATACAAATTTGATGAAATTATTTAAATGTTAGTCCCTTATGAAAAAAGTAATAATTTGTTATTAACAATTAAACAGGGCATTACAGGACAAATCTAACATTTAGACTTTGAAATATAGTCGATTACCTACAATTTAAAAAAAAAACATCAAAATCGGTGGCCAAAAGGCGAATTCCGAGGTAACTTAATATTCAGTTAATTATGCATGTAGAACATGATCTGAAATCTAAAATTCCATCTTCTTTTCATAAAGTTCGTTGTATATAATTGTCTGTGTTACTATGCCGCGAGAAAGCTAAAATAAAATCGATAATAACCAGATGTAGGACCTTGACTCAGGCTGTTGGCGAGAACAAAAGTTCCGCTAGGATACTCCCAACTCGGCATTACCATCACATAAGAACGAAAGCATTCGGGAAGTCTCGGTGACTAACCGTGGTTTGTCCGACATTCACAGCCGGCGAGACAAATTACACGATCAATAATCTTACGTTTTGCTGGTAACAGTAGCGGCAACCCTGCGTGGCTTGGTATAATGCGTGAAATATCTATTTTTATACAAACAGGACTGCTACAGTACCAATAATATATGCGGTCTCGTAAAAGCTGTACAGTATATATTCATTTGTATGTAAAAATAACTTACCCCTCGCAGGTTGCGCTTAATAATATGATTATTAATAATTATTAATTAATAATTATCGGTTCGATTGAGGTAGAATATACAGCTGAAACTCTACAGGAAAGCCCGGGCTTCTGAGTGCCTGCGTAACATAGCGGGCTTGGTATGGATAGTTGGGCGTGTATATATATATATATATATATATATATATATATATATATATATATATATATATATATATATATATATATATATTTTCGTTACAAGTCGAGATCATTTGGAGTTACAAACTATACAAGATGAGATCCCTTTTGCAAGGCGAGATCCGATTTTGGATCTCGTTTTGTATCTGTGTGTATATCTTACTCATTCAATGGGCGATGTGAAGGGAAGAAGAAATTCAAATTTTTGGTAGGATCTCACTTTGTACCCATTTCGTGCAATTTTATACTCTGCAAGTTCATCTAACCTTACTGTAGGGGGCACTGCAGCGCCTTTTATGTATAAAACCTCAAAATGTATGTTACAGTCAAGTCGAGATCCGGTATGCTTGACAACATCGCAGATGTATTTGCAACTTGAATTCTTGGAAAACGACATTGTCACGCCTTCTTAGTCAACGAACTGGGTTGTTTATTTTTAAAATTACTTCTATACATGGGCATGCGGTTCTTATAAATAGCGATAGTATAAATTCTGTTAAATGGGAAGAAAGTGCTATCCCAAGTATTATTAGCTTTATTTAACTAACATTTGAATAACAGAAATATTTTTAGTTTTGTCTAAAGTAAGAAAAAAATTCCAATGTTTTATTTATAAAAAGCACACATTTGGGCACTATCACTCTTGTTTTAAATACATGCTGTATGTTTCTGTCCAGTCCATACATAATGTTTAACGTATTTTATAGATTTTGTTAATATCACGACTGTTGCAATTAATTTTAAAAGGGAAACTTTTCCTTTTAAAAAGGATTTCTTGTCTTTATCAAGATCTAAAACAATTTTAAATATAATTACACATAAGTTAAAGCCTAAATTAAAATGATAAACTTGGCACTTAATGTTATCATAGGTTAAAGTTTTTTTAAAAACGATTGTTTATTTTAGTCAATACTTACTTTTGTTGATTTTTAATTTAGAATGTGCAATGTTGAGAATCAATTATATTTGTACTTCAATTACTTAATCTATTAAAATGTTAGATTTAAACTTTAAAGAAAACTTTAACCTATGATAACATTTAGTGCCAATTTTTAATTTTAATTAAGGTTTTAACTTATGCGTAATTGTATTTAAAATTGTTTTAGATCTTGATAAAGACAAATCATTGTCGAAACGTTGATATTTTGATGGATTAATTAATAAAATACATCAAACACTGAACCCCATGAAGTTTCCTTTTTAAAATTAATTTATAGAATTAACAAAATTCCAGCTGAAAACTATTTTAATATTGGTAGGCCTTGGCTAATTTTGGCTTGAAAATAGTATAAATTGAAAAATGAGCATACGTGTGCAGTTTTTATAATAAATTGTATGTAGATATCCCAGTAGCACAATTAATGCCTTGCCTCAAATGGGTTGAGTAGGGTCACATCAAAAATTGCCGTATTTACTTAAGAAATGTATAAATCGATTTCCTTTCTTTAATTCAAATGTTTTTTATAACTTATACGTACTAATTATTAAAATAAAATACAAATTCACTAAAGTAGTTCATCAAAATAACCTATCAAATTAATTAATAACCAGAATTTCCCTTCAATACTCTTTTGGATATACACCATTGTAATAATTTTCTTATATACTGTTAACGGAATATTGTATTTATTTATATTCTTATCAAGTATTATTTGCACATGATGGCGTACAGTTTTTAAGATGTTATGTATACAAGGTTAATTATCACTATTTCAGCATTTCTTTTCTGAAAGTAAGTATCAAATCCAACGATGGAGCTACAATTACCATTGCGGAACCTTCTATAAAATTTTTGCATAACTATCAGGACGTTTAGTAAGTTTAAGGGTCACCTACAAAGAGAAAATATTGATATAAGTATCGGAATGGGAATTATGTTGCCCTTTTAAAAAAAGTGGGATTAAATGATCTAAACATCTGATTACAGTAATTTATCTATAGTATTATAGGAAATTTAGTTTTTTAAGTAATTCACAATATAAAAGTACTATTTTTATTGTTAAAATAAACACTAGTTATCAGAGAGTTTCATTTTTATCTATATGTCGATATATTTAAAATACAGGCTTTTACTTATTCCGTAAATTTAACTGCTTCTGACATTGACCGTAGTCGGAAACTGATTATAGTTATTGTTAGGTTAAATATAATATAGTTATCTGTTAATAATTTTATACAATAATTTGTATTCTAGATAGAGTCCAAAATATCTATCATCTCATTACCAGCGATAATAATACAAATGTCACCAATACCAATCAATTATTGAAAAATATTCGTCTCTAAACAGATTACTCAAAATTGTTGCAGTCTGTTTCAGATTCAAAAATAACTGTTTACTTCCATCAGAATGTCGAAATTTTAACAGAAATTCTTCAATTGCTGAACTTAATAATGCTTTAAATTCATTAATAAGACTTGTACAGAATGTATGCTTTTCTAAGGAAATTAACAATTTAAAACAAGGCAAAATTAGAAAAAAAAAAAACATCTTTTAAGCCTCTCACCATTCATTGACAATCAGGGTCTCTCGAGAGTAGGTAGTAAACAAAGTTACCTATTACAAATTTTCTTTTAATAAAAACATATTTTATTTCATAAAAATAATTATCTAATTAAATGACTTTTTGAAAGCGAGCATCTAAAATTATATGCATACTGGTCCAAAATTATTATTAAGTACTATACATGAAATATTCTGAGCTATTTTTGGAAACAGCATATTTGCTATGCTGTTGCCAAAAATTACCATCATTTTGGCAATGACGATAAGAAATTGCTGCAAATGCTTTAGGATTAAGGCTCAACCTGTCGCACCAATCATGGGCAATTTACCCGTTCAAAGAACCGCTGTGACTTATCCATTTCACTCAATCGGCATCGACTAGGCAAGACAAACAGTGCATTTTTAGCCACGTTCAAAAGATTTATTTTGCGACGAGGAAAGTCTTTAGAGATTTTTAGCTATAATGGTACTATGTAATTTCGTTGGAGCCAAAAACGAAATAAAAAAACTAGGAGAGTTTGTAAACAACAATTTTGATCAAACAATACAATCTTTATTGCATGGAGGTATCACTTGGCATTTTCTTCCCTACAACTTGCTTTGGAGGTCTATGACTTCTGTGAGAGGCTGGAATCAAAAGTACTAAACGCTATTTGAAAAGAGCAATCCAGGTATGTCTAGGAAAGGACAATATTATACGTGTAGTAACTCTTAAAATAAAAGGTGAAGAAAAAACGATTAAACTGGGCGGAGTTCAGAGGCTTTATTGTGTTATTCACTTTAGGTATAGGTGTAACAGTATTAACTTTTAAACTATCTGGAAAACAACCAGTTTCCAGGGAAGAATTAATAAGATGCATTAATGGATAACTTAAACTGTCGATGAGTGGCTTAATAATGGACAGCCCAAATTCATCTGGACTTGACTTGACCTTTTTAAGTTTTATAAATTTTTCATTTAATATAATTTTTTTTCAAATTTTACTAACCTACAACATCTATTATTTAATACAGGAGGATTATCACAATTAAGCGGGGTATTAACAGTATCATTTAAACTGCCAATAAAGTATTCATTTAATTTATTCGGTATTGTAATTTCATTCAGTTTAGAATTTTCAAAATCAATGTCATCTGGGAGATCGTTGTTTGATTTTCCAATTAATGTTTTCCACATAGCGCGAGAATTCCCCATATCGTTATCAATCTGTAATCTATAATACTCTAATTTTTCTGATCTTATTATACTAACGAGTTCATTCCTCAAAATTTTATAATTAATCCAGTTTTGAGGATCATTAGTAGTGTTAAAAGTTTTATATGCTTTATCCCGCTTTATTTGAATTTTCTTAATGTTATTATTGAACCATGGTTTTAAATTACTTCTAATTTTGTACGTTTTAAGTGGAGCATATGTATCTAACAAATTGACAATATTGTTACGAAAATTATCAATAATAACATCATACTTCCAGTTACATTCATATAGTTTGTTTCTCATTTCCGCTATCACCTCATCGTTTATTAGACTTTTTTATATTTTTCTGTTTCAATAGACGCAGATTGATTGTTAATAACTATTACAATCACAATATCGTGATCTGTAATTTTTGGCGTATCTTTTACTGTAACGTTTAGTAAGCATCGTTCGTTATCACAAGATCAATTGTAGTTGCGAGTTAGATGTAGTACTGGTGGGAACGTTAACTATTTGTTTCATACCTATATTATTAACAATATGTTTAATTTTCTGTTGTATAAATTGTCTATCCTCATATCAATATTAAAATCTCCTGTAAAAATAACACGACCTTTATAGTAAGACTCCTCATCCAACAAGTTACTGAAATAATTTATAAAATATATAGCACTTGAACTCGACGAGCGATATACAATTCCAACCATTATTTTATTTACGTTTACAACTAACGACGAAAACGTATTGGCAACACTAATATTATGAATAATCTTAAAATTATATTTACGGTTTATAAACATTATAACACCACCTGTGTACCTATTATCAGAAAAGCATACAACAACGTAATACCCCTTTATTTCTGTCTCACATTCTAAAATATCCGCAGTAACTCTAGTTTCTGATAAGCACAATACTGAAGGTTGAAACTCAGCTATAAATTGATGTACTTCATATTTGTGTGCTAAGAAACTACAAATGTTTAAGTAATATATCCCAAATGTAGGTTCCCATTTGCTTGAATGTATTGACGACGAACAATTAAAAAAAGACCGATTGTTGAGCAAAGTTGGTTGTTGTAATTCTTCATTCGAACGTGGTAGATTAGGATAATGTGATGCAGTTTGTCAGGAATATGAGCCGAAATTGTTGTTGGCACTCACATTTCGGTTACCATTAATAGCAACTATTAGATTTGAATTGTTTATCCCTGCACATTTGTTATCTTTCGCCTTTGTTTCACTTTTTGTTGAGGCTTTAATGTTCATAATAAAATTAACCAAATTACAGCACAGTTTTTCTTTACCGTTGAAATTAAGATGACCTTGAATAGTATAATCAGCTTTCGCAACTATTGGATTTAAATCAAACAGAAGAAAATTAGTTTTTACAATAATTTCACTGTACAACTGCACGTTATTTTCGTAGATGAAATTATTAAATACCCGTACGATTGAAGGTCCTGTACCGAACAGTTACAATTATCACGTTTGTATTTAGTAAGTAATTTTAGGTAATTTCGGTATAGAATCAGCCCTAATCTTATTGCCTTTTACTGAATTATTTGAACCTGGAAGATTCTGGAAATAAAGATTCTTAAAGGTTGCGAAAGCAATGATTTTATTCGGCCATATAAACATTATAAACAAAGTACATATTAGATTCCAAAATACCGCAAAACACAAAGAATTCAATCTTTCAAAATAATTTTGACGTATGAAGCAAATATTTTCTCCGCCATTCTAATGTTTTCAAATTGAAATAAGTGATTTATGATCATTCCAATGATTCCTAGGCATAGCTGGTTTTTTGCATAAACGGAAGTTTTATTTTCTTTACTTTTTCCGGTTGTAATCAAATGCAATCCGTAACCAAAGGCATCATTCAATTCGTAATTTTTTCTTTATAGCATTCCTTAATATCATTCATTTGACATAATTAGGGGCGATAATATTAGGGTTTGAAACAAAATGCATGTAAAACTGTATTTTGCGTGATGCGATTAATTATAGTACATATGTGCAAAAATAATATATGAAAATGGTAGTAATTAAAAACAATCTTATACTTTAGTCTTTCAATTTCAATAATCTTTATTTGCTTTATTTTTAAAATCAATAGTTTCAAGGCGGGTGGCATGTTAGGTTTAATATAATATAGTTATCTGTTAATAATTTTATATAATGCAATTTAAAGATGTACATATTAACCTTTCATATTTTTAACTTTTTCCCTTTTTTCTCTTTTAAATAAAATATTTTTAAGGAAGTTAAAAACATTAAAGGTTAATATGTACTACTGATTTCATAATGATCTCGGGCAACAAGGCTAATATAATGCTATTTAATTCATTTCTTTTAGTGTAAACGTATAGCATAAAGTAATAAAAAATAGCCTTGCTGTCCTAGATCATTATGAAAACAATAGTACATCTTAAAGTAATTGCATTGTATAAAATTATTAACAGATAACTATATCATATTAAATCTAACATGCAGAATAACATGAATAATAATTTTATACTTTCAAGCAAAATTCGTCCTTTTTCTATTGTATGAAATTCCAGGTCAAGTCATTTTAACAGTCCCTTTTACAACATCTGGTTGTCATAATGACCCTCGTTTGTGAGTTTTGTGGTAAATATCTGTCGAATACGGTGGCAACGCTGCAGGATCTCACGTTGGTATACATATTTTGCTATATACAAAAATGGACCTCGACTTGTTGCGGATCTCGCTGCGTTATGGATTTATAAATAAAATTTTAATTGCAAAATCTGTTCCCCTCTGAGGGGGTAGTGGTTAAGTCGTAAATTATAACTGTATCAACAGGAAATATACATGCGTAACTGATAACCTTTTGGTGGATCTCGGGTTGTCCTAAATTTATTCGGATCTCGACTTGTTACGAAAATAGATATATATATATATATATATATATATCAATGATTAGAAGTAATAATGCGCGTAGAGATATACAAGAAAGAGTTGTAATAATGGGATATCGCGCAACAGAGAAGAAAGAAAAAATAAGAAAGAAAAAATAAAAAAAAAAAAAAAAAAGAAAAAATAATTTATATTTATTCCATCTGCTATGCCGTCCTGATGATCACTAATAAGTGTGAAACACGTGTAGACGGCTGCAACTTATTTTTTCTTTCTTCTCTGTTGCGCGATATCCCATTATTACAACTCTTTCTTATATATATATATATATATATATATATATATATATATATATATATATATATATATATATAATGATTTTCCATTAAATAATATTTAGAATGCAAATTCATATAGAAAAATTTATCATCGACTCTGCTGGGACTCCAAAAAAAAAAAAAAAATTTTCTATATGAATTTGCATTCTAAATATTATTTAATGTAAAATCATTATTCAACTTAACAAAAATTAATATCAACTAAAATTTATATATATATATATATATATATATATATATATATATATATATATATATATATATATAAATTGGTTAGAATAACGACCAAAAACACTTTTAAAAAGAACTTTTTTTTATCTTGGGAATTGGTCGGGGCTTTAACAAAACACCTTTTGTTATTTTCTTCTAAGCTTTCAAAATAAATTTATTTCATCGTCAGAGGTAATCTACAAGATATATAATAATTGATTAATTTTAATAATTAATAATTATGTATTAAACTCACACTAGGTGTGGATGCATTTACAAATTGACATTATAATGACAGGACTGTTGAAAAATTTTTTGTTTATACAATATTGACAAAAGGTAACTAAAATTAAATTAGATATAATATGGAAAAAACATAATTTAGTGAATATAATAAAAAATAATAATTAAAAGTTAAAATAACAGTATTATACATAATTATTGTATCAGAATATCCAATAAAATATGAGAGAAAAAAAAATTAAAAATATTAAAAATAATATATAAGGAAAAATAAATAAAAAATAGAAAATTATTCATGTAAATCAACATTAACGTTATTATTATTAAATTTCAGTTTATTACCATCTAACTCTAAAATGTATGAGTAAATACAGCTCATATTATCTACATCTGTTTTAAAATTTAACGTTAATGGTTCTTTATTTATATAGTACATTTCCAGAAAAAGTCTGCTCTTATAGCTTTTTGATATATCTAAAATCTTAACATTGTTAAAATCTGGTTGATGGTTAAAATCATTACAGTGAATTGACAAGGCACAGGATTTCTTTTTTATTTTGCAATCGCTACGATGTTGTGTCAATCTTGAACGTAGCCACTGACTTGTTTGATCTATATATTTTTTGTTACAATCTAAACAGGGAACAGAGTAGATTAAATTAGATTGAAGCAACATCGGAGTTTTATCTTTAACTTTAGAAAATAATTCATTAACTGTTTTTAAATTATATTTAGCAAACTTAATTTTTTTATCATTTAGGACACCTATTAATTTTTCTGTCAAGTTAGGAATGTGAGGAATTCTTTTATAAATTATATCAATATTATGAGAGTCAACAGGTGAAGACGGGTTGTTGATAGTATTGTCAGCTGAAGAAGAGGTATTAAAAAGTAACTTTGTTACAAAGGGTTTAGGATAGCCATTATTTAACATAATGTCATTTAGTTTCTTTAAATTATTATTAAAAAGAGAAGGGTGTGTAATTCTTTGTATTCTATTTTTTAAACCTGATATAATGTTTAACTTTTGTTTAAAGGGGTGATTTGAGTAAAAATTTATATATCTGCCTGAAGAAGTCGGTTTCTGATACCAATCAAGTATAACATGATTGTTATCAGTTCTTATAAGTTTAGTGTCTAGGAAGGGGACACTTTGGTTAACTTCTGTCTCTATTGTGAATTGAATATGACTATTAAAAGAATTGAAAGTGTTAAGAGTTAAATCAATGTTATCAGCAGGAACAGAACATATTATATCGTCTACATATTTCTTAATAAATGGAAATTGAAAAGGTAAGGAGGGAATAACCGCATCTAATAGAAAATCCATCACAATATTTGCTAAACAGGGACTAAGGGGTGAACCCATTGGACAACCTGACAACTGTGAGAAATAACAATTGTTAAAGACAAAATAATTGTTATTAAAAATGAATTTTATGATCAATATAAATTGATCTTTGCTAAAATTGCATAATGGTTCTACTAGTTGCCAATTATTGTCTATAAGTGAGATAACTAATTCAAGAGGGATGTTGGTAAATAAGATACTACATCCAATGACAACAACACGAAACTTTCAGGTAAGATAAAGTCGTTAAATTCTTGAGAAAATACGAAAGAATCCTTTACATTATAATTAGTTCTATTTTCAAAAGCCGTGGATAAAATTTGTGCAACAAAAATAGATAGCTCATATAAACGTGAATTAATAGAAGATACACTAGGTCTAATAGGTACCTCTGGTTTGTGAATTTTTGGTAATCCATATAACTTAGGAGCTATAGTGGAAGTTAGAACATAACTTTTTTTGTGGTAGCATCGTCGATGTAGCCTTTATGTTTAAGGCTTTTTATTAAATCGTTACACTTTTTTTGTGTTGAGAAGGTGGGATCACCTTTCAACTTTTTATACACATTGGAATCATCTAATAGGTCAGTAACTTTGTTGATATAATCTTCTTTATTAAGAAGTACAGTAACTGATCCTTTATCAGCTTTCATGACAACAATATTTGGATTTTCTTTTAAGAACATCTTACATTTATTGAAAGAACCTTGCCACAAAGAAGTCTGAGGGGTTTGGATAAAATTCGTTAGAATATTAGTAATCCTGGCTCTAAGGGTGTTAATCTTCTCTTTAGGGTGATTGTCAAGAATTGATTCAATGTCTGCTAAGATTTTACCCAAATGAATATCCTTATTATTCATCTGAATTCCAAATTTAGGTCCTAGTGATAAAAGATTTAAGATATCCTGGGGGATGTCAACATTTGTTAAGTTTTTTATCCATTTACGGTTATCAAAAAACAATTTATCATTAACTGTTTTTTTAGTTAGTCTACAAAATTTATTAATATTAATTGTTTTAACTTTAGCAAACTTTTTCTTAAATGCTATCTCTGTACGTCTTGTAAATTCATGAATAATGTGTGGTGGAAGAACATTAATTAAGAATTGTTTTATATCTGTAATAATTTTCTGAAAAAAGACAATATCAGAATGAGTTATTTGAATTTCAAAATTTAAAATAGAAGTTCCTAATCTATTATTAAAATTATATATTTGTTGTCCAATCTTCCTGTTATGTGTAGTCAAGAGGCCTAGAACATTTTTTGAACCTCCGGATATGTGATTCGGTATGATATTAGATTTACGACAACGTAAAAGGAAAATCCTGCGGTTTAGTTTTGAAGCCAATTTATTAGACATCGATGCCCATTGCTCGAGTTTTTTAGTGGTCTGCAATCCATAAGCTAATGTAATATCTTGAAAAAATCCCATGTGTAAATATATAAATTGGTTAGAATAACGACCAAAAACACTTTTAAAAAGAACTTTTTTTTATCTTGGGAATTGGTCGGGGCTTTAACAAAACACCTTTTGTTATTTTTTTCTAAGCTTTCGAAATAAATTTATTTCATCGTCAGAGGTAATCTACAAGATATATAATAATTGATTAATTTTAATAATTAATAATTATGTATTAAACTCACACTAGGTGTGGATGCATTTACAAATTGACATTATAATGACAGGACTGTTGAAAAATTTTCTCTCATATTTTATTGGATATTCTGATACAATAATTATGTATAATACTGTTATTTTAACTTTTAATTATTATTTTTTATTATATTCACTAAATTATGTTTTTTCCATATTATATCTAATTTAATTTTAGTTACCTTTTGTCAATATTGTATAAACAAAAAAATTTTCAACAGTCCTGTCATTATAATGTCAATTTGTAAATGCATCCACACCTAGTGTGAGTTTAATACATAATTATTAATTATTAAAATTAATCAATTATTATATATCTTGTAGATTACCTCTGACGATGAAATAAATTTATTTCGAAAGCTTAGAAAAAAATAACAAACGGTGTTTTGTTAAAGCCCCGACCAATTCCCAAGATAAAAAAAAGTTCTTTTTAATATATATAATATATATATATATATATATATATATATATATATATATATATATATATATATATTTATATTTATATATATATATATATATACTTCACTACTTTTCCGGGTTTCACTCCTCGTATTCACTATTCGGCTCCTAGAGGAACCAGACAATGGTTGACGACGTTTCGGCAAGATCACACTTGCCATCTTCAGGTCACTTCTAACTTCCTTCTGCTTCGCGTGGTTACACGATGTAGTCTACATCGTGTAACTTAACTTAACTTAACTTGTAGTTTACTCCTGAAAAAGTTGCCAAAAAAGCGACGAAATATTGAGTAAAAAATAAAAAGATTTTTACTACAGACCGCATACCCGATAATTCATTCTATTATATATATACCGTACGGTCGAAAACAATCAATTATATATATATATATATATATATATATATATATATATTATATATATATATATATATATATATATATATATATATATATATATATATATATATATATATATATATATATATATTATATATATATATATATATATATATATATATATATATATATATATATATATATATATATATATATATATATATATATATATATATATATATATATATATATATATATATATATATATATATGTATATATATATATATTGATGCCTGTTAAGCTGTCACCTCCGTCATACAGAGGAGACGGCCTGACTTCCGGGTATTCTCGTGGATATATTGCTAAAAATTTGTTATATTTGTGATGAGGGGAACCTCTAGAATCCGAATCTCAAGAAAGGGGAAATTATTTCCCTTGTTTTATTTTGTCATATATAGAGTATACAGAAGATACGAACCGACCTCCAAAATTTATATATAAGAAGATACTTATAGTTCGCTGTTACCTCCAGCAGCGCTGCCAAGTGTTCGGAGGTCAGAAGATACCACCGTTATGTGCAGTTATATATACAGAGCGTTGACTCCACATTCCATAGATGCACATTTCATAAAAAGGTTCTCTTGTGGGTCTCCAGATGTTGAAATCGGGTGGTTTAAATTGCTCGCCGAGGGCATTTTAGTGGCCAGATAACAAAAGAAAACAAGCGAGCATTCTCGATTTACTTATTTTTTATTTTTTGAGTTATAGGAAATTGTCGTTTTTGTATTTCTTATGAATTGTTATTAAAGATATTAAAAAGCCGTTTCGACACTATTAAAGCGTCTTTATGAGTAGCACTGACTAGTTGAATAAGGCTTTTCTAATTATAATCATTGATTTCTGGTTTACTTCATAAAGTTGTATTTTTTAAATGAAAACTTTAGTAATTTGATTAGAAATACTTAGATCGGTTATATATTAGAAAGAAATTTCTTTCTATAATGAATTGAAAATATAACAAAACCAGAAAAAGGGAATTCTTTTGTTATTGTCAATAAAAGTCAATAAGAACGCAACCAGTACCAATATTGCGTATAATTAGTATAGCACATTTTTGAAATTTAGATGTATTAGACATAAATCAGTTATGTAACGTAGTATTTGTATAAATATGATATTCTACCAAGTTTCTTTTAATCTCGGGAATAACGGTTAAATTGAATATGCTTTTATCCAGATTCCATTTCGATTGAAATAAAGGCAGATACTCTTTTAATTTTTACTAAACTCGATAAGAGTTTAATATAAACAAATTAAATATTGTGTTTTTACAACAAATGCTTGTTGTTTCCGAAGTCACGCACGTATCATGTAGGACCATTGAATTTCCCGTGATTTGATTAACAAAAAGAGTTACCAACTTTATTAAGATTAAAACAAATCGAAACACAACAAATTAATCAACATTTTTATAGAATTTTTGCTTAAGACATTTTTTCCAGCATTTGTTGATCTAACGAAATACAGAATACGTATGTTACACTGTTATACATGTACCTACCTCTTGTAAATTTATGTTTTAACTTATGTTTTAAATAAAGCACTTACTAACGACAAAACATGTACGTTTTATGGAACGTGTACTTTAAGTCCACATTAAAGACAGGTTTAACTTAATGTAGTCTTTTTTGATAACATTGTATAAACCATAGATAAATAGTAGGTATATTGCGTTATCAGAATTAAAAGTGGCAGTTTATTTGACGCTTAATTATGTTAGCAATCGCGGCTCTCCATTTAAAACAAAATACCACTATAAGCTTTTGTTTGAAACAATGTTTATCAACCTTGGCACAACCTTACTATCCGAAAATGGCCCACTGCTAGACTAAAGTAGGGATGATAATTTGATACCAAGCTTGGTCTCAGACATGGAAAGATCAGAGTTACCCAATATTGGTTGTTATTGGCTAAAACCAATACGTTATGCAATGTTTTGGACAATAAATGACACCGATATCGCAATAAAACTAAAGTTAGTCTTGGACCGATCTTGAATGTTAATGTAGTACCAAGGCTGGTAATTGAGAAACAAAGCAACTATTACACAATCCTTTTCCTTTAATGAATGCTAGTGCAAACAAGCAACGAAGTCTACCATTACTGTTTCGCCGTAACTGAATGCAAAGTCGATTTTTGTGTTGGATATAAAATGTTCATTAACAAAATAAATACGAAGAAATCGAAAATTCGTATAAATGATTAATGTCTTAGACTCTCAACACATATTGAGACCGTACAAACCTAACACTTTCATAGTGTACGTCTTCTTGTGCAAATACATATGTACAGTCGGTAAGTCAATATAGTTTACACTTTAGTCTTGCCAGTGTAAGTTTAAGTTCATAAAAATTCAGTAGGTTAGCAACCACTAATCCATCTTTACAATAAACCACATTTACAGAAATTTAGCAAAATATAATATGAATATTGACCCAACCTTAGCCGAAGGGTAAGAAACCAAGATTTTGAATTTTGAAGATTGCTAAAACTGGAGTTAGTTTAGCGAACCTAAGATTCAAAGTTGGCTAAGGTTTTGGGTGATAAGTATGTAACCGGCACTTGATATGTAGAGATTGACTAAAGGTAAGTACTCACAGCAGCGGATCCGCAGGCGGATGTCATACGATTGGTCGGTTTGAGTCAAATCGACTCAAATTGGCTGAAGCTTGGGCAAGTTGTAAGGAACCCTGATTCGGTTTCTGAACATTGGCTCCGACTTGTACAACGTTTAGTGAAGCGAAAATTAGTATCAGGTTGTTGATTAACCCTCGAGTGACAATTAAACAACCGAGACTCAGAATCTGCAAATTGCTTGAAACGTGGGTGAAAATCGGTGCGTCCAACACACCGCTGGAAATATAGCGCTGCAGCAGTTTTCACAGCCGTCTTAGATTTAACAATCACCCAAGCAATAATATTGTTTGAAGTACATCATCATTTTATACATATAAAACGCTTAAAAATAAATACATATTAAACATGAGTTAGAGAACCAAGATTCGATATCTGAAAATTCGCCTACACTTGGATCAATGTCGAGAAAACGACATTTGACTGTCCAGTATTCAGCCACGCTGGGGTTTATTCAAAGACCTTTGTTTTAATTTTTTTTCTTCTAATAAGAAATTGTTGGTATTGCTAGACTAAACTTCTAATCGTAGAGAGGAGGCACTTTTACCCTAGTGGAAAAAAATAGTATGTTTTATTTGGATTTAAAGTGACTTTGTTTGTTGCTATTTACGAGCGATAAATAACTCCGCCTAAATAATAAATAAATAATAATCTTATCATGTGAACAACTCCGCTATAGGGTAAATACAAGTATTTTACTTAATTGGGCTCGATTCCTATAAGGAATCTAAATAGAATGACTTTAGGAGAGTTCACGCATCCTAGCTGCGATGTGCAAACGGATTTTCCAAATCAACTATGTGGATTGTTTGACAATTACTTTAATTGTAATCATAATGCATCAATCCTAAATCCAAATATAAAATGCAGGGAAACAAGATTGGGCGATGAAAATTTTTCACCTATCTATGCAAATGAGACTTGTCTCCAACTCTTCTTATTTCATTATGTCGAGCTGTTAACAAGTATCCAGTCCTCATACTAAGGTCTTCCTTGATCAATGGCGACATAGATCTGGAGCTCATGTCCATTTCCTTCGCCAACAAACGAATAGGATAGGATGTTAGTATAGGATTTTTTTTACGAATAGAATGTTATAAAAAGAAACATTTTTGATTTATAGTTATTTATGTTATAAATCCGGCAATGAAACTTTACAGAACGAGTTTGATCTCTGAAGGAAGACAGAAGTCGCGTCTGAAATCTTGAAACGATAACTAAGGAGAATCATTTACAGGACCTATAACGTTTTTTTTCATGTGTTGCAATTTTTTCTCTTTGAACGAAAGTTCATTCATCCCCTGCTTTATAATAATCTAGTCATTCTATATAGTAGAGTAAATTTTTGCAAAAAACATGCCTAAGTTCTTATTTTTTACTATCTAAAGATAGAGACTTGAAATCTTCTGTAATGCCTTCAGTACTGGACCAGTATAAAATGTACTATGTTTAAAATGGGGGCACGCCCCCCCCTAGTGGTTGAGACCCCCATTTTGTACCCTTAATTTAATAACGCAAACAAATTGAGCGAAATTTATGTTGGGAGGGTTCTTGGAGTCACTGATTATGAATCCAATGAGAAAATTGAAAAATTCAAAATGGCGGTCCTAAAATAACGGCCTTTGAGATTCAGAATGCGATTTACGCCGTTTCTATTGATTTTAGAGAAAAATTCATGTGATTTTGCAAAGGAATACACTATTTCGATTACCTTATTATGTAACCCCTTTGCTCTGCCCTAGTAGTAAAGTCAATTTTTGCATAAGTTCCTATTTTTTACTATCTAAAGATAGAGACTTGAGATCTTTTCTAATGCCTTCAGTACTGAACCAATATAAAATGTAATATGTTTAAAATGGCGGTTTTACCCCTCGGGGGGTTGAAACCCCCATTTTACACTCCCAATTTAATAACTCGGGAAGTTTTCCATTAACTTGAGTGAAATTCATGTTGGGGGGGTTTTGGTATTCCTGATTATGAGTCCAATGAGAAAATTAAGAAATACAAAATGGCGAACTCAAAATGGCGGTATTTGAGACTGAAAATGCGATTTACGCCCGTTTCTATTGATTTTAGAGAAAAATCTAAAGAGTCAGAAAGTGTTTAGAATGTAATCTTGCATAGGAATACACTATTTTGGTTACCTTATTATGTAACCCCCTTCAATCAACCCTAGTGGGCTTCTCAGTAGGGGAGAGTGAAGGGGTTACATAATAAGGTAACCGGAATTATGTATTCTTATGCAGAATCACATTCTAAACACTTTCTGGCTTTTCTCATTTTTCTCTAAAATCAATAGGACCGGCGTAAATCGCATTTTCAATCTAAAATACCGCCATTTTGTGTCCGCCATTTTGAATTTTGTGATTTTCTTATTTGATTCATAATCAACGACCTCACAGCTCCCTCCAACATAGTTTTTGCTCAACTTGGTTGAAAACTTCCCGAGTTGTTAAATTGGGAGTTTAAAATGGGGATTTCAACCCCCCGAGGGGGCGTGTCCCTATCTTAAACATATTAAATTTGATATTGGTCTAGTACTGAAGGCATTACAAAAGATTTCAAGTCTCTATCTTTAGATAGTAAAAAATAAGAACTTAATGCAGAAATTGACTCTACTACTAGGGCAGAGCGAAGGGTTTACATAATAAGGTAACCAAAATAGCGTAGTCCTTTGCAAAATCACATTATAAACACTTTTTGATTCTTTGAATTTCTTTCTAGAATCAATAGAAATGGCGTAAATCGCATTCTCAATATCAAAGGCCGTTATTTTAGAGCCGCCATTTTGGGTCTGCTATTTGCTTTTTATATTGGTCCAGTACTGAAGGCATTACAAAAGATTTCAAGTCTCTATCTTTAGATAGTAAAAAATAAGAACTTAATGCAAAAATTGACTATACTAATAATAAAAATACGACACTTTATGTTAAACTGACGTTTGTTTAAGCCTTTCAGTACGTAAAGCTTCATGTCAAGATTATGACGTAAGGTTTTATTTTCCGCTACAATATGGAATTTAATAGAAAATATGTTTTAGTCGTAATTATGTAAAAATATAAACAGTTAATATTTTTTATTTCATTTCGTATTTCAAACAATTCTTTATATAGCACAATTAGTAATATAAAGTATATCTTGATCTCCGTTGTTGTTGGCAACGTAAATAATTTGATGTTGCATTATAGCCACATGCATGCATGCATGCTGCTTTTTATCTCCTTAGTTACGCGTATGATGACACAGACAAGGCAACTTGCTTCTTTATACAATAAATTCGGATGGATTTTAAAAGGGAGAAATTAGGATTGAAATACGAAATAAAATAAAACAACTTATGCAATACGGAGATCAAGCTTCTTTAAATCCTCAAAGATATTATAACGCCTCAGCTGGCGTCTCGGCGTTAAACATCTTCTTGGATTTAAAATATCGCTTGATCTCCTAATTACATAATATATATTACAAAATGAGTATTTCAGACTTATTCTTTCCTTCATCAAATGTAAACATAGTTAGAATGTCAATGAAAACTTTATTAATCGGGTAATTTGGTGAAATTTGCAAACTACATACCAAATGTTACATTATTTTGCTTAGTAAAATTATTTTTCTTTGAAAATTATATTAATTATTATATTAATTGTAATACTAAAAATATTGAAGATTTTAAAGATTTTAAATCTTTCTTTGTGGATGCGAGAATGAATATATCATATGTCATATGACAATTCCTAAAATAATAATCAAATAATAATAATCCAGTAAATCCGAAATGATCATTTTGTAAAAAGATTAATTTTTTATTTATACATAATTACGACTAAAACGTATTTCCTATTTAATTTTTTTCATATCTCAAAGAAAGTCGTTTTCAATTCAAAACTTTTTAAATGAAATAGAAATTATTATTTTATTGTTCTTAAGTATCATTAACTATTTAAAAATGACGTACAATTCAAGAGATCCCTTAAATTTTCTGAGTAGTTTACAAATATTTATTTAAATGCTGCTACTATACCCAAAAAGTGTCTGTAAAAATTCAGGTAGCGTGAAATGGCCGAAACTACGCCAGGGGTACTGGTTTCGATGGAATTCTATATACCTGACTGGTTTAGGTCTTGTACACAACGTTGCCAATGTGTGGAGCCTGCAACGTACCGTACATGATACAAAAAACAACATATACAGGCGGAGGTGACATCGTATTGGCAATTATACAACTAACAGCGACGGCAACGCCAGCGATCTACAGCTGAACTAAAAATTAATTTTGTGAGTATAAGTATGACGTTATCACCTCCAGACAAAAATTTGAATTTAGGCTTCTAACACCATCTATATGCTTATACAGTCGAAAACAGGGCAAAACGTTGTCACCTCCGAAAACGGAGGTCACAACGTTATATATGAGGTGACAACGTATGCTGGGTATCTACTTTGGAGGTGACAAGGTACCCTTTATCAATATATATATATATATATATATATATATATATATATATATATATATATATATATATATATATATATATATATATATGTATATATATATATATATATATATATATATATATATATATATATATATATATATATATATATATATATATATAATGATTAGCAGTAATAATGCGCGTAGAGATATACAAGAAAGAGTTATAATAATGGGATAGCGCGCAACAGAGAAGAAAGAAAAAATAAGTTGCAGCCGTCTACACGTGTTTCACACTTATTAGTGATCATCAGGACGGCATAGCAGATGGAATAAATATAAAAGCAACTTTCTCAGAAAGATGTAACAACACAAGGTTTCACTGATAGCAGCCAACCGCACATTTGCATTGTTTGTTACATCTTTCTGAGAAAGTTGCTTTTATATTTATTCCATCTGCTATGCCGTCCTGATGATCACTAATAAGTGTGAAACACGTGTAGACGGCTGCAACTTATTTTTTCTTTCTTCTCTGTTGCGCGCTATCCCATTATTATAACTCTTTCTTGTATATATATATATATATATATATATATATATATATATATATATATATATATATATGTATATATATATATATATATATATATATATATATATATATATATATATATATATATATATCTATAGGGCACCACCAAGCGTCCCCCCATGTAAAATCTTAGGTTCAAGCAGCGTCCGAAGTCACTCGGCGTCCGGATATACGGACGCAGGGTGACTTGTGCCTCAAAATTGCACCACATGAAGCTTAAAGTGTCTAGATGACGAAAATGTAAAAATTAGCTGTGCGCAGTTTGACACCCATTCCTGATTCGTGTATAAAATCGTAGTTCGAGCGTTTGCCACACGCAGCGCTAATAGCGCGGGATTTGTATACATTTGTATACAAATTTATGGCATAGGTTTACCCTGCGTCCGCATATTTAACAAGAATTGTGTTGGTAACACTGATGGCTTCGTGTCTAGACAGTGACGTCATTTCAACGGGACTTCACTTTATGCATTGTATTTCTGAGTAAAGATTGCGTCATTTAAGGTGACAAAAATTTTCTTACATATTATATTTTGTTAAAGCTACTTAATATTATAATTATTATTATTATTATAATATATTTAATATTATTGATTTAAGTGAAACAAACGTTAACCATTATTATATTATCATTTAGTATTTAATCAATCACTGATGCTGTTAGCTAACAATAAATCTGGTTGTTTAAAATACTATCTTATCCCATATTATATTTTAAAATTCTTAAAACTCATATGTTTGTGAGACATACAGTGCCATCATTTTAAACGGGACTTCTTATGCATTAAAATATTGAAATTAAATAACCTTTATAATTTCTAATTTGTTAGATGGCATAGAAACTTGAGATTTGGCACAATTATAGGAATTGGGATTCTTGTAAGGAGGAAAATAAAAATATATATTTATGTCAACCCTCGCACCTCCTTTTAGGGGTTGTAAAACTAGATGACTTAGAAATTTGAAATTTGGTGTAATTATAGGATTTAAGATTCTTATAAAGAAAAATATAAAAAAATATTAAGATGTCAACCCCTGCACCCCGTTCGGGGGTTGTAAAACTTCTAGATGGCATACAAACCTGAGATTTGGCACAATTATAGGAATTGGGATTCTTGTACAGAGAAAAATAAAAAAATATTTTTATGTCAACCCTCGCACTCGCAGGGTTGTAAAACTTCTAGATGACTTAGAAACTTGAAATTTGGTATAATTATAGGATTTAAGATTCTTATAAAGAAAAATATAAAAAAAATTATTAAATCAACCCCCGTATTCCATTTGGGGGTTGTAAAACTTCTAGATGACATACATACTTGAAATTTGGTATAGTGATAGGGTTTAAGACTCTCGTAATAAAATATATAAAAAAATTTTATTAAGTCAACCCCCGCACTTTATTCGGGGGTTGTAAAATTCTAGATGACATAAAAACTTGAAATTTGGTATAGCGATAGAATTTAGGACTCTCCTAAAGAAAAATTAAAAAAAAATATTAAACCAACCCCCGTATTCCATTTGGGGGTTGTAAAACTTCTAGATGACACACAAACTTGAAATTTGGTATAGTGATACCAGATATAGTGATATAGTGATTAAGACTCTCGTAAAGAAAAATATAAAAATTTTTTATTAAGTCAACCCCCGCACTTTATTTGGGGGTTGTAGAAATTCTAGATGACATACAAACTTGAAATTTGGTATAGCGATAGAATTTAAGACTCTCCTAAAGAAAAATTAAAAAAAATTAAACCAACCCCCGTATTCCATTTGGGGGTTGTAAAACTTCTAGATGGCATACAAACTTGAAATTTGGTATAGCGATAGAATTTAGGACTCTCTTAAAGAAAAATTTAAAAAAAATATTAAACCAACCCCCGTATTCCATTTGGGGGTTGTAAAACTTCTAGATGACACACAAACTTGAAATTTGGTATAGTGATAGGGTTTAAGACTCTCGTAAAGAAAAATATAAAATTTTTTTATTAAGTCAACCCCCGCATTTTATTTGGTGGTTGTAGAAATTCTAGATGACATACAAACTTGAAATTTGGTATAGCGATAGAATTTAGGACTCTCCTAAAGAGAAATTAAACCAACCCCCGTATTCCATTTGGGGGTTGTAAAACTTCTAGATGACATACAAACTTGAAATTTGGTATAGCGATAGAATTTAGGACTCTCTTAAAGAAAAATTAAAAAAAATATTAAACCAACCCCCGTATTCCATTTGAGGGTTGTAAAACTTCTAGATGACACACAAACTTGAAATTTGGTATAGTGATAGGGTTTAAGACTCTCGTAAAGAAAAATATAAAATTTTTTATTAAGTCAACCCCCGCACTTTATTTGGGGGTTGTAGATATTCTAGATGACATACAAACTTAAAATTTGGTATAGCGATAGAATTTAGGACTCTCCTAAAGAAAAATTTAAAAAAAATATTAAACCAACCCCCGTATTCCATTTGGGGGTTGTAAAACTTCTAGATGACATACAAACTTGAAATTTGGTATAGCGATAGAATTTAGGACTCTCCTAAAGAAAAATTTAAAAAAAATATTAAACCAACCCCCGTATTCCATTTGGGGGTTGTAAAACTTCTAGATGACACACAAACTTGAAATTTGGTATAGTGATAGGGTTTAAGACTCTCGTAAAGAAAAATATAAAAAATTTTTATTAAGTCAACCCCCGCACTTTATTTGGGGGTTGTAGAAATTCTAGATGACATACAAACTTGAAATTGGTATAGTGATAAGATTTAGGACTCTCGTACAGAAAAATTAAAAAAATTATTAAGTCAACCCCCGCACCCGCTTTAGGGGTTGTAAAATTTCTAGATGATATACAAACTTGGAATTTGGTTTAGTTATAGGGTTTAGAGTTCTCGTAAAGAAAAATATAAAAAATTGTTATTATGTTAACCCTCCGCTACCCTTTTAGGGGTTGTAAAACGGGACTTCACTTTATGAATTTAAGTAATGAAATTAAATAATCTTTATAACTTCCGAATTTCTAGAGTACATACAAACTTGAAATTTGGTATATTTACAGAGTTTCGGATTCTCGTCTAGCGAAAAATTAAAAAACGTTACAAAAACCCATATTTATATTTTCAAAATTTTGTTCTGTTTTGGGTAGCAGCCACCTCTTAGAATTTCTAAACACGGGAAAAATAGTAAACAATCTTTGTTGCGTTTCATTTTCTAACGGGTGCCGTGAAAGAACATAAAAAGTCACCTATTTTATAGATTTTGCGAAGTTCAGGGTCTAAGGGGGTAGCAACCAACCCTTAGAATTTTGAAATACGGGAAAAATAGTAAATAATCTTTGTTGCGGTTCATATTTGAATGGGTGACGTGAAAGAACATAAAAAGTTACATACTTTACGGATTTTGCGACATTAAGAGTCTAAGGGGGTAGCCAGCCATCCCTTAGAATTTGCAAATGTGGAGAAAATAGTAAAGCAGTTTATTTGCGTTTCATTGTTGAATGGGTTGCGTGAAAGAACATAAAAACGCACATGCTTCACCGATTTTGCGAAATTCAGGATATAAGGGGGTAGCAGCGAACCCTTAGAATTTCTAAATGTGAAAAAATAGCACGATTTTTGTTGCGCTTCATTTTCATGGTTATCATGCACAAACATAAGAAGTTACATATTTTATGGTTAATAATGTAGAAGATACTTTTTAGATTTTGCAAAATTGAGAGTTCAAAGGTAGTACGAGTCACCACTTCAAATGTTTAAATGTGGGAAAAATAGTAAACACTTAGTCACTTAACGGGTTCTGGCCTATTTAACAGTCTACACTCAATCATTCGGACAAGCTTTTGGCTATAGCAATGGAATTAAAAGAGCTTTGTATATTTCGACCTCTAGTTCTACACTCAATCATTCGGACGAGCTTTTGGTTATAGTAATGGAATTAAAAGAACTTCGTAGATTTCGGCTTCTTGTTTACGAAAACAGTATTAGAATCCATTCACTTTATTATTTCATTATCATTCACTTTAAGCCTATAGTAGCTTAATACTTTTTTTATTCAGAATCCCACTTGCTATCGATTTCCATACTTCAAATCTAATCGTTCCATTTAAAAAAATCCTCATGATGATATCCAGCACCAACACAAGTTCTAAGATGTGTTCTGATTTCGTAAACTAGAGGTCAAAGTATACAAAGTTCTTTTAATTCCACTGCTATAGTCACAAGCTTGTTGGAATGATTCAGTGTAGACTGTTAAACAGGACACCCTGTATAGTCTTCAATATCTTCCTCTGAATCACAGGAAAATTAATTTAGTGAAGAGCGGTTTGGACAAAAAATTGGTTTTTTGTTACTGCACTGTTATTGTTAAAATTAGGAACACTTCTTTGCGAAAAATAATGCCTATAAGAAAAGTGTTCATTTAACCAAAACGAAATCAAAAAATTAATAAACAAGAAAACACAATTCCCTATTTTTTATATAAATCTTAAATGAATTGCCTTTTTGGTCGAAAATTAATAGCTAAGAACCCCAAGGTTTCTTTTTATAACCCCTACAAAAATTTTATAGATATATGGCATGTACTTTCTGAGATAAAAACTAATTTGCTTTTAATAAAATTGTCCCTAAAAATGGATACCTTTTATTACCTATTGTCTGATAAAAACAAAAGTAGCTATAGCATTTAGAAATATAATATTTTACTAATGTTAAGCTTTATTAAAGTCAGAGGACTCGAGAAAAAAATGGATATTAGATAATCAGGAATAATTCAATATTATAGTAACATATAAAAGACGTCCTTATAAAAATTTTAATGTTGTTGTAAGTCGTAAGTCGTGTTGTTGTTTTGTCCTTGTAAGCATGGATTAAATTTCCCAAAATTCCCGACTCTATTTACTGATTGCAGGTGTGGAAGTCTATAAAGTGACGTAATTTTGTGTTTGCTATAACGCTTACACAGTCATTTTACGTATTTCTTACTATGAACTTGAATATTTTTCAAATTATGCACGATGGTATATTTTATATACTACAATGATTGCTTGAAGCTGGAAAAAGAACTTAAGATTTATAATTTCCACTCTTTTAAAAGTCACTCTTCTAAACAAAAAAAAAACAATTTTAATTCAATCCTTGAACACTTTTTAACCAAAATTTGTTTCGGGAGGGTTTCAAGTAATCCAGAATAAATTTATGTAACGACTTTTACAATTAAATAAGGTCTACTATGTTTTTTTCAAACATTCTTAAGGCATTAACAGCTTGAAAATACTTTAATAAATAAAATAAATAAAAATACAGTGTTGTAGGTTACATCAGTTATAAATTGGAGTTTAAAGTTGATTGACGCGTGTAAACCCCGTTTATTATAAAAAATGTAAAATTAAATGCAAATGTTTACACTTGAAACCACCAAAACAAATTTTGGTTAAAAAGCCTTGAATAATTATTGTTTTAATGCATTACTAGGATTGAATTAAGATTATTATTTTTTGTTTAAAAGAGTGACATGGAATTATAAATTATAGGGCCTTCGTCCAGCTTCAAGCAATCATTGTAGTATAAAATGTACCATCGTGCATAATTTTTTCTAACAAAGAAGTAGGAAAGTGGCAAACACTCTCTTATACTGCATGCACGCAGGCCCCAGTTTTTTCTGCCTGTCATTTTCTATGAGTTTCTCAAAATATTTTTTTATGTCACTATATGTAGTTTTATAGCAATTTAAATTTGTCCAACAAGCATTGATCTTCGTACACTGGTATAACACCGTAAGCGTTTCAAAATAGAAAACAGTATTCCAATTATACTGTCTCAACAAGGATTTTCGAAGCTCCACTGTCTTTGAGGTACAGCCCAATGCATGAGAGTACCACTTTTAGGAGATGAATTCAGTGTTGTAATAGATACATTATTTTGTGTATCTAGATACAGATACAGATACTATCAGAAAAAGGTACCTAGATACAGATACAGGTACTTTTACAGTGAAGTATCAAGATCCAAATACAAAGCTTAACATAATGTATCTAGATACATTTGTAGATATTTGTTTTTTACCCCGAATATAAGAACTTCCTAGTCAATTTTTCGTACCGAAAATAGTGATTTAACTAAGTATCAATTCCAGGGCTAGTCTAGGACAGCAATATTTATTAAAATTTACACATATTAAAAATGGTTAAGCAAATACCAGTATCTAAAGATAAGTACAGCATGCATTCAAACCTTTCCACTTCATTAAAGCATTCCAAACATGACATTTGTGTAGATTTTCTATCTTCAGTTTTGGTGTTGTGCAGAATATTAATAACTTGAATAAACTCCAATAGTCTTCATTGTTTGAAAACCTAGAAAATGTTTTACCACTTTAACAGAAACCAGCATAGCTTAGGTATTTTTTCTGATAACCTAGCTTCAAAGTATGTGTTGGTACGATTCACACTATAACAATTTGCTATTAGTTCGTAGTACTATTACACCCAAAAGTCGCTAAATCTGGTTGCTTTTAGTTACCCTTGGTGTAACGGAATATATTATAATTATTTGCTCTTCAACATATTTTCAAACGCACTACATTAAGATAGTTCTTACTTTGAAAGTTCTCAAATTGACTGTTGTGACAGAAAAAATAGGAGTGTGCAACAAAATCCGTATAGTGCCTTTACTGTACTCAAAGACTCACCAGTGGCTTGTCGTACCTAGAACTTATCTACAAGTCCAGTAAAATAAACATTACTACAACTATTACATGTAATAAAGAATGAATTCTCTTCATATCTGAAATTATGGTACACTTTTATCTAATTGTTGTTGATTGGTACAATCAGTAAATTATGGTACAAGTACCATAATTATGGTACAGTTGGTAACACTGCCCTGGACGGACAAGAATGCTTCTTCCTCACACAATCGGTAATATCGTAATTCTGTAACAATATCCATTGTTTATAGAGTTTCTACATCTAGTCAGCCAGACCATACTGGCGGATCAGAGTAGCGCAAACAACCCCACTTTGTGGCGAGAAAAGCCCGAAATTGTTAATTATTATTATCCCCATTGAATTTAATTAAATCCATGTTTAGTTTAAAAGACTTTTCTACATAGTTTTCATTTTGACAGCCACAAATTGTAATATGCCAAATACGTAAGATGCGATTTTAATTAATGAATTACTATATTTTACACTTCTTTTATCTCAATATGGCGTCGATAGCGAAACTCTGATACGCCAAGTTGACCTGGCTGACTAGATGTAGTGACTCAATTGTTTAACGAGGTGACATATTTGATTTCATGATTTCAAACAATTCCAAATTAAAAATTAGTTTTATTATGTTCGGCGGTTTATTTCAAATTTAAGATTCTACACATCATTTATGACAATTTTTGTATTATAAAATCATTAAATTATGAAAATAGTATCTGCACAATACAGATACTCAGATACTACAGAGAATGTATCTAGATCCAAATACAGCTACAAAATTTTAAAAGTATCTAGATATGTATCTAGGTACCATAAACGTATCTAGATACTGTATCTAGATACTTGTATCTAGATACATTACAACACTGGATGAATCCCTCCAAGACCAAGCAATAGGTTGGGATTTTTTTTAGACACACTGAATTACTTTGAGCATATGATGTACTTCTTCATTGCATCACAATGAACCCTTTAGTTCAGTTACATTTGATTTTCTAAGAAATAGAGAAACCATACAAGATCCTTGGGAAGGTTTTTACTTTATTTTCTTCGTTAACGTCACTATTTCCTTTTGTTTTGATAGTACAGTAGCTTTTGAGCAGTACAATAGTTTTTTTCTTTTCCTTTGCGTCATAATTTTTTGCAGTTTTCAATGGTCCAACACCATAGTGTCTTGTCGAATAATTTATATGAAGAAAAGAAGTTGTCTAGGAAAATATTATGATTATGGTTATTCTCTACAATAGATAGTAGATAAAAAACAAAGTCACCTCCCAACCCAAGTCTTGATTTTTTATTATTTGGAGGATAACTTGTATAAGTACTGTTGTGAACGACTCACAACTCATATATTTTTGTATAGATACGAAATGGTACTAGGCAACGCGAATCATTAAACAAGTAGAGTCAAATAAATAATTCTTAGATATAAAACTGTGTTTTATTCCGTCTAAAAGAATTAATAATAAGTGTAACATTAACACCGCCCAAGTGTTAACCGCGTTACAAATGGTGACCCGACGTTCCTGAAGAAGAATTTGGCAGTGTTGGTCTTTGCCTGCTGCACTGAATTCTCCAGGTGAACCACATCTAGTTGCTCCTGCGTTATCTGTCATCAGCTGCTGCTCGACTCCTGTCATGGTAAGATCCTGCCTTACTTGCTTGACTTGTCGTGGCTGGCTGAAGGTGACCGTTGGAACCGGAACAATTGCTCTTTCTGATCCGATAAGTTCAAATCATTTTATTTACTTATTTAATATTTCAAATGGCGACTGTCAAAGTTCCATTTCCAGTTTTTACGAGTAACGATATCGACCTGTATTTTATTTTAGTAGAGAGATACTTTGCTCGCATGCTGATCAATGATGAACTCGACAAATATAACTTGTTAACTCTAAACTTACCTTTTGACGTTTTAGGAGCTCATCGCAACCTAATCATTAAAACCCCAAGGCAACAACCATATACTACCTTGAAACGGGAAGTAATAAAATCGATTCTAGGCCCAAGAGAATCTCGCATTAATAATCTTTTGGAGACTCTTCAATTCTCTGGTAGTGTCAAAGAACTACTCTTTGACATCCAAAAATTGGATCTGGGATTAACTGAAGAATTAACCAAAGACTTTTTAATAGCCAAACTACCATCAGAACTCAAAATTCAATCCTTAAATTTCAATGACTTACCATTAATATCTTTTGTAGAGAGATTAGATTTGATTTATTCTATGCAAAAGGCACCACAACCTTTAACTACTACTACATTAGAAGCGAAACTAGACAGTTTGACGACAAATCTTAATACCATTTCCAATGAACTTTCTACCATGAACAAGCGGCAATCCCCTGTAACTACTACATTCTCTCCGAACCCCCAGAATCCTCAGCATTTCAATAAACGCCGTCCCTTGCCTTCGGACAATGCCAATTTATCATTTCCCAGGGTTAATTCAATTCCTCCAACTTCTAATTTAATCTTTTTACAGGACCTAACCTACAAAATCAATTTTGTTGTTGACAGTGGTGCGAATTATTCAATTCTACCCACCAACGTTGCAGTTTCCTGTAATCAACGTATCACGCCTGCCAACATTTCATTTTTGGCCGTGAACGACACGTCAATTCCTGTGACAGGTATTATAGCTTTGAGGTTACATTTCCCAATTCCTGGCCTACCGCCATGCCCCTGGAAATTTTATGTTGCTAACATATCTACAGCCATTCTAGGCCTGGATTTTTTACAGCAGCAAAACCTAACTATTGACTGTTTTTCTCGACGAGTCATTTGCACAGCAAATGTCAAGCTCACCCGAAACCGCAGCCAAGGTTGTCAATTTCCAACCCCACCAGTTAAGACTGACTGTTCCTCTCAGCGGGTCATTTGCACAGCAGATGTCCAGCCCGCCCGAACTCGCAGTCGAGGTTCCACAACCCAACAAGTTAAGACTGGCACTAAACGAAAAATATTTTCCGCACAGGCTAATGTTTTGAATCCTCCTTCCGAGTCAATCATTACTCCTGCGATTTCTTCCCCTCTTCCCTTACCTTCAAACATTAACGTACACTCTTCAGGTACTGTTAACAACATGTCTAGCAATCTTGATGTTTATAGCAAGATGCTAAACACACACTTCCCAGAACTTTTACGTAAGTTCGACTATCATCAACCGGTAAAACATACTGTAGTCCATCACATTGACACGACAGGACCCCCAGTTAAAGCACGCTGTCACAAACTGAACCCTAATCATCTTTCTTTTCTAGAAGATCATCTTAATGAGCTCTTGGACGCTGACGTAGTACAGCGGTCATCATCTAGCTACGCCACGCCAATTCACATCGTCGGAAAGCGAGCAGTAGGCGCAGCAGAGGCACTACCTCCTGGTGACGACCAAGACATCTCAGCCCCCATCGCCCCAACAGACAGTTATCGCTTGGTTGGCGATTATAGAAAACTTAATTCAGTGACAGTACCAGACTGTTATCCCATTCCTTTTTTAACGGACTTTACAAGGAAACTTGCTGGTGCAACCATATTCTCGAAGCTAGACCTCAAAAAAGCCTACTTCGCAATACCAATAGCGGCAGAGGACATTCACAAGACTGCTATTATCACACCTCTGGTACTCTTTGAGTTCAAACGGATGTGTTTCGGACTACGGAATGCAGCCAGCACTTGGAGTCGTTTCATGGACACTGTGTTATCAGAGCTCCCATTTTGTTTTTCTTATCTAGATGATATATTAGTTTTTAGTGCTGATTCGCAGCAACATATTGAACATTTACACCAAGTGTTTTCCCGATTAAAAGACAATGGCCTAATTATAAACCTACCAAAGTGTCTCTTTGGAGTAAATGAGCTCGATTTTTTAGGACATCACGTTAATACACGCGGTATCAAACCAATGGCTTCCAAAGTCCAAGCTATAATTGATTACCCATTGCCTTCAAGTCAGAAAGCACTCCGCAATTTTATTGGATTAATTTCGTATTACCATACATTTGTACCAAACTGTGCGAAAATTCTGGCACCGTTAACCTCTATAGTTATTCCTGGTAAAGCTTCGCTAAAGCCTGTCCAGTTAAATCATGAACAATTAGAAGCCTTTAGGCACGCGAAGAATGCTTTGATTACCGCTACTTTATTGGGACATCCGCGAATTAATAACCCTATCAGTATAGCTGCAGACAGTTCGTCTTCCACTATAGCTGGAGTATTACAATCTATTGTAGAACCAGATGAACGTTTTACTAAGGTCCATCTCGACCTAGTACACCTTCCTTCTTCGGGAGGTTATAAATTCCTCCTTACCATTATTGACCGCTACAGTCGGTGGCCGGAAGCCATTCCTCTGAAGGATTCTTCCGTGGAGTCAGTAATCACTGCATTTGTCGACACGTGGCTGTCCCGCTTTGGAATTCCCAAGTACCTCACCACGGACAATGCAAGAATTTTCCTTTCGCATGCATGGATCAACTTCATGGCCATGTTAGGAATTAAACACGTCAAATGCACGGCCTTCCATCCGATTAGTCAAGGCGTTATTGAACGTTTTAATCGGACACTCAAACAATCCATTCAAACCACAGGAACTTCCTCCTGGTTAACGAATCTCCCTTGGATTCTATTGAGCTTACGTGCAACCCTGAAATCACAAGTTAATGTTTCTCCTGCAGAAATCCTTTATGCTACACCTTTACGACTACCTGGTGATTTCTTCGAAGAAGAACAACTGGCTAACGACATGAATCTCCCTAATTTCATAGCCAATCTCAAACGTCGTATGAGGAAGCAGAAGTATTTTTTTACAAAAACGTATTCCAGTCAGTCCTTCGTCCCCAGCGACTTGACCAACTGCACACACGTATACGTTCGTAATGACACGCACACTCTGGGCATGAAAGACAGTTATTTAGGTCCCTATAAAGTGTTAGAACGGACAGTTAAATACGCCACTTTAGAAAATCACACTGGCCCTATCTCTTTAGATAGGCTAAAGCCTGCATATTTTTTAGATTAGTTACCATTTAATGTTAAGCCAACAATAAACTGATTTCAAATGCTACGCGAGGGCATCTTTTGAAAACCTTTTACCTGTTGACTTTAAAAATTTGAACACTTTTCTGTTTTTTTCTTTCTGTTTACAGGTTCCAAGAGTTGCCGTCGCAAGTTCCGTAGTGTTATTTAGCTTAAGTTTTTTATTGTAACTACCTATACTGCCTAGTAGAGTTTTTGTAGCTGGAGAATTTTACAACTTTGTTCAAGTTACCTTAAAATACTCCATTTTTTCTCCAAAATACCATTTCGTATTTTTTCTTTTTCATGTGTGTAATACCCACGTTTCAGATCGGGCGGGGTAATGTTGTGAACGACTCACAACTCATATATTTTTGTATAGATACGAAATGGTACTATGCAACGCGAATCAATAAACAAGTAGAGTCAAATAAATAATTCTTAGATATAAAACTGTGTTTTATTCCGTCTAAAAGAATTAATAATAAGTGTAACATTAACACCGCCCAAGTGTTAAACCGTTACAGTACCCTTCATCTGAACAGATATACCATAATTTGAAACCGAATCTCACCGGTTTTACTTTTAGAAGCATTTTGTTGCGAGTGCCGTCCAAAATATGGAACTATCTGTTCATCTAGTAATATAAGTTGCACGAGAATACTCCATACTGCATGAGTTTTTCATTCATGATGTAAAAATCACCTACTAAGATTTACTAAAAAGAATGAAGTGAATATAATCATGGGTGACTTCAACGGAAAGATAGGTAAAGGAAGAGTTCAATATATTGTTGGAGACCATGGTATTTGCAAACGACACGATAGGGGGGATATCTGGTACAGTTCTGTAATGAAGAAAACTTAATGGTAGCAAACACCTGGTTCCAACTTCCAGAAAGGCGATTGTACACTTAGAAGTGTACTTAGGACCAGGAAACAATGAAGGAAATATCATAAACAATCAAATAGATTACATACTGATTGATACACGATATAGAAACGGAATTAAAAGTGTAAGAACTTATCCTGGATCAGACGTAAGATCTGATCAGAACCCCGTAGCTGAAAAACGTGAGATTAAATTGAAGAAAATCCGGAAGAGAAATAAAACAAGACCTAACTTTGAGAAACTGGGGGAACCACAAATAAAAGAGGAAATAACACGAGTTTTGAATAGTAAGTTTAGGGAAACTGTATAATTGGAAACAGAAACAATGGAAAACTTTTGGCAGTCTATTAAAAATGTAAACATGAAGTACAAGAAAATGAATTGGAAAACCAAGAGCAGAGAGCAAAACAGAAATGGATGACGGAAGAAATCCTTTTATTGATGAACGAAACAAGGTACAAACATAAAGACTATAATAAATATAAAGAAATCCATAAAAAGATTACAAGGCTTATAAGAGAGGCAAAGGAGACCTGGATGGAGAAACGTTGTCAAGTGCTCGAAGAGCTGCCAAGAAAGCATGATTTCTTTAACACACAAAAAAGAAGATAAAAGAAATAACTGGAAATAGAACCTATCAACACGATATCTTAGTCACATATAGTAACAAAAAAACAATAGACCCAGACGAGATAGAAGAGATTTTGACAAGCTATATACAAGAGCTTTTTGATGATATCAGAATGTAACCAGAATCAAGAGAAATAGATCAAGAAGATTAGCCATTGGAAATTATTATAGCAGAAGTGAAACACGCAATAAAACTATCAAAACACGTAGAGTCCCAGGTGAAGATAACATCTATACTGAGATGCGTAAACGTATTAGACGATGAAAGCCTCAACATCTTAACATCTTTCTTAAATAGAATATACTATACAGGAATCGTACCACACGACTGGACCCAACCTATTTTTATTCCGATACCTAAAAAGAGCGGAGTAAAACAGTGCTTACAGTACCGATTGATTAGCCTGATGAGCCATGTACTGTAGATAATGCTAAGAACATGCATCAACTAGTACACACAAAATGCGAACAATATGTAGGAGAAGAACAATTTGGTTTTCGCTTAGGCATTGCAACTAGAGAAGCAGTTCAAGGTCTTAGGACTAGCAGAAATACATAAAACAAAATTAAATAGCTTATCGGTATCTCCAACGTAAGTGACTCCTGCGTACAATGTTGCTTCCTTACGACTTGCTCCAAAATTATAAGTCTGGATTTCTTCAGCTAGTTTGCAAGCATAATTTTCAGAGAAGTCTATATGTAGTAACCCTTCATTCTTACTAAGACTGTTTTTCAGTGTGTTCTAAGCAGCATTTTTATTTTTAATGTTAAATTTATATTTATTTTTAAAGTTTTCATTTCTTCTTGAACCTCTCCCTGCAACTCTCGGACAGGTTTAGTAACATTGATTTTAGCTGCAATCTTAACATTAAATTGAACCTTTTCTTCATTTTATTTTGACATTTCAGAGACCTGCCATACATATGCAATGCGGAAGCCTTACTACATGTTACAGGAGTTCATATGAATTGTCATTATCTACAAGTTTTAGTGGTTTTAGTTTTTGTGGTTTGAAGCTTATGTTTGCGCGTTGCTTGTACAAACAGGTAGCTCTGTTTATTTCATTAGGTTTGCATACATAATATAGACGGTAATAACATAGGGATGGCATCGAGAGAATGTACTGTAGGATATTTTTGTTTTGTGTGCAAGGCCAATTGTTTTATTTGCTAAACTATAAAGACGGTAGTGACGAATATCAATGGACATCAACAAAGCACTTAAAAATCTTTTCCGTTGGTTTTTTGACCTCCAGCAACTCTCCAAGGTTTCACCAGCGAGTCGTGCAAAACTAGAGTAGGATTGCTTATTCCTCATTGCTTTTTCCTTTTCCAGGTCCCAGTCCAACAAAACGTTTCCGTGCAGTTTTTTTTTATTCAGAGATGGGCATTAGTTTTTCTTCAGGTGTTTTCATAACTGTATTGTTTTCAGTTTTTTTCTACTTAAATGCTTTCTTCTTCTTTTCACATTCTCAAGTTTGCTCAAAACAAATAACCAGAAACCCAAGTACAGAGAGGTTTCTTTTTGTATCTGAACTTGCCCGACGAAGAGAACACAAAAAATTGAACAGCTAAAAAATCATTTGACAGGTCAATCACCGCTGGATATTTTTCTAAAACTTTTTGATGATGAAGTTCAAGATATAGTATTGCGATTTTTTGTAAAGTAGGCTCATGATAAATAATACACACGATTTTATATTTACAAGGGAAAAACTTTTCAGTTTTATTGGCATCCTGTTTTTATTAGGCTATCATACGTTGCCCCAAGCTAATTTGTATTGGTATGTTGAAGAACGCAAAGGAGTCGATATTGTATAGAACTGCATGAGTAAAAACAAATTCAGAAATATTCAGTAAGGTCGATAAAACTGTTACATTTTCTAACTTTGCGGCCTTTTTTACATCTTCTTTTTCTTAAGGTGCTGTCTTCTTATAAAAGGTTAGCAACAACTTCGGCAAATCGTTCACTATCTTTTGCTATTCTTAGTAATAACTGTGAGTTTAGGCCAGTGCAGTCTCTCACATTTCTCAACCATGAGCCTTGTCTCCTGCCAGTTCTCTTCTACCCTCAATTATCAGTCTTAGGTATGGTTCAGCAGAAGTTCAAGAGTTGCAGGGAGAGGTTCAAGAAGAAATGAAAACTTTAAAAATAAATATAAATTTAACATTAGAAATAAAAATGCTGCTTACAACACACTGAAAAAGAGTCTTAGTAAGAGTGAAGGGTTACTCCATATAGTCTTCTCTGAAAATTATCCTTGCAAACTAGCTGAAGAAATCCAGACGTATCATTTTGGAGCAAGCCGTGAAGAAGCATTCATTTACGTTGGAGATACCGATAAGCTATTTAATTTTGTTCTATGTATTTCTGCTAGTCCAGATCATGTCCTGCAGCTATTTGGGCACACTTAATCCTGTCTTTACCTTTCTGTCGCAACAATTGACAAAAATCCAAACAGTTTATTTGTTTTCAGATAGACTCTCCATTCTTTAATACGGTAGTTAGTTATCTTTAAACTTTGATGCATTGAGTATTCCTTAACTATCTTTGTAGCATAAACGGTTTTTGTATTTAGTCAAAGTAAAACTTCTAACCGAGAAACAAGAACAACGACGAGTGGCATGGACTAAATATGTAGTTATCCTAGACAATGTTCCAGAGAATGACTGGTATAAGGTCATATTCAGCGACTAGTCAAAGTCTGGTGTTTTCGTTGATTACTCTCGCAAAAGAGTGATCGGAGCTAAACATGAAGCATTCCATAGGTACTGCTTAAAACGTACGGTTAGGTTTCCTCAAGGTGCAATAGTTTAGAGCTATATGTCAGCTGGAGGGTTAGAATGATTTCAATCCATAGACGGCACAGTTAATGTTGAAAAGTATCAGAAAATTCTTAACGCTAACTTGTTACCAATCGTTAAAAATCGATCTTGACCGCGATTTAATCTTTCAACAAGATGGTGCTTCTTACCACACATCAAAAACGACCAAAAATGGTTTGAAAATCATAATTTCAAAGTTGTTGAATGATCCTCAAGCAGTTCGGATCTTTAGTGTTATTGAATTCGAAATTATCAGCAAGTAGGGCATTATCCAATTTAGATAATTGTAATCCCCAAGTTAGAAGTATGTCAGCCAAAATTTAAGCGGCGAATAAAGCAAAGCGAGATGTTAAATCTTATTGAATTGTATTTATAAACTGCTATCTGAATATTTAGTTGTCAGCGAGTTTTGTTGAATTTTTGAAAATGGTTTTCTGCAGATCTTTTTTTACAGAAGTTAATGAGACCAAAATTCTTTCGGATCTTGTATTATTGCATTTTCAGTTTGAACTAGGTAATTTTCATAAGCAATCTTGATGGAGTCTTTGATTTTTTTACGTAAGTAAATGAATTCAGTGTGAGTGATTGAATAATTGCAGAGTTCTTCCTACTTTTCATTTTTTTGCGAATCCTTCCCTTATGTTTAATGTCGGATATGATGTCACGTGAGAACCACGGTGGAAACTTTGAATTTGAAAGTTTACATAATGGTACTGTTGGTACATCAAACACGCTATATATAAATCTATAAAATAATTCAACAGCATCATCAACGTTACTACATTCATAGAGTGGTCGCCAATCTATTAATAACAAGTTACGGTATAATTCCAAAAAATTGGCTTTTTTGAAATTATATCTGTGTGCATTAGACTGTGTAGAAATATTATTATGCTTAATATACTCCAATGTGCATATTACGGAAGGATGATAGGGATCTTCGTTGATAATAGGGACAGGACACCGACAACATTGAGCATTCGAATTTACAATAATAAGGTCAAGGATACGGTCATTACAATTTAATGTTTGGTTAATCTGAATTAAATAGTGCAAATTCATAAAATTATAAAATTCTCTTTCAATTTCACCGTGCAAATTAACATTCATAAAATTGGGCATATTAAGATCACCTATTGTGTTTGTTATGTTATGTTTTTTATAATTATGTCAACTCTCCCATCTCCATTGGTGGTTGGTAAACTTCTAAATGACATATAAACTTGAAATTTAATATAGTTATGTGGTTTAGAATACTCGTAAACTGACAAATCAAAAAATGTTAAAAAGTCAATCCTCCCCCGTCTAAATTACCTACTAAAGATTTCTTGGATCTTGAGACAGTTTGAAGGCATTTAGACTTTTAAAGGTTCATAAGACTTTTTAAAAGTAAAGACTTCAGTTAAGTTACCTTCAGAGTAACTAGTACAATTTCAGTTAAGCCTTTTCAAACTGTTGTCAAGTCTAGGCTTTTCCAGTTCTGTATTATTTAAAGTAGACATACGTATATGAGCATAAATGTATTCAGTCTTTGGTTTCGCTAAAACATTCAGCTGGTTATTTGACCAAGGTGGAAGAGGGAAACGTAAGTTATAATTGGTTCCTTTCGAATGTCGCTCTTAGGGGAAAAGAACACAAGGTTTGCTAAAAACATTTTTCTTCTTTAATATTTAGGTATTGAATATCGACATTATATATAGTAACTATATATAAAGGTGACCCAGATATAAAAGTTAACCGTTAAGTGGCATATAAAGGGATGGTAGTCGAACAAGTTTTCATTACGAAGTTTGGGCCGAAATCGAATAGTTATTTACTTGATATTTTACCAAATATCAATAGTGAGATTTCATTGAATTTCAAATCATGCTCTGTCATTTCTATTCTAATCTGTAAAAATAATCTAAATTTTGTAATATTCTAATCCCAAGAAATTCCCATTAGCTTCTCTGATTAAAATGGTTAAATACCTGACATACTATAAAAATGAAATAATTTATTATTAAGGACTTTTTACTAAAATACCGTAAAATCCCACGCCACTAACAATAACTTATATTTAACCTTGAGCAACATCTTTTTTAATTTGATTTTTTTTATATCAAAGTACATGCTATTAAGAACAAAATATACATATGAAAACTAAAATGCTACACTTCGCAAAAAGTGTTTTTAGTGTTGTACAAATTGTAATAAAATGAAAGATCAGTTTACAAATTTTAGAGTAACTTATGATTTGATGACTGCGAAAATTGCAAATCAAAGTTGTAAAATATAATAAACAATCAATGTAGGTATGCCTTATTAGTTAATTATACAACGTTAATTTAATATTTTCTTTTTGAATGATTCATATATTCAATTGTTCAAGGTAAATCTTGTTGGCGCTGTTGTTTTGTCGTTGGGAAATATGATCTCTCAACGGAAAAATATTTCATATTATTTTTACCGCGTGTATTATTTAAATTGAAAATATAAGAAATTTTTGTTGATGTGGATATATCATGTATCACCTTAATGTTTAAGACTGTACATAAACTTCTATTATTATAGCTAAAGTGTAAACAATTCCCTCTATATAAGCATAGTTGGCAGGACAAAACGTAAGCAAAACGGCAAAGAAAACCAAACTAATTATTAATTCACAAATGATCTATTATTAAATTAATTTACCAACAATAAGAATAAATTTCAAAAATATGCTTTCTTCTAATTATTAAGAAGATGTATTCCATCTTAAAAAAACATTATTATTATTATTATTATTATTATTATTATTAAGATACAATGTGTAAAGAAAATTAAAAATTCACTAAAATTTAGGAAATAACACGTTCTTATTGATACCTTAGGTAAGTATTTTAAAATAAAACTACATAAAACTACAAAACAATGTAGTTAAATTTTTGAAAATATCTAAATCCTTAAGAATGATGTAAAATGATTTTGAAATATTTAAATCTGATCTTTTTTTGATAGAAAATCAAAGATACTTCCTAAAATGATTTTAAATCAAAAATCATTATCGAACAAAAGATTTAAAATAAAATAAATTAAATCATGATTCGTTGTTACAGCTCTAAAAGTAGATGGTCTATATAAGGGTATTTATTAATCTTGGTGTCCATCCCTGAAAATAGATTTCAATACTGCAACGTCATGAAAAAATAATAGTGTTGGAACTGTAGTAATTATTATAAAAAGGTTTTTACCAGTTCAGAAAACATCTTTTCAAATCGAATATGGAGCATTAATAGGTCTTGGTACGTCTAATAATAAAAATGGAATCCCTATTATTGAGTTAAATAATTTACAAAGGGTTATAAAAATTTGCTTACCAGGAAAGTGCTCGCTCACAATTTAATTGTTTTATAAAAGAAGCTTACTTGTAAAGTGTTTTTCATCATTCATAAGAGAAATTCTAAAAGTAAATAAAATCTAAAATGATTTTAATAAGCTATTAAAACTTAAAAATTAAACTCTAATAAAAGATTTATCAAGTCTAGTAAAAAAGGTCTTACCTTATTGTTTTGGCGAAATAAACGAGTTTATGCATTGATCATTCATATATAATAGTTTCCTGTTATTTCAACAAAGTTTGTTTAAATGTTACTTTTATTTAAACGTTAATAAAGGCGTTATTTGAATTCATACGTATAGAACCCATTTTATAAATTCAATAATTATATTAATGAAAATAAAAAAAAATAATAAAGCACATAAACAAATACATTCAATAAATAAAATTTATTAATTTTGAGAATTTAAAAAAAAATTCTCAGATACAACGTTTTTTTATTTTTGAGATATTCGTTCATAATCAACAGTAATATCCCAAGTGCATTAAAATAGCCAATTAAATTTTGACGTTTTCTGTCGGAATGTTTTGCTTGGAAATTACGTGGAGTAAATCTTCTCAACAAAATTCCGTGTGCGTAGCACGAGGGATTTTGGGTGGAAAAATTTTCTAGACGTATTTCGTTAGAGCAAGGCATTTTGACAAAAAACGCCTAAATTAATTGGTTATTTTAATGTGCATTCAAAGTTAACCAAAAAAAACACTTAAATTTTAAGAAAATCGTATGTCTAGGGACTAAACTATTGACAAAAAAACTGTTTCTTGCCAAACAACCTGTTTTTTGCTTGGCAAAAAACAGGTAATAATTTAGTTCTTAGACATACGATTTTCTTAAAATTTTGGGAAAATAGTTCAAATACTATGAAACTTAAGTGATATTTTTTGGTTAACTTTGAATATACAGTTTCTCTAAAATTTAATTTTTCACGTAAAACATGTGAAATAATTTAATTAATAAACATCGTTTTCCAAAAAAAGTATGGTAAACAAGCATTTAACATTCGTAAAATATTAATTTGAAACCAAAGTTATCCATCGTTATATTATTTATGAAATAAACAGCAACACGTTTTTTGGGTACAATTGGACCGTAAGCTAAATCAATAAAGCTTTGAATTACGTGTAAAGATTTCAAACGTGTTTTGGAAACGAATAAATGTAAGGCAATCTTATTAAGATTATCCATCATTTTTAATAGCAAGTAAAACCGTTTTAATGGTTGGTCAGATGTTAAGTTTATGCAAATAAATCAAATTTTAATTATTATGGCCGCCATATTTCATTCGTCCTTTAAAATTTTATGATGTTTTTATGCATATAGTATTTTAAATCTGAAAGCCTTTTAAATAAAATTCATGCACATACAGAAACGAAACTAAAAGTATTTATTACATAGCGTTAATAAAATAGAATTATTTTTGCCAGTTTAAATGACGCAATCTTTACTCAGAAATGCAGAGAGTAACTCGACACCGCAGACAGGCAAAGGAATTCAAGCAGGCTGGCCAATACTGAAAAAATAAATGGACGCTGTATAAACCTATAGCTTGCATAAAATAAACAGACGCTGAATAAACCTATAGTTTGCAAAAGACGCTGACTGATACCATCATTTATATACACTTATATACGCAGGACGCTGGGCGCTACGCTTTTGGCCCGGACGCATGGTAGGCCTTTATAGATATATATATATATATATATATATATATATATATATATATATATATATATATATATATATATATATATATATATATATATATATATATATATATGTTACATTTTAAGTTTCCGCGGATATTATATGATACTTCACTACTTTTCCGGGTTTCACTCCGCGTATTCACTATTCGGCTCCTAGAGGAACCATGATTCCTTGTGACCTCAAAACAAATAATGAGGGAATTATATTTTATTTACCACATCATTGTATCAAGAAAGAAACTTCACTTACTACCAAGTTAAGAGTAGTTTTTGATGCCTCTTCCAAATCATCATCTAAACTTTCTCTTATTAATGATATGTTAAAAATCGGTCCTTGTATACAAGATGACATATTTTTTATACTGTTACGCTTCAGGACTCACAGTGTACACAATGTCGTTTTCACGTCAGATATTGCAAAAATGTACAGACAGATACTCGTAGTCGAAAAAGACAGAAATCTACAACGAATAGTGTGGCGTTCTGACCCGTCACATGAATTAACACACTACAAATTGAACACGATTACTTATACATCCCCAGCAAGTTTTTTAGCAACAAGGTGTCTTCAGCAACTTGCTGATGAAAATATCACTAGATACCCGGAGGCTAGTTTTTCAATAAAGCGCGATTTCTACATGGATGATTGGATCAGTGGTACACCGGACACAGAATCGGCTTTAAAGCTTATTACCGAGGTGAGGCAAATTCTAGACAATTCAGGTTTTTCACTCAGACAATGGGTTTCAAATGATACAAATATTCTTCAACATTTATCATCTCAATCTAGTGTCTTACAATATAACATTAAGGATCCTCATACACACAAAAAAATAATTAGTTGATCCAAATAGAAGACGTTTAAAGCAAGCTTATAATAAGTTCATATATAACCAAGTACATCTTAACATTCTTCTAAATAAATCTGTAGATAAAATTTTAAGGCAATGATATAACTGAACTAAATATAAGAAGTACTTAAATTTAATTGTTTAAATACATTTGGTTTAAACAGTTGCGTATTGCATTTTCAGTTACACTTTAGTATTTACACTAAAGCGTTCTATTAGTTGATATAAATTTCTGATAACTTTAAATTAACCTTCTTTAATAATTAAATGTGTGTTGCATTGCTTGAATTTACCTTTTTAAAGAATTAATGTAACATTATTATAATCTTCATGCAAGTTGAACGAATGCTTAAACTTACCTTATCAAAGAATCAAGTTTACAATTCTTATATTGTTTATTTAAGCATATTAAATATTTCAGTTTCCTTTATGGATATGCCATTTGTAGAAAATTATATAGGAAACAGGAATTTGTATGTGAAACTGTGTAATATTAAAAATTGGATTGCCAGTTGATTAATATCCAAAATGCCTTAATAAATGATTTGTAAAGAATTAAACGTTTTATCAGAAGCATAACAGTTACATTTTTAAATACATTTTTCTATTTATTGAAAAACTTCACTTCATTAAATAGATTAATAATAAGCAAATTCAAAAGTTAGAATAAACAAAGACAATTTTCACAAATTTTGTAAAATCTTCCAATCCATTCTATCCATCCGCCAATGGATAGAAACTTTACTTCCAAAAATATAACTATTAGTGCTTGTAATAAGATTTAACTGTCGGCAAATTATTCAACATTTTGATATTAAATTAATATTAATTTCAATTTTTAATATACAATTTTACATTAAAAGATACTTGTTCCTAAATAATTTCTACACATGGTACATTTGTTTGATATTATTTATGTTAATGTAATTAAAAGAAATACATAATGTAAAGATATTTTATTAAAGCATAAACTTAACAAACAATTTAACAAAAAAAAAGAGATTCTATATAAAAAGCCGCATTTTCCTTTAAATACATCCTAAAGTATTATTATTAGGTATCACTGAGGAAGGCATTTAGTAGAACCAATTAAATTTATTTAATTCAACTAAATATTTAGTTAAATAAACTAAATTTTATTTGATTTAACTAAATATATAATTGAATTAATTGGTCCAACTAAATGTTTTTCTCATTGATAATAAAACAAAACTTTGTATTGACACATATACAATTTGTCTATTAAGATCGAACTAAAGTCGTTATAAATATACATATACATTTATACATAGATAATTTGTTGTGTTGTAGAAGAAATATCGTTTAATAATATAAATATACATGTATCATGTTTAACTATAAAAGATCTCAGAAAAAAAACTGATTTAGAATCTTTAGAAATTAAAACACATTTACACATTACATATATTATACAAAATGTAGGAAAAAATATACAAAATTTCTTGTCATCGTAAAATAGCACACTCTTACAATAATACCTGATTCCAGGTGATACAGGAAAATTCTTAATGAGTCGTTTTTATTGTAATAAAATAATAATTAAAAATATCAATTTCTTTTCAATATGATCATTTCGGATACTTTTTATTTAATAAATCCTTCTTCAGTTGAAATTACATTATAATAGTTAAAAAAGTTTGTTGTTTATAAGATCAAATTATTTTAAATGTTTTAATATTTTGTGGTGGATTAAACACACCACTTGATTCTTGTTATTCCATCGCTATAAGTAACAGTTGTTATTGTTTTTATTTAAAATGAATTTATAATTATTTGATCTGAACTATAATTTTTCTAATATGTGTTCTTATTGAAAAAAGTTTTAAGTGTAACTATTAGAATGTAATTTCAACTGAAGAAGGATTTATTAAATAAAAATAATCCAAAATGATCATATTGAAAACAAATTGATATTTAATATTAACAATAAAAACGACTCATTAAGAATTTTCCTACATCACCTTTAACATATTATAAAACAAAGTCGTTATAAAAATTTAAACAAAATTTTTTATATAACTGATTCCATTTATTTCATACTAAGTAAAGTAGTAAGTTTTACAAATAAAATATTGATACTATTACATCGAGAAAAGCATCTATTAGGACCAATTAAATTTATTTAATTCAACTAAATATTTAGTTAAATAAGCTAAATTTTATTTGATTTAACTAAATATTTAGTTGAATTAATTAAATTTAATTGGGCCAACTAACTACTTTTCGCAGTGTAGCATGAAACAATAATCGTTTTATTTAAATACAGTTTAGTTCAAAGCAAAGAAAGTTTGTCTTAACTAAACAGAACATTTATTACGACGATACAGTGTGTTTCATCAAAACTATTCAACCTTTCAATCAATCGTTACGTTACTAGCATTAAATAATTGTATTTACTTAATCCAAGACTTAATTTTTTTATTGAGCTGTTTCTGAATTGCTTGATTCAAGTAGTCATGCTCTTGCTATGTAAAATATTTATTTGTATTTAGTACTACAAGAAAATATTATAAATAATAATATGCATAATAAATATGCATTTATTTGCGTATATATAAAACAGATTGTTTTGTTTGTAGTTAAATTTATTTGACTAATGCAACTTTTTCTGTGCATGATATCAATATTTAAATTTTTGAAAATATGAAATTATTCAATTCATGTCAAGCAATATGGCTGACACATGAGACCTATTCTATTGCTTAAATGACTATTTTAATCACATATTTCACAAACTAAGCACTTTGTCTAAACACTTCACTTTCACTAAAAACTTTTACACCTTTTTGTCGAGTCCCATCAAAGTCAGATCGGACGATGCAAGATTATTAATTATTCCATGGATGCAGGAGTGAAAACACGCTTCATCTACAAACGCATCTAGTGTATGCTTCGAACGACGCGTGTCATAATGATCACGTGATTGGCCAATTTCAACAATGATATGACTGAAACGATTTGATAGTTGCTTTGGAACAATCCTTTGAAAATGATTGGCTTTTTGTAATGTTAATTTAATTATTGGTATATATTGCAGCAATGCAATAGATTAGTTAACATAATATTTCCAAAAGAATTAATTTTCCCTCTTTATAAATAGTTCAGTTAACTGTATAAACTTTAATTTAACATCTGCAATATTCAACTTAAGCCTACTTTTTAAACAAATATAAAACTTGAAATAAATAAAACAGTTTTATTAATTTACATTTACCATATTTAAAATAATCAAATATTTATTTAAAACAATAATTTGTCTTTAAACAAATACATAAGATTAAATTAACGATTCTTTTTTTTGTGTGTAGTTGCAATAAAACACTAGGGGTGTTATTTTACTCACGATTATTTTAGATTTATCTCCAACACTCAAGAGCAGACTCAAGTTACTAAAAATTTGTTCTATCAATTATAGCTCAAATATTTGATCCGCTTGGTTTGTTGGGTCCTGCCATAGTGACCGCTAAAATCATTCTTCAGAGCTTGTGGCAGAGAAAAATAGATTGGGATACGCCCATCACCGGCGATATCCAACGTAAGTGGTCGCAGTTCTATAATAATCTATATGCTTTAAATAACCTTAATTTCCACGCCATTTATTTCTGAAAGACGTTTCTTATAGAGAAATTCACTGCTTTTGTGATGCATCACAATTTGCTTATGGTGCTTGTATATATCCCAAATCAACAAATAATTTTGGTAAAACACAAATTGGATTAATTTGTTCCAAATCACGCGTAGCTCCATTAAAAACCATTACGGTGCCACGTTTGGAATTTTGCGGAGCATTATTAGCCGCTCAGCTATCAAAATGAGTAGTTTCAGCTCTTAACACAAATGTAAATAACATTTTCTTCTGGTGCGATTCAAGCATAGTGCTTTCATGGATATCATCTGCTCCTGTTCGTTTTAAAACTTTCGTGTCCAATAGGATTTCACAAATTCAGTCTATTACGGAGATTTCGCAATGGAAATATGTGCCTGCAGATCTCGTATCACGTGGAGTAAATCCTCTCGATATGAAGCAGTCATCACTTTGATGGGATCGTCCGTCTTTTTTAAATTACAATGAAAATTTCTCGCCTTCTCTCCCTAATTTGAAAAATGTAGAAATACCTGAAATGAATCAAATAAAACAAGTTTCATTAAGTTGTACAACTATAGAATGTCAAACCCAAATTTTAGAACGTTTTTCTTTCTTTACAAGGCTATTACACGTAATATCATATTTGCGTCGTTTTATACATAACTGTAGGAGTTACTTCAATGGGCACCTGCAAAATGGTGAAATTGACTCTAGTATTGAACTCACTGTAAAATCGTTCAATTACAAGAATTTTCTTCGGAACTAAAACTTTTAAACAAATCACAATGTGTACCTAAGTCTAGCAGGCTTTACAATCTGCATCCATTTCTCGATAATTCAGGCATCATACGTGTTGGTGGTAGACTAAACCAATCACAGCTAGGTTACAATTCAAAGTATCCCATGTTGATACCATCAAAACATCGCTTAACCACTTTAATTATTCGACAAGAACACTTAAGGAACTCACATGCTGGCTGTCAAACAGTTTTAAGCAGTATTCGATCGAGGTTTTGGCCACTTAATGGTAGACACGCTGTCAAACGTGTTTTGTGCAACTGCATTATTTGCTTTCGAGCTAAGCCTGTCCATCTAAATCAAATAATGGGCCAATGGCCTTCTGATCGTATAACACCATCTCGACCATTTACCGTTTGTGGAGTTGACTGCTGGTCCATTCCAAATAAAAAATAGTAAACTCAGGAACAGAAAAATGATTAAGGCTTATATTTTCATTTTATATATATTTTTCGACAAAAGCTGTGCATTTAGAGCCAGTTGGAGATTTAACTTCTGAAAGTTTTCTTAACACATTTTATTTCACGACGAGGCATGTACGGTCATATATACTCTGACAATGTTGGTAACTTTATAGGTGTACAAATTCAAAAACTATTTGTTAGGATCAAGAATCACATGATATTTTATCCCTCCTCGGTCACCTTACTTTGGGGGACTGTGGTAAAGTGCTGTTCGCTCTCTAGAATCTCACATAAAACGTGTCATTCATAACATACATTTGACATTTGAAGAATTTTATACATTTTTAGCACAAATAGAATGCATACTAAATTCGCGACCTATGTATTCACTCACGGAGGATCTAGAAGACATGGAGCCTCTAACACCAGGCCATTATTTAATTGGGACTTCTTTAAACTCGTTTCCCGAAGAACAAGTTCCTGATACTAGAAGCACGCAAGTTTCAAGATATAAACATCTTCGGCTTTTAATACAACAATTCTGGGAGAAGTGGTCCAAAAACTATATGAACACACTTCAGCAACACACTAAGTGGCAGTTTGCAAACGTTCCTAAAAAACTGCTGGGTTCTTTAGTAATTGTACGTGAAGAAAATATACCTCCTATGTGTTGGAAGCTTGGACGTATAATAGATGTTCACCCAGGAAGTGACGGTATAGTGAAAGTTGTGACTTTAAGAATTCCCAACGTTGAGGTGAAAAGAGCAGTGAATAAAATAAGTGTATTGCCAATTGAATCTGGTACAGAACGTTAATATTTAATGCTCATTCAATTAGCTATTATTATTTTTGTCAATTATGAATTATCATTAATGTATTTTTCATTTTAATATTAATTGAAAGCCCCAGTCTTTCAAAGGGGGCAGCTATGTTTGGACTTAGTTGACTACAGCATGCATGCCATAATGTTGTAAGATAATCAAAGTTGGTAAAAAACAATATATAAAAAAAAACAACAAAAAGATTGTAACAAAATAAATTTATGTAATTGACATATTGTAATTTCACATAAAAAATAAAGCAGATTCCAAGAATTTGTACATTAAATCACATTGTTTAATTGTTAATCACATATGGTCCTATCGAAGGTAAACGCATTATAATCACAAAAATAGTGGGACAGCGGTTCGTGCAGGAGAAGATACCAAAGCCCATACAGTCGTAAAATCTTTAATTATTATTAAAGATTTGCTAAATTAATGGCTAATATTTCATATTTAAATCAAAAACAGGATTCTAGAAAATGTAAATGTGTAAAATAAAATGTTGTAATATATCCCTAATTAACATGCCCTACCACGTTGGGACGCCAAAATGTTGAATTATTTGATTATACAATCAAACCAACTATTATCATTAGATTAATAATGATGAAAAAGCATGATTATCAATAAAAACAAACCATTACACAAAGTAAGACTAATACTCTGATATCCCCTGTATATTAAAAATTATGAAATAATAAAAAAAACAATGTTGGGCGCCAGCTAAGCTTATCTTAGCACGAGACTGATACTCACAGGGTCTTTTAAAATTATCGAGGTTCAAAAATACGCAACTCTGCAACACCTCAAAATTCAGAAATAAATTTTAATCAAATACCAAATGAAACAAAGAGATTCGTATATGGTGCAGTTTCGTTTTACAAAATATCTGCCTTGCCTTTACATGAATTTTAATGGAGTAAATATTATAACAAAATAATTATCTATGGTTACTGTTTATTGCGGCTAAAAGAATGTTCAAATTTTGATTGCAAATGTTCACAATTTATTTCTTACCGCCACCAAAAGCGCTGAACTGTTGTAATCACGTTCCCCCATGCGGTTGCTGTTGGATGCAGGTAGATGATTGACTCCTTTCCCCTGGGTGTCGAGATGCACGCCAAAGATGTTGAACGAGAAGCTAATAATCCAATAGTAAGTGTACTTGGATAAACTGTTTTTATAAAACTGTGTTTTTATTATTTTATAAATAATTCTTTTCTTTTGTTTCAGGTAGGAACAATAATTACTTCTCAGGATTTTATATTTCTTGATGTAAATAATGCACTACTGTTAGAACCAAATTAACTTTTATTATACACACATTTGTAAATGACCTTTTTACAATTTTCAAAACAATAAATTTCTTAAACCTGTGTGATTTTTCTTAACTTGAGCATACAAAAAAAAAAATGTCCAACATAATCAGTTTTTGATTATTTTAAAAAATATATCCCCGGAACCTTTTCCTTTAAAACAAAAAAACAAACAACTCCGCACTTTATCTTTCTTCAAACACTTTCCTTTAAACAATAAACTGAATATCCTTCTTGCTATCTTCACTAATAATTTTCCTTTTTAATTAACTATTTTTACTACAATAATCTCCTTTACATACTTTAAAATCATAATTTATACTTTTTCATTTATTTAACGATAGAAAATACATTTTCAAATGCATGGCTGCACTAGTGTACCCTCCTTGCTGTACATCTGCAGACCAGTACCGCTCGAAAACAACTGCCTAACAATTTTATTTATTTCTAGGTAAAGGCACTCTTTTAAATTCTTAACAATTCTAAACACATTTTTCCTTAACATAAAATATCATCATCAAATCCACTTTTATACGAATTTCTTATTAAATTTAGCATTAATTACTTTAAAACAAATGTCCTGCAGAGCTTAGTATTTTCTTTATCAACAAAGTGATAATATTTTAAACAAAAATAAAAGTTTCTTGCTTAAATAGCTTAGCCTTATTCACCTTTAAATTCGAAACATGTATTTAAATAAAATTTATGCGTTATACGAGGACCGTTCAATAAATAATTGGCACTCAAAATATTTTCTTACTTTATGTAGCTAGAAACGAAATTACTCGCTGCAATTAATTTAAAATAAAGCAATATGATACAGTTTGATTATATAATGTTCATTAATTTTGACTAAATCCCATTTACGACAAAATAATACAACAGTATGTTGTATTAAAGTTTATTAAAATTAAAATTGTCCACCACAGTTCAAGTTCATACTTTTCTGTCAGTAGAAAAGCTTCATTGCTGAGGTCTTCTGTAATAGGCACGACTAGTAACTAATCCACAATGACAGAGGGACAAAGTATTACCACCTGGTGTCATCTATATTATATTTAATCTATGACAGCGTCTAACCACCATGTGCTAGTTTTGTAATGCTGATTGAATATTATCAATAAATCTAATTATTATAGAAGAGATTATTAGTGTGCTTTTAATGCAAGTGATCTTAAAAATTTACATACAATTTAAAAGTGGCTATTAGGGTTTTTAAGAACAAATGATTTAGTTGGTTACTGGAGGACAAACTGTTTGATTGTTGACTGTTTCAAAATTGTTGGACTTTTTAGAAATCCGTTTTGTACATCAGTAATTTAAACATCCAAGTTTTACATTAACCTAGATTTTATGTAACATTAAATATGATTTATGGCAGCAGTTATTATATTTGTTCTAGAAGTACTATCTAGTTTGACATCATATATAAATTATTAATTTCTATTTAAATATAACATACAATTATTGCACAGCATTCTCAAGGATATTGTTATTAGTTAATTAGATATTTATTAATAAATGTAATATAATTTATTTCCCCCTTCTATGTAAATGACACTTTACAGGTCTTTATGCAGCTAAGTAAATGTGTAATTACAGCCACAGCCCCGTAAAACTTCACGGGCTTCTAAAAGAAACCTGTAAAGTTTTACAATGCTCATCAACAAAAAGCTATGGCAACCAGTGTGTTGCTTAACCACAACACCATGGCAACACCTAGCTATAAATTGTACTACCGCCTTTGATGAAGGTTGAAATAAAAGTTTGTACGCGACACGCTTTGCAATTAATCGTTACTGGGCTCGCTGGATTATGGAGGCTCGCTCCTTCGTCGCTTGCCCCACAAATTTTCCAGCTCACCCGTAAAGATTAATTTACAAAGCTTGGCACGCAAATAACTATTATGTACACATAGCATTTTTAAGTAGTTAAATAGAATCTTTCAAACACATACCATGGATCGTTTAATTGTAAATTACATCATAATGAAATTAAATAAAACGTGCTTCAAGCTACTAATAGCTGCAATTGCTCCGAGGTTTTTAGTGAGCATGTGTTAACTACAAATATTACATATTACAGTATAAGGGTTTCTTACCACTATAAATGAGTATTACAACTACAAGTATTACCCACAAATGGTTACTCACCAATATGAGTGAGCATGTGTTTTTGCGTGCATTTATAACTACAAATATTACACTCAAATGGTTTCTCACCAGTATGAGTGAGCATATGCTTTTGCAAACTTGCTTTTCGCGTGCATTTATAACTGCAGATATTACACCAAAATGGTTTCTCACCACTATGAGTGAGCATGTGCTTTTGTAAACTTCCTTTTTCTGAGCATTTATAACTGCAAATATTACACTCAAATGGTTTCTCGCCAGTATGAGTGAGCATATGCTTTTTCAAACTTGCTTTTTGCGTGAATTTATAACTACAAATATTACACTCAAATGGTTTCTCACCACTATGAGTGAGCATGTGCTTTTGCAAACTTCCTTTTTCTGAGCATTTATAACTGCAAATATTACACCCAAATGGTTTCTCACCAGTATGACTGCGCATATGCTTTTGCAAACTTGCTTTTTGCGTGCATTTATAACTACAAATATTACACTCAAATGGTTTCTCACCAGTATGAGTGAGCATATGCCTTTGCAAACTTGCTTTTTGCGTGAATTTATAACTACAAATATTACACTCAAATGGTTTCTCACCAGTATGAGTGAGCATATGCTTTTGCAAACTTGCTTTTCGCGTGCATTTATAACTGCAAATATTACACTCAAATGGTTTCTCGCCAGTATGAGTGAGCATATGCTTTTTCAAACTTGCTTTTTGCGTGAATTTATAACTGCAAATACCACACTCAAATGGTTTCTCGCCAGTATACTTAAATGGTTTCTCGCCAGTATGAGTGAGCATATGCTTTTGCAAACTTGCTTTTTGCGTGAATTTATAACTACAAATATTACACTTAAATGGTTTCTCACCACTATGAGTGAGCATGTGCTGTTGCAAACTTCCTTTTACTGAGCATTTATAACTGCAAATATTACACTCAAATGGTTTCTCACCAGTATGAGTGAGCATATGCTTTTGCAAACTTGGTTTTTGCGTGCATTTATAACTACAAATATTACACTCAAATGGCTTCTCACCAGTATGAGTAAGCAAATGCTTTTGCAAACTTGCTTTTTGCGTGCATTTATAACTACAAATATTACACTCAAATGGTTTCTCACCAGTATGAGTAAGCATATGCTTTTGCAAACTTGCTTTTCGCGTGCATTTATAACTGCAAATATTACACTTAAATGGTTTCTCGCCACTATGAGTGAGCATGTGCTTTTGCAAACTTCCTTTTACTGAGAATTTATAACTGCAAATATTACACTCAATTGGTTTCTCACCAGTATGAGTGAGCATATGCCTTTGCAAAGTTGCTTTTTGCGTGCATTTATAACTACAAATATTACACTCAAATGGTTTCTCACCAGTATGAGTGAGCATATGCTTTTGCAAACTTGCTTTTCGCGTGCATTTATAACTGCAAATATTACACTCAAATGGTTTCTCACCATTATGGATGTGCATGTGAATTTGTAAATTCTCTTCGCGTGAGCATTTATAATTACATAAATTACATTCAAATGATTGTGGCATATTTCTTTTGAATAATCGACGATAATTATATGTTTACATATGGTTGTTTAGTAGCAGAAACAAGCAAGGATTTTGAAATTTAACTTCTAAAAGAAAATTTCAGGTACATGTTCATACATTCAAACTTTAGGGTGGTGTCGCTTAGTAATTGTTGTTGCCGCTAACAGCCTTGCCATCAACTACAGATTAACAATTAATCTTACATGCATTTTTTATATTAATTTTTCTTCTTGTTTTTATTTTATGTTTATGTTATTTGTTACTTAGCGTAACAAAACTACTGTAGGCGTCTTATGCTAATGTGCTGTTGAATGGTTACCGAGTTGAAAACACTTGCAAGCACTTCCTTAAAAAACTGCAACAGTGCTGCTATACAGCGTTTCCATGCAAAAGATGTTGGACACCTTTATTGATTGTATTAATAGGTGTTGCAGCAGCATTGACTAGTAAGAACTCTGAGCTAAAATATATTGTAACATTCACAAAAGGACTTAATTCATTGAGATAACTAAATTGTTTCTAACCTTTCCATAAAAACACACAATTACTACTGATCCAGTTGTATTGTACTTAATACTGTTACTGTATGTCATAGATTAATAATAATTATAATATAACAAGACGTGTTTTGCGTAAGTACAGAGTTGCCAACAGTAAAAATTCAATTTCTACTAAAACACCAAATGAAATCTACTAGAATTTTACCAACTTCTCAAGATTTATCTTCAAAGGCGGGAATATAATTTTAAAGATACCAATAAAAGTCAAAATATTAAGAACAATTTTATTCACTAAAGAAATAATATGATAACATAAGTTTCTTTTTTACATGGAAACAAAAAACAAATTTAATTACATTAAGAAAGAAAATACAGCGTGATTAACATTGACTGAATCTGTAAAAAGATACCACTTACCTAAATAAAATTTTAAATTCGCACAATTGTATGAATTCACTTGTTAGAGGCGCAAATTAACTAATTTTGTATGTTTTTTTTTTACATAAACTTAATGACGATCTTTCAGCAACTCAGAACTAAAGACAAATGACGTCAACTTCGCGCTCGAATTATTTTATAAGCTTTTTTTCGATGTTATTCCCCTAAATGCAATGAGAACATTTAAAAAAATCCACTCATTCTGTAATTTTAAATTCAATTTTTCACCGCGTTTTCGAAAGAAGCAGTAGAGTAGATTTCTTACTTACCATGATTTCAATTCTCACCAACAGAGGTCAGTGCTAAAAATATTATACTAGAGTCACTCTATATTACTTATAAGAGTTGGGCCAACGCGGGAATTGATGCTGATTGGTTGGATCCATTTGCACTAATGCCAATTTAAAAACACGAAATTTGACAGAATTATGTAATTTAGGAGAGCTCTTTTCACTTCCTCATAAATTTGTGCGGAAGCTAATTGCTATGGTTACAATTGTATCTGTGACAATTAACCGCCAAATAAAGTTACATGGAGGTGAAAACATCGCCCTTAATTTGACAAATAAACTGATGTTTAGTAAATCGAAGAATTTTTATGTATTTCTCTTTAAGTTTTTAATAAATATTAATTGTAATTGAAGGGTTGATGTCAAAAACAACATTTGTCAAAAAAAAACTACAACCTTTAAGAGAACCAAAAACTAACTGTAAGGTCAAAATTTCTGTTATTTGTAACTATGTGCAGTTTATGAAACATTCTCATAAACATAATCCAAAAATCTGTGGTTTTTGACGAAAACGAATTTGTTATTTTTTTTTATTAAACATAAGATACATATATTTTAATTAAAAAATTAGAATACATCGGTCTGCCAGATTTAAAAAAATTTAAAAAAAGATTCATATCTCTAGCATGAAAGAAAAAATCTTCGTAAGCACTGCTGTTATCGTCCTCAACAATGTCACCTGGGTCTTCATTAGTCTCCAGAATATCATAAAAACCACGGTGTTTTCGATCGGATAATACTTCACAAAGAGCTTGAAGATCTTTCAGCTTTGCATGATTGATCTCAATAGGACCCTGGTACATAGGTACAAGTTGTAATTCACTAGTAAAATGGAGTCTTGCTTCTGATTGTGCATTGCCTCCACGTTCCAGAATACCTATCTCTTACTTCTATTTATTTATTTATTTAACACAAAAATGCTATTGCATGAATGTATGCGATACATTCGCGAAGACTTTAGTGGAATAGGTGGTCGAGGATTCTTTACAAAAAACTAATCAGTCCACAATTTAAAGTTAAAAATATCTTTCTTAGTCGGCCCATTTGATAAAATGTGTAAAATATGTTACCGAGTAATAACTCTGAAATAAAACAATTTAATAAAAGCAAAATATTTTCACTTTTTAAATTATTATTATGGAAATAATTAAAACGGAAATTGACTTACTAGAGTACAAGAGACATTAACAGTTTTTTGTTGTAGCTGAGAGTAGTTTCTTCTTTTCTCAATTTTGCAGATAAAATATAAATATATTACTCTATTTAAGAAATTTATTATATTAATCAATTCAAATGAGCAATTTAATTTAATCAATTCATTATGGTAAATTATAATGAAATAAATGTCAGGTTATGAAACATTTGACATTTGCCAAGTAAACATAACCAATAATTCTTTCAACGTATATTTTTGGATCCATAATGGCGGTTTGACATTCGCGTTGGCTCAACTCTTATAAGTAATATAGAGTGACTATATTATACCATAGATAATATAATAATATACTACGTATATAGAATGCAAACTCCAAGCATTGTTCGATGAATAACTCGTGCGCCATCTGTATTTTTGGGGCTAAGTATCTTAAATGCATTTTACCTGTACGGTTTCATCTTTAAGAATTTAAATTATTTTATCCTTTTGGCTTAGAAAGAAATCCAAGTAATTATTTAAATTAATTTATTCTTACATCGTAACAAATACCTACATTTTTCTTGATTGGTTAAATAGTTCAGATTGTATTTACAATTTCTACTACATTTGCCTTGTTATTGTTGTTTAAACCAACTATCTTGCAAACAATGCTATTTTTTAAACTAGCTTTATGACTACAAGAAAATGTACCTGATTTTTTTACAAAACGTATAATAAATTGTCTATTGATTGTTTGTTTTAACTTGTTAACTTTCTGATATAACTTTTTTTGCTTTTGGACACTGTTTTGTTTTTGGTTGGCCTGACTAAAATTTGAAATTGTATCCTCGGAACATGCGGTGTCTTCGAAATTGATGTATGGCTTTCCAGCAATACTTTATAACATCTCTAAATTCTTCCTGCGCTACAATAATAAAATTGTAATTCATTTATTTAAAGAAATTCGACGAAACATTTACTCGGTCTGCTTTACAAGTTATCAGCAGGCCAGTTGCATCGGGTCTTGGCTTTAGTAATGGAGATGGTCATGGTAGACCCATAGATAATGTAGTAATGCGGTCTACCATGACCATCTCCATTAATAAAGCCAAGACCCGATGCAACTGGCCATGGACCTATTATACCTACAGCTTGCTCTATAACTTAGTGACAAACCGTATCAATGCTGTTTACATAATATCTGTACAGTGTAATTGAAATAAAAGGTTAAACGACTAGCGCATTTTCAGCGCTTGCGTATTGTTGATTGCATTTGAAATGATTATTTTAATTTGCTTTTGCAATATAGTACGCATATTACATTTTAATTTAATAGCACTGTATAATACAATCACGTGGGCTGTATCCTATAAATTCAGTTTTTTGTTTTAAAATTGAAACTGACATTTCTCAAAAAATGAAATACTCCAAAATATAATTGTGCCGTTTTAAGTTTTCGCTACAAAATTTATTTGCCATCGATTTTTAAATTCTACAAAGGACCTGACGACAATCTTTAAATGGAAGAACTTTTGTCAACACTCTTACATTGAAAAACTAATTGAGAAGAAAATTAACAATTACCGTATTTGTGATAGGTATAACTAGCACCGGAAAATTAGTTAATAATGCCTGTTCTAAAGGTAAGGTATTTAATGCTGATAACTTGTAAAGCAGACCGAGTAAATGTTTCGTCGAATTTCTTTAAATAAGTTAATTACAATTTTATTATTGTAGTTCAGGAAGAATTTAGAGATGTTATAAAGTATTACTGGAAAGCCATACATCAATTTCGAAGACACCGCATGTTCCTAGGATACAATTTCAAATTTTAAGTCAGGCCAACCAAAAACAAAACTGTGTCCAAAAGCAAAAAAAGTTATATCAGAAAGTTAACAAGTTAAAACAAACAATCAATAGACAATTTATTATACGTTTTGTAAAAAAAATCAGGTACATTTTCTTGTAGTCATAAAGCTAGTTTAAAAGATAGCATTGTTTGCAAGATAGTTGGTTTAAACAACAATAATAAGACAAATGTAGTAGAAATTGTAAATGCAATCTGAACTATTGAACCAATCAAGAAAATGTAGGTAATTGTTACGATGTAAGAATAAATTAATTTAAATAATTACTTGGATTTCTTTCTAAGCCAAAAGGAAAAAATAATTTAAATTCTTAAAGATGAAACCGTACAGGTAAAATGCATTTAAGATACTTAGCCCCAAAAATACAGATGGCGCACAAATTATTCATCGAACAATGCTTGGAGTTTGCATTCTATATACGTAGTATATTATTATATTATCTATGGGTAGACCGCATTACAGGTGCCATCTGTATTTTTGGTGCTAAGTTCATAAAATTTTGATTGTATTCAGTTTGCATTCTATATACGTAGTATATTATTATATTATCTATGTATTATACCTACCAACCTACCAAAAAATTAATTGTAAAATACTTTATTTGGGAACATTTGTCATATTTAACAAAAGAGTAAAAATTATTTTAGAATTGAAAAAATCCACTAAGTTTCTACTAAATAATTTAGACAGTCTACCAGATTTTCTACTATCTACTAGATTTAAAATTAAGCCACTAAATCAGAACCTCAATCTACCAGATTTAGTAGAAAATCTACTAAGTTGGCAACACTGCGTAAGTAGCTTGGGAAGAAGGGTCAGGGTCACCCACTAAAATATATGTACTGGAAATACATGTATGAAACAATGGAAAGTGCGCTAACGCTTTGTCTGCCAGACTAGAGAGAGAGAGAGCCACTGAAGACACGGCCTACTAGATTCATACAAGCTTCGCTTATACGGGGTGTCTCATAGCCTCTACACCAGACTTTACCAGCGCAGTTCTGTTGGTATGTGGAACAAAAAATCTTAATAATTTTAATCGACGTTTTTATAAAAATGTGTATAAAATTATAACGCGCACATGGTGATATTGATATTGTAACGGTTAATTCCGTTTCAGGTTGTATATATAATAATAATAATATATTTATTTCATATTAAATACAGAATCTCAAGGAGGGAATTCAACATAGTTGTTCTTCCATTCCCCCCTTGTAAATTATTTGAAACATAATTAATTATAATTTGTGATATATAGAATTTGCGAAAAGAAAAAAGATAAACGACCAATATTACTAAACAATTTAAATTAATCGATGTTCACTAGCCAGACTGTTTACGATTTGGGGTATCAATGACGATTTGATGTGAATTGTTCTGTTAAGGCTTTTTTGAATTTCTTGACTGATAATGCCTTGAAAGAAGAAGGTACGTCATTGTAAATTTTTGAAACATTGTAACTAAATGAGCGCTCGTAGAATGTAGTACTGTGCTTGGGTATAGTCAACAGACCCCTATGTCGCACATTTATATTGTGTACATCTGTTCTATACCTTATCTTATTGTATAAATAGGGTGGCTGCCTGTTAATTATTATATTATGGTAGAATACTGCTGTCCGTACGTAACGTCGTTGTTTCATATCTAGCCAACCCGTTTCTAGCAATTTTGAAGATATATGAGCAAACTTAGGAATTCCATAAATAAAACGTAAACAAGAGTTTTGGACACGTTGTATACGCTGTGATGTTTCGAAGTCAAGGCAAGGGCCATATACCGATATACAATAATTGAAGTGTGATAATACAAGGGATTCGCTTAGTAAGATTTTTGCGTCTCTGCTTAAGTAGTCTTTATGCGGATAAAGGAGTTTTAAATTATATTAAGCTTTTTGTATATACTTATTGATTTGTTTTTTAAATCTGAACGTTTTATCAAGAACGAACCCTAAATTCTTAGCATTTTCAACTATCGGAATATTAACATTTCCAATTTCTATGGGTGTTAGTTGATAATTATTAACCGGTTTACCGAAAAGTAAAATACAAGACTTAGTTGGATTTAATATTAGTGCATGATTAGCAGAAAATTCATTTATAGCTTTCAGATCATTATTTAATGTATCAACTGCATCTTTAATGTGATTTGGACTAAATGAGTAATACAATTGTGTATCATCTGCGTACATGTGAACATTACAGGCCTCCACACAATCACAAAGACCTCTGGTATACAAGGTAAACAGCAGAGGACCTAATATGGATCCTTGCGGTACCCCTCTGATAACATCAATAGACATAGAGACATCATTAGATGTCTTAACTCGTTGAGTCCTGTTACAAAGATAATTTTGAATCAGACCGACTGCATTATTACAAAAACTCATATAGTGCAGTATATTAATCAATAATTCATGATTAATTGTATCAAACGCCTTGCTGAAGTCTAGCAGGGCCAGCAACGTACATTTCCCTTCATCTTGAGCTTTGAGAATATCATCTGTTATCTTCAGCAAAGCGGTTGTACAACTGTATGCAGGTCGAAATCCTGACTGGCTAGATGGTAGCAAACTATTATGGGCTAAATATTCTCTAACTTGCGAATTGATTATTTTTTCCTAGATCTTTGAGAGTGTTGGTAAAATGCTAATAGGTCTGTAATCCTTATACTCTTCAGGCTGCTCGATTTTTGCTATTGGTGTTATTTGACAACCCACAAGGAAGGACTTATCTCAACTTTCCGCTATTTGTTGACTGGATTTGACTGGACTATTAGCGAATAATGGAACATTGTTACCAAACCGCTATAACGACTTTTAATAAATAGAACTTTCTCATGTACGATTCCACCTTATGTCACCAGATAATATCTGCCACTACCACTTAACTCAATCGCTTATGTTATAGCATTCATCAAACAAATGCGCTTTTAATTTTAGAATCAAAATGATAATAACCAAACTAATCTCTTTAATACCATAATGTTAAGATTTAGATTTCTACTAGAGGAGATGTTCGACTTATCTGTATTAGATACAAAAATAGTACTTATTCAATAGGTAACAGCAGACCCAATACCAAAAAACCTTTATTTCCTTATCTAATTTTTTAACACCATAGCGTGTACAGCAACAAGAACGGTTATTACCATCTAGACCGCAACATATAAAAATATAGAGTTGCTGATATTTAATCATTGACCACATAACAATACTTGTGATCTCATAAGCACTAAAAAGTTTTCTAACACTGTTTTCCTGTTTGTTTGTATGTTTTAAAACATACTGATTCCATTTTAAAAAAATCCTGATGACTTCATATCCGGTACCAGCAAAAGTTCCAAGATGGGTTCTAATACTGATTTCGTAAACTAGAGGTCGAATTATGCAAAGTTCTTTTAATTTCATTGCTGTAGCCAGAAGCCAGTTCAAATGATTGAGTGTAGACTGTTAAACAGGACAGAACCCGTTAAGTGGTTCTAGCTCCGCTATTATGCATTTTAGGCCTGTATTACCTTAATACTTTTGTATTCAGAATCACATTTGCTATCGCCTTTCATATTTAAAATCTTCTAGTTCCATTTAAAAAAATCTCGATGACGCCATATCCGGTACCAGCAAAAGTTCCAAGATGGGTTCTAACACTGATTTCGTAAACTAGAGGTCGAATTATGCAGTTTTTTAATTTCAATGCTTTAGCCAGAAGTCAGTCCAAATAATTGAGTGTAGATTGTTAAACAGGACAGAACCCGTTAAGTGGCTCTAGCTCCGTTATAATGCATTTTAGACCTATATTACCTTAATACTTTTGTATTCAGAATCACATTTGCTATCGATTTTCATATTTAAAACCTAATAGTACCATTTAAAAAAATCTCGATGACGTCATATCCGGTACCAGCAAAAGTTCCAAGATGGGTTCTAACACTGATTTCATAGACTAGAGGTCAAATTATGCAAAGTTATTTTAATTTCATTGCTGTAGCCCGAAGCCAGTCCGAATGATTGAGTGTAGACTGTTAAACAGGACACCCCGTATATCAAAGTTTTTTCTGTCCTCTTATGTCAAATATATAACCTCTACACCGCTACTGCATATGTAGGTATAGCTGTATAATTATTTATTTCAATAAATAGTTATATATGGTACAAGTGAGTTAAGAAAGACATTATCCACGAACGAACCGTACAACGTTTTATCCAACACCTCATTATTTAAGTTCAAATTCAATGAATAAGTGGAGCGTTTAAAATAATCTATTAATGTCTTAACTAATAATCTTGATATTTTACACAACACTTTGGACATATTGAAGTAAACAAATAATAGAAACAGTGAAGATCATCAAACACAGAAAATAAAAAATTAATTATTCGATATACCGACCCTTCTGAACCCAGGTAAACCAATGATACTGAGTTGTAGAGGATAACTCAGAGAACAATAATCCCAAAAAGAAAATCGCGCTGATCGCCGGTGATTAATAAGAAAAACAATGATAAAATCGCTATTTTGAGGTTAGAATGTTATGATTTTAGCTTACAGTTAGTAAAAAAGTTGTCTGTATTTACGTGAAAATGGCGTAAAAATGGTGTTTATGTCATATGACAAGAAGATTTTATAATTTTCACCTGTTTTTAAGACGTCTTTCCAACGAAAACCCGTAGCGCCTGGTATTTCCGTATGTATGCATGTACACGATAGGGGTCGGTATAGCGAATAATTACCAATAAAAAATATCAAACTATCGTAAACCAAACTCAGAAAGCACACCTGAAATAAATTTGACAATACAGCGTGTCGCATACACAGGTGTACCAACCTGTTTTTCTGTTGAAATGAATGCGTATTTTCTCATTAAATTAACAAATTAGGTTTTGTTTTAAAAACCTATTTGTATTTATTCTATAAATAAATATATTACTAAATATATGAAAATTAAATTTTATTATTTTCGATAAAGCAAATAATCTTTCTTCAAAAAATTCAATTTTGAACATTAGTATTTGCACAGTTGGTTGTACTCTTCTTGCTTCTCAGAATCGATTATGTACGCCGCGTAAGTTTGAACTTTAGAACCTCGCAATTATAAACGGTAGTCATGGAAAACTCCGTTTGCGGGGGGCTTCAATTTTGATGACGTCACATCACGAATCGTGTTCCAACAACTAAACAACCTGATCCATCGCTAAAATTTGTCTTTAGTTGTTCGATGATTCATCACAAGTGAGTAAAAATGGCTGCCCGCATAAATTACATAAATTCCTTTCGAACTTGCATGCACAAATGTTCATACCTTGGTTCATACTCATTCTATATTTCCTTTTTGTCTGTGGTGGCCTTGGGCTTATCTACCGAACTTTCTCAGGCCGACCATGAACCAAAAAATAAGTTAAAAAAGTTCTACCGCCGCCCTTTAAGCTAATAATGAATGGAATGTGTGGCAAACTAAACTACTTATTTAATTCTTGGAGCTAGGTATGTAAGACCTTTGTAATACTCGTATATTTACATACATCATATCTTGTTTTAGAATGTTAGAAGTTAACTTAAATAAAACCATATATTATGTCGTAACTGTCCAATCTTAGGTCACATGATTCCTTGTGATCTCAAAACAAATAATGAGGGCATTATATTTTATTTACCACATCATTGTATCAAGAAAGAAACTTCACTTACTACCAAGTTAAGAGTAGTTTTTGGTGCCTCTTCCAAATCATCATCTAGACTTTCTCTTATTAATGATGTGTTAAAAACCGGTCCTTGTATACAAGATGACATATCTATATACATATGTATATAGATACATGTTTTTTTCTATACTGTTACGCTTGAGGACTCACAGTGTACACAATGTCGTTTTCACGTCAGATATTGCAAAAATGTACAGACAGATACTCGTAGACGAAAAAAACAGAAATCTACAACGAATAGTGTGGCGTTCTGACCCGTCACATGAATTAACACACTACAAATTGAACACGATTACTTATGGTACATCCCCAGCAAGTTTTTTAGCAACAAGGTGTCTTCAGCAACTTGCTGATGAAAATATCATTAGATACCCTAATAGGAGGCTAGCTTTTCAAAATAAAGCGCGATTTCTACATGGATGATTGGACCAGTGGTGCCCCGCAGGGCCGGCGTCAGTTTTTGCGGGGCCGGGCTCAAAAATGCACTTGACCTAAAACAACTTCTAAATAAATTATTTATTATAAACTTCTGTTTTACATAGTACAATAGGAGCATAGAGTATCATTACAGTTATTTCCGAAATACGCGAACCCGGGCATGGGCGTAGTTTTTGAAGAACGAGCGACGAGGAGCGAGTGATTTATTTGCGAGAATGCGTCGAAGATGACTTTGCGGATCGAGTTTTAACAATAAAACGAATTTTAACAATAAAAAACATAACTAATTAACGAACATCTGTAATACTGTTTCGAATTCAAAGTAAACATAAAACCAACTAGGCAATAGCATTCTCTTGTTGCCAATAGATGGCGCCGCGCCGGCACATTTGTTAGTGGAATAATTATCGATTACTAATCTTTCTTTTGTGATTTCTATCACTCACACGGGAAAAATGGCATTTTTTAAATTAAATTTTAGATATAATTAAAGAATTCCTCCACCAAACATTTTTTGACCAAACTGGTTTTATTTTAATGAAGATTTTTATGTTGATTCTGAATATGTAAATCATTTTCCGGGCAATCGTCCGAAGGCTCAAGATTTGGAGATCAAAGGTACAAAAATGCTTAATCTCCATGGAAACGAATAATTAGTAAGATTGAAGTCGCGGTAGACTCCTTGTGAAGCATTGCATATAATAGTTTTAAAAAAACTGTTGTATTTAAATGCCGAAACACGTGTAGATAACATTCTACATAATTTATGGAAACATCTAGAAATGAATAATAATTATATTAAGTTTTTATGATTGCCAAATTGTATAATTGTAAATTACACATGTTAGGCTAGGTTAGGTTTAGGTTAAGTTAGGTTAGGTTAGGTTAAGTTAGGTTGGGTTGAGAAAAAATTGAATTTGCTTGTACATACCGTTTTGTTTAGGTACTGCCGTTTTTGTGGAGGTTAGGTTGGTAGCAACCAATTTTAGAGGTTTAGGGGTGTTTTCCCCAAAACATTCTGATTCTGAATGTGTAAATCATTTTTGGGACGAACACATCCAAAGGCTCAAACTTGGAGATCAAAAGTAAAATTATGCTTAATCTCCATGGAAATGAATAAAAATTATATTAAGTTTCTGTTTGCTAAATTGTATAATTTACAATTACACAAGTTTACAATTAAGTTTAGGTTAGGTAAGGTTTAGACTAGGTTAGGCTATGATAGGTTAGGTTAAAGCTTTTGCATAGCGTTTTGGTTAGGCAGTGGCTTTTCGGGGGTTAGATTGGTAGGAACCATTTTTGAAGGCTTAGGGGCGTTGTTTGCCCCAAAAATGATTTATATATTCGGAATCAGTATAAAACTTTCGTTAAAATGACACTAATTTGATCAAACTGTGTTTGAGGGGATAAAATTATTTCAAATTTTATTACCCTAGTAGCACACACATATTAGATAAATATTCATTTTCAAATATTTAAAATATATCTCTTTCAGCATCCGCCTAAATATTTAGCTTATATATTACCAATATTATTTTAATAATATTTATTTAACATTCTAGTTAGGATATCTTATGAATGTTATATCCACAGTAGCACAAATATATTATATAAATATTCATTTTCAAATATTTAAAATATATCTTTTTCAACATCCACCTAAATATTTAACTAATATCTTATTTAAAATATTTCTTCAATATTATTTTAATAATATTTATTTAACATTCTATAGTATGAGTAAAAAGTAACCCCATCAAAGGTGTCGTTGGGATTTTGAAGCCATGTGTATTATAACACCTGAAAATTATACAAAATAATCAGAGTCCTTTGACAGTAACAGTTGTTATTAATTTGATATAATTTTCTGGTGTTGTAATACGCACGAGTTTAAAATTCCAAAGGCACCTTTGATGGAGTTATTTTTTGTTCATACTACAGTTATTAGGATATCTTATGAATGTTATATTTCTGATGCATATATTCCTAGAATATTATTTTTATATTTTTGGAATATTATTAGAATGTTTTTAAGAATATTTTTGTACAGGAAATTATGCTCTATAGCAACATGAATTTCAATTTTCTTTTCATCACTCATTTTCTTGTTGATCATTGGTCATTTTAAACTTTTCAAATAAAACCCTATACATGTTGTTCTTCTACTAAAAAGAGAATTTTGCTCTCTTTATGAAACCATATTCTCTAACAAGTGTTACGTAAGAAAATTTTTGACAAAAATTGCATTTGAAGTTTATTTAGCATAAGAGTTACACTAAGTAATAAAATACTTTGGTTTGAATTAAAATATGTATATTCTTTTGGAATGGTAAAATGACCGTCAACAAGAAAATGGTTTTACTTCTCTAATTGTAAATGTAGGTAGTATCCCAAAAAGGATTATACACCTGACAAAAATATTCACAGCTCATTTTAATTCATGACAATCCAATAAAAAAATTACTACTCATCCATCCTGAAGACTTCAATAATTATATTATAACTGAAATATTGGATTTAATAGCAGTTTATTCGTTGGTATATTAAGGATATAATTCCCACCTCATGGAATAAGACTGGAATAAAAGATATATTGTAGCAAAAAGAATTTATTCACTCAGTAAAAATATATAAATACTCGATAATTATTCAACAGGAAGCTTCTCTTGGGACTTAATTCTTCTTTCTGTAAGAATAAAAAAAAGATTTAGGGTTATAGTCGATCTCTCGCAGCAACATATTTTAAGGAAATTTATATAATGAGCAAGGACTTTTAGAATCATCTGTACTTCTAGTCACCATATTAGTGTAAAGTCAAAGATTACAACAAATTGAAGTGTTTTATTATTTTAAGAAAAAATAATTCTTGTTCAGAAAATCTTTATTTGATGTAGTCAAGTCCAATACCATTATGTGGGGCGACTAATAATAGAAAATGTGATTAGCCAATATTAAACATTTTTTAAAATTAATGGAATATTTCCGAAACAGTATGCAAGCATAAAACTCAGGAGATTTTTTACAAGTTACTTCAACCAAGATAATTAAAGTTAAAAATCAAAAGTTCTCTTTTATCACTTCTTAACGCCTCTCTATTTCTTTATTTATTTATCACGTCCTTTAATTTAAATTAGTTAGATCTGAAATAGTTTCCTCTTTCCTGGTGGTCTAGACGTCCCATAACTGGTGGACACCTTGAGCTTTCTGTACGTATGGTAAGCTGGTAAATAAAAAAAACACTTGTTAGCTGTTGTTTAATCTTCTAGAAGCATGTCTTAACCAATCCTTAATAGCTGCTATGATGTCGTGCTCGGTTGTTTAGTATTTGGGCTTAGGGTTGCTGCTTCTGTAATATTTAATAACATAATAATCGTATCGGTAAAAACAATGAAGATTTAACATACTTTTGATACAGTCAGATACTATTAAGGAGGAAAACATTTGCTTTCCCTCCCAGTCATACATATAAGGAGGAACAGAATCTGTGAAGATTCTTTAAAATATTTTTTACAATAGCGTTGATATTGTTCTTTTACTTCCAATTCGGACAAGGAATGATAACTGAAAATAATAAGATATGTTATAAGAAAAGCAAGATGTGCATCCAAGTACCTACCATCTTTTTCTGGTCATCCTTTGTACTTGGACGTCTTTCCCATTTACCAATGTCTTCTTCCCTCTTCATGGGTAGTCTTCCTTCAAAATCTTCGTGGAAATTCTGATCATCATCAGGAATTATCTGTGGTCGGCTTTGCTCATTCAATATTTGCAAAAACCAACTTCAGCTGATGGAAGTCACTTTCGGTTTTTCTTTTGTACTCTAGAAAACAAATTTAAAATTGTAACGTGTGATTATAAACCCTCCACATCTCAGTTGCTGTGAAATTTAAAAGGTGTGTTTTATTACTGTTTTAGACTTATAATAAATTAATATACTCTATTTGACGTTCAAAAAATTATTGTTTTTGAGTAATAAGACACATACGTTTTAAATCTCACAACTGAGATGTCGAGGGTTTATAATCACCCATTAGAAAAAGTATAAATTTAAACATACCTACGTGATTAATCATACCTTTGTCAAACTCGCAGCCATCTGTAGCTGGTTGAATCACCATGTTATTTGTAATATTATCACCATTTGATGATAAGCAGCTTTTCAGTGGATATGCAGGCTCTCTTTTATTCGTAGGAGTAGAATAGTCACTTCTTAGGTAAATAGTTTATGGTTTAATATTAATATATACCTACATAAAACAGTTTAATGACAAAAAAGACACAAAACTGATGACAAAACGCGTCGCGTCGTTACATCGTCCTTCTGCCTGCCTTCTACGAACATACACGACGACACACGATCGCGCACGATCATAAGCAAGATCTACAATTCTTCATGTTTTCAACAGATATCTATTGCAGAACATAATAAAAAAATATTTGTTTAATATATGTTTCAAAATATTAAAAATTACACACAAATAACATATTTATTTAATATGTATATCAATATATTTCTAAATATTTCATTTTCAATATTTTATAAATACTTTCCTAATCTTTTAAATATTTAAAACACATATTATTTTTATATTTTTTAAATATTAAAGAAATATGGTGTGCTACTGGGGTATTATCAAGTCAAATCATTTTTAGAGAACCTAAAAGGGCCAGTGCATTTTTAATCTTTTTGAAGCACGAATGCGCCAACACTACGTTTGCGTTTAACTGTTACATTCACAAAATGTCATTTTGAAAGTGGGGGTGGAGGTCTTGGGAATGGTGAGCAAAAATAGTTTCTCTGGCCTTTTTCGTTGCAAAGTTTTTAATTACGTCATCAAGATTTACGTAGGTTGAATGGTAGGAGCTTGCTTTGCCAGTCCTTAAGTGACACGGAAACATCGATTTGACTACAGCAGCAGAGAAAACGCGTGTATTTGTAACGCGGCGTCTTATAAAGCGCGGGGCCGTCTAAAGCGCGGGGCCGGTATCCGGGGATCGCGCTGAACCCGCCTCGCGCCGGCTCTGGTGCCTCGCGCCGGCTCTGGTGCCTCGGACACAGAATCGGCTTTAAAGCTTATTACCGAGGTGAGGCAAATTCTAGACAATTCAGGTTTTTCACTCAGACAATGGGTTTCAAATGATACAAATATTCTTCAACATTTATCATCTCAATATATTGTCTTGCAATATAACATTAAGGATTCTCATAGTTCCAATAAAACACTAGGAGTGTACTGGAACGCTACTCACGATTATTTTAGATTTATATCCAACACTCAAGAGCAGACTCAAGTTACTAAAAGATTTGTTCTATCAATTATAGCTCAAATATTTGATCCGCTTGGTTTGTTCTTCAGAGCTTGTGGCAGAGAAAAATAGATTGGGATACGCCCATCACCGGCGATATCCAACGTAAGTGGTCGCCCACTTAGCAAATAAATATTGCAGCAAACTTTAAAAAATTTGCCTTTGCAAACCAAAATATTTGCAGAAAAGTTGTCTTCGCAAACATGAAAATTTGCATAAAATTTTCGGAAAAGATTGAAGTTTCTCCTTGACAAACTTGCAACAAATTTGTTCAAAATATTTGCAAAAAACGTGTCCCTGCAAACTTTCAGCAAATTACGAAAATAAAATTTGTTACAAATATTTTCCAAAAATTTGTTACAAAAATTTACCAAAAATTTGTTACAATATTTACCAAAAATTTGTTACAAATATTTACCAAATATTTGTTACAAATATTTACCAAACATGTATTACAAATATGTCCCAAAAATCTATAATAAACTTTATTTTTATTTCAGTTTATAAAATTATGAAAAATATAGTATTATCCATTGTTACAAGGATTGAAACAAAAACTTTACATTGAGAATATTTTGGCAAGTAAATTTTTAGTACTAACAAGTATTGGAAGTTCTTATACAAATTTTACAACAACTTTCTTCACTTGGTTTTTATATTGTCATCATCAGAAATCAGAAAAATACATTTAAAACAAAGTAAATAGTACTACTACATTTTAGCAATCATAACTGAAAATCTTTAAACCAACGATTATGGAAAATATAAACAGACAAAATTTATTTATAAATCATATATTTATAGAATATATTATATTGGAAGTTCTTATACAAATTTTACAACTTTCTTCACTTGGTTTTTATATTGTCATCATTAGAAATCAGAAAAATGCATTTAAAACAAAGTAAATACTACTACATTTTAGCAATCATAACTGAAAACTTTAAACCAACGATTATGGAAAATATAAACAGACAAAATTTATTTATAAATCATATATTTATAGAATATATTATATTGGAAGTTCTTATACAAATTTTACAACAAATTTCTTCACTTGGTTTTTATATTGTTATCAGAAATCTGAAAAATGCATTTAAAACAAAGTAAATACTACTACATTTTAGCAATCATAACTGAAAACTTTAAACCAACGATTATGGAAAATATAAACAGACAAAATTTATTTATAAATCATATATTTATAGAATATATTACATTGGAAGTTCTTATACAAATTTTACAACAAATTTCTTCACTTGGTTTTTATATTGTTGCCAGAAATCTGAAAAATGCATTTAAAACAAAGTAAATACTACAACATTTTAGCAATCATAACTGAAAACTTTAAACCAACGATTATGGAAAATATAAACAGACAAAATTTATTTATAAATCATATATTTATAGAATATATTATATTGGAAGTTCTTATACAAATTTTACAACAAATTTCTTCACTTGGTTTTTATATTGTTATCAGAAATCTGAAAAATGCATTTAAAACAAAGTAAATACTACTACATTTTAGCAATCATAACTGAAAACTTTAAACCAACGATTATGGAAAATATAAACAGACAAAATTTATTTATAAATCATATATTTATAGAATATATTATATTGGAAGTTCTTATACAAATTTTACAACAAATTTCTTCACTTGGTTTTTATATTGTTGCCAGAAATCTGAAAAATGCATTTAAAACAAACTAAATACTACAACATTTTAGCAATCATAACTGAAAACTTTAAACCAACGATTATGGAAAATATAAACAGACAAAATTTATTTATAAATCATATATTTATAGAATATATTATATTGGAAGTTCTTATACAAATTTTACAACAAATTTCTTCACTTGGTTTTTATATTGTTACCAGAAATCTGAAAAATGCATTTAAAACAAAGTAAATACTACTACATTTTAGCAATCATAACTGAAAACTTTAAACCAACGATTATGGAAAATATAAACAGACAAAATTTATTTATAAATCATATATTTATAGAATATATTATATTGGAAGTTCTTATACAAATTTTACAACAAATTTCTTCACTTGGTTTTTATATTGTTGCCAGAAATCTGAAAAATGCATTTAAAACAAAGTAAATACTACAACATTTTAGCAATCATAACTGAAAACTTTAAACCAACGATTATGGAAAATATAAACAGACAAAATTTATTTATAAATCATATATTTATAGAATATATTATATTGGAAGTTCTTATACAAATTTTACAACAAATTTCTTCACTTGGTTTTTATATTGTTATCAGAAATCTGAAAAATGCATTTAAAACAAAGTAAATACTACTACATTTTAGCAATCATAACTGAAAACTTTAAACCAACGATTATGGAAAATATAAACAGACAAAATTTATTTATAAATCATATATTTATAGAATATATTATATTGGAAGTTCTTATACAAATTTTACAACAAATTTCTTCACTTGGTTTTTATATTGTTGCCAGAAATCTGAAAAATGCATTTAAAACAAACTAAATACTACAACATTTTAGCAATCATAACTGAAAACTTTAAACCAACGATTATGGAAAATATAAACAGACAAAATTTATTTATAAATCATATATTTATAGAATATATTATATTGGAAGTTCTTATACAAATTTTACAACAAATTTCTTCACTTGGTTTTTATATTGTTATCAGAAATCTGAAAAATGCATTTAAAACAAAGTAAATACTACTACATTTTAGCAATCATAACTGAAAACTTTAAACCAACGATTATGGAAAATATAAACAGACAAAATTTATTTATAAATCATATATTTATAGAATATATTATATTGGAAGTTCTTATACAAATTTTACAACAAATTTCTTCACTTGGTTTTTATATTGTTGCCAGAAATCTGAAAAATGCATTTAAAACAAAGTAAATACTACTACATTTTAGCAATCATAACTGAAAACTTTAAACCAACGATTATGGAAAATATAAACAGACAAAATTTATTTATAAATCATATATTTATAGAATATATTATATTGGAAGTTCTTATACAAATTTTACAACAAATTTCTTCACTTGGTTTTTATATTGTTATCAGAAATCTGAAAAATGCATTTAAAACAAAGTAAATACTACTACATTTTAGCAATCATAACTGAAAACTTTAAACCAACGATTATGGAAAATATAAACAGACAAAATTTATTTATAAATCATATATTTATAGAATATATTATATTGGAAGTTCTTATACAAATTTTACAACAAATTTCTTCACTTGGTTTTTATATTGTTGCCAGAAATCTGAAAAATGCATTTAAAACAAACTAAATACTACAACATTTTAGCAATCATAACTGAAAACTTTAAACCAACGATTATGGAAAATATAAACAGACAAAATTTATTTATAAATCATATATTTATAGAATATATTATATTGGAAGTTCTTATACAAATTTTACAACAAATTTCTTCACTTGGTTTTTATATTGTTACCAGAAATCTGAAAAATGAATTTAAAACAAAGTAAATACTACTACATTTTAGCAATCATAACTGAAAACTTTAAACCAACGATTATGGAAAATATAAACAGACAAAATTTATTTATAAATCATATATTTATAGAATATATTATATTGGAAGTTCTTATACAAATTTTACAACAAATTTCTTCACTTGGTTTTTATATTGTTGCCAGAAATCTGAAAAATGCATTTAAAACAAAGTAAATACTACAACATTTTAGCAATCATAACTGAAAACTTTAAACCAACGATTATGGAAAATATAAACAGACAAAATTTATTTATAAATCATATATTTATAGAATATATTATATTGGAAGTTCTTATACAAATTTTACAACAACTTTCTTCACTTGGTTTTTATATTGTCATCATTAGAAATCGGAAAAATGCATTTAAAACAAAGTAAATACTACTACATTTTAGCAATCATAACTGAAAACTTTAAACCAACGATTATGGAAAATATAAACAGACAAAATTTATTTATAAATCATATATTTATAGAATATATTATATTGGAAGTTCTTATACAAATTTTACAACAAATTTCTTCACTTGGTTTTTATATTGTTACCAGAAATCTGAAAAATGCATTTAAAACAAAGTAAATACTACTACATTTTAGCAATCATAACTGAAAACTTTAAACCAACGATTATGGAAAATATAAACAGACAAAATTTATTTATAAATCATATATTTATAGAATATATTATATTGGAAGTTCTTATACAAATTTTACAACAAATTTCTTCACTTGGTTTTTATATTGTTGCCAGAAATCTGAAAAATGCATTTAAAACAAAGTAAATACTACTACATTTTAGCAATCATAACTGAAAACTTTAAACCAACGATTATGGAAAATATAAACAGACAAAATTTATTTATAAATCATATATTTATAGAATATATTATATTGGAAGTTTTTATACAAATTTTACAACAACTTTCTTCACTTGGTTTTTATATTGTCATCATTAGAAATCGGAAAAATGCATTTAAAACAAAGTAAATACTACTACATTTTAGCAATCATAACTGAAAACTTTAAACCAACGATTATGGAAAATATAAACAGACAAAATTTATTTATAAATCATATATTTATAGAATATATTATATTGGAAGTTCTTATACAAATTTTACAACAAATTTCTTCACTTGGTTTTTATATTGTTACCAGAAATCTGAAAAATGCATTTAAAACAAAGTAAATACTACTACATTTTAGCAATCATAACTGAAAACTTTAAACCAACGATTATGGAAAATATAAACAGACAAAATTTATTTATAAATCATATATTTATAGAATATATTATATTGGAAGTTCTTATACAAATTTTACAACAAATTTCTTCACTTGGTTTTTATATTGTTACCAGAAATCTGAAAAATGCATTTAAAACAAAGTAAATACTACTACATTTTAGCAATCATAACTGAAAACTTTAAACCAACGATTATGGAAAATATAAACAGACAAGATTTATTTATAAACCATATATTTGTAGAATATATTACATTGGAAGTTCTTATACAAATTTTACAACAAATTTCTTCACTTGGTTTTTATATTGTTATCAGAAATCTGAAAAATGCATTTAAAACAAAGTAAATACTACAACATTTTAGCAATCATAACTGAAAACTTTAAACCAACGATTATGGAAAATATAAACAGACAAAATTTATTTATAAATCATATATTTATAGAATATATTATATTGGAAGTTTTTATACAAATTTTACAACAAATTTCTTCACTTTGTGTTTATATTGTTATCATCAGAAAAATACATTTAAAACAAAGTAAATACTACTACATTTTAGCAATCATAACTGAAAATCTTTAAACCAACGAATATGGAAAATATAAACAGACAGAATTTATTTATAAATCATATATTTATAGAATATATTATATTGGAAGTTCTTATACAAACTTTACAACAAATTTCTTCACTTGGTTTTTATATTGTTATCAGAAATCTGAAAAATGCATTTAAAACAAAGTAAATACTACTACATTTTAGCAATCATAACTGAAAACTTTAAACCAACGATTATGGAAAATATAAACAGACAAAATTTATTTATAAATCATATATTTATAGAATGTATTATATTGGAAGTTCTTATACAAATTTTACAACAAATTTCTTCACTTGGTTTTTATATTGTTATCAGAAATCAGAAAAATACATTTAAGTAAAACAAAGTAAATACTACCTACTACATTTTAGCAATCATAACTGAAAATCTTTAAACCAACGATTATGGAAAACATAAACAGACAAAATTTATTTATAAATCATATATTTATAGAATGTATTATCATTTGTTGCTATTAAATTAAGAAAAAATGAAATAAAAGTAGGTATTGCGACACCTGAGCGTGGGAAAATTTTGATGACCGTGGGAACCTAATTAGCATAATTAATTGCTCTAATTAAATTGATTGATCTAATAAATATGCAAATGAGGCGCGAATTAAATTTATTGCTCTAATTAATATGCAAATGAGGCGCGAATTAAATTTTTGCTCTAATTAATATGCAAATGAGGCGTGAATTGAATTGATTGATCTAATAAATATGCAAATGAGGCGCAAATTAAATTTATTGCTCCTATTAATATGCAAATGAGGCTTGAATTAAATTGATTGACCTAATAAATATGCAGGCGCGAATTTATTGCTCTAATTAATATGCAAATGAGGCGTGAATTAAATTGATTGATCTAATAAATATGCAGGCGCGAATTTATTGCTCTAATTAAATGATCGGATTAAATTATTTGATCTAATAAATATGCAGGCGCGAATTTATTGCTCTAATTAATATGCAGGCGTGAATTAAATTGATTGATCTAATAATTTATTGATTTAGTTAACATGCGAGGCTCGAATAAAACCATATCATTCGCAGTCTCCTCTCTCACTCTCTCCTATTAGAGGTCGCATTAATTTTCTCTCACTCTCTCCTATTAGAGGTCACATTAAAGAGCCTTCTCACTCCCTCCTAATAGAGGACGAATTAAAGAGTCTTTTCTCTCACTCTCTCCTATTAGAGGACGCTTTCTCTCTCTCCAGCGCACACACTGTACTCTTTCCACTACCTTTTCTAGAAGAAATAATAAAGCCATATAGGAATTAAAATTATGTTTATTAATATATATTGTTATGACTACATTTAATTTATAATAAAAATGTTGATAGAATGCTGGTGCTGATGATAGCTTGAGGACTTCAGGACTGACCTCTGTTTTCTATTTGCGGTTCCAGGGGCTGTAACAACAACGACAACAACAGAACATTAAAAAAGGGGTTTATTGTAAACTTGATGTTTACTCCCTCATTACCTTATTTGTTTCCACTAACAAGCAGTCATCACAACAGCCTATTTTTCCCAAGTACAATAGGCCTAGAGAAATCGTTTTAGCTCCAATCTGCTTGTTAATCTCGGTAACCCTTTGATCTGTTAACTTATCGCTGATCCGCTTGGGTAGAAACGTAACATGGTTTTCGGCAACAACAATCACACTTTGACGTTTATCACGGCAAACGACTCTTTTGAATTGTAGTATCTCTGCAATTTCTTTTATTTTGTAATCACATAACTTCTTGATCGGCTTCTGACTAATGGGAGATTTGTTCAATTGTTGTATTAGCAAATCCATTTTTCTATGTAAAAAAAACAAAGACACATATGATAGAACTTAAATAGCAACATTTTAAAATTTAAATCTTAACACACACACACACAAGAATAATAATAATTATTTAACATACCTAGTTGAAGCAAACAATAATAGTAATTATCACTAGCACCGTAGCCGTCGACGACAAGAACAAACTAAAAACGGAAGGGCTCAACGGAGCTTTTATAACCTTCTAAACTGCAAGAATGAACACGCGTATACCTAGATGCAGCTGTTCGTAAGATAAGCATCTAAATTTATTACACACCCGAGTAAAGGGTACAAGCTCGTTAAAGGGGTCGACACCTGCGCTGTCAATTTAACACTTATCTAATGACCGATCTAACCGACTATGTATTGTCGTGAAAATCATGCAAGTACGAGATTGCCAAAATATGTGTATAAACCACAGAAGGTCATATCTTATTGTGTTATATATATTGAAACTAAAAAACGAATTGCTTACTTATAACAGATTTAATTTTAAATTCATGCATCAGTTCATTTTGATTAATAAGAACTAAATATGAAATAATATTACAATGTGTTTTACTTATTATGCTAGATGCTTTATTGAAAATAATGTATCACCAGATTATCATGGGTACATATAAGTGGTTATTATGCATGTTCCCGGTGCACGTCACGCTTCAAGTAAAATTCATTAAACTAGAAATCGTTCGTGAGACTTCTCATTCGCTAACTTTGATAGTATACGTTTTATATTGAACAATAATAAATATATAGATGCAGTATTTTATGTGGTGATAATCCCTTTATAGCGTCTCCATTAAAAAGGTTGAACTTATATTATTTTTAAGAGGTGAAACTATTACATTAGGTTATAGAAGGCAGGCAGGTAGTAGCTGAGAAATATAAACGCTTTGGGTTGTATTCAATTTAAAGTGTTTCCTAAATTTATTTACCAATCTTATTATTTAATCTGCCTGAGAATAAAACTTCTTTAATCCATCTGAGAACGGTTTCCGTGAATTTTATTTTTGTAAACCGTTATAAAAATTTTAATGTTATTAATTAGTATTAATGAATACTATACATAAGATAATTATAATTGTTAATAAACGATGAAATTGCATAGTTGTCGCATTAGAGGTCAAGTCTGCTTAAAAGACTTATTGTTCTTTCGTTTAAATATTTTATTTAGGTGAGTTTTAAAGAAACACAAAACGTCTACCTGTAGGAACAGTTTTTTTCCAGAAATTTATTACCTACCGGCCGGAACATAATACACTCCTATTTTTATGTTGATTGTTCAAAGTTGTCGTCAATATAATCTTTTAAAAACATCTTTAAAGACGATTTGTAATATTTTACATGTAGATTTTACTGTAAGCTCGCATCTCTGTAAATTATAAATTTATATATTACATTTTCTTTTATTTACAAACTTTGCCTAGGCCGATTCATACTCCTAATTTAAAAAGCTAAAATTAGCGACCAAGTAGATAGTAAAGTTTAAAAATACCACGGAGATTGTTTGAATGATAAGCACACCCTTAAAAAGGGGACCGTATCGAATTCTGACTGCATGTCTACGGCGAATTTTAGTCCTAATAAAAATAATACATTATTACCCTTTGACACGACAGACGCTGCTGTGCTGACAAACAAGATGAAACATGCATAAGAGGGCTCGACTGTTTATGACATCCGACTGATTTATGACCTAGTAAAAATACTTAATTAACAAAGCCTTGAACAGGCTCATTCTTGTCTATTTCTTAATATTGCGCAACACCATGCAATACGTAAACGATGTTTTAATGACAACCAGAGGGCGCTACAATTGTTTTTTAGAACGTATAAAAGCAAATCCTGAACTTCCGGGTATCACTTGTCTACATCAGCTATCACCGTTAATAGCTCTTATTTACTGCTATTGTGTTTATGTATGTGTGTATTTGTTAGTCTCGAATAAAACTATTTTTAAATAAAACTGTGAGTGTTTGACGAACCAAAACAGCCAGCCAACAAAGGTAGGAATTTATTATTAATTGTTTTATTACTTTTTTTCTGTACCTTATATTTATTTTTTTTGTTTCTCAATCGTTATAAGGGACAGTAATTTACATTATTCAGGTAAAATGTTATAAAGTTTTACACTTTTCAAGCAATTTTAGCTTATTTTGCTATTTTATAATAATAATCTGCCAAAGGGATTTAGTAACAATTTTAAAACTCTATATTTGCTTAAATTAGATTGCTGTTAAAAGTTTAATACTGATTAAAAAGGCTTTATTAATTTGTATTAAAACTGATCTTTCTTTGACTTTGTACAAAGCAAATAATTAATTTATAATATTTAGTAGCTTGCAATGCATTCAGAGGTTATTGTTTATTTTGTGTCAATTTTTTACCACCACGTAGCATCCAAGCTTTTTATTTTTAATTATGGGTTAAGAGAGAGACAGTTCGTGAATGGTGTTTGAGAACATCGTTCTAAAAAGATTTTATCTGTCCATTTGTCGATATGTGATTTCTTACCTGCTGCTGCTGCTATAATAAGGACAGTAATTTATGAAGCTTTACACCTTTCAAGCACCTTTAGCTTATTTTGTTATTTTATAATAATAATCTGCCAAAAGGGGTTTATTAACAATTTAAACTCGACTTATAATATTTGCTTAAATTAGATTACTATTTAAAAGTTTAAGACTGATTAAAAGGCTTTATTAATTTGCATTAAAACGGATCTTTCTTTAACTTTGTACAAAGCAAATAATTAATTTATAATATTTAATGACCTGCATTGCATTTAGAGGTTACGAAAATATTACGTCATTTATTAGATTAGTTTATTCAAAATTGTGTATAGTTATTAAAAAAAAATTTCCAGTGTCAACATACTTTGTAATGCATGTAATTTCTCGGTTTTAGCATTAGACGTATAAGATCAATTATATCCCCGTACTTGTACTACTACTACTACCCGTAACAAAATGGCTCTTTATGAAGTTATTACTGAAAGTGTATCTACTGTTAAGAAGTTTAACACCCAAAAGCGTCGAGTCGTATTCAAGGTGAAACAACCTTCAGCTAGCCAAGACCTATTGGTCTTTTTCAAAGCAGCTATCGAGCAAATAATTACATATGCCATGTCTAACGTTTCACCAACCGATCGCGTAGGAATTACTTTCGAGTTCGATAGTTTTAAAGATAAACTCCCCGGCTACATGAGTTTTAGACCGGCTAGTGAGGTTACCTACAAAGATGTTTGGGGAATTCTAGAGAGCATCCTACAGAGTGACCCTGAAGCTCTCAGTACTGACAAGTTCCGTATGATTGTTTCATCCGTGACGCCTCCTGTAGGGCAAGGGCGTAACCGAACCCGCATTTACAGTACCTTCGCCGATGAGTGCAGCAAGCGTAGAGGGATTGTAGCTATCAAGAATACTGACAATCTATGCCTACCCAGGGCTTTGATCGTAGGGAAGGCCTATGCTGATAATAGCACTGATTACAAGAAGACCAGGACTAACCAGGGTGTACAAAAGATAAAGGCCGAGGAATTAATGCGAAAGGCCTGCGTACTCGTCATTCCAACAGAGGGAGCAGGTGTCAACGAATTAAGATGCTTTCAAAGACATCTTAATGAATACAAAATCACCGTGTATGGGTATGGAACAAAGGGCCGCGATGTGATCTTCGAGGGAGTTGCTGATACAGAGAAGAAGATCAATCTACTGTATCACGAAGGGCATTATAATTTAATCACCTCGTTGACCTCAGCCTTTGCCTGCGGTTATTTCTGTGAGCACTGCCACGTACCCTACGACCATAAAAACCATCACCGTTGTGAAAAGTCCTGCGTAGGCTGCGGTAGCTCCCCGCCATGTACGAGTACTAGACAAGCCCTATTGATCAGGTGTCAAGAATGCAGAAGAGACTTCTATAGTAATGAATGTTACGAGAATCATAAAGGGAAAATGTGTCAGATTGTTAAAAAATGTGAGGATTGCTTTAGGATCATAAATCTAAAGCTGAGAAAAGATCCTCATGTGTGTAGAGAAATTTATTGTAAAACTTGCCAAGCTCACAAACCTGAAAACCATTTTTGTTTTGTAAAACCAGCCGGGGAAATGTCTGCTGTTAAACAGAACGAGACTCTTTTTGTATTTTTTGACCTGGAAACAAGGCAGGAGAAACAGATCTCTGAAGGTGTCAGTATTCATGAACCTAATTTATGTATTTTGCACCAAGTATGCCCTAACTGCTATAGTGAACAAAAATTGTATTGCTGTCAACGTTGTGGTATCAGAGAGCGGGTCATAAAGAAAGACTGCATTGAAGCGTTCGTGACCTATTTATTAGAAGTCCGGAAGAAGTTTAGAAACGTCGTAGCTATAGCTCACAATGGACAAGCCTTTGATACCCAATTCATTCTAAACCACATCATTACAAAAACCTCGCTGAAGCCTGAGCTCATAATGAGAGGCAGCAAAATCCTTTTGCTTCAATTAGATAATCTAAAGTTTATCGATTCTCTGAACTACTTCCCAATGGCCCTGTCTGCACTCCCTAACGCGTTTGGGTTACCAGTGCCAAAAGGGTATTTTCCTCACCTATTTAACACAAAAGCAAACGCTAACTATGTAGGTCCTCTGCCAAGCATAGAATATTACAGCCCAGGTACCATGAAACCTGGGGCTCGTGAAGAATTCCGCAACTGGTACGAGGCGAACAAAAACATCGAGTTCGACATGCAGAGAGACCTGATTGAGTATTGTAGAACGGATGTTGACATTCTCAAGAGAGCCTGCATTCACTTTAGAAATTTATTTTTAGAGGAATGCGACGTAGATCCCTTTACAGAGACCATCACCATTGCTGCAGCATGCAACCTTATGTTTAGGCGTAAATTCCTGAAACCCGAAACCATCGGAATAATACCTAAGGGAGGCTACCGTCGAGCCGATATCCAATCGAAAATAGCTCTCCAGTGGCTGGTAAGGGAGGAGGGACAAAGAGGTATTATGATTCAGCATGCGGGTCGACAGAAGGAAGCGATAGTAGCAGGCCTGAAAGTAGATGGTCTCTTTGAAAAACAGGTTTTCCAGTTTCATGGTTGTTTCTATCATGGCTGTACCACATGCTTTATCACTCGACGCGATGAACCAATACACAACTCCATCTGATAACATGAATATGCGGTTCGAGAAAACTCAGGCCTGTACCGAGCGGTTGAAATCTCTAGGATACGAGGTCATTGAAAAATGGGAGTGTAGTTTCAGAAAAGAGCTGGACCCTGAAATCAGACAGCAACTGGAACACCATCCCTTACTCGTTAATACACCTCTCAATCCTCGTGATGCTTTCTTCGGTGGTAGAACGGGTGCTACCAAGCTAAAGTACCGGGTAAAGCAGGGTGAGAAGATCCGATACGTAGATGTATGTAGTCTGTATCCATGGGTGTGTAAATACGGAACGTTCCCCGTTGGACACCCTAAAGTTTACGTTGGAGACGAGTGCAGGCAACTCATTGAGGGTAAAGGAGGTATAGAAAACGTTGAAGGTGTTATTAAATGCACCGTGCTTCCACCCCAGCATCTGTATCACCCCGTTCTACCATTGAAAATACATAATAAATTACTATTTCGACTCTGTTACTCATGCGTTAAAGACTGAAATCAGGGAGAGTGTTCTCATTCGGAGACAGAAAGAACCATAGGTGGAACATGGGTTATTGATGAGGTCGTGAAGGCTGTGGAAAAGGGTTACAGGGTAGTAGAAGTACAAGAGATATGGCAGTACGAAGTCACCCGGTACCAGAAGACCTCTAAGTCGGAGGGTTTATTTGCCGGGTTCATCGACAAATTCCTGAAGATAAAACAAGAGGCTAGTGGTTGGCCTGGTTCCTGCAACACGGAGGAGGCCAAAAAGAAGTATATTGAGGAATACGTCGAAGTAGAGGGTGTTTCGATGGATGCTTCGAAGGTTATCAAGAATCCGGGGCTTAGATCGCTGGCCAAGTTAATGCTAAATTCATTTTGGGGTATGTTATACAACTACTTTACGAATAGTCACTTACTAACTATGTCTTTGTTACAGGAAAATTTGGTCAGCGAGAAAATCAAGCAAAGACCTCTATTATTCGGGAGCGAAAAGAATTCTTCGATCTACTTACCAACCCTAGCATCGAAGTTAACCATCTTCAGGAAATTAACGAGGAGGTGATTGCAGTCAACTGGCAACACAAGGATGAAGCGGCTGAACTCCTATCCACAGTAAATGTAGTGATTGCTGCGTATGTAACTACTCAAGCAAGACTTAAATTGTATTCTTACCTGGAACAGTTGGGTCCGAGAGTGTTGTACTATGATACAGGTAATAATTATACGTTTCTTGTGTATTTTGATAACTACTACTACTACTTAATTTGTTTTCCCTTTTTTCGCTATAGATTCTGTAATATATGTGTCCAGGCCAGGGGAAGAAGATCTACCTACAGGCAGTTTCCTGGGGGATCTCACGAACGAACTCGAGGATTACGGGCCAGGGGCATACATTATAGAATTTGTATCAGGTGGTCCTAAAAATTACGGGTACATCGTGTATGACCCTTCAACCGGGAAAGTCAGCAGGGTAGTGAAAGTTAAAGGCATTACGTTGGACCATAATGCCTCCCAGCACATTAAACTAGAGTCAATGCTCGCCCTGGTAGAGGATCTGAATAAAAAGATATTAATAGAATCCAGTAACATCAGACGGGGAGAACAACACCAGGTTATAACGAGGACAGAGACGAAGACGTATCGGGTGAATTTTACAAAGAGACGTAGAGTCGACGACTTCGACTCTGTGCCTTACGGGTATAAAACACCTCGAGTCGAATGATGTTACTAGGTTCTACTAATATCGCATTTCAGCGTTCTCGAATTCTCTTAGTAATGTTTTGTAATATATATATATATATATATATATATATATATATATATATATATATATATATATATATATATATATATATATATATATATATATATATATATATATATATATATATATATATATATATATATATATATATATATATATATATATATATATATATATATATATATATATATATATATATATATATATATATATATATATATATATATATATATATATATATATATATATATATATATATATATATATATATATATATATATATATATATATATATATATATATATATATATATATATATATATATATATATATATATATATATATATATATATATATATATATATATATATATATATATATATATATATATATATATATATATATATATATATATATATATATATATATATATATATATATATATATATATATATATATATATATATTTATTATCTTTTAGTGGCTGTATATGAGTGTATTTTTAAGATTTCTAGTTTTGTAGTGTGTAAATATTTTTTTTCACTACTAGCTTTAAAACATACTATTATCTAGTCTGTTGTCACCTTGTGAAGTTAGCCTTCTTGCCTAGTGGTAAATAATTTTTTATTATTGACTACTAGTCAATAATCCAGATTTTAGTGTAACACGGGGCAAAAATTCATCCCATTATACACTGGCATCCAGGAAAAAATCCGTGATCGCGATAGTACGTTTTTTATGTGAGAAGAATAAAAGGAATAAAAGTACTAGTAGTGAAAAAAATAATATATACACCACGGTTGTGAAGTGTTTTCTAGAGCCTCTCATCTTATATCCCTCGATGCTGCGCATCTCGGGATCTAATAATGCTCGGCTCTAGAAAAAACTCTTCACAACCTTGGTATATAATATACTATTAACAACAGTTATACCCCTATATTGTATATAGCTGTTTTTTCTCTAGATTGTATTATTTCTTGTGTTTTTATTTCTGCAGCGACATAAATAAAACATCGAGTATTTTATATTAGACATGCCTATTAATTAATTAACATGTTTGTAAATTTTTGTATATCACTTGTATAGGTAGTACTGTATCTAACTCTTAAGTAGCAAAATATTTGTATAGTAATAAGTACAGCACCAGCTGAAGGTCGATGTTTTCAATGATTATCATAATGTGTATAATTATTATACAGTTCAACCGTAATAGTAGTAGTAGTAGTAGCCGGGTATGTTAATCAACAGAGATCGACCTTTAGCATAGCGTAGTTATAATAATAAGTGAAGCTAGTGATGGTTATACTTTATGTACCGTAATTAATTATTAAAAAAAGATGGTGAAACTTGGGAGGAGTGCTTGAATGTAAATCACAAGAGGATACTTGGGGGAACATACTCATGAAATAGATCTGATAAACGCGATTTTGTTCTTTTCAATTATGTAGTAGTAGTAGTAGTAGTAGTAGTAGATGAAGACCTTGTTGAAAAGAATATTTGGCATAACAAAGCGTACAAAGCATTCAATAGGACGTTTCATGAAAAATGTGTTATGAGTATGTCTTCATGGTTATCCAAACAGATTTCAACCTAATAATTGTTTAGTTATTTTGATTATTATTTAGTTGTTTAATAATTTTTTGAGAAACATTGTCGTAGAATAAAAGATGTTCTATCATGGTTATCCGAGAACAGATAGTTGTTTAGTTATTTAATTATTGTTTTGTTGATGATCAATAAAATTTTTGAGAAAGATTGTCATAGAATAAAAAAAAAAGATTAATGTTTTATATGTGTGTATTATTACTATTCGCACCCATCTGTACCACGGCATGAAAAAGGTGATAGCTATAACTAATATGAGAGAGAAGCAAGAATGAGGTAATTACCTACACGCCTGCCTGTGATGATGACGTGTCATTAAACAGGATGAAACTTGTCTGCCAGCGATGACAGCTTGTTTACCGTATGCATGTTACTGAGCATGCGCTGGATCTAGGTAAGTATAGGTGACTATATAAAGTCGTCAGTTGTGAGAGTGTAGCAGTAGACAGTACGTGTGCAGCAGCAGCAGTAGCAGCAACAATTACGATGATGGCTAGTAGTCCTAATTATTGTTATGATAACGAGATCTGTGAGAGCGAACCTCTGGAGATAGGTAAGTTGTTGTTTATAAAACTTCAAGTTTGTATGCTAATTTGTGTCTATTTTGTTACTTGTTTAGATGAAGGTCCGGATGTTGCAGATCATGCATCATCATCAACAGCAAGTACCGACGACAACGGTCAAGCGTGGAACAATGAAGAAGAAGAAACAGGTAAGGTGTTTAAAACTTTTGTGTGTTTATGCTTATATTAATCGATTATTGTATTATTATTGTTTTAGCGTTCCATGATCTGTCGCAGCAGCAGCCTCTATACTACGCTGATGACGCTGTAGCAGCAGCAGCAAACTTTACCATCATAGATACACCAGTAGCAACAGTAGCAGCTAAAGGTGAAGTATGTGTTCAACTGCTCGGGGCTGTCCAGTATCCGTTGTATGTTACGAGACCTCCCGGGGAAAAAGAAAACTACGACCATATACACAACATTCAAGTAGGACTTATTCCGCCCGACGACCAGGGAGAATTTGACTTAGTGGTGAAACTCGAGTGCGTGAATAGCATATGTGAGTATGGTGAAGTGATGTTGTCGGAACGGGACTGGTTCGAGCTGTATGATATACGAGTCGAGGCAATGTTTAAAAATTTCTTTCATGGTTGCTGCTGCTACAACGACGACGACGACGACCACGACAACAGCAACAAAACACATGGTGATAAACATTTGAAATTCCATCTATGTGAGAATTTGTACATCGAGATTATTCACAACGAGTTTTTCGGCAACAGGGTTGCGATTCATGATAAACAGCGGACTATAACCTTAAAAGATTACGAGTTTCAGTCTATACTGCATTTAGCACCGTTGATCAATCATCATGCTCGAACGTTACGTCACCTCGACTTTTCGCGTTTCTACCACGCAAACATAGAGAATGTAGCAGAAGGTCAACTGAGACGCAACCATGAAGATGTCTATAAATCGCTCCCGACATCCGATTCAATTTTATTCACGTCCGAGCTGTTATGCGGTTACTACTCAGCTACCAGTTTAATAGACAACACAGCAGCAATTGGTGGTGTATTGAACTCGTTCATTTTATTAGAAATAATAAAACATTATCCGCAAAAGTTTAACGATGCCGTACGTACACAACTGCTATTATATCAGAAACAGCAGTCGGAGACGTCAGCGACGACAACGTTTGCACCGTCATACTGAGGACACCTTGGCGCAAATAAACTGTCTTAGAAATAGGTTACAGCAAAAATATTTGTATACAATTTGCAAGTGTTACGAACTCTCAGCTCATACTGTGTGTGTGTGTGTGAATAATTTGTCAAATATGGATGTTGTTACTCTCTGTCTATTAAATGTATAACAAAAAAAAATAATATGTATAAACATTGATGTTTCATTTGCTAGCATGATTAAGACTGAAGGGCATTCATACATACATCAAAGTGTTTGTTGCTACCTAGTATACATGTAACGGGTATACATGTATGAGAGAACTAATAATGATACAATTACACCTGCCGATGATGATGATGACGTGTCAGCGACAGGATTAGACTTGTTTGTCAACATCGACAACTTGTTTACCGTATACGTGTTACTGAGTATGCGCGCAAGACCTAGGTAGGTGTACGTGTCTATATAAAGTTAGCAGTTATTAGGCTGTACTAGTAGCAGCAGACAACACGTGTACAGCAGCAAACGCAGCAGTAATCAATATGATGATGACTAGCAGTTCTAATTCTTGTTACGACGACAACGACGACGACTCCTGTAGGATCGAAACCCTGGAAATAGGTAAGTTGTTGTTTAGAAAAAACTTCAGGGTGTTTGTATATATATATGCTAATATAATTTGTGTGTGTGTGTGTTGCCGTTTAGACCAGGACCTTGCAGATCACGCGTCAAACGTATCAGCAGCAGCAGCAAGAGCTAAAGGTAATCATATCAACAACAGCAGTCGGAGACGTCAACGACGACGACGACGACAACGTATGCTCCATCGTACCTTGGCACAAAGAAACTATCTTAGAAACAAATTACAAAAATATTTGAACAATCTACAAATGTTACGAGACGATCTCGACTCATACTGTGTTGTGAATAATTTGACAGATAACATGTTGCAATTGTCTATTAAATGTACAGCAAAAAATAAATAATATGTATAAACATTTATGTTTCATTTACTAGCACGACTAAGGATGAAGAAGGGTGAAGAGACTAGCATGACTAAGGGTGAAGGGTGGCGAGACTAGCATGGCTAAGGGAGAAGGGTGAAGGGCGCCTATGTTTCATTTACTAGCACGACTAAGGGTGAAGAAGGGTGAAGAGACTAGCATGACTAAGGGTGAAGAGTGACGAGACTAGCATGGCTAAGGGTGAAGGGTGAAGGGCGCCTATATATGCTATCATCACCAGCATTCTATCAACATTTTTATTATAAATTAAATGTAGTCATAACAATATATATTAATAAACATAATTTTAATTCCTATATGGCTTTATTATTTCTTCTAGAAAAGGTAGTGGAAAGAGTACAGTGTGTGCGCTGGAGAGAGAGAAAGCGTCCTCTAATAGGAGAGAGTGAGAGAAAAGACTCTTTAATGCGTCCTCTATTAGGAGGGAGTGAGAAGGCTCTTTAATGTGACCTCTAATAGGAGAGAGTGAGAGAAAGGACTCTTTAATGCGACCTCTAATAGGAGAGAGTGAGAGAGGAGACTGCGAATGATATGGTTTTATTCGAGCCTCGCATGTTAACTAGATCAATAAATTATTAGATCAATCAATTTAATTCACGCCTGCATATTAATTAGAGCAATAAATTCGCGCCTGCATATTTATTAGATCAAATAATTTAATTCGATCATTTAATTAGAGCAATAAATTCGCGCCTGCATATTTATTAGATCAATCAATTTAATTCACGCCTCATTTGCATATTAATTAGAGCAATAAATTTAATTCGCGCCTCATTTGCATATTTATTAGATCAATCAATTTAATTCACGGCTCATTTGCATATTAATTAGAGCAAAAATTTAATTCGCGCCTCATTTGCATATTAATTAGAGCAATAAATTTAATTCGCGCCTTATTTGCATATTTATTAGATCAATCAATTTAATTAGAGCAATTAATTATGCTAATTACGTTCCCACGGTCATCAAAATTTTTCCACGCTCAGGTGTCGCAATACCTACTAATAAATAATAAAATTTTATAACATTTTACATAAACAATTCATTCGTTTTATTTTAAAACTGGCAAAATTACTCCATTCTAACACATACTCATTTTACTAATAAAGAAAATATAATTTGGTTAACATATATTATGCCGTTATTTGTATAAATACATCATGACAGCTTCCTATATTGTTGGCTCATGCTACGCATAAGTACTAAAACTTTTCCAAACACAGTCCTATGTTTTTAGTTAGGAATGAACCTAAAATTTGCTATTCTCAACAGGTCCCATTTAGTTCAAATTAGGAGGAGTCCCATTTAATAAGAAAATAGTGTAATTTGAGCTTCTTACGATAAGGTAGGAAAGTTGTACGAGTGATAAAGTATGGGGGAGCGTAATGTACTTACTACAATAGCTCCATTTCCTTCGTTGTACTCCCTTCGTATAAGAGTTTGTGTGGAAATCCGACAATGCAGAATGCAGTAAAATGGGAATGGATTATTATGTATTATGTATTAGAATACATAAGTATATAGATTAAAATAAAGTTTCTAAGCAAATGAGTTCCTCCTAGTTAATTATTTCCATTATTTTATATGAGATACCTGATTATATAAAAAATTCATATTTGATAAAACTGTTTTAAAGAAAAACATCCCAGCATGATTTTTGAAAACTCCTGGATTTTTGTCTCCCAGATTTTCCAGTAAAAAAATATATGTAGGCAATGCTATACATTTTAACAATGACTTGCCTAAACACATGCCCCAACAAACTAAGTGTGTAATGTCAGCAAAAGCTTAAAATAATTAATTAATGTATCTTACTCACCTACGGCTCAACCTTGTCTTAGCTTGATTCAGGAATCCCATGATCTGTTTCTTGAAAATTTCATTAGTACGGTTTTGGTAAACTTTCCGAACTGCAGCTGCAATTAAAAAAAAACAAAAAATAATTAATAGACTTCAAGCATTATTAATAGTATATAATTTCGACTAAACTTACAAATTTTAAACAAGATTGTAGAAAAAACTTAATAAGACAAAATATAATGTACGAAACAAAAACATATAACTGAAAACAATAAACGGTTATCTATTAAATTACTTATTTAAACAACTACTTAGGATTACAACCTTTAAGTGTTACATTTTATTATTTAAAATGTTTTAGAAGAAAATTAATCAGAAAGGACACTCGAACCAAAATTGACTGTTAAAAGTAGGCTACAGGCTGGTGAATTGAGACTCCCTCTGTTTCAAGAGGCACTAGAATAATTAAAGTGAAGGAGAGCTTAAAAATGTATGGATTGAAAATAGATAGTGGCTTAATTATCATGTAATGTAGTCGTGTGACTTTATTATTGTTGCGAAAGACCATCAGCCAAGTGGTTTTAAATAATAATATTTATTCTATAATATACAATCGTACATAATAGAATCTCAAGGAGGGATCAATATTGGGATAAATCTTTGTTAATAGATTTTCTAACGAGAGGTGGAGATTACAAAATTTTAAAATATTGAATATCACAATTTAATTAATTTTAATCACCATGAAATAAATTGATGTCTTGCATGAAAAGGTTATTTTAATATTTTATAAAAGTAAAATATTAAATTAAATTAGATTTTCTGTTAAGTTAGTGATAATTCTTTAGCATGAATCCAGCAAAATGCTGTGCACATGGACGAAAGAATTCAACAAGATAAATCAATTATCAATTTAACAGGATAGCCCTAATAATATAACACTTATTTAAGCAAAAATAATATTAACTAGATAAGTAATAGAACATTCCGTACTTACCAAATGCACTGAGAACGGTTGTTCACTTGTTTTCAATTTGTAATTAGTAGATAACACAACGATGTAAGAACCACACACAACAACGTAAAATGGCGAGTTAGCGGGTGCCACGGGTGCTGCTGATGCTTTGTTTAAAGCGTGGACAAACTCGCAACTACTTTCGACGCGCGCATCTTTGTCAGGACAATCGAAAATAACTTGCTGAAATTTGCTAACGCAAATTCCTGTCCGCAATTGAAAGTTGAGTGAAAGGCTTTGCCGAAAACTTTCATGCTATCTGGGCGCAGTTCTATAATAATCTATAATATGCTTTAAATAACCTTAATATTCCACGCCATTTATTTCTGAAAGACGTTTCTTATAGAGAAATTCACTGCTTCTGTGATGCATCACAATTTGCTTATGGTGCTTGTATATATCCCAAATCAACAAATAATTTTGGTAAAAAACAAATCAGATTAATTTATTCCAAATCACGCGTAGCTCCATTAAAAACCATTACGGTGCCACGTTTGGAACTTTACGGAGCATTATTAGCCGCTCAGCTATCAAAAAGAGTAGTTTCAGCTCTTAACACAAATGTAAATAACATTTTCTTCTGGTGCGATTCTAGCATAGTGCTTTCATGGATATCATCTGCTCCTGTTCGTTTTAAAACTTTCGTGTCCAATAGGATTTCTCAAATTCAGTCTATTACGGAAATTTCGCAATGGAAATATGTGCCTGCAGATCTCGTATCACGTGGAGTAAATTCTCTTGATATGAAGCAGTTATCACTTTGGTGGGATGGTCCGTCTTTTTTAAATCACAATGAAAATTCCTCGCCTTCTCTCCCTAATTTGCAAAATGTGGAAATACCTGAAATGAAACAAATAAAACAAGTTTCATTAAGTTGTAAAACTATAGAATGTCAAAACCTATTACACGTAGTATAATATTTGTGTCGTTTTATACATAACTGTAGAGTTACTTCAACATGCCAAGTGTACGGGCACCTGCAAAATGGTGAAATTGACTCTAGTATTGAACTCACTGTAAAATCGTTCAATTACAAGAATTTTCTTCGGAACTAAAACTTTTAAACAAATCACAATGTGTACCTAAGTCTAGCAGGCTTTACAATCTGCATCCATTTCTCGATAATTGAGGTATCATACGTGTTGGTGGTAGACTAAACAAATCACAGCTAGGTTAGAATTCAAAGCATCCCATATTGATACCATCAAAACATCACTTAACTAATTATTATTTAATTATTCCAATTATTATTACCTTTAATTATTCGACAAGAACACTTAAGGAACTCACATGCTGGCTGTCAAACAGTTTTAAGCAGTTATCGAGGTTTTGGCCACTCAATGGTAGCCACGCTGTCAAACGTGTTTTGCTCAACGGCATTATTTGCTTTCGAGCTAAGCCTGTCCATCTAAATCAAATAATGGGCCAATTGCCTTCTGATCGTATAACACCATCTCGACCATTTACCGTTTGTGGAGTTGACTTTGCTGGTCCATTCCAAATAAAAAATAGTAAACTCAGGAACAGAAAAATGATTAAGGTTTATATTTTCATTTTTATATGTTTTTCGACAAAAGCTGTGCATTTAGAGCTAGTTGGAGATTTAACTTCTGAAAGTTTTCTTAATACATTTTATTTCACGACGAGGCATGTGCAGTCATATATACTCTGACAATGTTGGTAACTTTATAGGTGCAAACAAATATTTAAAAGAAGTTTTTGAACTTGCTCGAAGTCTTAAATTCAAAAACTATTTGTTAGGATCAAGAATCACATGGCATTTTATCCCTCCTCGGTCACCTTACTTTGGGGGACTGTGGTAAAGTGCTGTTCGCTCTCCAGAATTTCACATAAAACGTGTCATTCATAACATACATTTGACATTCGAAGAATTTTATACATTTTTAGCACAAATAGAATGCATACTAAATTCGCGACCTATGTATTCACTCACGGAGGATCTAGAAGACATAGAGCCTCTAACGCCAGGCCATTATTTAATTGGGACTTCTTTAAACTCGTTTCCCAAAGAACAAGTTCCTGATACTAGAAGCACGCAAGTTTCAAGATATAAACATCTTCGGCTTTTAATACAAGAATTCTGGGAGAAGTGGTCCAAAAACTATTTGAACACTTCAGCAACACACTAAGTGGCAGTTTGCAAACGTTCCTAAAAAACTGCTGGGTTCTTTAGTAATTGTACGTGAAGAAAATATACCTCCTATGTGTTGGAAGCTTGGACGTATAATAGATGTTCACCCAGGAAGTGACGGTATAGTGAGAGTTGTGACTTTAAGAATTCCCAACGTTGAAGTGAAAAGAGCAGTGAATAAAATAAGTGTATTACCAATTGAATCTGGTACAGAACGTTAATATTTAGTGCTCATTCAATTAGCTATTATTATTTTTGTCAATTATGAATTATCATTAATGTATTTTTCATTTTAATATTAATTGAAAGCCCCAGTCTTTCAAAGGGGGCAGCTATGTTTGGACTTAGTTGACTACAGCATGCATGACATAATGTTGTAAGATAATCAAAGTTGGTAAAAAACAATACACCAAAAAAAAAGCAACAAAAAGATTGTAACAAAATAAATTTATGTAATTGACATATTGTAATTTCACATAAAAAATAAAGCAGATTCCAAGAATTTGTACATTAAATCACATTGTTTAATTGTTAATCACATATGGTCCTATCGAAGGTAAACACATATATAATCAGAAAAATAGTGGGACAGCGGTTCGTGCAGGAGAAGTCCATCAAGCATACCAAAGCCCATACAGTCGTAAAATCTTTAATTATTATTACTCCTAAATTAATGGCTAATATTTCATATTTAAATCAAAAACAGGATTCTAGAAAATGTAAATGTGTAAAATGTATGTTGTGTTAAAGTTTATTAAAATTAAAATTGTCCGCCACAGTTCAAGTTCATACTTTTCTGTCAGTAGAAAAGCTTCATTGCTGAGGTCTTCTGTAATAGGCACGACTAGTAACTAATCCACAATGACAGAGGGACAAAGTATTACCGCCTGGTGTCATCTATATTATATTTAATCTATGACGGCGTCTAACCACCATGTGCTAGTTTTGTAATGCTGATTGAATATTATCAATAAATCTAATTATTATAGAAGAGATTATTGGTGTGCTTTTAATGCAAGTGATCTTAAAAATTTACATACAATTTAAAAGTGGCTATTAGGGTTTTTAAGAACAAATGGTTTAGTTGGTTACTGGAGGACAAACAACTGTTTGATTGTTGACTGTTTCAAAATTGTTGGACTTTTTAGAAGTCCGTTTTGTACATCAGTAATTTAAACATCCAAGTTTTACATTAGCCTAGATTTTATGTAACATTAAATATGATTTATGGCAGCAGTTATTATATTTGTTCTACAGGTACTATCTAGTTTGACATCATATATAAATTATTAATTTCTATTTAAATATAACATACAATTCTTGCACAGCATTCTCAAGGATATTGTTATTAGTTAATTAGATATTTATTAATAAATGTAATATAATTTATTTCGCCCTTCTATGTAAATGACACTTTACAGGTCTTTATGCAGCTAAGTAAATGTGTAATTACAGCCACAGCCCTGTAAAACTTCACAGGCTTCTAAAAGAAACCTGTAAAGTTTTACAATGCTCATCAACAAAAAGCTATGGCAACCAGTGTGTTGCTTAACCACAACACCATGGCAACGCCTAGCTATAAATTGTACTACCGCCTTTGATTCCAAAATGTCTTTTTATAAAAAATGTACAATTCATAAAAAATGCTGGTGAAGGTGGAAATAAAAGTTTGTACGCGACACGCTTTGCAATTAATCGTTACTGGGCTCGCTGGATTATGGAGGGTCGCTCCTTCGTCGCTTGCCCCACAAACTTTCCAGCTCACCCGTAAAGATTAATTTACAAAGCTTGGCACGTAAATAACTATTATGTACAGTTATCATTTTTAAGTAGTTAAATAGAATCTTTCAAACACGGATCGTTTAATTGTAAATTACATCATAATGAAATTAAATAAAACGTGCTTCAAGCTAGTAATAGCTGCAATTGCTCCGAGGTTTTTAGTGAGCATGTGTTAACTACAAATATTACATATTACAGTATAAGGGTTTCTCACCACTATAAATTAGTATTACAACTACAAGTATTACGCACAAATGGTTACTCACCAATATGAGTGAGCATGTGCTTTTGCAAACTTCTTTTTACTGAGCATTTATAACTGCAAATATTACACTCAAATGGTTTCTCGCCAGTATGAGTGAGCATATGCTTTTGCAAACTTGCTTTTTGAGTGAATTTATAACTACAAATATTACACTCAAATGGTTTCTCACCACTATGAGTGAGCATGTGGTTTTGCAAACTTCCTTTTTCTGAGCATTTATAACGGCAAATATTACACCCAAATGGTTTCTCACCACTATGAATGAGCATGTGCCTTTGTAAATTTGCTTTTACTGAGCATTTATAACTGCAAATATTACACTCAAATGGTTTCTCGCCAGTATGAGTGAGCATATGCTTTTGCAAACTTGCTTTTTGCGTGAATTTATAACTACAAATATTACACACAAATGGTTTCTCACCACTATGAGTGAGCATGTGCTTTTGCAAACTTCCTTTTTCTGAGCATTTATAACTGCAGATATTACACCCAAATGGTTTCTCACCACTATGAGTGAGCATGTGCTTTTGCAAACTTCTTTTTACTGAGCATTTATAACTGCAAATATTACACTCAAATGGTTTCTCGCCAGTATGAGTGAGCATATGCTTTTGCAAACTTGCTTTTTGAGTGAATTTATAACTACAAATATTACACTCAAATGGTTTCTCACCACTATGAGTGAGCATGTGGTTTTGCAAACTTCCTTTTTCTGAGCATTTATAACGGCAAATATTACACCCAAATGGTTTCTCACCACAATGAATGAGCATGTGCCTTTGTAAATTTGCTTTTACTGAGCATTTATAACTGCAAATATTACACTCAAATGGTTTCTCGCCAGTATGAGTGAGCATATGCTTTTGCAAACTTGCTTTTTGCGTGAATTTATAACTACAAATATTACACACAAATGGTTTCTCACCACTATGAGTGAGCATGTGCTTTTGCAAACTTCCTTTTTCTGAGCATTTATAACTGCAGATATTACACCCAAATGGTTTCTCACCACTATGAGTGAGCATGTGCTTTTGCAAACTTCTTTTTACTGAGCATTTATAACTGCAAATATTACACTCAAATGGTTTCTCGCCAGTATGAGTGAGCATATGCTTTTGCAAACTTGCTTTTTGAGTGAATTTATAACTACAAATATTACACTCAAATGGTTTCTCACCACTATGAGTGAGCATGTGCTTTTGCAAACTTCCTTTTTCTGAGCATTTATAACAGCAAATATTACACCCAAATGGTTTCTCACCACTATGAATGAGCATGTGCCTTTGTAAATTTGCTTTTACTGAGCATTTATAACTGCAAATATTACACTCAAATGGTTTCTCGCCAGTATGAGTGAGCATATGCTTTTGCAAACTTGCTTTTTGCGTGAATTTATAACTACAAATATTACACTCAAATGGTTTCTCACCACTATGAGTGAGCATGTGCTTTTGCAAACTTCCTTTTTCTGAGCATTTATAACTGCAGATATTACACCCAAATGGTTTCTCACCACTATGAGTGAGCATGTGCTTTTGCAAATTTCCTTTTACTGAGCATTTATAACTGCAAATATTACACTCAAATGGTTTCTCGCCAGTATGAGTGAGCATATGCTTTTGCAAACTTGCTTTTTGCGTGAATTTATAACTACAAATATTACACTCAAATGGTTTCTCACCACTATGAGTGAGCATGTGCTTTTGCAAACTTCCTTTTTCTGAGCATTTATAACTGCAAATATTACACCCAAATGGTTTCTCACCACTATGAATGAGCATGTGCCTTTGCAAATTTGCTTTTACTGAGCATTTATAACTGCAAATATTACACTCAAATGGTTTCTCACCACTATGTGTGAGTATGTGGTTTTGCAAATTTCCTTTTACTGAGCATTTATAACTGCAAATATTACACTCAAATGGTTTCTCACCACTATGTGTGAGTATGTGGTTTTGCAAATTTCCTTTTACTGAGCATTTATAACTACAAATATTACACTCAAATGGTTTCTCACCACTATGAGTGAGCATGTGCTTTTGCAAACTTCCTTTTTCTGAGCATTTATAACTGCAGATATTACACCCAAATGGTTTCTCACCACTATGAATGAGCATGTGCCTTTGCAAACTTGCTTTTACTGAACATTTATAACTGCAAATATTACACCAAAATGGTTTCTCACCACTATGAGTGAGCATGTGCTTTTGCAAACTTCTTTTTAATGAGCATTTATAACTGCAAATATAACACACAAATGGTTTCTCACCATTATGGATGTGAATGTGAATTTGGAAATTCTCTTTGCGTGAGCATTTATAATTACATAAATTACATTCAAATGATTGTGGCATATTTCTTTTGAATAATCGATGATAATTATATGTTTACATATGGTTGTTTAGTAGCAGAAACGCAAGCAAGGATTTTGAAATTTAACTTCTAAAAGAAAATTTCAGGTACATGTTCATACATTCAAACTTTAGGGTGGTTTCGCTTAGTAATTGTTGTTGCCGCTAACAGCCTTGCCATCAACTACAGATTAACAATTAATCTTACATGCATTTTTTATATTAATAATTTTTCTTCTTTTTTTATTTTATGTTTATGTTATTTGTTACTTAGCGTAACAAAACTACTGTAGGCGTCTTATGCTAATGTGCTGTTGAATGGTTACCGAGTTGAAAACACTTGCAAGCACTTCCGTAGAAAACTGCAACAGTGCTGCAATACAGCGTTTCCATGCAAAAGATGTTGGACACCCTTATTGATTGTATTAATAGGTGTTGCAGCAGCATTGACTAGTAAGAACTCTGAGCTAAAATATATTGTAACATTCACAAAAGGACTTAATTCATTGAGATAACTAAATTGTTTCTAACCTTTACATAAAAACACACAATTACTACTGATCCAGTTGTATTGTACGTAATACTGTTACTGTATGTCATAGATTAATAATAATTATAATACAGTGCGCGTCTAAAGTCCGTTCCCCCCCTACTAATTTTTGAACCACCTGGTATATCGCAACGAAATTTGGAGGGCTTAAACAGGAGATAAGAACCTAATTTTTTATGAAAAAATGACAGCTAAAAGTTTCAAAATGGCGGCTGAGCACCCTCTTGAATTACTTTTTTAAATAGAACACCCTGTATATTATTCCGTTTTCGAAATCTGCTCATAATTCTTAACATTTTTCTCTAATACACTTGGCATTCCGGTTTAAAATGAGGTATGGATTTTGCGAGGGATTTTGGTCACTTCCGGTAAAACATTTTTCTAACTAAATTTTATTTGACAGCTAACAGTTAAATTTGACAGTAAACAAGATGTAAGATACCCCAACAACGATTTTTGTTTTCAATGCAAACTTGATTGATAGCAGAATTCGTGTCTGTTGGATTTGAAATTAATTAAAATGTCCCTTTTCAAACGTTAATATTTGAAAATCAATTAAATTTAGAAGTAAAGTGTATTAGAGAAAAATGTTAAGAATTATGAGCAGATTTCGAAAACGGAATAATATACAGGGTGTTCTATTTAAAAAAGTAATTCAAGAGGGTGCTCAGCCGCCATTTTGAAACTTTTAGCTGTCATTTTTTCATAAAAAATTAGGTTCTTATCTCCTGTTTAAGCCCTCCAAATTTCGTTGCGATATACCAGGTGGTTCAAAAATTAGTAGGGGGGGAACGGACTTTAGACGCGCACTGTATAACAAGACGTGTTTTTGCGTAAGTAGCTTGGGAAGAAGGGTCAGGGTCACCCACTGAAATATATGTACTGGAACAGGTGGATAAAAAAATGGAACGTGCGCTAACGCTTTGTCTGCCAGACTAGAGAGAGAGAGAGTCACTGAAGACACGGACTACTAGATTACTACAAGCTTCGCTTATACAGGGTGTCTCATAGCCTCTACACAAGACTTGACCAGCGCAGGGAATTTACCAGCATTTACGGAATGTGGAACAAAAAATCTTAATAAGATTTTTTGATTAGAAAAAGTTCACATTTTTAATAATTTTAATCGACGTTTTTATAAAAATGTGTATAAAATTATAACGCGCTCATGGTGATATTGATATCATTAATGAAACATAAAGTTAAATGTATATGTAAGTGCAAGGTTTGAAATTTAAAAGGCAGGCAGACATGATTAGATCACATATTACTGTGTATTTTTCTAGTTCAAACCAGGGACTGGAATAGGAATCCAAAAGAATCGGAACCGGAACCGATTACTTATATTGAACCGAAACGGGAATCGGAACCCTTACTAAAATCCGTGTTAATTTTAAGATGAGTACCCAAACCGTTATAAAGTTTCGAAGGAACCGATATATTTCGGTTCCATATTTCGATTCTACTGGTAAATAAAAAAAATGTTCAACATTCTCCCAACAGCGCTACTATAACCATTTCTTACTGAGTTGGTGTTGATACTAGATTCACTTTCACTATTAATTAACCAATAGTCTTTGAATGTACTAGAAAAGTGCTGCGTCACACTGTATATTGGTAGCTCTGAATATTTCCAAAGAAATCGCATCTTAAAGAAATCTACAATATTAGCCGCGTTCAACACAATGTAACACAATTGGGATCTTGAAAATGGTGGGTTTGGACAAGAAAAATTCACAGCAACTATGTGATCTCAGCATGTTTGTCTGGCTTTCAAATTTCAAACCTTGCACTTACATATACAGTTAATTTTATTTTTTATTAATGATATTGTATTTAAAATAAGTTTATGATGTTTAAATTTGAATGTAGCGCTACTAGCGCCAGAATTACACCTTATTGAACTATACGAACGCGTTGGTATTTTGTCGCGCATTCAGTCACGCTAATACAAAATAGTGATGCAGTTCGTTCCGATCAGTTTCCACTCTCTGTAAAGTTCTACAATAAATGCATTTCTTTCATACAAACCAGCCTTTTCTTAACAAAAGTGGTCCTTCGAGCCGGATTAGTGGAAAATAGTGTGAAATCAACAGTCAAGCATAATTATAATTAAACGCAGCAAGAAATCACATTCAAGTCAAACACATACAGGTGCACCTGCCCGTTGCAGCCAAACAACAAAGCAGCGGACCAGTTCGAGATTCGACGGCCACAGCAGCCAGGCAAAGTAACGCCACAACAGGACGATTGTACTTAATAGACGAAGTTCCAAGGACAGCATAAACCGTGAGTCGTTCCAGTTTTCCCTGCTTTTGCGAATTTAACTTGATTTTTATTATTACTCCTCTAGAGTTAAATTCGTTACTTGCATTAATTATTTAGATATTAGATAAAATGTCGGATAATTCAATAAGAGCTCGCGGAGCTATAAAAAAAGCCTCACGCATTTTGTACAATTCATTCAAAATCAAACTCAGGAAATTGAACAAAGCATGGTAAATTCTGAGGAAGAGGATGTAATTTATTTATCACAACAAACAATAAAAGATTATACCATGCGTATAAGTAATGTTGGGTTATAATTTTGCTCTTTTAATGACATCCAAAGTAAAGTAGAAAATGATGCTGAAGAAAAAGATCTTGAAAAACAATACGATGAACGAATAGAGTTCGAAAGCCGTTATTACACTGCTTTAGCAAAAGCTAAAATATTATTAGAAATGTACAGCCTAAAAGAAGAGGTTTTACCCGCTCTTTCACCCAGTCCAGATCCGTCAGGGAATTTTAACCAACAATACGGTTCAAAAATACCTTCAATAAAATTGCCTAAATGCATTGAATTGCCGAAATTCGATGGAAATTATGAACATTGGTTAGAATTCAAAGACGCCTTTGAATCTCTGATTCATAAAGGTGTTACAATCGAGTCAGACATTCAAAGATTTCACTACCTTCGATCCTCTTTGGTGGGATCCACACATGAGGTCATAAAATCTTTCGAATTTTCAGCCGCAAATTATAAAGCGGCATGGGACATCTTATGTGCACGTTGTAACAATAGGCATCTATTAATACAAAAGCACCTCGATGCACTTTTCAATATGGAAACGTTTAGAGAAACGGCATTTTCTAGTAGACGCGATGACGAAACATTTAAGAGCCTTAGAGCCTTTAGGCCAACCCACAACATAATGGGACGCGCTATTGATTTACATGGTTTTAAAAGGGTTTCACGAAAATACCTTGGGCGAATGGGAAAAATACAGGTCGTCCAAGATTCTATCTTTTGGTAAGACTTCCAATGATATTACATTATCAAATTTGCTAGATTTTTTACGTTTACGCGCTGACTTCTTAGAAACACTTCACAAGGGTGACCGAAAGACTTCAAAAGCTGGAATGTCCAAAACGTCAGCACCACAAAAGGGCATTAAATCTGTTGTAGTAATAAATTCAACTTGTTTCTTTTGTAGTAAGGATCACAGCATTTACAGATGCTCATCATTTCTAAAATTAAATCCAATTGAGTCAACGGTCAAAGAGCAAAAACTTTGTTTTAACTGCCTAGGTAAGGGGCATGTAATCAAAACATGCAAGTCGGGCAACTGTAGAGTGTGTCATCGAAAGCATAATACGTTTCTGCACGTAGATGCAGTACCTGAAGTTTCTGACGCTTCTAGAAAAACTGAAGGAGTGCCAAACGAAACTCCACAAACTGTAGCATATGCGTCTTCTGTGCATTGTGCTCAAAACCAAGTTCTGCTTTCAATGGCGTGCATTACAATTGCAAACTCTTCTGGAAAGTTAATTACAGCTCCCGCACTCTTGGATCCTGGGTCATAATTCAGTTTCATAACTGAAAATCTGCAACAATCCCTTGGCTTAAAAAAAGCAAAGATAAACGTCTCCATTAGCGGAATTAATTCCGGTTCTTCCATAATAAACTATAAATGTCATTCGAAAATCCATTCTCTTCATGATGCATTCAGTATGGATCTCGTATGCTTGATCATTCCTGAAATAACAGGACCGTTACCCAATTTTTCATTTTCTACCAAAGAATTGAACATTCCAATGACAATACTTTTTGCAGACCCCAAATTCAATGTCCCAGGGCAAATAGACATTCTCCTTGGCGCAGATTGTTTCTGGCAGCTTTTATGCAATGAACAAAGGAATATCCCTGAGCAAAATTATGGTCTTATCTTAACAAGGACTAAGTTGGGATGGGTCCTCTCAGTTCACTAGCTCTTCCTACCACAGTATGTTGCAACCTTGTAAGGAACTGTAAAACTGATACTCAATTATTAAAGTTTTGGGAAATCGAAGAGTGTTCATCCGATAAAACCTATTCAGATGAAGAACTGGCATGCAAAGAACATTTTTCAAAAACATATGGGCGTGACCTAAATGGTCGTTTTATCGTCAAAATTCCTTTACGTCATGGTGTAGGTGAATTGTGCGATTCCCTTGTAAACGCTAAGCATAGATTTCGATCAGTAGAACGGAAATTCCAAAGGCTTCCTCAATTCAAAGCGCGATATGTCGATTTCATGAACACATATGAAAACCTAGATCATATGACCGACATCACAAACAAGGTTGAAGGTGAAGAAAGAGCTAAAGTTCCATACTATCTTCCCCATCATGGGATTCTTAATGAAAATAAAGTTACTTCTAAGTTAAGAGTAGTCTTTGATGGTTCGGCGCCTTCATCAACTGGCGTTTCAGTTAATTCATTGCAAATGGTAGGACCTCGCATTGAGCAGGACCTATTTTCAATAATTGTAAGATTTCGGCAATACCGATACGCATTCTCTGCAGACATCGCAAACATGTATCGGCAGATACTGATTGATCCAGAACAGAGTTATTTGCAAAGAGTTATTTTGCGGTCAGATCTGAATTTACCAATTAAAATCTATGAGCTCAACACCGTCACATATGGAACTGCGGCGGCAGCATTTCTCGCGATTCGATGTCTCTATCAGCTCGGAATCGATTGTGAAGGGGAATCTCCCAAACTTTCGTCAATAATAAAAAACGACTTTTACGTAGACGATCTGTTAACAGGGTCTGATTCTTACGAGGATTCCTATGAACTGATTAGCGGCGTATCTAACACTTTGTCAAAAGGTGGATTTCCATTGAGAAAGTGGGTGTCCAATGAAACTAAAATTCTCGAAAATGTAACTTTAGCCTCGGAAGACATTTCAAGTTTAGTTGAACTCTCTGATGAACCTGTAAAAACTTTAGGACTCTAGTGGAATTCTCAATCAGATTGTTTTATTCCAAATGATAAGGTTGCCACGAAGCGATCAATTCTCTCTGTCATTTCAAGAATTTATGATCCACTAGGTCTTATAAGTCCTTGTGTGATTATTGCAAAAATAATACTCCAAAGACTATGGCAAGAGCAACTTTCTTGGGACGAGGAAGTTTCCAATGACCTCAAACTTGCATGGAATTCTTATAAGGATTCGCTGGTGAGTTTGAATACCTTACAAATTCCTCGTTATGTAACGTCTGCAAATAAACAAAACGTTCAACTGCATGGGTTTTGTGACGCCTCCGAGCAGGCGTACGGCGCATGTATTTATATACGAACTGAGACTGATCAGGGTATCCAAATTAGCTTGCTTTGTAGCAAAACCAAGGTGGCTCCCCTAAAGAGTAACACCATTCCACGATTAGAGTTATGCGGTGCTCTACTTCTCGCAAGTCTTGCAAAAAGGGTCAGACAATATTTGAATATGGTATTCGAACAAATATTTTATTGGACTTACTCAATGATAGTTTTAGCTTGGCTAAATCAATCTCCAAATTTGTTGCAAATATTTGTGGGGAATAGGGTTTCTCAGATTCAACGCAATACAACAATCGATGATTGGCGTCATGTTCCATCGGAACACAACCCCGCTGACTATTTGCGCAGAGGAGTCGATCCTGATCAAATTCGACATTTAACCTCTTGGTGGGTAGCTCCTAGTTTTCTTTCGCAAAACCCGTCATCATGGTCAAGTACGCCTCAGTATCCAGAAGGTATTCCTGAGGTACGCAAAGAAAAACGTTCCTTGGTTGTTATAGAAACGAAATGTGAGCTATTTTCACGCTATTCAAGTCTCTCGCGCCTTCAGCGAGTTCATGCATATTGTCGTCGTTTTATCTATAATCTCCGCTTAACCAAGGCTAATAGAAATATTGGTCCGTTACCTATACAAGAGTTGGAAAATTCTCTCGCAAAACTTGTTCAATTATCACAAATGGAGTCATTTCCCAATGAATTACCCCGCCTTCAAAATAATAAACACGTGGAATCCAGTTCTCGGTTAATTAGTTTAAATCCATTCTTGGATGCGCAAGGCGTCATTAAAATAGGTGGGAGGCTAGATAACAGCAAATTTGCATATGAAAAACGCCATCAAGCTATTTTGTCATCAAGTCATACTCTCACGAAACTCATAGCACAATATGAACATATTCGTTTACTTCACGTTGGTCTACGGACGTTATTGGCCTCGATTCTCGAGCGATTTTGGCCCATTCATGGACGAAATCTCGTCAAACAAATTGTTAAAGCCTGCACGAGATGTTTCAAAACCAATCCAAAGACATTGCACCCAATAATGGGTCATCTACCCTCACAGCGGACCCAACCATCTCCTCCTTTCACCTCAACCGGAGTAGATCATGCAGGACCCTTCATTATCTTAGATAAGAAGGGGCGCGGTGGGAAACCTACTAAATGTTACGTTTCAGTTTTCATTTGCCTTGTGACAAAGGCTATTCATTTAGAAATAGTCTCCGACCTCACTACGGAGGCCTTCATGGCGGCATTGCGTCGGTTTTCCTCCCGCAGGGGCAAACCAGCACGTATATTTTCAGACAATGGTCGTAATTTCATAGGGGCAAATCTGAACTAGACACATTGTGGCAATTTCTAAAAACCCGGTGTAACGAAATTACCGAACAGGTCAATAGCGAAGGCATTGCTTGGTCCTTTATACCTCCCTACTCGCCCCATTATGGTGGGATGTGGGCGGCTGAAGTAAAGTCGTTTGAGGCACATTTGAAACGGGTAGCATCTACTGCAAATTTAACTTTCGAGGAGTTATCAACCCTTCTAGCCCAAATTGAGGCTGTTTTAAATTCGCGTCCTTTATCCCCGCTCTCAACCGACCCTAATGATTTAAACCCGTTAACCCCGGCTCACTTTCTGATAGGGAGATCACTTGTCAGTGTACCAGAATATGATTACACCGCTGCTTCAGATAACAGATTATCCCGCTTCCAACGAGTCCAAAATATGCAAATACATTTCTGGAGAAGATGGAATAAACAATATATCTCCGAGTTACAGCAACGCTCCAAATGGCAGCAACCTTCATCAAACCTAATGCCAAACATCTTAGTATTGGTAAAGGACGAAAATCTACCAGCCATGCAATGGAAGCTGGGCCGTGTGATTGAGACTCATCCAGGAAATGATGGTGTGACGCGAGTGGTTCTTGTTCGTACCTCCACGGGGGTGATAAAGCGGACAGTGACAAAGCTATGCCCTCTGTCAGAGCAAGTGGACAATTTGTGTAAGTGCAATAGCAAAATTAGTTAAGGATATATAATGAACTTGCTGCAATGTTGCCCTTATTTATCTTGTGCCAATGTTATTTATTTTCATATTAATTTGCATTTCACTTTAATGTTTTGAAAGAGCACCCCTTTTTTAGCCCGTGGGGGCCTTATGTTGTATTTAAAATAAGTTTATGTTTAAATTTGAATGTAGCGCTACTAGCGCCAGAATTACACCTTATTGAACTATACGAACGCGTTGGTATTTTGCTGCGCATTCAGTCACGCTAATACAAAGTAGTGATGCAGTTCCGATCAGTTTCCACTTGCTGTAAAGTTCTACAATAAATGCATTTCTTTCATGCAACCCAGCCTTTTCTTAACAGATATCAATATCACCATGAGCGCGTTATAATTTTATACGTACTTTTATAAAAACGTCGGTCAAAGTTATTGAATATTTGAACTTTCTCTAATCAAAAAACTTTATTAAGATTTTTTGTTCCAAACGCCATCAGAAATGCACTGGTAAAGTCTAGTGCAGGAACTATGAGACACCCTGTATATACCAACATAAAATGTGACGTCATTACTTTTGCTTCCGAAACCCTTATGGAACCTAAAAAAATCTTGGAACCGGAACCGAAACGCTTATTTTGAATTTACAAGAACCGGAACTGGAACTGGAACCTACATTTGTAAAGGGTTCCAGTCCCTGGTTCAAACCCACCATTTTCAAGCGTCCAATTGTGTTACATTGTACTACTGGCAATTAAATCGCTTAGCTTCGTTGATATAGTGGTTTTGCTTTACTAAAATATACGTCTCAAATGATGAAACGTAAATATACAAAATTGTGCATTAAGCTTTTAATTTTTATTACAAGACGTTAATTTCCAGTTTTTTCATTGTTGAAGTTAGAATCCAAATATTACAGATTCGTACGTTAAGTGGCGCCCACTGACGATAATTTTGCAACGAAGATGGTTTGTAGTCAGACACGTTACCTAATAGTTGTCATTTCTTATTGTGACATATTATTGGCATTTGTACACATTTGGATATAACGTACATAAATATTGTAAAGTTCTTTTTAAAATAATAACAAAAATTCTGTTGTAACAAGTCACATATTTGTAAAGCATTTTAGCTTGTAAAGCAGAGATTTAAAAAATTTATTTTTTTAATTAGGTAAAGGTTTTTTATATAGCTGAACAAAGGGTGATGATTCACGTATAATATAGTTTTAATTAGGTATATTTTAAGATGTAATTAACACAGACAAACATTATGAAAACATGTCATTAGGGAAATTAACCGAAAGTAAAGATTAATTGCTAAATAAATGTAACTTTCACAGTAGTATAAAATCATTTTGTGTTTTGACTTCACAAGCTTTTTTGTTGTTCGATATTAGAAAAGTAGTTGATGCCAGAAACACCACCTGACAATAATGTTTATTCACAATCATATTGCAATATGTACATTTCATATGTTATAAAAACCTTGGAAAGTAAGCTATTGCTATAGCAACACCAAAGTGGTTAACAATTTCCTTTACATGTCTGTAAAACTGACGTGTAAAGTTATGGCCAACTGTTTTTTCTGAATAATTTAAAACAGGACGTTTTATCCGATTTAAATTTGAGTTTTTATAAATATATTTAACGCTAAAAACATATTTTTTATTTAATATTAGTTTTATTTTTATTTTTCCGTATTTTATATTTAATAATTACAATGGAATTAAATATTTTCTAATTTTAAAATACTGAGCGCATACATCGCCATCTAGCGGCGAAGAATGAAACCTTACTTAAAATTTCTTTTGGTCGATAGATGGCTTTGATTGAAATTATGACAGTTTATAAAAAATTTATTTTAAAATTTAAAATTACTTTTTATTTTAATTATCTTAAGTCTAATTATTGTGAATAAAATAGTATACATGTTTCGTTGCTAAAGTTTCCACGCCTCGCGATAATTGTTTGACCTCGACGTACCGTCTCGGTCAAACAATTATCGCTTGGCTTGTAAAGATATCCTTTACCAACTCAACATGTAATATACTATTAATGTAATAGTAAGTAAAAGTTAATTTTATTGTTTTTTTATTTCTATTGTTTCATTTCTGTTTAATTTTGATATTGAAATTCCTATCTTAAGGCTAAAGTGGGCGATCTGAGGGATAAAGTTCTCTTAGGTATCATGTATATTTCAGTCGATCGTGATACAATGACAGTATTGTCTACGATGGTATTCTGTATATTGTCAGATATTGAACTCTGTTTCTAGTTTTATTTTGTTTCGTCCAATTTCTTTCAAAGTTCAATTTCAATGTTCTGCTGACGGTGTATAATCTACTTGGCAATCCCTTGTATTTAGTCGTGATCCTAACATCTCACACATTCTATTTGTAGTTATTTGTCTCTTTTCCCTCATTACTTATTTAATCATTTATTGGTTTGATTTCAAATTCAACTGTGGTGTGTAGGAAAGTTAAATATGTGTAATAACGTGCGGAGGCTATGTTATTTCTTTCTTTAATTTGTAAAACGGTTTAGGAATAGTTTTGTAGCCGTAATATATTCAGGGATGGAAGCAATGAGTCTAATTATTATTTATATGGAGTACGATTCAATTCGGAGTCATATCGATATCTAATTGGAATCTCTGCAATCGCTTCTAAAAGCTTTTGACAAAGGACGGTTTTGTCCTTCAGAAACCCTCAAGTGCAATTTTTAGGTATACGATCAAAATACCGACAATCATAATCCCGACAATCATAATCACGACAAGTCAAAATCCCGACAAGTCAAAATCCCGATAAATTAAAATCCCGGCAAATTAAAATCCCGACAAATTAAAATCCCGACAAATCAAAATCCCGACAAATAAGAATCTTAACAAATTATAATACCAACAAATTAGAATCCCCCCGACAATTTAAAATTACGACAATGTAAATTTAAATATTAATGGTAGGCTAGGTGAGTATTTTTCTTATGTCATTTTTGAAAATGTCTGAAAGTGAAGTGTGCGAATTTGTTCCATCTCAAAAACGAAACCAGAAAATATGTGTGCGTGGATTCCTGATGGTAAAGGAAAGTTAAATTAAATTATTTGTTAATTAATAATAAACCTGATTGTTAATATTAGACCTTTATTATTTTACCTTATTAATATACATATATTATCAATACTATCATTTATCTCAGAATATATGAATAATATGAAAATTAGTTTAATTTGTTGGGGGGGATTCTAATTTGTTGGTATTATAATTTGTTGGGATTCTTATTTTTCGGGATTTTGATTTGTCGGGATTTTAATTTGTTGGGATTTTAATTAGTCGGGATTTTAATTTGTCGCGATTTTAATTTGTCGGGATTTTGACTTGTCGGAATTTTGACTTGTCGGGATTATGATTGTCGAGATTATGATTGTCGGGATTATGATTGTCGGGATTATGATTGTCGGGATTTTAAATTTCGGGATTTTAAACCAAACCCTCTTTATATATATTTATATATATATTTTTAATATACAGACACTTCTGGTTTATAGGATTTGGTATTAAAAAACATTTGTTGGGTGTGATTGCACAGATTTAAACGAATTCAAGGAAATTTGTATGTGTATCAAACCTAGAAGATGTTACATTGATGGTACACTGCTATTAGGAACCGGGAAATAACATTCAGCTATAAGACCCATTTTAACTACACCCACAAGCAAATTAACGACATCACCGGTCAGACGATCAAACACATGTGCACCGCCGAAACGAGGTACTGTTGCTTATGCGAATGGTTGACTTGTAATAATTAGACAATACGTTTATTAGTGAATGTAAAACGGAAATTTTATAATCCAACGATGCTTTCTTTTTCAAACATTACTTTAATTTTTTTAATCTGTATTTTTAATAAGCCAAATTAATTTTTTTGTGCCTACCTGAACAGAAATTGTGTTTTGTATGTCCTGTTATTGGGGCAGTTATGGATTCTTTTCTGTCCTTACATATATTAAAGTTTTTTCTGTCCTCTTATGTCAAATATATAACCTCTACACCGCTACTGCATATGTAGGTATAGCTATATAATTATTTATTTCAATAAATAGTTATATATGGTACAAGTGAGTTAAGAAAGACATTATCCACGAACGAACCGTACAACGTTTTATCCAACACCTCATTATTTAAGTTCAAATTCAATGAATAAGTGGAGCGTTTAAAATAATCTATTAATGTCTTAACTAATAATCTTGATCTTTTACATAACACTTTGGACATATTAAAGTAAACAAATAATAGAAACAGTGAAAATCATCAAACACAGTAAATAAAAAATTAATTATTTGATATACCGACCTTCTGAACCCAGGTAAACCAATGATACTGAGTTGTAGAGGATAACTCAGAGAACAATAATCCGAAAAAAATCGCGCTGATCGGCGGTGATTAATAAGAAAAACAATGATACAATCGCTATTTTGAGGTTAGAATGTTATGATTTTAGGTTACAGTTAGTAAAAAAGTTGGCTATATTTACGTGAAAATGGCGTAAAAATGGTGTTTATGTCATATGACAAGAAGATCTTATAATTTTCACCTGTTTTTATGACGTCTTTCCAACGAAAACCCGTAGCTCCTGGTATTTCCGTATGTATGCATGTACACGATAGGGGTCGGTATAGCGAATAATTACCAATAAAGAATATCAAACTATCGTAAACCAAACTCAGAAAGCACACCTGAAATAAATTTGACAATACAGCGTGTCGCATACACAGGTGTACCAACCTGTTTTTCTGTTGAAATGAATGCGTATTTTCTCATTAAATTAACAAATTAGGTTTTGTTTTAAAAACCTATTTGTATTTATTCTATAAATAAATATATTACTAAATATATGAAAATTAAATTTTATTATTTTCGATAAAGCAAATAATCTTTCTTCAAAAAATTTAATTTTGAACGTTGGTATTTGCACAGTTGGTTGTACTCTTCTTGCTTCTCAGAATCGATTATGTACGCCGCGTAAGTTTGAACTATAGAACCTCGCAATTATAAACGGTAGTCATGGAAAACTCCGTTTTGCGGGGGGCTTCAGTTTTGATGACGTCACATCACGAATCGTGTTCCAACAACTAAACAACCTGATCTATCGCTAAAATTTGTCTTTAGTTGTTCGATGATTCATCACAAGTGAATAAAAATGGCTGCCCGCATAAATTACATAAATTCCTTTCGAACTTGCATGCACAAATGTTCATACCTTGATTCATACTCATTCTATATTTCCTTTTTGTCTGTGGTGGCCTTGGGCTTATCTACCGAACTTTCTCAGGCAGACCATGAACCAAAAAATAAATTAAAAAAGTTCTACCGCCGCTCCAGGCGCCGCCCTTTAAGTTAATAATGAATGGAATGTGTGGGAAACTAAACTACTTATTTAATTCTTGGAGCTAGCTATGTAAGACCTTTGTAATCAGGGACACCCTTTACAAATATAGGTTCCGGTTCCGGTTCCAATATAAATTTTCTAAACATTAAGGTTCCGGTTCCAGGATTTTTTTAGGTTCCATAAGGGTTCCGGAAGAAAAAGTAATGACGGTACATTTTATGTTGGTATATATACCCAAACAACCAAATAAAGAAACTAGGTCAACGAGTGATCAACAGCTGTGAAATACATTAAGTTAATATCAGAGAGTAAGCAGCGGCTTGTGTTACTCTCGGCTGTTAAAGAAAGTAAGTAGCATGCGTTAGGGTTTTAACAGTTACTTTTTAACAATTCGTTTGCCATATTTTAATACATACACCCTAATAACGACTTAATAATTAAAAATTTCATTACGTTTTACGTGTCATAAGGTCATGAAAACATGTAAAGAAAAATAATTGCAAAAATTTTAATTATAACCCATTATAAATTTTATGACGCTACTGTATCATTCCAGCTCGCCTGCTGTCGCTCTTCTCCGTTCAATTACTCGACTTGATCATGTTATAACCGCGTCTCGCCTTGTGATCGTCGCGTGATTCACAATGCTTTTTACATCTTCACCCTCGTGATTTCGGTGATCTAGATTCTTCATTTGTTTATTTGGGTATAGCTCCAAATATTTCCAAACAAATATGAACTTGATAACTGCACTGAGAAAAAAAACTAGTTGTACCAAACAAAAAAAACTTTCATTGAACACTTTTCGAACTTTAAATACGGCCAACTAGTTTAGTGCGTTGAAGGAACATTATATAAACATTAAGTTTTGTTGGTTCACATGGAAACAATTAAAACAAGGTATACTTTTGCATTGTAGAAAATAAAATAAAACTTTGTATCAATGCATTCACCTGCGTTGAACCAACCGAATACGACGTAAATACAAAAACGCCTGGGTGTTGAATTAAATATTCCTAGTGTTGAATTAAGAAATTAAATTGTTGAATGATAGGGGATAGGGGATGTAATGACAGTATCAAACAATATCAATAAAATACAAAAAGTATATTACACATAAGCATAAAAACAATCAGTTTAAACCTAGAATATCGCTAAACATTACCAAGGAATTGCAAAAAAGATACAGATACTACTAATAGAATGTTACTTTCGTTACGTTTATTAATATGACAGAATAAAGGGGAACTAGAAAATCCATTTAACATTTTTGTATCATCATTACAGGCGAAAAGTAATTAAAATTACTAAATTAATTATAAATAGTAAAAACTTGTGATGTTACTTACCTGACAATTGTACACAAATGCAAAACACATAGAACTATTATACGATACGCCACATTGTACGTCACTATTTACTCACAGGCGCCATTAAAATCAGCACCTTCATTCTTCTGAATTTTTCGTTCGATTTAACAAACATAAATTTTACAAGAAGTAACATAAGGGTTCAAATAACATACATCGATGTTAAATCAACTCCTTAATTTTGTCGATTCTATGCACTCTGTCTTACTGTGTTTAAACTTTTTATATTTTGCACTAACATGTTTTAGTTTTTAACTGTACGTATTTAATACATTACTACAAATAGAGCATTTCATTTCTTCAACATTTCAGTGTCTTTTAAAGCTAAAGATCTATTATTGTTTGATTCAAAGCAAATAAACTGTCAGTTCAAACAATGTAAATACATTCCTTGAGTGCAATGATTGTCCATACAACAAATATCTTTGTATGGTCTTTGATTACTTGAACCAAGCGAAATTAGTATAACAAATATTACAGGTTGACGGAACCACCTCCAATTTCTTAAAATAAATAAATGCCTTGTTGTCTGAAACCAAAATTTGTCAACCCAATAAAAATTAATTTAACATATGGAAATCTGTTGTTTTAACAACACCTTTTTTCTCAGTGTGGCAGTCGTTGTATGTTAGGTTAAAATATTGTTTATAACATGGGTGATAAATATATTTATCCAACACCTCTAAATAAAGAGGGCTAAAACTTGATGTTTGCAAGCACTTAAAGTTGATGTTTACTCACTTGTAAGTAGAAAAACATTGTTATACTTACATTAGAATGGTGATTGGCTGCTATTACAGGTAGCAACCAATCACAAGCTTACATTGCATAATATTAAAATCTTAAATTAAAAGTTAAATTTATTACTGTCAAAAACTACAGACTAACATTAAATTGCAAATTCGATATTTAAACTTAAATAAAGAGGTGTTGGATAAAATCTAGTATGGCACACGTCAGTTAAGGATATTATCCAGTCAGAAAAATTAACATATTTTTCGTTCGTGGATAATATCTTACTTAACTCACTTGTACCATAAATATCTATTGCTGGGTTTGGTATTTCAACTTTTTTTACTCTGAAAGCTTTATTGTTATAGTTACAATTATTTACAATGATGGATACCATAGAAACTGAGCTTTTGGAGTAAACAATAATACAATAGTAGATTTTTTCAAGATGAAATTTGTTTGGAAATATTCAGGGCTACTAATATAAAATGTGACGTAACACTTTTCTAGTTAATTCCTGGTCAATTCACAGACTATTGGTGAATTAGTAATGAAAGTGAATCTAGTATCTACATCAACTCAGTAAGTAATGGTTATGGTAGCGCTGTTGGAAGAGTGTCTGGAGAATGTTGAACTATTTTTTTATTTATCAGTAGAACCGAAATTTGGAACCAAAAAATATCAGTTACTTGGAAAATTTATAACGGTTCGGGTTCTCATCTTAACATTAACACGAATTTTAGTAAGGGTTTCGATTCCGGTTTCGGTTCCATAAAACTAATCGGTTCCGGTTCCAATTCCGGTTCTTTTGGGTTCCTGTTCCAGTCCCTGTTTGTAATACTCGTATATTTACATACATCATATTTTGTTTTAGAATGTTAGAAGTTTACTTAAATAAAACCATATATTATGTCGTAACTGTCCAATCTTAGGTCACATGAGTCCTTGTGACCTCAAAACAAATAATGAGGGCATTATATTTTATTTACCACATAATTGTATCAAGAAAGAAACTTCACTTACTACCAAGTTACGAGTGGTTTTTGATGCCTCTTCCAAATCATCTAAACTTTCTCTTATTAATGATATGTTAAAATCCGGTCCTTGTATACAAGATGACATATTTTTTATACTGTTACGCTTCAGAACTCACAGTGTACACAATGTCGTTTTCACGTCAGATATTGCAAAAATGTACAGACAGATACTCGTAGACGAAAAAGACAGAAATCTACAACGAATAGTGTGGCGTTCTGACCCGTCACATGAATTAACACACTACAAATTGAACACGATTACTTATGGTACATCCCCAGCAAGTTTTTTAGCAACAAGGTGTCTTCAGCAACTTGCTGATGAAAATATCACTAGATACCCGGAGGCTAGTTCTTCAATAAAGCGCGATTTCTACATGGATGATTGGATCAGTGGTACACCGGACACAGAATCGGCTTTAAAGCTTATTACCGAGGTGAGGCAAGTTCTAGACAATTCAGGTTTTTCACTCAGACAATGGGTTTCAAATGATACAAATATTCTTCAACATTTATCATCTCAATCTAGTGTCTTGCAATATAACATTAAGGATCCTCATAGTTCCAATAAAACACTAGGGGTGTTTTACTCACGATTATTTTAGATTTATCTCCAACACTCAAGAGCAGACTCAAATGACTAAAAATTTGTTCTATCAATTATAGCTCAAATATTTGATCCGCTTGGTTTGTTGGGTCCTGTCATAGTGACCGCTAAAATCATTCTTCAGAGCTTGTGGCAGAGAAAAATAGATTGGGATACGCCCATCACCGGCGATATCCAACGTAAGTGGTCGCAGTTCTATAATAATCTATATGCTTTAAATAACCTTAATATTCCACGCCATTTATTTCTGAAAGACGTTTCACAGGGAGAAATGTTTGTATATTTTGTGCACAATTGTCGAGAAAATTAAAACAAATTGGGTCTAAAACGGTGACAGGAACAATTGGTGCAATGTAATTGCATTGGTTTGTGCAAAACAAATTGTAATGTTTATCCAAACAACTTATTATTTATATCTCCATACCAAATAGGTAACTACCTAGAACAATTTGTTTTTTAAATCTTCTATATTTTGTAGCACAGTTTTGCACAATGCTGTATTGCAATTCTCATGTTGAATTTTTGCACAATGTTGTTGGAAACACTTATGAATATTGGAGTAATGTGTCTATAGTAGTTTAGTGCTTATTTGCACAATATTATGCTTATTTTTCTTTAACCTTTAATATTGCTGAAAGAAACGCTAAACATTGGGTGATTTAATGATACAAATTGTGCATAATTTTATCAAAAAGTTATATGTATATTTAATTTAAACGCAAAAATACAAAGAGAATACATTCATATAAAGAAAAATTACAAATTAAACAAAAGATCTAACTGAAATAAATGATTTACTATTTAAATTAGTAACAAACCATGGCATATAAGAGTGCAAATTTCAAGTTGGAAACATGCACTTTCATCTGATTCTATACATCAACCTCAAGAGCATAATAATGGAGTAGGCAATAATTTATTATTCTATTTTCTCAATAATGCCAAACACTGGAAGATCATCGGTCGGTCCCTTTTCGAATTAATAGAAAATTTGGTTTGTAAAACGTTCCTTAAAGTGGTTGACCCAAGAAGACGAGAAAACTCGGCACCCAATTAAGCCTGGAAAATGAATCTATAAATAAGTTATTTATTACATAGCACACTAAAATAAATGGATAAATTGAATGCGTCCCCAATCACAATAATAATGATTTAAAACATAGGATAAAAATTAAAAATACTTGCATACATTAATTAATTTTTTATTCACCTACATTACATCCGTAGTCTGCAACTACTATCATGAATTTACTAAACAAATATGTTCCATTTCCACTTAGCACAGCGTTTATTGCAGTTTGTTTATGTCTGGAGTCTGATCTGAGAGGGAATAGATGCAATTGGTCAATCCCACATTAAAAATAACCTTGACAGGTTTCGCTCAAATTGTTTTACAGTTTCCAATTTTATTTGTATTTTTTCTGCATATACAATTTAAAAAGCTGCACAATACTGTGCATGATTACAGTTAAACAACTTGTATCAAAAGATACAACAAGATTGTGGAAAAACGCAGCACAATATTGTGAACTATTAATTTCTTCAGTTACTTCAATTTGCTTTGCACAATTTGTTGAAGTAAATCTTACAACCTCTTCAAACAATCGTATTAAGTAAGAATACGCAACGCTTTAAAACAGTTGAACCCAATTGTACAAAAAAATAATACAATCACAACTAGCCAATGTTGTGCAAAAGTACGCTATAGCATTTTTCTCTGTGTTCTTATAGAGAAATTCACTGCTTTTGTGATGCATCACAATTTGCTTATGGTGCTTGTATATATCCCAAATCAACAAATAATTTTGGTAAAACACAAATCGGATTAATTTGTTCCAAATCACGCGTGCTCCATTAAAAACCATTACGGTGCCACGTTTGGAATTTTGCGGAGCATTATTAGCCGCTCAGCTATCAAAATGAGTAGTTTCAGCTCTTAACACAAATGTAAATAACATTTTCTTCTGGTGCGATTCAAGCATAGTGCTTTCATGGATATCATCTGCTCCTGTTCGTTTTAAAACTTTCGTGTCCAATAGGATTTCACAAATTCAGTCTATTACGGAAATTTCGCAATGGAAATATGTGCCTGCAGATCTCGTATCACGTGGAGTAAATCCTCTCGATATGAAGCAGTCATCACTTTGATGGGATCATCCGTCTTTTTTAAATTACAATGAAAATTTCTCGCCTTCTCTCCCTAATTTGAAAAATGTAGAAATACCTGAAATGAATCAAATAAAACAAGTTTCATTAAGTTGTACAACTGTAGAATGTCAAAACCAAATTTTGGAACGTTTTTCTTTCTTTACAAGGCTATTACACGTAATATCATATTTGCGTCGTTTTATACATAACTGTTGAGTTACTTCAACGTGCCGAGTGTACGGACACCTGCAAAATGGTGAAATTGATTCTAGTATTGAACTCACTGTAAAATCGTTCAATTACAAGAATTTTCTTCGGAACTAAAACTTTTAAACAAATCACAATGTGTACCTAAGTCTAGCAGGCTTTACAATCTGCATCCATTTCTCGATAATTCAGGTATCATATGTGTTGGTGGTAGACTAAACAAATCACAGCTAGGTTACAATTCAAAGCATCCCATGTTGATACCATCAAAACATCAATTAACCACTAATTATTCGACAAGAACACTTAAGGAACTCACATGCTGGCTGTCAAACAGTTTTAAGCAGTATTCGATCGAGGTTTTGGCCACTCAATGGTAGACACGCTGTCAAACGTGTTTTGTGCAACTGCATTATTTGCTTTCGAGCTAAGCCTGTCCATCTAAATCAAATAATGGGCCAATTGCCTTCTGATCGTATAACACCATCTCGACCATTTACCGTTTGTGGAGTTGACTGCTGGTCCATTCTAAATAAAAAATAGTAAACTCAGGAACAGAAAAATGATTAAGGCTTATATTTTCATTTTTAGATGTTTTTCGACAAAAGCTGTGAATTTAGAGCCAGTTGGAGATTTAACTTCTGAAAGTTTTCTTAATACATTTTATTTCACGACGAGGTATGTGCAGTCATATATACTCTGACAATGTTGGTAACTTTATAGGTGCAAACAAATATTTAAAAGAAGTTTTTGAACTTGCTCGAAGTCTTAAATTCAAAAACTATTTGTTAGGATCAAGAATCACATGGCATTTTATCCCTCCTCGGTCACCTTACTTTGGGGGACTGTGGTAAAGTGCTGTTCGCTCTCTAGAATTTAACATAAAACGTGTCATTCATAACATACATTTGACATTTGAAAAATTTTATACATTTTTAGCACAAATAGAATGCATACTAAATTCGCGACCTATGTATTCACTCACGGAGGATCTAGAAGACATGGAGCCTCTAACACCAAGCCATTATTTAATTGGACTTCTTTAAACTCGTTTCTCGAGGAACAAGTTCCTGATACTAGAAGCAAGCAAGTTTCAAGATATAAACATCTTCGGCTTTTAATACAAGAATTCTGGGAGAAGTGGTCCAAAAACTATTTGAACACTTCAGCAACACACTAAGTGGCAGTTTGCAAACGTTCCTAAAAAACTGCTGGGTTCTTTAGTAATTGTACGTGAAGAAAATATACCTCCTATGTGTTGGAAGCTTGGACGTATAATAGATGTTCACCCAGGAAGTGACGGTATAGTGAGAGTTGTGACTTTAAGAATTCCCAACGTTGAGATGAAAAGAGCAGTGAATAAAATAAGTGTACTGCCAATTGAATCTGGTACAAAACGTTAATATTTAATGCTCATTCAATTAGCTATTATTATTTTTGTTAATTATGAATTATCATTAATGTATTTTTCATTTTAATATTAATTGAAAGCCCCAGTCTTTCAAAGGGGGCAGCTATGTTTGGACTTAGTTGACTACAGCATGCATGCCATAATGTTGTAAGATAATCAAAGTTGGTAAAAAACAATTCATAAAAAAAAAAATAAAAAGATTGTATCAAAATAAATTTATGTAATTGACATATTGTAATTTCACATAAAAAATAAAGCAGATTCCAAGAATTTGTACATTAAATCACATTGTTTAATTGTTAATCACATATGGTCCTATCGAAGGTAAACACATATATAATCAGAAAAATAGTGGGACAGCGGTTCGTGCAGGAGAAGTCCATCAAGCATACCAAAGCCCATACAGACGTAAAATCTTTAATTATTAATACTTCTAAATTAATGGCTAATATTTCATATTTAAATCAAAAACAGGATTCTAGAAAATGTAAATGTGTAAAATGTATGTTGTATTAAAGTTTATTAAAATTAAAATTGTCCGCCACAGTTCAAGTTCATACTTTTCTGTCAGTAGAAAAGCTTCATTGCTGAGGTCTTAATAGGCACGACTAGTAACTAATCGACAATGACAGAGGGACAAAGTATTACCGCCTGGTGTCATCTATATTATATTTAATCTATGACGGCGTCTAACCACCATGTGCTAGTTTTGTAATGCTGATTGAATATTATCAATAAATCTAATTATTATAGAAGAGATTATTGGTGTGCTTTTAATGCAAGTGATCTTAAAGATTTACATATAATTTAAAAGTGGCTATTAGGGTTTTTAAGAACAAATGGTTTAGTTGGTTACTGGAGGACAAACAACTGTTTGATTGTTGACTGTTTCAAAATTGTTGGACTTTTTAGAAGTCCGTTTTGTACATCAGTAATTTAAACATCCAAGTTTTACATTAGCCTAGATTTTATGTAACATTAAATATAATTTATGTCAGCAGTTATTATATTTGTTCTACAGGTACTATCTAGTTTGACATCATATATAAATTATTAATTTCTATTTAAATATAACATACAATTATTGCACAGCATTCTCAAGGATATTGTTATTAGTTAATTAGATATTTATTAATAAATGTAATATAATTTATTTCGCCCTTCTATGTAAATGACACTTTACAGGTCTTTATGCAGCTAAGTAAATGTGTAATTACAGCCACAGCCCCGTAAAACTTCACGGGCTTCTAAAAGAAACCTGTAAAGTTTTACAATGCTCATCAACAAAAAGCTATGGCAACCAGTGTGTTGCTTAACCACAACACCATGGCAACGCCTAGCTATAAATTGTACTACCGCCTTTGATTCCAAAATGTCTTTTTATAAAAAATATACAATTCATAAAAAATGCTGGTGAAGGTGGAAATAAAAGTTTGTACGTGACACGCTTTGCAATTAGTCGTTACTGGGCTCGCTGGATTATGGAGGCTCGCTCCTTCGTCGCTTGCTCACCCGTAAAGATTAATTTACAAAGCTTGGCACGTAAATAACTATTATGTACACCTAGCATTTTTAAGTAGTTAAATAGAATCTTTCAAACACATACCATGGATCGTTTAATTGTAAATTACAACATAATGAAATTAAATAAAACGTGCTTCAAGCTAGTAATAGCTGCAATAGCTCCGAGGTTTTTAGTGAGCATGTGTTAACTAAAAATATTACATATTACAGTATAAGGGTTTCTCACCACTATAAATGAGTATTACAACTACAAGTATTACACACAAATGGTTACTCACCAATATGAGTGAGCATGTGTTTTTGCAAACTTGCTTTTTGCGTGCATTTATAAGTACAAATATTACACTCAAATGGTTTCTCACCAGTATGAGTGAGCATATGCTTTTGCAAACTTGCTTTTCGCGTGCATTTATACCTGCAAATCATACACTCAAATGGTTTCTCACCACTATGTGTGAGTATGTGGTTTTGCAAATTTCCTTTTACTGAGCATTTATAACTACAAATATTACACTCAAATGGTTTCTCGCCAGTATGGGTGAGCATATGCTTTTGCAAACTTGCTTTTTGCGTGAATTTATAACTACAAATATTACACTCAAATGGTTTCTCACCACTATGAGTGAGCATGTGCTTTTGCAAACTTCCTTTTTCTGAGCATTTATAACTGCAGATATTACACCCAAATGGTTTCTCACCACTATGAATGAGCATGTGCCTTTGCAAACTTGTTTTTACCGAGCATTTATAACTGCAGATATTACACCAAAATGGTTTCTCACCACCATGAGTGAGCATGTGCTTTTGCAAATTTGCTTTTACTGAGCATTTATAACTGCAAATATTACACCCAAATGGTTTCTCACCACTATGAATGAGCATGTGCCTTTGCAAATTTGCTTTTACTGAGCATTTATAACTGCAAATATTACACTCAAATGGTTTCTCACCACTATGAGTGAGCATGTGCAATAGCAAACTTCTTTTTACTGAGCATTTATAACTGCAAATATTACACACAAATGGTTTCTCACCACTATGTGTGAGTATGTGGTTTTGTAAATTTCCTTTTACCGAGCATTTATAACTGCAAATATTACACTCAAATGGTTTCTCGCCAGTATGAGTGAGCATATGCTTTTGCAAACTTGCTTTTTGCGTGCATTTATAACTACAAATATTACACTCAAATGGTTTCTCACCACTATGAGTGAGCATGTGCTTTTGCAAACTTCCTTTTTCTGAGCATTTATAAATGCAAATATTACACCCAAATGGTTTCTCACCAGTATGAGTGAGCATATGCTTTTGCAAACTTGCTTTTTGCGTGCATTTATAACTACAGAAATTACACTCAAATGGTTTCTCACCAGTATGAGTGAGCATATGCTTTTGCAAACTTGCTTTTCGCGTGCATTTATAACTGCAAATATTACACTCAAATGGTTTCTCACCACTATGTGTGAGTATGTGGTTTTGCAAATTTCCTTTTACCGAGCATTTATAACTGCAAATATTACACTCAAATGGTTTCTCGCCAGTATGAGTGAGCATATGCTTTTGCAAACTTGCTTTTTGCGTGAATTTATAACTACAAATATTACACTCAAATGGTTTCTCACCACTATGAGTGAGCATGTGCTTTTGCAAACTTCCTTTTTCTGAGCATTTATAACTGCAGATATTACACCCAAATGGTTTCTCACCACTATGAATGAGCATGTGCCTTTGCAAACTTGCTTTTACTGAGCATTTATAACTGCAGATATTACACCAAAATGGTTTCTCACCACTATGAGTGAGCATGTGCTTTTGCAAATTTCCTTTTTGTGAACATTTATAACTGCAAATATTACACCCAAATGGTTTCTCACCACTATGAATGAGCATGTGCCTTTGCAAACTTGCTTTTACTGAGCATTTATAACTGCAAATATAACACACAAATGGTTTCTCACCATTATGGATGTGAATGTGAATTTGGAAATTCTCTTTGCGTGAGCATTTATAATTACATAAATTACATTCAAATGATTGTGGCATATTTCTTTTGAATAATCGATGATAATTATATGTTTACATATGGTTGTTTAGTAGCAGAAACGCAAGCAAGGATTTTGAAATTTAACTTCTAAAAGAAAATTTCAGGTACATGTTCATACATTCAAACTTTAGGGTGGTTTCGCTTAGTAATTGTTGTTGCCGCTAACAGCCTTGCCATCAACTACAGATTAACAATTAATCTTACATGCATTTTTTATATTAATAATTTTTCTTCTTGTTTTTATTTTATGTTTATGTTATTTGTTACTTAGCGTAACAAAACTACTGTAGGCGTCTTATGCTAATGTGCTGTTGAATGGTTACCGAGTTGAAAACACTTGCAAGCACTTCCTTAAAAAACTGCAACAGTGCTGCAATACAGCGTTTCCATGCAAAAGATGTTACACCTTTATTGATTGTATTAATAGGTGTTGCAGCAGCATTGACTAGTAAGAACTCTGAGCTAAAATATATTGTAACATTCACAAAAGGACTTAATTCATTGAGATAACAAAATTGTTTCTAACCTTTCCATAAAAACACACAATTACTACTGATCCAGTTGTATTGTACTTAATACTGTTACTGTATGTCATAGATTAATAATAATTATAATATAACAAGACGTGTTTTTGCGTAAGTAGCTTGGGAAGAAGGGTCAGGGTCACCCACTGAAATATATGTACTGGAACAGGTGGATAAAACAATGGAACGTGCGCTAACGCTTTGTCTGCCAGACTAGAGAGAGAGCCACTGAAGACACGGCCTACTAGATTCATACAAGCTTCGCTTATACAGGGTGTCTCATAGCCTCTACACCAGACTTTACCAGCGCAGTTGTGTTGAAATGTGGAACAAAAAATCTTAATAAGGTTTTTTGATTAGAAAAAGTTCACATTTTTAATAATTTTAATCGACGTTTTTATAAAAATGTGTATAAAATTATAACGCGCTCATGGTGATATTGATATCATTAATGAAACATAAAGTTAAATGTATATGTAAGTGCAAGGTTTGAAATTTAAAAGGCAGGCAGACATGATTAGATCACATATTACTGTGTATTTTTCTAGTTCAAACCAGGGACTGGAATAGGAATCCAAAAGAATCGGAACCGGAACCGATTACTTTTATGGAACCGAAACGGGAATCGGAACCCTTACTAAAATCCGTGTAAATAAACAACGTATTTATCTCATTATATCGTTTCATTTAAGACCGATCTCCGTCACTCCTAGAGATTAATTTAACGATTAAATCAAAAGTGAAACTATGATTTAAAAATGTCATACCATTTTAATTTTAATTAGATTCTTACTTAACTATGAAAGTATGCAGACGAAAGATCAACACAACCTCAAGGTAAGAACGACACCAGACAGTCAGGAATGTGCAGACGAGAACAAAGAAATTCCACAGACATCGTTGAGAACAGATGAAACAAGGTCAAGGAGATTGTATTTCCACAGAAAGGAGTGGCCAGACAGTCAGGAATGTGCAGACGAGAACAAAGATATTCCACATTGTTGAGAACAGACGAAACAAGGTAAGGTCAATGAGATTGTATTTACACAGAAAGGAGTGACCAGACAGTCAGGAATGTGCAGACGAGAACAAAGAAATTCCGCAGTCGTTGTTGAGAACAGATGAAACAAGGCAAGGCCAAGGAGATTGTATTTACAGCGAACGGAGTGGGGGCACAGATATATCTATACCTTCCAAGCTGCAGCACTCAGTTACAGTTACAACAGTGAAGATGAATAGTGAAAATAATAATGAAAGTGCATCGCCAGAGGTCGAGCGACCACCGTCCCGAGGATCGTCAATATGGAGTGAGGATACGGAGATCCTCGCTGCCAACGACGTTGCGAACGTAGAGGACCTGGAGGAAACGATGGAGGAGGAAGAACCCATGGAAGAGGAGGAAGAACCCCAGTACCAAGAGCCGGTACGTAACTAAATAATTTAACAAAATTACTTTTAACAAAATTACTTTTGACAAAATTACTTGTAAATAAAAACGAGGAAACGATGAAAGTGCTGGTAACTAACTAAATAATTTAACAAAATTACTTTTAAATAAAACGATGGAAGTGCTGGTAACTAACTAAATAATTTAACAAAATTACTTTTGAATAAAACACAGATATGAACCATATATATTTTTATTTTAATGTTTATAGCCACACATCATTCTCTTTGCAAGATCTCGACCCGTAATGGTACGGGGGAGGTTCAGCACGGAGATACTTTGTGCAGAATGTCGTGAACGGTACACCACAGTCCCTCGGGACTATGATGCAGTGAGGCACGCAGCCACACACCAAAAGTGTGAGGCATGCACATAAGTGAGTTAAAATTAGTTTATTGTAATAAAATTACGTTTTAATTTACCCCGTGTTTTGTTGTTGCAGTGCGAGTGTAAAAAAAATCCCAAAAAAATCACCAGAAAAGGGGGGGTGTGGGGCCCGGGGGGGAACGAAAATTGAAAAATCAGCGCTCTAGCTCTCAAGGTTAACGAAGGGCAAGAATTCGATTGCTCGATTTGCTAGGTAGAGATAAATGAAGGTCGTCACGGGTATGCTGTTGACCACAATTGAATGGTCATAGAGTATTTCCGGGTTACTACAAACTTTTGGATTTTTGTTTTTTTTTAATTTTGGATATTTTTCAGAGAGTATTGTCGGGTTGCTACAAACTGTTGAATTAAAACAACATAGTGTGTAATGGGCCACTTGGGCCAGACGGTTTTAGTGACTTTTTGTTTACGGTTATAATATCTACAATTTCTCTTATTGTATACAATCAAATCATCAATTGTAAAGGAAAAAGAATTATTTCATGCTATTTTTATTTAAAATGTGCTGGTCCTAACTAAATAATATTAACAAAATTACTAACTATAATGTCTATAATATCTACAATTACACATCACTGCTGATCCATCTCCATCTCCAACCGTGCATTCAATATTTGAAACAGTGGGCTTCCGTGACAATTATCATCGCAGGTACATTCATCCACATCGTTGCCTCCAAATTGGGATACCGGACCGAGGATATGCAACCGTTCGGAACACGCAATTGGGTCGAAGGTGTTGTAAAGCATCCGTTTCATGCATCCATCACACCAATGGGATGGTACGTGGTATATCGATCTCGACGCCCTGGTGTGGTATTCCTGCGGTAGGGTAGCCGTACTACACACACTGCGTATGCAGCCCTTGCATAGACGCTTCTCTTTCCACGTGTAGTATGACCACCACAGACAGTACGGGACATCTGCAACGGTAAACCACCCCTGCAATATCGTTGCCACCTGTTGAAACCGTAGGGTTCGGTTTGCACAAGCAACGTCCTCCATGTCACCGAAACGGTCTTCATCATAATGTTGGGCGTACTTAGCGGTTGTATACCAATACCATTTCCACATCACCCATAGTTCAAACACTAGGCGTTCAATTCCTATACCTATGGATTATTGTGGATTCATCAGCTCTCGATGGTGGCGAGCGATGGCTACATGTGGACCCAACAAGGCAGCGATGCAGCGTAACGATTGAGCCCGTAGGCTGAGCCAGCAATCCCATTGCTACGCATCTGGCGCGGTATCTCCTTCAGCGGAATGTGGTATGTGAGGAGCGATGACGGACATTGTGATGTGTTACCTGGTGTGGAACACACTATTATGTCGAAGTAGCAACACCCACGGAGGGAGTGGGGGAGAGACCTTGAGGTACCTATACACCGACCTATACACCAATGCCCTTGAGGAAATGCAAGGTTTCTGTCTAGAAACCGACCTATACACCAATGACCGTGAGACTTTTTGATATGGAGGGTAATAGTCATTACTGTTGGATAAAAAAAACTTTTCGCGTTTGGTGTCGTCACAGTTGTCGGCTCACAATGGAGAAAAACACTTTTGTGACGGCTGCTTGCAGTATTTTAAAAGTGAAAGTAGATTAAAACAACATACCCGTTTTGATTGCAATCATGTTTACACCAAGTTACCAACTATCGATCCCGTATGCGATAAATGGGGGCACGACCGGCCGGGTAATCTATTGAAGTTTGAAAATTTTCAAAAGCAACTTACAGTACCTTTTGTCGTTTACGCGGATTTTGAAAGTGTGTTGAAACGTTTGGACACGGTTGAGCCGAATCCTAGTCGAAAATTTACCATGACATCGTACGAACACGAACCACATTCGTTTGCGTATTACATTAAGTGTTCCTACGATGACGCGTTATCTAAATTTGAATTGTACCGTGGTCCGAATGCAGCAAGTGAGTTTATGACGCGCTTAGAAGGAGATGTTAGAAGGTTGTATAAGGATCATTTAAAACATGTTCAAGACATGCGACTTTTATCGTGCCGACAAACTTTCAACTATGACAATGCAACCGTGTGTCATATTTGTAACATACCCTTTGGTGAAAACGACGTTAAGGTGAAAGATCACTGTCACCTCAGCGGCGAGTACCGCAGTGCGGCTCACTCCGTGTGCAATCTAATGTATCAAATTCCCGACTTCATACCGATATTTTTCCATAATTTGACGGGATATGATTCACATCTATTCATAAAGCAATTGGCATTAGAAAAAGAAGCAATCAACGTGATTGCGCTCAATAAAGAGAAATACGTTTCGTTTTCGAAACAGCTTTTGGTAGATGAAATTAGGAACGGGTCCCAACGGATACAGGTATGTCTTAAAATGCGCTTTCTGGACAGTTTACGATTTCTAAATTCTAGTTTGGATAAGTTGTCTCAAAATCTAACTTCCGACCAGTGTTTGAGTATTAAAAAGTATTTTGGAGATGGGGTTAGCTTCGACTTACTGCGACAGAAAGGTGTGCTTCCCTATTCCTACGTCGACAGCTTCTCCAAACTCGCACAGGACACGTTGCCGACGTATGAGGACTTTTTCGATCGTTTGACAGGGGAACACGTCTATCGATCGCGGTATGCTCGCGCTGTGGAGGTGTGGAATACGTTTGGATGCACGACTTTGAGCGAGTATTCGGATCTCTATTTGAAAACCGATGTCTTACTTTTGGTTGATGTCTTTGAAAACTTTAGACGTGTATGTCTTGAAAATTACAAGTTAGATCCGGCGCAGTATTTTACTGCACCGGGTTTAAGTTGGGATGCTATGTTGAAACGCACGTCTGTAGCACTGGAGCTGCTCACGGGTCTGGACATGCTCCATTTCTTTAAGAAAGGCATTCGGGGAGGTGTCAGTACCTGTGTTGGCAGGAAGTGTTTTGCGAATAATACGTTTCTTCCAAATTATGACGCGTCCAAGCCCCATTCTTTTATTATGTATCTCGATGCTACCAATCACTACGGTTACAGTATGCGACAGTATCTGCCGCAGCGCGACTTTGAATGGCTTAGTCCGTACGAAATTGAACAGTTTGATCTAAATTCCGTGGCGGAAGACGCCGATATGGGCTACGTGCTGGAAGTAGATCTACACTACCCAACGCGGTTGCACGATTTACATAATGACTTTCCTTTCTGCCCGAACCTCTTTGGGTGAACGGGAGACCACACGACGTTCACCCCTAGAACTGGCTGCCTTCTACCATATCCCTATCAAGGGCAATGGACGAAGCTGTCAGATAAAGTGTGTGGTAGAGAAATTCGTGAGAATTCTCGACGGTTACTCATACCGATCAGGGGGAGCCCTGGTAGATGAGACCGGTGTGGGCGGATTCGAATCTCGCCTAAGAGAGGAGGTCATTTATGGTCACCAAGGAACCCGCTGCTTGGCCGAGGGCAATCATGGTCACCAAGGAACCCGCTGCATGACCTAGGTCATGTAAGGTCACCAAAGGAACCCGCTGTTGCCCGAGGCCATTTATGGTCACCAAAGGAACCCGCTGTTTGACGGAATCTCTAGTGCTGTGACTAGAAGTGAGGTTCATCCCATGTGCTGGGAAACTGCAAGCCGCCAGGTAAATGTGCTTAGGAGCTGTCCTGGCCACCCTTTGATCCGGACTGCAGCTGGGTACGGTGATTGGGAGAAGCTCCGAAAGCCATTACACTTAAGGATAGTTGAAGCGAATATATAGCCTCTCACTATTAAGACAACTTCACCAATATCGGGTACGCACCGGGAGTCTATAACGTGTAGACTTTAAAGAAGCTCTGTCGAGGGCCCACCAAGCCTAAATTTGGTAGATCGGGGTGGCAAAACCGCTTAAAAACCAAGTCCTGCCACAATTGAGGTTGGATTCGATCGGGCAGTGGTCCCACTTTGCAAGAGGGCATAGCTGGGGAATAGTCCTATGCTGGACGAGGTACTCCGGTGCCGGCGGGTGAGCAGCGTGTTAAGTCAACTGCTCGGTCACTAGTGAACGCTTAGCTAGTAGAGGGTGGATAGGCAACCTCGCTCCTACCAGTGAGTTAATCTGGGAGCAATTGCACGATTGCCGGTTGTGCAACTTGCGCGCTGATTGGGCGTATCCCAATCACTTCCTCATGGAAGGAACGTGGGGGTATGTTAACACGGGTACCCCACGTAAAACAATCTTGGATCTATGCCCCGAACCTCTGATGCCGCCTACGGGCAACGCGCGTCACCCAAAATTAATTCCAAACTTGTTCGATAAAACGCGTTACGCTATCCACTATAGAAATTTACAACAGTGTCTTAAGCACGGTTTAGAATTAACCAAAATTCATCGCGTATTAAAATTTCATCAGGCACCCTGGTTGCGTTCCTATATTGATTTGAACACCACGTTACGTAATCAGGCGACTAACGAAGCGGACAGGGACTTCTTCAAATTAATGGTGAACAGTTTATTTGGCAAGACAATGGAAAATGTCGATAAAAGGGTGGACGTTCGTTTGGTCAGTCATTGGGAACGTCATGGAAAAAAGCATGGGGCTGAGGTGTTAGTAGCAAAACCTCAATTCAAAAGCGTTGCTGTCTTTTCGGAAAATTTGGTCGCTATAGAATTGCAAAAAGTATCCGTTACATACAATAAACCGGTGTACGTGGGTTTTACTATTTGGATCTTTCTAAAACGATAATGTATGAATTTCTTTATGATTTTCTCAAACCTTTATATGGTGATAACGTGCGCTTGCTGTACACAGATACTGACTCTTTCATTATAGAAATTCGTACTGAAAATTTTTATACTGATATGAAGCAACACTTAGATAAATTTGACACCTCAAAATTCCCACCTGACAACATTCACGGTATACCGCGCACGGCCTCGGTGGTTGGTAAAATGAAAGATGAATATTGTGGAGTGCCCCTCTGCAGTTTCTACGGTGCAGGTGCTAAGACCTATTGTGTAAACGTGCTTGACCGCGACGGTGAAATGGCGATTAAAAAGGCTAAAGGTGTAAAAAGGGCGGTAATTCAGCGCGATCTCACCGTTGAGGACTACCGTCAGGTTGTGGAGGATCGTGTTGTGCTCTTCCGCAAAATGTTTATATTCAAATCACGTTTACATGCTATGTACACAGAACTTCGGAATAAAGTAGCGTTATCACCAGCCGATAACAAACGTTACATTATTCCCGGGTCGCTCAACACTTTAGCATGGGGACACCGCGATATTCATCCGGGGCGTGATAGTTACCAGAATTTGGATCGTCTGTTAGAATTACTGCAAGCCGAAATGTAATTTTGGAACTCGTTTGTTGATAGAACCGACGGTACTGATTAGTATAATCGCAGAGACCCCCGACTACGTTGACAACAGCCTTTTCTTTGTTATGAATTATTGTAAATAGTATTTATGCTTTGTAGTTTATAACCGTATATATTTCATGTATTTATTATGATATTGACTAATGTGAATAAATTATATACATCATACTCTGTGTTTCTGTAAAGGTAGAAGAAATAAAACACACTATTGATATCAAAAAGTGATTTATTATTGTTTACTGCTTACATAAAATGATAGTTATATATTAACATTGCAACACACTGCATGCACTATACTACTTAATGCACTATATCACGTGCTGCTATATTCGAGTTATGGGTATTATCAAAGCCCATTAACATTGGAACACACTGCATGCACTATACTACTTAATGCACTATATCACGTGCTGCTATATACGAGTTATGGGTATTATCAAAGCCCAACCACTTGACTAGAACTTGATCTCCCTTTTTGTTAACACCTTCTCTACTAAAAATACTTCAGGATGTTTAACCATCTGTAATTCCTCTATGTAGAAGCCTCCACGTATCTCTTCCCCGTTCGTGTCTTCCAAGATATACGTTATGGGATTGGTTCGATTAACCTTTTTAATTTGGAAGATTTCGGTACTCCATGTGGGAGCATAGCCTTTCGCAAACGCTTCCCGATGCTTGCTGATTCGCACGTGATCACCGACTGTGAATTTAGCACTTCGCAGATCGGTGGTTTTCTGGAACTCGTAAACTGTTTGTAAAAGAATCTTGGCGTTGCTGTGGTTCACATCGATGGGTTTGTATCCGGTGGTGCGGTGTACGGTATCGTTGTATTGGTTAACAACCTTTGGTAATAACTGCAACAACTTATATGAACCTTGAATGGAAAATTCCTTCCACATCTTGTTTTTAAGAGTTCGGTTTACACGTTCTACCGGACTTGCTTTCATACTAGAAAAGGTGCTGTAATGGTTGATGTTGAAAGTTTGCATTAGCTTACGAAAATACTGGTTGTAAAATTCCTTCCCCATATCCGTTTGTAAATTGTCGGGAGTACCTCCTGTTGATGTTAATAATTTTTTCATTGCTTTCGTGACGTCTTCACCGGTTTTTCGTTTAAGTGGACACGCCCAAACACGCTTGCTAAACATATTCAACAATACTAAAACATATCGAAAACCTTTATTTATTTTAGCATAGGGAATCATTTCCACAAGATCGGCCATGTACAAATCGTTCAAGCCTTTTACGATTACGCATCTTCTTCGAAATCGTTTACGAGCAGGTTTATGCAATTCTTCAATTATTTGACGTTTGATACTCATTTAGAAAATCCTGGAACACTAATAACAGCTTCAAAAATAAATATGTCCCTTGATCCAGGCTTCTTCGCCTTAAACTTATCCCCTTTCTTCAATGACACTCCGATGAGTGATACGGCATCGTATAACGTATCGTTTAAAAAGATTTGCGCATCTGTGGGATAGTATTTGATTTGTTTAATGATACCTTTTGTTAGAGGAACGACATACTCGAAGTTGGTGGAGTTCAAAAGTGCATAACCGTTTTCATGATTGTATATTCCCATCATATACAACATTGTCTCGTAATGCACATTAGACACGTCTTCTAAAAGGAATACTTTTGCACGAGCGTCGAGTTTAACTCGGACAGGAGTTTTATGAAGATGTTTACCGAACTTATCCAGAGTCATCGTTGTGAGGTACTGATGATATATGATGATATGGCTGACTAATAACAGCTTCGAAGTAAAATGGGACGGCTGTAGACGGATATAGCAAACCTTTCGCCTTAATCGTATCACCTTTTCTCAATTATTTCCACAAGGTCCACCATGTACAAATCATTCTAGCCCGTCTTCTTCGAAATCGTTTACGAGCAGGTTTATGCAATTCTTCAATTATTTGACGTTTGATACTCATTTAGATAATGGTGGAACACTAATAACAGCTTCAAAAGTAAATATATCCTTTGATCCAGGCTTCTTCACCTTAAACTTATCCCCTTTCTTCAATGACACTCCGATGAGTGATTCGGCATCGTATAACGTATCGTTTAAAAAGATTTGCACATCTGTGGGATAGTATTTGATTTGTTTAATGATACTTTTTGTTAGAGGAACGACATACTCGAAGTTGATGGAGTTCAAAAGTGCATAACCGCCTTCATAGTTGTTTACTCCCATCATATACAACATTGTATCGTAGTGCAAACTAGACACGTCTTCTAAAAGGAATACCTTTGCACGAGCGTCTAGTTTAACTCGGACAGGAGTTTTGTGAAGATGTTTACCGAACTTATCCAGAGTCATCGTCTTGAGGTAATGATGATATATGATGATATGGATGACTAATAAGAGCTTCGAAGTAAAATGGGGCGATTGCAGACGGATCTAGCGACTTAATTTTTACCTTAATCTTATCGCCTTTTCTCAAACGTCTCCCAATTAAGTTGGCAGCATGCCCAACTAGAATACCGTTTACATACATAATGCATGGTGGTGAGCTGCAAACTGCTTGTACAATCCCTTCTGTAAACGGTATTGTGTATTCCCGTTTACTGTTGCTACCTTTCAAATTGTAATATTTCGTTAGATCGACAATAGTAGGTTCGCTCGACCCAGGCTCGGAGTCCGCCCATATATACATCATTGTTGTGTACCTTACATTTTGTATATCTTCTAATAAGTACACTCTCGAACGAGTGTTGAGTTTCACTCGGACAGGGGTTTTGTGAAGATGTTTACCGAATTTATCGAGCGTCATGAGTGCACTAATGTTAGCAATATTATGAAACGAATCGATACGCGTGTGATGATTTATTCGATAATTTTAGCAGCTCTCAATTCATCGATAGTATATATGATTTCATTAGTGTGACCGGTGTGACCAGCCGATTTTGAACTTAAAAGGAGTCTCAATCTGTCCACTAATTTATTAGGATCTTTCCAAGGTATAAATTCCACCTGTTTATTATTATAGTTGAGAACGCGCATATCACCACCGCCACGTTTTGGTAATGTGCGAGTTTTCGATCGCGTGACCGGTGTAGTAGGTGTAGACTCGCTTCGAAATCTTGCTCCAGGAGTAGTTAGAAGGGGTCTAATTATATTTGAATATTTCTTTCCGGTTCCGTGTAGCTGTGCACCCTCAATGTAACCTCTTCTGGTAGCATTGGTACGTGTAAGAAGGTCCTTATACTTCTGCAAGTCTGATTGAGTGTATCCAATAGGTGCTTTTTTAAATACTAATTCGTAAAAACCAGGAGTTCCTGTATATTTAAAAATTGTGCCTGAGGGTTTTTTAATAATAAAGTCGTTCTCGTCAAAAGTGAGTACGGCGTCTCCGATTAGGTACTGGTGAGATTCCGGATGGAATCGTACTCCATAATGATGATCGAACTCGTTCTTAGTATCCTTGAACATGTTTTCCATATACATTTTAGCTCTACCCGAAAAGGTCTCATATATGTAATCATGAAATAAATAAAGATTATTAAAAGTTTCACAGTTTTATTAAAATATACCTGACAATATTGTTTCGACAGCTATGCTGTCATTATCAAAGGTAATATAATTATAAACAAACACGTCGCTAAGGTAGATACAAAATAGGTAACTAGATAAAATAATAATAATAATAAAAATTAATAATAAAAAAATCATAATTAAACATCTAATACTTCCAGTAACGGAGAATTACTGAGCTCAAGTTGTTCATTCATTAAAGGTACCCTGAGTTTGTGTTTGTATATCTCAAAGGCTTCTAAAATGTCTAATTTGCGTTTGTTATTACAAAAATGTAGGAATTTAATATTATTTTGAGGAGTCATTGTGTGATTTTGTTCTAAAAGGTGTTTGGCGTAATTCGATTTTTCAGGATGTTTATTTTTGTAATGACGTACGTGTTCTTTATATCTTATGTCAAAATTTCGAAGTGTTTGTCCAATATATACCGAACTACAAAAAGAACAATTTAAACGGTAAATGCCCGATTTCATGATATCATGTGTTCTGTCTTTAGCATTAAATAAAAATGAAAAAGTGTTAGTGTTGGTTTTAAATGTTATTTTATAATTGTTGGTTTTTCTTAGTATATGTGCAATTTTTTCTGATATTTTGCCAAAATATGGTATAGATATGTAATTTGTGTCTTCTGTTTGATTGTCAATGGGATATATTCTTTTGATAGCTAACCTATAATCTTTTTGTTTAATTAAAGTGTCAATCATGTTCGGATTATAATGATTTGCATGTGCTAGTTGTTTAATGGTTGATATCTCTTTGCTAAAATCTGATTTTGTTAGTGGAATAGTTAAAGCTCTGTGTACTAATGATCTGTATGCTGCTATTTTATGTGTATTGTGGTGACAAGATTCATTTGGTATTGTTATATCTGTTTGTGTTGGTTTTCTGTATATGGAAAATTCAAAAAGATTGTCTGCGTTAATCTTGATATTTAAGTCTAGAAAGTTTATAGCCCTGTTTTGTTCTGTTTCTAGTGTAAATTTTATATTAGGATGGATATTGTTTATAAGAATTAAAAATTCATTGATAACCTCAAAAATTATAAACTCAAAAAAAATAAACTCGGTTATAAACTCACGCAATGGTTGAGTGATAGGTTGATAGCGGCGTTGTAGTTCCACTTCTGACCGTGCAATTTCAGACTTATATATTACCTTTGATAATGACAGCATAGCTGTCGAAACAATATTGTCAGGTATATTTTAATAAAACTGTGAAACTTTTAATAATCTTTATTTATTTCATGATTATGGAGTTCCACAAAATAAGGCTGGAAACAATAAACAAGATCATCTATGTAAGTTTGGAATTCCGGACTGAATCCAACAGCAGCAAGTTGTTCTTTCAATTGATCCAATATTGGGATCCCAGATTCTTCCAGGACTTTTGTTTCAAAAACTGAGATATCAGGTGAGGGAACGCTAGTAGTGCGCATTCTTTGGGCGATAGGTGGTGGTTCGTGAGGTATTCGTCTTGCGGGTGGAAGTCGTTTATAAAATTTTTCTGGGGTCGAGCTAGGTATGGGAGAAGACACTTCCGTTTTTAAGGGTTCTTCTTTCGGCGTTAATAATTCCGTTTTAACTCCGGTTATAAACTCACGCAATGGTTGAGTGATAGGTTGATAGCGGCGTTGTAGTTCCACTTCTGACCGTGCAATTTCAGACTTGAGACTTTTGTATTTAACCAAGTCTTCTGCTACACGCTTGTCCATGTTTACTAAAACGTTTAGTTCGTGTCCTCGGTATTTATGGTGAAGTAACAGTCGAAACCTTTTCGACAACGTCCCCCATTAAGTGGATAATCTTTATCGATTACTAAAAAGCCATATTTCTCCTTCCAATAGTGTAAACACAAGTGTTTAAACGCTTCGAAAGTCATATCCCCGTTAACATGATCGTTAAATATGTGTTTTAAGTTAGTATTATCCTGCTTAAACACGACAATGAGATTTGAATTATCTCTTACGAGTTGTTTAGGTATCGCAGAATATGTCTGACATAAATAAAAACAATCGATGTGTTTATGTCTCCCGAAGCAGAAGTAATCACGTATGGTGCTTTGACTATCGCAAACTACATCATCGAAGATAATAACCGAGTTTTGGTTTGCATCCTTAGGCGGTAATATGGTTTCAGAAGAATCGTATTCGAAATAACCGATGGGTAATGATCGAAACAGGTCGCGCAGATATGCGTATTTCGGTTGATAAAGAGATTTACTATAAACATATACGTTTTCGAAACGTAAACCGTTTGGATGTTCTAGTAAATTTATCATTAGGTTGGTTTTACCACATCCGGAACTGCCTACTATTATACCGCGTTTGCATCCTGCACCCAACAATACGCTATGTTTAAACACTTGTGGCGTCGGTGAACAATTATCCCGATTTACAACCGGTAATCTGTGTCTCTGATGCACCAACTTTAGCTGCTCCATGTAGAACACGTTGTGAGGGAAGAGCGCACGTCTAAGGTGAAAAGAAGGGGTACTTTAACGTTCAACAACGCCATCAAATTAGCTAGAAAACGTATTGGTGGTAAAGTAAAAAAGTTATCTTTAAAACGGTCTGCTCGTCTTGCCCTAGCGGCCTTGAAACGTAAACGTATCATTGCTCCCAAAGGTCGGATTATACCTATTCCCAAGCAAGGTGGTTTCCTACCGCTGATTCCTTTATTTGCCGCTCTCGGAGCTATAGGCTCGTTAGGAACTGGAGCAGCTGCGGTTGCCAAAGCAGTGAATGAAGCAAAAGCAGCGAAATCAGCGCTCGAAGAAACGAAACGACACAATATAGCGATGGAGCAAGCGCCTGTAGGAAAAGGATTATATTTGAAACCGTACAAAAAAGGATTAGGATTGTATTTACGACCTCCAAAAAACTACCCTTAAAGCTACCACACCGACCACTGACCAATATCGATCTGTCAAAGTACGTAAACGAGTTAAAAATTACATACTTCAGAGGTATTTTTATGCGAAACGGGTTACCGAAACGTAACCGTAAAAACGAATGTGGAATTGTGAATTTGGATGATACAGATGGGGAAGGTACGTATTGGACATCGTATGTTAAACGTGGTCGAAATATATTATACTTTGATAGTATTGGACAGTTAAAACCCCCACTATACTCCGGACACTGAACAGATATAGTTAAAAAAAATCAAGGCAGCACAGATTGTTCTGATTGGTTTTATGTGAAAGTTAAATTTACAATAGAACATTTTTGTATATGAATTGTTAATTCGTTATAAATGATGTCACTTAGAGAAATTTATACTAGTATAAATAATAACCATACATTTTAAAAAATTGCATTTTATTAATTTAATAAAAAAGCCATGAAAAGTTCGCGAGTGCTATGTGTTTACATATATTATAATATATAATAAATATTTTTTACAATAAAACAAAGAAATTACATACAAACATACTATATATACGTCGCATGGTAAGGTGGCAATCTCAGAACAGTTCTGTTGCTTTGCTGTGTTAATTCGTCGATTACGTTAGCACTCACTGTGTTTAGGTGCATGCTGTTTTACTTAAGATAACAATTCAGCTCTCACATACTGTCTTCGTAGGGGATAGTTTTTTCTGCAGCCAGTTATGTGTCAGCTTTCTTTGTTGCTAGACGGAATTTTTTCAATTTTTCTTATGTGATAACTTGCGTTATCCAAGACGATAACGCAACCTTCTTCAAGACTGGGCAAAATATTTTTAAACCATTGTTCAAATGTATCTGCGTTCATTTCTTCATGGTAGTCATTTGTTTTCTTGGATTTCAATAACAGTAATCCATTATCTACAAAACCGTCATCAGATCCTATATGAAGGGTGATGAGCCGCTTTCCTTTTCCCGATGGATTTCTCAAGTCAGTCGATAACCCTCTTAAAAATGCATCTCGTGGATTTGTTATGGACATGTCAGCCCACACTTTTTTTGCCATTTTTGTCTTCTTCGGAAACATTGTCCAAAATAGCTCTTGGTCTATGACACGCCTTAGGAGCAGCAAAATAATCAGGATGTTGCTTGTGCTCACGAAGTTTGTTGTAAACACTGGCCAGACCAATTCATAAAATTATAGTAAATAAGCAGTGGGATTGGAAGGTAAATTAAAACATGACCTATCAATCTAGCAACATTTTCCTCTTTTTCGTGTTTTTTCCATTGAGGATGCTGCTCTTCACACACTTTATAAGCGTTCATAATTATTTGTTTCACCTCTACAGAAAAGTGCTTTTTTGGCGTTTTTTTTGGTGGTGACAACTGAATATTGTTGACGTTTTCATCATCCATTTTTAATAATTTTGCAGTAAGGAAAATTCTACAAATTAACCAACTCATTATTATTATTAACTTTTCATATAATTCTAACTTACTTATTGACAACCGTTCGTGTATTGAATGGTGCTAGTCTTAATAAAGACTTGTAATGTACCTAATATGTAACACAGTTGGAAAAACTGACGGAACTTTCAAAACAACTGACGTAAACGCATGCGTAACAAGCTGGCGTTTGCCGTTTGTGTTTGTATGTGTAAATGAGACTTCTATCGAGTACCGCCCCATTTATTTCAACCAATGGATATTCAAGTTTCAAGTTGCATCTGAATGTCTCTGGTTTTTCATTACTATATCTGTTGGGTAAACGCAGTATAGAACTCGTTCATTACTTTAAAAGTGATGGTAGCTTAAACGTTATTAGTTACAACTACGATGCTTTTCAGAAGCTAAATTCGTACAATTGTGGACATTTAGCGCTGAACTTTTTATATGAAAACACTCCTTAACATTTCCTCAGTCTTACTGGGAATGTTGAGATGTCTCATACATTCATCTTCTCCGCTACAACGTCTGTTTTAACTTCTCCTTTTAACCCTCCCATATATTTGGATCCTACAAAACAATGGGTTATGCGTTTGACAAATTTCGAAACGTTCAATACTATTCCGAACGTAACGGATAAAAACAACGTGTTTAAAATGGGAGAAAGAATAATAAAGATATTTACTGGATCATATGAGCTTACTGATATAGCTCAATACATTAATTCTCAAGTAAACGGTGAGTCTGTTAACATCGATCCGAATCATAATACCCTAAGATCGATTATAAAAGCCGATCACGACATTGACTTTACAGTTGAACACTCTATCGGAACATTGTTAGGGTTTAAGAATAGAATCTTAAAAGCTAAGGAACGTCACATATATGATTTTCCAGTTAAAATTATCAAGGTTAACTCGCTAATGATAGAATGTAATATAATAACAGGAAATTATATTAATGGTACACCTGCCCATGTGATACATCAATTCTTCCCCAGTGTTCCTCCTGGATTCAAAATAATAGAAGCACCTGAGACTGCACCCTATTTACCAATTAATGTCAATACTATTTCAAACATTACCCTTAAAATATTGGATCAAGACGGGGATTTGGTTAATTTCCAAGGGGAAACCGTAACGATAGGACTTCATTTGAAGAGCGTGGATGTTGGTGTTCAAATATAACACTCCTCGATGTTGCACTGATCGCTCTGGCTATAAAAGATCGTGTTGGAAGCGGAAAATGGCTAGTCAGGCATCGGTCGCTACTCAATTGACAAGAGGTAACCGCTTATTCTTGCAAACCTTAGGCTTTGTTATCCCAAAATGAATGTGCTAAATGTAAACGAAAAAGTGCTCGTCGATAACTCGATTGTTGGAGCTGAATTTCACACTCACCAACCTTATACCACTCGTTTTGAGAATAACGATGAAATTCGAATACCTATTCAAGAGGATATGTCCACTTTGCCTTCGCGTAGTTATCTATATGTAGAAGGTACTGTACTGAAAGAAGATGGTAAACCATCAGCGAGTGGTAAATTTATAAACAATGGTATTGCATATCTTTTTAGTGAGATTCGGTACGAAATGAATGGAGTTGTGGTGGATTCGGTAACAAAAGTTGGTCTAACAACCACCATGAAAGCTTACCTTTCCCACAATTCGAATGAAAGCGTTAAGTTACAAAACGCTGGTTGGTTTCCGGATGGTACCAGCACCTTGCTAGATAGTAAAGGTAATTTTTGCGCCTGCATACCTTTATCAACACTGTTAGGGATTTTTGAAGACTATGGAAAGATTATTATGAATATTCGTCAAGAATTGGTATTAATTAGAAGCAATTCCGATGTCAATGCCCTAATATCCACCGATGCTAATGAAAAGCTTAAGGTTAACTTGCAAAAAATATATTGGAAAGTTCCACATATTCAACCGGGATTGGCGGAAGAATTATCATTAACAAAATATATTAGGAAAAATATTAACACTCAAGTGGCATTTAGAAGCTGGGAAACACATATTTACCCCGCTGTACCGCAAACGGATAAGCACAGTTGGTCTATTAAAACATCGACCACTCTGGAAACTCCCCGTTACGTTATCATAGGGTTTCAAACCGATCGTGATGGTCAGTTGCAGAAAGATATGAGCACATTCGACGCCTGTGATATTCAAAACGTGACTGTATTTTTAAATACGGAAAGATATCCTTACGATCAATTAAATATTAATTATGGTGAAAATCGATATGCTACTTTATACGAAATGTATGCTAACTTTCAACGATCCTACTATGATAAACCCAACGAACCTCTACTGGCTCCTGATAGATTTAAGGCACTTATACCTCTAATCGTCATCGACTGTTCGCGACAGAAAGATTCCTTGCTAGGGAAAGCTGTCGTTCTTCGAGTTACTTTCGAAACTCACAAAAGCATTCCAGCGAACACTACTGCTTACTGTCTCATTTTGCACGATCGTGTATTATGTATAATGCATTGACGAAGCAAGTACGTCAACTGTAAAGGAAATCGTTATATACGTCCAAGGACCTGTTACCTTTATTAGTATAGTCGCACGCTTCGATCATGCTAGTTATCGATGTGCAAGGTTTCAAGACTTCAGAAAAAGGCTTTGCTCCCAAGGAATTAGCCGTGTTTGATGGACATCGTGTGTCTCACTACGTTTTCAAACCTCCGTTCGCCTTTCGCAACTTACCACCCTCGTTTCGTCAACAAGCTACTTGGTTAATGCATGTCTCATTTTGCACGATCGTGTATTTACGTATAATGCATTGACGAAGCAAGTACGTCAACTGTAAAGGAAATCGTTATATACGTCCAAGGACCTGTTACCTTTATTAGTATAGTCGCACGCTTCGATCATGCTAGTTATCGATGTGCAAGGTTTCAAGACTTCAGAAAAAGGCTTTGCTCCCAAGGAATTAGCCGTGTTTGATGGACATCGTGTGTCTCACTACGTTTTCAAACCTCCGTTCGCCTTTCGCAACTTACCACCCTCGTTTCGTCAACAAGCTACTTGGTTAATGCATAATCATCTCTGGATTGGTCTGGTTTGGTCTGGATTGGAATGAAGGATTCACTCCTCCCTTTATGCTTCCTGTAATTCTGCAACGCTTGACTCAGCAGGCGGATACCGTTTACGTGAAGGGATCTGAAAAGAGCAACTACATTCGACGTTTTGTATCACAATCGGTGGTGGAGTTACCAGAGGAACCAGCTCTACAGGCTATGCTTCCATCATGCTTTTATCATCATCATTCACTGTGCTATTGTGAATTAAGTAATATATACTACTTATATAAAACTCATGTAATGGATTTTTCAGAATAAAGTTTTTAAATTCTTTAATGGTTTTATTAAAACAACATAATATGATTACAACTATTTATTCATTGTCTATTACAAACTTTAATTCCCAATCCAGATAACATAATATGATTACAACTATTCATTGTCTATTACAAACTTATATAACTATTCACAATTGAATATATAACAATTACTACCCTTTAATTCCCAATCCAAATAACGCACCAAACCCGCAGGAAAACTGGTAGCAAGGTTGTCACGTGCACGTTCAGTTGCAGCAATCCATTCACTATACGGTGTAACACATTTACATTTGAAAAGAATGAAATCACATTTATCACGCAACAAGTTAATAGTATGACGATGTTGGAACAAACCATGTTCTGTACATGTGGAATTATGTATATTTATAAGTTTACCATTTTTTAACAAATAATGGACTACACCTGCACACGAAGTGTATCGATAATCGTTTTCACTACGTACAACCACAGTGTTCGATAGTTTAGCTCTTTCGATTAATAACCCGGTATTGTGCGTTTTGTAACGCGAAAATTTAATTTCACCCTTATCTGTTGTTTCAAGAACCCAGTAATGTTGCCAACCCACTTTGATTGAACCCATTTTTGTAACTGACGGTAAGCGACTGATGTGACTATTTAAACTATACCCCCACCACTTTTAAAACGTGTATTATAGATACCCTCTCTATACTCTTCTTTCAAAACTGGAGCTATTACATTTTCCACGTAGCTTATTCGTCTCTGAAATCGTACCCTATCCCTTGCTATTATCTCCCATAGACTTCTGCGTGCTTGACGATGTGCATACTCCCATGTTAACATGTAATGCATTTTGTTTTTACTTTTATCAAATGTCACTAAACCACCCATTTAATCCGTCCTCTATTAAGTCATATGCAAAGTCCCTTAGATGTTGCGCAATGAGCTTTTTTACCTAACACTCATCACAAATCACACCTCTAATGAAGTCTTGACACAACTGCACGCCTTTTCTATATCGTTGTGCTAACTCTTGACAATATTCTGGACTGAATATCCCCGTACCATGAACAGCTTCGTGTGCCGCATCCTCCTCTAGCGCTTCTAATTCACACCGTAGTTTCACCACAGCATTCAGTTTATCAATAGCTTAGCTTGATACGTCTTCACTGTTACGCGTCTCCAGTGTATTTCACTACGTTGCACCTAGACCATGTGTTCTTATATTCACCCGCTTCCCACCCTTTCCCCTCTTCATTCTACCATTATGCAATACACCTTTTGACTTCCACATCCACTATTACCTTTTCTGGTAGATAATGCACAACTTCTAGCATTCCAAACACGTTCGGGATTTGCATCTTCATTAATGGTTCCAATATGTTTGTGATGTTCACAATGCAGTCACCCGGCATGTCTACAACACCAACTATTATGCTATGGTAGAAATTGAAAAATTCCAAACCCTTCAGAAGGTTTAATCGATATGTTAGTAACGGTATTAACTGCCACAGCTCATATAAAGACTCCCACGCTAAATACAATTCATCATCTCCTGCATCAGTTATCTTTATAATTTCTGTTTTATCGTAATTTCTGTTAACACGCTCAAACGAGATAGTTTTTGTACCAATTTTCAAAGGAACCCCGGTCTCTTCTCCTGCTTTAAAGTACTTATTAATGACTCCTTCATTGGTTATTAACGCGTTCCACTCCGTTTCATCAAACACCATACACTGATTCTTTACTCCAGCTACTTTTATTACAGGAGCGAATCCCAAATGAGCACATAATCCAACAAATACAACTTTACTTTTTGATTTGTTTAAATAAAACACTGATTGATTCACTAGCGGTGCCCATTTAGCATCCTTAGGGAGCTCGTTTGGAGCCATCAACTGCTTTTCTAGAGCTTGCGCTTTCGAATTCTCAATTGATTTAGCGAGGCTTTCCATTGTAACACTGCACTGTACACTGCAACTGCAAACGCTTTACTCTTCCCATACATGCGACCTGCTATATATATATCTACAGCTTGACCTTGAATGGTGTTTGATAACCTTGAAGAGTGGCCTTGAATGCATTGTTGCCATATTGCTGACCTTGAAGAGTTGCCTTGGATCCAAGGTCATAACATTGTTGCCATATTGTTGGCCTTCAGAATGCGGTGTTGCCATATTGTTGACCTTGAGAATGCGGTGTTGCTATATTGTTGACCTTGAGAATGCGGTGTTGCCACGTTTCGGTGACAGAGATAGATTCAAGGTCACCATGTGTTAGAGAGAGATAGGTTCAAGGTCAAGGTCAGGAGTGGGGGGTGGTTCCAGAACTCTCATTTTTTCCCTACTCCAAAGACAGCACAAACCGTGAGTCGCTCCAGTTTTCCCTGCTTTTGCGAATTTAACTTGATTTTGATTATTACTCCTCTAGAGTTAAATTCGTTACTTGCATTAATTATTTAGATATTAGATAAAATGTCGGATAATTCAATAAGAGCTCGCGGAACTATAAAAAAAAGCCTCACGCATTTTGAACAATTCATTCAAAATCAAACTCAGGAAATTGAACAAAGCATGGTAAATTCTGAGGAACAGGATGTAATTTATTTATCACAACAAACAATAAAAGATTTTACCATGCGTATAAGTAATGTTGGGTTATTATTTTGCTCTTTTAATGACATCCAAAGTAAAGTAGAAAATGATGCGGAAGAAAAAGATCTTGAAAAACAATACGATGAAAGAATAGAGTTCGAAAGCCGTTATTACACTGCTTTAGCCAAAGCTAAAACATTATTAGAAATGTACAGCCTAAAAGAAGAGGTTTTACCCGCTCTTTCACCCAGTCCAGATCCGTCAGGGAATTCTAACCAACAATATGGTTCAAAAATACCTTCAATAAAATTGCCTAAATGCATTGAATTGCCGAAATTCGATGGAAATTATGAACATTGGTTAGAATTCAAAGACGCCTTTGAATCTCTGATTCATAAAAATGATACAATCGAGTCAGACATTCAAAGATTTCACTACCTTTGATCCTCTTTGGTGGGATCCACACATGAGGTCATAAAATCTTTCGAATTTTCACCCGCAAATTATAAAGCGGCATGGGACATCTTATGTGCACGTTTTAACAATAAGCATCTATTAATACAAAAGCACCTCGATGCACTTTTCAATATAGAAACGTTTAGAGAAACGGCATTTTCTAGTAGACGCCATGACGAAACATTTAAGAGCCTTAGAGCCTTTAGGCCAACCCACAAGACAATGAGACGCGCTATTGATTTACATGGTTTTAAAAGGGCTTCACGAAGATACCTTGGGCGTATGGGAAAAATACAGGTCGTCCAAAGTTCTATCTTCTGGTAAGACTTCCAATGATATTACATTATCAAATTTGCTAGATTTTTTACGTTTACGCGCTGACTTCTTAGAAACACTTCACAAGGGTGACCGAAAGACTTCAAAACCAGGAATGTCCAAAACATCAACACCACAAAAGGGTATTAAATCTTTTGTAGTAATAAATTCAACTTGTTTCTTTTGTAGTAAGGATCACAGCATTTACAGATGCTCATCATTTCTAAAATTAAATCCAATTGAGCGTTCTTCTAAGGTCAAAGAGCAAAAACTTTGTTTTAATTGCCTAGGTAAGGGGCATGTAACCAAAACATGCAAGTCGGGCAACTGTAGAGTGTGTCATCGAAAACATAATACGCTTCTGCACGTAGATGCAGTACCTGAAGCTTCAGACGCTTCTAGAAAAACTGAAGGAGTGCCAAACGAAACTCCACAAACAGTAGCATATGCGTCTTCTGTGCATTGTGCTCAAAACCAAGTTCTGCTTTCAACGGCGTGCATTAGAATTGCAAACTCTTCTGGAAAGTTAATTACAGCTCGCGTACTCTTGGATCCTGGGTCATAATTCAGTTTCATAACTGAAAATCTGCAACAATCCCTTGGCTTAAAAAAAGCAAAGATAAACGTCGCTATTAGCGGAATTAATTCCGGTTCTTCCATAATAAACTATAAATGTCATTCGAAAATCCATTATCTTCATAATGCATTCAGTTTGGATCTCGTATGCTTGATCATTCCTGAAATAACAGGACCGTTTCCCAATTTTTCATTTTCTACCAAAGAATTGAACATTCCAATGACAATACTTTTTGCAGACCCCAAATTCAATGTCCCAGGGCAAATAGACATTCTCCTTGGCGCAGATTGTTTCTGGCAGCTTTTATGCAATGAACAAAGGAATATCCCTGAGCAAAATTATGGTATTATCTTAACAAGGACAGTAGGTATTGCTCCACTTGAGTCCAGCCCCACCCTTTTTTATGCAAATGACCCGCGATCTAATTCATATTTAAATGAGACGTGGTCTAATTAAATGCGCGAATTAAATGCGCGAATTAAATTAATTGATCTAATTAACTTAATTCACGGCATCATTTACATATCTCCTCTCTCATTTACATATATCATTTCTCATATGCATGCGCGAATTAAATTAATTGATCTAATTAAATTAATTCACTGTATCATTTACATATCTCATCTTACATTTACATATATCATTTCTCATATGTATGGGCGAATTAAATTAATTCACGGTATCATTAGCGTATCTCATCTCTCATTTCTCATATGGATGCTCAAATTAAATTCATTCACGGTATCATTAGCATATCTCATCTGTCATTTACATTTATCATTTCTCATCTCTCCCCTCTCCCCTCTCATCACTCATCTCTCTCTCATAAATTTATTTCAAAATAAATCATTCCTATTTGATATTTAAATATAGATCTACACGTCATCGAGTAATTATGCGAAAACAATTTAACATGTAGAAACGTAATAATAAAAATTTATTTTCAACCATACAAAGTAACTCTAAAAGTTACTGTCAATCTCCTGCCGGATTATCTCTGTTACATTAGACCTGTTTAAATATACGTCATAAACATTATTATTTTAAAATAATACAAAGAAATCTGTTAGTTATTATAAAAACACTTTGTCTTAAGTAACAATTATTGTTTTAAAAAGGTAATGAAGCGTTTTAAGAATATAGAATACTGTAGAGCATTATTTCTTAAAATTCAAAAAACATTATCTATAGCTAAAACTGTTTAAGAAATAACTTTCAAACTAAATCTTTTTGCATGAAAATACATACAAACTAACTTACTTTCAAGCATACAAGGTAATCACCCGTCGGATTATTTCTATTGCATTTTGGCAGGTTTAAATCCAATCGTCATAAACATTTAAAATACAGTCTACAAGTAAATTGATGCTGGTCATGTAATTATTATCTTAGCATCTTTTCATTTACAATTATCTACTAAAAATGTATTGTTTAATACGACAGACAAAGGAATTTAGTGAGTTAGTCAGAAAGAAACTTCAATGTAGACAGGTTTGATGTACGCTTCATTAACTTTTTAACCAAGAAACATTTTTATTATTATTTAGTTAGACAAAGTGTTATTATAATAACAGCTCTCAAAAGAGTCATTCCTTTAAAAATAATAATAATGTTCATGACGTACTAATTACGTAGACGCTAAAAATGATATAAAACCGAACGCTTTTTTAAAATAAACCATCCCGAAAGTGTTCCTCGAATCATTAAGATACTTACATCTAGTGCAATATTACAATCAGGTATGTTTATTTTCATTTGCTTATATTTAAAAAACTATATGTAAATGATTTACGATTGTTTTTAGATTAACTTCCATTTAGATCATCTACAGTTCCTAAGAAATATAATTTGTTTATTTGAAATCAATCATGTAAGTGCTTTAATTTTTAATTATTTTATGCAAACTAATCATTTTGAACTTTTTAGATCGTCTACAATTCCGTATCATTAAGAAATATTAATTTTCCTTATTTGAAATTCGTCAAAGTGAGTGTTGGTTTATAACTATATGTATGTACGTATATATTTATATTAATTATTTCACTTCTTACAGCCTCCGACTAACATCTGACCAAAACAATGTCTTCTTCTTCGGCATCCAATTACTATAGCAACTATATTGATGATTATGAAGATGCTGATACAGCATTTTGGTCAAACGACGATCAAGAATTGCAGCAGCAATTTCATAGTTGTATCTTAGATGGTGGAGCGTATAATACAATCTTGATCTCAGCTATTGTATGTTATGATACAGAGTTATTTTTACCGAATGGTGAAATATTGATAAATACTCAACGGTATACCACGGAGGCGGTCCACATTCACGGAAGCAATAACGAAGAAAATGTGACGCAGGCATATGACGAACTTTTACAGTTAATGAAAACAAAAAATAGACAATTAGGGGTAAATTATGTTACGTTTTTGAAGTTTATTCGTGTATAGTGTGTGTGCGCGCGCGTGTGTACCAGTTTAGCTATGTAATGTATACGTTTTGTTTCTTACTTAAGTGTATTTTGTTTGTATGTTTGTAATATTTAGACATTTACGAAAATTAAATCAAGTTCAACAACAGATTACTATTTTAAATTTAATAGATCATACGAATTATCTTACCCTGTTCTGAATGACTGCTTTGTATAAATTGTGCATTGTTTGTAAATGCTCTCTGAACTAAAATATTCATATATGAGAGAAATGTTATATAAGTCAATACAGCCCTATAACTATCATTTATTGAGCTATACAAAGAGATTTATATCTACGCTAAACTAAAGATTAATAGAAGTAATGCATTCCTGATATCATAAGATAACGATAAAACACATGATTATTCTAAGACTAAGGTCTAATTTAGGTAGTCAAATTGTAGGCAATCGAATTGTAGGTACATATCATGATATGATATCATACAATTATATTCTAGTAAGAATTGTAATAAAGTCACTGCTATAAATAACAACATTCTTTATCACGATCATCTATCATTATCATAATCATCTAATGTCATGCAGAGTCAGCAGCTAGCTCCTAAGTTCGTATATGCGAGAATCGGTATTATATAACACACACATCAGTCTACATTCATCGTTCTAATATTGATAGGAACTTTCTAGAATATATAAAGTTGTACTACATATATTCAACTAATTTGAATATACGATAACGGGTACTCATTATACTTCTATGCACACAATCGATGTATCAGTACACTCCAACCACGTGATCGAGATTGTAGTATTCAAATCAAGCTTCCTAGCCTCTATACAAGTATTCTAGAACACAGAGTATTCATCACTAAACGTTTATGAATAATAATAATTTGTAACCATTTTCGATACCTTCAAAATATAAGTCTATAACATATGTTTGTAATACGTCTTTATAACTTTGAAATACAGGGTAGTTACCTCTTGCAATATCTACAGTTACGAGAACCCTGAAGACTTAACTTAGAGAAATAAATCAGATAAATATTTTACTTTTATTGAAACGATAACTTTGCATACTAATATATGAAAATAATACAATGTATATCGCCTGATAAATAAAATTGAAATTATTCTTATTCTTTTACAATGAAATTTGTTTTGAAGAACACGATGAAGCGTTATGTATATTAATGCAGGAGTTCTGTTAAAGGCATTCGTTATTTAGAGATTCGCTTATAAGTATACTATCTATTTAGCTGATTCAATAAAAATGTCGTTATTTTTAAAAATTCCTAACAAGGGTTCAAGGATCCTTGTCTGTTTTAGAATATTCAAAGACAATATATGTAGAAATTATCGTGAGACTCCTGCTCTATATAAAACGCCATATATAAAATTAGAGATAAAAATTTATCCTGTGTATTGGTGAAAACTCAAATATTCACGGAAATATAACAATCGGTACATATGACGATACTAATCAGTCTGACGCGGAATATATTTTATATTATACAAACGGAGAGGAAAGAATAGGTACAATCGGATTATGTTCATAACAGGCTCACCATGATTATTATAAACATCTTAACAGAATAAAAAGGGCGATATGAATATAACTTATAGGATTTAATCAAACTAGAAAAATATCGATATATATCCTGCGTTGAGAAAATAATTATACTATACAAGCATCCAGTATGTAAAGTAAAAGGAATTAGACTCAACTATGATATACTGAAACTCATCAACGATCATCTTTTATCCCAATGACGTTATAGGGTGATATTATGAAGTCGTACTAATATATGAAAATAATATACTGCCTGATAAATAAAATTATTCTTTTACAGTGAAGTGTTTTGAGGAAAACCTTAATGTAGCTGCTGAGCTCTGCTAGCCAGCTTCACTTATAAGTTCACACCACTTAACTGGTTCAATAAAAATTTCGTTATTTAAAAATTCCTAACATGGATAGCTTTATCTGTTTTAGAATATTCAAAGGCAGTATATGACAATAAATTATCGTGAGACTCCTGATCTATACAAAACTCCTTATATAAAATTAGAGATAAAAAATTAAACCTATGATATATGGTAAAAATCAGTTCAAAATTACATTACGTCTAGAAAAGTAGAAAAAATTGGGGTTAGAATTGTTGTTATATTTAGCGACTTCTTTTGCTTAATAATTTTCATTATGGTATATGTATATGTCTAGTCACAGTTTCAGCAAACGCATTGTATTCTATCAACTAATCATGTAAAATTAAGTAGTACGGATTAGTTGTATCAGAAAGTGGGTTGACCGACTCAAGCTCTAATCTCTAAATTCATGAATACCTTATACATACGATATAACTACGATGTAAGATTACGAGAGGGTACATGAAGAAAAGGGTATGTTATAAGTCGGTTCTGGATTTCTTAAAACATTACTCGAATATAAAAAAATTCGTAACGGCGATGCATAGGTTTAATACTATCAACAGCTCATATAAAGGAAATGTTAGATTAACAGTTTATGAGCATTAATCAAAAACTATTCTATAATGATGTATTATTTATTTATAAACGTTACATAGTATAGTAGCTAAATACATGGCTGACTGAAAAAGTTACTTTTATTAATGATGACTATTGAATTCGATCTGTCACTAGCTTAACCTTGTAATTTCCACTTTTGACCAAATTATAGTTCATCTGATCAGATATTGCTTACAAATCGGAGCTCTAATCTAATGTCTACAGTAGAATCCTTAAAACTCGCTATGAAGTTTTAGAATTGTCGATTACTAAGACACCCGTTTCTTCTACCTTCTTTAGTAAATTCATATTGTTAGCTTCTACTTTGTCAACTGTTACTAGAATGGTGTTCTTTAGATCCTTTACCTCGCTCTATGTATCTGTAGTCACTACAATGAAAGTTTGTACTGTTGTGTCGAATTGACGATTTGATTTGAAAATTTAATAATGTAATTTATCGTTTAAACTAACCCTTGTTTACTTCTATATATGTTTAATTAATATGTAATTAGTACATCAAAATATGTTCTTAATATGTTTTTCAATTTCTTTATAAAATATAACTATATATCATTGAAATAAAACATTATTAAAATATTAAAAAATAATTTTATTTTATCACATCCTAAATATTTACACGACTGATCACGTTTCTCGTCAGCTTCTTTTCAAACAATTGCAGTCTTTTATCATAAACCTAATGGTGAGCTTGTATTATTCGTATTACGATATGGATATATTATTCAATTTTCATGTCTTTTGCTAACCCTACATAACTTAAGCTTTACATAGATTTAGACATGTTTTATATTTCGTATTTTAGACACATAGCACGACATATCTGAATGATATATTAAATAAAAATAAATTGCTACTAAACGTAAGCTAGACTTGAATGATATCGATCGATATGCTATAATATGTACAGCTTAAATGCTAGATTAGTGAAGGAACATACAGTGAAGTGTGTTTTGGGGAAAACCTTAATGTAGCTGCTGAGCTCTGCTAGCCAGCTTCACTTATAAGTACACTATCTATTTAGCTGATTCAATAAAAATTTCGTTATTTAAAAATTCCTAACATGGATAGCTTTATCTGTTTTAGAATATTCAAAGGCAGTATATGACAATAAATTATCGTGAGACTCCTGATCTATACAAAACGTCTTATATAAAATTAGAGATAAAAATTAAACCTATGATATATGGTGAAAATGCAAATATTCAACAATTCTAACCCCAATTTTTCTACTTTTCTAGAGGTAATATAATTTTGAACTGATTTTTAACCTTTTTCGTTATATCTACTACCCTTGTAAACAATTTCTACGTATGCCTTCTTACTGTGTATAATTTTGCCCCATGTAGATATTCGTCGTATCTATAGTAAACTCATATTTTAACGTTATTTTACAATATATCAGCCATTTTCAATGGTTTCGAAATACGTAGATATGTAATAATATACTATATACTCTTGTAGGATATTCATCGTTGAATATAGTAAACTCTTATGATTAATATTAATTTGTAATTATTTTCAGCACCTTCGAAATATATATCTATAACATATGTCATATGTTTGTAATACGTCTTTATAACTTTGAAACTCTACGTGATTTCCTCCTACAATATCTATAGTTATGAGAACCTTGAATACTTAACCTGGAGAAATAAAACAGATAAATATTTTACTTTTTATTGAAACTAGTTAACTTATATTCTAACATACATATTTGAAACTAGACAACTTATATTCTAACATACAAATATACAACAGCAAAATAGAAAAGTATACTTGAGGGTAACATTTTGTATAACCATTATCTTTTATTCTATAATACCTTCTTCTTTAAGCTCAGAAATAATTGAAATAATCTCATCCTAGTTTTCTAAACTACTGCTACCCCTCTGTTTTAAGGTATACAGTAGACGAAGCCTGTCGACAACTTGATTCCAATACGGCGTTTTGTTTTTGGAATTTGAAATTGGTAGCTTGAGGTTAGAGCCTACGAATACATTTTTAGGACAGAACGTAGGGAGCAGAGTAAGTACAAAACAACATACTTTCATACAAGAACGTTTATTGATACGAGTAGTTTCGACGTTACTTAAAACATAATACATAACTTATATATATATATATATATATATATATATATATATATATATATATATATATATATATATATATATATATATATATATATATATATATAATATCTATTAAAATAGTACATTTCGTATACACTAATAATGGTACTACATACCCGACTATAAAGTAAACATGGTAAGTATAACAGCAGTTTTAAAGAATAGATAGTAAATATAACTATATCTAATTATTTTGTACTGATATAAAAAGCCGCGGATCGATCTGTTTTAGAATATTCAAAGACAATATATGTATAAATTATCGTGAGACTCCTGCTCTATATAAAACGCCATATATAAAATTAGAGATAAAAGTTTATCCTGTGTATTGGTGAAAACTCAGATATTCACGGAAATATAACAATCGGTACATATGACGATACTAATCAGTCTGACGCGGAATATATATTTTATATTATACAAACGGTCTCCCTTCACCCTTTACCCTTCACCTTCGCCCTTCTCCCTTCACCCTTCACCCTTCTCCCTTTACCCTTCTCCCTTCACCCTTCACCCTTAACCCTTAACCCTTAACCTTAACCCTTCGGTCAGTGATCGTTAATCTCTCGCACTAACCTTATATTAGGGTATGAACCCTCTAGAGGCCGAATACGGGCGTATATATTCTGTATATTACCTATTAGTTAACATAGTATTTTATAAAATAATTAGATATAGTTATATTTACTATCTATTCTTTAAAACTGGTGTTATACTTACCTTGTTTACTTTATAGTCAGGTATGTAGTGCACGCTTAAACGAATAAGCTCTCCTAGTCCAACAGAGGAAGATATCGACAACTATATGAAAATAATCTCACTTACTAATGCTCATAAGAAAGACTATAGGCGTAATGGTCGACTAATAAGCGTTAAACCTTGGAATTACGAAAATGTAATCAGGCCAAATTTATACAGAATAACAGACTTTGGGATTAGTCTTCCCAAAAAATTAAACAAGATGAAACCGGATTGTATACGTCAGAGTACACCCGATCAACTAGTGGACAGACTTCGTCTGTTGTATGCTGTAAGGAAAGCTCTTAGCAGCAGTCTCGAAAACGAAAATGAAATAATTTCAGTCATCGAAGAGCTTAAAGCGAGAAGAATCATAGAATAAGTAAATATTTAATTTGTACTATGGTGAAGAATATACAAACATTATTAAACTATATAAAGAAAAAAAAAGTTATTTTGAAAACTATATACAGATATTATTATTACACGAGGCCCGTAACATCAGTCGATCCGCGGCTTTTTATATCAGTACAAAATAATTAGATATAGTTATATTTACTATCTATTCTTTAAAACTGCCGTTATACTTACCATGTTTACTTTATAGTCGGGTATGTAGTACCATTATTAGTGTATACGAAATGTACTATTTTAATAGATATTATATATATATAAGTTATGTATTATGTTTTAAGTAACGTCGAAACTACTCGTATCAATAAACGTTCTTGTATGAAAGTATGTTGTTTTGTTCTTAGTCTGCTCCCTACGTTCTGTCCTAAAAATGTATTCGTAGGCTCTAACCTCAAGCTACCAATTTCAAATTCCAAAAACAAAACGCCGTATTGGAATCAAGTTGTCGACAGGCTTCGTCTACTGTATACCTTAAAACGGAGGGGTAGCAGTAGTTTAGAAAACTAGGATGAGATTATTTCAATTATTTCTGAGCTTAAAGAAGAAGGTATTATAGAATAAAAGATAATGGTTATACAAAATGTTACCCTCAAGTATACTTTTCTATTTTGCTGTTTTATTTCCCCAGGTTAAGTATTCAAGGTTCTCATAACTATAGATATTGTAGAAGGAAATCACGTAGAGTTTCAAAGTTATAAAGACGTATTACAACCATATGACATATGTTATAGATATATATTTCGAAGGTGCTGAAAATAATTACAAATTAATATTAATCATAAGAGTTTACTATATTCAACGATGAATATCCTACAAGAGTATATAGTATATTATTAGAAATATACTATTAGACATGAAAATTGAATAATATATCCATATCGTAATACGAATAATACAAGCTCACCATTAGGTTTATGATAAACGACTGCAATTGTTTGAAAAGAAGCTGACGAGAAACGTGATCAGTCGTGTAAATATTTAGGATGTGATAAAATAAAATTATTTTTTAATATTTTAATAATGTTTTATTTCAATGATATATAGTTATATTTTATAAAGAAATTGAAAAACATATTAAGAACATATTTTGATGTACTAATTACATATTAATTAAACATATATAGAAGTAAACAAGGGTTAGGTTAAACGATAAATTACATTATTAAATTTTCAAATCAAATCGTCAATTCGACACAACAGTACAAACTTTCATTGTAATGACTACAGATACATAGAGCGAGGTAAAGGATCTAAAGAACACCATTCTAGTAACAGTTGACAAAGTAGAAGCTAACAATATGAATTTACTAAAGAAGGTAGAAGAAACGGGTGTCTTAGTAATCGACAATTCTAAAACTTCATAGCGAGTTTTAAGGATTCTACTGTAGACATTAGATTAGAGCTCCGATTTGTAAGCAATATCTGATCAGATGAACTATAATTTGGTCAAAAGTGGAAATTATAAGGTTAAGCTAGTGACAGATCGAATTCAATAGTCATCATTAATAAAAGTAACTTTTTCAGTCAGCCATGTATTTAGCTACTATACTATGTAACGTTTATAAATAAATAATACATCATTATAGAATAGTCTTTGATTAATGCTCATAAACTGTTAATCTAACATTTCCTTTATATGAGCTGTTGATAGTATTAAACCTATGCATCGCCGTTACGAATTTTTTTATATTCGAGTAATGTTTTAAGAAATCCAGAACCGACTTATAACATACCCTTTTCTTCATGTACCCTCTCGTAATCTTACATCGTAGTTATATCGTGTGTATAAGGTATTCATGAATTTAGAGATTAGAGCTTGAGTCGGTCAACCCACTTTCTGATACAACTAATCCGTACTACTTAATTTTACATGATTAGTTGATAGAATACAATGCGTTTGCTGAAACTGTGACTAGACATATACATATACCATAATGAAAATTATTAAGCAAAAGAAGTCGCTAAATATAACAACAATTCTAACCCCAATTTTTTCTACTTTTCTAGACGTAATGTAATTTTGAACTGATTTTTACCATATATCATAGGTTTAATTTTTTATCTCTAATTTTATATAAGGCGTTTTGTATAGATCAGGAGTCTCAGGATAATTTATTGTCATATACTGCCTTTGAATATTCTAAAACAGATAAAGCTATCCATGTTAGGAATTTTTAAATAACGAAATTTTTATTGAACCAGTTAAGTGGTGTGAACTTATAAGTGAAGCTGGCTAGCAGAGCTCAGCAGCTACATTAAGGTTTTCCCCAAAACACTCTTCACTGTAAAAGAATAATTTTATTTATCAGGCAGTATATTATTTTCATATATTAGTACGACTTCATAATATCACCCTATAACGTCATCGGGATAAAAGATGATCGTTGATGAGTTTCAGTACATCATAGTTGAGTCTAATTCCTTTTACTTTACATACTGGATGCTTATATAGTATAATTATTTTCTCAACGCAGGATATATATATCGATATTTTTCTAGTTTGATTAAATCCTATAAGTAATATTCATATCGCCCTTTTTATTCTGTTAAGATGTTTATAATAATCATGGTGAGCCTGTTATGAACATAATCCGATTGTACCTATTCTTTTCTCTCCGTGGACAACGCCAAATGTGGGTAAAAAGCTTCGAAGGACCAATCAATATAAAAATAGTTGTATTTCCATAAGTGCTGGAGTATGTAAGAATAATTAATGTAGACGACAGCGTAATGATCGTAATAAACTTGTATTAACAACTTTTACAAAGTATCAATATAAAAGGGATAAGAAAATTATTGACGTAACTAACGTAAATTTAAATATATAATAATAACAAAAAACCAAAACTCTACGGCTACTTAGCTTGAGCCTTAACACTCCCCACCTTGAAACAACTGGAGGTGGTTTCAACATATAACAGGTATAAAAAACATTATGTGAAACAAATATTTAACAATAATAAATGTAGCAAATATAAATGTAGCAAATATTAATTAACATCAAAGTAATTCACAAATATATAATCCAAATAACATAAGTTCAAGAAATTCGGGCACAAAAACACGCAATTGGATAAGGCAATAAACACTATGGATTGTCACTACTCGGTAACACACAGAGGCGATGTATAGAACGTTTCACCACGTTTCCATTAGAAAGTCGTAATGACGCCGCACGGAGAATCTTGTCAGCTCCTCGATGGAGTTCCACAACTCGTGCAAGACGCCATTGCAGTGGAGGTAAATTATCTTCATAAAGAAGGACGATGGAATTTATTTGTAGTAGATCTGGTAAATGCTGGTACCATTTATGTCGCTTTTGAAGCTCTGGAACGACTTCTCTGCTCCAACGCTTCCAAAAATGTTGTGATAATTGCTGAGCACGTTGGTACATAGAAAGTCGGTTGCTGAAGGTTTCAGTTAGGTCATTTTCAGGAACGGAAAATAAAGGGCGTCCTATGAGGAAGTGGCCGGGCGTGAGAGGAGTGGGGTCCCCAGGATCAGATGATATGTACGATATAGGTCGAGAATTTAATATCGACTCTATCAAAGTCAGAGTCGTATACAAATTTTCAAAAACTAAATTTGCATTCCCGAGAATACGTCTTAAGTGGTATTTGACAAACTTAACTGCACCTTCCCAGATTCCTCCTTCATGTGGAGATCTAGGATTTATAAATTCCCATTTGATTGAATTAGAAGTTACATAAGAGATAATTTTGTCTTGAGAATCTTTAGTGTGTAAAATATTATATAATGAATCTAATTTGTTTTTATCGCCACGAAAAGTGGTGGCATTATCACTAGATATACAATACGGTTTGCCTCTTCGGGAAACAAAACGTTTTAATGTGCTGATAAAAGCATCAGTAGATAAAGAAGTTACTAGTTCAAGATGTATTGCTCTAGTAACCATACAAACAAAAATGCAAATATAAGCCTTTGAAAGGCGTGAACCTCTTGTTCGTTTGTCTTTGATAGCAATTGGGCCAGCAAAATCTAAGCCAACGTTAAAAAATGGATAAACTGGAGTTAAACGGGTTTTAGGCAAATTACCCAGAAGAGGATGCTTGATAATTGGTTTTGCTCTAATGCATTTAATACAATTGCGAATATGCTTCTTAATTGCATTTCGGCCATCAATGGGCCAATAATTTTCTCTCATAACCGAGAGTAACTGCTGAGGACCACAATGTAGTAGTTCTCTGTGATATTTAATAATTAAAAGTTCAGTGAATTTATGATTTTTCGGAAGTAATAAAGGAAACTTCTTATCATAACAAAATTCTAAATTGGTTAATCTACCCCCAACACGAAGGCAACCTTGACTATCGATGAATGGATTCAGGGCTTGAATACGAGATTTTCTAATATTTTGTTTATTTTTAACGGCCTTTATCTCTTCCTTAAAACAATCCTGTTGGCATAATTTTGTTAAAAGTGTTAAGGAATTTCTTAATTCAATAATATTTAACTCTCCTGTAAAGCGGGAGAAATGTTTTTTGGAATTGTTACTGAACCTCAATATGTATGCAATAACTCGTTGAAGTTTAGTCAGTGACGAGTATTTATTGAACAGTTCATCACCAAGTTTGATATCTGCTGTAATGTTCGACAAAGTAATATTTTTTATTTCTGTGGGTTTGTTCAAAACAATCGGAACGTCGTTGAGCTTCCATTTAGTTTGATCATGCAGAAGAAATTCTGGACCTTTAAGCCATATGACATTATTTCTCAAATCAGTAATATCAGATCCACGGGAGATCAAATCCGCGGGATTCTCTGAACTACTAATGTGATGCCAATATTTGGTATTGGTTAACTCTTGAATTGTTGCAATTCTATTTGCTACAAAGACCTTGTATTTATTTGGATACGAATTAATCCAGTTTAAAACGACTTGAGAATCTGTCCAAAAAAAGACTTCATGGAATTTGATTTTAAAAATGTGAATGACTTTATCATATAACTCTGCTAACATTACTGCAGCGCAAAGCTCCAATCTAGGAATAGTGATGGTGCGCAAAGGGGCGACTTTAGATTTTGAAACAAGTAAATTAACAACTATACGATTATCAGAAGTACAACAAAGTACATAAAAGCAACAACCGTAAGCAAAAGAACTACTGTCGCAAAACCCATGCAACTGGATTGAGATTGATACAACAGGAATGACGCAACGAGGGATCTTGAAACTACTCAATCCAGAAGGTTGGCATCTAAAAATAGACCATTCCTTTTGAAGTTCAGGGGATACGGGATCGTCCCAGCCGAAGTGGTATTGCCATGACTTCTGCATTAATAATTTCCCTTTTGTAATCAGAGGTGAAAAAAATCCCAAAGGATCGAAAACCTTGGCTATAGTAGATCAAATTTTCCTTTTAGTGAACAAAGAATCCTCATCTGATAGATCGATTTTGCAAAATAAAAAATCACCATTCGAGTCCCAATGAAGACCCAAAGTTTTAGAATCGCAACGTTCACCAATGGGAACTGTGGCAAATTCAACGTCGTTAACAGTAGATGAATCTTTAAGAACTTCTATCTTGTTAGAGAGAAACTTACGTATAATAAAACCTGCCGAAGCAAGTATTGATGATACCTCGCTCTTAATTTTTAGAGCCTGTTTTACAGAATCGGCACAGAAAAGAAGATCATCTATATAAAAATCATTCGCGATGACATCGAAGGCTTCGGGACACGAATCTTTATTTATCTCGGAAAGATAAAGCAAGCATCTCGTAGCCAAGTAGCTAGCAGAAGCCGTACCATAGGTTACGGTATTGAGACGGAAAATCTGAAGTGGTTTCTGGGGATCTTCCCTCCAAAGAATGTGCTGGAATTTTCTCTCAGCGGGATGAATATTGATCATACGATACATTTTAGCGATATCTCCGCAGAGAGCTACTTTATGAGTGCGAAAACGCAGCAAAATATCAAGCAAATTGTCCTGAACTTGAGGACCAACTATCTGGGTATCATTTACAGAAATATTTGAAGAAGATTTTGCGCTGGCATCAAAGACCACGCGTAACTATGTAGTAAGAGAAGAGCTCTTGATGACAGCATGATGAGGGAAAAACTGCGGAGGAATATCTGCAATATCTACCGAACCATTGTATGTGGAAACAGAGCAGAAATTGTTGGGATATGAGCTTTCAATTTCTGAAATTTTAGTCATATGGCCCATCTGTTCATACTCGAACATAAATTTGGAATATTGATGAAGTAACTCAGGGTTCTTATGCAGACGCTTTTCTAAATGAAGAAAGCGAGTTTTAGCAATCTGCATGGATTCGCCTAAAAGGGGTAACTTCGAATTGAAAGGTATGGAAACAGTAAGGCGACCTGTCTCATCCCGTTGAATCGTATCAACGAAATGCTTCTCGCAGAAACTTTCCTCTGGAGAAAGTAAAGATAATTTAGAAATGGGCTTAGTATTATCTAATTCCCAAAATCTAGTCAAGAACCGATGAAGTTCTATATCAGATTCGTTTCTTTGAATCGCGGAATGGCAGCTAACAGCGTTCAAGTGAGAAATACTTGAATCTGAGGGTACGATACGATAAATTGGCAAATCTCCTGAAATTATCCAACCTAATAGGGTTTTCTGTAAAGTGGGCATTGTAGAACCCAAAGAGATTTTTTGCGGAAGCATCAACTTGAAAAAGGTTGATGCACCGATTAGAACATCTATGTTACTTGATGTATTAAATGAGTTATCTGCTAAGCGGACGTTAATAGGAATATTAAGAATATTTTTGTGAAAGGAGACCCTAGGTAACTTCTCTGTAATCCGAGGGATGACTAGACAAGTAATTTCAGATTCATACCTGCCTGTCATGGAACAAATCTTTAGCTTTGTATACTTGGAACAAGTGGATGTGGAACAATTAACACCTTTAAGAGTCAAATTTACAGAAGAGCAACGTAAATTTAATTTATGACAAAGGTTTTCAGTAATAAGATTATTTTGAGAACCACTATCAAGAAGGGCTCGTATTGTGAGACATTTATCACCATTAATTGCTTTAATTTGAGCTGTAGACAATAACACCTCTGAAGAACCAGAAAGGTTGCAAACAGATTCGTTTGAAGTTTCAGATGTGTTTGGTCCCGTCTGAGACTGAGAATTCAAATCATTATTCGAGGAGGAACTGCTAGATGATTGTTGATTATTATTCGTGATCTTTTGAATGGAGTTATTAGAATTAGCATTAGTCTGAAGGCAAAGTAGATGGTTATGTCTTTTTTGACAAAATTTACAGTTTAAAATGGAAACGCATTTCGACTTATTATCATGTCTAAGGCAAACGGTACAAAATTTTAAAGATCTCACTTTATTAAAACGCATCCTATTGGACATATCTAAAAACTTAGGGCAATTATTGAGGAAATGCTCACCTTGGCACAGAACACAGGTACGTGTGGTCTGGGATAAAGTGTAGGTATCTTTGAAATTCGATTTTTTATTAAACCCTTTATTTTGATTTAAATTATTTGAAGTGAGCTTGGTAATATTACTAATGTCATCAATGACATTACAACGATTTGACAAAAATTGTAAAATTTCATCAACTGTCGGAATCCTTTTAGGAAAGCTTTTGGCAAATTCTAAAGCAGTACGACCGTCGGTTTTGTTTTTAACAACATAAGCGACAACGGCATCTTTGTATTCTTTTTCAGACAAGTTTTCGTTGGAGACTGCTCTTAGGTGTTTAATCAAATTATCATAAAACTCACGCAAGCCGGAATCTTTCGTAAGTTTAGTAGCTTCAAATAAAGAGTCAAAATGACTAAAAATAAGTAGTTTTCGATTATCGTATCGTTCTTTTAGTAATTCGATAGCTAAATCGTAATTCGATTCAGTAGACTTTAACTCGTCAACAATTTGCCTAGCGGAACCTTTTAAACAGTTTTTGAGATACAGAAACTTTTCAGTTTGAGATAAATCATGGTTAGAACCAACCAAAGCTTGAAAGGTTTCTAAAAAGCTTCTTAAATTCTGATAGGAACCATCATAGTGTAGTAAAGAAATAGTAGGTAATTTTTTAGGGTTTTCGTCAACCATTACTATTTATGCTTTCAGATGACCCACTAAATTGCTTAGACCTTAAAGTATTTTGGTTAGCTAATATTTCTTCAGTGGTAGCCGAGAGAAGCACGTATTTGCTCTGAAATTGATGAAGAGAGGGAAATTCATCGACTTCAATATTACTAGCGGAAAATTCTTCTGAAATTAACATATATTCGCCCAAAAGGGGTTTAAAAAGATCAAATTCTATTTGAATTTGTTTAATAGTTAAACTAGGAATACTGACTTCGTCTTTACTTGAATGTATAACCTCTTCAAAATGTTCATATTGGGAGATAATACGTCTTGCTTTGGCTAATAGCAGTTTAGTTTCTTTCTTTGGAGGCATTTTACACTGTGCTGAGCAGAACCAACTATTGTTTAAAAGAAGTTTATTAAATTCTAGACTTCGCAAAGCACAATTGCAATACTATACATAAGCAGAACAAGATTCAATATTGGTTAGTAGGGCAAAATCATAAAATGTACATCTAGTAATAATAACGTTATCAAAAAGGAAATATATGTAGTAAATAGGTGTTTATATTTTATAAAGATTCAAAGTCAAGAATGTCAAAATACCTTATGACGTACCTATTTAGTAATAAAGTAAATATTACCCGAAAAATTAATCATTGCATTAATGCAGAAGTGGAGAAACCTCACTCTACGTAGGACTCATTTCCATGCATGGGGTACTGGATATAGGTGGCAGTATACTAGTAATGACCATACCATCCGTTCTCAGGGGCTAATTAATTATCTCAGGTATAAGATCAGGTGCAGGAGTCAAATGTGAGTCACTGCAAAGTAAGTTTTCAAAAGTAAATCCGGCCGAAGGTGCCAAACATATGGACAACGCCAAATGTGGGTAAAAAGCTTCGAAGGACCAATCAATATAAAAATAGCTGTATTTCCATAAGTGCTGGAGTATGTAAGAATAATTAATGTAGACGACAGCGTAATGATCGTAATAAACTTGTATTAACAACTTTTACAAAGTATCAATATAAAAGGGATAAGAAAATTATTGACGTAACTAACGTAAATTTAAATATATAATAATAACAAAAAACCAAAACTCTACGGCTACTTAGCTTGAGCCTTAACACTCCGTTTGTATAATATAATATATATTCCGCGTCAGACTGATTAGTATCGTCATATGTACCGATTGTTATATTTCCGTGAATATTTGAGTTTTCACCAATACACAGGATAAATTTTTATCTCTAATTTTATATATGGCGTTTTATATAGAGCAGGAGTCTCACGATAATTTCTACATATATTGTCTTTGAATATTCTACAACAGACAAGGAACCTTGAACCCTTGTTAGGAATTTTTAAAAATAACGAAATTTTTATTGAATCAGCTAAATAGATAGTATACTTATAAGCGAATCTTTAAATAACGAATGCCTTTAACAGAACTCCTGCATTAATATACATAACGCTTCATCGTGTTTTCAAAACAAATTTCATTGTAAAAGAATAAGAATAATTTCAATTTTATTTATCAGGCGATATACATTATATTATTTTCATATATTAGTATGCAAAGTTATCGTTTCAATAAAAGTAAAATATTTATCTGATTTATTTCTCTAAGTTAAGTCTTCAGGGTTCTCGTAACTGTAGATATTGCAAGAGGTAACTACCCTGTATTTCAAAGTTATAAAGACGTATTACAAACATATGTTATAGACTTATATTTTGAAGGTATCGAAAATGGTTACAAATTATTATTATTCATAAACGTTTAGTGATGAATACTCTGTGTTCTAGAATACTTGTATAGGGGCTAGGAAGCTTGATTTGAATACTACAATCTCGATCACGTGGTTGGAGTGTACTGATATATCGATTGTGTGCATAGAAGTATAATGAGTACCCGTTATCGTATATTCAAATTAGTTGAATATTAGAACGATGAATGTAGACTGATGTGTATGTTATATAATACCGATTCTCGCATATACGAACTTAGGAGCTAGCTGCTGACTCTGCATGACATTAGATGATTATGATAATGATAGATGATCGTGATAAAGAATGTTGTTATTTATAGCAGTGACTTTATTACAATTCTTTCTAGAATATAATTGTATGATATCATATCATGATATGTACCTACAATTCGATTACCTACAATTTGACTACCTAAATTAGACCTTAGTCTAAGAATAATCATGTGTTTTATCGTGATCTTATGATATCAGGAATGCATTACTTCTATTAATCTTTAGTTTAGCGTAGATATAAATCTCTTTGTATAGCTCAATAAATGATAGTTATAGGGCTGTATTGACTTATATAACATTTCTCTCATATATGAATATTTTAGTTCAGAGAGCATTTACAAACAATGCACAATTTATACAAAGCAGCCATTCAGAACAGGGTAAGATAATTCGTATGATCTATTAAATTTAAAATAGTAATCTGTTGTTCAACTTGATTTGATTTTCGTAAATGTCTAAATATTACAAACATACAAACAAAATACACTTAAGTAAGAAACAAAACGTATACATTACATAGCTAAACTGTTACACACACGCGCGCACACACACTATACACGAATAAACTTCAAAAACGTAACATAATTTACGCCTAATTGTATATTTTTTGTTTTGATTAACTGTAAAAGTTCGTCATAAGCCTGCGTCACATTTTCTTCGTTATTGCTTCCGTGAATGTGGACCGCCTCCGTGGTATACCGTTGAGTATTTATCAATATTTCACCATTCGGTAAAAATAACTCTGTATCATAACATACAATAGCTGAGATCGAGATTGTATTATACGCTCCACCATCTAAGATACAACTATGAAATTGCTGCTGCAATTCTTAATCGTCGTTTGACCAAAATGCTGTATCAGCATCTTCATAATCATCAATATAGTTGCTATCGTAATTGGATGCCGAAGAAGAAGACATTGTTTTGGTCAGATGTTAGTCGGAGGCTGTAAGAAGTGAAATAATTAATATAAATATATACATACATATAATTATAAACCAACACTCACTTTGACAAATTTCAAATAAGGAAAATTAATATTTCTTAATGATACGGAATTGTAGACGATCTAAAAAGTTCAAAATGATTAGTTTGCATAAAATAATTAAAAATTAAAGCACTTACATGATTGATTTCAAATAAACAAATTATATTTCTTAGGAACTGTAGATGATCTAAATGGAAGTTAATCTAAAAACAATCGTAAATCATTTACATATAGTTTTTTAAATATAAGCAAATGAAAATAAACATACCTGATTTTAATATTGCACTAGATGTAAGTATCTTAATGATTCGAGGAACACTTTCGGGATGGTTTATTTTAAAAAAGCGTTCGGTTTTATATCATTTTTAGCGTCTACGTAATTAGTACGTCATGAACATTATTATTATTTTTAAAGGAATGACTCTTTTGAGAGCTGTTATTATAATAACACTTTGTCTAACTAAATAATAATAAAAATGTTTCTTGGTTAAAAAGTTAATGAAGCGTACATCAAACCTGTCTACATTGAAGTTTCTTTCTGACTAACTCACTAAATTCCTTTGTCTGTCGTATTAAACAATACATTTTTAGTAGATAATTGTAAATGAAAAGATGCTAAGATAATAATTACATGACCAGCATCAATTTACTTGTAGACTGTATTTTAAATGTTTATGACGATTGGATTTAAACCTGCCAAAATGCAATAGAAATAATCCGACGGGTGATTACCTTGTATGCTTGAAAGTAAGTTAGTTTGTATGTACTTTCATGCAAAAACATTTAGTTTGAAAGTTATTTCTTAAACAGTTTTAGCTATAGATAATGTTTTTTGAATTTTAAGAAATAATGCTCTACAGTATTCTATATTCTTAAAACGCTTCATTAACTTTTTAAAACAATAATTGTTACTTAAGACAAAGTGTTTTTATAATAACTAACAGATTTCTTTGTGTTATTTTAAAATAATAATGTTTATGAAGTATATTTAAACAGGTCTAATGTAACAGAGATAATCCGGCAGGAGATTGACAGTAACTTTTAGAGTTACTTTGTATGGTTGAAAATAAATTTTTATTATTACGTTTCTACATGTTAAATTGTTTTCGCATAATTACTCGATGACATGTAGATCTATATTTAAATATCAAATAGGAATGATTTATTTTGAAATAAATTTATGAGAGAGAGATGAGTGATGAGAGGGGAGAGGGGAGAGATGAGAAATGATAAATGTAAATGACAGATGAGATATGCTAATGATACCGTGAATGACTTTAATTTGAGCATCCATATGAGAAATGAGAGATGAGATACGCTAATAATACCGTGAATTAATTTAATTCGCGCATACATATGAGAAATCATATATTTAAATGAGAGAGGAGATATGTAAATGATACCGTGAATTAATTTAATTCGAGCATGCATATGAGAAATGATAAATGTAATTAAATTAATTTAATTCGCGCATGCATATGAGAAATGATATCTGTAAATGAGAGAGGAGATATGTAAATGATACCGTGAATTAATTTAATTAGATCAATTAATTTAATTCGCGCATTTAATTCGCGCATTTAATTAGACCACGTCTCATTTGAATATTAATTAGATCGCGGGTCATTTGCATAAAAAGGGTGGGGCTGGACTCAAGTGGGGCAATAACTACTAAGGACTAAGTTGGGATGGGTCCTCTCAGTTCAATAGCTCTTCCTACCACAGTATGTTGCAACGTTGTAAGGAATTGTAAAACTGATACTCAATTATTAAAGTTTTGGGAAATCGAAGAGTGTTCATCCGATAAAAACTATTCAGATGAAGAACTGGCATGCGAAGAACATTTTTCAAAAACATATGGGCGTGACCTAAATGGTCGTTTTATCGTCAAAATTCCTTTACGTCATGGTGTAGGTGAATTGGGCGATTCCCTTGAAAACGCTAAGCATAGATTTCGGTAAGCAGAACGGAAATTTCAAAGGCTTCCTCAATTCAAAGCGCGATATGTCGATTTCATGAACACATATGAAAGCCTAGATCATATGACCGACATCACAAACAAGGTTGAAGGTGAAGAAAGAGCTAAAGTTCCATACTATCTTCCCCATCATGGGATTCTTAATGAAAATAAAGTTACTTCTAAGTCAAGAGTAGTCTTTGATGGTTCGGCGCCTTCATCAACTGGCGTTTCAGTTAATTCATTGCAAATGGTAGGACCTCGCATTCAGCAGGACCTATTTTCAATAATTGTAAGATTTCGGCAATACCGATACGCATTCTCTGCAGACATCGCAAAGATGTATCGGCAGATACTGATCGATCCAGAACAGCGTTATTTGCAACGAGTTATTTGGCGGTCAGATCTGAATTTACCAATTAAAATCTATGAGCTCAACACCGTCACAAATGGAACTGCGGCGGCAGCATTTCTCGCGATTCGATGTCTCTATCAGCTCGGAATCGATTGTGAAGAGGAATTTCCCAAACTTTCGTCAATAATAAAAAACGACTTTTACGTAGACGATCTGTTAACAGGATCTGATTCTTACGAGGATTCCTATGAACTGATTAGCGGGGTATCTAACACTTTGTCAAAGGGTGGATTTCCATTGACAAAGTGGGTGTCCAATGAAACTAAAATTCTCGAAAATGTAACCTTAGCCTCGGAAGACACTTCAAGTTTAGTTGAACTCTCTGATGAAACTGTAAAAACTTTAGGACTCTAGTGGAATTCTCAATCAGATTGTTTTATTCCAAATCAAGCTTCCAGATGATAAGGTTGCCACGAAGCGATCAATTCTCTCTGTTATTTCAAGAATTTATGATCCGCTAGGTCTTATAAGTCCTTGTGTGATTATTGCAAAAATAATACTCCAAAGACTATGGCAAGAGCAACTTTCGTAGGACGAGGAAGTTTCCAATGACCTCAAACTTGCATGGAATTCTTATAAGGATTCGCTGGTGAGTTTGAATACCTTACAAATTCCTCGTTATGTAACGTCCACAAATAAACAAAACGTTCAACTGCATGGGTTTTGTGACGCCTCCGAGCAGGCTTACGGCGCATGTATTTATATACGTACTGAGACTGATCAGGGTATCCAAATTAGCTTACTTTGTAGCAAAACCAAGGTGGCTCCCCTAAAGAGTAACACCATTCCACGATTAGAGTTATGCGGTGCTCTACTTCTCGCAAGTCTTGCAAAAAGGGTCAGACAATATTTGAATATGGCATTCGAACAAATATTTTATTGGACTTACTCAATGATAGTTTTAGCTTGACTAAATCAATCTCCAAATTTGTTGCAAATATTTGTGGGGAATAGGGTTTCTCAGATTCAACGCAGTACAACAATCGATGATTGGTGTCATGTTCCATCGGAACACAACCCCGCTGACTATTTGCGCAGAGGAGTCGATCCTGATCAAATTCGACATTTAACCTCTTGGTGGGTAGCTTCTAGTTTTCTTTCTCAAAACCCGTCATCATGGTCAAGTACGCCTCAGTATTCAGAAGGTATTCCTGAGGTACGCAAAGAAAAACGTTCCTTGGTTGTTATAGAAACGAAATGTGAGCTATTTTCACGCTATTCAAGTCTCTCGCGCCTTCAGCGAGTTCATGCATATTGTCGTCGTTTTATCTATAATCTCCGCTTAACCAAGGCTAATAGAAATATTGGTCCGTTACCTATACCAGAGTTGGAAAATTCTCTCGCAAAACTTGTTCAATTATCACAAATGGAGTCATTTCCCAATGAATTATCCCGCCTTCAAAATAATAAACACGTGGAATCCAGTTCTCGGTTAATTAGTTTAAATACATTCTTGGATGCGCAAGGCGTCATTAGAATAGGTGGGAGGCTAGATAACAGCAAATTTGCATACGAAAAACGCCATCAAGCTATTTTGTCATCAAGTCATACTCTCACGAAACTCATAGCACAATATGAACATATTCGTTTACTTCACGTTGGTCTACGGACGTTATTGGCCTCGATTCTCGAGCGTTTTTGGCACATTCAAGGACGAAATCTCGTCAAACAAATTGTTAAAGCCTGCACGTTTCAAAACCAATCCAAAGACATTGCACCCAATAATGGGTCATCTACCCTCACAGCGGACCCAACCATCTCTTCCTTTCACCTCAACCGGAGTAGATTATGCAGGACCCTTCATTATCTTAGATAAGAAGGGGCGCGGTGGAAAACCTACTAAATGTTACGTTTCAGTTTTCATTTGCCTTGTGACAAAGGCTATTCATTTAGAAATAGTCTCCGACCTCACTACGGAGGCCTTCATGGCGGCATTGCGTCGGTATTTCTCCCGCAGGGGCAAACCAGCACGTATATTTTCAGACAATGGTAGTAATTTCATAGGGGCAAATCTGAACTAGACACATTGGGGCAATTTCTAAAAACCCGGTGTAACGAAATTACCGAACAGGTCAATAGCGAAGGCATTGCTTGGTCCTTTATACCTCCCTACTCGCCCCATTTTGGTGGGATGTGGGAGGCTGGAGTAAAGTCGTTTGAGGCACATTTTAAACGGGTAGCATCTACTGCAAATTTAACTTTCGAGGAGTTATCAACCCTTCTAGCCCAAATTGAGGCTGTTTTAAATTCGCGTCCTTTATCCCCGCTCTCAACCGACCCTAATGACTTAAACCCGTTAACCCCGGCTCACTTTCTGATAGGGAGATCTCTTGTCAGTGTACCAGGATATGATTACACCGCTGTTTCAGATAACAGTTTATCCCGCTTCCAACGAGTCCAAAATATGCAAATACATTTCTGGAGAAGATGGAATAAAGAATATATCTCCGAGTTACAGCAACGCTCCAAATGGCAGCAACCTTCCGCAAACCTAATGCCAAACATCTTAGTATTGGTAAAGAACGAAAATCTACCAGCCATGCAAAGGAAGCTGGGCCGTGTGATTGAGACTCATCCAAGAAATGATGGTGTGACGCGAGTGGTTCTTGTTCGTACCTCCACGGGGGTGATTAAGCGGTCAGTGACAAAGCTCTGCCCTCTGCCAGAGCAAATGGGCAATTAGTGTAAGTGCAATTGCAAAATTAGTTAAGGATATATAATGAACTTGCTGCAATGTTGCCCTTATTTATCTTGTGCCAATGTTATTTATTTTCATATTAATTTGCATTTCACTTTAATGTTTTGAAAGAGCACCCCTTTCAAGCCCGTGGGGGCCTTATGTTGTATTGAAAATAAGTTTAAACCGAAACCCTTATTTTGAATTTTCAAGAACCGGAACTGGAACTGGAACCTATATTTGTAAAGGGTTCCAGTCCCTGGTCCAAACCCACTATTTTCAAGCATCCAATTGTGTTACATTGTACTACTGGTAATTAAATCGCTTAGCTTCGTTGATATAGTGGTTTTGCTTTACTAAAATATACGTCTCAAATGATGAAACGTAAATATACAAAATTGTGCATTAAGCTTTTAATTTTTATTACAAGACGTTAATTTCCAATTTTTTCATTGTTGAAGTTAGAATCCAAAAATTACAGATTCGTACGTCAACTGACGATAATTTTGCAACGAAGATGGTTTGTAGTCAGACACGTTACCTAATAGTTGTCATTTCTTATTGTGACATATTATTGGCATTTGTACACATTTGGATATAACGTACATAAATATTGTAAAGTTCTTTTTAAAATAATAACAAAAATTCTGTTGTAACAAGTCACATATTTGTAAAGCATTTTAGCTTGTAAAGCAGAGATTTAAAAAATTTATTTTCTTAATTAGGTAAAGGTTTTTTATATAGCTGAACAAAGGGTGATGATTCAGGTATAATATAGTTTTAATTAGGTATATTTTAAGATGTAATTAACAGAGACAAACTTTATGAAAACATGTCATTAGGGAAATTAACCGAAAGTAAAGATTAATTGCTAAATAAATGTAACTTTCACATTAGTATAAAATCATTTTGTGTTTTGACTTCACAAGCTTTTTTGTTGTGCGATATTAGAAAAGTAGTTGATGCCAGAAACACCACCTGACAATAATGTTTAATGTAATAGTAAGTAAAAGTATATTTGATTGTTTTTTTATTTCTATTGTTTCATTTATGTTTAATTTTGTTTATTCATGTTATATGTTTTGTTCTTAATTTTTACTGTTGAATTTTGTTTTATGTTTTGTTCTTAATATAATAAATTTATTGTTTTAAAAATCCTTTCTGCTTTAATTTCTTACTTCCTTGAGTGCAAGAATCTAGTCTTCAAAGGAAGTGTGTGTTGCATAACAAAAGGTTATATAAGGTAATATAGTGCAACCACAAGTAGCACCACACGAGGGTGGTAAAACTGTTTGATCGTCTATTAACAAGATAAATATTATTTACATACAACAATTTAATCTTAATTAAATATTTAACACTATAATTATAAACTGTTTAGCGAACTTAAGGCTGTCCTGCAGGATAGTTAGAAGTATCCAAAAAATGTAATAGTTTTTAGGACTTGTTTTTATAAATTAAATTCCAGAAAATACAGTGAAGGACTCTTATATAAATATACAGTAGGCAGTTTCTATATTTTATGAAAATTTGGATCACAGTTAAAATAGGTTGATTTAGAAAAAAAAATTTATAATAGTTTTTCTCAACGGGTAATACAGCCAGGATTGTGGTTTTACTTTATTTTGCAAACATGTTATTTTTTGTACTAGGCTGTTTTTATGAATTTGTTTAAAAGTTAATAGTTATTAAAATAAAAAATGGAAAATAGGCAATCCAATTAACAGAGGAGCTTAGAAATTATCTAACATTAGGGGCTAACAGTAGTATAATTCTCGGATATTTTAATCAGGCAGCCAGGCGACATTCCGTCGAGACAGTATCACTTACAGTACTTAGTAAGAAATTCTTTATAAATTTGGTTAATATGCATTACCTTATATTAAATCTACCTCATAGTTTATTATAATTAATTTGTTTATAAACCTTGAAAACTAATTAATGTTCTTCTGTTGTTATATACATTTCAAGTGATAAATACTTGATAAATACAATAACACTCGCACAGAAATATTAATAATAGGTGCATTTTTTATTCGCATCGTGCGAATAAAAATGAATTAATTTAGAAAGAAAAATTAATCAAAATTACCGTACTAGAATAAGAAGGTTACAAAAAGTTTAAATTTATTTATGAAAATTAATCATTTGTGTGCATTACAACACAAAATTAAAATTAATAAAATATAGACGGTACAGTGCGCGTATAAAGTCTGGAACTATCGAAATAAACCTTTTATTAAATATTTTTGAAAAAATCCTCGAACACGTGGATTTTTATCTTAAATGAGATATATTTTAGTGTAATTGTTATTTGTAGATCGTCTTTTGTTTCTGAGTATTGGCGATAGTGAAAATTTTTTTAAATGGAAACCCTAATTTTTTATGATGGATTTGGAAAGATAATGCAATTCTAGGAACTCTGAATTGTTTTTTAATTTTTGTTTTAAAACTTTAAAAGCAATTATCTCGGAAATTTCTTAATACAGTATCATACATTTTTTTAGCATATTTGGTCTTAGAATTGCAGTATCTTTCCAAATCCATCATAAAAAATTAGGGTTTCCAATTAAAAAAATTTTCGCTATCGCCGTAACTCTGAAACACTAGACCATCTAGAAATAACAATTACATTAAAATATGTCTCATTTAAGATAAAAATCGATGTGTTCGAGGATTTTTCTCAAAATATTTAATAAAAGATTTCTTTGGATAGTTCCAGATTTTATACGCGCATTGTATAAAACGTATTAAAATTATAAAAATAAAAATTATTTAAAAATTCTAGCATTGATCTTTTTGCGTTTCTGATAAACGTATCTGATGAAAAGTATAATAAAATAAGAAAAAACAAATATAATCTTTGGCTATGTTACGTTAGCAATAAATCTCATCTACAATTTTTTTTTATTTTTCAAAATTTAAAAAACATTTCATAACAAAACAGTTGGAAAAACTATAATCTTTCTTAACCCAGATATTTCTTACCCAATTTCTTTTTTTGCGAAATACTTTTAGTCCTTGACGTTTTCTTAATAGTAGAGGTACTATATAAATAGAGAAAAATAAAAAAGAAAATCCAGTGTGCTACAAATATACGATAGTACTATTATATTTTATACGATACTATGTATGTTTTTTTATTTCTTATCATTTTTTTCACTAGTCGTTCCGGTAACTCTAATTCTCTTCTCACGAATTGTCCCGGTACCTCTAACACCGAGTTTAGCCACTCCATCCAATCATGATATAGTAGTAGTGAAAAAATTGTCAAAATACAGATAGTAGCAAAATTTTCAGTTAGAAAGAAGAACTTTTGCATATTCTAAAACCACCCACGGACTCATTCCTTCTCAATTCCTTATATTCGTTCCTTATTTTACTGTTGGATCCCTGCTAGGGTTCAACAATGCTATATATCCTTTGTCAGTAGCACCAACCCAAAATGTGAAGCCACACCTAATCGGTTTGGCATTTATAACTTGCTTGCACGGGTGCCTACCAATATAAGGCACCATGGCTTCATCGACTATGATATTCAGAGTAAGGTGCATTTTCCAAAAATGTTTCATCGATCATAGTGAAAAGCGGTCTCACTTTTGCAAATTTGCCCAACTGGTTAAGTGTTTCGTTGTTACAACAATGGAAATTTGTCATTAAATGTACTGTTACAAAAACCGTTAAAATAACGAAATCATCCGATCAAATGAAGTTATTATCTACTTTGATGACATCTCTTGGGCTTAGAATAACTAGCAATAAATTAAACTGAAATAGTTATTTGTATCACTAGGCTAGAAAATGCAAGTGCGAGTAATATTGGGGGCAGAGGCGAAGCCGAGGCCCCCAAAATGCGAGCACTTGCGAAACATTTTCTGGCCGTGTAATGCACAAAACTTTTTTGGTCGACAAATTTTTTAAATTAAAACAATTAATTAATTTATTGTTAAAATATCTCCGGCTAGGGAATTTATTTTCTTCTATTGGCGGTCCTCACTCCATGGTGTAATTATTTGAATTTAAAATTATTTTATGACATTTGTCAAATTAAAACTTTTGCAAACAAAATTCAATTGCATTTTGGTTGAAAAATGGATAAAGAAAATATACCACCACATATTCAAAAAGTGGCAGAAACCGCAATTCAGAATTTATTGCCAGAAAAGTCGTCCAATCGATATTGGAAAGAATACGAACTATTCAAAAAATGGGCTTCTGATAATGGAGTAAATACTTATAATGAATATGTCTTGGTGGCTTATTTTGAAGAAAAGTCGAAGTCCTTAAAATCGTCGACGTTGTGGTCGGTATACTCAATGTTGAAATCGACTTTAAACATTAAAGACAACATGAATATAGAGAAATACACAAAATTAATAGCTCTTTTAAAGCGCAAACATGACGGGTACCTCCCAAAAAAATCGAAGATTTTAGAGATGACGGATTTAGAAAAATTTATAAACGAAGCTCCAAATGAAGATTACCTTATGATTAAAGTAAGTAAAATTATTCTTTTTATCATAACTAATTAAAAAATATACCTACTTGTAGACAGCTTTAATATTTGGCTTATGTGGCGCTTGTCGAATTCAGGAGTTACGAGACATAAAAACTGAAGATGTCATTGATAGAGGGGATGTTATAGTCATAGCTATTCTTCACACCAAAACTAAAAAACCTCGTACTTACTGCGTGACAGAAGTGCACTGGCTTGACCTTATTCGAAAATACATGTCCTTAAGACCAAACACTGAGATTAAAAGTTTTTTTTTATTTTATTCAAAAAACAAATGTACAAGGCAACCTGTGGGGATTCATTCGTTTGGAAGTATGCCCTCAAAAATAGCATCATATTTACAATTAGAGAATCCCAAAGACTATACGGGTCATTGCTTCAGAAGGAGCAGTGCTACAGCTCTGGCAGGGAATGGGGTAGATTTAACAACCCTGAAGTGACTGGGGGGCTGGAAAAGCAGCACAGTCGCTGAACAATATATAGAAGATTCTTTGGGTGCTAAAATAAACATTGCAAATAAATTAGTGAATAAAAACAGTTTGGCACCACAACCTTCAACGAGTAGATCAGTTCCACAGGAAAGTTCGACACCAGAACCTTCTTCTTTGTTTAACGTTCAAACTCATCTACCGTTCATAACGTGAAACTTAAATTACAAGATAAAAATTTGCCAAATGTTAACCTTTCCAATTCCCATCTGGAAAATTGTACAATCAACTTTAACTTTAAATAATTTCTTGTGTATTTACATTTACTTTTAGAGGATGTTTTCGATTTCGTTGTTCGTGTTATTGTTCTTATGTTTCGTAGCAGGTTAATTAAATTTTGTTCTATCTACTTATTTCACCCTCATTGACTGTTCATGTCATAACCTAAAAAGTAAACATACATTTTTCGAATGAAACATCTTTATAGCTTACCTACCCCTCAATTACGTGATATCATTTACGATTTATTAAACTGATAGATACCTTTAGCTATATAATAGTTTAAAAACAGTGAAACGGATTTATCATTACTGAATTTGTAAAAGTTTTGACATTTCAGCAATCAGCATCGGTGTCGGTAAGTCAGTGGTACCAATCTAAAATCTTTCGAAGTCCTTGTTTCATTTTCTTGTCTAAGCAAGAAAAAGCCATTTTCAAGACGATTTTGTCGTATGGAAAATCCGTTTTTCTAGACAGTGGCCTAAAAACGTCCTTGTAAAGGACGGTGGGCAAATCACAAGAAACATGCTATACGTAATGCTATAGTGCCTCGTAAAAGTACCATAGAAAATATGTTTGACAACTTTTATCGAAAAATGTTTTTTACAGCCTAACAGTACGCAAAATTTCCTACAAAATAAGTGAGGAAGTTATGTTTTTTAACTTTGAAAAAGACGTTGGAAACTGAATTATTATATCATTCGCGTAAATAAAATGTTTACATAACATGCAGTGACGTAGCTAGGGTGGGTGTCACCCGGGGCAGAAGTAATGGTATCACCCCTATACTTAGATGTAAAATAGTTTATAAATCCTATAAATTAATGAAAATTTAGAGAGTTATACAATAACACAAAAAAACAAACAATACAATAAAGCAAATTAAGTTTTACAATAATAAAACAATAAAATTACTAACAAATGTACTATTTTATTTATTGCACGAAAGATTACAATATTGAATAAGAACAAAAATGACTGACTATGATTCTATGTCTCTTTTACAATAATTTTCTTCTACATTTTAAAGCAGCAAACTCATTTATAACATCTTCAAAATCAATTTCAGATGTTATTTCCAATAGACAATAAAGCTAAGCCGGAAAGCCTCGATTGCCTCATCGTTGATCTCAAATAGTTTTTTATAAGTGTGAATTTTGAGAAAGTTACTTTTTATTTAAGCTCCATTAAAAATAATAGAATGAATGTTTGAGAACTATCATGGTATTGCATTGGCTTGAGAAATTTGGATAAGTACCTAAATTATAGTTTTCGAGGTATTTTTGGGCTTTGAAAGGAAATTGAAAGGAGGTACAAAAACAAATATAAGTAAAATTTTTACACCACTAAAGGTCGCTTTTAAATGCATTTAAAGCGCTAATTTGATTGGAGGATGAGTTAAAAAGGTGACACAGGGCGTTTCTTTTTCATAAAGAATATTCTCCGAACGTCCCTTATTATATTGCAATTTTAGACTGATAGCAATGTTTTTTCATGGAAAAATGAATTTTTTGAATTAAATGCTGAATTATAAATCTATGTTTTTATTTTGTTTTAATTGTGTTCAATATTCAATTTTTACTTAACTCTATTGTTTTTATTTTCTTCTGTTTCCTTTTTGGCTTCTTTCTGATTTGTATGTATGAGTTAGATGTGTTGACATCATCTTCGCTATCCTCCGCGTAAGGAGACTCCTTAGCCACAAACACAAATCCCCCTAACATGGCATTTCATTTTACTGTACTGTATCGAATTTCCATAGACATTGCAACCTAATGAAATCGTCGCCATGCTCATCAGTCTCTGAAACTAACTGCTTCTCACAATATTCAAAGTGGCTATGAAAAAAATGTGTTTTGAGAGACATTGATATCTTTTTCTTTTTGAAAAACATTTGGAAAAAATTTACTGTGAACTATAACGCTCTCTGTCCCCTCTCTCCTTATCCCCCAATCAAATTAGCGCTTTAAATGCATTTTAAAACCTGTTGGTGCAAAAATGTTACTTATTCTGGGTCCCGCAATAGAATTGTACGGTTTTTAATCGGCCACTGTAAAGAAACAAACAATGTATTTGGACTAATTGTTACTAAAACTAAAAGTATAATTCTGGAAATCTGTTATAACACTTTTAGTTTGCAAAGATCACATCCCTAAGATGACCACCGTCTTCTTCTATTCATTGCTGCAATCTAATCCTGAAATTAAGCATATCGTTTCTGAGTAAATCTTTGTTTATCGAATTTATCTCTTCACGAATCCTCTTTTTAAGGTCAAGAAATGTTTGGGCACGGGCATAGTACATTTACATTTTAAGAATCTCCACAGAAAAAAATCCGGGACCATTAGGTCCGGTGATCTTGTGGGCCATACAATGTCACCAAACCTTGAAATTAGGCGATTTGAAAACATCCGCTGTGACGCTGTCCTGTTGGAATCATGCTTCATTTTAATCTATTCTTTGGAACTCCGCAGCCACAAATGTTTCCAACTTTTCAACATACCAAACTGCATTGACTGTAACAATGTGGCCGCTTTCTTCAAAAAAGTATGACCCGGTCACACCAAATGTGGACACTCCACACCACACTGTTACCTTTTGATCATGAAGTGGGTTCTGCTGATTAACGTACCCACTAAGTTGGAAGTGAGCTTCCTTATACATGATCAGTTTATAAAAAATTTCTGCATTATTATTCAATGTTTTCAGAAATTGGTTGCAGAAATTTAGGCTCTTAACTTTATCAATAGGATTCAGCCTCTGGACTATCTGTATCTTATACGGACGGAATTCCAAATCCAGATGTAAGATTCATCGAAAATTTCGCTCTGAAATTCGAGGTGCAATCGAGTGCCGAATTGCAAAAGTTGTAGACTCCGCTCAACTGCTACTCTGACGCTGTCAATACTCCCTTGTGTACCAACTGTACGGGTACGACAGATAATTTTGAGCTTACACTGCCCTTTTCGTTGAAATCGCTTATTCATCTAAAGATGGAATTTCTTGTTGGAACTTTAGCGCGCTCTGGCAAATTAAGATCATGACGAAAACGACTGGATCAGAATAAACGAATTTACAACAAAGACATTGTACATTGTAACACAAAACCGTCAACAATAAAATACAATTTTATCACTATTTGACGTTTATCAAATAAACAGTATTTCCATAGCAATTTTTTAAAAACGTTCAATCCTTTTGCCGGACGTAGTATTTGTGTTTGTATCTACTTTCAATTTCCTTTCAAACAAGCCCAAAACCACATCAAAAACTATATCTTTAGGTACTTTTTAATAATTTTCAAGCCACTGCAATACCGTAATAGTTCTCAAACTTAAATTTAAAGTCTTTCGAAAAAACTTTCCATTCCAAAAGAAAAACTCTACGATACGAAAAGTCTCGCACTGTGAATATTTAGTTGACATGTTTTTTATAACACTTTTATTATGTGAATAAAATGTAGCGAATTAATGCTTTTCCTACTGTTAATAAAATAATACAAATATGATTTTTAATCGATAAGAATATCAGAGATACATACATAGTAAAAGCTTTTATTTGTTACTCACTTGTAAACGTCATTTTATGCGACGGAATACAAACAACGAAAGGTTACTTTTACAAGCTACTGACTTGTAAAACTGACAGCTGACCTGTAAAAGTTTTACAAGTTAGTAGAAAATGACATTCATAGACCAATTGTCATAATAACCTCTACGTCTACGCACACTTCCACGGCTAATAAAATTATTAAAAAGTGTAACATTTTATTGTCATTGTTAGGATTAGGGCCAGGTTTTATAGATACAATAAATGTTGTGTGTTGTTTACAAATGAATAACAAATAAAATATTATACATTATACGCAAGGTAACTGTTTTTACTGACTCAAGAAGGTGACAGGCTCGCCTGCCGGCTCGCCAGTTATTTCCTTCTATCGCCAGTAAAAACAGGTTTACCTTGCTAATAATGTAAAATACTATTACTACTTTTATTCACATGACCCATTATTACATTACATACGTATAGCATATTCCTAATAGATCTTGAATTGCTTTTTCTATCAGTTTATTCAGAATAGTTTTTCCATCTGTTTTGTGTTTAATAAACTGATTGATCTTTTGAGATTTTCTATAAAAATTTAAATTAAGTTAAAAATTCTAAATTAGTCGTTTGAGGAATTAAAAAACAATATGTATGGATGGAATTTATTGCTAACATAGCATAGGTATAAAGACAGGTCTTCGAGAAAAATAGAAAACTTCAAAAGTCAGATTTCAAAAAATAAAACTCTGATTGTCTAGAAATGAGAAATATTTAAATAATTTCAATAATAATACATACAGCAGTAGCATACTATAAAACATACAATAGTATAAAAACGTGTTTATTTTATATCCAAGACTGTTTGGGTAATTTAAAACGATAAGATATAACTATTGCCCGCAAAACATCTATCCCGTAACGTATCTTCGACTGCGTTACGTCAGTAGCTATTTAATGCTAGCAAGAAATGCAATGCTGATTTATATATAATAATATCACAAAAATATGTTCGTCCTTCTCGTCCCGCCCCAAGTGGGATTGGAACCCACGACCCTTGGAACACGAGTGATGCACTGACACCACTCGTCAAAATAATTTCAGTTTTAAGTGGGAAATCCATTTAAGATCTACTTCTTATTATTATCAAGTGATGTAGAGTGTAACCTTTACTTATTAAGTAACAAATTAATTTATTTAATTAAGATTTGTACAAGTTGAGTCGAAACCCCTAAATATATAGGCAACCCAAATGACTTATATTCAACTATAAGTGCTGGAATCATAGCAATATGTTCACTCATACTGGAGAGAAACCTTTTAAGTGTAATATATATGGCTACAAATGATTACAAAAAGGGAGTTTGTGAAAACATATACGTACTCATACTGGCGAGAAACCTTTTAAATGTAATATATTGCTGTGATATTTGAAGGTAGAAATGTTAAATAGGTAATTTGGGTTGCCTATCTTTCAGGCGTTCTTATTGAATCTTTGTTAAAAGGTTTATTTAATAGTATCAGAAGTATGGTTGAAGCTAGCTATATGCAGGAATTAAGTTAAATACATTCTTTTTGTAATAATTTCTTGTTAAAGTTACATTTTATGCAAGATTATTTAACGATCCGATCTATTCATTACATAACCTCAATTTTTGTAAATAATTTTCAAAATGGGTTTCTTTAGAAGAATAATTTATTCACATTATGTTAACATGCATAAGAAGTTTTATATTTTAACAAAAGGATACTATGTAGGTGGTGTATGATTTGATAATTGTAGATTATAATACAACGGTTGGTACGTTGAAGTGTTTTCCTTAAGGAACCGTCAATAGCTCAAACTTGGTAAATTGCACCTAGAATAAAATAAAACGGGCTATTATGAGTTAGTTAGCATCTATAAAAGAGACTTACCTTGCTTAATTTTCATAGGGTGATTATTTTTTTCTTCTACGATACATGGTATTGGCTTGTCAAGCCACCGTTCTAATTTAATTAATTTAGGTTCATGATGTTATTGTGGAATTTCGTTGGATAACATCTTGGCTGTGGAAGTTGCATAAAGTTTTTGTTGTTCTATATAGTTGTTTTGTCAGCCGATTCAATTTAAATATGTCCATACACCTGTGCCGAAAATATATTTCTTTTTTAGTTAATTTTGTATTGTAAGTGTTTGTTATTGATGTCAAATGATTGGGAAAAGTTAGATAATCAGATTATGTAAAGATTAATGGGTTAAATTGGTGGTTGGACAGATTTAAATGGAATTTATTACAATTTTTGTCAAGCGTGAATAGTTGTTTGTTCGACTCAAAATTGTGAGTTATTATGGGGTTTTAGAAATAAAAATGTTATTTTATTAGTTTAAGGTAGTGTTGGGGATTCTTTTTATGTGTTCAAATCTAAAATTTAATGAAAATAATATTTTATTTAAAAATAATTTGAAATGTCAGATTTTGGTCCAAGGAATACTTGATTATGTTATTTTATTGTTTTTCTATATGTTTTAATGCAATTTGTATTGTGAAAAACAATTAGTAATCTCTAAAACGTATTGGAAGGAGGACGTGTTGTTCTCATATTTTATAACCTAAAAAAAAACACAAGCATGATAATAAATTGGAAAGATAAAGTGAGGTTACAAATTTTGAATAATTGAAATTCATGCATATAAATGGATATGGCTTACCTGTTTGTCATTATGTCAAGAAAATTATAAATCATAGAATTGATTTGGATAATTTCAACACTTATGGAACTTATTATTTTGAAATACATTTGAAGAAGAATTTGCAGACTTGCATTTTAAAAAATCTCACCATCAGTCAAGAGTTTGGTTGTGGTTACCATAGCAGAATTTTCAAATCTGAAGAAGTGCCTAGTGTGTGACCGAGAATTGTAAGTGGATTTAAATTTATACTGGCCATTAACGTAAAATAAGTTAAAATAATATAAAAAGATAATTCGGACAAATTTTATTAAAATTATAAAAAAAAATATAACAAGACTTAACTATTGAGACAATTTAAACTATTTCTATTATATATTAAAAAAAAGAATTGAGAAAATTCGACTACTTTAATTTTAATTTAAATTGTTGTTATAAGTAGTTTAGTTATAAGGTACAAAAATTGAAGTAGAAATCCCAAACATTAACATAACCTATAAAAAAAAATATTAAAAGGCTGATTAGTAGTTTTTGTCAATTGTTTATTTTTTATTGGTGTTTAAATGAAATAAAAATTTCTGTTTCTTCCTATATATTGTTAATTTTTATTTATTGTTCATTTTTCTTCCTTGTGTGGAAATAATTTGTGATTTTCAGTTTGTTGCAATTTTCCCAGCTCAGGTGTTACGATTAAAGGTGGACCCATTGATAGTAGAAATTGGTAAGGTAAGGTTATTATATTCTAAATTTCAGAGATATTTGTCGAGTGCTTTACTGAAACTAAAGTTGGAGCTAGTGACGGGGCAAAAATCTATTAATAAAATATTGTAGTGGTATGCTGTTGTGTTGTAATTTGTTTTGTTAAGGTATACACCATATCACTGCAATATGTAATTGTAAATTCTCACAATAAGGAAATTTGAAAACGCATTTGCTCACTCATAGTGGTGAGAAACCAATTGCATGTAATATATGTGACTACAAATCCTTTTTAAAAGCACATTTGGTCATTCATACTGAGGAGAAACCGTTTAAATGTAATATATGTAATTATAAGTCCTCACAAAAAAGGAAATTTGCAAAAGCATATGCTTACTCATAGTGGCGAGAAGCCATTTGCATGTGACATATGTGACTATAAATGCGCATTAAAAGCGAGCTTGCAGAAACATATTTTCACTTATACTGGAGAGAAACCTTTTAAATGTAATATATGTGACTATAAAACCTCGTTAAAAGCGAGTTTGCAACAACATATGCGCACTCATGCTGGCAAGAAACCTTTTAAATGTAATATATGTGACTACAAATGCTCTGATAGAGGGAGTTTGCGGAAACATATGTTCACTCATACTGGCGAGAAAGCTTTTAAATATAATAAATATATGTAATCGCAAATACTCGCAAAAAGGATATTTGAAAACCCATCTGCTCTAGGGTTGCCAACTGACCTTTTTTCGGAAGGACAGTCCTTCTTTCTAAGACTATGTCCTTCGTCCTTTCTTGTTATAGGAAAGGACGGGTTTTGTCCTTATTTAAAACAATCAACAAAAATGATACAATATTTTAATTAAACTTTGACATTTTATGAGCTGTATTAAGTCAGGTAACTTAGTGCATTATTGTTGTTAAAAGCCATTAAAATGATTGAAGCTACAGATTATAATTTACCGGACGATGAAGAAAATATGGTTAAAAGATCAGAAAAAAAACGAAAACGTATGTGTATATGTAGTAAACCGGCAATTGTCGTTAATGACCAGCCAATAGTAGGTAATGCGTCACTTTGGCCAGACGTTTTTAGTGACTTTTTTGTTTACAGTTGGTAGCCCTGGGGGAAGATCTAGTGACTTTTTATGTCTGTCTCTCTCTAATCTGGTGACTTTTTGTCTGTCTCTCTCTCTAGGTGGTTAAGTACGGAATATGTATTACCGACATTCTGTATTATCGGCATTTGGTTCATCACTTGGCTAAATGGTAGCGTTGTTGCTAGGGGAAAACAGATGGCGCCAGTGTCGTCGACTTTTATGTCGATCTCTCTCTAATCTAGGGACTTTTGTCTTGAAGTACAGAATCTGTATTACCGACATTCTGTATTACCGGCATGTGGTTCTGCGCTCGGATAAATGGTAACGGTATTGCTAGGGGAAAACAGATGGCGCCACCAACTTTTTACGTAGCTCTCTCTCGAATCTGATTACTTTTATGTCGATCACTCTCTAATCTAGTGACTTTTTGTCTCGTTAGGTGGTACAGAACCAGCAGATATTGATTATTCGCTGCTGCTCTCTGATTGGTCAATTAAAAATAAGGGAGTTGTCCGGATTATTCATTGAGTTGATCGTCCAATAGAAACCTACTAGCCGGTATTGATTAAACATAATAATTGGATAGAAGCAGGAGTTGTCCGGATTATTGATTGAGTTGATCGTCCAATAGAAACCTACTAGCCGGTATTGATTAAACATAATAATAATTGGATAGAAGCACTGAGGGGTCCACAATATTGATTTTCCCTAACTGTTGTCACGTCCCTACGATTACGGAAATCTGTATTACCGACAACGTACTAAACTACCGATAGACGGAGCCATTTGTAAAAGGAATCGATATTACAGAGGACGTATTCATGCCAATTGTAAAGGGATAGTTACATACTTTATGCATGTTTACAACTATTATAATAATAATAAGCGTATATTCAAAGCATGAAAAATTCTTGTTTGAAATTACCGAAATACCAGTTGAAAGGGTTAACATATGGAAAGCTCACTAGTACTAACTAACTATAAACGAGATATATTTTAAATGTAAATACAAAGTGTAAAGATATTGATTAGTTGCAACGAAATAAAAGGCTGTGAAATGAACCGCAACAATGTAAATGCATGGTAATATTAACTAAACGTAATTTTATTACGTTACAACCAGCCTGTTTTATTAATAATAATTCTTTTTTTTATTAACAATTATGTTATTGCTTTCTCTTATCGGGTGTTACTGTACATGCTTATAGGTATACGATATTTATTTATCTTTATGTTTTGAAGGCGAATGAGGATATTTATCATAAAAAAAAGGTATGCAAAACTCTTAGAAATGTATTATCCTAGATATCAAGTCTTAACGTCAAATTAAATAAAAAATAGTGTTTTATAGAGTGTTAAAGGAAGGAAGTAATAGTAGTAGTAGTAATGGTTATTATTGATTCGATGAAAAAGCAAGCAATTAATATTCGTAAGGGTAGTGGAATAATAATACTATGAGTGTTTTAGACGGATTTCTCCAGCTATCACAGACCGCTGGTGTATATTTCCTCTCTCTCTCTCTCTCTTGGCAAAATTAAATTATTATTATCCATACATAATAATCTTTTACTTAAGCACACCCTTAAAAGCGATCCGTACCGAGTGCTAAAAACGCAGGTAAAATTCTTTTAAATTTGAAAATTTACTTTTTAAAATTGTAAAAAGTTCATTTACAAGTGTTTGTAAAATAAAAGGTTAATTTTGTTCAATCAGAAGTGTATTATTTACATCGAGAATAAAGTCCTGAAAAGTAATTGTTGTTCCTATCTGAAACAAAAGAAAAAGAATTATTTCTAAAATAATAATAAAAACACAGTTCATGAAAATCAGTTTATCCAAAAGTACTTACTGTTGGTTATGAGCATCTAGTTCAACATCTTTGAAGAGCATCTCGACAGCCGGAGAAAGCGGTCAATCAGCTGGCAGCATCCTACTGTTATCGCATGGGGGAAGCCGATAACACAGTTCAGCGTCTTCGTGGCGGTAAGAAAAATAAATTGTGAACATTTGCAATCCAAATTTGAACACATAGGTTTAATAAGCAATAAACAGTAAAAATAATTAATTACTTTATTACAATACTTACTTTATTAAATGTTGTTTAAAGGTAAGGCAGGTATATTTGTAACACAAAACTGCACTTTATACGAATTTCTTTGTTTTTAATTTGATGAAGGTTTTTCTGAATTTTGAAAGTGTTGTAGAGCTGCGAATTTTCGAACCTTAATAATTTTAAAAGACCCTTTGAGTATCAGTCTCTTGCTAAGATAAGCTTAGCTGGCGCCCAACATTGTTTTTGGTAATTATGCTTTTTCAATATTATTAAAATAATAATAATAGTTGATTTGATTGTATAATCAAATAATTCAACAATATATATATATATATATATATATATATATATATATATATATATATATATATATATATATATATTGCTGTGGATGGTAGTTTCAAAATTTTGGAAAATTTTGAAAATTTTGTGAAATTCTAAAATCTTTGTTAAATACTAACACTTTTGAAATATTTTTATCAACCTTTCCACTTAAAAAAATAAATTTGAGGTATTTTATGGTGTGTCATTGATTTTGAAATCAATGTGTATACTTTTTAATAAGGTTAAATAATACATATTTCTTTATTTAGTATCAAATAGCTTACTCACTGATTACTTAAGTGTACGTAACATCCAGTTGTTCGCAAGTTTTTGTTATGATGTAATTCAATTATGTATACTTTCAAATGAGTAATATCGACGGGTTATGTGATTCTTTAAGGTTTTTGTTAATGTAAATAGATCGTTATTATTGCGTAAAAGTATTGTGTAATTAATCTGTAATAGATGTGTCACTTTCATAAAGAATATTAATCTGCTATTATGTATTATTTGAGTGTACAGTTTGTATTAGATGATAAGGTGACGTCAAATTGTGTAATATAATTATGTAAATAGTCAATAGTATATAAGCTTAGAAAATAATAATTTTAGACACTTCCTGACATAAAGCGACGCAGTAAAGTCGTGTAAGAGAATATAGTAAATATGTAAATAGACACTTACTGTTAAACGACGAAAGAGTATAGACACTTACTGATAGAAAGCGACGGTGTAAAGTCGTGTAAGATAAAAGACACTTACTGTTAAACGACGAAAGAGTAAAGATATTATAGTAAATCAAGCGACAAAGTAAAGTCGTGGTTGATAATATTATAAAATTGTAAATAGTTTAGTCTTAATATAGACAAGTTAAGTTAGTTGGTGATTTGAATACGGCATAAATTACTTGCTAAAGTTAAGCAAGATAATAAATCTACGTTAAAACCATAAACGGGTGTTTTATTTAATTAAACACAAAAAACAACTATAAGCATTCTACGAAAAAGGGAAATTGTACCCGCAGTTAATAAACAAAAGTGAGTTCCAAAATCAAGTGTGTGGATGATATTATATGGAAAATCCATGCAAAAAGGAAGAAAGTCAACCCTGAATTGGAAGCCAGCCCTGGGTCAACATAAAGTGATCTACACTGCCAATGGTTTGGGAAAGAGGACATCTATACTAAAAGGAAAAAAGAAGTATTATAAAAAGGTAGGAAGTTATTTCGTTTTTGTATTGGCATTTGCTGAAGAAAAGACTATCGTTTGTAAAGTGTAGTAGAGTGATTTGAACAATTTAGTAATAGTTAAAATTAATTAAGATTTCAATTTTAAAAGTGATTTTAAATTTTAATTTGTATATTTTTTTTTATACCACAAGAATCCACATTCACCCTGAGATGAGTCTTTATTAAATTTAATTCTGTTAATTTAAGTTATTTAACTGGCGCCCAACTCTCTTACGTAAACTTGAGTTAGTCAAGAACTAACGTAACATTAATTTTATATAACCATTGCATTATTAAATCTATTAAAAGGTATTTTCAAATCATATTAGAATTTATAAAAGAGGGAAGTTGAAAAGCATTTCCAAAGTTCCCAGTCATTTTAAAAAATCAATTTAATTATAAAGTAATTATCTACGATCGAACGGCAATTATTCACAGTTTCAAAATATTTAATAAAATTTTTAAAAATAATTTATTATTTTTAATTAACCAATATTACTGCATTTATATATGGCGACCGACAACGTGGGACTTTTGTGGTACATATAATCTTTTGTGGTTTATATAATCTTTTGAAAAATAGTAGGCTTATAGTAGCTTTTAATAGATTCTTTGGATTTTGAGATTATTTAGCTTTTGTAGGTTATTTGCATATAGTAATAGTTAGCTTATTACGATTATATTAAATTATTAGGCTTATAATAGCATAATTGTAAGGCATATTAGGGCATACGGTAGCAAATTATTAATTTAACATAATATTAGGAAATTAGCATATTACAGCTAATACTAGGATATTTAAAAGGTATTGAGAAGATTTTTAGTGGTTAATGTATGACGTCAGTTAAATATATATATTCTGCGAAGGAAAGTAATTTAGTATTGAAAAAGAGGTGTATAGATAAAGAATTAATAGTTTCTGAGAAACAGAAAGTTTTAACGATTTCCATAATGGAGGGGAACGGTGAAGAAGGCAAAACAACAGAACCTACACTTTCGAAAATTATGGAACTATTAATGAATCAAACTGAAGAAAGAAAAAAAGAAAGGGAACAAGATAAAGAGGAACGTAATAAAGAAATGAAAGAATTTAGTAATAAATTAGACAAACAATCTGTGGAATTGAATACAAAATTTGACAAACAGTCTGAAGACATGAAAGAAATGAAAGAAGACATGAAAACTAAATTAGACAAACAATCTTTAGAAATGAAAGAAGAAATGAGAATTCAATCAGAAACTTTGAAACAAGAAATTAAAAATGATATAAAGGAAATAAAACAAGAATTAAAAGATGATATTGAGGCGATTACAAAAGAGATGAATAGTAAAGTAGAAGCATTGAAAATAGACAATGAAAAGAAATTTACAGAATTAGAACAAAAACATGAATCCTTTTCACAAGAAATAACAAAAGTAAAAGGAATTCAAGATACTCATTTAATATATTTTAAAAATAAGATAGGCGAAGTTCAAGGAAATTGTATTCAAAGATCCGAATGTATAGAAGAGGATTTGAAACAAATTACTGTTCAGGTTAATGAATTAAAAAGTATCCAAACTGAATCAAGTTTAGGACAACATTCATGCGTACCTATTGTGTTACCGTCTTTGAGTGAACAAAATATTACTAAATTTTATGGGGATAAAAGATTGCATCCTAAGACTTTTATAAAGAATATAAAATCGTATTTGGGTAATGTGAAAATAAGTCTTAAACAATCATATAATTTCGATTATGAATTATCAATTATTCGTGGACTGATGAAGGGAGAAGCAGAAAAATGGTTTTCAATAAATGAAAATAAATTCTTCCATTTTGAAGATTTTGAAAGGTTATTTTTGGCGCAATATTGGGGTTTATCAGAACAAGAAAAAGTCGTAGAGAATTTAACATTTGGAAGATTTAACCCTCTTCAAGGGACTACAAGAGAAAATTATGCCTTGAATAAAATGTTTATGATTAACCAATTAGACAATCCGATAGAAGAGGCGGTAGTAATTAAACAATTAGCTAAACATTTTGATAGGCCTATTTTGGAGAAAGTATACACTGATGATGTAAAAGAGTTTGAACGATTTTTGCAAATATTAAAAAACTTTGACGTACTAGATAATCTTAAAAGAGATTCAACAAGACTTGGTCCAAGAAATGTGAATTATATGCAATCTAATTCTAGTTTTTCATATAGAAATAGGGATAATTATCGGGGAAATGTTAGAAATCCAGTTAGTGATAATAGATTTGATGAACGGGATGAGTATAGAAAATTTGAGAAACATGATAAAATAGAGCAGGGGCACGGAAGGGATGATAGATACGGTAGGAATAGTAAGGAGGGTAATTGTAGTAAATATAATACGGAGCGTGAGGTATCACGTAACATGCCTAGTCATTTATATAGTCCTACAAAGGAAAAATTTGTAAGTTTTAAGGAAAAGGAATCGCAACACGATGAAGAAAATTTTTAATTGCTTGTACCACTACTCAACACAATCAGGTAGAACCACAAGAATATTTTCATTTTTCTAAGGGTGGTGGTACAGAATCAAAAGATAAAAAACTAGTTATAAATTCAATAAAATTAGGAAAGATAGATGTAGTAAATAATACCAATAAGGAAATTTTAAAGGAGAAAATAGTGATTGACAAATTAGAATGTAGAAAAAAATCTAAGAAGGAGGATGTTGTAGTTAAACATATTAATAAAATAGAAGTGAAATTAACAAACAAAAAGAAAGTGAAAAATTTAAGGGAATTAGGAAAGGTAGATTATAATAGAAAATGTAACAAAAAGGTTGTTATAGGAAAAAAATGTAGGAATAAGAAAGTAAAGTTGAAATACAAAGAAAAGAAAAACAAACGTAATAAAATCATGATTAGTAATTTAAAAATTGAAAAGAAAAATAAAAAGTTTAATAGAGGAAAGGGGAAAGATATGAGGATTGTAAATAAACCCTGGAAAAGACAAATATTACCAATTAGTAATTTTCATCTAAAGAACTATAAAAGCAGAAGAAAGAAATAAAGATCTTTGTAGAATATTATTGTAATTAGAATTTACATAACCAATTTGTGACAAGAAACCCAGATATGACGTAATGTAAAATGATTCAGACTTAATAACTGATTTGACTTTATATAATAAACAGGCTTATGGAATTTTATACTCAATTAGGACTTATGTATTATGTTATTAAAAATGAAAGAGGGAAAGTGTATGAATAAATTGAAAATTAAAATATAGATGAAAAATGTTTATGAAATGTTTATAGGGGAAAATGGGGATTAGGAAATGATATTAAAATAAAATTATAAAGATTAATGAATAATAAGAAGATATAAGTTTATAAGGTGAATAGTGATGAATTTGATTATGATAAGTATAAATCTTATGAAAATGAAAATAAAAGTAGGATTGTCTAAAAGCAAAAGAATTATGAACTAATTAGATGAATATATGATGGAGATGGATTGATAAGATGTAATTATTGTAAATATTGTAGATAGTTTAGTTAGCAGATTTAGAATAGGGCAAGTTTATTGGGATAAAAGATTAAAATACAAAAAGATTTTTGGTGTTTAAAAATATAAAATTATCTATTTGTATAAATTATATTGTTATTATTGCTGTTTTAACTTATTTGTGTTTAAAAGTAAAATTGCATTTTACAATTTTATTTGAAACAGGAGGGGATAAATGCTGTGGATGGTAGTTTCAAAATTTTGGAAAATTTTGAAAATTTTGTGAAATTCTAAAATCTTTGTTAAATACTAACACTTTTGAAATATTTTTATCAACCTTTCCACTTAAAAAAATAAATTTGAGGTATTTTATGGTGTGTCATTGATTTTGAAATCAATGTGTATACTTTTTAATAAGGTTAAATAATACATATTTCTTTATTTAGTATCAAATAGCTTACTCACTGATTACTTAAGTGTACGTAACATCCAGTTGTTCGCAAGTTTTTGTTATGATGTAATTCAATTATGTATACTTTCAAATGAGTAATATCGACGGGTTATGTGATTCTTTAAGGTTTTTGTTAATGTAAATAGATCGTTATTATTGCGTAAAAGTATTGTGTAATTAATCTGTAATAGATGTGTCACTTTCATAAAGAATATTAATCTGCTATTATGTATTATTTGAGTGTACAGTTTGTATTAGATGATAAGGTGACGTCAAATTGTGTAATATAATTATGTAAATAGTCAATAGTATATAAGCTTAGAAAATAATAATTTTAGACACTTCCTGACATAAAGCGACGCAGTAAAGTCGTGTAAGAGAATATAGTAAATATGTAAATAGACACTTACTGTTAAACGACGAAAGAGTATAGACACTTACTGATAGAAAGCGACGGTGTAAAGTCGTGTAAGATAAAAGACACTTACTGTTAAACGACGAAAGAGTAAAGATATTATAGTAAATCAAGCGACAAAGTAAAGTCGTGGTTGATAATATTATAAAATTGTAAATAGTTTAGTCTTAATATAGACAAGTTAAGTTAGTTGGTGATTTGAATACGGCATAAATTACTTGCTAAAGTTAAGCAAGATAATAAATCTACGTTAAAACCATAAACGGGTGTTTTATTTAATTAAACACAAAAAACAACTATAAGCATTCTACGAAAAAGGGAAATTGTACCCGCAGTTAATAAACAAAAGTGAGTTCCAAAATCAAGTGTGTGGATGATATTATATGGAAAATCCATGCAAAAAGGAAGAAAGTCAACCCTGAATTGGAAGCCAGCCCTGGGTCAACATAAAGTGATCTACACTGCCAATGGTTTGGGAAAGAGGACATCTATACTAAAAGGAAAAAAGAAGTATTATAAAAAGGTAGGAAGTTATTTCGTTTTTGTATTGGCATTTGCTGAAGAAAAGACTATCGTTTGTAAAGTGTAGTAGAGTGATTTGAACAATTTAGTAATAGTTAAAATTAATTAAGATTTCAATTTTAAAAGTGATTTTAAATTTTAATTTGTATATTTTTTTTTATACCACAAGAATCCACATTCACCCTGAGATGAGTCTTTATTAAATTTAATTCTGTTAATTTAAGTTATTTAACTGGCGCCCAACTCTCTTACGTAAACTTGAGTTAGTCAAGAACTAACGTAACATTAATTTTATATAACCATTGCATTATTAAATCTATTAAAAGGTATTTTCAAATCATATTAGAATTTATAAAAGAGGGAAGTTGAAAAGCATTTCCAAAGTTCCCAGTCATTTTAAAAAATCAATTTAATTATAAAGTAATTATCTACGATCGAACGGCAATTATTCACAGTTTCAAAATATTTAATAAAATTTTTAAAAATAATTTATTATTTTTAATTAACCAATATTACTGCAATATATATATATATATATATATATATATATATATATATATATATATATATATATATATATATATATATATAATTACTTCTAATCATTGATATATATATATATATATATATATATATATATATATATATATATATATATATATATATATATATATATATATATATATATATATAATAATATATTCTATTCATGTTGATATATATATATATATATATATATATATATATATATATATATATATATATATATATATATATATATATATATATGCGTGTGTGTGTGTATATATACATGGTTTTAGTACTTATACACCTCCGAACGCTATATACAGCGTACGAGTCGGACTACGAATCCGGAGACAACTCGTCGGTATCGGAGTCGAACGCGCTAACCATGTTATTCGGCATCAGGACACCTCCAGGATCATTTTCCACCTATTTTCAGCCGGAGTTAAACGGGACCTATTTACGTATACTTATATACATTTTAGTTCCAGCGATTGCCGCAGAGTCGCTGCGAGATATAGATGTATACGCCACGCGGTTGTGTTTACCTCCGCATGTATAAAAACATGTAAAGGATGTTTTTGCCTCCGAATTCGCGGCAACACTGCCTAGCATATTTTTAGTTTATATTCGTGATTTGTTTTGCTGAAGCCCGTTTAGAAACGCGTCATTTCCTTATCTAAGGTATCACGTTTCTGTCTGTATTTCTTAGTAAATATAGTTACATCTTTTTAAATAGAAAGAATGATTATATTATATTAAAACTGTACTCTTATTTGAAATTGTTGCAAATTATTACGAAATTATGACTTATTACAGTAATAAGAAATTATTTTTAATGCATAAATCTTGGATTTGGGACAAAATTCGTGAATAACAACAGCTAATGCTAGTGTTCTTAGTGATTTTATAAAATTATTGATTTATTGAGAGTTATGAACAGTAACGTTTTTACACAACGATTCAAAAAAACCATTCGTTTTTAAGATACTCAATCATTAAAATCAATGTTTTTCGGCAAATCTCTGCATAAAGAAATATACAATACGAAGCAAATGTTTTTATCAAATATGATATTTTTATAAACAATAAGAGGATACACAAATTTTTACAGCAAACAAAATTAACAAAATATCTTATTTTAAAGGATTCTCTTACAAATTAAGAAAATTGATAATTATGAAGAGAAACGGCAGATTTTGCAGGTGGTCAACCATACAGTGTGTTCCATAAAGTTCGATCCATATGGGAAAACCTTTTAATATTCTTTGTTGAAAGGAAAAAACTTTGTTGTTCAATCACTTCGGCTTCCAAAAATACTTGAAATACACCTTGTCAAAGTTTACAAGTGATAATAGGTGTTTAAATCGAGATGACCTTATTTGTTAAAATATAGAAAAATTTTATTAAGAAAAAATATTCCTAATGACATTGTACATTCACAAACCGGGCTTGAATAAATATCCCGACATGAAAAATTCCTTTTTTTAACATTTTTTGATACACCCCCGTAACTGATTATTTTGAAATTATTAAAAATGCTTTAAAGGAGTAGGAAGGCAACAATTGCAGAGCATATTTTCTAATAATATTGAATGGTGTAGGTATTTTTGACAAATATTAAAATTATCAAAAAACAAAATAAAACTTTTTGGCGATTTTCCAATTTACAAGAAAACAACGTATAGTTTTATTAACTTTTTTTAATAATTGTTTGAATAATACAATAATTGTTGTAATCATAAGTCAAACAACTTAACACGAAACTACTACTTAAAAACTTAATAAATTAATTCGCAAAGAACCGGTACAATTTGAGGTTTTGGAACCGATCAACAAGATTGAAGAAACTCTTGAAAATTTCTATCTAATAAAACATAATGACAAATTTATATCCCAAAATTGAGAAGATATTAGAATGACGTAACAACAAGCTTGTTTCGTTTCCAATAATAACTTGCTAATAATAAATTCCAAAGACCTAAAGATTGTGTCAAAACTTTTGAGACATTCGTTAAGTACTTCTTTTTTGGTAGATCTATATCTTCCTATACCACCAACAGAATTTAGAATTTTTAAAAATATACCGGATGGCCTAGATAAAACGCTTCATACTTTAGAGTTCGATGACGATTGTTACCAACCTCAAAATAGCTGAGCGTTCGTTAAAGTATAATTTTAAAAGTTTACATAATTACAATACATATTTAATTAATAGCACTTCTAATACAATATATTGTATTATAGTTTATATATACTAGTTTCACCAATAAAATGACACTATTTTCCCCATTTTCAGTTATGATCATTTTCAATCGTGCTTTCCACTGCATAATAGCTCACGGAATAGTTTCTTGAAAATCTAAATCTCTCCCTTTCAGTTCTTCCCTATTTTTAAACGGTTTCAGGATACTGCTAACTTTTCTCTGTAAAGCGCCCCAACTTAGTAATCAAAAGAATTAAGGTCTGGCGAATTTGAAGGCCAATGTTTGGCTGAAATAAAATTAGGACAACGTTTTAGTAAATTAATTATGAGAACCTTTAAGCTTGTCGAGAACGATGCGATAGATTGCTATCCAAAAACTACAATAATATTTATCTAGGTGCAGTCGTTCACATTCCGGAAAAGTTGTAAATGTCTAATAAAAGTTTCATTGTTGAATCTTGTGTTGTAAATTTACAAGAAACCAGTTCATTTCAGGAAACAAAGCATATACCACAATTTTGAAAGAAAATCTGACTCGGTGTTTGTACAAGCGTGGTAGGGAGATGTTACTTTTTAAACCTCGACTGTTTGTCCGATTATGCTATTTTGCAACTTGTGGGAGCATGCACTATAAAATCTTTTTCGTTTTGAAAACGCATTCGTTTGACATCATTGAACATGTACATTCGCTACAGATATGACTATAAATGTATTTCTATCGTCGTTGCATCTAGTAGGGTACAAGAATATTTTTTCTAAGTGTCTGGGGAGAAAGAAATCTGCACAAATTTGAAATATGAATAATTCTTTTACTATTGAGTTTAGATAAGCTGCGATTTTTTAACAGATAGCGAGATGTTCATACAACAGAATCAGCACCTTAGAAACTTTCGGTTATCTGCTCTTTGGCAACCTATAAAGACCGTAATTTTATAGGTGTCGCATCGGTTAGCATTTGGTACTAATGTTAGTCATTAGCTTGTATATAAGCCAGGAATATGTGTGTGGGATTCACAGGTGATTATCTCCAGCTGATGAGAATGCAACAAACTCAAAACAGTCTGTCCTAGAGTATCGCTTGTGAATTCCACACATTTCATTTTTACTCTGGGTTAATCGTCTTAAATAGTCTTAGTAAATCTTTTATATTTTAAATTGTCAATTCCTATACGATGTTTTGTCTTTGCCGATTCACTAGATTTATAAATGCAATTTTGGAGTTCTCCGGAGCTTTTAGTTAGAGTCAGGAGCCGGGAGAGTCTAGAACATTAGCTACCTTTTTTAATAACATCAATAACAACCAAAATTAACCCTTTTTTAAAGAATCTGTTACCATTAGATAACAAATACTGTTTTTACTTCTACACCATTGCATTCTAGAACTGAAAAAAATAAAATTATAACAAAGATTTTGGAGTTGGAAGAATTTAAGATAAAAGTGGCCACTGTACCTACAGTGATGGTACAGTGGCCATTAGAGTATGGTACTGTGGCCACTACTGTGTAGAAGATGGGAATAGTAAAAACAAGTACACAGACATATACAGAATAATGATTTGTTTTGTAAAAAATAGTTTGTATTAAAAAAAGCAACTTAAATTTAGAAAACCAGGCAAAAGCTAACAAACATTATACATAGATAAATTAATGGAAAAAACAGATTTGCTGTTCTAGTAGTGCCGCCTATTTTTACAGGTTGATATAAATAATGTACAAATTATCAGGAACATCTAGGAAATAATATCTGAAATAAATAGAATATTGTACTAAATAATAGTACAGGGACCTACATAACAAAGAAGTGGCCACTGTATCTACATTTGAGTGGATGGGAGACCACACGACGTTCACCCTTAGAACTGGCTGTCTTCTATCATATCCTGCTGACGGGCAACGGATGAAGCTGTCAGAATAAAGTGTGTGGTAGAGAAATTCGTGAGAATTCTCGAGGGTTACTCACACCGATCAGGGGGAGCCCTGGTAGATGAGACCGGTGTGGGCGGATTCGAATGTCGCCTAAGGGACACCAATGGAACCCGCTGTTTAACCGAGGTCATTTATGGTCACCAAGGAACCCGCTGCATGACCGAGGTCATGTATTGTCACCAAATGAACCCCCTGTTTGACCGAGGTTATTTATGGTCACCAAAGGAACCCGCTGTTTGACTGAATCTCTAGTGCGGTGACTAGAAGTGAGGTTTATCCCGCTTTTGGGCAATGGGAAACTGCATGCCGCCAGGTAAATGTGCTTAAGAGCTATCCTGACCACCCTATGATCTGCAGCTGGGTACAGTGATTGGGAGAAGCTCTGAAAACTATTACACTTAAGGATAGTTGAAGCGAATACATAGCCTCTCACTAGCAAGACAACTTCACCAAATTCTGGTACGCACCGGGAGTCTATAACGTGTAGACTTAAAAGAAGCTCTGTCGAGGGCCCACCAAGCCTAAAATTGGTAGATCGGGGTGGCAAAACCGCTTAAAAACCAAGTCCTGCCACATTTGAGGTTGGATTCGATCGGGCAGTGGTCCCTCTTGATAATAAGTTGGGGAATAGTCCTATTGCTGGACGAGATACTTGACCCCGTATGAAAGAGGACGGGAGGGTGCCGGCGGGTGAGCAGCGTGTTAAGTCAACTGCTCGGTCACTATGCGCGACTTAGCTAGTAGAGGGTGGATAGGCAACCTCGCTCCTACCAGTGAGTTAATCTGGTAGCAATTGCACGACTGCCGGTTGTGCAACTTGCGCGCTGATTGGGCGTATCCCAATCACTTCCTTCTGGAAGGAACGTGGGGGTAAGTTCACACAGGTACCCCACGTAAAAGAACCTTGGGATTCATGTACCTACATTTAACATGGCCACTAATCAACTACATGTTTTTAATCATTTAATAATAAAATGTTTTTAACATCAACTGATGTTTTTTAAAAAGTAAGGAAAAACAAAAACTACCCAACACAATCAAAATATTATTATACCAATAAATATTTACATGAAGTAGGTATAAGCGGCCAACGCTAGTTCCTTTCGACGTTTATTTATTTAACCACTAACAATTATTTCACTTGCCTGTTGTATTTTACTTCAAGTACAAAATTTCAGGTTGAGTTTGTTTTAAAATAAAAATCTTGAGATTTAAATGGAAATACTTTGTTAATATACTTAGTGTCCTATTGATACATTCTGTGCTAGATGACAGCACCTAATCTTGAGCAGCACCTCATAAATAAGAAAATGGCGGGAAGGTGGCCACTGTTCCTGCATGGCCAATGTTCCAGACTCTCAACTACTTTTTCTTTTTAAAAATCCCTGTCTTGTGGTCTCCTAATCTGTACAGCAAATTTCTCGTTTACAATATTCATGCTGTTGGTTGATTTATGGAATTGTCAAAAAGTTGTACCGGTTTATAAGAGTATTTTTACAAACCTTTTAGTAGGTATTTGATTGTAATTTGGTATATATTTTGGAGTTGCTAATGACAAGCCGTTTTTTGTTGTTTTGAAAACGCATTCGTTTGACATCATCCAACATGTACATTCGCTACCGATACGACTAAGATACGACAGATACGAGTTCGACCAAATTTTGCAGACTTTTTCATCACAACCTTATGTATAGATATCTTGTATACCTTTGAGATTTATATTCACATGCAGTCATCCAGTAGGTACCTGCCAGAGATTCTGTTGAAATTAATTATTTTATAAAGCATCTTTTTGTCTTGAATAATCGTGTCATTGTCATAGAAATATGCGACTTGGGCGTCACAGAATTTATGCAGAATGGTGTAATCAACAAACAAAATTTTAGTCATTGGACAGGTGAAAATATTGGCAGGCGTTAACAAAAAACCTACATAGCCCGAAAGTCATTGTTTGGTACAGTGTAGGATCGTTTGGAATTATAGGTCAATACTTTTTCAAACACGAAAATGACATTCCGTTACAGTAACCTTCCAACTCTACCCACATATGTTAAAAACCTACGCTGTTCCCGGATTAAGAAGACGGGGATTACTAAATAATGGCCTGTTGTTCCAGCAGAATGTGGCAACTGATACAGCTGGAAATTCAATGAAGATCCTCAGGCAATATTTTAATGGCCAAATCAATTCACCTCTTGAATATTTACCGTAGCACGTCTGGTCGATCGATCTAATTAGAATCTAATCTATTTGAAAGCGAAAGTGTCGTCTTAGAACCATTGAGGAACTAACAGCATGCATTTATAGAGAAGTCGCTGTAATAAATGAAGGTTCACTTCACTGGGTAACGAATGTTGGTGAGGGTCACTTAGATGATCTAATCTTTAGAGATTAGGCAAATATCCACACTGTATGCTAAGTTTCAAAGATTAGGTATGTGGTAGCTACCGTTTCTCTTCTTTCTTGTCCGACATACGGCCGAAATCCCTGCTTCGGATATCGCACACCACACCAACATTTTATCCGGAATAGCTTTTGCCTTATAGTTTACATTATCTGGTAGTTCATTGATATTATCAGATGTTATCAAAGAAACCTTAATTTCCTTTTATTCAGGAATTACCAAGAGTAAAAAATGTCTCATCATTCTTAATAATGACTCTATTTTCCGAAAAGTAGTTTCTGCACAGTGAACAATAACATACAGGTATCCGTTGCAGCTGGATTTGGATATACTTATTTGGACATTTTTTCTTTTTCTGTATTTTTGACCATATCTGGACATTTCTCTTGAAATTGTTGATCTTGAAACGTTGAATTGGTGAAATCATTTACGACTTGAGATGACGATCCTGCCTTTGACTCTATTTATCATTCTGTTTACCACAGGTTCTTCGTAATATATTAATTCGCAGAGAGTAGTATAGTTTGAGGTTTGGGCATCCGTCAAACAAGATTATAGATAAAACTTCTATCTTATAAAATCACAGTTATAAAATTTAATGACAAATTTAAACCCCAAAACTGAAATGACATTGAAATCACGTAACAACAAGCTTGTTTCGTTTCCGATAACAACCTGTTAAAAATAAATTACAAAGCCCTAAACATTGTGCCAAAACTTTTGAGGCATTCGTAAATTACCTCTTTTTTGTAGATCTAAAGCTTCCTATACCGTCAATGCAATTTAAAATTTTTAAAAATATTCCAGGTGACCCAATTAAAACGCTAAAGCATAATTTTAAAAGTCTACATAATTACAATACACATTTAATTAATAGCAATTCTAATACAATGTTGGGCTGAAATAAAATTATGATAATAGTAAAATAATTTTGAGATAATCTGAGTTTGTAAAGACGATGCGATGAATTGCCATTCAAAAACTAAAATAAGATTTATCTGGATGCATGATTTGCATGTGTTTTACGTGGGGTTCCCATATCAACATACCCCCACGTTCCTTCCAAAGGAGGAAGCAATTGAGATACGCTCAATCAGCGCGCAATCGCACAGCAATTGCTCCCAGTTACTCGCTGGTTAGAGCGAGGTTGCCTATCCACCCTCTATTAGCTAACCATGCTAGTACCGGAGCGATTAACATATACGTGCTCATCCGCCGGCATCTTCCCGTCCTCTTTTATACGGGGCTAAGTACCTAGTCCAGCAATAGGACTATTCCCCCAACTTAGGTCAGTTCAGTACAACCGAGCCAGAGTTGGGGCCACTGCCCGATTGAATCCAACCTCAAGTGTGGCATGACTTGCTTTTTAAATGGGTTTGCCACCCCGATCTCCCAGTTATAGGCCTGGTATGCCCCCGACAGAGCTTCGTTTCGAGACTACTTTATAGGACCCATCAAAGTAGCATCCCGGTGTGTGCCCGTTAAGGTCAAGTTGTCTTGAACGTGAGAGGCTATGTATCTTCGCATCAGCGTCCTTTAAGTGTAGGTCTCTAGACGATTTCTGGGAATCCGACGCTGGAACTGACAGCATCTACCAGACCCCCGTACTGTCACTTCCGAAACGCTACCTGGTGACATGCAGTTTCTCATGGGTTAGCGAGCAAACTCCCTAACCGAGATAAACCTCACTTGAATCTCCTCCATTCGTCTAGGCCATACAGCGGGATACTCAGCTCCTTAAAAGACCCTGACGTCAGGTAATATTCAATCCACCCACACCGGACCCCCTTGTTAACAGAGCTCCCTCTGCAACGTTTTAGGGTCATTGTCGAGAAACACTCCAGTGAGACGTAAACGCAACACCTCGGCATAACTCTACCTCACATTTAATTCTGATCGCGTCATTCGTTACCGAGACAAGCCTGGGATGGGGTAGACAACGACCAGTTCTAAGGGTGAACGCCGTGTGGTCTGCCCTCAAGCTAGTCTCGAATCCTAGTGCTTCCCGACACCTCTAACAACTGCCCTCCCTCTGTCTTCGGGTTAGTCTCGGATACTAGGAATGAAGTCCGACATCTCAAACGACTGCTTGACCGTTCACCCAGATTTATGTGGATGCAGTCGAAACAAAGCATATACCACATTTTAAAAGAAAATCTGGATCATTGTCTGTACTAATGTAGTGAGGAGACGTTACTTTTTAAACCTCGACTGTTTATCTGATTCTATCATTTTGCCAATTCGTGGGGGCATGCAATGTAAAATCTATTCTGTTTTGAAAACGCATTCGTTTGACATCATCATTCAACGTAGATTCTCTAAAGATATGACTATAAATATATTTCTATTGTCGATACATTTAGTAGGGTACAAGAATATTTTTTCATAGTGTGTGTGGAGAGGAAGAAATCTGCACAAATTTTAAAGATAACTAATTTCTTTACTATTGACTTTAGATAAGTTGAAATTTGAAACAGAATGAACACCTTAGAAACTTTCGGTTATCTTCTTTTTCACAACCTAAAGTGACTTTAATTTTACTGCATGGTGCGGTTGGCTTTTTATTTATAGGTGTCGCATCGGGTACCATTTGGTTCTAATGTTAGTCATTGGTTTGTAAATAAGCCAGGATGATGTGCGTGGTTTTCACAGATGATTAGCTCTAGCTGATGAGAGTACAACAAACTTGAAACAGTCTACCCTGAAGTATCACTTGTGAATTCTAGATATTTCATTATTACTGTGGGTTAATCGTGTTATAAATCTTTTATAGTTTAAATTTTCAATTTCTTTACGATGTTTTGTCTTTGCTCTCTCCTAGTCTTACAAATGGCAAATTTGTTGAGTTTGTCGGAGTTTTTAGTTACTTTTTCTTTTTAAAAATTCTTGTTTTGAGCTCTTCCAATCTTTACAGCCAATTTTTCGTTTGAGATTCTTATAATATTCACGCTATTGGTTGATTTATGGAATTGTCAAAAAGTTGTATCAGTTTATAAGAGTATTTTTACAAACCTTTTAGTAGGTATTTGATTGTAATTTACTATAAATCTTTAAGTTGCTATTGACAAACCTTTTTTGTAGTAAATGCTACCATACTTTATTGCAATATTGAATCTTTGACCTAGGATTTGTATTGTTTGACCAAGCTTAACAGAAGCTGCATTCGCCAATACTTCATCTTTTTTTGGAAAGAGGTTATATGTCTTTCAAAATCTCATCTTTTCTAGTACGTATCTTTTTCTAATACAATACAAATATAACATAATAAATGTTGTTTCCAGAGTTTCAATTTCAGAAAAATTTATAGCAGAAGAGTTTTTCAAAATTCCATGCCAAGTATAAAATTTGGCAATTATCTTCTGGAGTTAATTCTCGAAAAACCGTTGTGTTATGGGTTTGTCACTGGCGTGAAAATGGTTCGGTGCTTAATTTGAAAAACTAGGGCGCCACAGAATTTATTTAGAATGGTGTAATTAACAAACAAAATTTTGAACAAGCGTTAAAAGCCTACATATCCCGAAAGTCCTTGTTTGGAATTATAGGTCCATACTTTTCCAAAGACGAATATAACATTCCGTTACAGTAACCTCCCAACTTTACTCACATGTGTTAAAAACCCTGTTCCTGGATTAAGAAGACGGGGATTACTAAACAATGGACTGTTGTTCCAACGGAATACCGTGGCCCGTGAGGTTGACCGATCTAACTGGAATCTATTTGAAAGTGAAAGTAAGTAGTCTTAGAACCATTGAGGAACTAACAGCAAGCATTTGTAGAGAAATCGCTGCAATAAATGAAGTTCACTCCACTGGGTAATGAATAATTTTATATCCAGACGTAAAAAATGTATTGAAGTTGGTGAGGGTCACTTAGATGGTTTAATCTTTAAAGATTAAGCAAATATCCACCCTGTTTGCCAAGTTTTAAAGATTAGGCTTAATTCCATCCAATAAATTTTAATAGTACTTATGGGTATAAGCTAATGCTCATGTATGTGGTATTTCGTACATTCGGAATAAATAGATGATAATGATTTATTATATTGGAAAACAACTTGAGTTAGGTAACATTACTTGGTAGTGGCACTTTCAGAATCGCCTTTTTCTCGATTCCCCGCGAATTATGCTTTTATCGATACCTATTTTTTCCTAAAATTTCAAAAACTTTACACAGTCTTTCAACATGTAACTTTTTGTTTGGCGTGGATTTCAAAATACCATCCCAAAACAGATAACTCAGATAATATTAACAAATAAATGATCAATATTTCATTGAAAGATTGAACCCTGGTATACCTGATCCTTTCGAGAATGTGTTTGTCTATCTAGATTTAAAACCTTTTGGAACTTGTAAACGCCTTAAAAAACCCTGCCGCTACACTGGTTAGATTTTGGTTATTTACGAGCTGGATCTGTATTTTCAGACTAAATAGTTTTGGTTAAAATTTGACATTGATATTTGCAATAACTTCAAAACTTAACAGGTGTACAGACAACGACAAAACCAACAGGATTTTTTCCTCAAGGGATCTGTCGTGTTATTTAGGTCATATAACGTCGAGAAATGAAAAAAAGGTATTTTTTACAAAAACTCAATCTCATTCTGTGGACTTGTATATATATTGTGAGAAAGCAAAAGCAAAGAAATGGGTTTAAAGAAATAATTTTAATTGTTTTCAACTACTTTGTTGTTAGAAATGTAGTTCTGAAATGATTCTAGCTACTTACCACATCGCACATACCTTATACAGTAAGGAATGTCATCCTTTGTTAATTATTTAAAAATACAAAAAAATTGTAGGTGTGTCATTATATTATTCAATAAAATATTAAACATAAATGATTTTCTTTTGTTAGAATATAAACGAAACAAATTTACATTATTATAATCTGAAAATTCGTTTCTAACAGAACTATATCTCGAAATATCTTATATGTATAAATTTAAAGGTCCGTTTTGTTTAACGGCATACTTTCAGCAGGTGTCCTCGAACTCAGCAGTTATAGCAGACATAAACACGGACTTGATAAACAGAATCTGCTGAATAGTGATAAGTACCATAGCTTCATATCTTGTAAACTTGACAACGTTGATGGAGGCGTATCCGAACGCTTGATTTGCCAAAATTATATACACGGAGGTGAATAGGAGCGGTCTATGTACGGAGGCTGACACGAACGCGCACTATACAGAAGCATGTGTATCTAAAAAATTAAATAAAATTACCCCTCTGGGTGGATTTAGGAGTAAAAATATATATATATATATATATATATATATATATATATATATATATATCTATAGGGCCCCACTATGCGTCCCCCCATGTAAAATCTTAGGTTCAAGCAGCGTCCGAAGTCACTCGGCGTCCGGATATACGGACGCTGGGTGACTAGTGCCTCAAAATTGCACCATATGAAGCTTAAAGTGTCTAGATGACGAAAATGTAAAAATTAGCTGTGCGCAGTTTGACACCCATTTCTGATTCGTGTATAAAATCGTAGTTCGAGCGTTTGCAACACGCAGCGCTAATAGCGCGCGATTTGTATACACTTGTATACAAATCGGCAACGGTTTACCCTGCGTCCCCACACATAACAGTAATTTTGTTGGTAACACTGATGGCTTTATCGCTAGACAGTGACGTCATTTCAACGGGACTTCACTTTATGCATTGTATTTCTGAGTAAAGATTGCGTCATTTATGGTGACAAAAATTCTTTCATATTATATTTTGTTAAAGCTAATAAACACTTTTAATACATTTTATTTATGCGTTATTTAAACTTCGTTATTAAAACGGATTTGCTTGCTACTACAAATGGGCGATAATTTTAATAAAATTGTAAGATTTAATAAGATGGATAGAATTTAAGGATATTCTTTCGTTCTCAAAATATGTGTGGGATATTTACACGTAATTGAAAGCTTTATTTATTTAAATTAAACAAACATTATGAATTATTATATTATCATTCGGTATTTAATCAATCACTGATGCTGTTAGATAATAATAAATCAAAATATACAATTAAAATATAATTTTATGGCATTTATTATATTACGTTAATTTGAACAAACTTTAAAATAAATATATAGAATGTCGATTTTTAAAATCTTCACAATTCTTATCTATCAGATTGTTGACTTTACAACATTTTTTTAAGTTGCCGTGTAAAACAAAAACGTCAATTTTGCACCCCTTGTGTTTTATGTAAATAAATAAGCAATACAGTCCACTCAATCTGTCATTTGACAACATAAGATATGTACAAAAATAAATTAGGCAATTTCTGTTGATAGATGATTCTTACATATTATATTTTGTTAAAGCTATTTAAGAAACACTTTTTATACATTTCATTTATGCGTCATTTAAATTTCGTTATTAAAACAGATTTTCTTATTGCTACTACAAATGGGCGATAATTTTAATAAAATTGTAAGATTTAATAAGATGGATAAGAATTTAAGGATATTCTTTCGTTCTCAAAATATGTATGGGATATTTCCACGTAATTAAAAGCTTTATTTATTTAAATTAAACAAACATGACGCATTATTATATTATCATTCAGTATTTAATCAATCACTGATGCTGTTAGATAATAATAAATCAAAATATACAATTAAAACATAATTTTATGGCATTTATTATATTACGCTAATTTGAATAAACTTTAAAATAAATATGTAGAATGTCGATTTTTAAAATCTTCACAATTCTTATCTATCAGATTTTGACTATACAACAATTTTTTAAGTTGCCGTGTAAAACAAAAACGTCAATTTTGCACCCCTTGTGTTTTATGTAAATAAATAAGTAGTACGCTTTTTGTTTTCTTTTTCTAATATTGTTGGTTCCTGAAATGGTAAAATATAGTTGAGGAATGTTCCTCCTCCTTTTTCTCTTCTTTTTTTTGCATAATATAAAAAAGTGCATAAAACTTGGATCTGAGATAGTTGATTTCAAATATAATAATAAATGAAAAACAATATGTCAACAACACAAAAAAGAATCCTTTCATGTTAAAAAATTCATGGTTTTTCTGTGAACAAAAAACCAATTTAATGTTACTTTATGTATATGAAGATCCTTTGAAGAAGGAGTCAATTCTAAGTTAAGTAAAACCCCCAGGGGGAATTTGGATAAACCCATCAAGTTTATATTTTAATAATTGATGACAGATGGAATTCAGTCGAATAGTACTGCTCAATTTTTATTATAATCATAATGAAACATAAACTCTGCAAGCAGAATTGGAGGTCTCGTAAATGGCATCCTGTAAGTAAGTTGTATTGTTAATACGATCCAGATTTGTGGAGTTTAAGGATCAGAAACTTAAAAGGTATTTAGTAAAGTGAGTGCCTAAAAGCTTCCAAATTTAGAACAAGAAAAACTAAATTGTAATAACAAACATTATGCTGGTAACTTGTGATAAAGTAGTTAAAAACTGTATTTAAATCTTTACTTATATTTAATAATTGTTGTGTAACTCTATCAGAAAGGGTTATATTCTTGTACTTTTTGTAATAAATTTAAGAAATTATTTTATGCAATCTCTGTGTTTTCTTTATGTGTAAAGGATCTTTAAGATGCACCAACCACCCTGTAGATTTACTTTTCACTAATTTCAAAACTTTTAAACAAAACCTCTTCTTGTTTGTGTGGGCAATCATTGTCTGTCACGAAACAAAGTGGTCCTTCGACCCGGATGGTCAATAACAATTCTTCAGTTTGAGAATGCATAAAACAATTTCAACCTTAGCTTTTAATGTTAGTATATAGTAACCTTTTTGGGCGTGCAAATTTTTTTAACTTTTTTTGTTAACTTCTCTAGAAATCTTTTACTAAAGGTCTAATTTCAAAATGAATTACGAAGCACTAAAGATTAGTCGTACAAGTGCCAAAGCTACTATTACTCGAATTTCAAATTGGGTAGTTTCAAATAAAGATAGAGAGACACACGTTTTTCAGTTCCGAACTAGAGAAAAGAATTTGCAAACAGCCTTTGAAAGGTATTCTGAAGCACAAGATAACATTGAACTTCTAGTGAATTCTGAAGCTCATGATGATGCTGAAAATCGTGACGCAATTGAAGAGTAATATTATTTAACATTAACCGAAATATTAGAACGTATAGAAGAATTATCTTCACCTATGTTAACTAAACCAGAGCGATCAGAGCCAAAGACGGTGATTCTGCAACAACAAGCTACACCTTTGATTAGGTTACCCGAAGTTAATCTACAACTATTCACAGGAAATGTTGCAGAATGGCAGTCTTTCTATCAACTTTTTACTGCTTTGGTATCCAATAACTCCTCATTGACTGACGTGCAAAGGTTTTTTTATTTAAATTTGCGTGATGAACCATTAAAACTAATAGAAAATTTACAAATAACTAATGAAAACTTTTCCACGGCAATTAATATTTTAAAAGGAAGGTATGAAAATAAGATATCAGTGATCAATGCACATTTAGTTTCTCTTTTGGATATAAGTTCCATAAACAAAGGCTCTGCAATACAATTAAGAGAATTTGTAACTAACACAATGAAGAAACTACACACTAACTACACTGACAAACAGCTTTTTGATTTCCTATTAATTTATTCGCTTGAACGTAAGCTCGACTATGCAAGTAGACGCAGTTTTGAGACTGATCGTAAGATTGATTCATTACCTAACCTTACAGAATTTTTTGAATTTTTGAACAAAAGGTGTACCATTTTAGAAAATCTATCAACAACCGAGATCTCATCAACCAAAAAGGTGATGAAAACCTCCTTACATGCAAACATAAAGGAAAATCACATGACAATTAAATAATTGTATTTTTTGTAATGAAAAATTTCATAAAATTTATTCTTGTAACAAATTTAAATTATTACCACATGCAAAAAGAATAAACTTTGTCAGGTCCAAAAGATTGTGCTTCAATTGTTTTGCCTCTTCCCATATGTCACCTCAGTGCAGAAGTATCTCCTGTAAGCAGTGTAATTAAAGACATCATACTCTTCTTCACAATAATAATGTTAACAGCAACACAACCAGTAATTCTCAAGGAAATCAAGGACCTCACCATAATAATAATGTACTTTCTAATAGGTCAAATTCTTTCAATAAATATTTAAAAACACAAAGTTTGCCTGAGCAGGGTGATGACAAAACAAATTCTCAAATTAATACAATTCCTTCTGGTTCTCAAGAATTGATACAGCATAATACTCAAGGTATGTCACTTACTTCTAATACTCTCTCTGCCTTATCGATCAAAAATGTTCATGTACTATTGGCTACAGCTTGTGTTACTATTTACAATTCTCAGGGAGTCCCTATCACAGCTAAGGTGTTACTTGATTCTGCCAGTCAAAGTTCTTTCATCTCAGAAAACTTAGTTAAAAAACTTAACTTCAATCCTTATTGTAAAACATTAAATATTTCAGGAATATCTGGAAGTACCATAATTTCTGACAGAATGATTAATTTAGTTATGCATTCCAATGTGTATGAAAACAAAAATTTTAGAATTTCTTGTTCTATATTACCCCGAATAACTTGTATGCTTCCACAAGTTAATATTAATACTAGTAAATTTAATATTCCAGATAAAATAATCCTTGCTAATCCCTTCTTTTACAAACCATCTTAAATAGATCTTTTAATTGGAGCAGATTGCTATTATAATCTTTTGAAAAAAGGTGTATTCCATCTTGGAAAAAACCTCCCAGTACTTCAAAGTACTCATTTAGGATGGGTAATTGCAGGTACAGTTCCGTTTCTCAATTCTCAACAAAGAAATTTATTACCTAAAGTATACACTTCCTCCTCCATAATAAATAATCAACCTTTAGTATCTATGTTTACTCAAGTACGAGACTCACCATCTCTTGATCAATTAGTTACTAAATTCTGGAATACAGAAGAGATTCCGGAAAAGGTCCCTCTAGCCATGGAAGATGAGCTAGCTGAAAAAATGTTCGTATCTACAACTACCATCTCAAATGATGGTAGGTTTCAAGTGAATGTTCCTTTGAGAACCCCTCAAGAAAACTTAAAGCTTGGTGATTCTCTGTCGATTGCAAAGAAACGATTTTTTAATTTAGAAAAAAGATTTCAACAAAGTCCTTCTTATTTCGTTGAATATAAAAGATTTATTGACGAATACGTTGAATTGAATCATGGAAGATTCGTTCCCCTTACTCAAACAATTAAATCGTCACATCAGAAATATTTTTTACCCCACCATGCAGTGATTCGTGAGAATAGTGTCTCAACGAAACTTCGAGTTGTCTTTGATGCTTCATGCAAAACCACTTCAGGTTTGTCATTGAATGACATCACTCTTAAAGGTTATCAGGTACAACCTGATCTCTATAATATTTTGTGTAGATTTAGATCTTTCAAGTTTGTGTTAACTACAGACATTGAAAAAATGTTCCGACAGATAAGAATAAATCCATCTCAAACCTTTCTGTTAAACATCTTGTGGCGAGACAATCCTGATAAACCACTCATGTGTATTGAACTTTTGACAGTAACATATGGAACAAATTCCGCTCCATTTCTATCAACCCGTGTACTACAGGAAATAGCATTAAAATATGAATCTGATTTTTCTCTCGCCGCAGAAGCTTTGATGAAACAAACCTGCGTAGATGACATTCTTTGTGGTTGTGATGACCTTACAAACTTAGAAAAACTCTATAATGAATTAAATACTCTTTTAAACTATCATGGATTCAAGGTCCATAAATGGTGTTCTAATTCAGAAACATTTTTGAGTACATTTTCTGAAGAAAGGATTCTCGAATATGATATTAATTTTGATGATACTCCTAATAAGGTGCTCGGATTAAAGTGGAACCCTGTAGCAGATTTTTTGTGTATTTCAATTCCCAAAGTTTCTTCAAACTCATTGCAAGGTCCTATAACTAAAAGAAAAATCCTTCCAACTGTAGCTCAGTGCTATGATCCTCTAGGATTGCTCTCTGTCGTCATAGTTGTAGGAAAACTATTGATTCAGACACTTTGGTCTTTAAAATTAGGATGGGATACAGTTGTTACTGATAATCTCGTACAGGAGTGGCAAAAATTTGTAAATAATCTTTCTGTTTTATCAAAACTAAAGATACCTCGGTATTTATATTTAAATAAATCTATAAAGAGCGTAGAGTTTCAGCATGTGTATATATTCGTACTTTGTATTTGGATGGATCTATATCTTGTAATTTAGTGTCTTCAAAATCTAGAATAGCACCTCTAAAGGTAATCTCTTCCTCGTTTGGAATTGTGTGCTATGCTTCTTCTTTCAAGATTAACGAAAAAACTTTTGCCTATTTATGAAAACAGATTTACAATAAATTCTGTGAGTTTGTGGTCAGATTCCCAAATAGCTTTATTCTGGATAACTTCTCATGCTTCACGTTGGACAGTTTTTGTAGCTAACAGAGTATCACAAATACAAGAATTAACAACAGGATTCAAGTGGTATTATGTCAAATCCAGCGAAAATCCTTCCGACCTTCCTTCCAGAGGGATGTTACCTCAAGACGTTTTAAACTGTGAAATTTGGTGGTGCGGGCCTTCTTTTCTAAAGAATCCTAATTTAGACATTTCTGAATTTGCCAAAAATCCTGTTGTGCCAGAAATATCGGAAGAAAGGAAAATATCTCTTGTTACTACAATAAATAACAGATCAGTCTGCCTTTTGGGAACCTATATTTTTAAAATTTTCAATTTTCTCTAGGCTTCAACGTACTGTTTCATATTGTTTGCGTTTTATTCAAAACACAAAATTTATTTCAAACAAATTTTCTGGCCCTTTAAATGTAAATGAATTGAAAGATGCAACATACTTCATTCTAAGAATACTACAGGTTAAATATTTTTCAAAGGAAATCTCTGAACTGCAAAATAAAAAACTTCTTAGTAATAAGAATTTGCTTTCTCTTAACCCCTTTTTTGATGAAAAGATGGTATCTTGCGCGTTGGTGGCAGGTTAGAAAATGCGGATGTTAACTTTGATCAGAAACACCCAGTTTTGCTTCCTTCTCATAATTATGTTGTAATTCTTATGTTAACCCAAGAGCACACACGTTTGGGACATGCTGGTGCTCAAACAGTTTTATCGAATTTCAGATTAAGGTTTTGGCCGTTAAATGGATTAAGAGAAATAAAAAGAATAATCAGAAACTGTGTAACTTGTTATAGATTCAGAGCTCAGCCAGCTCAACAATTAATGGCAAGCTTACCCAAAGATAGAGTTAACGTTACAAGACCTTTTCAAAAGGTAGGTGTGGATTATGGTGGTCCCTTCATGATTAAATCGTCAAAGGTAAGGAAGGCGCCTTTAATCAAGGCATACATAGCTATTTTTGTTTGTATGGTAACCAAATCGGTTCATATTGAATTGGTCACGAATCTATCATCTGAAGCCTTTCTTATGACATTGAAAAGATTCATTTCTCGAAGAGGAAATCCCTCTTTAGTCTACAGCGGCAATGCTTCCAATTTCTTAGGGGCAAAGAATCAGTTAAAGGAATTACATAATTTTTTTTGCACTCAAAGTAATTTAAAAGGAATCCAAGACTATTGTGCTCAAACCCAAATTACATTTAAGTTCATTCCTACTAGAAGTCCCCACTGGGGTGGAATTTGGGAAGCAGCAATAAAAAGTTGTAAATATCATCTAAAGAGATTAGTAGGTAATTCCACTTTTACCTTTGAAGAATTTTATACAATTCTAACCGAAATAGAAGCCATTCTAAACTCACGCCCCATCTGTCCATTATCTAATGACCCAAATGATTTGCAATGTTTGACCCCTGGACATTTCTTGATAGGATTAAGTTTAGTAGCTCATCCAGAAAAAAGTGTAACTTCCATTTCTGAAAATCGACTTACCCTTTATCAAAGGATTTCTCAAATTCAACAATTATTTTGGAGACGATGGTCTATTGAGTACCTCAATCGCTTGCAAAATCGACCTAAATGGGTTTACAATGTTCCAAACTTAAAAGTAAATGATTTGGTTCTGCTAAAGGAAGATGATAATCCTCCTCTTAAATGGCCGCTGGCATGAATAATAGAGATTATTTTAAGTCCTGACAAGAAGGTCAGGGTAGTTAAAGTTAAAACTCAAAATGGTTGTTTCACACGATCCATAACTAAGATTGGTCCTCTTCCACAAGATAAATTAATTGAAGAATTTCCCGCAGAAATTTAGAAAAAAATAATAATACGAACTTAATATTTCTTTTTGTTTTTGTTCAATCTATCTTTTAATATGAAATAAATAAATTTGTTTATTAATTATAATCCCTTTGAGGTTAGAACCCTCAAGGCCGGGGAGGATGTTCGGGAAACAATCCCTTCATCAGTTCTAGTTCAACTTTGTTTCACCCTGTATATATTTATTTTGCGGCGAACTGTTAACTTGCCACTTGTTTTTTTTATACGTTTTTGCGCGTTGCTGACGTCTGTACGCTTTTTGTTTTCGTTTTCTAATATTGTTGGTTCCTGAAATGGTAAAATATAATTGAGGAATGTTCCTCCTCCTTTTTCGCTTCTTTTTTTGCATAATATAAAAAGTGCATAAAACTTGGATCTGAGATAGTTGATTTCAAATATAAAAAAAATGAAAAACAATATGTCAACAACACAAAAAAGAATCCTTTCATGTTAAAAAATTAATGGTTTTTCTGTGAACAAAAAAACCAATTTAATGATACTTTATGTATATGAAGATCCTTTGAAGAAGGAGTCAACTCTAAGTTAAGTAAAACCCCCAGGGGGAATTTGGATAAACCCATCAAGTTTATATTTTAATAATTGATGACAGATGGAATTCAGTCGAATAGTACTGCTCAATTTTTATTATAATCATAATGAAACATAAACTCTGCAAGCAGAATTGGAGGTCTCGTAAATGGCATCCTGTAAGTAATTTGTATTGTCAATACGATCCAGATTTGTGGAGTTTAAGGATCAGAAACAAAAGGTATTTAGTAAAGTGAGTGCCTAAAAGCTTCCAAATTTAGAACAAGAAAAAACTAAATTGTAATAACAAACATTATGCTGGTAACTTGTGATAAAGTAGTTAAAAACTGTATTTAAATCTTTACTTATATTTAATAATTGTTGTGTAACTCTATCAGAAAGGGTTATGTTCTTGTACTTTTTGTAATAAATTTAAGAAATTATTTTATGCAATCTCTGTGTTTTCTTTATGTGTAAAGGATCTTTAAGATGCACCAACCACCCTGTAGATTTACTTTTCACTAATTTCAAAACTTTTAAACAAAACCTCTTCTTGTTTGTGTGGGCAATCATTGTCTGTCACGAAACACATCCAAGGTTCTAGGTTTCACATTTCAGTTATACCTATTTATTATATTAAAAACAACAGACCAAACACTATTTAAATATCTTTTAAACAGTTCCAATCCCAAGAATTTAATGGTTAACAACCTGTCGTTTTGCGTTGCTACGGTTGCTATTCAAAAAATGATATCATATCACTGAAGGACATCGACATTTAGTACATTGAATGCACAGCTGTTTTTCTTTTTAAAATAAATAATTGCAAACAATAAAATATCACTTTACTGAATTGGATAAAAACTGTTTCAGATAACGTTGGACATTTTATAATAAAATCGAAATTTTTATTTCTTATAACGTTGAAATTTTTTATTTTTGTTTGTGCTGTAGTTAAAATCTATTATAATATAAATTTTTTTTGTAAATTCGTTATCTTTAACGTTTCTAATTTTATATTCCTAACAATATAATAAATAGTTACTTAACGTAAAAATGTAAAGTCACTATTCGGTTTAACGAACAACTTTTAACAAAACATCTGGACCCGGATTGTTTTAGATTTATTATATATCAATTTTCTTTTCCTAAATCAGCATCAGTAATCGATTAAATATAGTGAAAGATAATAATTGTTAATTTATGTTTAACTTGAATCAATAAATCTTTGAATTCCTTGTAAAAACCCTTGTCTATATCCAACCTCGTGCACCTAAAAAATGAAGTAAGCACTAATAACGAAAACAAAAATGTCATTTTAAAAGATTCGCAGTCAATAATATTTCTTGTTACATAACATAAATTAAGTAAAACGGTTTTTTGATCCTTGATAATCGGCGATCTTACTTTTTACGCTTTATTACTAATTACTAAAGACGATAGCTTATATATGTAAACCCATTTCTACAGCAATAATTGTTGGAAATCGTCGATGGAAAACTTTAAATATAAACGAAAACAAAATGTTTTAAAATACTTTAGTATTTTAGATTTTAATTATTATGGCCGCCATATTTCATCCGTCCTTTAAAATTTGCAAACGTTGACATCAAATTTGAAATTAGCGACCTTGAAAACCGCTTTGTAGAAAATTTCATACAAATCCAATTATATTTCGAGTTTTATGATGTTTTTACTTAATATGTAAAAGATAGAGTATTTTAAATATGAAAGCCTTTTAAATAAAATGCATACACATAAAGAAACGGAACTAAAAGAATTTATTAAGTAGCATTAATCAAATAGAAATGTTTTTGTCAGTTTAAATGACGTAATCTTCTCAGAAATACAGCGAGTAACATGACACCGCAGACAGGCAAGCAAGCTGCTAAACTTTAGAAAAATAAAATGGACGCTGAATAAACCTATAGTTTGCTAACGCTGACACTGACGCTGACTGATACCATCATTTATATACACTTTATATACGCAGGACGCTGGGCGCTACGCTTTTGGTCCGGACGCATGGTAGGCCTTTATAGATATATATATATATATATATATATATATATATATATATATAAGACAGGAAGAAGTATCGACCGTACTACGTATGGATTTGAAATTAATTGTTTGTGCTTTATTATCACACTGGGTTAGCGGTCTGAATAAAACTCAATTTGTTCATTAATACTCGATATTTCGCTTTTATTTAAAGCATCTTCAGGAGTTATGCTACAAAGAATTGACATAGTTTGTTACAATATAATTAAAATTCTTAATTAAAATACTTACAACTCATGAGTTGTGTAATTAAATTATTAAAAAGGAAAACAATAACATTAGCAGAATACATAAATTTGCAGATTAATTACTTGTCATTTTATAGAAATGTATACATGTGGAGCAGTACAAAACTAGTCTAAATCGTGAAAGTGTGATAAAAGTAAGAAAAAAAACTTTTTTCAAGATTTAAATAAGTATACAATAGGTTGTTGTAAAGTATATAAATTGAGTTACCAGGTTTGTTTCTAAAGTTGTGAACAACATTTCATTACAAAATGGATGTTATTAAATATTATTTAAGATATTACAGTAAATATTATTGAGTTGATTCACATCAGTCTTAGAGTTGACTGTGTGTTCTTCTTTGAAGATATGAACCATTTCTAAGAAAAGTCTGTTGTGGTGGATGTTTTCAATTTCTAAAATTGATGCATTGTCAAACTGGAATTTGTGTCCAGTGGTTACTGAATGTGAAACTAAGGCACACGATTGTTTGCCTAATTTGTGATCACTTTTGTGTTGAGTTAATCGTTGTTTTAACCACTGTGACGTCTGTCCAATGTAACAATTATTGCAGTCTCCACATGGGACTTTGTAGACTATGTTACTATTTAACAAGAGAGGTGTTTTGTCTTTTATTTTACTAAAAAGCATTCTATTCGTGGTCAAGTTATATTTTGCAATATTCGAGATGTTAAAGGGTTTGAAAATATTAACTACGTTGTCAGTAAGAGTTTCAACGTTTGGTAATTTGTAGTATATTGTGTCACTAGGAGGGTTATCATCTAGTGGACCATCATACCAATTAGTATTGTGTATTAATTTGTTTAAAATGTGTTTTGGGTAACCATTATTTTCGAAAATTTTTAATAGATGTTTTAAATTTTCTTTGAGAAAAGATTCATGACTGATATGACTAATTCTGGTTTTCATTGCAATGACGGTATTGATTTTTTGTCTGATGGGATGATTAGAAAAGAAATTTAGTACTCTTCCTGAACAGGTAGGTTTTTGGTACCAATTTGTAATCAGTGTGTTGGTTGAAGTTCTGATTACTTTTGTATCAAGAAAAGGGATGCTGTTTTCAGTCTCTATTTCGATGGTAAATTGAATATGTTCATTGAATGAATTGAACATTTCACAGGTGTAATTGATTTTGTCCTGTGGTACAGCTAATAGTACGTTATGCAGCCCTATACATTTATGGGCCGCTGTTCCACCCGGCCTTTCTACTGGTTTTTAGAAAATGCACACGCTGTATTTTATTTCATCTCCTTAGTTGAAAACATGGGACCCATAGAGGGGTAAGAAGAAAGCATATATAAGAATTAGATAGGTTTATAGCACTTAGTGCAGCCCAAGACGTTGGACGACCCGCCGTGTATATTATAAGTAAATGCACCTTTGTTTAGCCCTGCAGTGTTGCCAATAATTTTAACATTGCTAACGATGATATCACCTACATCTGCAAGTTGTGTGCTTATGCTGTCAGACCGAACAAAAAGAATAATTCTTCTAGCAAGAAAGAACTTCAGTTTCTTTTTACTTATTAATTATGTGTGATCTAACAGGAACGAAAAATCTTTTTTTTTTTGTATTTGCTTTATTGAACTGTTTGTGTTCAATCTCCTTGAACATTTATTTTAATTAGATTTAATTTAAGATTTTTATTGTAATATAAAAACGGAATATTTTGTAGGTTTTTATTAAGAAATAATTTTGTTTAATTAACTAAAATTGGTGCAATATAAAACTCGCATCAGGTAAAATTTGTGGTAACTACCTGGTTTGACATCATAAAGGTGCACATTATTTTGCTGTGATCATTACATCCAAATCATATAAATACAATTGTAACTAAATTTAAACTTGTCACAAATTAATTAAGTGGCATAGTAATTAAATAAGTTAATTAATAATAAAATTAATTAAATAAGTAAGTGGCATAGACTCCTATCGCTTTAACCTTTACTTGAGTCTGAGTAAAAGGCTTACGGGTGACCAAACGTATATTTTTGGTCTGTTTTGTTTGTGTACTAATAAACATGTCTTTTTTGTGTTTTTAATAATATTTTATTTTTATTTATTTTTATCTTTCTTTGTATTTGCATCATTGAACTATTTGCAATCATTGTTTCGTCTTTGTTTTAATATAATTTCAAATGTATAATTCCCGTGTGATCCAAGAACGTTGGTCAAAAAATGCTTTTAGTGGTATTAAAAAACATACGTCAAGTAGTAAAGTCGAAAATACTCAAATTAACTTTGCTTAAGAATGTCAGGTGCTCAAGAAGACCAAGTGCAGCACTTCATTTTATTGAAAATTATGGCTCTATAAATTAGCAATTGTTCCCCAGTTGTTGTAACAATGTACAGGGTTAGTTTTATTAATGTAAACCCCCCTTTATTATTTTAATTTTTGACCGATTCAAAAAATTTAAAAACTTTACTTATGTGATTTTTTATTTAGATTCCACTCATGCTAACAGTTTTGTGGTAGCATTTTATATATACAGGGTGCCCAAAAAAGCATGTTTTTTTTAAATTGAACACCTAAATTTTGGATTTTTTTGGAATTTCGATTCCTTGAGTCATTCTGATAACAAATATATATGCATATTGTATAATTGCTTTACTGGTCTTTGTGTTATTCGTCAATTATTATTGAAGAATTGATTGTGAATACATTTGAGAAGCGTTATTTTATAACTCATATTTTTTGTGATAACCTCATTATAATTATCAATTAATAATTAAGTAAATCAGCAAACAAAACAAAATATATTAATTAAAATAAATTACATGACATTTTCAACATAACCACCGTTAACCTCAATGCATTTTAAACAACGTTTTATAAACAAATTTTCTGAAAAAGTGCTACATCCAAATTTAGTAAATTTACGTCCTCTTTAATTTTATGTTTTAATTGTTCAATATTTTCATTTCTTTTTCTTTTTTCTTTGAGAGTTCAAGTCTGGACTCCGTGCGGGCCAGCAAATGGGACCATTGTTTCCTATACAGAGGCGATATCTGCCATTTAAGAAGTCTGTCACTTCTCGAATATTATGGGGTGGGGCACCATCTTGCTGCCAAGAAGCCCTTATCATATCCAATATTGGTAACTCATCTAAATAATCTTCAACATTGGTTTGTTGAGGTAAGGCATGTTCAGGTAAGCCTGGCCTGTTCATTTTTCACCAATAAAAAAAGGGAAAATCATTTTAGCTTTGTGAATTCCACACCAACAGTTCACAATTCTACGCCCTTGCTTTTTTACTTGAACCAGGACATGTGGATTTTGTGTTGCTCAATAGTGTAATAAATCTAATAAATTTCCTTCTAGATTCATCATATTTTTATGACAAAATATACAAATTTCCACGATAATGCGCCTTTTTTCAATGGAATAATACATTGTGCTAAAGAAATAATCAAAGTCTCTTTAGAACACACTTTACTAAAACTTAATATCCAGAAATAATGACATTTAACAATTTTTTCATTTGTTTTCGAAATCTACTTTGGATATTGTTATTCTTTCAGTTAGCATGAAATTTCCATATCTTTTGACAAATAGCACAAGAATTAGAAGAGCAATTATACAATATGCATACATATATTTGTTATCAGAGTGACTCAAAGAATCATAATTTGTCAAAATATACAGGGTGTTCAATTAAAAAAAACATAGTTTTTGAGTACCCTGTATATATAAAATGCTATTAAAAAGCTGTTAGCATGAGTGGAATCTACATCGAAAATTACATAAATATTTTAAAATTTTTGAATCGGTCAAAAATTAAAATATGAAAGGGGGGTATACATTATAAAAACTAACCCTGTACATTGATAGCCCATTTACGGAGCTGCCTCATCGTTGGAAATATACCAATTAATCTTCATTAAAATAATGGGTAGCATCCCTCATTATTGAACATATAACGTTCTTTTGACAAGTCTGCCTCTTTCTTATGCGCGAACCAAAAAAACTAAATTCTATTCTATCTATAGAATCTCGCATTACCGTCAACCACATTCTAAATCGAAGCTACATTGGAAGTTACTTTAACAGCCGTAACTTTAATATTAATATTTTGTATCTAATAACCCCACAATGTTATCTTGCTGTATACATTTTTAATAATATTATGGGCTGCGTTTTGTCACAATTATCACAATTATCCTCTTAATAATAACAAGAATTTACACTCCTTCTTTATTGTTTTTATTTCCCATGAATTGGAGTATCTACAACAAGCAAGAATGCCAAGTTTGAAGCCATATCAATTAAGGTATAGAACTTTCCATCCCTTTGTTGATTCATAATGGTACTTTAAAGTCTGGGATATGTTATTTCTTGTTTACTGCTCGTTTTCAAATTGCTGATTGGAACAAAACGGGCTTGGTGACTATAAAATATCTTAATTAACATTTGCATTTTAACTGTTAGAATAAATCCGTATCCGATCATCACCGAGAACGATAACTACCAAGAACCCACAACCGCGAAACCAAAACCGAGAAACCATGACCGAGAAACCACGACCGAGAAATCATAACCGAGAAAGCGCAACCGAGAAAATCAAAGCCGAGAATGGAAACTACCGAGAATAACAAATACCGAGAATGCATCCATGCATTATGAAGAAATAATTATAAGTTAGTAGCTTTGATAGATCTAACAGAGACAGAGGAGTATTCTCCCCTATGTATTCATAGGGCGGGGAAAGAGAGAGGTTATGGTTTCTCGGTTGCGGTTTCTCGGTTATGGTTTTTCGGTTATGGTTTCTCGGTTGTGGTTTCTCGGTTGTGGTTTTTCGATTGCGGGTTCTCGGTTTTGGTTTTTCGATGATGACCTGGATCTGAATAAATCTGATAGCTTTCCATGCAAACTTGTTGTCGTCGCATTTTACGCCGCATTTTTTAAGTCAGAAGATTATCAACTTGATCTCTTTTGCGACGTCAGTTCCCAGACATACGCCACCGTGGCGTACATAAGAGTTAACAACAACCAATTTCCAGCAGAGGTAAAAATAGTTATGGCGAAGGACCGCGTAGTTCCTTTAAAGCAAAGTCGATACCAAGACTGGAACTCCAGGTCGCCCTACTAGCTGTCAGAATGGCCGAGTTTATCCAAACAGAGCAATACTTCAACTATAAATCAGTTACATTTTGGACCGACGCGACGCCAAAACGGTCATCCTGTAGCTTCGCTCCGACAGGAAACGTTTCAGACAGTATGTTTGCGTATCGTGTCGAGGAGATTTTGGAGAAGACTAAAGTATCCCAATGGAAATGGTTGCCGACAAAGAAAAACGTAGCCGATGAAGCCACAAGGAATCATCCAATGTCGTCGCTGAATTACAGCAGCAGATGGTTCCAAGGACCGGAGTTCCTTCGGAGGTCAGAGGAAGACTGGCCCAAACAAAAATTTATGTCCGAAGCAATTGATAGTGATCTCGAAGTAAAAAATAGTATTGTAACCTTGCCTTCGCCAACCTTCAAGATTCAGTGCTGCCAGATGTCTCGAGATTTTCGAGTTGGATCCGATTGATAAGAACAACCGCGTGGGTCCGCAGGTACGTCCATGCTTAAAAAACCAGAGTTAATAAAATGTAGAGTTTGTCTGCAGGGCTTGCAGTTGGTGAGTTAAAATGGGCCGAAAACGCTGGTGGCTAGAAGCCCAAAGAGAGAGCTTCCTCTAAGAAGACCGTAACCTACTCCGAGGAGATCCAGTACCTAAAGCTAGCCGTTTAATCAGCCTCTCTCTAATTCTGGATGACGAGGGAGTGTTGCGAGTCAGATCACGGATTGTTCGCTCCCCAAAACTGTCGCCGCAGCAGAAGTTCCCCGTTATCCTCCATCTTGCGCATACCTTTACCAGACTACTAGTCACACAACATCATATCTGGGCCTTACATCAAGAACAGGAATATGTCGTTAATGAACTTCGTCAAAAGTATTGGACCCTGCAACTACGGACCGCGGTCAAGAGCGTCTGGAATTCTTGCTTGACGTGTAAACACCGCCGCGCCAAACGATTACAGGATTACACTACTTTGGCCCTTTGACAGTGATCAAATTTCGCAGGCGTGAGAAGCGTTGAGGCGCGCTCTTTACGTGTCTTTACATTCGCACCGTTCACTTAGACCTAGTGGACAACCTCTCTACCGACTCTGCTATTATGGCCATCACTCGGCTTACAGCCTTGCGTAGCTGGTCACAGAAGCTATACTCCGACAGTGGAAGTTGTTTTCGGAGAGCAGCAAATGAACTCAAAAGAGCATTAACCGAATTAGACCAAGAACGACTTACAGAACTTGCGATCAAAGGTGGGGAATGGTGTTTTGTACCGCCGTCATCCCCTCATTTTGGTGGTGTGTGGGAGCGCATGGTACGCTCTGTAAAAGAACCCTTCCAAACCATTTTAAAGGAACAAGCACCAAGGGAAGAAGTTCTACGCACGCTTTTTGCGGAAGCTACTAACATCATAAATAGTCGACCTTTGACTTATGTTCCATGAGACAAGGACGACCTAGAGGTACTGACGCCTAACAGCTTCCTGCTCGGCACCACCAGTACTCCTATGGGAAAATTTGACGACGCAGATCTATGACTTAGGAAACAATGGCAACTTTCACAGCGACTCGCCTATCTCTTTCGAGGTGCGGGACCATTTACCCACTCTCATCAAACGACACAAGTGGACAAAATCTCAGGAAACTGTGAAAGGTGGCGACTTTGTGATTGTAATCGACGACAACATGCCTCGGAATATATGGTCAAAAGCATCGTAACTGCCTTGTATCGGGACAAGAATGGTGTAGTCCACGTACCACGTAACCTAAATCTAACCTAACCTAACCTAAACTTAACCTAACCCTAAACATAACCTAAACTTAACCTAAACCCAACCTAAACCTAACCTAAATATAACCTAACTTAAATATAACCGAGCCTAAATATAACCTAACCTAAACCTAACCTAAGCCTAACCTACACCTAACTTAAACATAACCTAACCTCGCCTAAGCTAACCTAACCTAAACATAACCTAACCTTACCTAACCTAAACATAACATAAACACAATCTAAACCTAACTGAAACACAACCTAACCTAACCTAATCGAATCCAACCCCACCCACCCCAACCTAACCTAACTTAAACTAAACATAATCTAAACCAAACCTAAACATAACCTAACTTATCCTAGCCTAACCTAACATACCTAACTTGACTATACTAACTTTACTGTCTCCAGCCTTACTTTGTGGAACTCCATAATCATTACAATGAAAAGATTAATTCAAATTTTCGCAAGTTTTATTAAATTCTTAACCTGACAATTGCTTCAACAATAAATGTCATTATCAAAGCCAGCTAAGATTGATAAACAAACACGTTGCTAAGGATAAATACAGAAAATAGGTACCTAACTAGATACAAAAGCTAAATATCTAACACTTCTAATAAAGGAGAATTACTAATACCACGGTCCAGTGGTATGGTCGAAATCGACGGTCGAGAAAAGACAATTTTACAAATTTCCAATTTTCCGTCCGACATGTGAGCAATACAATCATTTTTACCGCAAGTCTCTAGGATCAACCGTTCTTGAGATATCAAGATTTACGTTTACATCAAAAAACTGCAAGAAACGTCGTGCATCACGAAACAAATATAGCTGCCATAACTCAATCAAATGGAATAAAAATAAAAGGACAGTGGTTTTGATCTACCAATACTTAGGGGTGATAACACCTGGTGATAAAAATTATCTTTTTTCGAAATGATCGAGCGACCAGTATCGCACTACTTCATATGGATTGATCCTAATTCTATGATGGGGGATGTCAAAAAATGGCCATTAGTTTAATCCGGCTACCTTTATAATATCAAAGCTTAGATATTTCTCGACTTATATTAACAATCAGAATGAGTCCAATGGGTTTTTTTATACGGAAAGCCTCTGGGCGTCTGGTCTGACGAAAAATCAAAAATTTGTAAAATTGTCGTTTCTCCACCGTCGATTTCGACCATATCACTGGACCGAATTTAAAGTGTTGGATACTCATCCGACGCAGAATTTAATGCCCTTTAATTCTTGTAATAGTGAAGTTTTCGTTGGAAAGCACCGCTTTGTAGTTATAAGCAAAAAACGAAAAACGGTCCGAAGATTTCGTGGTTCTTTTGATGCCCTCAGCTAAGCTCCAGTCGAGAGACCGTGCAAACCTAGGATACTTATATTTGACGTCAAACGAAGCGATCGAAACGATCTCCCTCTTTCCAACATTTATTTCCACCAATGGATTCTATTTTACTGGCCTAGTATCTCAATGGACAAAATACAATGTTTGGCGTATATAGTTTACATGTACCGTACGTTGCGGAGCCCGACTTATTTTTTGTGTATAAGCGTCTTGTAGCCCGGCATATCGTTTTAAGACGATATACGACCAGATATGTTTATTAGCCCGATTCGAGCTAGATAACGTTCTCCAAAGGCTGAACAACGACTTATTAGTATACAGATTGGGCTGAACAATAACCATTTACATGTCTATCCGCCTATATAGTTTACAAAAAACTATTTTTGTAAACTATACATTAGCACCATCCAGCCCGTTCGACATACAAATAAGACGTTATTTTGCCCCTTCGACTTTAAACTTTTATTTTCTAACGAGATTTTGAAAAAAGAAATTTTAAAAATTATTGAAAACGTTATATCCATAATTTATACGGTTTATTAAGCAACAACGTTGTTCTTCCACCGATCTACCATATTATTTTTAGTTTTGAAAGTTGTAAGATGTCATAACATGTAAATCTTACTGGTTACACTATGTTTTGTTTTTATGAAATTCGTTTCAGAAATATTTAAATTCCTAGAATAGAAGGTACGTAAGAAAACCCATATTAAAGTTTACTGAAACAGTGTTGCCGCACTTCTGGCTTCACAACGTTTGTATTTAGATGATGGTATACAAAAAACGCCCTCTTATGGTCATCACCATGAACTAATCGGTGTATATATTTTACATGTATGGTACGTTGCGGAGCCCTAGCTATTTTTTGTGTACAAGCGTCTTATGGCCTGACCTATCGTTTAAAGACGATATACGACCGGATACGTTCATTAGCCCGGTTCGGGCTAGATAACGTTCGAAAAAGGCTGAACATCGACCTATTAGTATATAGAATGGGCTGAACAATAACTGTTTACATGTCTATATATATATATATATATATATATATATATATATATATATATAATATTTTGAATGCAAATTCATATAGAAAAATTTATCGAATCTGCTGGGATTCGAACCCAGGACCCGTCTAGGTGTTTGCTTGATATCTAATTCATATGGAAAATTTCTCGCCATGCTGGTAGTCGTTCTCTGTAGCTCAGTTGGTAGAGATACCACCTAGACGGGTCCTGGGTTCGAATCCCAGCAGAGTCGATAAATTTTTCTATATGAATTTGCATTCAAAATATTATTTAATGTAAAATCATTATCCAACTTGATAAAAATTAACTCTATCTAAATATATATATATATATATATATATATATATATATATATATATATATATATATATATATATATATTAATCTATTATATTATATATTATATTAATATATATATATATTAAGTCTACAATATATATATATATATATATATATATATATATATATATATATATATATATATATATATATATATATATATACGATGTAGACTGACGTCTTGCTGCACCGGTTGGATGTAGTCTACATCGTGTAACCACGCGAAGCAGAAGGAAGTTAGAAGTGACCTGAAGATGGCAAGTGTGATCTTGCCGAAACGTCGTCAACCATTGTCTGGTTCCTCTAGATGCCGAATAGTGAATACGCGGAGTAAAACCCGGAAAAGTAGTGAAGTATCATATAATATCCGAGGAAACTTAAAATGTAAAATATATATATATATATATATATATATATATATATATATATATATATATATATATACCATAGTATGATTGTAACAGAACAGTACAAACTTTCATTGTAATGACTACAGATACAGAGTCAGGTAAATGATCTAAAGAACAACATTTTAGTAAACGTTGACAAAGTAGAAGCTAACAATATGAATTTACTAAAGAAGGTAGAAGAAACTCATGGATAAAATATAGGTTATACATGAAGCGTTTGCTGCTACTCAAACGTTAATACCTTAAACAAGACAGGAATATAGGTATTAGACCATCAAATTTTAAAAAGTTTAACAATTATAAAGATGAAAACGTATATTGGAATAAGGCTAACAAACTAATCGATAGACTTCAGCAGCATGTTCCTTCACTAATCTAACATTTAAGCTATACATATTATAGCATATCGATCGATATCATTCAAGTCTAGCTTACGTTTAGTAGCAATTTATTTTTATTTAATATATCATTCAGATATGTCGTGCTATGTGTCTAAATACGAAATATAAAACTTGTCTAAATCTATGTAAAGCTTAGGTTATGTAGGGTTAGCAAAAGACATGAAAATTGAATAATATATCCATATCACAATACGAATAATACAAGCTCACCACTAGGTTTATGATAAACGACTGCAATTGTTTGAAAAGAAGCTGACGAGAAAGGTGACCAGTCGTGTAAATATTTAGGATGTGATAAAGTAAAATTTTTTTTTATATTTTAATAATGTTTTATTTCAATGATATATAGTTATATTTACAAGGAAATTGAAAAACATATTAAGAACATATTTTTGATGTACTAATTACATATTAATTAAACATATATAGAAGTAAACAAGGGTTAGTTTAAACGATAAATTACATTATTAAATTTTCAAATCAATTTGTCAATTCGACACAACAGTACAAACTTTCATTGTAATGACTACAGATACATAGAGTCAGGTAAATGATCTAAAGAACAGCATTTTAGTAACAGTTGACAAAGTAGAAGCTACCAATATGAATTTACTAAAGAAGGTAGAAGAAACGGATGTCTTAGTAATCGACAATTCTAAAACTTCATAGAGAGTTTTAAGGATTCTACTGTAGACTTTAGATTAGAGCTCCGTTTTGTAAGCAATATTTAATCAGATTAACTATAATTTGGTCAAAAGTGGAAATTAAAAGGTTAAGCTAGTGACAGATCCAATTCAATAGTCATCATTAATAAAAGTAACTTTTTCAGTCAGTCATGTATTTAGCTACTATACTATGTAACGTTTATAAATAAATATTACATCATTATAGAATAGTCTTTGATTAATGCTCATAAACTGTTAACAATCTAACATTTCCTTTATATGAGTTGTTGATAGTATTAAACCTATGCATCGCCGTTACGAATTTTTGATATTCGAGTAATGTTTTAAGAAATTCAGAACCGACTTACAACATACCCTTTTCTTCATGTACCCTCTCGTAATCTTACATCGTAGTTATATCGTGTGTATAAGGTATTCATGAATTTAGAGATTAGAGCTTGAGTCGGTCAACCCACTTTCTGATACAACTAAAGCATGCTGCTTAATTTTACATGATTCGTTGATAGAATACATTGCGTTTGCTGAAACTGTGACTAGACATATACATATACCATAATGAGAATTATTAAGCAAAAGAAGTCGCTAAATATATTTAACTTAGACGATCATGTTTCTCGATAATATTACGATGGTGATAAGAAGTATGGTAAGCTTTTACCTGTTTCCTGTAGAGCAATTTTGAGTGTACCTTCTTGTGGTAAAACTAATCCCTTGTTACGTCTACTAATTAATGAAAACGAATTAAAACTTCAAAATATCTACCTATACTTCGAAGGTATCGAAAATGGTTACATATTATTATTAATCATACGAGTTTACTATAGATACGTTAAATATCCTACAAGAGTATATAGTATATTATTACATATCTGCGTATTTCGAAGCTATTGAAAATGTATGATATATTGTAAAATAAAGTTTAAATATGGCGACGAACTTATTTCTTTTAAACTGACGACAGCTCATTATACAAAACATACTGTATTTATGTATTCCCTTTCTCTGCTGATATGTTTTCTACAGTGTGTTTTCAAATATTATACCCCTTTACTATCTATTCTTTTAAACTGCTGTTATACTTACCATGTTTACTTTATAGTCGGGTATGTAGTACCATTATTACTGTATACGAAGTGTACTATTTTAATAGATATTATATATAAGTTATGTATTATGTTTTCAGTAACGTCGAAACTACTCGTATCAATAAACATTCTTGTATGAAAGTATGTTGTTGAGTACTTACTCTGTTCCCTACGCTCTGTCCTAAAAATGTATTCGTAGGCTCTAACCTCAAGCTAAAAATTGGATAAAATTGGGGTTAGAATTGTTGAATATTTGCATTTTCACCATATATCATAGGTTTAATTTTTTATCTCTAATTTTATATAAGGCGTATAATCATGTTTCTTGGTTAAAAAGTTAATGAAGCGTACATCAAATCTATCTACATTGACAAAACATGTGACTGAGATTCCTTGAAGTTTCTTTATGACTAACTCGCTAAATTCCTTTAAAATGTTCAGTAAGAGCGCTTTGTTTATTTATGGTTGAAAGCAGTTTTAAGGAATGTCGAAAACAACATGACTAATTAGTTTGTACGTACTTTCATGCAAAAACATTTAGTTTGAAAGTAACTTCTTAAACAGTTTTAGCTAGAGAGAATGTTTCTTGAATTTTAAAAATAATGCTCTACAGTATTCTATATTCTTAAAAGTTTCATTTAAATAAATTTTTAAGAAATCATAACGAACGACCGTAATTGTTTTCTTTCAAATAGAATTTGCTTTACTTGTAAACCGTATTTTAAATGTTTATGACGTATATTTAAACAGGTCAAAATGCAACAGAGATAATCCGACTGGCGATTGGCAGCAACCTTTAGAGGTACATTCTATACTTGAAAGCAAATTTTTATTATTACCCTAGATGTTTCTACATGTTAAATCGTTTTCGCAGAATTACATTATGACCTATAGATCTAGATTTAAATATCAAATAGGAATGACAACATAAGATTTATTTTAAAATAAATTTATGAGAGAGAGAAATGAGAGATGACAAATAATATATAAAAATGAGATATACAAAATGAGATATGAGTTATGTAAATGAGAGATGAGATATGCAAACGATACCATGAATTAGTTTAATTCGTGAATGCATATGAGAGATGAGATATGTAAATGAGAGATGAGATATGCTAATGATACCGTGAATTAATTTAATTCGAGCATCCATATAAGAAATGATAAATGTAAATGAGAGATGAGATATGCTAATAATACCGTGAATTAATTTAATTCGAGCATCCATATGAGAAATGATAAAAGTAAATGAGAGATGAAATATGCTAATGATACCGTGAATTAATTTAATTCGAGCATCCATATGAAAAATGATAAATGTAAATGAGAGATGAGATATACAAACGATACCATGAATTAGTTTAATTCGTGAATGCATATGAGAGATGAGATATGTAAATGAGAGATGAGATATGCTAATGATACCGTGAATTAATTTAATTCGAGCATCCATATGAGAAATGATAAATGTAAATGAGAGATGAGATATGCTAATGATACCTTGAATTAATTTAATTCGAGCATCCATATGAGAAATGATAAATGTAAATGAGAGATGAGATATGCTAATGATACCGTGAATTAATTTAATTCGAGCATCCATATGAGAAATGATAAATGTAAATGAGAGATGAGATATGCTAATGATACCGTGAATTAATTTAATTCGCGCATGCATATGAGAAATGATATATGTAAATGAGAGATGAGATATGTAAATGATACCGTGAATTAATTTATTTTAATTTAATTAGATCAATTAATTTAATTCGCGCATTTAATTCGGGCATTTAATTAGACCACGCCTTATTTGAATATTAATTAGATCGCGGTTCATTTGCATAAAAAGCGAGGAGGTGGACTCAACGGCGGCAATACCTACTGTCACATAAGTAGAGGAATTAAAACTGCTGTGTAATTTTGACGTGTTGGCAGGTTTTTTCTAACAAACCCAAGACATGCTATTTAATTAATTTAATTAAATTTCCAAATTTAGCGCCGCTTAGACTGAGAAATATTAACAATTAAATTAGAGCGTAATCGAACCTATAACTAGTGTTTTTTCTGACTCTCTTACGATCAAATTTCATATGACTTTTAAAGACTCTCGTTCCCTCAAAATTTCAGGTCAAATACGCTAGCCGTAATTTAACTACCAAGGATTTAATCAGCGTAGCACATTTTAATCAAGTGACAGTGAATAAATATGTTAATAATTACAGATCTTCACTACAGAACTGGGTGAATCAAAGCACCAATCTACATTTTTAACCAAAAAATAGTATAGTACCAAGTTATGTTTCCCTATGTTAATTATGTAGATTATGTATTATTAATGACTTTAGTTAACTCTCGTACGTTCTGCGTACGCACTGTATATGTATATCCGTGAATATCAAGAACCGTTTATTAAAATAATATTATAATAAAATACTTATGGCTTTGAATGGGTGGAGTCAATGTATAGTGTCAAACGTTTGGTCACGGAAAAAGTTTTGTATCGTATCTCTTGAAGATTATGGGAAAGAGAGGTATCTATGTGTAATTTATTACAATACTCGCTTACATGATCTGCTGAAATCTGCGAAACTATATAAACAAACTAAAAGAAATGTTACAGCATAATTTATGTATTCTATTTTTCTTTCATTATTGTTGTTAATGTTACAGCCTAATTTATGTATTTTATTTGTTCTTTCATTATTGTTCATTACCGAAAGGTACCCTCTTTATAGTTGTTATGTATGCAACGATTGTTATTATTTCTACGAAGTCGCCTTTGGAAAAATTATTATAAATTGAGAGAGATACAAAACAAAACTTGAAAACTGACGGGTAAAAAACCCTACTCTAAAACATCCTAAGAAAAACAGAACTCTGTGTGTTATTTGGACGGCAAGTGTTAGTGGAAGTGTCCCTTAGAAGAACTAAAGAACCAAGTCAGAGATTCATAAATCCCCCGGACCACATCCTATGGAAATAGTTTATTTAATTATTCAGGTAGGTGAAGAAACCCATCAGTTTAATTACTCTTCAAGGTCCTTCGAAATTCTACTCTTTTTTATTTTTGTTATTCAAACAAGAAAACTGGCGGCAACCCCATCCTAGTAGTTAAAAATAATAATTAAAAGTAAGTTATCCAAAAATCTTTTGGATACTGCAAATAGTTTTACAAACGAGATTTGGTTAATTTTCTACTAAAATCTGATGTCTGTTACAACTTATATTCTATTTATATTAATACTACAGCAGCTGAGATACAATAATGATTGTTTTCTATATGTAAGTGGATTAAATCAGGGATTACTAATCGTTATTCCTATTGTATGGCGATCACTTGGTGGAAAGAGTTAACTGATAATGTAGGTAATTTATTATTAATATGAGAAATATAAAAACCTTCAGGCTATTAAATATTTGATTTAAAAAAGTATCTTGATTTATGAAAAAAGTATAAAAAGTGTAAGTATAAGGTGCGCTAGTCCTCTACTGACACTAGATTAGTGATTAGCGTCACTACAAAAATCATTGAAAAAAAAGATTCTTCTAACAAGTTTAAGCAAAAAAAATTAAAGACAGAAAACAAATGATGTATTATAAATTTAATATTGAAGAGAATTTCTTGCAATTTTGGTATTGACCAAGCTAACGTCATGTTCCACCTCGAATGGTTACTCGTAATCACCCCACTTTAAGATTTAGAAAAATTATAAGTAGTGCACCCCCTCAGTTCAGTCAGTTTCCATCATTATGAAGCGATAATCAAACGGTTCGCCCTGAGTGTTTTGTCATATGTTTCTTACGTGTAGCGAGCCAATTGGATTAGCCCGAGTTTCGTAAATAAATTTAAGTCAGTTAGGGTTCCGGGTAAAATTAGAAGCACTACGGTCTAAATTTACAGAGTATTAAAAGTAATGTGATGTTGTTTTGTCTGTTAGATTCATTGCCTAGAACGGTTAATGATATTCTTAACACATTTCACGATTTTTAACACCCACGAGCCCGAACTCAATTAGAATAAAAGAGACGTCTCTGCCGAGACATAAGTATAAAAGTAAGTGTCGTTTTACTGCATTGAGTTGTTAAAGTATTTGGAATTTGGATTTGAATTCGGTGTAATTAAGTTGGACGAAAGAGCTCCGTTACAGTTGGCGTACATGCGTGAAACTTTTGTTTGTTTATTTATTTACCGAGAAATTTACGTTACAAATGACAGGATGTCAGCCTTTTTCCGGTTGCTGATAACTAATGCTTGCCTAATAGATAATTTGGGGGGTCCAGCTGGTAAAGATTTCTCAAGGATATTGAAATTCCTATCTTAAGGCTAGAGTGGGCGATCTGAGGGATAAAGTTCTCTTAGGTATCATGTATATTTCAGTCGATCGTGATACAATGACAGTATTGTCTACGATGGTATTCTGTATATTGTCAGATATTGAACTCTGTGCTAGTTCTATTTTGTTTCGTCCAATTTCTTTCAAAGTTCAATTTCAATGTTCTGCTGACGGTGTATAATCTACTTGGCAATCCCTTGTATTTAGTCGTGATCCTAACATCTCACACATTCTATTTGTAGTTATTTGTCTCTTTTCCCTCATTACTTATTTAATCATTTATTGGTTTGATTTCAAATTCAACTGTGGTGTGTAGGAAAGTTAAATATGTGTAATAACGTGCGGAGGCTATGTTATTTCTTTCTTTAATTTGTAAAACGGTTTAGGAATAGTTTTGTAGCTGTAATATGTTCAGGGATGGAAGCAATGAGTCTAATTATTATTTATACGGAGTACGATTCAATTCGGAGTCATATCGATATCTAATTGGAATCTCTGCAATCGCTTCTAAAAGCTTTTCACAGAGGACGGTTTTGTCCTTCAGAAACCCTCAAGTGCAATTTTTAATATACAGACACTTCTGGTTTATAGGATTTGTTATTAAAAAACATTTGTTGGGTGTGATTGCACAGATTTAAAAAATTCAAGGAAATTCGTATGTGTATCAAACCTAGAAGATGTTACATTGATGGTACACTGCTATTAGGAGCCGGGAAATAACATTCAGCTATAAGACCCATTTTAACTACACCCACAAGCAAATTAACGACAACACCGGTCAGACGATCAAACACATGTGCACCGCCGAAACGAGGTACTGTTGCTTATGCGAATGGTTGACTTGTAATAATTAGACAATACGTTTATTAGTGAATGTAAAACGGAAATTTTATAATCCAACGATACTTTCTTTTTCAAACATTACTTTAATTTTTTTAATCTGTATTTTTAATAAATTAATTTTTTTGTGCCTACCTGAACAGAAATTGTGTTTTGTATGTCTTGTTATTGGGGCAGTTATAGATTCTTTTCTGTCCTTACATATATCAAAGTTTTTCTGTCCTCTTATGTCAAATATATAACCTCTACACCGCTACTGCATATGTAGGTATAGCTATATAATTATTTATTTCAATAAATTTCAATATTTCAATAAATAGTTATATATGGTACAAGTGAGTTAAGAAAGACATTATCCACGAACGAAAAGAAAGTTTTTTTTTTGAGTGGATAATATTCTTAACTCGCGTGTACCGTACAACGTTTTATCCAACACCTCATTATTTAAGCTCAAATTCAATGAATAAGTGGAGCGTTTAAAATAATCTATTAATGTCTTAACTAATAATCTTGATCTTTTACACAACACTTTGGACATATTGAAGTAAACAAATAATAGAAACAGTGAAAATCATCAAACACAGTAAATAAAAAATTAATTATTTGATATACCGACCTTCTGAACCCAGGTAAACCAATGATACTGAGTTGAAGAGGATAACTCAGAGAACAATAATCCGAAAAAAAATCGCGCTGATCGCCGATGATTAATAAGAAAAACAATGATACAATCGCTATTTTGAGGTTAGAATGTTATGATTTTAGGTTACAGTTAGTAAAAAAGTTGGCTGTATTTACGTGAAAATGGCGTAAAAATGGTGTTTATGTCATATGACAAGAAGATCTTATGATTTTCACCTGTTTTTATGACGTCTTTCCAACGACAACCCGTAGCGCCTGGTATTTCCGTATGTATTCATGTACACGATAGGGGTCGGTATAGCGAATAATTACCAATAAAAAATATCAAACTATCGTAAACCAAACTCAGAAAGCACACCTGAAATAAATTTGACAATACAGCGTGTCGCATACACAGGTGTACCAACCTGTTTTTCTGTTGAAATGAATGCGTATTTTCTCATTAAATTACCAAATTAGGTTTTGTTTTAAAAACCTATTTGTATTTATTCTATAAATAAATATATTACTAAATATATGAAAATTAAATTTTATTATTTTCGATAAAGCAAATAATCTTCAAAAAATTCAATTTTGAACGTTGGTATTTGCACAGTTGGTTGTACTCTTCTTGCTTCTCAGAATCGATTATGTACGCCGCGTAAGTTTGAACTATAGAATCTCGCAATTATAAACGGTAGTCATGGAAAACTCCGTTTGCGGGGGCTTCAGTTTTGATGACGTCACATCACGAATCGTGTTCCAACAACTAAACAACCTGATCCATCGCTAAAATTTGTCTTTAGTTGTTCGATGATTCATCACAAGTGAATAAAAATGGCTGCCCGCATAAATTACATAAATTCCTTTCGAACTTGCATGCACAAATGTTCATACCTTGGTTCATACTCATTCTATATTTCCTTTTTGTCTGTGGTGGCCTTGGGCTTATCTACCGAACTTTCTCAGGCCGACCATGAACCAAAAAATAAATTAAAAAAGTTCTACCGCCGCGCCAGGCGCCGCCCTTTAAGTTAATAATGAATGGAATGTGTGGGAAACTAAACTACTTATTTAATTCTTGGAGCTAGCTATGTAAGACCTTTGTAATCAGGGACACCCTTTACAAATATAGGTTCCGGTTCCAGTTCCGGTTCTTGGAAATTCAAAATAATGGTTTCGGTTCCGGTTCCAATTTAAATTTTCTAAACATTAAGGTTCTGGTTCCAGGATTTTTTTAGGTTCCATAAGGGTTCCGGAAGAAAAAGTAATGACGGTACATTTTATGTTGGTATATATACCCAAACAACCAAATAAAGAAACTAGGTCAACGAGTGATCAACAGCTGTGAAATACATTAAGATAATATCAGAGAGTAAGCAGCGGCTTGTGTTACTCTCGGCTGTTAAAGAAAGTAAGTAGCATGCGTTAGGGTTTTAACAGTTACTTTTTAACAATTCGTTTACCATATTTTAATACATACACCCTAATAACGACTTAATAATTAAAAATTTCATTACGTTTTACGTGTCATAAGGTCATGAAAACATGTAAAGAAAAATAATTGCAAAAATTTTAATTATAACCCATTATAAATTTTATGACGCTACTGTATCATTCCAGCTCGCCTGCTGTCGCTCTTCTCCGTTCAATTACTCGACTTGATCATGTTATAACCGCGTCTCGCCTTGTGATCGTCGCGTGATTCACGATGCTTTTTACATCTTCACCCTCGTGATTTCGGTGATCTAGATTCTTCATTTGTTTATTTGGGTATAGCTCCAAATATTTCCAAACAAATAAGACCTTGATAACTGGCAGTCGTTGTATGTTAGGTTAAAATATTGTTTATAACATGGGTGATAAATATATTTATCCAACACCTCTAAATAAAGAGGGCTAAAACTTGATGTTTGCAAGCACTTAAAGTTGATGTTTACTCACTTGTAAGTAGAAAAACATTGTTATACTTACATTAGAATGGTGATTGGCTGCTATTATAGGTAGCAACCAATCACCAGCTTACATTGCATAATATTATTAAAAATCTTAAATTAAAAGTTAAATTTATTACTGTCAAAAACTACAGACTAACATTAAATTGCAAATTCGATATTTAAACTTAAATAAAGAGGTATTGGATAAAATCTAGTATGGCACACGTCAGTTAAGGATATTATCCAGTCAGAAAAATTAACCCTCTCGGGCCTGCCGGCCCTCGAGGGTATATTTTTCGTTCGTGGATAATATCTTACTTAACTCACTTGTACCATAAATATCTATTGCTGGGTTTGGTATTTCAACTTTTTTTACTCTGAAAGCTCTATTGCTATAGTTACAATTATTTACAATGATGGATACCATAGAAACTGAGCTTTTGGAGTAAACAATAATACAATAGTAGATTTTTCAAGATGAAATTTGTTTGGAAATATTCAGGGCTACTAATATAAAATGTGAAGTAACACTTTTCTAGTTAATTCCTGGTCAATTCACAGACTATTGGTGAATTAGTAATGAAAGTGAATCTAGTATCAACATCAACTCAGTAAGTAATGGTTATGGTAGCGCTGTTGGAAGAGTGCCTGGAGAATGTTGAACTATTTTTTTATTTACCAGTAGAACCGAAATTTGGAACCAAAAATATCAGTTACTTCGAAAATTTATAACGGTTCGGGTTCTCATCTTGACATTAACACGAATTTTAGTAAGGGTTCCGATTCCGGTTTCGGTTCCATAAAAGTAATCGGTTCCGGTTCTTTTGGGTTCCTGTTCCAGTCCCTGTTTGTAATACTCGTATATTTACATACATCATATTTTGTTTTAGAATGTTAGAAGTTTACTTAAATAAAACCATATATTATGTCGTAACTGTCCAATCTTAGGTTACATGATTCCTTGTGACCTCAAAACAAATAATGAGGGCATTATATTTTATTTACCACATCATTGTATCAAGAAAGAAACTTCACTTACTACCAAGTTACGAGTAGTTTTTGATGCCTCTTCCAAATCATCATCTAAACTTTCTCTTATTAATGATATGTTAAAAACCGGTCCTTGTATACAAGATGGCATATTTTTTATACTGTTACGTTTCAGAACTCACAGTGTACACAATGTCGTTCTCACGTCAGATATTGCAAAAATGTACAGACAGATACTCGTAGACGAAAAAGACAGTAATCTACAACGAATAGTGTGGCGTTCTGACCCGTCACATGAATTAACACACTACAAATTGAACACGATTACTTATGATACATCCCCAGCAAGTTTTTTAGCAACAAGGTGTCTTCAGCAACTTGCTGATGAAAATATCACTAGATACCCGGAGGCTAGTTTTTCAATAAAGCGCGATTTCTACATGGATGATTGGATCAGTGGTACACCGGACACAGAATCGACTTTAAAGCTTATTACCGAGGTGAGGCAAATTCTAGACAATTCAGGTTTTTCACTCAGACAATGGGTTTCAAATGATACAAATATTCTTCAACATTTATCATCTCAATCTAGTGTCTTGCAATGTAACATTAAGGATCCTCATAGTTCCAATAAAACACTAGGGGTGTTTTACACACGCTACTCACGATTATTTTAGATTTATCTCCAACACTCAAGAGCAGACTCAAATTACTAAAAATTTGTTCTATCAATTATAGCTCAAATATTTGATCCGCTTGGTTTGTTGGGTCCTGTCATAGTGACCGCTAAAATCATTCTTCAGAGCTTGTGGCAGAGAAAAATAGATTGGGATACGCCCATCACCGGCGATATCCAACGTAAGTGGTCGCAGTTCTATAATAATCTATATGCTTTAAATAACCTTAATATTCTACGCCATTTATTTCTGAAAGACGTTTCTTATAGAGAAAGTCACTGCTTTTGTGATGCATCACAATTTGCTTATGGTGCTTGTATATATCCCAAATCAACAAATAATTTTGGTAAAACACAAATCGGATTAATTTGTTCCAAATTACGCGTTGCTCCATTAAAAACCATTACGGTGCCACGTTTGGAATTTTGCGGAGCATTATTAGCCGCTCAGCTATCAAAATGAGTAGTTTCAGCTCTTAACACAATTGTAAATAACATTTTCTTCTGGTGCGATTCAAGCATAGTGCTTTCATGGATATCATCTGGATATATCATCAGGATTTCACAAATTCAGTCTATTACGGAAATTTCGCAATGGAAATATGTGCCTGCAGATCTCGTATCACGTGGAGTAAATCCTCTCGATATGAAGCAGTCATCAGTTTGATGGGATCGTCCATCTTTTTTAAATTACAATGAAAATTTCTCGCCTTCTCTCCCTAATTTGAAAAATGTAGAAATACCTGAAATGAATCAAATAAAACAAGTTTCATTAAGTTGTACAACTGTAGAATGTCAAAACCAAATTTTGGAACGTTTTTCTTTCTTTACAAAGCTATTACACGTAATATCATATTTGCGTCCTTTTATACATAACTGTAGAGTTACTTCAACGTGCCGAGTGTACGGGCACCTGCAAAATGGTGAAATTGACTCTAGTATTGAACTCACTGTAAAATCGTTCAATTACAAGAATTTTCTTGGGAACTAAAACTTTTAAACAAATCACAATGTGTACCTAAGTCTAGCAGGCTTTACAATCTGCATCCATTTCTCGATAATTCAGGTATCATACGTGTTGGTGGTAGACTAAACAAATCACAGCTAGGTTACAATTCAAAGCAACCCATGTTGATACCATCAAAACATCAATTAACCACTAATTATTCGACAAGAACACTTAAGGAACTCACATGCTGGCTGTCAGTTTTAAGCAGTATTCAATCGAGGTTTTGGCCACTCAATGGTAGACACGCTGTTAAACGTGTTTTGTGCAACTGCATTATTTGCTTTCGAGCTAAGCCTGTCCATCTAAATCAAATAATGGGCCAATTGCCTTCGGATCGTATAACACCATCTCGACCATTTACCGTTTGTGGAGTTGACTGCTGGTCCATTCCAAATAAAAAATAGTAAACTCAGGAACAGAAAAATGATTAAGGCTTATATTTTCATTTTTATATGTTTTTCGACAAAAGCTGTGCATTTAGAGCCAGTTGGAGATTTAACTTCTGAAAGTTTTCTTAATACATTTTATTTCACGACGAGGCATGTGCAGTCATATATACTCTGACAATGTTGGTAACTTTATAGGTGCAAACAAATATTTAAAAGAAGTTTTTGAACTTGCTCGAAGTCTTAAATTCAAAAACTATTTGTTAGGATCAAGAATCACATGGCATTTTATCCCTCCTCGGTCACCTTACTTTGGGGGACTGTGGTAAAGTGCTGTTCGCTCTCTAGAATTTCACATAAAACGTGTTTCACATAACACATTTGACATTTGAAGAATTTTATACATTTTTAGCACAAATAGAATGCATACTAAATTCGCGACCTATGTATTCACTCACGGAGGATCTAGAAGACATGGAGCCTCTAACACCAGGCCATTATTTAATTGGACTTCTTTAAACTCGTTTCTCGAGGAACAAGTTCCTGATACTAGAAGCACGCAAGTTTCAAGATATAAACATCTTCGGCTTTTAATACAAGAATTCTGGGAGAAGTGGTCCAAAAACTATTTGAACACTTCAGCAACACACTAAGTGGCAGTTTGCAAACGTTCCTGAAAAACTGCTGGGTTCTTTAGTAATTGTACGTGAAGAAAATATACCTCCTATGTGTTGGAAGCTTGGACGTATAATAGATGTTCACCCAGGAAGTGACGGTATAGTGAGAGTTGTGACTTTAAGAATTCCCAACGTTGAGATGAAAAGAGCAGTGAATAAAATAAGTGTACTGCCAATTGAATCTGGTACAAAACGTTAATATTTAATGCTCATTCAATTAGCTATTATTATTTTTGTCAATTATGAATTATCATTAATGTATTTTTCATTTTAATATTAATTGAAAGCCCCAGTCTTTCAAAGGAGGCAGCTATGTTTGGACTTAGTTGACTACAGCATGCATGCCATAATGTTGTAAGATAATCAAAGTTGGTAAAAAACAATACCTCAAAAAAAAACAACAAAAAGATTGTAACAAAATAAATTTATGTAATTGACATATTGTAATTTCACATAAAAAATAAAGCAGATTCCAAGAATTTGTACATTAAATCACATTGTTTAATTGTTAATCACATATGGTCCTATCGAAGGTAAACACATATATAATCAGAAAAATAGTGGGACAGCGGTTCGTGCAGGAGAAGTCCATCAAGCATACCAAAGCCCATACAGTCGTAAAATCTTTAATTATTATTACTTCTAAATTAATGGCTAATATTTCATATTTAAATCAAAAACAGGATTCTAGAAAATGTAAATGTGTAAAATGTATGTTGTATTAAAGTTTATTAAAATTAAAATTGTCCGCCGCAGTTCAAGTTCATACTTTTCTGTCAGTAGAAAAGCTTCATTGCTGAGGTCTTCTGTAATAGGCACGACTAGTAACTAATCCACAATGACAGAGGGACAAAGTATTACCGCCTGGTGTCATCTATATTATATTTAATCTATGACGGCGTCTAACCACCATGTGCTAGTTTTGTAATGCTGATTGAATATTATCAATAAATCTAATTATTATAGAAGAGATTATTGGTGTGCTTTTAATGCAAGTGATCTTAAAAATTTACATACAATTTAAAAGTGGCTATTAGGGTTTTTAAGAACAAATGGTTTAGTTGGTTACTGGAGGACAAACAACTGTTTGATTGTTGACTGTTTCAAAATTGTTGGACTTTTTAGAAGTCCGTTTTGTACATCAGTAATTTAAACATCCAAGTTTTACATTAGCCTAGATTTTATGTAACATTAAATATGATTTTTTTTAACAGTTATTATATTTGTTCTACAGGTACTAGCTAGTTTGACATCATATATAAATTATTAATTTCTATTTAAATATAACATACAATTATTGCACAGCATTCTCAAGGATATTGTTATTAGTTAATTAGATATTTATTAATAAATGTAATATAATTTATTTCGCCCTTCTATGTAAATGACACTTTACAGGTCTTTATGCAGCTAAGTAAATGTGTAATTACAGCCACAGCCCTGTAAAACTTCACGGGCTTCTAAAAGAAACCTGTAAAGTTTTACAATGCTCATCAACAAAAAGCTATGGCAACCAGTGTGTTGCTTAACCACAACACCATGGCAACGCCTAGCTATAAATTGTACTACCGCCTTTGATTCCAAAATGTCTTTTTATAAAAAATATACAATTCATAAAAAATGCTGGTGAAGGTGGAAATAAAAGTTTGTATGTGACACGCTTTGCAATTAGTCGTTACTGGGCTCGCTGGATTATGGAGGCTCGCTCCTTCGTAGCTTGCTCACCCGTAAAGATTAATTTACAAAGCTTGGCACGTAAATAACTATTATGTACACCTAGCATTTTTAAGTAGTTAAATAGAATCTTTCAAACACATACCATGGATCGTTTAATTGTAAATTACAACATAATGAAATTAAATAAAACGTGCTTCAAGCTAGTAATAGCTGCAATTGCTCCGAGGTTTTTAGTGAGCATGTGTTAACTAAAAATATTACATATTACAGTATAAGGGTTTCTCACCACTATAAATGAGTATTACAACTACAAGTATTACACACAAATGGTTACTCACCAATATGAGTGAGCATGTGTTTTTGCAAACTTGCTTTTTGCGTGCATTTATAACTACAAATATTACACTCAAATGGTTTCTCACCAGTATGAGTGAGCATATGCTTTTGCAAATTTGCTTTTAGCGTGCATTTATAACTGCAAATATTACACTCAAATGGTTTCTCACCACTATGTGTGAGTATGTGGTTTTGCAAATTTCCTTTTACTGAGCATTTATAACTGCAAATATTACACTCAAATGGTTTCTCGCCAGTATGAGTGAGCATATGCTTTTGCAAACTTGCTTTTTGCGTGAATTTATAACTACAAATATTACACTCAAATGGTTTCTCACCACTATGAGTGAGCATGTGCTTTTGCAAACTTCCTTTTACTGAGCATTTATAACTGCAGATATTACACCCAAATGGTTTCTCACCACTATGAATGAGCATGTGCTTTTGCAAACTTGTTTTTACTGAGCATTTATAACTACAGATATTACACCAAAATGGTTTCTCACCACTATGAGTGAGCATGTGCTTTTGCAAATTTGCTTTTACTGAGCATTTATAACTGCAAATATTACACCCAAATGGTTTCTCACCACTATGAATGAGCATGTGCCTTTGCAAATTTGCTTTTACTGAGCATTTATAACTGCAAATATTACACTCAAATGGTTTCTCACCACTATGAGTGAGCATGTGGTTTAGCAAACTTCTTTTTACTGAGCATTTATAACTGCAAATATTACACACAAATGGTTTCTCACCACTATGAGTGAGCATGTGGTTTAGCAAACTTCCTTTTACTGAGCATTTATAACTGCAAATATTACACTCAAATGGTTTCTCGCCAGTATGAGTGAGCATATGCTTTTGCAAACTTGCTTTTTGCGTGCATTTATAACTACAAATATTACACTCAAATGGTTTCTCACCACTATGAGTGAGCATGTGCTTTTGCAAACTTCCTTTTACTGAGCATTTATAAATGCAAATTTTACACCCAAATGGTTTCTCACCAGTATGAGTGAGCATATGCTTTTGCAAACTTGCTTTTTGCGTGAATTTATAACTACAAATATTACACTCAAATGGTTTCTCACCACTATGAGTGAGCATGTGCTTTTGCAAACTTCCTTTTTCTGAGCATTTATAACTGCAGATATTACACCCAAATGGTTTCTCACCACTATGAATGAGCATGTGCCTTTGCAAACTTGCTTTTACTGAGCATTTATACCTGCAGATATTACAACAAAATGGTTTCTCACCACTATGAGTGAGCATGTGCCTTTGCAAATTTGCTTTTACCGAGCATTTATAACTGCAAATATTACACTCAAATGGTTTCTCACCATTATGGATGTGCATGTGAATTTGGAAATGCTCTTCGTGTGAGCATTTATAATTACATAAATTACATTCAAATGATTGTGGCATATTTCTTTTGCATAATCGATGATAATTATGTTTACATATGGTTGTTTAGTAGCAGAAACACAAGCAAGGATTTTGAAATTTAACTTCTAAAAGAAAATTTCAGGTACATGTTCATAATTTCAAACTTTAGGGTGGTTTCGCTTAGTAATTGTTGTTGCCGCTAACAGCCTTGCCATCAACTACAGATTAACAATCTTACATGCATTTTTTATATTAATAATTTTTCTTCTTGTTTTTATTTTATGTTTATGTTATTTGTTACTTAGCGTAACAAAACTACTGTAGGCGTCTTATGCTAATGTGCTGTTGAATCGTTACCGAGTTGAAAACACTTGCAAGCACTTCCTTAAAAAACTGCAACAGTGCTGCAATACAGCGTTTCCATGCAAAAGATGTTGGACACCTTTATTGATTGTATTAATAGGTGTTGCAGCAGCATTGACTAGTAAGAACTCTGAGCTAAAATATATTGTAACATTCACAAAAGGACTTAATTCATTGAGATAACTAAATTGTTTCTAACCTTTCCATAAAAACACACAATTACTACTGATCCAGTTGATTGTACTTAATACTGTTACTGTATGTCATAGATTAATAATAATTATAATATAACAAGACGTGTTTTTGCGTAAGTAGCTTGGGAAGAAGGGTCAGAGTCACCCACTGAAATATACGTACTGGAACAGGTGGATAAAACAATGGAACGTGCGCTAACGCTTTGTCTGCAGCGTTGCCAACCTGGACGAAGACAGAAATAGTACAGGAGCATTGAAAATTGTAGTACTTTTACAAAAAATTATAGTACCAATCAGTTTTCCAACTGTTGGGACTCCCTAACGTAAATGAAGTAAAAACAAAAAAATTTAATAGTATTTGGTAACTAAAGATCAGTAGGGCCAATCCTACGGCCCAATACTCTTATTAAAAGACGGGCGCGAACGCGAACTTGCGGCAGGTAACTGCAGTTCTCGGTACCTAATGCTGAATTATGAAAGTATTTAATTACTTCTAAATTATTTATTGCTCTTTTATCAAGTCTCTATATAGAACAATTTTATTATTTGTTATTAACGATAAAAGAATATAAATGATTTGTTATTATGAAGAAGTTTTTCATTTGTTTTTGCATACTGTTATTAAGTGTAATTTAATATTACAGCGTGGAAATAAATGATTTTCATCAAGTTCCCTTTGGAATTTTTTCACATGTAAATTTTTCTGTACCGCTCTACTCTTTTCGATTTAGTACTAAATTAGTTCTGTCAATAAGTGAAATCAATCTGTCAAACAATTCATAGAATTTATTGAATTTGTATATTTTGAGGTTATGGTACTGCCGTCTCTATTTTCGTAGAGCGGCACGTCGTGCTTTTACATGGGGAATGCAATGGTAACTTGATGAAAATCATTTATTTCCACCCAGTAGATATACAGAAAAGATATAGTACATTTGGCGTACTATTTACATTTTAAAAGTACATAGTACCGATAGTCCCAATTATAGTAGGAATACTATAATTATAGTACGGTTGGCAACGCTGTTTGTCTGCCAGACTAGAGAGAGAGCCACTGAAGACACGGCCTACTAGATTCATACAAGCTTCGCTTATACAGGGTGTCTCATAGCCTCTACACCAGACTTTACCAGCGCAGTTTTGTTGAAATGTGGAACAAAAAATCTTAATAACGTTTTTTGATTAGAAAAAGTTCACATTTTTAATAATTTTAATCGACGTTTTTATAAAAATGTGTATAAAATTATAACGCGCTCATGGTGATATTGATATCATTAATAAAACATAAAGTTAAATGTATATGTAAGTGCAAGGTTTGAAATTTAAAAGGCAGGCAGACATGATTAGATCACATATTACTGTGTATTTTTCTAGTTCAAACCAGGGACTGGAATAGGAATCCAATAGAATCGGAACCGGAACCGATTACTTTTATGGAACCGAACCGGGAATCGGAACCCTTACTAAAATCCGTGTTAATTTTAAGATGAGTACCCAAACCGTTATAAATTTTCGAAGGAACCGATATATTTCGGTTCCATATTTCGATTCTACTGGTAAATAAAAAAAATGTTCAACATTCTCCCAATATCGCTACTATAACCATTTCTTACTGAGTTAGTGTTGATACTAGATCCACTTTCACTATTAATTAACCAGTAGTCTTTGAATGTACTAGAAAAGTGCTGCGTCACACTGTATATTGGTAGCTCTGAATATTTACAAAGAAATCGCATCTTAAAGAAATCTACAATATTAGCCGCGTTCAACACAATGTAACACAATTGGGATCTTGAAAATGGTGGGTTTGGACAAGAAAAATTCACATCAACTATGTGATCTCAGCATGTTTGTCTGGCTTTCAAATTTCAAATTTCAAACCTTGCACTTACATATACAGTAAAAAAAGGATATTTATAAACTTCTGAGTCGACTGCTTGCGTGAGATAATCGAATAACCAATTCTAGAATTCCAGGTTGCAGGTTGCGTTTGTTGGTAGAGACAGAAAACCAGAGCAATGGAATATTAAAGATATGGTGTCGATTATCTAAGTACTTCTTTCGTAGCGTCGGAGGTCACCAATGTAGTGTTTAGAAGATTAGGGTAGTAATACAGGTTGCTTGTGTGGTCTTGTACACTATCTTATGAGTTATCTCTTATAGAAGACAATAAAAGACATGTTACTTCTATGAGATATTTATTTATACTTTTTGTTGATTACTGCTGACATGGAAATCACTTATCATGCAATGCCTTCTTGTTGAGGTAATATCGATGTAATGACTGATTTTATTACAGTACCTCCACGGGGGTGATAAAGCGGTCAGTGACAAAGCTCTGCCCTCTGCCAGAGCAAGTGGGCAATTAGTGTAAGTGCAATTGCAAAATTAGTTAAGGATATATTAATGAACTTGCTGCAATGTTGCGCTTATTTATCTTGTGCCAATGTTATTTATTTTCATATTAATTTGCATTTCACTTTTCATGTTTTGAAAGAGCACCTCTTTCAAGGTGGGGGCCTTATGTTGTATTTAAAATAAGTTTATGTTTAGATTTGAATGTAGCGCTACTAGCGCCAGAATTACACCTTATTGAACTATACGAACGCGTTGGTATTTTGCCGCGCATTCAGTCACAATAATACAAAATAGTGATGCAGTTCGTTCCGATCAGTTTCCACTTTCTGTAAAGTTCTACAATAAATTTTTTTTCAGAATCGTTCTACTCTTACCAATCTCATGCCTTTTGTTCAGGTGGTAGTTGGGGCAATGGAGGAGAAGAATCAAGTCGATGCGGTTTACACTGACTTCTCCAAGGCATTTGATAAGGTCCATCACGGTACTTTGATGTTAAATTTGGAGAATTTTGGTGTTCATGGCAGCTTGCTAAGATGGATTAAATCTTACATAGAAAACAGAACACAAGTGGTTAGAATTAATAATTGCATATCAAGAAGGATCTGTGTAATCTCAGGTGTGCCCCAAGGCTCTCACTTAGGACCTCTGCTATTTTCTATTTTCGTAAATAATATCAGTAGTTGTTTTGAACACTCAGACATTCTTCTTTACGCTGATGACTTAAAAATATATAAGATAATAAATAACATTACTGATCAAAAATTGTTGCAAGAGGACTTAAACACTTTCTATGCTTTCTGTGTAAGAAATAATGTTCACTTAAACTTTGGTAAGTGTTATTTCATTACATTTTCAAGAAAACTCTCATCTCTTGCCTCTAGCTATCACCTGAACGACACTCCTTTACAAAGGGTAGTGCAGGTAAGAGATTTAGGTTTAATACTGGATGAGAAATTGTCATTTACATACCATTTAGATGTGATAGTACAGAAAGCGCTGAAAAAATTGGGATTTTTAATAAGAAATACAAAATCTTTTGTTAATGTAAACTCGTGTATAATTTTGTATAATGCCTTGGTAAGAAGCAACTTGGAGTATTTGTCAGTTATCTGGAATCCATACTATGACAGACATATTGATAGATTAGAAAGAGTCCAAAAGAAATTTATTGCTCATTTAAATTATAAATTTAATCGTGACCGTTTTTATTACACGTATGAAGAGAATTTGCGTTTTTACGGTATTGATTCCCTATCAAATAGGAGAAAACTTTCCTATGTTACAACATTACACAAAATAATAAATACTTTAGATTGCCAATATCTAACAATTAATCTGTATTTTAGGACTAACTTTTATTGCTGTCGAGATTTTAAGTTATTTCATTTAAAAAATAGTTTAATAAACTACGGTCTTAATGCACCATTAACCAGATTATTGGATACTTACAATAAATTATTTTTGGATATCGATTTATTTTCAAATTCTTTGCAACTTGTCAAAAAAGCAGCTAGATATAAAATTAATGTCATTAACTAAAAGTTAAATATATTAATATTCTTTCCTCAGTTTACTTATCGTTGTGTTACTTAATACTAATAATAGTATATAAACTGTATAATTTAATTTCTAACTTATTTAAAATTTATAATTTAAAATTAATATATTTACTGATACATTTGTTACATGATATTATATAAATTGAACAGTATAATCTAACCTATTTAAAGATTATAATCTATTGATGATACCTACATTTTCATTTCATAATTTCATTACTAAAATGTAAAATATATATATGTAATTATGTGGACGACACTTAAGAAAAAAATTTTTATTTCTTTTTTTTGTTTCTACTAATAATTACCTTTCATAAATATTAAAGTTAAATTTCTTTCCTTTTAAACTATAAATAATCTTGTTACATAACAATAAATAATTTGCATTGTTTAGTTTTAATTTATTTATGTTATAATTCTGTGGCTGTTAATTTTCCATTTCATTACTTAAATGTAATAATTATTTTGTAATTATGTGGAGTACACTGTATAGATCGATGTTAAGGGTTTTTCTGTTAAAGGGAGTTGAATGACTCATAATTTGTAAATAAATAAATAAAATAAATAAATGCATTTCTTTCATACAAACCAGCCTTTTCTTAACAAAAGTAGTCCTTCGAGCCGGATTAGTGGAAAATAGTGTGAAATCAACAGTCAAGCACAATTATAATTAAACGCAGCAAGAAATGACATTCAAGTCAAACACATACAAGTGCACCTGCCCGTTGCAGCCAAACAACAAAGCAGAGGACCAGTTCGAGATTCGACGGCCACAGCAGCCAGGTAAAGTAACGCCACAACAGGACAATTGTACTTGGTAGACGAAGTTCCAAAGACAGCACAAACCGTGAGTCGTTCCAGTTTTCCCTGCTTTTGCGAATTTAACTTGATTTTGATTATTACTCCTCTAGAGTTAAATTCGTTACTTGCATTAATTATTTAGATATTAGATAAAATGTCGGATAATTCAATAAGAGCTCGCGGAACTATAAAAAAAAGCCTCTCGCATTTTAATCAATTCATTCAAAATCAAACTCAGGAAATTGAACTAAGCATGGTAAATTCTGCGGAAGAGGAATAATTTATTTATCACAACAAGCAATAAAAGATTTTACCATGCGTATAAGTAATGTTGGGTTATTATTTTGCTCTTTTATGATCCAAAGTAAAGTAGAAAATGATGCGGAAGAAAAAGATCTTGAAAAACAATACGATGAAAGAATAGAGTTCGAAAGCCGTTATTACACTGCTTTAGCCAAAGCTAAAACATCATTAGAAATGTACAGCCTAAAAGAAGAGGTTTTGCCCGCTCTTTCACCCAGTCCAGATCCGTCAGGGAATTCTAACCAACAATATGGTTCAAAAATACCTTCAATAAAATTGCCTAAATGCATTGAATTGCCGAAATTCGATGGAAATTATGAACATTGAGTAGAATTCAAAGACGCCTTTGAATCTCTGATTCATAAAAATGATACAATCGAGTCAGACATTCAAAGATTTCACTACCTTGGATCCTCTTTGGTGGGATCCACACATGAGGTCATAAAATCTTTCGAATTTTCAGCCGCAAATTATAAAGCGGCATGGGACATCTTATGTGCACGTTTTAACAATAAGCATCTATTAATACAAAAGCACCTCGATGCACTTTTCAATATAGAAACGTTTAGATAAACGGCATTTTCTAGTAGACGCGATGACGAAACATTTAAGAGCCTTAGAGCCTTTAGGCCAACCCACAACATAATGGGACGCGCTATTGATTTACATGGTTTTAAAAGGGCTTCACGAAGATACCTTGGGCGAATGGGAAAAATACAGGTCGTCCAAAGTTCTATCTTCTGGTAAGACTTCCAATGATATTACATTATCAAATTTGCTAGATTTTTTACGTTTACGCGCTGACTTCTTAGAAACACTTCACAAGGGTGACCGAAAGACTTCAAAAGCAGGAATGTCCAAAACATCAACACCACAAAAGGGTATTAAATCTTTTGTAGTAATAAATTCAACTTGTTTCTTTTGTAGTAAGGATCACAGCATTTACAGATGCTCATCATTTCTAAAATTAAATCCAATTGAGCTTTCTTCTAAGGTCAAAGAGCAAAAACTTTGTTTTAACTGCCTAGGTAAGGGGCATGTAACCAAAACATGCAAGTCGGGCAACTGTACAGTGTGTCATCGAAAACATAATACGCTTCTGCACGTAGATGCAGTACCTGAAGCTTCTGACGCTTCTAGGAAAACTGAAAGAGTGCCAAACGAAACTCCACAAACAGTAGCATATGCGTCTTCTGTGCATTGTGCTCAAAACCAAGTTCTGCTTTCAACGGCGTGAATTAGAATTGCAAACTAGTAGGTATTGGGCCACCTGGCCCAGACAGAAATTGACATGCCATGTGGCATGCCAATGGCATGGCTCCTCCCCTCGCCTGTGATTGGCTACCCCCACTCCTGTAGCTCCTCCCCTTGTTTCTGATTGGTCGCCGCCATCTTGGATTTCCCCGCCTACTTCTCTCTGATTGGTTAACCCCCACCCCTGTAGCTCCTCCCTTGCTTCTGATTGGATGAAGGCAGCCATTTTGGAACGTCTGGCTCCATTCTACCACGCCCTGGCGCCAGGCTACCACGCCCGCCGCCGCCGCCATTACGGGTATCTGTATTACCGGCAAACTGAGTGCTACCAATAGAGGGCGTAATGCTACAATTAGTGTGTATTGCTAAGAGAGGGCGTCATGAAGGGATCTGTATTATCGATGCGTTGTGTACTACTACTAGGTGGCGTGTCATGAAGAAGAAGAAGAAATCTGTATTACTACTACTACTACAGAGAGGCAACTATTTTATATCACAGCATCTTGCGTGCGCGCGCGCGCTAAATTTGAATCGGTCAATTTTAAATATTTGTCATTTTTGCATATGTCATTTTTAAATCTGTCAATTTTACTGCTGTCGTTTTTACATCTGTCATTTTAAATCTGTCAATTTTGCTTCTGTCATTTTAAATTTGTCATTTTTGCATCTGTCATTTAAATCTGTCATTTTGAATTTGTCATTTTTTTTTTGCATATGTCATTTAAATCTGTCATTCTTAAAGCAACCATCTTACCAGATTTGAATTTTAGCGCTAACTCTGGGATTGGATCCTTTCACTAAGCTGAAACGTTTCCACCACTACCTTTTCTAGAAGAAATAATAAAGCCATATAGGAATTAAAAAAAAATTATGTTTATTAATATAGTGTTAAGGCTACATTTAATTTATAATAAAAAATGTTGATAGAATGCTGGTGCTTGAGGACTTCAGGACTGACCTCTGTTTTCTATTTGCGGTTCCAGGGGCTGTAACAACAATAACAATAGAACGTTAAAAAGGGGTTTATTGTATAAACTTGATGTTTACTCGTACCTTATTTAATTCCACAAACAGGCAGTCATCATAACAGTGTGTTTTCCCCATGTACATCAAACCTAGAGAAATCGTTTTAGCTTCAATCTGCTGGTTAAGCTCTGTAACCCTTTGATCTGTTAACTTATCGCTGATTCGCTTTGGTAGAAATGTAACATGCTTTTCAGCAACAATAATCACACTTTGACGCTTATCACGGCAAACGACTCTTTTGAATTGTAGTATCTCTGCAATTTCTTTTATTTTGTAATCACATAACTTCTTGATTGGCTTCTGGCTAACGGGAGATTTGTTCAATTGTTGTATTAGCAAATCCATTTTTCTATGTAAAATAAAATAGACAAAAACTTAACACTCACAAGAATAATAAATGATTATTTTAACATACCTAGTTCAAGCAAACAATAACAATATTACTATCACCGTAACCGATGTCAAGACCAAACTAAAACGGAAGGGGGTTTGACTGAGCTTTTATAAACTTCGAACCTGCGCGAATGAACATGATTTTAGATACAATCTTAATTTATTACCCGAACAAAAAGGGTATTGTTAAAAAAAAACCTGCACTGTCAATTAATTACTTGAGACCAGATAAAAATCTAAATTTATTACCCTCGAAGATTGGTCACATAGATAAGTGCTACCTACATTTACAGCGCAGGTGTTCTTTAGGGTATTGTTAAAAAGGGATCGACACCTGCACTGTCAAAGTAACACGAGTAGATAAAATCTAAATTTATTACCGTCGGAGCAAAAGGATATCATTAAAAAGGTAGACACCTGCACTGTCACGAATAGATAAAATCTTAATTTATTACCCTTCGTAACAAAAAAAAAAAGGGTATTGTTAAAAAAGGGATCGACACCTGCACTGTCATGTAACACGATTAGATAAAAATTTAAATTTATTACCCTCGGTGTCGTTTTTATAATTTACTATAACATTAAAATTTTAAATTAAACTTTTAGATGTGTCTATTGATAACCATTTAATTTATTACACACACACACACACGGACCCTGAGCAAAGAAACTCGTTAACGAATAAAAGAACACCTGCGTTGTCCATGTAGGTAGCTCTTATCTATGTGACCGATCTTCTAAATAAAGGTTGACTGTGTTAGAGCATTAAAACTATTTTTTGTCATACTTTAGACATTTTTTATTAAAAATATACCTATTTAAAGAAATGTTTTTTTTGATTTATCATAATCACATTTAACAGAAAAGTTTCAATAGATTATAATATTGATATACTGTAATAGCAAAATAATCAAACATTTCATCACTCTTTGTATTATTAAGTACCTGTAAATCTCGCACGTTGACGGGTCTGATTTCTAAAGTTATTTCCAGGTAAAAAGACCTTTCTGTCTCTTAGAGCATTTAAAAGAACACACTTTAAATTTTATAGAATTTTCTTTAAATAAAAAGGCACACAATTAAATCAAACCTAAACTGCTTGCCTCGTTCATTTCTGAAGTGAAAGTTATAAACACATCCTTAAAAGGGAATCATATCGAATTTTGACAACAATCTGTCTATTGCCTAATAAAAATAATATAATATTATCACTGCATTCTCTGTTCGCACAACACAAATAGAACCGAGAAAGACACTAAAGTACAAAAGGCGATATCGAATGTAACCTTTATTTAATACAGACAGGGTCATAACTTATTCGTCACACCTGCGTTCAATAAAAAACGGTATGACAGTTGAATGAATTATATCCCCAGAGGGTTAGAATGATACACCGTTTTTTTTTTTTTATTCTAATAGATAAAATCTAGAAGGTATGTCAACTCTGGTGCAGAAAAAAAACATTTCAAACTGATTTATGACACGCAGGTGTTCACCGGAGAGAACGCTTTGTTCCTTTGTTAAGTGGGCAAATTGACTCGAGTTTTATTTTTAGCTTATTGCATAATATTGCGCAACAATTCGAACCTATAAAGCCAACGACAGAAGTAGACAAGCACTTGTTTGGGGTTACTCGAGACATCAACACATGTATGTTTTTTATGCGTACTGTTAATTATTACGTCTGTGTTTGAAGTGATTTGTGCCATTCTTGGTTGTTATTACCAATTGTTGCTACAGAGTCTATGTGAAATCTACAGCTTTAATCGAACAAAAAGGTAGGATTTATTATTATTATTGTTTTTATAATAATCGGCAATCTCGTTCTCGCATGATTTTTCACGACACTGTAACATAATCGGTTTAAAATAATTATTTAAGTTGCAGGAATAGTTTTATATATTTTTTTTAATTTCCCTAGTTTGATTATCGATTAAAGTAGTAATTGTTTTATGCGAAGTGTGATCGTTATTAGTTGTTTATCTAGGGGTTGTAACATAGTTATTTAAATCATAATTTGAGGTTATGCTTTTTAGATCAATGTTTATTTAAATTAACAGCATATAATCTTTGTTGTTTTTAGCCGTTCCTTATTTATTTTTTTTATAATAATAATCTATCAAAGGGATTTAGTAACAATTTAAACTCTATATTTGTTTAAATTAGATTGTTGTTAAAAAAGTGTAATATCGATTAAAAGGTTTTATTAATTTGCATTGAAACTGATCTTCCTTTAACTTTTGTCAAAGCAAATAATTTGTAATATTTAATAGCCTGCATTGCATTCAGAGGTTATTGTTTATTTTGCGTCAATTTTTTTTTTACCATCACGTAGCATCTAAGCTTTTTATTTTTAATTAGGGGTTAAGAGAAGCAGTTCGTGAATGGTAAAAGATTTATCTGTCCATTTGTCGCTATATGATTTCTTACCTGTTGCTGTTATATTTCAAACAATTTTAGCTTATTTTGTTGTTGTTTATAATAATAATAATCTGTCAAAGGGATTTAGTAACAATTTTAAACTCTATATTTGTTTAAATTAGCTTGCTATTAAAAGTTTAAGAATGGCTAAAAGATTTTATTAATTTGCATTAAAATTGATCTTTATAATTAATTTATAATATTTAACAGCTTGCAGTGCATTTAAACTTTAATAATAGTAATTAGTCAATGTTTATTTAAATTAACAACATATAATCTTTGTTGTTTTAGCCTTTGTTAAGTGTGCAAGTGCGATATTTTTTTTTTGCTATTGTTGCTGTTACTCCTGTACAAAATGTCTTCTCTCTACGAAATTATCGATGAAAACGTGTCCACCATCAAGAAATTTGGCACTCTGAAACATCGACTGGTGTTTAAAGTAGCCGTTACGCCAGTCGATGAAGATCATTTGGAGCATTTTAAATCGGCCATCAACCAAATTCTAAGGGATGTGCTAAGCCGAGCACGACCAAATGATAAAGTAGGGGCCACATTTGAGTTTGATAGTTTCAAACAAAAACTTCCCGGCTACATGAGCCTCAGGCGCTCTGATGAAATCACCTTCAATGATGTCTGGGGCATTTTAGAATCGATTTTACAGAGCGATCCTGAAGCCCTGAGTTCGGACACCTTCAGACTAATAGCTACAATCGTAACACCACCAGCCGGACAAGGTCGCTGTCGTAACGGCACGTACAGCACCTTTGCCGAAGAGTGTAGCCGTCGCAGAGGGATTGTCACGATTAACAACACCACCAGTGACAATCTATGCCTACCCAGGGCTTTGGTCGTAGGCAGGGCTCACGCAGATAACAGTGCTGATTACAAGAAGACCCGTGATAATCAGACAGTGCAAAAGATAAAGGCCGAGGAAATGATGCGAGCTGCTGGAGTAGCTTTCATTCCACCGGAGGGAGCCGGGGTCAATGAATTAAGGTTTTTCCAGCAGTTCCTGGCCCCCAACTACAAGATAGTAGTGTATAGCTACGGCTCGAAAGGGCGTTCACTTATCTTTGAGGGGGTCGTTGATAATGATGCCACAACAAAGAACATCAAGTTGTTGTATCACGAGCATCATTATAACGTCATAACATCGTTGACCTCAGCCTTTGTCTGCCGTTATTTCTGTGAGCACTGTCATGTACCGTATAACAACAAGAGAGATCACCGGTGTGAAAAGTCCTGCGTAGGCTGTGGTAGCTCTCCGCCCTGCGAAAGAACAGCGCAGCTGATTAGGTGTCCGGACTGCAGGCGAGACTTTAAAAGTTAAGCCTGCTTTAACATCCATCAGGAGGGCAACATGTGCCTGGAAGTTAAAAAATGCGAGGGATGTTTCAAAACCATCAACATCAAGACCCGGAAGCAGGCTCACGTGTGCGGGGAGATCTATTGTAAGATCTGTCAGAGCCATAAACCCGAAAACCATTTCTGTCACATACAGCCGGCCGGGCCTAGGAACATAAAGCAAGACACCTTGTTTGTGTTCTTCGACCTGGAGACCCGGCAAGAGAAAGAAATTGCGCCCGGCGTCAACCTCCACGAGCCGAATCTATGTGTTTTCCAGCAAGTCTGTTCTGAGTGTTACAACAATGACTCATCATCAACTGCTACCAGTTGTGTAAGATGTGGTTTGCGAGAACAGATCTTGCGAGGAAAATGCATCGATCGGCTTTTGAACTATCTACTAGACTCGCGGAAATTATTCAAAAAGGTTGTAGCAGTTGCCCATAACGGGCAAGCTTTCGATACGCAATTTATTCTAAATTATCTTATAACCAACACCTCATTACACCCGGAACTCATTATGCGCGGTTCAAAAATTCTGCTGCTGCAACTAGATAATCTAAAGATTATCGACTCGCTCAACTTTTTCCCCATGGCTCTGGCTGACTTGCCTAAAGCGTTCGATCTACCGGCTCCCAAGGGATACTTCCCGCACCTCTTTAACACCGAGGCGAATGCCCATTACGTGGGTCCTCTTCCGGACATCAAATTTTACAGCCCCGACACCATGAAACCCCAGGCTCGTAAAGCGTTCCTAAAGTGGTACGAGGCGAACAGGGACGGGATCACGGAGTTCGACATGCAACGTGACCTGGTCGAATATTGTCGAACAGACGTCGATATTTTGAAGAGAGCCTGTATCCACTTTAGGAATCTCTTTATTGAGGAATGCGACGTTGACCCGTTCACGGAAGCCATCACCATCGCCTCTGCCTGCAATCTCATGTTCCGGAGGAAATTCCTCAAAGAAAGCACCATTGGACTGATACCAAAGGGTGGTTATAGACGCGCAGATAACCAGTCTAAGGTAGCTCTCCAATGGCTGTTGCTGGAAGAACAGCAAAGAGGTGTTGAGATTCAACACGTCGGCAGGCAGAGAGAAGCTATCGTGGGCGGGTTAAAGGTTGACGGGCTGTATGGTAATACCATATTTCAATTTCACGGGTGTTACTTCCATGGATGTCCCACCTGCTTCACTACCCGTCGCAACGAGCCTCTACACGACGATCCTAGCGACACCATGGATATGAGGCTCGAGAAGACCCGAGCCACAACAGAGAAGTTAAAGTCGCTAGGATACGAGGTTGTTGAACAGTGGGAATGTCGCTTCCGAAGGCAGTTAACACCCGAATTCAGACAGCAGGTTGAGAAACATCCCTTGTTAGTAAACACGCCCTTAAACCCGAGAGAGGCATTTTACGGCGGCCGTACAGGGGCAGCAAAATTAAAGAGAGTTGCAAAAGACGGGGAAAAGATCCGGTATGTAGATGTATGCTCCCTTTATCCTTGGGTATGCAAGTACGCCAAATTCCCAGTTGGCCATCCAGAAGTTTACGTAGGCAAGGCGGCTTGTGAAAATCTAATCAGGGATAAAGGGGGCCTGGAAAACATCAACGGCGTGGTAAAATGCACAATGTTACCGCCACAAGATCTATACCATCCGGTCTTACCCGTCAAGATGCACCAAAAGCTGCTGTTCCCTCTATGTCGCACTTGCGCCGAAGAATTGAACCAGGTCGAATGTCAGCACGGCGTAGAGGACCGAGTCATCAACGGAACCTGGGTCTTGGACGAACTGGTAATGGCCATACGAAAGGGTTACATCGTGCAGGACATACAAGAGATCTGGTCGTACGATGTAACCCAGTACAACAAAGCGTCCAAGACCGGGGGACTGTTTTCGGGTTTCATCGACAAGTTCCTGAAGATGAAGCAGGAAGCCAGCGGTTGGCCATCTTCAATAACTGCCAACAACAACGGCGCGGATGGTATCGATGGAGCCCGGAAACAGTACGTTGATGACTACTTCGAGAACGAGGGAGTTTCCTTGGATTCGTTGAAGATCGTCAAGAACCCTGGTTTGAGATCGTTGGCCAAACTGATGCTGAATTCCTTCTGGGGTAAGTTATAATAACCTTATGTAGTTTTCTTTACTTAATATTTTTTTTTGTATTCTAGGGAAATTTGGTCAGCGTGAGAACCAGGCGAAAACAGCCATAATCAGCGAGTCCAAGGAGTTTTTCGACCTGTTGTCCAGCCCAGGCGTAGAAGTTAATCATGTGCAGGAAATAAATGACGAGGTGATTGCGGTTAACTGGCAGCATAAAGAGGAAGCAGCAGATCCTCTGTCGTCAGTTAACGTGGTCATCGCGGCATTTGTCACTGCACAGGCCCGTCTTAAGCTGTATTCCTATTTGGATCAGCTAGGAGAGAGAGTATTATACTATGACACAGGTAAGTCATTCAGTACTATCAAACATCAACACCGTTTATATTAGAGTTAATTTTTTTTTTTTCGTTGTTTCAGATTCCGTAATATACGTTTCGAAGCCGGGCGACTTCGAGCTACCAACAGGAAGCTTCCTGGGCGACCTCACAGACGAGCTCGAAGAGTACGGTCCCGGATCGTATATTATAGAGTTTGTGTCAGGCGGGCCGAAGAACTACGCCTACAAAGTTTATTCACCGACCACGGGACAGATACACGTGGTCGTCAAGGTCAAGGGCATCACCCTAAACCACATCGCGACTAAAAAAATAAACTTTGAGTCCATGCTTAGACTGCTGGAAGGTATGGACGAAAAGATTATTGTAGAGTCCAACAACATCCGGCGTACGGCTGACCATCAGCTTGTAACGCGAGCGGAATCAAAAGTCTATAAGATAACGTTCGCGAAGAGACGCCGTATAGAAGATTTTGATTCCGTTCCGTTCGGCTACAACAACAACAAGCGACCACGTGTATAAACAATAAAGCCCCTCTTGTATATATGTAAGTGTATAGTAGTATAGTTGTATTTTTAAGTTTTGTAAAATTTGTATAGGTAGTATTATATTTAGATCTTAAGTAGTAAAATATTATCATAACGTATATAATTATTATACAGTTCAATCGTTGTAGTAATAGATATGTGTATAGTAGTAGTATAGTTGTATTTTTAAGTTTTGTAAATTTTTGTATAGGTAGTATCATATCTAACTCTTAAGTAGCAAAATATTTGTATAGTAATAAGTACATGTACAGTTCAACTGTAGTAGCAGTAGTCGGGGGTTATGTTAATCACAAGAGATCGACCTTCGGCTTGATGTAATTATTATTATAAGTGATGATGATGATGATGTCTAGGTTTATACTTTGTGTATACTATATTCGAAATTATTTAAGAATGTAATAATTAGGTAATTAGTTGTTGTTGTAAATTGTTCAATCATCTTTTGTCAGTATAGTGTAGTTATAATAAGAATAAGGATAATTGAATATAGTTAATAATAAGTGAAGCTGACAAGAGTTATACCTTATGTACAGTAATTATTAAAAAAGATGGTGAAACTTAAGGGTGATTGAATGTAAATCACAAGAGGATACTCAGGGGAACATACTCATGAAATAGATCTGATAAACGCGATTTTGTTCTTTTCAATTATGTAGTAGTAGTAGTAGTAGATCAAGACATTGATGAAAAGAATATTTGGCATAACAAAGCGTACAAAGCATTCAATAGGATGTTTCATGAAAAAACGAGTATGTCTTCATGGTTATCCGAGCAGATTTCAACCTAATAATAATTGTTTAGTTATTTTGATTATTGTCTAGTTGTTTAATAATTTTAAGAAACATTGTCGTCGTAGAATAAAAGATGTTCTATCATGGTTATCCGAGAACAGATAGTTGTTTAGTTATTTAATTATTGTTGTTTTGTTGATGTTCAATAAAAATTTTGAGAAATATTGTCATAGAATAAAAAAGATTAATGTTTTATATGTGTGTATTATTACTATTCTCACCCATCTGTACCAAGGTATGAAAAAGGTGATAGCTATAACTGAGAGAGAGAGAGAATGAGGTAATTACCTACGAACACCTGCCTGTGATGATGATGACATGTCAGCGACAGGATGAAACTTGTCTGCCAGCGATGCCTGCCTGTTTACCGTATGCGTGTTACTGAGCATGCGCTGGATCTAGGTAAGTATAGGTGACTATATAAAGCCGACCGTTGTTAGCGTGTAGCAGTAGACAGTACGTGTGCAAGAGCAGCAGCAGCAGCAACAGCAATTACGATGATGGCTAGCAGTCCTAATTATTGTTATGATAACTGTGAGAGCGAACCTCTTCAAATAGGTAAGTTATTGTTGTTTATAAAACTTCAAGTTTGTATGCTAATTTGTGTCTATTTTGTTACTTCTTTAGATGAAGAAGGTTCGGATGTTGCAGATCATGCATCATCATCATCAACAGCAAGTACCTACAACGACGACGGTCAAGCCTGGAACAACGAAGTCGAAGAAACAGGTAAGATGTTTAAGACTTTTGTGTGTGTGTGTTTATGCTTATATTAATCGATTATTGTATTATTATTGTTTAGCGTTCCTGTCGCAACAGCAGCCTCTATACTACGCTGATGACGCTGTAGCAGCATCAGCAAACTTTACCATCATAGATACACCGGTAGCAGCAGCTAAACGTGAAGTACGTGTTCAGCTGCTCGGGGCTGTCCAGTATCCGTTGTATGTTACGAGACCTCCAGGGGAAAAAGAAAACTACGATCATATACACAACATCCAAGTAGGACTTATTCCGCCCGATGACGACGACCAGGGAGAATTTACCGTGGTAGTGAAGCTCGAGTGCGTGAATAGCATATGTGAGTATGGTGAATTGGTGTTGTCGGAACGGGACTGGTTCGAGCTGTATGATATACGAGTCGAGGCACTGTTTAAAAATTTCTTTCATGGTTGCTGCTGTTGCAACAAGGACAACAGTGTACTACATTGCGATAAACATTTGAAATTCCATCTATGTGACAATTTATACATCGAGATTATTCACAACGAGTTTTTCGGCAACAGGGTTGCCATACATGATACACAGCGGACTATAACCTTAAAAGATTACGAGTTTCAGTCTATACTGCATTTAGCACCGTTGATCAATCATCATGCTCGAACGTTACGTCACCTCGACTTTTCACGTTTCTACCACGCAAACATAGAGAACGTAGCAGAAGGTCAACTGAGACGCCATGAAGACGCCTATAAATCGCTCCCGACATCCGATTCAATTTTATTCACGTCCGAACTGTTATGCGGTTACTACTCAGCTACCAGTTTAATAGACAACACAGCAGCAGCAGCAATTGGTGGTGGATTGAACTCGTTCATTTTATTAGAAATAATAAAACATTATCCGCAAAAGTTTATCGATGCCGTACGTACACGACTGCAATCATATCAGCAACAGCAGCAGTCGGAGACGTCAACGACAACAACGTTTGCACCGTCGTATTAAGAACACCATGGCGGAAATAAACTATCTTAGAAATAGGCTGCAAAAATATTTGAACAATTTGCAAGTGTTACGCGATGATCTCAACTCATACTGTGTAATGAATAATTTGTCAAATCATATGTTACAATTGTCCATTAAATATCAAAATAAATAATATGTATAAACATTGTTGTTGTTGTTTCATTTACTAGCACAAGGTGAAGGGGTTGACTATATAAAAAGGTAGATCGTTGTCATCAGCGAGAGAGTACATGAATAAAAGCCGAAGATTTCCGACGGCGAACATCCTAAGCTACAAATCCGGTAAGTAGTCATACTATGAGAGAGAGAGAAAGAGTTTCAGCTTAGTGAAAGGATCCAATCCCAGAGTTAGCGCTAAAATTCAAATCTGGTAAGATGGTTGCTTTAAGAATGACAGATTTAAATGACATATGCAAAAAAAAAATGACAAATTCAAAATGACAGATTTAAATGACAGATGCAAAAATGACAAATTTAAAATGACAGAAGCAAAATTGACAGATTTAAAATGACAGATGTAAAAACGACAGCAGTAAAATTGACAGATTTAAAAATGACATATGCAAAAATGACAAATATTTAAAATTGACCGATTCAAATTTAGCGCGCGCGCGCACGCAAGATGCTGTGATATAAAATGGTTGCCTCTCTGTAGTAGTAGTAGTAATACAGATTTCTTCTTCTTCTTCATGACACGCCACCTAGTAGTAGTACACAACGCATCGATAATACAGATCCCTTCATGACGCCCTCTCTTAGCAATACACACTAATTGTAGCATTACGCCCTCTATTGGTAGCACTCAGTTTGCCGGTAATACAGATACCCGTAATGGCGGCGGCGGCGGGCGTGGTAGCCTGGCGCCAGGGCGTGGTAGAATGGAGCCAGACGTTCCAAAATGGCTGCCTTCATCCAATCAGAAGCAAGGGAGGAGCTACAGGGGTGGGGGTTAACCAATCAGAGAGAAGTAGGCGGGGAAATCCAAGATGGCGGCGACCAATCAGAAACAAGGGGGAGGAGCTACAGGAGTGGGGGTAGCCAATCACAGGCGAGGGGAGGAGCCATGCCATTGGCATGCCACATGGCATGTCAATTTCTGTCTGGGCCAGGTGGCCCAATACCTACTCAAACTCTTCTGGAAAGTTAATTACAGCTCGCGCACTCTTGGATCCTGGGTCACAATCCAGTTTCATAACTGAAAATCTGCAACAATCCCTTGGATTAGAAAAAGCAAAGATAAACGTCGCCATTAGCGGAATTAATTCCGGTTCTTCCATAATAAACTATAAATGTCATTCGAAAATCCATTCTCTTCATGATGCATTCAGTATGGATCTCGTATGCTTGATCATTCCTGAAATAACAGGACCGTTACCCAATTTTTCATTTTCTACCAAAGAATTGAACATTCCAATGACAATACTTTTTGCAGACCCCAAATTCAATGTCCCAGGGCAAATAGACATTCTCCTTGGCGCAGATTGTTTCTGGCAGCTTTTATGCAATGAACAAAGGAATATCCCTAAGCAAGATCATGGTCTTATCTTAACAAGGACTAAGTTGGGATGGGTTGTAGGTGGTCCTCTCAGTTCAATAGTTCTCCTACCACAGTATGTTGTAACCTTGTAAGGAACTGTGAAACTGATACTCAATTATTAAAGTTTTGGGAAATCGAAGAGTGTTCATCCGATAAAACCTATTCAGATGAAGAACTGGCATGCGAAGAACATTTTTCAAAAACATATGCGCGTGACCTAAATCGTCGTTTTATCGTCAAAATTCCTTTACGTCATGGTGTAGGTGAATTGTGCGATTCTCTTGAAAATGCTAAGCATAAATTTCGGTCAGTAGAACGGAAATTTCAAAGGCTTCCTCAATTCAAAGCGCGATAAGTCGATTTCATGAACACATATGAAATCCTAGATCATATGACCGACATCACAAACAAGGTTGAAGGTGAAGAAAGAGCTAAAGTTCCATATTATCTTCCCCATCATGGGATTCTTAATGAAAATAAAGTTACTTCTAAGTTAAGAGTAGTCTTTGATGGTTCGGCGCCTTCATCAACTGGCGTTTTAGTTAATTCATTGCAAATGGTAGGACCTCGCATTCAGCAGGACCTATTTTCAATAATTGTAAGATTTCGGCAATACCGATACGCATTCTCCGCATACATCGAAAAGATGTATCGGCAGATACTGATCGATCCAGAACAGCGTCATTTGCAAAGAGTTATTTGGCGGTCAGATCTGAATTTACCAATTAAAATCTATGAGCTCAACACCGTCACATATGGAATTGCGGCTACAGCATTTCTCGCGATTCGATGTCTCTATCAGCTCGGAATCGATTGTGAAGGGGAATCTCCCAAACTTTCGTCGATAATAAAAAATGATTTTTACGTAGACGATCTGTTAACAGGGTCTGATTCTTGCGAGGATTCCTATGAACTGATTAGCGGCGTATCTAACACTTTGTCAAAGGGTAGATTTCCATTGAGAAAGTGGGTGTCCAATGAAACTAAAATTCTCGAAAATGTAACCTTAGCCTCGGAAGACACTTCAAGTTTAGTTAAACTGTCTGATGAAACTGTAAAAACTTTAGGACTCTTGTGGAATTCTCAGTCAGATTGTTTTATTCCAAATCAAGCTTCCAGATGATAAGGTTGCCACGAAGCGATCAATTCTCTCTGTTATTTCAAGAATTTATGATCCGCTTGGTCTTATAAGTCCTTATGTGATTATTGCAAAAATAATACTCCAAAGACTATGGCAAGAGCAACTTTCTTGGGACGAGGAAGTTTGCAATGACCTCAAACTTGCATGGAATTCTTATAAGGATTCGCTGGTGAGTTTGAATATCTTACAAATCTCTCGTTATGTAACGTCCGCAAATAAACAAAACGTTCAACTGCATGGGTTTTGTGACGCCTCCGAGCAGGCGTACGGCGCATGTATTTATATACGAACTGAAACTGATCAGGGTATCCAAATTAGCTTACTTTGTAGCAAAACCAAGGTGGCTCCCCTAAAGAGTATCACCATTCCACGATTAGAGTTATGCGATGCTCTACTTCTCGCAAGTCTTGCAAAAAGGGTCAGACAATCTTTGAATGTGACATTCGAACAAATATTTTATTGGGCTGACTCAATGATAGTTTTAGCTTGGCTAAATCAATCTCCAAATTTGTTGCAAATATTTGTGGGGAATAGGGTTTCTCAGATTCAACGCAGTACAACAATCGATGATTGGCGTCATGTTCCATCGGAACACAACCCTGCTGACTATTTGCGCAGAGGAGTCGATCCTGATCAAATTCGACATTTAACCTCTTGGTGGGTAGGTCCTAGTTTTCTTTCTCAAAACCAGTCATCTTGGCCAAGTACGCCTCAGTATCCAGAAGGTATTCCTGAGGTACGCAAAGAAAAGCGTTCCTTGGTTGTTATAGAAACGAAATCTCTCGTGCCTTCAGCGAGTTCATGCATATTGTCGTCGTTTTATCTATAATCTCCGCTTAACCAAGGCTAATAGAAATCTTGGTCCGTTAACTGTACAAGAGTTGGAAAATTCTCTCCCAAAACTTGTTCAATTATCACAAATGGAGTCATTTCCCAAAGAATTACGCCGTCTTCAAAATAATAAACACGTGGAATCCAGTTCTCGGTTAATTAGTTTAAATCCATTCGTGGACGCGCAAGGCGTCATTAGAGTAGGTGGGAGGTTAGATAACAGCAAATTTGCATATGAAAAACGCCATCAAGCTATTTTGTCATCAAGTCATACTCTCACGAAACTCATAGCACAATATGAACATATTCGTTTACTTCACGTTGGTCCACAGACTTTATTGGCCTCGATTCTCGAGCGATTTTGGCACATTCATGGACGAAATCTCGTCAAACAAATTGTTAAGACCTGCACAAGATGTTTCAAAACCAATCCAAAGACATTGCACCCAATAATGGGTCATCTACCCTCACAGTGGACCCAACCATCTTCTCCTTTTACCTCAACCGGAGTAGATTATGCAGGACCCTTCATTATCTTAGATAAGAAGGGGCGCGGTGGAAAACCTACTAAATGTTACGTTTCAGTTTTCATTTGTCTTGTGACAACGGCTATTCATTTAGAAATAGTCTCCGACCTAACTACGGAGGCCTTCATGGCGGCATTGCGTCGGTTTTCCTCCCGCAGGGGCAAACCAGCACGTATATTTTCAGACAATGGTCGTAATTTCATAGGGGCAAAATCTGAACTAGACACATTGCGGCAATTTCTAAAAACCCGGTGTAACGAAATTACCGAACAGGCCAATAGAGAAGGCATTGCGTGGTCCTTTATAACTCCCTACGCGCCCCATTTTGGTGGGATGTGGGCGGCTGGAGTAAAGTCGTTTAAGGCACACTTGAAACGGGTAGCATCTACTGCAAATTTAACTTTCGAACAGTTATCAACCCTTCTAGCCCAAATTGAGGCTGTTTTAAATTCGCGTCCTTTATCCCCGCTCTCAGCCGACCCTAATGACTTAAACCCGTTAACCCCGGCTCACTTTCTGATAGGGAGATCTCTTGTCAGTGTACCAGGATATGATTATACCGCTGTTTCAGATAACAGATTATCCCGCTTCCAACGAGTCCAAAATATGCAAATACATTTCTGGAGAAGATGGAATAAAGAATATATCTCCGAGTTACAGCAACGCTCCAAATGGCAGCAACCTTCAGCAAACCTAATGCCAAACATCTTAGTATTGGTAAAGGACGAAAATCTACCAGCCATGCAATGGAAGCTGGGCCGTGTGATTGAGACTCATCCAGGAAATGATGGTTTGACGCGAGTGGTTTTTGTTCGTACTTTTGGTTACAGCAAAAGTATTTGATTTTGGTTTTGGGTTGAATGGAGTAGGTTTCTCCATAGAAGTACCCAAGTAATATTTTAATAGTTCGTTGATGAACGTGGTGTATGGTTCGAATGAAAGTTTATTGTTATCAATACACATGATTAGATTCGAATAGAGTTGCAAAATGTTATATGGCAAGTTTGAAATCAGAACATTATATCTTTGAATCTCGTTGTCAATATGTAGGAAGTCAAAGTATCGATTAATCAGGACTATTGACATTTGTACATGCGAACTGTCAAAAATAGGAAATTTTACTAAATTTACTAACTTTGCCATATTGAAACGTAACCAATAAAAAGTTACTTATCTTATTTAAATGATAAAAAAGGATATTTATAAACTTCTGAGTCGACTGCTTGCGTGAGATAATCAAATAACCAATTCTAGGAACTCCAGGTTGCAGGTTGAGTTTGTTGGTAGAGACAGAAAACCAGAGCAATGGAATATTGAAGATATGGTGTCGATTATCTAAGTACTTCTTTCGTAGCGTCGGAGGTCACCAATGTAGTGTTTAGAAGATTAGGGTAGTAATACAGGTTACTTGTGTGGTCTTGTACACTATCTTATGAGTTATCTCTTATAGAAGACAATAAAAGACATGTTACTTCTATGAGATATTTATTTATACTTTTTGTTGATTACTGCTGACATGGAAATCACTTAGCATGCAATGCCTTCTTGAGGTAATATGGATGTAATGACTGATTTTATGATGAATATCATTACAGTACCTCCACGGGGGTGATAAAGCGGTCAGTGACAAAGCTCTGCCCTCTGCCAGAGCAAGTGGGCAATTAGTGTAAGTGCAATTGCAAAATTAGTTAAGGATATATAATGAACTTGCTGCAATGTTGAGCTTATTTATCTTGTGCCAATGTTATTTATTTTCATATTAATTTGCATTTCACTTTAATGTTTTGAAAGAGCACCCCTTTCAAGGTGGGGGCCTTATGTTGTATTTAAAATAAGTTTATGTTTAAATTTGAATGTAGCGCTACTAGCGCCAGAATTACACCTTATTGAACTATACGAACGCGTTGGTATTTTGCCGCGCATTCAGTCACGCTAATACAAAGAAGTGATGCATTTCCGATCAGTTTCCACTTTCTGTAAAGTTCTTCAATAAATGCATTTCTTTCATGCAAACCAGCCTTTTCTTAACAGATATCAATATTACCATGAGCGCGTTATAATTTTATACGTACTTTTATAAAAACGTCGTCGGTCAAAATTATTGAATATTTGAACTTTCTCTAATCAAAAACTTTATTAAGATTTTTTGTTCCAAATGCCATCAGAAATGCACTGGTAAAGTCTAGTGCAGGAACTATGAGACCCTGTATATACCAACATAAAATTTGACGTCATTACTTTTGCTTCCGAAACCCTTATGGAACCTAGAAAAATCTTAGAACCGGAACCGAAACCTTAATGTTTAGAAAATTAAAATTGGAACCAGAACCGAAACCCTTATTTTGAATTTTCAAGAACCGGAACTGGAACTGGAACCTATATTTGTAAAGGGTTCCAGTCCCTGGTCCAAACCCACCATTTTCAAGCGTCCAATTGTGTTACATTGTACTACTGCCAATTAAATCGTTTAGCTTCGTTGATATAGTGGTTTTGCTTTACAAAAATATACGTCTCAAATAATGAAACGTAAATATACAAAATTGTGCATTAAGCTTTTAATTTTTATTACAAGACGTTAATTTCCAATTTTTTCATTGTTGAAGTTAGAATCCAAAAATTACAGATTCGTACGTCAAGTGACGATAATTTTGCAACGAAGATGGTTTGTAGTCAGACACGTTACCTAATAGTTGTCATTTCTTATTGTGACATATTATTGGCTTTTGTACATATTTGGATATAACGTACATAAATATTGTAAAGTTCTTTTTAAAATAATAACAAAAATGCTATTGTAACAAGTCAAATATTTGTAAAGCATTTTAGCTTGTAAAGCAGAAATTTAAAAAATTTATTTTCTTAATTAGGTAAAGATTTTGTTTACATAACTGAACAAAGGATGATGATTCAGGTATAATATAGTTTTAATTAAATCAACCTAGCTAATGGAATTATATCAATTCCAATTAAGCAGGAAATCGTACACGGGGGTTACAAGCTATCTATAATTGTATATGTTTGATATCTATTAAACTACGAAGACAGGACATTATTTAATTTCACAGGAAATACTATGACCAAAGATTTAATAATTCTTAACATAAAAATTGTGACTCAAACGAGCTCAATCTAACGGTTCAATGTGAAGGAAAACATCTTTAGGATTTAGGAATGGGGAATAGATTAAATTAAAGTAGGTGTTCTTGGGATTTATGGCAGCAACATCCTAGTTTTCAGCCTTTTATTACAGTCTTTAAGCTGAAGCAGTTTTGGGTACTCCCGGCAGGATTGGAACGCTACTGAGAATTACGCTAGAATAACCAACCAAGGCTGATTAAAACTTTAAACCAGTGGTCCTCCATGATTCTTATGTAATAAAATACTTATGTTAAATTTCTTTTTTTAATTTAAACTATTCAACAAATGCGTACTACTGTCTTGTTTCTCTAAAGGTAGTAAAACCATATTTTCTCTTTCTAAAGAACGAAAAATGTTTTGAATACAATAAGTGCAATGCATGCACACATATTCTACAGTGACGTGAGTAGTATATGTCCTTCAGATTACCAACTACGTGTTAGTATATACTGTAATTACTGTACACTGTTCGTGGCTCAGTAGAAGTCTGTATTATACACTCTCAAAATAAACGAATTAGCATTGAAGAAGAAAACCTGGAACTGAAAAGAATGATATGGAAGCTTGCAGATCAGAATGATGTTCTGGAATTCCCCAATCTCACAGAAGAATTAAAATTTTTGAAGCTTGGTTCTTATCAAATCAAAATGAATCAACTGTACTTTTAAAAATAAAATAACATAGAGTCATAAAAATAATTTATTGACCACAATAAATATTTTGTACATTAAAAACGCAGTTTTGGTATATATTTGTATAAATGTTGCATTTTTGTGTTGAGTGTTCTCATTAGTTCTGCAGAACCGTTGTCTCCCATTGAGGTGCTAAATTCTTCGTGCTGATTCAGTTGCATTTACTAGTGTGTTTGAACAGAATTCGAATTCGTGTGTCCGATTATTTTCAGCAATTGTTGTTGAAACATTAGCGTTTGCAAGGTGTGTTACTGCAGTGGGTCTGTTATTATGAATTGTGAATTAATTTGCGGTTCATTCCAATTCAATTGTATCAGTACCCAGTAAACAAAACTGTGACATTTACTTGTCTGCTATATAAGAATCAAGTAAAATGAGTTATATAAACACATTTACATACCCCACATGTAAATTTGGTGATATAACATTTGCTATATATTTCCGATATTAAATGTTTAATGTAGAGTCTGGTGTCTTCAGATTTACATATATGCGACATTAATAATGTGATTTGTATTTTACGTCACATTTTTTACTAGTTAAATGTATAACTATTTAACTACTAATTTGTTTGCAAAGTGCGGGGGAAAACATTAGTAACTCGTATACCACCTGATCGTGCAGACGTGTGTTAAATCGTGGTCGCCCATTGTTTGTTTTATGTGTATGTTGAATTATAAATATTAAAATACAATAACCAGTTTTATTTCTGTGACGGAAACATTTCGGAAGTGGAATAAACAGCCGCGACAAATTTAATTTCCAGTGAATTCATATTTTATTATGAAGTGAAACGTATTTTTAAAATGGCGATAACTGATTAAACGTATTTATTGTTTATTAAAAAGTTTCAAGGCAAAATATATTAGGCCACTGCAAATTAATACCGTAAAAAGGTAGATTCAGCAAATTATTTCAGCAATGTACGCGTCATATCATTTAATAGGAATCGAGAAGTTGAATGACCTAAAACCGAATGGCATAATTTGTTAAAAACCAGGAATAATCTTAAATCAGTTGGCTTTTTGATTAATGTTTATACATAGCTTTTGATTTTTTCCTATTTTGTTATATTGCATGCTATGTAATAATATAATATTGATTTTTTTTCTATAATAAGTTATTAATTAATAACTATATCTTTTCCTTTTTTAATAAACAAAATAAATAAAAATGTCCTGAGTTTTTCTTTTTCTTCTAATTTTACTATTACAGGAAGGAATCTATTACTATTTTAAAAAAATAAGTTATCCTATACAAAGTGGAAAATTTGAAAATTGTTGCTTTAACATAAAGATCCTGTTCCAAAGGGATTACAGGTAAGCTCAGGATTACAGGTAGGAAGTGGATCGCCGCCTAAGAATTTGCGTGGAACTGCAATGTATCGATTTTATATATGATAAACATGCTCATAATTAAACAAACGTAAAATATACGGCGCTTTGTGTATGTTTGTAATACAGATTGTATGTTACATAGTGTTGGATTCGCGATACCACCCGCGTATCACGACACTTGCGAATCGAAACCATTAGCCGTGTGAAGTGTCGACTCCTTCACGACTCTTTAACGATACTTCGCATTTACACATCATGCATGCGCTAGTTCATATAATATAATTGAAACGAGCAGTCAAGATTCATAGCTAATACGTAAATCATAAACTAGGGATTAAAAAACAATTAGGTTTATGAGTAAATTCTGTTATGGTTATATATTTATGCATTAAGTACATTAAAAGACATTAAATTATTTATACACCGCATTCGTTCTAACATTTGCTATAGAAAATTAGTATGGGAAATCTGAAATATGCCAAATAGTTCGTTCTCGAATAAAAGTCGGTGAGATTAATAGTTGCAAAACAATTTAAATAATTTGTTATTATTCTTTTATTCGAAAAACGTACAAGAAATAATACATTACAAATAAAAAATAAAGATACCCAATTAATAAGACAATGTCTTATTAATTGGGTATCTTTATTTTTTATTTGTAATGTATTATTTCTTGTACGTTTTTCGAATAAAAGAATAATAACAAATAAAATTTAAAAAAAAGTTATGCTTGTAACGGGGTTCGATCGTGCATTCTACCAGCCCGTATAGTTTAGCAAGCCACGGTTTGCCATCGAACCACGGAGGCGTTGCGTCAACTTTTCAGGTTTCGGCTTTTAAATTAATGTTTTGCAAATAATTTATGAATTTATAATTTTAACTAAAAAATCTACAACAAAATAGTTTTATATGTACGTCTTATTCAATGATTGTTGGCCAGTTCAACAAATCTGCCTTTAATTTCTTTGTAAGAATGATCAAGCAACTTCGAATTACACTCTAATAAGAGCGATACAGCGATACTGTTCGACACGAAGTGTCGCGACACTTCAAGTGTCACGACCACGAACAGTATCACGACACTCGACACCCAAGTTCCCATCACTAATGTTACATTTCTCATATGTATTAACAGTGACATAGAATTTATGTAAATAACAGATGCATAATGAGGCGGAGATAACGCTCTCCAGATGACTTAAATTTTACTTAGCTGCTACATAATAATGTAGGCATTGTTACTCTCAGTTACGTAAATAATATACGCTAATAAATATAATATACGTAAATAATATTGCTGTGTTTGCTGGGTACTTTCCTTTATCCATGCTGCATGATGATAGTTTATTTATTTCAATGGGGCTATTCATGAACTGGCTTGCATTATGTAGATGTAGACATCAAATTAGATTCGAAGTTAGGAAAGACCATAGGTTATTACAATTCTGGGATAACTTTCCATAGTTTTTTATATATAGACGAACTGGACAAATATCTTCATCTGAATTTTGAATAACTATTTACTACTGGTACAAAACTTAGTACCTCTTTGGTTTATCTTGAAGAATACTGGATTATATTCTATGCAGTCTGTGGGTATTCCACAAATGGATGTATCATTTTGAAAGTGATACAATATTTGCACATGCAGCTTTGTTACCTCTTCTTTATAATCAGTTAAATGCGCTATATTTCAAGATTAAAGCTAGTTCAGGATTCGTATTTCCGTCAAATGTATAATATCTTTATTTACAGAAGTCGCTACTAGAATGCCTTGTTGATACATAAGTGTATTTCTGTAACAGATTGAGTGACTCATCATTTATTTCACCTTCATAGGCGTCTTCCCGTTGATTAATAGACACTAGGTGCCAACTGCTTACCCTAATGGGTAAGCTTTAGTAACTTGTTGCTTTTGTTGAAATACGAAAAAAGAATTCAAGCTCGGATCTTCACCTCTCTTACATCGCGTAGTTCAGTAGGGTTTGGGTCATTCAGCGCTAGGTAGCGCTGGCTGTCTTGCCGAATACCGAGACATATGAATGAAAACACAATGCTTGTACTTAATAATTTATAAGGATTTTTTCTGTTTTGTGGTGAAGTTAAATCTTTACGTCAATACACGAACAGCTTAACTGTCAAAGTTGGGCAATTGAATTATGTTCTTAGAGAGCAAAATAAGGTAATATGATTACTAGTTTTTTATTATTGCTGTGATATACATTATTTAGTGTAAGTTTACGTTCACGTCATTACTAAATTATGACGTCAGACTATGTGCTGTTGCCATACGGAACTGGATATTCCTTGTTTGATCCAACATCTTTGCTGTATATTTTCAGCGTACGTTTTTAAAAGAATTATCCTCTTATGAACAATATGACTTTGTTCATCCCCATCCATCCCCCCCATCAACACTTGTCTTGAATGGTCATTCTTATAGTATACAAATCCAATTTGTCGTAAGGCAATGGATAAATAACTTCTACTTCCTTCATACATGAACTTGGATTTCAATTTTTTTGAATTATTAAATGATACATGTTCTCCTGTATCCAAATGTGGTATATCAATTGAAGAGCAGTCACACACTTAACGTCAGGTACTTACTGTTCTTATATATGTACTTCATCAATTTCATTACTAATATTTGCCTCTACAGAGAATCAATTTTTGTAGTTTGTTTTTGATTTCGTTTCCTCTTTGGACTGGAAACTTTTTCCACAGATGAAATATTGGAAACAGTCTTAAGATATATTCTCAGTGCTTGAGAAACTCCAGAATTCTATTCAGTTAATGCAATTGTAAATACAAAATAGGTAACAAACTATTGTAAACCGAACTTACAAAACACAAGAAATAAATTTGACAATACAGCGTGTCGCTTACACAGGTGCACCAACCTGTTTTTCTGTTGAAATAAATGTGTATTTTCTCATTAAATTAACAAATTACGTTTTGGGTTAAAAATCTATTTGTATTTATTCTATAAATAAATGTATTACTAAATATATGAAAATTAAATTTTATTATTTTCGATAAAGCAAATAATTTTTCTTCATAAAATTCAATTTTGAAAGTTATTATTTGCACAGTTGGTTGTACTCTTAAGGCACCACTTTTATATCTATGACGTGAACGTAAACTTAGACTAAACGGTGTATAGCTTTGTAACTAAGCAAATTAATTCTCATTAGATCTAATTGACTCTCATTGGCTGAATTTGACATCACGTGACATATGAATTATCAGATAGATACTAGATGGTGTTAAACACATCGAGCCGTATTTGCATCGCTCTATTAGATTAACAGAATGTTTAATTACCATGGTGACCAATTCTAATCTTTTCCCACCTATTAAAATTAGATAAAGCTATCTCTATTCTTGTTGATTTTAAACGAAACTTTAGTTAGAGACACCTTTAATTGTGGCTCGCGATACAGCCCATTGAATTTACTTTCTAAATAAGAAAGCCACTCTATTGACAATATAATTGTATAATTTACTACGTTCTAGAATTGCATCTTTTACGTCTTTTTACTCGTTCGCGTTCTTTTATTCACATCAAGAGTAAACAGATGACATTTGCTCGTGTTCTGCACGAAAATCGGAGCAAATCGAGACAAATCGATTACATCGGATTTTCTTGAGCGAGCTTGACAGATTCTGCGCGGTTTTGAAGACAAATTCAAATAATTAATAATAAACAACCCTTAAACATGAGAAAAGTGTGTTCATGTTTACGGTTATTTACTTGCATGTGTCGCGGTAATCCAATTAATATATTACTATTGTTATATTGATTAAACACCAATACTAATTACACTTTTCCACTATCAGTTCAGTAATTATTTTAAAAGTTTCAGGTTATGTGTGACTAAACAGTTCTTTTATTAAATCTGCTCCAATTACATCTTAAATCACGTGACAAAAAATTTGCTAGATCGGCTCTTTATCTAGATGTTATTCTAGAACGTAGTAAATATATATAATATACTTTTTTTATGTCAGATTGACAAATGTAAAAGTGACATTAGCAGTCAAATTGACAATGGATGGGTATTTTTTTATGTAAAAAATGATCTAAGTGCCATTAACTCCATCTAGTATCCGAATAATTATAGTCTTTGAAATTGATATATATTTCACCTTTTAAGATAAAAAAATAAGAAATAACTAAAAACTGACGCAAATGCTGTAAGAAACTTAATATTAGCGCTAAATATCATAATTTGCATACATTCTGAGCTTGAAAACGGGACCAAGAAATTTTAATGCAAATACTATTAAAACGATAGCAACCGGGGCCTAGATTTCGATGAAAGCCGATAGTATCCTTTGTAATGTATAATCAACTTAAAGTTCAATATCAATTCCATACAGCAAAAGAAAAGGTAATGCCGATTCAAATGCGTTACATACACTGCATATAAGCACTGATTTCATTGCTTATTGCACTTCTCTTCGCCAGCCGGCCAGCCTCGCTTTCGTTGGTGGGCGGGTGGGTTGTACATCGTAGTAAGGTCACATTATTTTTAGTGTGCTCCATGATCAAGTGTTTATTTATTATAATTTGGTTACTTGTTCGATTTAGTGTTTGTTAAATGTTACTTAAGTAATATAAATCTGCGAATAAGACTGTACTTTAAAACATTTCAATTTATATCAGTTTGAATTTTTTTAAAGACAAGTAATTCTATTTAGTTTGCTCTGTATGCAAATTTAAAATTGCGTTATCGTCATGACTGCAAATTCAACTGCATCGGTGGAAGATTCGAGTACTTCCGATACATCCGAAACGCGACGATTTTGTTGTTAAGTTTGTAAATTATTAGATAAATAATTTTCTGCATACAGTTTTGAAGGAAAATTAAAAATTGTTGAGAAAGGCAGATCAGAACCAGAACTTTCAAATTTAACAACAAAGATTAAAACCTGCACCAGGTATTTTGCTAAAAAAAAGTCCGGAAAATCGAGTTGCATTATAAATAAATAGTAGTACTTTTTAAAATAACGAATAATAGTCAACAAATTCCATAAGTATAAAAGTTCTTCTTTGAAAAACTTTTAAGCTTAATCATTATAACACTGTTTTTTATTATACCTAGCAGAGGCGGATCCAGATAATTATTTGGGGGAGGGGAATTTTTTGAAAATAATTGTTTTAAATAAATGAATAATAATTATACAAACATTATTTGTTTTTATGCTATGTATATTTATTTATAAATGTTATACAATGCACATTATTTAATAAACATTAACTACTTTTACATTCCAAATTTATTTAACTATAATGCTGAAGTATATATAAAAAATTGGGGGGAATCTCCCCCCCCCGGGTGAATCGCGTCTGTACCTAGGTTTATTAAAATTAAAATTGTAGTTGCTTCCCTAGCCTAAATTCTCACCGCACGCCACTGCAAGATTTAGCCCTCTTTATTTATAGGTGTTGGATAATATATATTATGGTGCACGTGAGTAAAGGATATTATAAATAACTTATTTTATTAGGGGTATAAGTGAAATTTTATGTGACGAAGTAGGAAGTTTAAACAGAGAATTAAATCCAACTCACATACTCCACCTCAGTATAAAAGTAATATATGATATATGCCACTAAAGAGTGGTGGCGTAGAAATGCCACTTATACCTTTCCAAGTGAGTCCAGTGGCGTAGCTATAGGAGGCAGGGGGGGCGGTCTGCCCTGGGTGACATCATTCAAGGAATGACATCAATTGAAAATTTTGAATTTAAAATTATATAATTTAAAATAATTCTCCTTTAATTGAAATATATTTTATTACTGTTGGTTGATTGAATGCAACAGATTGATGTTAGAACATATTTTTCTTATTAACATGTAGTTGCTTCCTAATAGTTTTCGAGAAAATCGCATTTTCAACTTTAAGTACGCACATTGTACTCATATTTCATTAAAAACAGTCAATAAACAAAAAAAATTTTTAATTTTTTATTTTCAATTTTCATTTTTAATAAAAACATTTATAGACTTCTATAATAAAATTGTTATATTCGATTGAAATGGGGGGTGGGGGTGACATTGATTAATTAAGTAAGATATTTCATTTATAATGAACTTACTGTTATGTACATATTAAGCAACTTCATAATCACTAATTGATACACGATAAATTTTATTTACACTGGAGCAAATTCCCATCGAAGTTAACCTTTCAAGATACACAAAATATATGAAAAAATTTATATATATAGTACGTATATTTATAACTACAAATATTACATCCAAATAGTTTCTCACCACTCACGAGCATTGGTTCTACATGTACAGTCTGGGATTTTAGTAATGATTCGTATTTGAAACTAGTTTTATGCAAAACAAACTTATTTAAGAAGGAAATATATAATCTTACAAATATTATAAAGGATATTAATAATATAAAAATTATATATAGAAAGAATAATATAAAATAAATTTGTAAAATGTGATCCGTACAGCTAGATTCAGACCCAAATCATTACTAAAGTTGCAGACTGTACAGATAACTACACCCTAATAAATTAAAATTTAAAATAAAATTTTGTTTTAGTTTTTAATCTACAAAGAAGTAAATTAATCAAATAGAAATAATATTGTATTGCTATAATTTGGAACCGTTAACTCAGCAAGCATTTTTATAAACTCAAAATCACTGCAGAGGTGCACATCATAGTGAAAATGTCTAGTGCAGCCTATGACTATGAGTGCACATGTGAGTTTGCATATTTGCTTTTAGTGAGCATTTATAACTACAAATATTACACTCGAATGGTTTCTCACCACTATGAGTGAGCATGTGTCTTTGCAAACTATTTTTTACTGAGCATCTATAATTACATACATTACACTCAAATGGCTTCTCACCAGTATGGGTAAGCATATGTCTTTGCAAACTTATTTTCAGTGAGCACTTATAACTACAGATATTACATCCAAATGGTTTCTCACCACTATGAGTGAGCATGTGTCTTTGCAAATTATTCTTTACTGAGCATTTATAATTACATATAGTACACTCAAATGGTTTCTCACCACTATGGGTGAGCATGTGTAGATGCAAACTTCTTTTCTGTGAGCATTTATAACTGCAAATATAACATCCAAATGGTTTCTCACCACTATGAGTGAGCATGTGGCTTTGCAAATGTGCTTTCTGCGAGCATTTATAATTACATATATTACACACAAATGGTTTTTCACCACTATGAGTTAGCATATGGTTTTGCAAACTTGTTTTTAATGAGAATTTATAATTACAAATGTTGCAAACAAATGGTTTCTCACCACTATGAGTTAGCATGTGCTTTTGCAAATTATTTTTTACTGAGCATCTATAATTACATATGTTACAGACAAATGGTTTCTCACCACTATGGGTGAGCATGTGCCGATGCAAACTCTTTTTCTGTGAGCATTTATAAGTGCAAATATTACATCCAAATGGTTTCTCACCACTATGAGTGAGCATGTGGTTTTGCAAATTTGTTTTTACTGTACATCTATAATTACACATATTACATCGAAATGGTTTCTCACCACTATGAGTCAGCATGTGGTTTTGCAAATTTGTTTTTACTGTGCATCTATAATTACATATATTACACACAAATGGTTTCTCACCACTATGAGTGAGAATATGGTTTTGCAAACTCGTTTTTACTGAGCATCTATAATTACATATATTACACACAAATGGTTTCTCACTACTATGAGTGAGCATGTGCTTTTGCAAATTTGTTTGTATTGAGCTTCTATAATTACATATATTACACTCAAATGGTTTCGTACCATCATCAACTAGAACATGTTGCATATTTCTGTTCATTATGTAATTTTAGTCAGATATATTATATGTGATTGTTTAATAGCAGAAATTTACAATGATTTTGAAATTTGTCTTGTACTTATAAGGACCTCTACTGTCAACCTAGTGTAGTTTCGTTTATTCATATTTGCTGTTCCCAACAGCTTTTCCATCAACCACGAATAGACAAACAATTAATCTTGCATCCCATATGTACTGAAATGACGTTATGACTAAAAGATGTGATGACTGATGTGCTTTTGTATAATATTAGTTTTTTCTTATGTTTTTATCCTATTATTATGTTCTTACTATAACTTACTGCTCTATGAGATACTACAGTTGAGGCATACCACATTACATTTACATGACTTCTCTACTTTTAAACAAATATATATTACAAAGTTCAGGAGTAGCTTATATATGACATATAATTACCATTAAAAAGTAGTTAACTATCATTGAACAGTATTGACAGTTGAAAACACTTGAAAGTTCTCCTATAAAAACTGCATCGATAATTTAGGCTTACAGAATCCAAGAGTGCTGCATGACGACGTTTTCATCCATATATTTCTCAAGTAATGGGCAAAACGTACTAGATTTTGCTTGGTTGACACAAGATACATAAAACATCTGCTGGTAGGTCAAGCCACCATTTCGTCAACTAATAATAATTTCAGTTAGATGGCGCGACGTGCAATTGAAGGTTCAATGTCCGTAAATGTATAAGTAAGCCAAGCAAGCTTAGAAATATAGGTCGTCGCAATGGCACCATTTTCGCAATAGGTTACAGTTGCTATGCGGCTGTTATTGAAGCCGGCACGATTGTCATATGAGGCCCGTGACGTTCTAAAAGGTTGAATTAACATTTAGTACCAAAAAGTACATAATTGCAAAGAAGTCAAGTTGTCGATTATTCCTGCTTCCTCTTAATCAACATGTTCCGCCATTTTCGCGCTACCTACATAGAGGAAGTGTATAAGATGACCTATCTTTCTAAGCCTGCTTAGACATCTACGGACCTTGTTGACGGTTCAAGATCCGCAAGTGAAAAGCAAGCTTTTAGAAATAGAAATGAAAAGGAATCTTTTAGAAATATAGGTCATCTCATACATTTCCACAATGTAATAGCTGGCGCGATACGATTTTGTATCCAAATTCCTTTTTTGTGTTATATATTTCTAGGTACTATGCGTTAATTAACTGACAATCGTGTCGGCTTTGATAGCAGCTATCATATAGCAACTGTTACTCAACACGAAAATGGCTATATTAGGATGACCTATAAATATTTGTAAGCTTGTTTTACATTTACGGACCTTGTGAAGGTATAGATACCATATACAGCAAACTTACTAATTGATATGAAAAAGATAGCGTACTTGCCAAGTCTTAAAATCAAGGATTAGAGAGGATTAAGATAGGAAACTAGCATAATAGTGCTATGAACATGACCAACTACTATTAAATGTAAACATTATGGCCATATCAAACGGTCCGGACCGTGGCGCCCCCGGTCGATACATTCTCAAGCTGATTTTTTTATACACCGCCAAAATTCAAAAAAATCAAGCAGCTGCACTGTATATCGTATTTATTGGACTTGATACTATTGTGGATCTGGTACTGTTGGAGAAAATCCCGTTATTAGTACGATGTTTCTTTCATACGTCTTTAACTCTAGATGTTTTCCACTCGTTAACAATGCAGGTATTTGAAGCTTTTAACCGAGTGTGAGTTTTGTTACTTGACATTGATAACAGACTAACTTTTTAACTTCTAAGTGGCAGGATTTCAATCAGAATCTACATTGAACATGCTTTTCTTTCGCCTTTACCATTATCTTTTAGCTTTTGTCGTGCTTGAAAAATGCTAGAAATTTATTTTTAGATATCGTGATATCTATTCTTCAAAAGGTGCGATATCGTCGTAATTCTTAAAAACCTTCTACGAAATGCAAAAAGGACTGCCCATAAAGCCTGTGCTCTACTAATAAGAACACATATCAACAACGAATCTGGAGAAAGTGAACATTTTACTTGCAATTCAAGTGTTCTCTCTAACTGTTACTTCTTCAAAATCTTTAAGAAATCCGGCGATAGAAAACATGGAATGTTGAGGCTACGGTTCTATAGCTATGTCATATGGCTGAATGTTACCTTATTATATCTTGTTACAAAACAAATAATCAAAACAACTATTAGACCAGTAGTAAATACTTAATATCTTTTTAGAATAAACAGACACCGTGAAAAAAGCTTTATGTATATGTATATGTATATGTATATGTATATGTATATGTATATGTATATGTATATGTATATGTATATGTATATGTATATGTATATGTATATGTATATGTATATGTATATGTATATGTATATGTATATGTATATGTATATGTATATGTATATGTATATGTATATGTATATGTATATGTATATGTACATGTACATGTACATGTACATGTAAATGTATATGTATATGTATATGTATATGTATATGTATATGTATATGTATATGTATATGTATATGTATATGTATATGTATATGTATATGTATATGTATATGTATATGTATATGTATATGTATATGTATATGTATATGTATATGTATATGTATATGTATATGTATATGTATATGTATATGTATATGTATATGTATATGTATATGTATATGTATATGTATATGTATATGTATATGTATATGTATATGTATATGTATATGTATATGTATATGTATATGTATATGTATATGTATATGTATATGTATATGTATATGTATATGTATATGTATATGTATATGTATATGTATATGTATATGTATATGTATATGTATATGTATATGTATATGTATATGTATATGTATATGTATATGTATATGTATATGTATATGTATATGTATATGTATATGTATATGTATATGTATATGTATATGTATATAGTACATATAGTAAGCTCTTAGCAGTACTGTTTTAAAAACGTAACTCTACCTTAGTATACTTTTTCGTATACAGATTTGTAGAAAACAAAAATTAAAAAATTATTTTTGTTTATTGTTTACAGCCTTACTTTGTGGAACTCCATAATCATGAAATAAATAAAGATTAGTAAAAGTTTCACAGTTTTATTAAAATACAACAGTAGAGGGAGATGGCCGGTTCTGGACTCACACCTCCACACCTCTAGCAGGCAACCATGCATACACGCGAGCATATACGCTAATATACAGCTATCGTTATCATACAGGAGCGTACAAGAGAAAAATATGAAAGGGGGCTTGAATTAAATGCTATAAATCAGGTCAGGGGTAAATATATCTTAATACTCACCCTGCTTCTACGTTTGTGAATCGTTTTCATTCCCTTTCTTTATTATTAACATATTACTTTTACTCTCGTTAAATTGGAATGTATGTGTAGGAGAGAGACATCCTTCTTAAATGAAACAACATAGTATATTACAATTCAATATGGTTTATTCAACTATTTTCTCAATACATAGCATATGCAATTTTAGATCTGGATAATTACACATATACAGATTTATATCATATAATTAACATATCACATATGCAATTTATAGACTAAATAAAATAATTACATAGGTAGAGGGTTTATATACAGACTTATATAATACAAGTTATACATGAACATTTGAAATCCTGTAATTTCCCCAAGCTAAGGTATCTCCCTTCCCGCCAGCAATAATGTATCGTTTATCATCTTTCCATGATAACGCTACTTTATTTTTTAATTCTGTATAAAGTTGGTGGTTGTATGATCGGAAAGATTGAACATGTTTATAAATATTTACATTGTATAATACAACCTTCCTATAGTCTTCCAAAGTCAGTTCTTTTTTGATAACAGCCTTCTGGATACCTTTAGCTGTTTTGGTAAGATTGCCCTCTACATCTACAGCATATGCTTTTGTCCCTGTTCCCAGAAATTCCCAGAGAATTCTACCCGCATATTCGTCCTTCATTCTACCAATTATGGATTCATTCTGCGGGATTCCAAATTGATTATCAGCCTTAAAGTTTGATGTATCATACTTGTACAAATATTTCTTCATGTCTTCATAAAAATCGTCTGTATACGTCAGTAGAATTAATGAGTCGGTGTCTGTGTACAGCAGCTGAACCTTGCTCCCATATATTTTTTTAATATGATTATAATAAAAGTCATACATAATCTGTTTAGCCAGATCTAGCACGCAGAAACCAATATATATAGGCTTATCATAGTGGACTTGTAGTTTCTCCATATGAATGGCTACCAGATCCTCCGTAAAGATAGCACACTCTTTAAATTGCGGTTTTGAAATCATGCTCTCGGCCCCCAGTCTTATACCTTTATTTTCCCAGTGTGTAATTAGTCGTATATCTGATCTATTTTCTGTATTTTCCATCGTTTTTCCGAAAACTGAATTATTTAATAGTTTATAAAACATTTTCCCGAACTCACTCGTATCAGCATTTCGCATATTTGTGTTTAGGTCAATATACCCTTTTAACCACGGAGATTGTTTAAAAGATAAAACACGGTGGATCTTTGTAACTTTCAATCCTGCTGCTATACACTGTTGTAAATTTCGGTAGTGAATTACATACATGCTCTTGTCAAATAAGTTGGGAATTAGTTTTGACTGCTTCGAATTTTGCGGGATAATATTTTCCGGGCAGAATGGTAGCTGATCGTGATCATCGTGAAGTTCTTTGGGGTAATGCAGGTCTACTTGTAAAATGTATCCAGTTTCAGACTTTTTCGAAACTTTTAAAACATCGAAATTTTCAACTTCGTTATCTGTAAACCATGTAAAACCCGAATGCGGCAGATATTCAGACATCGCAGCACCATAGAGATTGGTAGCATCTAGGTAATTTATAAACGTTGTAGGTTTTGTTCTATCGTATGTAGGCATATATTTGTTATTAGCTTGAACACTTCTTTTACTGCATTGGCTCACACCTCCTCTAACACCTTTTTTAATAAAGTGAATCATGTCGATATCTGTTAATAATTCTAATTCTGCTCCTGTATATTTAAGCATTGCAGTCCAAGACAGACTCGGAGCTGTGAAGAAATTGGCCGGATCTAAATGATATACTTTTTGGCAGATATATCTGAAGGCTTCAAATATATCTGCCAGCAGCAGCACATCACTTTTCAAGTATATGTCTAAATAGTCACCAAGAGTTTTACATTGAAAAGTATCCCACACAACTGAAGCTCTATTATAGTCCTCAACTGATACGTCTTCATTTCGTAATTTATCAAAAAATTCTTCTCGCGTCGGTAATTTGTTATAATTTAGCTTTTCGAATGAATCTACAAATGAATAAGGGAAAACACCCTTTCTTCTCATGAGCCTAAATTTATGGTTTTCTGGAAAATACTTTTTGGTAATCTGGCATTCGTCATCTGTTAAGTTTTTTGTTAATTTCTCTAACCCCATAGGCATAAAGCGAAACGAGTCTAAAAATCTTAATTACAAATATTTGTTTTCCATCGTTCCTAAAGTGTTAACTACCGTGTCAACATGTACGTGTTTTGAAAAAGATATATATTTTTCTTTGTTTACTGCAATAACATCTATTTTAGAACCGTCGACACCTAATGATTTTATGAAGAGGTGAGCATCATAATTTGATAAATTGTGAAAAAATACCGGTATAAAGCTCGGATTCTTAAAATGCAAATTACATATAGGATGTGCAGGGGCTCGATATTTTCCCGTTAAATGGCAATGATCACGTACCCTTTCATCTTCCTGGCGGAAGGGTTTCTCGCATATATGACAACATTGAGTGAGTGTATGAATCAATTTCTCGTTTTCCGTGAGTTCAATCATTGGGACAATACGTTTCAGGTGGTCGTTGTAGATCAATGATCTAATAAACAACTAGATGAAGCGTAGAGAGAGACAATGCGGCCCAACACAATTCAGCGCGAGCAACAAAGATAGCGCGCAAGTTGTGGCAAGAAACTGGTCGCCGCGTTTGAGCTTACGAAGATTTCCGTGAATTCAAAGGACGTTGTGTGGCTTATAGACAGTTTAGTTTAATAAAATTTTGTGTCAGGGTGAACAATAAAAACTTGTGTTTATAATTATGGTGCATTCTTGTGCAGGGTATAATTGTACGACTCGTTTTTCCAAGAATTCGGGTGTGCCATTTCACAGGTTAGGAAATCCTACTATTAATAATTTGGTCTAGTTGTATCGTTTATTTTTTTCGTTTTTTTGTGTCATTAGAGCGCGAGGAGGATTTAATAACAATCCCAGCGCTGCTCACTTTGAAAATGCATATAAAAGATTACTAGTTCATGCCGAAATTAAAGGTTCATATTCCGCTAATTGTCTAGCACAAGATGCAACTTCAATATTGAATATCACTAGTCGCAACAAAAACAATAATGTGCTTGACTCGTTGTTTATTGCACAGGATGATAATAATTATAACAGAGATGTTGATGAAGAATGTGATTTTATTTTTGATTCTAATTTTTCGTATTTTAATAAATATATAAATGACGTGGTAATATATATTGCAGGTTTTGTATGCCGAAGAGTTATGAAAAACATCAGTTGTGACGTCTGCTGTAAAGTATTTACTATCAATCAAAGCACTTCAGATTTATTGAATCGAAAAAATGTTGGTGGTCTTGTGAAACCCTCCAACGACATAATAGTTTTGTGTAAAGCAGCTGAAAAGGTGTTTAGAAATGTAGAGAATACTACGACGATACCAAATTTGGAAAAATTAATTTTACAAACAATAAGACACGTCAATTTCGAAAATATTTTCAACTCTATAAAAAATCATATTCTTGATCAAGATCCCATGAACAATCATTCCACACAATTAATTTATTCCGTTCTCAACACTTACTTTAACATCAGAATCCACCATAAAAACAAGTCCATAAACGAATTTAAACAACGAATCCGGCAAAAATATTCAAAATTAATCACTTTTAAAGGTCAATGATGATTTTTAGTACCAAAATTCTCTCTTTTCATTTATTTAGATCTTTTTTGCAATATAATTTTATGTTTACTAAGTTAAGAATTCCATTACATATTAATAACTATGTATTTACATTTATGTTTTGACATGTCACAATAAATTTTTATTAGTAAAAATAGCATAGTTTATTCTTAACATTTGTATCAATAACCCTTTGTGTATATCTTTCATATTTTGAAATTAAATATTGCTAAATAAACTGAATTATTTAATGCGTTCCATTTAAACCTATAGTAACAAGCGCGCTTCTTGCCACAACATTGATGTTGTCTCAACCCAACATCGACCTCGGCATATATGTCTATCCTTTACGCATGTTGGGGACACGAGTTTGCACGCGGCAGATACGACGATACTCGATCTAGTTGTTATTAGATCATTGTTGTAGATACGTTTGATGTCGGCCTCTAACCTGTTACAGAAAACGTCAGCACAGTCTTGACCGCGATAAGTAACATATTTTGATAAAGAATCATCATAGCTACACTTTATATAATACCCAAATGAGTAGGGTTGATGTATATTTGTCTTTTTTGTAAATGATTCATTGTTATCGTTCTGACAATATTGGATAGGTTCAAGAATAGTCTCAAAATCGGCATATACTACAAAAGGGTGTTTTAATTTATGTTCAACTGATTCAAATTTTAAAATGTTACCGGGAACTGTATTTCCAAACTTATCAATGCGCGGTTCTGTTAAAGGCAATTTAGCACTAATATGCTTACAATCATGTTTTTGATGTTCGAATAATTTATGTCCAGTATTAAAATTAATTAAACAACCATCGCACAGAAACTTTTGATGGTCCTTTTTTGATAATTGGGAGCTGATTAATCTACTTAAGCTTTTAATTAAGCAATAATGAGAATTACCCGCATTGTCGTCTATCACCAGCAAGTTTACATGCTGCTGACGTCTGTTTTCTGTAAAATGTAGAGGCCCAACAACTTCAAAATCTACTTTAGAATTGTCGTAAACCTGATTAAGCCCGTATACGTTTACTGATATATTATTTAATTTTTCAAATTTGTTAATATCCTTTAACTTAATAGGAAATTCCAACCCGCTAAAATTTAGTTCATCCTCATATATTTTATACTTCATAACACGATCGGTGTGGTCCCCTGTCGGATGCATAGCAGCAAGAATACTCCACATGAAGCACTTTTGGTCAGAATTCTGAATGTTTATTACAGCTTTCTTTTTCTGTATAGGGTCCGGAAGCGGTATGTAGGACGAAGCTTTCAAGGGATTGTATTTGTTGATGTTCAGTTCGATAAAAAGCAGGTTTTTCAATGTCCACCCGCTCTCCTTCTGCTGAAATTCACTGATTTTATTATCTACTTCGTCTGTAAAATGGTAGTATGCAAGATCTAAGGCTGTTGAACCATTAAAATTTCTAAATTTTGTATTAAAGGATTTCACCTCTTCCAAATCCTTTGATGGCAACTCAAACAGTCCGAAAAGTTCAATATTAACTTTAACAGCCGAATACTTATCTAACACAACTCGCATACAATTTATTGCTTTTTGTTTTAGCATAGCCATGAATTCTTTCATGTCCAAATATACCCGATCGTCTGCAGTAATGCGATATGTAGCAATGCGATTTTTAAACGCCTGCATTATTAATGAAACCCCTTCACCAGTCACAATACACGTTTTATTCTTGTGTTGTAGACTCAGGCAGTGTTGAGGTAGAAATCTTGTTGGTATATCGATTTCACAAACTTTACATTTTGGTAAAAGTTCTTTCACTACAGTTTTAGAACTAGTCGAGGTAATACAAGTCTTCTTAGGACTGTTAGCTGATGCAGCCTCGTCCCCCGATAATTTTCTTTTATGCAAACCATGTTTTTCGACCTGGTGCTTTTCGAAGTGGCCTTGACTAGTGTATAATATACCACACCGATCACATAAAATAGAAACTGACTGGCAATAACCTTTCTGGTGTCTTAGTAGACTGTCTTTTCTGCTAAACTGCTTATTGCATTGTTCACACGCGATCATTTTTCAGCTCTTGATGAGGACACGTCTGACTGATACAACCCGCAAGAATAGAAATGATGAACTGCTTCGGTGATGTTCTTTATATACTGTTTCGATTACCCATAATGCATTGCGATAGTTAATCATATACCGCGCATACGTAAAGCTGTTTTGATGTAATACACATAAGATGGTCACGTGATTTTAAAACTAATTACGTAATGATGCTGATTTCCAAGATTCAGAGTAGCCTTCGGTTGGGACCAGCTAAAATCATAAACATAATGATAAGTACAGACGTTAAAAATATGTTTAGATACGCCGAAATACCTTCAATTATAACAAGTGACAGCCAGGCAATTCACCACATCGGATGTACCCTTCGTTAAATGTTGCGATTCCAGACGGTTGACGGAAGAATGCAGGTATAGCTGAAAATAACATAGAATAAAAAGAAAAAACATAACTCTGAAAATACCTTAACTCATGGCAAATATCAGCAATGAGTAGGCTATATAGGCAGATAAATTGTTCTGTTTGCAGCTAGGAATTATAATAGATCATCTGTAGCAAAACACATAATTTTAAATAAATTTAAATTAACTTACAAGATTTAGAAAGAACAGAAATATTGTAGTGGTACTCTCAGTTTAGGGAAATGCTAAATTTAAAGACGTCGATACGAGGCAAGTTGAACTTCAAAAATTTATTATAAAATTTTAATTTATACAAATCTGGTAGGATAAAAAGTAATTCCTAGAAGCAACATCAAAAGGACCGCAATATATGAAATCATAATTAAACAATCACGCTATATACTTTTATACACTACACAAATAAATATTCGATAGCAGGTTATAATTTACAACGTTAAATTATTTATTACTGCTAAGAAATCATTTCAACACACCTGTTTACACCAGCGCTATCTTAAAAATTTATAGAAATTCAACATGATTCGCAGCTTTAAATTAATTAAATTTTAACAATAGATAGTCCCAGTTTAATCAAATTAAAAATATCTTTGTCTTATAAAAAGGAATTATATATAATTATATCACTAGCTCTAAAAAAATACTAGCGCTATTCAGAGAAAATATATAATAATAGACTTACCTCCAGGTAGGAATATTTTTATAAACACTATTAAATTACTTCAGAAAACTGCATATTTTAGACATTGATTAAAACATCATTCAAGCCACTATAAGATAATTTCTATCACATATGTAACTGCAGTTATACGTAAATAATTTAACCAATGAAGCGCACGTATTCTGTATAACACACACAATGTTTAATTCCCCATTAAAAATAGCTTAAATTTAACCAACTGAAACTATTCAGGACCCAGATCAAATGCAAACACCAACGATCTCGGATACCTGCTGCAAACTAAATAATGCAATATTACTCACCCCCTTTATATACGATAAGAAATATCCGAGCTCAGACAGGCCAGATCCTGTATCAACACGCACCATCGTGTCTGTATACACCCAAACGTAAAGTTTAACTCATTATAATTTACAAACAATTAAATATGATGCAGGTAAGAACGCGGGACCATATTTCAATAAAAGATAAAGATCTTAACCTTTACAAAATGTTTCTCCTTTTTAAAATCGCTATTAAATAACACGAATTCAACCTTTTAATGACATCCAGTCTGTTTATATATGTGCAGATCGTATAACCTGATAACTGAGATCTTCTTAAAATGTATTACGACATAAATTAAAACAGCCCTTTTGTATATGCCATCATCAAATATTTAAATCCGTCTTGAAATTATAAAATGTTTCACTATTTTTAAAAAGGAGAACTATTGCAATGGATCTTACCCACTGCAAGATTGCATGAGCGCATATCTATTAGATCAATCAGTTTAATTCACGTCTCACATACATATTTATTAGTTCAATCAATTTAATTCACACCTCATTGCATATTTATTAGATCAAATAATTTTTATATCTTCATTCCATCAATCAAATCTAACCCTCGTCTGCAAAACGCAGGTAGAAAAACCACTATGAAAGAAGGATTCTTTATTTCTTCCTGCACCTTTCGTATTTAAAAATATAAATGCTAATCTATCTGAGAATTAAAAAGAGATTCCTTCTTTCATAGTGGTTTTTCTACCTGTTATGAAACGAATACTTTATACTATTTTTTCTATTTGCGTTAGTTCGTTATTAAATAATTTAAAAAATTACTTAGTTTTAAATAAAATTTGTTAGGGATATTTCGGTAAGTAGCATAGCAGTTGGCAACACTAGAAATTATGCAATTTTGTTTTTTACATAACCTTGCTTAACTTTAGGTAATCCGCGCGACGTAGAAATTCCCATTCTTATCTCATACACACAACGCCCGCTAAGCAGCAGGACCTCGTTCAAATTTGCCAGGTGTATTATACGTACTGTTGAAAATTATTATAAATTCAAAGTAGAATGTATGCCAATATATTTGTGACATAAATAATTGCTACTTAATGAATTAAAAACTTGGATGAAATAAGAATAATTATATTTCATTTCCTAGAATAAATACCTTGTTTGTTAAAGAAATTAATGAGGTATAAATGCAATAGTATTTTCAGCAAAGAATGATTTTTGTTAACCAAAATAATTATTCATTGGATCTTTTGGATATTATAACTTGTAAGGTAAAGATATATGTATAATTTTATAAAATTTAATGTTATTACGTTAAGTTTATCGTGAGCTATTAATTGCAGATACACAACACAATACATCCTTACGATGTCAGTATCAAAATTTACAATTTCGTTAATAATAAAGTAAAAACTGTTACGCCATTATTAAGAAAATTATTATTCAGCGCATTTATGTAGCCTGCAATACTAGTTTCGCAAGCGTTGCATTCCAGTTATAAGAGTTCACTGCGTAAATAACCTTAGTTTGACATTCTAAGAACAGCTGTCTAACAGTGATATCAACTTTAAAAAATAAAATGTTACTGTTTCCAGTATTCTAGAAAACTTCATTAGGACACGCAAAATGCGTGTCCTAATGAAGCCATTAGGACACGCAAATATAAAAAATTATTTAATAACCGTTATTAAACTTGTGCTTAAACTTAGCTTATTGCATTCACTGCTCTTCTTCGTTTTCTTCTGATATGACTCATTCGCACTACTGCAATAACCTCAACAACGACAAACTGACAATTCTAAATTTTTAAATACATGTCAAGACCAAAGGTTCTAGAGTCCCTCTATAATAATATTAAATAATAAGAATATAACCTATTATTATTATACAGGAATTCTAAATGGTTCTAAGCTGAGATAAATCTGATATAGGACGCCACGGTCCGGACCCTTTGAGATGTCCATAATGTTTACATTTAATAGTACTATGAAAAAGACGACCAATGTTTTTATGGTCCAATTTTCCTTGAGGCGCTATATGTCGCAGCAATCACTACAATATCATGTCCATTCATATTCGCTGACGGCGGGCAGGAATGAAGCTGGTCATCTATACCATCAAATGACAATGCCATTTAAATCCTGTTAGTGTTCTGATATTTGGCTCAGTTGGGTTACCAAATACTATAATAAACGGTAGATGGTAGATATTAACATACTTATATCATAAACTCAGACACAATACTGCGAATAAATGAACTTTACTTTGATACACTCAAAAAATGCTTAGTGTAACTATTAATTTGACCATTCAGGGTAATTAGGTTAAAACGTAAAAAAAACACAAACGTCAAGTTTTGTCATGATAAACGTTACGCTTACATACATACTTTGATATTCTAAAATTATTTTAGAAATAAAGTTTAATTTTTTTTATTGTTAAGATTTGTTTAATTTTGTCAAGTTTATTATTTAAGTATATTATTTTGTTTATTAGCTTAAACAGTATTCATATTCTGAAAATGACCGAAGAAAAATTAAATTGATTACTTTTTTAAAGAAAAATCATTTAAATTATGGTAGCATAGCTTAGTTAGCCAGAGCGGGGTGATAATAATCCAAACCCACTGCCGACCCAGGTTCGATTCCAGCTGGCAGACTTTTTAAAATTTATTTATTATAAAACACAATTTAAAATGCAATCTTTCTTTTCGAAAATGTCTGCTGATGCTTTTTGCTGATCTTAATTTAATAAGGTAAATGCTCAAGTTATGTAGTAATTAAATCAGTGCGATAAGTGCGATACATGCAATTTTCCGAGAAACAAGATATTACAAATCTAATAATTTTCTTTAATTAAGTACCTAATTAGGTTGTCAATGCAAAAAGATCGCCAATTTGTGTGCAATGCTGTGGATCAGAATTACAATTTGAAATGCAACTTAATTTTTTAAATTATGTGCAAAATGAATATTATCTAAGAGAAAAAATTGTAATTTTAAATCTTATGTTGTGTAAAAGTATATAACAAAAGAAGTTATCTGCCAGCTGGAACGGCAGTAGCTTGAAGCTTTTATCACCCTATTCTGGCTAACTGAACTATGAAATCATGTCGACTTTTGAGCGCACTACATTTATTTTAAGTTGCACTAATTTAAATGATTTTCTTTAAAAAAAAAGACTGAATGTATTTTTTTTCGTTTTCGGGATATGAGTACCGTTGGCACTAATAAACAAACTAATAAGCTGAAATAATAATTTTATCTACTAGGGAAGATTTTACAAACGATTGTTTAAAAGCACAGGTTGATCTCTGAATTTAATTTGAGTTATTTTGATTTTGTACGTTGTATTGTATGTAGAAGTTAATTGTTAAGTTATTAATAATTCTTTTGTAAATATTTACTACTTATATATGCAGACCGTTTTAGTACGTTTGGTAAAATTTGCCAGCCCTCATTAAAATTTTGAAAAGTCGACGCTTACGGGTATATATAAATAATTTTGCGATAATTAAATAGTTTCATGATTCAGCATTAGGAACCGAAAACTGCAGCTAACTGCCGCAAGTTTCGCGTTCGCGCCCGTTTTTAGTTAAAACTCCGGAAATAAATGAGTAAAATTGGAAAAATTGCTCTTTAGTTATCAAATACTATTAATTTTCGTTTTTACTCTTTAGCTTCTAGTTACGTTAGGTATTTCTATTGCCTGGTTTATATAGCCACTTAACAGTTAACATGTATCATTTAATCAGTTACAAGCAAGAATTAGAACATGGTGTTTACTTAGATGGGTTTATACAACTCACTTAACACCTAACAATTAACAAGTACATTTCTTAATTGGATTTATTTTAAATTCTATTGTTTACTTGTTAAATGAATCGTTACTGCGCATGTCGGCTAGAAATAAAAACAGGTATACGTTATTTTAGTGTAAGTTTACGTTCACGTCATTACTAAATTATGACGTCAGACTATGCTCTGTTGCCATATGGAATTGGATATTCCTTGTTTGATCCAACACCTTTGCTGCATATTTTCAGTGTACGTTTTTAAAAGAATTATTCTCTTATGAAGAATATGACTTTGTTCATCCCCATCCATCCCCCAATCATCCCTTGTCTTGGATAGTCATTCTTATAGTATACGAATCCAATTTGTCGTAAGACAATGGATAAATAACTTTATACATGAACTTGGATTTCAATTTTTTTGACAAAATATTAAGTGATACATGTTCTCCTGTATCCAAATGTGGTATATCAATTGAAGAGCACAGCCACACAGATAACGTAAGGTACTTACTGTTCTTATATATGTATTTCATAAATTTCATTACTAATATTTGCCTCTACAGAGAATCAATTTCTGTAGTTTGTTTTCGATTTCGTTTCCTCTTTGGACTGGAAACTTCTTCCACAGATGAAATGTTGGAAACAGTCTTAAGATATATTCTCAGTGCTTGAGAAACTCTCTAGAATTATATTCAGTTAATGCAATTGTAAATACAAAATAGGTAACAAACTATTGTAAACCGAACTTAGAAAACACAAGAAATAAATTTGACAATACAGCGTGTCGCTTACACAGGTGTACCAACCTGTTTTTCTGTTGAAATAAATGTGTATTTAGCCAGCCTCGGTAGATTAGTGGTTTGCATGTTTGCTTCATAATCCAAGGATCGCAGGTTCGATCCCTGGCCGAGCTGGTAATTTTTCATAGCGGAGAAAAATTAAAAACATTTCTTCTTCTCGGATATAAAGTAAAACTGTAGGTCCCGTGTCAATGCGATGTTTGGCACGTTAAAAATCCCTACTGGGGGTGGAATTCCCCCAGATTCGGCTAAATTCTAGTAGGGTCGGCCAAATGATCATAGCAATCGGTGCCATGAGGTACGAACTACGAGCAAATAGAAACAGGAGAGAACATTGCATTATATTCCACGCGACGGAACTGCTAGAAAAAGTGGTTTATAAGAGTGAGTGAGAGAGGGTACGAGTGAGTGAGAGAGGGTACCGGCACCCGATGAATATCGATCGATTGTATACGTCAACAACCCCGACCTGACACGGACAATATCGAACGTCGTACGTCAACAACCCCGACCTGCTCAACGTGGTTTATATAATGGCCGACTTCCGTCGCGTCGGTTCCTTACCCCCGACCATTGAAATGTTCTCTCCTGTTTCTATTTGCTCGTAGGGTACGAAGGATGCTCTGCCATCCTGATTCCTCGCCCAAAAACAAACAAACAAATGTGTATTTTCTCATTAAATTAACAAATTACGTTTTGGTTTAAAAACCTATTTGTATTTATGCTATAAATAAATGTATTACTAAATATATGAAAATTAAATTTTATTATTTTCGATAAAGCAAATAATCTTTCTTCATAAAATTCAATTTTGAAAGTTATTATTTGCAAAGTTGGTTGTACTCTTACGTCACTACTTTTATATCTATGACGTGAACGTAAACTTAGACTAAACGGTGTATAGCCACTACATTATTATGAAATTGCCCTTAAACAATTCAAATTTTTGTGGCGGTATTACAAACATATGGCAGTATGCGCACGCGTATACAGTGTGGAAAAAGGTATGGACTGCCCCTAATAATTTGGTAGTCTTCAGGTTTTAAGGAAAATGCTTGAACACGTCAATTTAGTTTTTCAGTTTCCCACATTCTGATAGAATTCATTTGTTTTTTTATTGACATCTGTCAAGAATATGACGTCATCGACATTTTTCTTAAATGACAATATATGGCATGTGATACATCATTTGAAAGCTCTTGTTTCACTCAGTATGTTTCTAGATTTTGTGCCATTCTGTCGTGCCGTTTCAAAATGGCGACCGTTAAATTGTGAAAATTATCTTAAATTAATTCCCAGTAAAAGAATAAATATTTCTTGTTTTATCAGAAAAAAAAGCAAACTATTGAACATGGTTTATTATCAATCAAACTAGAACAACGCGTAATAACTAAATAAAACAAAACAAGAACACAACCAAGCACAATCAAATAATCATAAAATAATAATAAAATAAGAATGATGTGTTGAGGATAAAACACATAATAGAAAAAACTTATTTCAGTAAATGCTGAAAGTGACGACCGTTGACTACTTGACAGTACCCAAGTTTAGAAACAAATTCTTCTGGAACAATTCGTATCATTTCTGGTGAAACTTTTCGTATTTCCGTTTTTATGCTGCACTTTAAATCATCAATATCTCTTGGTCTATTTAAAGAAACTTTGGATTTCAAATAACACCACAAAAAGAAGTCCAAAGGGGTCATATCAGGTAACCCGGCTGACCATTCAATGGGACCCCGTCGGTCAATCCATTTTCCTGGAAACATCAAATCGTTATATTCCCGAACTTTTCTTGCATACTGGGGCGGGGCTCTATCTTGTTGAAGCCAAATTGCTGGACTGGGCAAATCGGATTATTGTGGTCAGGTTAAAGAGTGACTAAAGCTGGCAAAAGTTCAAACTGCAAAAAATTCAAGTAGGTTTCACCAGTAAGAAAGATGGTCTTAACACTATCTTTCAGTATGTCGGCCCATACATTAAGTTTCTGAGGTGATTAACAATGAGCTTCTTGAATCCACAATTTTGCCGTTTACAGTACCGTTGAGTTTAAAAATTGCTTCATCTGAGAATAGAATATTTGTGGCAAAGTTTTCATCTTGATTACAAATTGGTTGCATGATTTCCCAGAATTGCGGTCTACGGTCGAAATCATCCTCATTTAATTCTTGTACCAGTGGTATTTTTCTTTGTGCCAAATTGTTTGCACACGTGTGACTTATTCACATCAAGTGCTAGTTGCCGACTGGCGCTATGCGGATTTTCTTCAACACCCAATAGGACGCCGATCAAGCTGAATATTTTCATCTACCTTCGGCCTTCCATTTTTAGGTAAATTTTTTAACATGACCATGTTCTTCATATTTTCTTAAAATCTTGCAAACCGTGGAAAGCGAAATCGGCGTTCGGTCTGGATGAATTTGATTGAAAAGTTCACGTACCTCGTTAGTGTTGAGGTATTTACCCTAATGCACCTTTCAGTGCCCAAAACACACACAAAAACTAACAGAAATATCTTTTAGGTATGTGACAACTTTTTATTGACTACAACCATAGCTTACTTTATCAAGTACTGATCAATATAGATATATAGGGTAAAGAACAAGTTATGAACATGTAAATATTTTTAACACCTTCCCTCATGGAATAATTTGTTCAGTCCCATAGCTTGACACAGAACTTAAAGCCTCGGTTTAAACAGTGGCTTTGTCATTATATCTGCCACTTGAAGCTTTGTCGAAATCTGTTTTATTTCAATAGCTTCTTCCAAAACTAGCTCTCTTACAAAGAGGTGTCGTATTCTAATATGTTTCGTTCGTCGGTGAAACTCTGGATTTTGTGCTAATCTAACAGCAGCTTCATTGTCGACCATCAATACAGGTACACATTTCATTACTAAAACTTCTTCATAAAGACGGTTCAACCATGAGTTCTCTAGCAGCTTCACTAGCAGCTACTATTTCTGCTTCAGTAGTAGAAATGGCCACTGAAGTTTGTCTTTGACTAAGCCATGATACAGTACCACTAGCGAATGTGCAAACTACACCTGTTGTAGAACGACCAGTAGCTTCGTCTCCACCATGATCTGCATCACTAAAACTTTCCAAAATATCTGTTTTGCAGACAGATTTATAGACAATTCCATAATTTAAAGTTTGCTGTAGGTAACGAAATATTCTTTTGACACGAATACAGTCACCATGACTTGGATTCTCTAGAGTTCTTGAAACAACGCCAACTGCATAAGCAATGTCAGGTCGGGTACCAGTCATAAGATACATTAATGCTCCTACTGCCTCTCTGTACGGAAAATTCTGGGTATTTGATTCATCTACCTTCCCTGATTGGATACTCTCCTTAATAATTGGTGTAGACACAGGTCTGCAGTTACTCATTCCAAAACGTTCCAATACTTTTTTGGTATAAACAGACTGACTAACATAGACTGAACCATCTTCTTTCCTGTCTATTTCTAAACCCAAAAAATAAGATGCAGGCTTGATTTTTATTTTAAATTCCTTTTCTAGGTCCTTCAAAAAAGCTTTTTTCATGCTTTCATCATTAGAAGCAATTAGACCATCATCCACATACAGTACCATCAACAGCATGTTCTGCCTTTGCTTCTTAACAAATAAACAAGAATCTGCATCACTTTTCTTGAATCCGAAATTGGTAATATAGTCCACAAACCTTTTGTTCCAGCATCTAGGTGCTTGCTTGAGTTCATAGAGACTCCTTTGAAGATGACACACACGTCAGTACCGACTTCATAACCTTCCGGTTGCTTCATAAAAATATCTTCATCTAGTTTACCATATAAGAAGGCTGTACAAACATCAAACTGAGTTAAAATCATTTTCTCACTAGCAGCAATACTCAATAAAGCTCTTATTGTACCTAACTTTGCAACAGGACTAAATGTTTGATCATAGTCTTCACCTTTCTTTTGCAAATAACCTTTTATGACCAATCTTGCCTTGAATTTGTCAATAGAACCATCAGCATTTGCTTTAATTTTATAAACCCACTTACATGCAATCGCCTTTTTATCACTAGGAAGTTTTTCTAAAATCCAAGTTTCATTTTCCTTAAGTGATTGCATCTCATTCTCCATTGCCAATAGCCATTGCTCTCGATGACTACTTTTGATGGCTTCTTTATAACTTGCTGGTTCTCTAAATTCTAAGACATTTGCAACAGCTGACATCACATAGTCCTCAAATCGGTTAGGTTTCTTTATTGTTTCTCTGTTTGTTAGTTGCTTTTCTACTTGAGGTTCATTAGGATCTTCCTGTAAAGCTTCTTCATTTTCTTGTTGCTTTTCTGTCTCTTCTGTAACTTGTCCATTTTGTGATGAATCTACTTCTTTATTCTTAACAATAATCTCTTCTTGTACAACTGAAACGTAACCTGAAAAAGAGTTTGAAAAAGGTCCACATACATCTGAATGTAAGAGTTCACCTGGTACTGTGGCACGATCTCTGGTTCCAAATTTAAGTCTATGAGCTTTACCATAAATGCAACCCTCACAAAGTTCACTGTCTAAACTAACACTAACTCCCAGTTCTCTTGATATAACATCTTTTACATGTCTTTTGTTTTGGTGTCCAAATCTTTCATGATACAACTGCAAGAGATTTTCATTGAAAATAGCATTAACTTCTAAATCTGCCGCAAGTTTAACATTTCGTAAAGTCAACTTAAATAAGCCACTACATCGATTTCTTGTACCTACAAGTTTAACCGAACCATCGATTTTAAAACTAAACATTTCAGGTCTGGAGATAAACTGACTATTCGGATGCAGAAAAAAGGTTTTTCTTTATAGCAGGTACATACCAAACATCTGCTAATGTCAGATTCTCTGTATGTCCGTTTACATTTGCCTCTACAGTAATAGTACCTTTTCCTATTGCTCCTACAGAATCTCCATTTGCTGTATACACCACATGGGACTCAGTAAATGACTCAAAAGTTTCGAAAATATCACTTCGGTTAGTTATATGGTTGGTAGCTTAATTATCTACGAACCAACTCTTCTGGTCACATTCAGCAGTCAATACACTACTCGTTAAAGACAATAAAGTTATATTTTTCCCTTTACTATTTGACCTTCCACTTGTCACATTTTCGGGTTTTGGAGGCCTACATCTGCTTTCCACTTTGCATACTGCATTACCTTATGCCCAACTTCTTTACAATAGTGACAGATTAAGGATTTCTTTACGTCTCTCCTTCCAAGATTTTTCTGCTAATAGAACTTCTTGATTACTTTCATTTTTAGATGGCAATGCCTTCTCATATGCACACAACTGATTTGTTAAGTTATCAATAGTGCGATCTGTCTTAGACATCAACATCCAACTTGACTTAAATGAGAAATATTCTTCAGGTAAGGTTCCTAGTACTTTGCAGATTAATAAAAGTTCAGGTAGATCACACTTACAAACGTTGCCTGTAGCGATTTTATCTTTAGAGATTTCTGTTTGTAGCTCGTTCCAAAGATTTTTCAATTAAGACGTATGAGTTGCAATATCATCATCAGTTTGCCTTTTGTAACTGAAAAATTGCATACATAAATCATAGGTTTTGTCTTCGACATTTTCATCATATACCTAACCTATGAAGTTCAAGCCATACTTCACGTGCAGTTGAAAATCTCATCACCTTTTGAAGTGTTTCTTGTGTCATATTTATTATGAGAATAAGTAACGGATTACTATCTAGCTTCATGAAGTTTTCTAAATCACTTTTGTACTTCATGTTTTCTTCTTGTGAAGCTTGTGATGTTAAGGGTGTGGGAGATACTAACCTACCTTCAATAACATCAATTGCACCTGGAATTCCACTCAGAAGAATGCATAACTTGTATTTCCAAGTAGACCAGTTTAATTTTCCTTCAAGTAATCCAATTTGTACTCTACTTGCTTCCATATTATCTTTTTATAGATGCTCAAAAAATACAAGCCTTCTTTTCTTGCATGTACCTATGCAGTACAACTCTTTAGTTGAATTTTATAGGGAAATTATAGGGAACCACGCTCTGCTACCATGTTGAGGTATTTACCCTAATGCACCTTTCAGTGCCCAAAACACACACAAAAACTAACAGAAATATCTTTTAGGTATGTGACAACTTTTTATTGACTACAACCATAGCTTACTTTATCAAGTACTGATCAATATAGATATATAGGGTAAAGAACAAATTATGAACATCTAAATATTTTTAACAGTTAGTAGATCTGCGATGACCTCCGTAACCAACCATCATAACAATTTCAATACGGTCTTTTTCACTGAACGACATTTTTAGTTTATTAAAAAAAGAATTTTTGAATACAACGCAATGACTTAAATCTTACTAATGTTCAACCTTACCACTTGTCAATACTGACGTTAATTTTTGGTTGTGTTTATAATTGCTGTATGTATAAACCGGCACTACTTTTCTTTACTTGTTACGTGTAATTTAAATTGCAAAAAATATTACCCAAAAAAATTATGTACATCAGTAACCCTAAGCAGCTGCTTTGTAGATTACATTCCCATAAGTAGAAACTTATATCATTACACCAAATTTTTCTTTAATGATCAATATTGACTTTTCTGAATATTGACCAAGTGAAAATTGATTGAATACTCTGTCTCATAAAAGAATATAATCATTAATAAAACGCGCTAATAAGAGATATATTTATATACCCAATAAATACAGAGTAAAACAAAGTACATACGATTGAAGTAGACCACTATAATCATGTACAACACGTTTATCGATATGTTTATTTTTTAAATAATCATCTGTTTAACATGTTTTTAATAAATGTAACAATGTTGTTTGGGTAACTACACATATTACATAGAAATAGTTACTCAGCACTATGAGTGAGCTTGATGTGTTTTTGCAAACTTCCTTTTTGTGAGCATTTATAGCTACAAATATTACACTCAAATGGTATCTCACCACTATGAGTGAGCATGTGCTTTTGCAAACTTATTTTCCGTGAGCATTTATAACTACAAATAGTACACTCAAAAGGTTTTTCACCACTATGAGTGAGCATGTGCCTTTGCAAACTTCCTTTTATTGAGCATTTATAACTACAAATAGTACACTCAAAAGGTTTTTCACCACTATGAGTGAGCATGTGCTTTTGCAAACTTATTTTCTGTGAGCATTTATAACTACAAATAGTACACTCAAAAGGTTTTTCACCACTATGAGTGAGCATGTGCTTTTGCAAACTTCCTTTTATTGAGCATTGATAACTACAAATATTACACTCAAAAGGTTTTTCACCACTATGAGTGAGCATGTGCGTTTGCAAACTTCCTTTTATTGAGCATTTATAACTACAAATATTACACTCAAAAGGTTTCTCACCACTATGAGTGAGCATGTGCTTTTGCAAACTTTCTTTTATTGAGCATTTATAACTACAAATATTACACTCAAAAGGTTTCTCACCACTATGAGTGAGCATGTGCTTTTGCAAACTTCCTTTTATTGAGCATTTATAACTACAAATATTACACTCAAAAGGTTTTTCACCACTATGAGTGAGCATGTGCGTTTGCAAACTTCCTTTTATTGAGCATTTATAACTACAAATATTACACTCAAAAGGTTTCTCACCACTATGAGTGAGCATGTGCTTTTGCAAACTTCCTTTTATTGAGCATTGATAACTACAAATATTACACTCAAAAGGTTTTTCACCACTATGAGTGAGCATGTGCGTTTGCAAACTTCCTTTTATTGAGCATTTATAACTACAAATATTACACTCAAAAGGTTTCTCACCACTATGAGTGAGCATGTGCTTTTGCAAACTTTCTTTTATTGAGCATTTATAACTACAAATATTACACTCAAAAGGTTTCTCACCACTATGAGTGAGCATGTGCTTTTGCGAACTTCCTTTTATTGAGCATTTATAACTACAAATATTACACTCAAAAGGTTTTTCACCACTATGAGTGAGCATGTGCGTTTGCAAACTTCCTTTTATTGAGCATTTATAACTACAAATATTACACTCAAAAGGTTTCTCACCACTATGAGTGAGCATGTGCTTTTGCAAACTTCCTTTTATTGAGCATTTATAACTACAAATATTACACTCAAAACGTTTCTCACCACTATGAGTGAGCATGTGATGTTGCAAACTTATTTTCTGTGAGCATTTATAAATACAAATATTACACTCAAACGGTTTCTCACCACTATGAGTAAGCATGTGCCTTTGTAAATTTCCTTTTTGTGAGAATTTATAATTACATAAATTACATTGAAATGGTTGCGACATATTTCTTTTGATTAAGCAGTTAGTTACATATATTACATAAGATTGTTTAGTAGCAGAAACATACAATGATTTTGAAATTTGGTTTTTAAAAGAAAATTTACAAGTACATGTTATAGATTCTTTTGGGGTGGTTTCGTGTTACTAATCTTTGTTACGATCAACAGCTTTGCCATCAATTACAAACAAACTTACAATTAATCTTGCATGCATTTTTTATATTAATCATGTTTTCTTCTTATATTTTTATCCTCTAACTTCAAAGGAAATATTTTTTATAATATATACTATTATACGAATTATATGTCAGTTCTGGCGTACTCTACATATAGCATAGGATTAGTATAGACAAAACTACTGTAGACATTTTGTGCTAATGTACCTACTGTTGAATGGTTATGACACTTGAAAACACTTGCAAGCACTTCCTTAAAAAACTGCAGTGAAATAATCTAGACTTACAGAATTAGAGCATGCTGCAATACAGCGTTTCTATCCAAAATTTGATGTTGGAGCACCTCCATAGATTATAATAAGTGTTGCAGCAGTTTTGACTAGTAAGAACTCGGAGCTAAAATATTTTGTAACATTCAAAAACACTTACTTCATGAAGATGAGAAAGTAAAGCAACTAAAATGTTTCTAACCTTTCCATAAAAACGCATAAATGCTGCTGATATAATGTAATTAATTGTTACCGCAGTGAAACCATATACCTAAGTGAAACTGGCAGCCAAAAAGTAGCAGCCGATATCTCATTGAATTCGTTGTGAACCATCCTTATCCACGGCTATTCTACTATAGCGCGACTAATATAATAATTAGTATATATTATTATTAATTATAAGATATCCATTCGACTCCCATTGTTAAAAATACCTTTACAAGGGTCGCTGTTGGTTAATATGTTCATGCAAACTGCAGCTAAATAAAATTCCAAATACACGCTGTTTGTTAGCAGAATATACTGAAGCAGCCGCCTACTGATGCGTAGGGGTAGCCAAATAGGGCTGTAAAAAGATTAATCTGCTTTGTGCGAAATTGAACTATGCAAAATTCAAATAAAGAGGGTGTGTATTAACAATTTATACTACAGCAACCGGTTAGTGAGGCTGTTAGATACACACTATTTCCGTAGTTATAATTATATTGTTTTATTAATTTCTTTTAATATTATTAACATTCATATTTCATTAAGATTAGCATTACATATATCACCTGTTCACCTATTATAGCATTGAATCATTAGTTCATTTCGTTTACAATCAATTATAAATTGTTTATCATTGACCTATTTAAAACTATTTATGATTGCCATACAATGAATCACAGAATTTCCATTTAATGTTAGATAAACATAATTGATATTAACTTTTAAATAATATTTATATTTACAGACAGCATATTGTATTTAGAAAATCTCCTTAATGAACGTTGAACTGTAAACTAATTAATAATAACTTTCTTTTCAATGCATAGATCACTTTTGTAGGCAGTTGATTGCCACCAGTCCTGAGAATAACTCAAAATTCATTTTCTATTTCAATCATAATAATAAGTATTAAATAAAATATATTATAGATTTAATAGTGTTTATTATCTAAAATTAAACGAACACTACTGAAAGGAGGAAACCTGAGAAATACAACATAAATTTGGCGCGGTCGATAGGTCACCTTTTTAAAGAAAGAAAAAACAGATGCAACTGTTCTATCTTCAAGAAGAGAATTCCAATTCCAAGTGACGAAAAGAAAATCCAGTGCTTGCCACAGAGAATCGAGATTCCACGTCAGTCGAAGTCTATGATAAAAAAAAAATCTCTACATAACTGGGTGATAATTTGGTAAGTACAAGTTTCCTTTAATCTTTAGTTGTTTGTATTTAATCTTGTGAAACTATTTTCCATAATGAGTCAAGGTAATGAAGATATACAAATTCCAGCAGATTCCCTTCCTAATTCCTCAAATCTCAATTCTAATTCATGTACGTTTTCAATACAATTTTTGTGCAAATTAATTCCCACAGAATTTACAGGGAATAGGTTAGAGTTAGGACAATTCTTAGCTAATTGCAATAATACAATACAACTGGCTTCACCAGATCAAAAAACTCCACTTCTTTATTTTATTCTAGCTAAAATCTCAGGTAGGGCTAAAGAGCAGTTACCTCAGCAAACGTTCAGTAATTGGAACGAATTAAAGCATAAATTAAAAGATTTGTATCAGGACAAAAAACATTATTGTCAAATCATGGAATAATTAAACAACTGCAAACAGTACCAAAACGAATCTATTTCAGACTTTTATCCACGTTTAGAACAATATACAATTGATAAAAAAATGTTGCCGGGTAAAGTTGAAGCAATTAATGAACTTACACTTAATAGGTTTATTTTTCATTCAACCCCTTTTATTTCACAAATGTTGCGGTGGAAAGATTTTAATAAATTGAACGAAGCCTATACAGCTGCTTTAACCGAGGAAAAAGCTTTAAACATTCAAAAGCATTCAAAATTTAAATTGTGTAAAATATGTGGTCGTAATAATCATGATACAGTTCAATGAAGAGTAAAACAAAGTCATAATCAAAGAAAATTCGTAAATCTAGCACAAAAACAAAACTCTCAATCATTCAGTTCAAATCCTAAACAACATATTCAAAACTTCCAAAACTCTCAAAGCTCTATTAATAATAATAATGATCTAAAAGAATCAAATTATCAGAGTAAATTTTGTAATTACTGTAAGAATAGAGGCCATGTAATTCAAGAATGTCGTAAACGTCAATATAATAATAATCAACGATCTGTAAACAAAAATACAAATTCTGCTCAAAGTAATCAAAATAACGGTCAAATTAATTTAAACTACCAAGAGTCTTCGACGGCGAACACCCCACTCGAGGACTCAATTGCGAATCTAACGGTGTTCGAGAACTAAAAATTCTTATATCAAATGATAATTTAAATTACATTGAAGTTATTTCAGAAAATTCAAAGAATAAAAATTCTTTATTCAAATTTTTAATCGATACCGGTGCAGGAGCTTCCTTAATTAAAGCTAATAAACTTTTACCTAGTACTATCTACAATTCTAAAGAAAAAATCACTCTTCACGGACTCAGTCCTAATAATCCTATACAAACAGTAGGCACTTGCAATATTCCCTTACAATTTCACAATAAAACTCTGCATGTAAAATTTCATGTACTAAACCAAGCTACAAACGTCCCTTTCGACGGCCTGTTAGGAAAAGATTTCTTGCAGACAGAATTCGCAACCATAAGTTTTCAAAATCAAACTCTTTCATTAAAATCTCTGAATTCTCCAATCAAATTAGAAACGCAATCATCTTCATCAAATCTTAACTATCATTTAAAAGCTAGAACTGAAACATTAGTCGAAATAAATATTAAAAATCCCGACATCCTAGAAGGAATTATTCCAGATGTTGAACTACCTAAAGGTATATATCTATCCAAAGCTTTAGTCAAAGTAAATAAGAATGGTAAAGCACTCGCAACGATATTAAATACTCGTATAGTCGATCAAACTGTACCTCCAATTTCCGTATCTTTAGAAACAATGCCTACCACTTTCAAAATCATGAATTTAAATTCTACTTCAGGACCTAATTTTTCTCGTCAACAATTGCTTAATGAGAACCTTCTTCTAAATCATTTAAATCAAGAAGAAAAGGATTCTATTTTAGAAATATGCGCATCTTACAATGATATTTTCTATTTGCCCCACGACCAACTTTCTTGTACAAACGTGGTAGAACATGAAATCAACGTCACTAATCCACAACCCACTTTTACAAAATCGTACCGTTATCCCAAAGTTCATAAGGCAGAAGTTAATAGACAAATGGACAAAATGCTAAAGCAAGGCATAATACTACCTTCAATTTCTCCTTGGTCTTCTCCGCTCTGGATAGTACCGAAGAAAAGGGATGCCTCAGGTGAAAATAAGTGGAGAGTAGTAATTGATTTTAGGAAATTGAATGATGTTACTGTAGGTGATCGCTACCCATTGCCCAACATTGAAGATATCCTGGACCAACTGGGTCATTCCAGGTACTTCACCACATTAGATCTCGCTTCTGGATTCCATCAAATCCCCATGAAAAAAGAGGATCAACAGAAAACAGCATTTAGTGCACCACTGGAACATTATGAGTTCACAAGAATGCCGTTTGGATTAAAAAACTCCTCCTCAACATTTCAGAGGTTAATGAATTCTGTTTTGTCTGGATTACAAGGGCTACAGTGCTTTGTTTACCTGGATGACATAGTCATTTATGCATCTTCTTTGCAAGAGCATTCCCAGAAACTCAAATCCATATTCGATCGTCTTAGAATTAATAATTTAAAACTTCAGCTTGACAAGAGCGAATTTCTCAGAAGAGAAGTATCTTACTTGGGTCATATCACTTCAGAAGACGGTTTAAGACCAAATCCCGATAAGGTTTCTGCTATTTGTAAATTCCCAACTCCCAAAGATCAAAAATCAGTCAGGTCATTTTTAGGGTTAGTAGGTTATTATCGAAAATTCATAAGCGACTTTTCAAAAAATCGCTAAACCTCTAACGCTTCTTCTCAAGAAAGAATCCACTTTCGAATGGACAGACTCCCATCAAAAGTCATTTGATTTATTCAAAGAAATATTGACGACTCAACCCCTGCTGAAATATCCAGATTTCACTAAAGAATTCATACTTACCACCGATGCCTCCAATTATGCTATAGGATCTGTTTTAAGCCAAGGCGAATTAACCAAAGATCAACCAATCGCTTATGCATCTAGGACACTCAGTGCATCCGAACAAAGGTACAGCACTACAGAAAAGGAACTACTCGCTATTATATGGAGCGTTAATCATTTCAGACCATATTTGTTTGGCAGAACTTTTACCATAGCCACGGACCATAAACCTCTAACGTGGTTATTTAATTGTAAAGACCCAGGTAGCAGATTAGTTAGGTGGAGATTAAAACTATCTGAATATGATTATAAGATTCTATATAAACCAGGTCGACTAAATTCAAATGCCGATGCCTTAAGCAGGATCATGATCGATGAAAATAGTCATCCCAATGAACACAAACAAGAGAGAACATTGTCAACCCTATATCAGGAATTTCTTCAACTCGAAGGAGAACTGATGCCCCCCAATTCGAAAATCACCGAAACAAATGAAAATCTTTTTCACATTTCCACTGATTATAGCCTCGCTCATTGTATCAGCCGAGACCTTAAATGTAACGAAGGAATAGCTAAAGAATTCAAGAATTTATTTGGGAAAACAGAAATTTTAAAAACCCAATCACCAGAAATTCATAAGGTACTCTATCTAAAACAATGTAACCGCTATTTACTTTATATGATTACTAAAAATAAATCTTTCCATAAACCTCTTTACGAAGATGTCTTTATCACACTTAATAATCTAAAACTCTTTTGCATAAATAAGAATATTCATAAACTAGCAATGCCGAAAATTAGCTGTGGATTAGATAATCTAGACTGGACTAAAATCAAAAAAATGATTCATTTCATTTTTAAAGACACGCAGATCGAAATTAAATTGTGTTCACTATACCAAAGCTCTCAAAATAAATCAACCTTAATAACAATAATAAAGAAGGATGATGTATTCGAAAATTTCATTCAATATCATTACAAAACTGAAAATATACCTCGAATTAAATCTATTCCATTTGATAAATTTGAATATTTTCCAAATGTATTGTTTTATTCAAAAGATCTTGATGATAATAATCAATATTCTCAAATACTTAGAGATAATTACGATCTTTCGACCATTTCGGAATCAAATAATCGTCATTCGGTTATAAAACTGTCAAGTACTTCTAAAGTAACTTTCTTACTCATTTGTAAAAACTTCCATTTCGATAAACTCTCGTACAAAGACATTTTCTATGCCATCTGTAACCTTCGTACAGAACTAATTACAAATAACTATTCCGGAAACCTATACATACATGATGTAACTATTGATAATACAAATATTAAAATACAAATGTTCGCAGAAATGTTGCACTATTTGTTTAAAGATGTAACAGGCATTACTCCAATAATCTTGGATCAGAAGAGAATCCAACCAACTTCAAAGGAAGACATTTTAAAAATAATGCACTACAACTACGATTCAAAACTCGCTGGTCATTCAGGATTTATCAGGACATATAAACGAATACGTAAAGCTTACAAATGGAACTCTATGAAAAAAACTATTCGAAATTACATAAAGCAATGCCCGTCATGTCAAATGAACAAAACAAATTTCAAACCTAGTAAAGCGCCCATGGAAATTACATCGACATCATCTAAACCTTTCGAACGACTAGCCATTGACATTGTAGGACCACTACTGCAAACTATAAATAACAATAGATTTATTCTCACCATGCAGGATGATCTAACAAAATTTTCATATGCCATCTCTATCCCGAATCATGAATCTCAAACTGTTGCTATAGAACTATCGAAATTTATCACTATGTTCGGTATTCCAAAATCTATTCTGTCTGATCAAGGAACCGATTTTACTTCTAAATTAATTAAAGATGTAATGAAACTTGTAACGGTATAATTTCTAACGGCTTCAAATACGTAGAATTTTACAGTTATATTTACAAAAATCTTAGGTTCGGCTCTGTAAATTTCCATTCTTTTTAAAATATAAGTGTTTAACAAAAATGGGGGTCGAGGCTTTCGCAGTTTTAGAGGAAAAATCAATATTTGCTTTTTAGATGCTGTGCCATGATTAGTTAAGCCAAAACACGCGACTCGTTGATTGGGTATTTAAAAAAAATCGATATTTATTCGTGAGTGAGACCTCGTTATTGGCTGATCTGGTAATGTATTTCTACGCGGAAATAAAAATGTGTTCCTACGCGGAGATTGGGGTTGTAGCGTCGCTTCACTTACAGACTGGGTTCCGGCCTGTGCCTCGAGTTAGACGATTCTCGCTTGACCCACCAGTAAAGAGGGTCGAGATTAGTGATTTTCCACTCAAGCCTAAGAGTGTGAAAGTTTATCGATTGAGTATCGATCTATAGTGATTGATTTTGAATTAATGTTACCGGATTACAGTTTATTAATTTTTAGATTTGATATAAATCTAAATACAGTACAGTTTCAGTGCTATTTTGTACAAAGTGCAAGTTTTAAAAGGAATCCGTCTCGCTAAATCGTGTTCGAAAAATTTATAATTTGGTAACGCGAGTAAACAAAGTTTTGTCACTCACTCTATGGTGAAGAACTATTAAAAACAATTATTTCGTTTCGTTTGGTTTTAAGACCAGTGCAGTTTTCATAAAGAAAAATCATTTACTATTGATCCAGAATTTAAAGACAGATTCTCGTTCGTTTATAAATTAAAACTACGTGCGAAGAATTAAACGTATGAAGTGCCACTTGTGGTTAAAAATTAGTTAAAATCTTTGAGAAACATTATCGCTTTAATTTTCGAATAAAAGTAAATCCATTACAACGTATGAACATTTTTAAATATTGGATTCTTTTTAATGGTGCTCGGTCAAATTCGTTTATGAAATTATATATGCGAATGACAGTAATTAAATCTCGTTTCTGGTGTTCGTTACTGAAAATCAACACTTCAAGACAGCGTAGAGGTCAGTTACGATCTTTCGAAATAGAGGCCAGTTTCCAATTTCTACTAGACTGCTTTTGGTTGTATTCTACGAGTTTAGTTGGATAAACAATTCAAAGGTACCGTATTTTTAAGTGATTGTTTAGTATTGCAGTTAGTTAAGAATGTTTTAGTCAAGGAATGTTGCAGTTTTTTATTAGGAAGAGAGCTCTCTACATTATCTAGAAACCTTCAATATTAATGAACTTCAAAATAATCAATATTAATAATATTTGGATTATTCTAAACTGCATAATATCCTTTAGATATCTGTTTGTAAATTCTTTTAACGAAGTCGAGTCAACATAGATTTTAATACTTGAGTAAATTTTACTGAATAATTTTTTGTCAATCTAATAAACTTTTTATGGTTATTTTTTGGTGATTAAAGAAAGATCTTATGTAAATCTCTCTTGATTTACTTTGGTATAATTAATTTAGAGAGGTTAGTTACTATTTAAAGAATATTGATTATGCTTGTAATAAATTTATGGGTGTGTGTTTAATATTCATATGTATTGTTTTGTCTTATCCATTCTCTTCCTGTTAAATAAATGTTTTCAATTTATATTAAGGATCTAAAAACTGAACCATATAATTATGAACATCTCATTCCATTTTTATTCCAAGATTTCATATAAACAAAATCTTTTTGATTTAATTTAATATTGTATTTATTTTCTGGTTAATGAATTCAATAAATTTTAAAGCTTATTCAATTAACATCTTTGATTGGTTATTTATAATCAATACTTTAAGCTTCATAATCAGATGGCGCCCTTTTTGAGTTATTATTTGTGTTTTGAGACCTTAATCTACTCCTTTTCACAATTTATACGGCTGTGGAACCAATACCTACGACTTGAATAATAAATTTGTAAGAGAGAGTTTAAATCTCAAGCTGTGGCAAATATTTTGAGTTTCTTTGATAAAATAAGTATGAATCATTTTATATAATTTTATAGTTAGTTTATTGTTTACTTTTGTGTAAGAAAAAACCATCGTTTCACTACCGGTCCAACGTGGGCCAGATTTAAGTGTCGTTTCACTGGCGCCCAATCGCGGGGCCTTTTATTGTTATTTTACCGTGGCTAAAAAGCTTTGTTTCACTGGCGCCCATTGCGGGGCATTTTTATAATTGTGTTCTTGTGAGAAAAACTTTTGTTTCAAACTCTTCCAAACAAAACACATTCTATCTTCACCATATCATCCTCAAAGTAACGGTGCTCTTGAAAGGTCACACTTAACTTTAAAGGACTATCTTAAACATTATATTAATAATAAACAAAGTAACTGGGACGAATTCATACCTTTTGCGATGTTTGCATATAATTCACACTGTCATAAATCTACAGGTTTCTCTCCATACGAAACTTTATTCGGAAGTAAACCTTATTTACCAAACACCATTACTCAAGAACCAAGTTTTAGTTATTCTTACGACGACTATGTTACAAATTTAAAACAAAAACTAAACATCACTCATAAGGTGGCTAAAGAAAGATTAATTGAATCAACAAATAAGTCTAAATAGTATTATGATCGTAAAGTTCACATTCACGACTATAAAATAGGCGATTCGGTTTGTATAATTAATAAAGCTCATACTTTAGGATTAAATAAAAAACTAACCCCGAAATTTTTAGGACCCTTTAAAATAAGAAAAATATTCCCAAACCGTACTGTTCAAATCCAAAAAAATAATAAACTAACTACATATCACGTAAATAAACTGAAACCTTTTGTTTCAGGTCATCAAGATGAGGATTCCACGGATCTGCAATCTCATCCTATTTTTTCTAACCCCTCTTCTTAGTTCATTATTCCTAATTCATTCTGCAACTGGAAGTTCATACAAAGTAAATTACCTTAATCATCATACCGGGTTATATTACAATCATTTAGGACATGCTAAGATGACTAATAGCAAATTCACCTTATTAATTATATTAATTAGTTAATTAATTAGTGACGGTTAGTGATCAAAGATATAAACAGATCAACAATTTTTATTTCAAAACCACTAGCCTTTGTTCACATACGAGAACTGTCAGTATATCTGATCACGTTATATTTTATTGTAATAATTTAATTAATTCTTTAAGAAATAGAATAGACAGCTTAACCGAAAAATCAGAAATCATTAATCAACTAACAGGACATCAGACAAATCATGATAATAATAAGAGAAAAAGAGCAGCCTTTGAGGGTATATCTTACGCACTACATTGGCTTTTTGGTATTCCAGATGCCGACAATGGAAGATTTTATGATGAATCAATCAAATCATTACTAAATGATAATAAAAACATGCAATCGCTCATGAAACAACAGATCGGAATAATTTCCACAACAATATCTAATTTTAATAGTTCCATTCAAAATTTGAAACTAAAGGAACAAAAATTTAACAGCAATATAGAACTTTTTAACAATTTTTCGAAATATACCACCACGACAATTAAAGAATTTAAAATTCAACAAATTAGAACTGAACAATTTACCTTATTAAATCAATTTGTAAATGAATTAGATAATTACTATAACAATTTAATTGCTTCAATTACACTTGCTCATAAAAATATCTTGCATCCTAATGTTATTACCCCTCTAAATTTATTTAAAGAATTGTCTCAAGTTTTACTTAAAGACGGACAACAGTTACCTCTTCCTTTGTCATATGCAACAATTTATAGATATTTCGATATCATACATCTTGATGTAGTATACGTAGACAAAAATTTAATTTTTGCTCTAAAAGTTCCGCTTGTAGATGAATTAAAATACAACATTTTTAAACTCTACCCACTTCCTATTTCCCATAACGTTTCACACCTATATTCCTATATAGAACCTTCCTTTAAGTATTTAATCATAAGTTCCACAAGGTTTTATTACGTACAACTTAGGTATTTAAGTACTTGTACAACCATCCAAGAAAATAACTACATATGTCAACAAAATGAAGTATCCAAGACGCATGAAAAGCCCGTTTGTGAAACCCTGTTGCTAACTTCTTCAGAAAAGATCATTCCACCATCATGCACCACTAGAACCATTCAAGCAGACTTTGAAATTTGGCAGTCCATATTAAACAACCAATGGATCTTTATATCATCACAACCAATTCTAGTTACCATTTTATGTTTAACAACCCCGATGGAAGAAATCACTTTACAAACCACCGGAATATTTCAGCTCATGGAAAATTGCAAAACATATACACCCACTAATATTTTACAAGCCAGCACGAATTATTCAGCTGTACACATTGATGTAGCACCGAAGATCGATATTATTAACGACAACTGTTGCATCCACAACTCTTTAAACGTTAGTCACGAATCAATTACTTTACAGCCCATTAAAGTAGCAAACATCAACTTAGATGAACTAAACTACGCAAAACATAAAATGCATCAGTTCGACCACCTCCTTCAGGAACGATTAGATCATCCAACTACCTTTCACTATCAACATTGGTATCAATCACTTTTTTCAATATTTGGATCAATTATTGCAATTTTTGTTTTGTATTGTCTGTTCTACAAGTGCGGACTCTTCAAATTTTTATGGCAATTAATTTGTAGACCTAATTCAAGATCAAACTGTGGTACTTGTTGTGCAAAAATTTTCAATACAAACATAAATGGTGTACCCGTTACTCAACTCCAATTATCTACAATCTTGGAAGAAGAAGCCGATCATCGTAGAAGTGAAGATAATAGTGCATTTAGTGTCCTCAGAATAACTCAAAATTCATTTTTCTATTTCAATCATAATAATAAGTATTAAATAAAATATATTATAGATTTAATAGTGTTTATTATCCTAAAATTAAACGAACACTACTGAAAGGAGGAAACCTGAGAAATACAACAATTTGTTGAAAACCTTTTCACCGATAGCGTAATTTTAAATATATATTCTTGGACATTCAAATTTTGCGTCTATTTCACCAACTCAATCTTATCAGACTAGGGTATCGTAGTTCTGTTTTTTATTTTTTTCGCACGATTCGCGATTACGAACGTGCTACGTCGTAGGACACTCTCAATTCGCTTCGTCCGCACCGCCATTCGCTCTCTTCGCCCGTGTTATCCGCTTCGCCACATTGGTCGCCCACGCAGGACAACGTGTAAGAGAAATACATAAAAACTCTTCGATTTACTAATCATTAGTTTATTTGTCAAATTAAGGGCGATCTTTTCATTTCCTTGTAACTGTATCTGTCGGTTGTCATGGATACAATTGTAAAAACAGTTGTAGCCATAGCAATTAACTTGCTACATAAATTTATGAGGAACTGAAAAGACCTGTCCTATTATTACACAATTTTGTCAAACTTCGTGTTTTTAAATTGGCATTAGTGCAAATGTATCCAACCAATCAGCGTCAATTCCCGCGTTGGCCCAATTCTTATAAGTAATATAGAGTGACTCTACTTTAGTATAGAGTTTTTGCAGTTAAAATATAAATATATTAATCAATTTAAATAAACTATTGTAAATTATAATGAAATAAATGTCAGGTTATGAATCATTTGACATTTGCCAAGCAAACATAATCAATAATTTTTCCAACGTATAATTTTGGATCAAAAATGGCGGAATGACATTCGCGTTGGCTTAACTCTTATAAGTAAATTATATGAACTCTATTTTAGTAGAGTCCTTTATAATAAAAATAGGTTACATTTATTATAGAGGGACTCTACCGTCTAGGATTTGTTTCGCGCGGTTTTATCAGTTCGATGAATCGCTGTCGCCGAGTACTCATTAGCTGTCAAAATATTTAACTTCAAAGAAATGTGGTGAAGAGGGTCCAGTTTAAAATATTTAAACATTTATTCTTTCAAGCTACAGGTAATTCAAGTTCTAGTTCTCTCGAATATTTTTTTGTGTTTGAACGAATCGTAGTTTTTCAGTTTTTAGTATTAATTATTTAGGCAAGTTTTTCAGGATTTTTCGGATACTAGTCGCTAGTAGCAGTAATGCAAAAATTAAGCTAAAACGAAAAATTGCTGAAAAATGTCAGTACTGGCGACGACGTGTCGAGTAGAAAAAACAATAAAGGACATTTTAGAAATATTCGTTAGAATATTTTTATTCTAAGAAAGACTGTTTTATTATACGATTTTTTTGTAAAGCGGTAGTAATTATCATCACATCCCTGTGATAATAGAAAATACTTGCACAGGTCAAGGACCCTTGGGATAGACCCGCAAAGCATACATTTAAATAACTAAAAAAGAATGTGAAAGAATGAAATAAATGTCAGGTTATGAATCATTTGACATTTGCCAAGCAAACATAATCAATAATTTTTGCAACGTATAATTTTGGATCCAAAATGACGGAATGACATTCGCGTTGGCTTTACTCTAATAAGTAAATTATATGAAATCTATTTTAGTAGAGTCCTTTATAATAAAAATAGGTTACATTTATTACAGAGGGACTCTATCGTCGAGGATTTGTTTCTCGCGGTTTTATCAGTTCGATGAATCGCTGTCGCCGAGCACTCATTAGCTGTGAAAAATATTTAAATTCAAAGAAATGTGGTGAAGAGGGTCCAGTTTAAAATATTTAAACATTTATTCAAAACGGTTATTCAAAGCTTCCTAACGCTTCAGCTGAAAGATTTAAATTAAGTTGAAACAATCATTTGCACAAATTATTAAACTTCCAACAGCACCAGTTGAAATATTTTTAAATTTGCTGCTTGGGTGTTAGTTGACCCCCCTGACAATAGATGGCGTAACAAAACTCGGCTTTAATGTTTTATGTGAATCTATTCGTTCTATTCGTAGGTGCGTTTAGTGTTTGATGGATGTACTCCCATTGGCGCACTCCACATATGTTAAAACACTTATTATTTTTATTTATTTATTTTTGGGCTAGGAATTAGGATGGCGGAGCATCCTTCGTACCTCATGGCACTGATTACTATGATCATTTGGCCGACCCTTTTAAAATTTAGCCGAATCTGGGGGAATTCCACTCCCAGTAGGGATCTTTATCTTACCAAACATCGCATTGACACTGGACCTACAGTTTTACTTCCTATCTGAAAAGAAGGCATGTTTTAAATTTTTCTCCGCTATTAAAAATTACCAGCTTGGCCGGGGATCGAACCTGCGATCTTTAGATTATGAAGCAAACATGCAAACCACTAATCCACCGAGACTGGCATTAAAGCACTTCTCTCACGTAAGGAAGCATCTTACAAAATTTATGTTTATAACAACAAATGTAGTTCAAAATGTGAAGAATTCAATGGTTTTTACCGTGACCTTCTACGACCAATTGTTCTTGAGATATAAAGATTTTCGTTGACATAGAAAAGTGCAAGAAACGTCATGCACCACGAAACAAATATGGCTGCCGTATTTAAACGAAAATGAATAAAAATAAATTAATAGTGGCTTCAAACTACCAATACATAGATGTGATAACACACCAAAAATTATGCTGTTCTGAGATGGTCGAGCAACCGGTGCGGGACCACTTGGTAATGGTTTTAGGTTATTCGAGTTTCACCACATTTCCCGTTCTGAGCGTCAATTTCTAATATGTAAAGGTTTTAGTATTTTATATTTACAAGACTTAAAAATATGGGGTCCTTAATTTTTTATCATGTATAACATACTCAAATTTAATCAAAATCTGAGAGATGAATTTTCCACTCCTGCCTGTCTTGATATGGAATCACCCTAATCTTTAATAGCAACAATACCGTGGTAGGTAATCCCTGCGTCTTGTTTTCAGTCGTGACAGTTGATTAAGTCAGTATTGTTTTTTAATTAATTGTACAAAAATGGTAGATTATTCTTTCGAAGAGATGTCCGCCATTCATTTAATGTACGATTTGGTACATTGTAATAGGCCGAAAGCAAGAAGACTTTACGCAGACCATTTTCCAAACCGACCTTTATTAAACGAGAAAACATTTGAAAGGCTTTGTATTAAATTAAGGCAAACAGGATCTTTCAAACCGGTAATCCGAGATCTCCACAAACCACGAACTACAAGAACTTTGGACTTGGAAGAACGTGTGTTGGATCATGTTGAGAAAAATGCAGGTTAGAGTACTCAAAGAATTGTATTGGCAAAAGGTGTCATATGACTGTGTGGTGGATTTTAAGAACTAATCAACTGTATCCGTACCACGTGCAAAGAGTACAGGGACTTAGTGAGAATGATCACGAGAAGCTTATTGTGCATGGTTGTTAGAAACATGCGCCGCCGATCTGCTCTTTTTGCCATCTGTGCTCTTTACTGATCAAGCTGGCTTTACAACAGGTATCGTCAATTTACATCATTAGCATTAGCTTCAAGTGGATACTTTATTTGAGTATAATTTATTTCAGTGTTGTAAATATTTTTTGTCTTAACGCTATCAGTTTAGTTGACCAGCTCTTTATTTAAATAAAATTGCAACAACTGTTTGATAAAGTTTCAGAACTAAATTATGAATTGCTGATAGTACAGGATCCGTTATTAATGTCGTTGAGCACCGATCGAGTAACCGAATAAAATGTATTTTTTATGAAATAAAATATGTTAACAAAAATAACGTAGATGAGTTGCCATAATAAATTTGTTCAAAAATATTTTTAATTAAAAATTCAATATTTAATTTTTTTAAATACTTTCACCGATCTCGTAACCAAAAAAAAAATTAACACTAATTGAAAGTGCAAACCCTATAGAAGACGCAAACATAGGGTTGCTTACCTTTTTCTGTTCAAGGCTATACAGTTGCCAAGTTTAAATAAGTGAATTCAAAGTGATACCTTCACCGATCGAGTAACCAAATAAATTATATGTCAAAATAAATCTTATTTTTTTGCAAAACGATAGTATAAGGTTGCTTGCAAGAAACCGTTCAAGAGTCAGGGTTGCAAGGGTTTAAAATTTTTAAATCGAAGCGTGCGAGAGAGAGATAGACCATTCTATGCAGTGCGATAGAGGGGGGACGCAGAATGACAGCTGCTCACACTACGTCCGTCGTTTGAAATTGTGCGAGAGAGAGGGTCTATGCGTACTGTCCAATGCGATAGAAAAGGAGCATAGCAATTTTTTGTTTTTTTGTAATTCATAAAATGTATACAAATAGTATATATATTTTTTTGGTTAGGTTTGGTCTATACCTTTAAGAAAAAGAAAATATGGATATCCTATGTATATTCCTAAATATGTTGAAGTCATGATAATCTGCGGCATACTACAGCTGCTATTATAGTAATATCTCCTAACCCTACAGATATTTGCTTGGTATAGAATGTTGATGCTATGCTGATCATAAATAAAAGGCTGTATCTGCTAAACATTAAGGAAAGAGAGAATTTGGAGCTACTATTTATAATCCTGACTGGCTTTGATTTATCTGAGGTTTAAGAAAATCAATGGTGTATTGATATTTGATTTTGAGGTCATTCGATGGTCCTTTTTCTTAACCTTATAATTCAACAGTATATATAATCTTTAAATAACGATGATATTTATGTAACTTTGAGGTAAATGTATAGGTATGTGTTTTATATTCATTTCTATTGGCACTAAGCGGTCTTCCGGATCCTCAACGATAATAGGAGGACCTAGTGGCGTCAACATAAGGCTGTGTGGCTGTAATATGTGGCGGTGTGGAGGTAATATGTGGATGTATGGCTACAATATGTGGCTGTGTGGCTGTAATGTGTGGCTGTGTGGCGGTAATATGTGGCTGTAATATGTAGCTGTGTGGCTGTAATATGTGGCTGTATGGCTGTAATATATGACTGTGTGGCTGTAATGTGTAACTGTGTGGCTGTAATATGTGGCTGTAATATGTGGCTGTGTGGCTGTAATGTGTGACGGTAATATGTGGCTGTAATATGGGGTTGTGTGGCGGTAACATGCATCTGTGTGACGCTATGTAGATGTAAGTATAAATAGAGGTAGTAGCATCACCTCATTTATTTCTTTCAAGATGAAGAGCCGTGTCTGTAATGTATGCAGTAAGAGTATTCGACAATCTGATTTTAGACGTCATATAAAAATTCATGATGGGTATAAAGTCCAATGTTTTAAATGTTATAAGAGATTCTCTCGTCTCGATAGCTATAAAAGGCATATGAACCTGAAGCATGACAAAGAAAGCAATAAACATACTGTGAATTCCCCTATAGAATATGAGGTCAATGAGGTTGTAGCCTCTACTTATGATGATGATGATGATTGGAGAACGTTTAGCGACTATTTAAGTGATGAAGAGCCTGAAATAAATTGGATGGTTGTGCACAGCCTAATCGACCGGCTTCGGCTTTATTATGGTATTTTAAAGGATAGTCTGTATACATACCCTATAGCTATTGAAATAATAAACGAATTGAAACACAGGATTATTTCCGTCCTTCGCTTCACCTCGTGAAATACTAAATAATCTTAAAGATGTTTTGAATATAAAGTGTATTGAATTAAAATAAAGAGATTTTTTAACATATATTGTTTAACTAATCTTACTTGAAAACTAGTTTTGTCATTAAAACCTTTTAATACCTATCTTTTGTCGGAAGTTATACATAAAAAAATCTGCTAATGTATGCTTCCTTAGGCTAAGCAGTTTAACTGTTGAGCTATACGTGGAAAGCATGATCTTTAGGACATTTTAAAAAACTGGATTTAATAATATTATAAATTGATTTAATTTAAACGACTTTTTCTCTCATTTATATGAAATTATACTACATAGGAAACCTCAAGTTGATAACACTCATTGATTTTTAAATTCTTTCGGTATATTTACACGATAGTCTTATCGTTATAAATTTATATCATATTGCAATCCCTATCTGTATGAGTAAATGCGAATCTGTCTAGCTATCTAGGCGATACCTCAGGCGATTTCTTAGAAAACAAACATCCTAAGTAATAAGAAGTATGAAAAATCAAATGCGATATATAGAAATCATTTTCGACTTTCGTCAAACTTATGTTGGTAAATTATACGATGCTTTACAGGTGTAAAATGTAGGAAATTGATAAACGGTTTTTATTCGATTATGTAATAACTATAGTGACCGTCTTCCCTTAATAATTCGTATTAATAATTTGTTTCTGAATAAATTATTCAATTTGCCTATCTTGTGTTAGTAGATAAAAATTGAGAGTTCTGAACCCACCCCCCACTCCTGACATTGACCTTGAACCTATCTCTCTCTAACACATGGTGACCTTGAATCTATCTCTGTCACGTAAACGTGGCAACACTGCATTCTCAAGGTCAACAATATGGCAACACCGCATTCTCAAGGCCATCAATATGGCAACACCGCATTCTCAAGGCCATTAATATGGCAACAACGCATTCTCAAGGTCATCAATATGTCAACACCGCATTCTCAAGGTCACCAATATGGCAACAATGTTATGATCTTGGACCCAAGGCCACTCTTGAAGGCCATCAAACACCATTCAAGGCCATGCTCAAGGTCATCAAACAGCATTCAAGGTCATGCTGTAGATATATATAGCAGGTCACATGTATTGAAAATTCAAAATGTGTGTAGAAGCGAGCTTACAGAATACGTGCTTGACAGAACGAGTGTTATCATTTCGTAATTGGAAGGGTATACAAACCCCAAAATCTTTAGCTAAGGCCGGATTTGTCTACACGGGACGTGAAGATAGAGTAGAATGTTTTTATTGCCGAGTGAACATTTTCATATGGGAACCGTCGGATAGTCCAATCGTAGAACACCTGAAATAGTCACTACATTGCGTGTTTGCAAACGTGTTAGCACCCATAAACGTTGAAAGCGGTAGAGATGTTTGCGGTTAAAAGTAACCAGATAGAACATAGAATATAACACAAGGGAAGATGTTACCAATCAAGGCAGTAATATTATTAGCAACCTTGTACGAGGGCGTAGTGTACGTTGCAAAACTTCCAGACACAACAGCAGCGTTTATTTCATACGACTTCAACACGAGCGTTTGGTTTGGCATGCAACCGGTGACGTTGCAACAAATGGGACTGTTTAAACACGAAATCGGCAATAGAACGCAAGAAGTACGAGTCAGGGTCAAATTCGTGTACCCAACATATACCATGGATAGCGAGTGGCAAACCCTCGGGAAAAGTACGGTGGAACAATGTAAAGTCAGCAGCGAATCGTGTTACGTTTCCGTGGTGACCTTGGACACCCTGTTAATCGCAGTAGTTGGTGTAAGCATGGGAACATATTGTGTCACTCGTTATAGTTACCATTAAAGACCATGACCTTGGCTCCCACCCGTCAACTCAGTATATATCATGACCTTGGATCCCATCCCTCAACTAAAACCATGACCTTGGATCCCACCCTTCAACTCAGTATATATAAACGCATACGCAAGAACAATTCAGTAGTACAGCATCTACACAAGAACAATTCAGTAGTACATCATGAAAGTGGTAGAGGCAACCGTTTTAGTAACATTCGATTTCGAGGACGAGGACGATGAAATGCGAGACGAAGAACTATACGGTGGGAACGCCGAGAAAACTTTAGACCACCACAAAGAGGCATTCGTTAAACGCGTCAAAGAGAAGCGTGTTCTTGAAGCTGGTTATCTGGTGTTTGCGCTAGTGACGTTTGCATATTCAATGGACTTAAATGGGGAAAGGATATGGTTTGACGGAAAAAGTGGGACAGCACCGAAACAGTTGGAGGAGCCTTTACACGAATGGTACGATGCAAATATAAAAATTCCTATAATGAGATGTATAGAGGAGTATAATTCGGATAAGTTTCGAATGGAACATTTGTGCCGTTTCACCATCTTAATAGCGGAGAGTTAAAGTGTTGTGCTGTTTATAGACAAGTATAAGCCGGATAAGTATCGAACGGAACGTTTGCGTTGTTTCACCATCTTAATAGCGAAGAGTTAAAGTGTTGTGCTGTTTATGTAGAGGTGCAGAAACATCCAGCGCATTATTTAGTGAAAAGTACGCCGGGGGCATAACTAATGTATTACTGAAATAAATGTACTCTGTAAACAAATACAAGGTGGTAAATTTGGAAAAATGTAATCCTCTGATATATCAAAGTCAATCATAAAGTGTAAACAATTGCATATGTATTTAGTTAAATAAACCACGTATTTATCTTATTATATCGTTTCATTTAAGACCGTTCTCCGTCTCTCCTAGACATTAATTTAACGATTAAATCAAAAGTGAAACTAAAATTTAAAAATTTCATACCATTTTAATTTCAGTTAGACTCTTACTTAACTATGAAAGTATGCAGATGAAAGATCAATACAACCTCAAGGGTAAGAACTACACCAGACAGTCAGGAATGCGCAGACGAGAACAAAGAAATTCCACAGACATCGTTGAGAACAGACGAAACAGGGCAAGGTCAACGAGATTGTATTTACACAGAAAGAAGTGGCCAGACAGTCAGGAATGTGCAGACGAGAACAAAGAAATTCCACAGACATCGTTGAGAACAGACGAAAGAATGCACAGAAAGGTCAACACTACCTCAAGGGTAAGAACTACACCAGACAGTCAGAAATGTGCAGAGGAGAACAAAGAAATTCCGCAGTCGTTGTGAGAACAGACGAAACAAGGCAAGGTCAACGAGATTGTATTTAGATTGTATTTACACAGAAAGGAGTGGCCAGACAGTCAGGAATGTGCAGACGAGAACAAAGAAATTCAACAGACATCGTTGAGAACAGACGAAACAAGGCAAGGTCAACGAGATTGTATTTACACATAAAGGAGTGGCCAGACAGGCACGAATGTGCAGGCAGAACAAAAGAAATTCCGCAGACGTTGTTATGTTTACAAAAAAATGTACACGAAAGGTCAACACTACCTCAAGGGTAAGAACTACACCAGACAGTCAGAAATGTGCAAACGAGACCAAAGAAATTCCGCAGTCGTAGTTGAGAACAGACGAAACAGGGCAAGGTCAACGAGATTGTATTTACACAGAAAGAAGTGGGGGCACAGATATATCTATAACTTCCAAGCTTCACCACTCAGTTACATTTACAACAAGTTAGTGAAATGAACAACGAAATGAACAACGAAAGTGGAGTAGAAAGTTCGTCAACGGTTGATCGACCGGCATCAAGAGGATCGTCGATATGGAGTGAGGATACCGATATAATCGGGGCAGCCGACGATGTTGGCAGCCAGGAGGAGATGGAGGACGAGGAGGAAGACCAGGAGGAGGAAACCATGCGGAGGAGGAAAGTGCTGGTAACTAACTAAATAATTTAACAAAATTACTTTTAACAAAATTACTTTTAAATAAAATGAGGAAACGATGCAAGTGCTGGTAACTAACTAAATAATTTAACAAAATTACTTTTAAATAAAACACATAGATATGAGCCATATATTTTTATTTTAATGTTTATAGTCGGAGATCATTCTAGTAGCGACTTCTCGGCCCGTGCTGGTACGGAGGCGGTTTAGCACGCTGGTGCTGTGTGCCGAATGTCGGCAGAATTACATCACAGTCCCTCCGGACTATGATGCAGTAAGGCACGCAGCAACACACCAACAGTGTGAGGCATGCACATAAGTGAGTTAAAATTAGTTTATTGTAATAAAATTACGTTTTAATTTTACCCCGTGTTTTGCAGGTGCAAGAAAATTAAAAAATTTAAAAAATTAAATCATTTTTCACCCCCAGGAGGATGAAAAATGAAAAATCAGCGCTCTAGCTCTCAAGGTTAACAAAGGGCAAGATTTCGTTTGCTCGATTTGATAGGTAGAGATAAATGAAGGTCATCACGGGTATGCTGTTGACCACAATTGAATGGTCATAGACTATTTCCGGGCTACTACAAACTTTTGGTTTTTGAATTTTTTTAAATTTTTTTGAGTTTTTTTTTGAATTTTTTTTAATTTTTTTCAGAGAGTATTGTTCGGTGGCTACAAACTTTTGAATTAAAACAACATAGTGAGTAATGGGTCAGACGGTTTTAGTGACTTTTTATTTACGGTTATAATATCTACAATTTCTCTTATTGTATATAATCAAATCATCAATTGTAAAGGAAAAATAATTATTTCATGCTATTTTTATTTAAAATGTGTTGGTCCTAACTAAATAATATGAATAAAATTACTATAATATCTATAATGTCTATAATATCTATAATGTCTATAATATCTACAATTACACATCACTGCTGATCCATCTGCATCTCCAACCGTTCATTCAATAGGTGTAGCAGTACGCTTCCGTGACAATTATCATCGCAGGTACACTCATCCGCATCGTTGCCTCCAAATTGGGATACCGGACCGCTGAAATGCAACCGTTCGGAACACACCATTGGGTCGAAGGTGTTGTAAAGCATCCGTTTCATGCAGCCATCACACCAATGGGATGGTACATGGTAAATCGACCTCAACACCCTGGTGTGGTATTCCTGCGGTAGGGTTGCCGTACTACACACACTGCGTATGCAACCCTTGCATAGACGCTTCTCTTTCCACGTGTAGTACGACCACCACAGACAATACGGGACATCTGCCACGGTAAACCACCCCTGCAATACCGTAGCCACTTGTTGAAACCTTAGGGTTCGGTTTGCACAAGCAATGTCCTCCATGTCACCGAAACTGTCTTCATCATAATGTCGGGCGGACTTAGCGGTTGCATACACCAATACCATTTCCACATCACCCATAGTTCGAACACTAGGCGTTCTATACCTATACCTATGGATGATTGCGGATTCATTAGCTCTCGATGGTGGCGGGCGATGGCTACATGTGGACCCAACGAGGCAGCGATGCGGCGTAACGATTGAGCCCGTAGGCTGTGCCAGCGATCCCAGTGCTGCGCATCTGGCGCGTAACTTCCTTCAGCTAAATGTGGTATACGAGGAGCGATGTCGGACATTGTGATGTGTTACCTGGTGTGGAAAACACTCCCTATTATATCGAAGTAGCAACACCCACGGAGGGAGTGGGGATCCCTGGGAAGTGGAAGACCTTGAGGTACCTATACACCGACCTATACACCAATGACCTTGAGGAAATGCAAGGTTTCTGTCTATACACCAATGACATTGAGGTAATGTAAGGATTTGCGCGAATGCAATGTAAAGTTGTGGGGGTGATGGAGGGGTTCAAGGTGAAGGAGTGGGGGTGAAAGTGGGGGGTCAAGGTTAGGGAGTGGTGGTGGTTCGACAAAACCGGAGAGCGACGCAGCGGAGCGTCAGTCTGTCTTCGTTCATCATGGATACATTATCTAGTAGTGTTACCAGTGTTGGTGAAGTGAATAAGTGTCGTTGTGTGACATTGTCCTTCTGGTCAAAATTATCGATGAAGAAAGCGTGCCCGGTACATGTGCCGCGTACACCATCTTCAGTTGCTGCGTGCCCGGTACGTGTACCAACTATCGAGCGTGCACCATCTCCAGTTGCTGCGTGCCCAGTACTTGTGCCAACTATCGAGCGTACACCATCTCCAGTTGCTGCCGCAAAGAAGATCATAGTACTGCAAAATGTGGTAGTAAAGGCGGCAGCCGTGAATGTGGAGAAGCCGAAGTACGACATGCTCAGTGGGCGTTCACAACCTTTGCTGCGAGAGCTGTTGACTTCGACAAATGTGTTTTACGCTGCTGGAAGTTTGCACTTGAGAGGAATCCCCATCGTGACGGTCCAGGAAGCACCTGCGGCATCACCATGGTCGGGTGAGTGGGACTCCCAATTGTTGAATAGCCCACCGGGCAGCGATTATGATATCTCAATTCGGGGGTCCCTTTTGGGGGATGCATCACCATCTGCAACCGACGATGACGAAGTGAACCTGCCCATGGAGATTGCCGCAAGTGCAAATGTAATTGTTGATGAAACGGAGTCGGACTGTTCCACATCAATTGCAAGCGCTCCTGACGATGACGATGAGGAGTTAATCATTCCGGGTACCCCCTGTGATGACGGGGTGCATGACCATTTGGACATAGACACAGCGACACTTATGGAGGTTTCTGATGACAAAGCATCTATCCAGTTGTCCGGCTGCATCAGAGACTTCACAACTTCACCGATTCTCTTCATAGATGGTGTACCATGCGAAAAGCAGTCTTTACCGCTTGCTGCCGTTGATGATGCACAGCAGACAAGGATTACACGACGGTTAAGAGAAGTGGCGTCCGGTTTGCGAGGGTGTGAGGGTGAACGCACCGCTCTCCTTCAACGCAAAGCGGAACTCTTAGCTGCTGTGGAAAGATACGAGATCAAAATCAAGAGTATCAAGACGCAGCAGCTACGACAACTGATGACGGAGTTGGGGTCCTGTGAAAGCGAACGCCTCGCACTCTTAACCGAAGCGGAAAACTTGTCTGCTTTGCGTCATTAACGACGTTAACGGTTGGTATAACTGTGACCTCCCACTAACAATCACCCAGTCCTCTTCCTATCCCGGTCGGGTTTGCATAACACGTCCTCGTCGTCCCGACTGGAAATCAGTATCGCGAACGTTAGTGGTAAAAGTTGACGTAAAAACTTTATCGTTTGCCAGTGCGTTCCCGTTTACTGATTACAAAGAATATGCATGTGTGTATCTGCGGCTCGTCCTTCACCCGACGGGATGCCTTAACCCGTCACCGAAGAGAAAGCTGCCGTGGACCGCTGGACTACCCATCCACGAGCGGTAAGTAACCATTCCTGTGAGATTGCATGATATGCTACGAGTATTTTGTTGGTTGCAGCTGGGGGAGCTTCGGATGCTGTAGGGAATACTGGTAAAGGACCTGCACCTAAGAAAGCGAAAAAAACCTCCCAGCAAGGTACGTGTACACATTGTTAACGGTTTTAGTGTTAGTGATCTGTGCAATTGTTTCAGGAAATACCTCCGCGACGGTGTATTGCAATGTGTGCGAGCTGGATGTTCCACGACATGGTTACGTTGGACATCTACGAAGCAACCGCCACAATCATCGTAATGCCGCGTCAGTGCAGTCGGAGGAAGTGGTGGTCCTGGAGACGGTTTTCAAGTCTCGTATAGCCAGTTATCGAGTCTCGGTGCGAAATCATCACATAAATCTCAGAGAATTTACTGATGAGGCCCGCGAAAATGTGTTAACACTATTAGAAAGAAACGTTCGGCGCTTTCGTAGTGTGAAAGTCAATTTAGAAGTATTCGGAATGTACATTTTGGAAAGTCAAAATTTGCACGAAATTAAATCGTTTAATACGCAAAATGAGATTGTGACCGTGACTTCGAATCTGACCGATTTATATGATGATTTCGTTGAGGTGCTGGATACGAAGATGTCGGACTTTAATGATCGGAACTCAGGTAATGAATAGTTATGGGTTACGATTCGATTGCTAATTGTAGGGTCCTTATAGGTTGGGTACTGGAGCAGCTGTTATTTATAGAAGTCAACGTCAATAAATACAACCCGCTTCGTGCTTCCTCCTATGTTCCACTTCCGCCGTCGATACAACATAAAAGGGCTGTAATCAACGTGCAAAATAACGATCAGTACTGTTTTGGTTGGGCCTTGGTGTCCGCTTTGTATCCGCCGAGGAGACATTCCGACAGGACGACGTCGTATCCAAATTTTGCGCAACAGTTTGATTTTGAAGGTATCACCTTTCCTGTCAAACTGGATGCTATTTCGAAATTTGAAGCGCGTAATCCACGCTTATCCATTAACGTGTATGGTTTGGAAGCTGTATTTCAAGACGGAAAAATGAAACAAGAAGTTGTAGGGCCTCTGTATTACTCTAAGCTAAAGAAAGAAATGCATGTAAATTTATTATTAATTTCCGATATGGAGGGTAATAGTCATTACTGTTGGATAAAAAACGTTTCGCGTTTGGTGTCGTCACAACTTTCGGCTCACAATGGAGAAAAACACTTTTGTGACGGCTGCTTGCAGTATTTTCTAAGTGAAAGTAGATTAAAACAACATACCAGTTTTGATTGCAATCATGTTTACACCAAGTTACCAACTATCGAACCCGTACGCGATAAATTGGGGCACGACCGGCACGGTAATCTATTAAAGTTTGAAAATTTTCAAAAGCAATTTACAGTACCTTTTGTCATTTACGCGGATTTTGAAAGTGTGTTGAAACCATTGGACACGGTTGAGCCAGATCCTCGGGGAAAATTTACCATGACATCGTACGAACACGAACCGCATTCGTTTGCGTATTACATTAAGTGTTCCTACGATGACGCGTTATCTAAATTTGAATTGTACAGTGGTCCGAATGCAGCAAGTGAGTTTATGATGCGCTTAGAAGGGGATGTTAGAAGGTTGTATAAGGATCATTTAAAACATATTAAAGACATGCGACTTTTATCGTGCCGACAAACGGTGGACTATGACAATGCAACCGTCATATTTGTAGCAGACCCTTTGGTGAAAACGACGTTAAGGTGAGAGATCACTGTCACCTCAGCGGCGAGTACCGCGGTGCGGCTCACTCCGTGTGCAATCTAATGTATCAAACTCCCGACTTCGTACCGATATTTTTCCATAATTTGACCGGATATGATTCACATCTATTCATAAAGCAATTGGCATAAGAAAAAGAAGCAATCGACGTGATTGCGCTCAATAAAGAGAAATACGTTTCGTTTTCGAAACAGCTTTTGGTAGATGAAATTAGGAACGGGTCCCAACGGATACAGGTATGTCTTAAAATGCGCTTTCTGGACAGTTTACGATTTCTAAATTCTAGTTTGGATAAGTTGTCTCAAAATCTAACTTCCGACCAGTGTTTAACTATAAAAAAGTATTTTGGAGACGGGGTTAGCTTCGACTTACTGCGACAGAAAGGTGTGTTTCCCTATTCGTACGTCGACAGCTTCTCCAAACTCGAACAGGACACGTTGCCGACGTACGAGGACTTTTTCGATCGTTTGACAGGGGAACACGTCTCTCGATCGCAGTATGCTCGCGCTGTGGAGGTGTGGAATACGTTTGGATGCACGACGTTGGGCGACTATTCGGATCTCTATTTGAAAACCGATGTCTTACTTTTGGTTGATGTCTTTAAAAACTTTAGAAGTGTATGTCTTGAACATTACAAGTTAGATTCGGCGCAGTATTTTACTGCACCGGGTTTAAGTTGGGATGCTATGTTGAAACGCACGTCTGTAGAACTGGAGCTACTCACGGATCTGGACATGCTCCATTTCTTTAAGAAAGGCATTCGGGGAGGTGTCAGTACCTGTGTTGGCAGGAAGTGTGTCGCGAATAATACGTTTCTTCCAAATTATGACGCGTCCAAGCCCCATTCTTTTATTATGTATCTCGATGCTACCAATCTCTACGGTTACAGTATGCGACAGTATCTGCCGCAGTGCGACTTTGAATGGCTTAGTCCGTACGAAATTGAACAGTTCGATCTAAATTCAGTGGCGGAAGACGCCGATATGGGCTACGTGCTGGAAGTAGATCTACACTACCCAACGCGGTTGCACGATTTACATAATGACTTTCCTTTTTGCCCCGAACCTCTGGTGCCGCCTACGGGCAACGCGCGTCACCCATAACTAATTCCAAACTTGTTCGATAAAACGCGTTACGTTATCCACTATAGAAATTTACAATAGTGTCTTAAGCACGGTTTAGAATTAACCAAAATTCATTGCGTGTTAAGATTTCATCAGGCACCCTGGTTGCGTTCCTATATTGATTTGAACACCATGTTACGTAATCAGGCGACTAACGAAGCGGACAGGGACTTCTTCAAATTAATGGTTAATAGTTTATTTGGTAAGACAATGGAAAATGTCGAAAAAGGGTGGACGTTCGTTTGGTCAGTCATTGGGAACGTCACGGTAGAAAGCATGGGGCTGAGACGTTAGTAGCAAAGCCTCAATTCAAAAGCGTTGCTGTCTTTTCGGAAAATTTGGTAGCTATAGAATTACAAAAAGTGTCCGTTACATACAATAAACCGGTGTACGTGGGTTTTATTATTTTGGATCTTTCTAAAACGATAATGTATGAATTTTTTTATGATTTTCTCAAACCTTTATATGGTGATAACGTGCGCTTGCTGTACACAGATACTGACTCTTTCATTATAGAAATTCGTACTGAAAATTTTTATGCTGATATGAAGCAGCACTTAGATAAATTTGACACCTCAAAATTCCCCCCTGACAACATTCACGGTATTCTGCGCACGGCCTCGGTGGTTGGTCAAATGAAAGATGAATATTGTGCAGTGCCCCTCTGCAGTTTCTACGGTGCAGGTGCTAAAACGTATTGTGTAAACGTGCTTGACCGCGACGGTGAGATCGCGCTTAAAAAGGCGAAAGGGGTAAAAAAGGCGGTAATTAAGCGCGATCTCACCGTTGAGGACTAACGTCACGTTGTGGAGGATGGTGTTGTGCTTTTCCGCAAAATGTTTATATTCAAATCACGTTTGCATGCTATGTACACAGAACTTCCGAACAAAGTAGCGTTATCACCAGCCGATAACAAACGTTACATTATTCCCGGGTCGCACAACACATTAGCATGGGGACACCGCGACATTCATCCGAGGCGGGATAGTTATCAGAATTTGGATCGTCTCTTAGAATTACTGCAAGCCGAAATGTAATTTTGGAACTCGTTTGTTCGTAGAACCGACGGTACTGATTAGTATTATCACAGAGGCCCCGACTACGTTGACAACAGCCTTTTCCTTGTTATGTATTATTGTAAATAGTATTTATGTTTTGTTCTACTCATTATTGTAAGTTGTCCTACATTCCATACATATTACATGTATTATAATCATTATGGTATTGTATTGTCTACTGTGAATAAATTATATACATCATACTTTGTGTTTCTGTAAAGGTAGAAGAAGACGAAATAAAACACACTATTGATATCAAAAAGTGATTTATTATTGTTTACTGCTTACATAAAATGATACTTAGTTATAGCATTGCAATACACTGCATGCACTATACTACTTAATGCACTATATCACGTGCTGCTATATACGAGTTACGGGTATTATCAAAGCCCAACCACTTGACTAGAACTTGATCTCCCCTTTTTTTTAACACCATCTCTACTAAAAATACTTCAGGATGTTTAACCATCTGTAATTCCTCCGTGTAGAAGCCTCCACGTATCTCTTCCCCGTTCGTGTCTTCCAAGATATACGTTATGGGATTGGTTCGATTAACCTTTTTAATTTGGAAGATTTCGGTACTCCATGTGGGAGTATAGCCTTTCGCAAACGCTTCCCGATGCTTGCTGATTCGCACGTGATCACCTACTGTGAATTTAGCACTTCGCAGATCGGTGGTTTTCTGGAGATCGTAAACTGTTTGTAAAAGAATCTTGGCGTTGCTGTGGTTCACATCGATGGGTTTGTAGCCGGTGGTGCGGTGTACGGTATCGTTGTACTGGTTAACAACCTTTGGTAATAACTGCAACCACTTATATGACCCTTGCATTGAAAATTCCTTCCACATCTTGTTTTTAAGAGTTCGGTTTACACGTTCTACCGGACTTGCTTTCATACTAGAAAAGGTGCTGTAATGGTTGATGTTGAAAGTTTGCATTAGCTTACGAAAATGCTGGTTGTAAAATTCCTTCCCCATATCCGTTTGTAAATTGTCCGGAGTACCTCCTGTTGATATTAATAATTTTTTCATTGCTTTCGTGACATCTTCACCGGTTTTTCGTTTAAGTAGACACGCCCAAACACGCTTGCTAAACATATTCAACAATACTAAAATATATCGAAAACCTTTATTTATTTTAGCATAGGGAATCATTTCCACAAGATCTGCCATGTACAAGTCGTTCAAGCCTTTTACGATTACGCGTCTTCTTCGAAATCGTTTACGAGCAGGTTTATGCAATTCTTCAATTATTTGACGTTTGATACTCATTTAGAAAATGCTGGAACACTAATAACAGCTTCCAAAATAAATATGTCCCTTGATCCAGGCTTCTTCACCTTAAACTTATCCCCTTTCTTCAATGACACTCTGATGAGTGATTCGGCATCGTATAACGTATCGTTTAAAAAGATTTGCGCATCTGTGGGATAGTATTTGATTTGTTTAATGATACCTTTTGTTAGAGGAACGACATACTCGAAGTTGGTGGAGTTCAAAAGTGCATAACCGTTTTCATAGTTGTTTATTCCCATTATATACAACATTGTCTAGTAGTGCAAATTAGACACGTCTTCTAAAAAGAATACTTTTGCACGAGCGTCGAGTTTAACTCGGACAGGAGTTTTGTGAAGATGTTTACCGAACTTATCCAGAGTCATCGTCGTGAGGTAATGATGATATATGGTGATATGGATGACTAATAACAGCTTCGAAGTAAAATGGGACGGTTGTAGATGGATATAGCAAACCTTTCGCCTTAATCGTATCGCCTTTTCTCAAATGTCTCCCACTTAAGTGGACAGCAGAACCAACTAGCTCACCGTTTACAAACATATAGTATGGTGGTGAGCTGAGAACTTCTTGTACAATCCCTTCTGTAAACGGTATTGTGTATTCCCGTTGACTGTTGCTACCTTTCAAATTGTAATAGTCCGATAGGTCTGAAATAGGATCGTTCGACGCAGGTTCGGGGTCCGCCCACATATACATCGTTGTTGTGTACCTTACATTTTGTATATCTTCTAATAGGAATACTTTTGCACGAGCGTCGAGTTTAACTCGGACAGGAGTTTTGTGAAGATGTTTACCGAACTTATCCAGAGTCATCGTCTTGAGGTAATGAGGATATATGGTGATATGGATGACTAATAACAGCTTCGAAGTAAAATGGACCGGTTGCAGACGGATCTATCGACGTACTGCTCACCATAATCTTATCGCCTTTCTCAATCGTTTCCCAATTAAGTTGGTAGCAGCACCAACTAGCTCACCGTTTACAAACATAAAGCTTAGTGGTGAGCTGCAAACTGCTTGTACAATCCCTTCTGTAAACGGTATTGTGTATTCACGTTTGCTGTTGCTACCTCTCAAATAGTAATATTTCGGTGGACTTGTGTATACACCAGTAAGTTTTCTCGGAGTCCACCCTGGCTCGGAGTCCGCCCATATATACATCATTGTTGTGTACCTTACATTTTGTATATCGTCTAATAGGTACACTTTCGAACGAGTGTCGAGTTTCACTCGGACAGGGGTTTTGTGAAGATGTTTACCGAATTTATCGAGCGTCATGATTGCACTAACGTTAGCAATATTATGAAACGGATCGATACGCGTGTGATGATTTATTCGATAATTTTAGCAGCTCTCAATTCATCGATAATATATATGATTTCATTAGTGTGACCGGTATGACCAGCCGAATTTGAACTTAAAAGGAGTCTCAATCTGTCCACTAATTTATTAGGATCTTTCCAAGGTACAAATTCCACCTGTTTATTATTATAGTTGAGAACGCGCATATCACCACCGCCACGTTTTGGTAATGTGCGAGTTTTCGATCGCGTGGCCGGTGTAGTAGGTGTAGACTCACTTCGGGATCTTGCCCCAGGAGTAGTTAGAAGGGGTCTAATTATATTTGAATATTTCTTTCCGGTTCCGTGTAGCTGTGCACCCTCAATGTAACCTCTTCTGGTAGCATTGGTACGTGTAAGAAGGTCCTTATACTTCTGCAAGTCTGATTGGGTGTATCCAATAGGTGCTTTTTTAAATACTAATTCGTAAAAACCAGGAGTGCCTGTATATCTAAAAATTGTACCTGAGGGTTTTTTAATAATAAAGTCGTTCTCGTCAAAATTGAGTACCGCGTCTCCGATTAGGTACTGGTGAGATTCCGGATGGAATCGTACTCCATAATGATGATCGAACTCGTTCTTAGTATCTTTGAACATGTTTTCCATATACATTTTAGCTCTACCAGAAAAGGTCTCATCTATGTAAGTTTGGAATTCCGGGCTGAACCCAACAGCAGCAAGTTGTTCTTTCAATTGATCCAATGTTGGGATCCCAGATTCTTCCAGGACTTCTGTTTCAAAAACCGAGATATCAGGTGAGGGAACGCTAGTAGTGCTCATTCTTTAGGTGATAGGTGATGGTTCGCGAGGCATACCTATTCGTCTTGCGGGTGGAAGTCGTTTATAAAATTTTTTTGGAGTCCAGGTAGGTATGGGAGAAGACACTTCCGTTTTTAAGGGTTCTTCTTTCGAAGTTAATAATTCCGTTTTAACTCGGGTTATAAACTCCCGCAATGGTTGAGTGATAGGTTGATAGCGGCGTTGTAGTTCCACTTCTGACCGTGCAATTTCAGACTTGAGACTTTTGTATTTCTGTTTAACATGACGTCGTGCTTTAACCAAGTCTTCTGCTACACGCTTGTCCATGTTTACTAAAACGTTTAGTTCGTGTCTTCGGTATTTATGGTGAAGTAACAGTCGAAACCTTTTCGATAACGTGGATTAAGTGGATAATCTTTGTCGATTACTATAAAGCCATATTTCTCCTTCCAACAGTGTAAACACAAGTGTTTAAACGCTTCGAAAGTCATATCCCCGCTAACATGATCGTTAAATATGTGTTTTAAGTTAGTATTATCCTGCTTAAACACGACAATGAGATTTGAATTATCTCTTACGAGTTGTTTAGGTATCGCAGAATATGTCTGACATAAATAAAAACAATCGATGTGTTTATGTCTCCCGAAGCAGAAGTAATCACGTATGGTGCTTTGACTATCGCAAACTACACCATCGAAGATAATAACCGAGTTTTGGTTTGCATTCTTAAGCGGTAATATAGTTTCAGAAGAATCGTATTCGAAATAACCGATGGGTAATGATCGAAACAGGTCGCGCAGATATGCGTATTTCGGTTGATAAAGAGATTTACTATAGACATATACGTTTTCGAAGCGTAAACCGTTTGGATGTTCTAGTAAACTTATCATTAGTTTGGTTTTACCACATCCGGAACTGCCTACTATTATACAGCGTTTGCATCCTGCACCCAACAATACGCTATATTTAAAAACTTGCGGCGTCGGTAAACAATTATCCCGATTTACAACCGGTAATCTGTGCCTCTGATGCACCAACTTTAGCTGCTCTATGTAGGATACGTTGTGAGGGAGGAGCACACGTGTGTGATTTATAAATATATGTAGATGGGTCACTTACAGTCACTCTTCACCTGTGATAGGAGGAGTAATGTGTTATGAAACGTACTCTGTGAAAAGCGGAGAATCGTCAATCAACTCGTAAGGGGAAGGGAGTGATCAACACTCTCATTAATAAGTTACCGTTAGAATTACATTTACCAGGGTATAACTACTGCGGACCTGGCACCCGTTTACATCAAAGGCTTGCTCGTGAAGACAAAGGATTAAACCCGTTGGATGAAGCTTGTAAAGAGCACGACATAGTCTATTCAAAAACTAACGATCTTGGTGAACGTCATAAAGCCGATAGTATATTAGGACATAAGGCGTGGACTAGGTTTCGTTCTAAGGACGCTCGTTTTGGAGAGAGAGCGGCTGCACTTACTGTGGCCGGCATTATGTCTGGAAAAAGAAAATTGGGTATGGGTGTTCGACGACGACGACGACGATTTAAGGTGAAAAGAAGGGGTACTTTAACGTTCAACAACGCCATCAAATTAGCTAGAAAACGTATTGGTGGTAAAGTAAAAAAGTTATCTTTAAAACGGTCTGCTCGTCTTGCCCTACGGCCTTGAAACGTCAACGTATCATTGCTCCCAAAGGTCGGATTATACCTATCCCCAAACAAGGTGGTTTCCTACCGCTGATTCCTTTATTTGCCGCTCTCGGAGCTATAGGCTCGTTAGGAACTGGAGCAGCTGCGGTTGCCAAAGCAGTGAATGAAGCAAAAGCAGCGAAATCAGCGCTCGAAGAAACGAAACGACACAATATAGCGATGGAGCAATATATATATATATATATATATTGTTGTATTATTTTGTCGTAAATGGGATTTAGTCAAAATTAATGAACATTATATAATCAAACTGTATCATATTGCTTTATTTTAAATTAATTGCAGCGAGTAATTTCGTTTCTAGCTACATAAAGTAAGAAAATATTTTGAGTGCCAATTATTTATTGAACGGTCCTCGTATAACGCATAAATTTTATTTAAATACATGTTTCGAATTTAAAGGTGAATAAGGCTAAGCTATTTAAGCAAGAAACTTTTATTTTTGTTTAAAATATTATCACTTTGATAATAAAGAAAATACTAAGCTCTGCAGGACATTTGTTTTAAAGTAATTAATGCTAAGTTTAATAAGAAATTCGTATAAGAGTGGATTTGATGATGATATTTTATGTTAAGGAAAAATGTGTTTAGAATTGTTAAGAATTTAAAAGAGTGCCTTTACCTAGAAATAAATAAAATTGTTAGGCAGTTGTGTTCGAGCGGTACTGGTCTGCAGATGTACAGCAAGGAGGGTACACTAGTGCAGCCATGCTTTTGAAAATGTATTTTCTATCGTTAAAAATGAATAAAAAGTATAAATGATGATTTTAAAGTATGTAAAGGAGATTATTGTAGTAAAAATAGTTAATTAAAAAGGAAAATTATTAGTGAAGATAGCAAGAAGGATATTCAGTTTATTGTTTAAAGGAAAGTGTTTGAAGAAAGATAAAGTGCGGAGTTGTTTGTTTTTTTGTTTTAAAGGAAAAGGTTCCGGGGATATATTTTTTAAAATAATCAAAAACTGATTATGTTGGACATTTTTTTGTATGCTCAAGTTAAAAAAAATCACACTGGTTTAAGAAATTTATTGTTTTGAAAATTGTAAAAAGGTCATTTACAAATGTGTGTATAATAAATGTTAATTTGGTTCTAACAGTAGTGCATTATTTACTTCAAGAAATATAAAAATCCTGAGAAGTAATTATTGTTCCTACCTGAAACAAAAGAAAAGAATTATTTATAAAATAATAAAAACACAGTTTTATAAAAACAGTTTATCCAAGTACACTTACTATTGGATTATTAGCTTCTCGTTCAACATCTTTGGCGTGCTTCTCGACACCCAGGGGAAAGGAGTCAATCATCTACCTGCATCCAACAGCAACCGCTTGGGGGAACGTGATTACAACAGTTCAGCGCTTTGGGTGGCGGTAAGAAATAAATTGTGAACATTTGCAATCAAAATTTGAACATTCTTTTATCCGCAATAAACAGTAACTATAGATAATTATTTTGTTATAATACCTACTCCATTAAAATTCATGTAAAGGCAAGGCAGATATTTTGTAAAACAAAACTGCACCATATACGAATCTCTTTGTTTCATTTGGTATTTGATTAAAATTTATTTCTGAATTTTGAGGTGTTGCAGAGTTGCGTATTTTTGAACCTCGATAAATTTAAAAGACCCTGTGAGTATCAGTCTCGTGCTAAGATAAGCTTAGCTGGCGCCCAACATTGTTTTTTTTTATTATTTCATAATTTTTAATATACAGGGGATATCAGAGTATTAGTCTTACTTTGTGTAATGGTCTGTTTTTATTGATAATTATGCTTTTTCCATCATTATTAATCTAATGATAGTAGTTGGTTTGATTGTATAATCAAATAATTCAACAATATATATATATATATATATATATATATATATATATATATATATATATATATATATATATATATATATATTATATATATATATATATATATATATATATATATATATATATATATATATATATATTTTTAGATAGAGTTAATTTTTATCAAGTTGGATAATGATTTTACATTAAATAATATTTTGAATGCAAATTCATATAGAAAAATTTATCGACTCTGCTGGGATTCGAACCCAGGACCCTCCACTGTCTAGGTGGTATCTCTACCAACTGAGCTACAGAGAACGACTACCAGCATAGCGAGAAATTTTCCATATGAATTAGATATCAAGCAAACATGCAAGTAACTAGATATTTTTTGAATACTATTAATGAAGATCAGCAAGTCGCATGACAACAACATCAATATTCAAAGTATCTAGATTATAATGAATCATTCCGAAAGGAAATTAATTTTTATAAATTTTTAGATAGAGTTAATTTTTATCAAGTTGGATAATGATTTTACATTAAATAATATTTTGAATGCAAATTCATATAGAAAAATTTATCGACTCTGCTGGGATTCGAACCCAGGACCCTCCACTGTCTAGGTGGTATCTCTACCAACTGAGCTACAGAGAACGACTACCAGCATAGCGAGAAATTTTCCATATAAATTTTCTATATGAATTTGCATTCAAAATATTATTTAATGTAAAATCATTATCCAACTTGATAAAAATTAACTCTATCTAAAAATTTATAAAAATTAATTTCCTTTCGGAATGATTCATTATAATCTAGATACTTTGAATATTGATGTTGTTGTCATGCGACTTGCTGATCTTCATTAATAGTATTCAAAAAATATCTAGTTACTTGCATGTTTGCTTGATATCTAATTCATATGGAAAATTTCTCGCTATGCTGGTAGTCGTTCTCTGTAGCTCAGTTGGTAGAGATACCACCTAGACAGTGGAGGGTCCTGGGTTCGAATCCCAGCAGAGTCGATAAATTTTTCTATATGAATTTGCATTCAAAATATTATTTAATGTAAAATCATTATCCAACTTGATAAAAATTAACTCTATCTAAAAATTTATAAAAATTAATTTCCTTTCGGAATGATTCATTATAATCTAGATACTTTGAATATTGATGTTGTTGTCATGCGACTTGCTGATCTTCATTAATAGTATTCAAAAAATATCTAGTTACTTGCATGTTTGCTTGATATCTAATTCATATGGAAAATTTCTCGCTATGCTGGTAGTCGTTCTCTGTAGCTCAGTTGGTAGAGATACCACCTAGACAGTGGAGGGTCCTGGGTTCGAATCCCAGCAGAGTCGATAAATTTTTCTATATGAATTTGCATTCAAAATATTATATATATATATATATATATATATATATATATATATATATATATATATATATATATATAGATAGATTAATGTATATTAATGAAGACATAGACATAATTTGAATTATGAAAAAGTATTATCTCTGACCATGATTCGAACCCGGGCTTACTGCTATCTAGGCAGATGCTCTACCGCTGAGCTATCGGAGATCGATTACTGGTGAAGTAATAATTCTTCATTTAAGTTATAATAATGTGTAAACACATAAGAGAGTACTAATTATAATTTGCTATGTTAAAGTAGGCTGTCGCTGGTTAGCGACAATTAAACCCACAATCACAGCTAAATTAGATTTTTGAATTATTACCATAAGGCATATAATATTAATAGTTTAATGATTTAGAAATATCGTGTTTTAGCACCAAGATTAATGTATATTAATGAGGACATAATTGGAATTATGAAAAAGTATTATCTCTGACCAGGATTCGAACCCTTACTCTGGATATTGTTCAAGCATTTTGAGAAGCTAGTACTCAAACACTTTTAAATCAATAATTGAAGAAAAATATTTAATGCCAACTCATCAATTTAGCTTCACAATAATCACGTAATCATAGATTAGATGCAAAAAATCACCTGTGTAATAAAAAAAATTCGAAGAAAGAAAATTTGCTTTACAATATTTTAGGATGTAGCACAAGCATTCGATAAGTAATAACATATTTAATGTATTTTTTATAGCAGTTGTTATAGACAAGCTTTTTTACATACATATATGATGCTGATATATCATTTCGCAAAATATGTAAAACTATACGGTGTGATATCATACAACTTGTAATAATCTTTGAAGCTTGCCTTTGGAGATCGAAGAATGATATATAAAATATTGTTGGTATACACATTTTCCATATTAACATCTTGCTAAAACAATAGAAAACGTCCAAAATAACAAAACGATACGGTCAGTTATATCGGTTATACTGAATGTAACGGAATATAACGAATAAACACGGCAACACTTGTACGGCTACTTTTGTGTACAGTGTCAATATATTATTTATAAATTCGAAAATTTCTAGAAAGAGGGTATAATATCCGACTGTTCGGAATGCAAATATTACATTTGAAAACTTATCGACAAGAATAAAATACCTAAAAGGTACATAAGCTTTACAGCTACAATAAAATATCCAGATGTTTGCAAAATCGGCAAATCCTAAAATATTTCTTTGTTAGAAAATACTAAATAACGGTAAACAAACTAAATTATCTACTTTCGGCAAAAATGTATTTAAGCGCTTCCTGTAAAGCTTACTTAAGTTATATGGACGGGGCCTGCTTACTTAAGTTATATGGACGGGGCCTGGCCACAACGGCCAATCACCACAACGGCCAATCACCACAACGGCCAATCGCTATTTTGGCTGTTGTGGTCATAACCACAACGGTCTCCGTGACCATAACGGGCAACAGCCACAACGGCCAATTTGACCATATCGCCCAACTCGACACTTGACCATAACGGCCACCATGACCACAACGGCCAACTAGAAACTCCACCCCATCCGCCATTTTGACCACAACGGCCACCGACGCTTATGTATTGGCGTCGCTGGTGACGATGACCACAACGGCGAAACTGACCACTACGGCCAACTAGGGTGAGTGACCACAACGGCCAACTATGAAGCGTGACCACAACAGCCAAAATGACCATAACGGCCAACTGTGGCGAGTGGCCACAACGGCCAAAATGACCACAACGGCTAAATGTGGCGCGTGACCACAACAGCCAAAATGACCACAACGGCCAACTTTTTTCATACTGTTATTTTGGTTTTGTTAAAGCTCATTTCTCTCTTCTAACTTAGCCTGTATTTGTATAAGGTACGTCCAGAATTTAACAGCGAGGTCTGATGTCAAAGTAGCGCCGATTTAACGTGACTTACCTATATTGAAAAATACACCTCAATATACAATGCAGCCCCATGCAGTTGACGAAATTCTTCTTTCTTAGTTTCTCGGTAAGTATCCCAGGCAGATTAAATGCTGAAAATTTGATACAGTACTATTTACACATTCATGATACTTTAGTTCACAGGGTAGTTTACCTTTAACATCAAAAGAAGTTTTTTTCTATTACTTGTTTACCTACAGCAATGTTTCCATTTTGGGGACGTTTAAAAAAGTACGAAATAGAACTATAAAACAACACGTTTGACGTTTTATTTATTGATTTTCATTGCATTGAATTTGAAGTACGTAATTAGCTGTTTTTATCAGTTTTAAAATTTAGACTAAATGTAAATCTTCCCCTAAAAAGTAAACACGATATCTACGAATCTGCCCAGTACTTAATAAAATTAATCTAGGGAGTAGTATGGGACGTAACTCCATAAACAAACCGCAGTAATCCAAAACAATATTGCTCCATACGTATCCGAGAGAAAATACAAGAGAAACGAGCTCTTAGAAAGATATGACACATTACTTACTCGCGCACCGATTTCCAGAACTATTTCCACTGCCTAACAGCAACTGGCTGCATTATGCAACGTCATAAAAATCGTGTTTACGCCTCTTACCATTGAAGAAGAAAAATTCATACGGAACTTCCTTCAAGCGCGAAGTGAGGTCATCGAAACTGAAGTAAATTAGAAGAAGTCTCCAGGTTTCGACGTAATAACTGGAAAACTCTTAAAGGAACTTTCATATGAGGGATTTCGCATGATAACTGTAATCTATAAAGGGATATTAAGGACGGGATACTTCCTTCTCTGGCCAATGGAAGGTGGCCCAAATAGCAATGGTCCCAAAACCGGAGAAACCGCCATCAGATGTGGCCTCATACAGACCCGTTACCCGTCAATGGTTTGTAAAAAATTGTTCGCCAAGCGAATGTCGCCACTAATTGACGAAAATCTGCGAATGCCCAACTAACAGTTTGAATTTCGTCGACAATACGCTACAATCGAACAAGTACACATAGTTGCATCAAAAATCAGGTTTGACCTGGAGACCAAAACATTTTGTTCAGAGGCATTCATAGAGCCAAGCCTTTGACAGGGTGTGGTATGTATGTAGATCTACTCTACAACCTCAAGCGACATTTACCGTATACTTTCTTTCAAATTCTCACGTTCTACCTCACTGAAAGATACTTTTTCGTGAAATATCCAGATTCCACTTCAGCTCTTCTACCCATAACATCTGGTGTCGCGCGACTGGTCCGATTTTATACCTAATTTTCAACTAGAAACACGACATTATCAACCTTCGCGGACTACATGGCAATACTGGCTTCCCATACTAATGCAGATATAGCCTCGCACAGGATGAAATGTTTCAATCCTTTCGATCCGCTAGAACGCTTTTAGCATTAGTATAAGTTCCCAATTTTATGTATGTATTTGTTGTGGATTATTATTAAGTTTTTGCTTTGCTTTTACAACACCTTGATTTGATTAGCCTTTTTTTATTAACTCCAAGTTGTTTGACATGCTGTCCAATTAGACAGTTGGTAAAATGTTTTACAAGATACGTATGACACAGTAGGGGTGTGCCCATTACCGCGCTCCTTTGCAATTAATATACTAATATATATTTAATTATATATAATACATTATTTAGACTTGGGAATTTATACTAATGCTAAAAGCGTTCTAGTCTTGGACTGAAAGCGCTGGAATGTTTGACTCGTTTGTTGCTCTCCATAATTGAATGCCATAGCACCACATGGGCTTGATTGCTACTTGTACATTACTAATTTATTTTCAAGAGATGTTGCTCTCCATAATTGAATGCCATAGCACCACCTGGACTTGATTGCTACTTGTACACCACTAATTTATTTTCAAGAGATAATTCCGAATTTTGTCAAATTAGCCAGTATTTCCTGAGGGTTAAACCTAGTTGTAGGCTTTTATATCAAATATGTTTTGACAATGTAAGACGTCTGTCTAGATGGATTCCTAGATATTTGACCTAATCTTCTTGAGTAGTGAGTTTTCGTTAAGGCGAACTAGAGGGCAAGTAGTTTTTTTAGTAGTATAAGTGGCCTGTGTTGATTCTGTATATTTGCTTTAATGCATCATGTTCCATCATCTTTCAAAAAGACGTAGGTGGTTTGTAAGTTTCTGAAAATTATATCTGCATTAGTATGGGAAGCCAGTATTGCCATGTAGTCCGCGAAGGTTGCTACCGTCGTGTTTCTAGTTGAAAATTAGGTATAAAATCGGACCAGTCGCGCGACACTAGATGTTATGGGTAGAAGAGCAGAAGTGAAATCTGGATATTTCACGAAAAAGTATGGTTGCGCTGCGCTCACCGCATGTTTGTGGTGACTCCATATAGCACAGGGCGCTTTCTTGTAATTTCGCAACTTATCGCTATTTTGGATAGCATCTTTGGCGTTGCCAGGATATGATGGCTGCCAACTATTTGTTTTGAAGAACCTTAGCAACGAGAACAAATACGAAAAGAAAAAGACGTTGACATAATTTGTATTTGTCCTTTTTTGTGAATCCTATAAAACCGCCCGTCCCTTCAATTTCACCACCATTTTGATTATTTGGTGTGGATGAACCAGAAGTCAGCAGAAAGTAAGAGTAATTACTGGTGAGTCCCTTGTGCTTTGGCTCTCAATAGCATAAAGTTGTAGACCAATCTTACTCCCACATTTTTGTTACTTTATAATTCTCTAATTTTCTTAATTTTTTTTGGTGAGGCTATTTACACGCCCCATCAAAGTATCTTTCAGTGAGGTATAACATGAGAATTTGAAAGAAGGTATACGGTAAATGTCGCTTGAGGTTGTAGAGTAGATCTACATACATACCACACCCTGTCAAAGGCTTGGCTCTATGAATGCCGCTGAACAAAATGTTTTGGTCTCCAGGTCAAACCTGATTTTTGATGCAACTATGTGTACTTGTTCGATTGTAGCGTATTGTCGACGAAATTCAAACTGTTAGTTGGGCATTCGCAGATTTTCGTCAATTAGTGGCGACATTCGCTTGGCGAACAATTTTTTACAAACCATTGACGGGTAACAGACTAATGGGTCTGTATGAGGCCACATCTGATGGCGGTTTCTCCGGTTTTGGGACCATTGCTATTTGGGCCACCTTCCATTGGCCAGAGAAGTATCCCGTCTTTAATATCCCTTTATAGATTACAGTTATCATGTGAAATCCCTCATATGAAAGTTCCTTTAGGAGTTTTCCAGTTATTACGTCGAAACCTGGGGACTTCGAATTTACTTCAGTTTCAATGACCTCACTTCGCGCTTGAAGGAAGTCCCGTATGAATTTGTCTTCTTCAATGGTAAGAGGCGTAAACACGATTTTTATGAAGTTGCATAATGCAGCCAGTTGCTGTTAGGCAATGGAAATAGTTCTGGAAATCTTGATTTTTCTGCCCATCTAATAATTTCTTAATAACTCTTTGACGGCCCTATTAAACTACGTTTTATCACCCGGTGCGCGAGTAAGTAATCTGTCATTTCTTTCTAAGAGCTCGTTTTTCTTGTATTTTCTCTCGGATACGTATGGAGCAATATTGTTTTGGATTACTGCGGTTTGTTTACGGAGTTACGTCCCATACTACTCCCTAGATTAATTTTATTAAGTACTGGGCAGATTCGTAGATATCGTGTTTACTTTTTAGGGGAAGATTTACATTTAGTCTAAATTTTAAAACTGATAAAAACAGCTAATTACGTACTTCAAATTCAATGCAATGAAAATCAATAAATAAAACGTCAAACGTGTTGTTTTATAGTTCTATTTCGTACTTTTTTAAACGTCCCCAAAATGGAAACATTGCTGTAGGTAAACAAGTAATAGAAAAAAACTTCTTTTTATGTTAAAGTTAAACTACCCTGTGAACTAAAGTATCATGATTGTGTAAATAGTATAGTGTACCTGTATCAAATTTTCAGCATTTAATCTGCCTGGGATACTTACCGAGAAACTAAGAAAGAAGAATTTCGTCAACTGCATGGGGCTGCATTGTATATTGAGGTGTATTTTTCAATATAGGTAAGTCACGTTAAATCGGCTCTACTTTGACATCAGACCTCGCTGTTAAATTCTGGACGTACCTTATACAAATACAGGCTAAGTTAGAAGAGAGAAATGAGCTTTAACAAAACCAAAATAACAGTATGAAAAAAGTTGGCCGTTGTGGTCATTTTGGCTGTTGTGGTCACGCGCCACATTTGGCCGTTGTGGTCATTTTGGCCATTGTGGTCACTCGCCACAGTTGGCCGTTATGGTCATTTTGGCTGTTGTGGGCACGCTCCATAGTTGGCCGTTGTGGTCACTCACCCTAGTTGGCCGTAGTGGTCATTTTTGCCGTTGTGGTCATCGTCACCAGCGACGCCAATACATAAGCGTCGGTGGCCGTTATGGTCAAGTGTCGAGTTGGGCGATATGGTCAAATTGGCCGTTGTGGCTGTTGCCCGTTATGGTCACGGAGACCGTTGTGGTTATGACCACAACAGCCAAAATAGCGATTGGCCGTTGTGGTCATTGGCCGTTGTGGCCTAGACCCATATGGACATATACAATCCCTACTATAGTAATCAATGAGAAGAGAATTCACGATTCCTCCTATTCTGAAAATATACCCCTTCACATTCTAAATTAATAATAATAACAGCAAAAGATATTTTACATTTACATGCTAATATTTTCAGGTTTCTATTAGAAGTAGTCGCTATTAGCCAAGTACTTAAACAAACTTACTTATATACACAGAAGGTAAAAGTATATACCATTTTTATTTTGATTCCTCTATCACAATTTGGATTGAACATTAAAATTGACCTGTATCCATGTCCACAATTATATTTCTAACTAATACATAATAGACAGTTATTATATTTGTTGATATTGATGTCAAAACAGACGCGTTCTATCAAAGACCGTTTTTAATGTAGTACTCAGCACTTATAGATAATACGGTGGATAATTGTCTTAATTGTAACCTATTTGTACTACACTTACGAGCAAATAAATCGCCCCACCTGGCACTTTCATCTTTGAGTGCATTTTTGTCAGCCCTTAGACAGCATTAAAAAAAATATTTATGTCATTTGAAAGGCTATTTATTAAGCTTTAAAATGAGCCTACATTTTTTGAGTTTTTTTCCTTTTCTCGAGTGTAGAACCTAAAGGTAACATTTCCAAACAAAAGTACAAAGGAAAAATTTGGTTTTCAATAAATTGAAACAAAATTTGAGCAAGAATTTTCTATTATTAATATCGTGTGTTACCTCCTCTAGCTCTGATAACGGCTTCCATACGATTTGGCATGGACCTAATCAAAGTAGCAATGGCTTCTTGCGGAATGTTGTGCCATTCTTCTGTAACGGCTACCATTAGCTGTGGTATAGACATTACAGCAGGAACTCTGGCCCGAACTTTTCTTTTAAGGCGATCCCATAGATTCTCTATAGGATTTAGGTCAGGGCTGCACGCTGGCCATTCTAAAACTCGAAGTTCGACTTCTGCAAGGTAGTTTCGCACAATTAACGCCGTGTGTGGCTTTGCATTATCATGCATAAACATGAAATGGTCTCCAACAAAGCCGGCGTAGGGCACCACATGTTCATCCAAAATCTCTTCGACATACCTTATAGCCGTTAAACCCCTTCTATTGCGACCACGCACTTCCCCGGTGATGAACACAAGATCCGTGCGTGCTTCCAGAGAAATTCCACCCCAGATCATGCAAGAACCACCTCCGTAGCTAACGCGTTCAACAATGCAGCATTCCGCAAATCGTTCTCCGAGTCGCCGGTATACTCGTCCTCTTCCATCGTTGCTATACAAACATATCTTGGTCTCATCGGAAAACAGAACAGAGCTCCATTGATCCAGGGTCCAATTCAAATGTTCCCTTGCAAAACGAAGCCGTGCTTGGCGATGAGCTGCAGTCAATTTCGGACATTTTACAGGTCGACGAGGTGTCAAGTTCCTCTCCCGTAATCTTCGCCTTACTGTCCACTCGCTTGCAGTCACTCTTCGGGCATCACGAAGTTGCTGCTGTATCTCAACTGCAGTTAGGCGTCGGTTTCGCAACGAGGTTAACATAATGAAGTGATCATCCCTCTCTGTTGTACACCGGGATCTGCCTGTTCCTGGTCGACGTTTGAAGGACCCAGTTTCCACAAATCGCTGGTATACTCTTCTAACTGCTGCCCGGCTTACATTCAGTTCTTGAGCAACAAATCGCTGACTATGGCCAAGTTGAATTAAAGCAACAACTTGAGCGGAAACTTCTGGTGCAGTATCCATTTTATCAACAGATAATATCAAAAATTGACAAATCATAACAAATGTGGTTTAAATTTTCTACTGACACGTGATTTTTTAAGCACAAAATCTAATGGAAGCCAAAGTAAGCACACCTCCAATACCAAAAAAATGCAGGTAACTTTGGTTTTAAAATTCTACACAGGTTAAAAAACAGACATCCACAAAAAATGTAGGCTCATTTTAAAGCTTAATAAATAGCCTTTCAAATGACATAAATATATTTTTTAAATGCTGTCTAAGGGCTGACAAAAATGCACTCAAAGATGAAAGTGCCAGGTGGGCCGATTTATTTGCTCGTAAGTGTAGATAAAAATGAATATATAAAGTAAATATGTTACGGATTCGAAATATGACAGTCCCCATTTGGACTTTCTTAGGCATTTAACCGGCAGTCAAGCGGAAGTCAAATTTTTTAAAAAATTACGAGTTACGTTTAGAGTTTTTTTAAGGAAAATGAATAATAATTATTATCAAAAAATATGTAATTTACAGAAGAAACATCATACTAACGAACAAAGAAAAAATCGATTTAAAAAACATTTCGTGAAAATAATTTAGTTAATTTAAGTGAACCCACATTTTTGCTTCATAAAATCCGTTCTCAAATAGTCAACTTCGATTGTTAGAAAGAGGGTGATAAAGTAAATGTGAAGCAAACAAATTTACATTTTTATAATACGAGGGTCGTCTTTTTCAACCTCCGATAGGCTATAAATAAAAGACAAATGTATATAAAAAAGTCATTTTATTACTAAAAGTTCTGTATACTTATGGTTACTTGTGGACATACTCACCATAAAAATTGAGGCATTTGTTGTATCTGTGGACAAGCTTTCTAATACTGTCTTCATAAAATGTTGCCGCCAACGCATTTAAATGAGTCTTGACGTTGTCTTGAAGATCCTCGGTAGTTTGGTACTGTCCTACTGTCTAAGTACTGTCCTCCTAGCCACGTCTTCAGTTCAGGGAAAAGATAAAAAGTCACTCGGTGCTAGGCCGGGACTGTATGTCGGGTGATCGAAAATGTCCCATTGAAATTGCTCAAGGAGCCCTTGTGTTGCAACAACACTGTGTGGAAGGGCTTGTCATGGATCACAACAAATTCCAGATGTCCGCACTTCTCTTTTCTTGTTTTGAACGTCTCTCCGCAAAGTTTCGTCGTAAAGTTTCACAATAAACTACCGAGAATCTTCAAGACTACGTCAAGACTCATTTAAATGCGTTGACGGCAACATTTTATGAAGACTATAATAACTATAAGTATACAGAACTTTTTAGTAATAAAATGACTTTTTTATATACATTTGTTTTTTATTTATAGCCTATCGGAGGTTGAAAAAAAACGACTCTCGTATATATACAGTCTTGTAAACGTCTACATTAAAATCTCATTGATTTTAAACATTTGATCGTTTCGTCAAATGTCTATGTTTTTCCCATTTCGATCCAGTGTGCGACTGGAAGGAAACTAGGACGTTATTAAGAAGTTTACGACAATAGATGTGTAGAAAGGGGATGGACATTAATTTTCTTTGATTTGCTTGTTTACCGACGGAGAAATAATTGATATTTGGCAGGTTGCAAACATTTTCCTATTTGCATGTGTATAGATCTAATATACAGGGTGTAATGTTGATAGGTAAAATTCCTCAGAGTGCGGTATACTATAACGAAAACAAAGTTAAAAACACCCATGCCATTTTCTTCTCCGATGGCTCTGAGGTACAAGCCTCAGTTAAAGTGTTGACCAACATTGTGCTAAAATTTTTAAATTTATCGACTTTTAGTAACGGATATTTGGGTTAAACTTACATTATTAAACCGTACTACTGGACATAAACCTTTTAAGCAGTCTTTGAAGTATTAACTGCTTTAAATCACAAGAATTCAATGCGTAAGAATTCAAGTGATGATACTTTTTAAAATTATGCCAACAATATAATAATAATAATAATAATAATAGCATTTATTGCCATCAGGTTTCCCCAATTAACTACAGGCAATAAGAGTAAGCAGTTGAATTCTATTATTAAAAGCTAGTATCTGTACCTAGATTATTTGACTTTATGTTTTATCATGGATGGTCAGTTGCAAATTAGTATATATTCAAATATTGCATTGCAAATGATGGAAGCGCTCGAGGTGAAAGGTATCCTTTTTGTTAAGAAGAAATAATTTCTTAAAATTTAATCCTTGGAAATCTTGAAAGTTGGTTTACGTAAATAATACGTAAGTTATTTGGTTAACTAAGCAAAAAGTACTACATGTGTAGAAATATTTGTAATTTTTCCATTAAGGCTGTTATGGCCAGAAAAATAATAAAAATCCCGGTCATTTCTGTACCAATTGAGATGATGCCATAGCTTTGGTGCTTAACAGAATAGTCCACCAGGTACTTATGTTTGGAGATATTATGCAGGCAGCAATTCCAACTAGTCCCAAAACTCACTTAAAGTTTTTGCTCTTGCGGCCTTATGATGCAGGTAGCTTCAATGATCAGGTATAAGAACCTAATACGCTATTCTAGTATGCATGATAATTAATTGCAAAATTGGTACAGAATGGACTGAATTAGACGGGTTCCAATGAAAAATACTACATCGTCACCACGTATGATAGTTATATCATCAAAATGAAACTAATATTTCATCAATTGCTGGGTATAGTGAGGAAATTTACATCATGATAAGGCTAATCCCGTTTCCTCTTATTTCTCTTTCTTTTGTTCTCCCATACGTTTCAAATGTCGTTTGAAAGATATCTCAACTAATTATAGTAGTAAGGATCTCAGCTCTCGATGGAAGTACAAACATTGCACTCAACAGTTATTGTTGTGGCATTGGTTGATAGTCATCCAGTTTATGCCCAGACTGTCATCTAGAGTCAGTACACGAGCATAAATGACATCACTTTGTCTCTCTCCTAATATTACTCGACAGTTGTTACTCCAACTTTGTGAAGTAGCAAATTGTTCCAAGCATTTCGATATTCTTCTTACTAATTTAGAGAAAATCATTGTACCTTATTAACTCACTACTATATTCTTCTTACTATTGTAGGGTAGATATGTTTACAATCTGAATTGTCTAGTTAATTTTTTAGTTCCGTAAAATGTATTTAATCTTTTAGCAGCACTCTTATTAGCACCCGTGATCAACGCCGTCAGATGATCAAAGAAACTTCGCATTATCGTTATCTTCTATGTAGCAGTTATCATTATTGTTGCTATTAACTTTAGCTTCTCCTGAACTTCCTTTATATCTCGTTCATCAAGCTGTCTACCGCTTTGTATACAAAAATCCTACACCAGGAGTCGGAAGATAATGTAAAGTAATTCAGAGAAAGTAAAAGTTTTTACGTTAAGGTAAGAGAAAAGAGAAAATCTCCCATAACTCCATCACAGTTTTCAAAAAATTCCTAATTCTACTAGTAACACTGATAATTGTAAATAATAATCTTTTTGCACGTCCTATATATAAGGCTCTACTTTAGTCCCCCAAAAGAGGGAGTAAAGTAGCACTTTTACTCCCTGGGGGAGTAAAGTGTTTCCATGACGACAACAACAAGTAAACAACAAAAAAAGGTAATCGCGGTTCATGTTAGGATTTATTATTCTGAAACTATGTGATTGTGGCGTTTGCAGAGTTCAATTGTCAGAATGACATTAACGAAATATTCGGAAAAAATTTTCGAAATTTGGAAATTTTGCGATTAAGTCCTTTAGGACGTGCAAAAAATAGCGTATATACCACTGGACTAAAGTGCTTTTTAATCCCTCGTGTGATTATTTTCCTCGCTAACGCTCGGAAAATAAACTCACATTCGGGATTAAAAGATGCACTTTAGTCCCTGGGTATATAATATACTATTGCTTGCCACTTGTGAATAAAGTCAGTTGTGTCAGTGTCAGCAAAATAGTAGCGACAACGATTGATCTCGTCGCTGGAGCAAAAGTACAGGGTGATCCAAATTGAGTGAAGATGGTTTGAATTTGACGCCTTGGGTTTTAGTGTATTTCACGTTGTTAGTGTAGCACTATTAAAATATGTAGCAGATTACAGCGGCAACTCGTCACTTTCCCGTTTACAGCGTTGTGCTTTGCCACGTTGTTCTGGATTTTCATTGAATTTTTGCTTTATTTCGCTTGTTTTCTTATTTTACAAAACAGTTGTTTTCAGAACTACGGTTTGTTAGACGATTTTATTATCAAGTAAGCTTATTATTTAAAATCAATTAAGTTTATAAGCTATATTTTTTTCAGGCGCCACTGTAAAATAAAAGAAGGATAAAAATATCCGAAAAGTATTCATGTTGCCAACGTGACAATAATTTACCGCGGCGGGAAATTCAAACAGTCCTCAGTCAATTTGGATCACCCTGTATGCTGGTGACGCTGAATTTACCAGATTTGACATTTCGTTTTACACTAAATCTTAGGTTTAATAATCATCATGCACAAGAATATTCACAATTTAACATGAATTTGATAACGGACATTCATGTTATGTAAAAACAATGATATTAATGTAATATACAACTACGAAATTGTAATTTTTAAACAAGTTTTATTAAAATGACGAAACCCTATGCATCTGGTGATTTTTTTTTTATTAAAGTTTGTGCCTGGTTTGCTCCACGATGTCGCTACTGTATGAAATAGAGGGGCTATATGTCAGTGATAGTAGCGACAACGATTAATCTCGTTGTTGGAGCAAAGCACCAGAATATTACTAGATTTGACATTCGTCTTTAAATAAATCTTAGGTTTAATAATAATCATGCATATAAATATTCACAATTTAACATTAATTTGATAATGGACATTCATGTTCTGTAAAAACGATCATATTAATATGATATATACTTTCGTAATTGTGATTTTTGAACATTTTTTACTGAAGTATCGCAACGACATGCATGTAGTAATTTTTTCTGTATTAAAGTTTGCGTCAGGTTTGCTCCACGATGTCTCAACTATTTGAAATAGAGGGGCTATACGTTTAGTTAATCATTATGCGGTCAACACCTAGCCGATCGAGATCAACTAGCTTCTCTTAAAAGAGCCATCGGAAAAAACTAATTAGAGTTTTAACTCAGTTTTCGTCGTAGAATACCGTACTGGAGAGTTTTACCTATCGAATTATTACACCCTGTATTTGGAAAGTCCAAACATTCGGTACCTTATTTGAAATTTGCAAATACCTCATGTGTAACGCCCGCTTAACGAATCGACGATCAGATCACTTGCAAGAACTATCCAAATTTATCATGTGTTAAGAAGGCCTCTAGTTAAAATATGAGTAGCTGTTTATAAATAAGATATAAAATTGCGGGTGAAAACCCTTTTGGATATAATTGAACAGAAAGTGCAAGTACAATATAAAGTACAAGTGACGTATCTAACGGTAGTTTCTAACTGAAACTAATCCCCCATTACTTTTATTGATTATTTACAGGTTTCACATTTTTTGTATGTATTTGAAATGGCTGCTTACTAGATTCTTTAAAAAACTGTAAAAGAACTGTCTTTTTTGATTAATAATTTGTTCAAGAAATTTAAACAAACATAATCTTAATTGTAGAATTGTACAAAAGCGCTGGTTTCGGATATTTTACCTTAAAAGATATAGTTATGTATTACGTCTATATTGCATATATTTTACAAACCCTGTAAGATATAAAACTAAAGCAAAGAAAGCGAGTTAAACATTAGATAGTTGTGAAAAAGTACGGTTGTATAAATTTCAGGTTGTAGGAAATTATTTTTGTGGATTTTTACTGAATATAAAATCGATGGTTGTGAAAAAGTACGGTTGTATAAATTTCCGGTTGTGTAAAATTATTCCTTGTAACATTTATTTTTGGGTTAATTATTTTTGCCCTTTATAGGGTTAAAAGAATTAAATAATATTTTTGTGGATTTTTCCGTAACGTGATAATTCGAGTTGTGGAAAAATACGGTTGTGTTAAAATACTGTTTGTAAACTTTATTTTAGGTATAAATACGGTTGTGTATTTTTCCTGTTGTGGAAACGTACTCACAATACATTTAAAATACAAAACAAGCAAAAAAGAATTTTGTTTTTTAAGTTTTTTTTTTTGCTTATTTCGTATTTTTAATGGAATGTGAGTTCATAGTAGGTACTTAAAATTTAAATGCCATTTTCTCGAAAACTTGCAGAAAGTGACCACATGTTGATAAGGAAAATATGTTCTAAATCATTACAGCTACCTGCCACGCTAAAAAGAGAAAAACAAAACAATAAACAGAATAACTATAATAGTCAGTAAACGTTGACCTCCAATTCGTTTATTGTATCGAAGTTGTCTGTAGTGCCGGAGACTCTTTTCGGCGTCGCATAGAAGCCAGCAATAATAAAACAAATAACAAAAGAGACTGTTACTTAATTGCATTTATTAATTATAAATTCCTTCCTCCCCCCCAATAAATATTTTTAGTACACACACAATTAATTGTATTTAAATTAGATTTATTAAATGTACTTGTTAAATGATAAGTGGCTGTATAAGCCAGGCATACAGTTGGAAAACTGCTTGAGAGTACTATAATTTTTGGTAAGTGTTCTATAATTTTCAATACTTCTGTACTGTTTTCGTTAAGGTTGGCAACGCTGCCCGAAGAGAAACAACTGTCAACCAGACGTTTGTCTAAATGTGCAAATACATTCCTTCTAATGCACATGCGCATTAGAAGGAATGAATTTGCTCATTTAGAGACAAACGTTTGTCTAAATGAGCAAATTCATTCCTTCTAATGCGCATGTGCATTGTCAAAGTGTTAAATGCAAATTATTCGTTCGTCGGGCGCGGCGCTAACTTGATGGGTAGATCTGTGGGGTAGATGCTCAAGTAAATTAAATGATAGATATCAGCTAGGTATTCGATAAAAGTTAGTCTGTTATCAAATCATTATTACGATTGTATGATAGACACGTCAAATAGTCAAATGTTAATAACGTTAATAATAACTTATTAAAATGGCGGTTATGTGTTTGTTGTGTGAAAAGATTTTTTCAACCCAAACAAATCTCAACAGGCACCTACGGAACATTCACAAGAGAGAGCCTTCTGTTTCATACGACAAAAGTGTGTGGTTGTATAAATGCTTTGAAAATAACTGTAATTGTTCATTTCATCATAACAAAGAACTTGTTCGTCACCTTCAAGAACAACATAACATACATATTGAGTATTTGGAATGTTCAGTGAAAGATATGAATGGTAAGTGATAAGTATGTACGTATCCTTTTACATTTCTGTTAACTTTTGTCCTTATTTTAGATTGTTTTGTGGAAGAAAAATGTGGAGCGAGACAATAGGTGTTATTACATTTGTCGTGCTAATTTCAAACATCCCAGTGGAGAAGAAACATCCTATTACTACTGTAATAGATCTGGTCAAAATACCAGAAATAGGAATAAACAGTATAAGAGATTATTAAAAAGTCAGGGATCTGGCAAACTGGGTTTTTATTGCACCAGCCAAATCAAATTAATTAACAAAAAAGATGGCCTTACTATTAAATGGGTAAAAACTCATTATGGACATACTGCTGATCTGAAGCATATAAGAATACCTAAAGAAGATCGACAGATTGTTGCATCAAGATTAATTGATGGTGTACCACCAGTGAGGTAAAATTTATTTGTTTATGTATACATATATATAGTTTTTAATCTTGACTGTTTTGTCAACAGGATTCTTAACAATATTCGAGATAAAATTGATATACATTTAAAAAGATTGGATTTATTAACATCAAAAGATATCCACAATATTAAAACAAGTTATAATATTGAAGTTGCTGATGGATTAAGACATACAAATGACGCAGTTTCCGTAGACTTATGGGTGGAAGAACAACGGCAATCAGTGAATCATGAAGACAATTCAGTTCTTTATTATAAAAAGCAGGGAGAAATGGATGAAACTCTTCAGAATGATGATTTTTGTTTAATAATTATGACCAAGAGTCAAAAAGTAATGCTTGAAAAATTTGGGAGTAACATCATAACAATTGATGGTACCCATGGTCTCAATGGGTATGATTTCGAACTTACCCTAATTATGGTCATAGATGAATATAATCAAGGTTTCCCAGTTGTGATTATGTTCAGCAATAAAAAAGACAGGCTTATTTACACAATACTCTTTGAGAAAGTGAAATCAATTGTAGGCACAATTGTACCAAAAGCATTCATGTCAGATCTAGCCGAAACGTTTTATAGTGCTTGGCTGCAGGTGATGGGTCAGGCTCAGAATCAGCTGTTCTGTTCATGGCATGTTGACAGAGCGTGGCAGTCAAATCTGAACAAGATAGGGAATATTGAAAAGCGACGTCAAGCCTATAAAATTCTTAAAGTTTTACAACAAGAAACAAGTGCCAGTGATTTTGAAATTAGTTTACAAAATGCCATTGAATATATGACAAATGACAAAGAAACTGAAGTGTTTGGACATTATTTTAGAAACAATTACTCACATAATTATAAAAAGTGGGCATACTGTTTTCGTGATAAATTAGAAATCAACACTAATATGCACTTGGAGGCAATGCATAAAGTCATAAAGTATTTTTATTTAAACAGAAAAACCGTAAAACGTCTTGATAAAGGTCTTCATGCTGTTCTGAAATACATCAGGGATAAAAGTGTTGAACGTATTATAAAAATAACTAAGGGAAAAAATACTTCTCTCACCAGAGCCATTTTTAATAGACATAATACAGCAATTACTTCAAACTATAATATACAGTACTGTGGTGAATATTGGCAAATTAGTAAAGAATCATCTGAAAATAATAATGTATATGAGATTAGAAAATTATTGGTAGATAAGGTATGCTGTCAACGTTATTGCTCAAGTTGTAAGATCTGTATGCATATGTATTCTTGTACTTGTATTGATTATGAAAAAAATGCACTCATTTGTAAACATATACGAGGTTAGATCAGTATTTACGGTCCCTGACATAGTAGGCTTTGCATGATATCGTCACTTATTTTTCTATGAGAACTGTCATTACTAATTATTTGTTGTGTCAAGTTTTGCGTAGGTGCGTGTTGTTCTTTGAAAGTTATTAATAATTAAGCTGGTCGATAACAGACAATTTTTAAAAATGGAAAAAGTGAAGTCAGAGCGGTGATAAAGTATTTGCAAAAAAAAGGATTAACACCTACTGAAATTCACAAGGATATGACAGACGTTTTAGGGGACTCTGCCCCTTCTTACCAAGTGGTGAAAAATATGTCTCGTGAGTTTAGATTAGGCAGAACAACTTGCGAACATGCGAAAGGTGCGGGACGTCCAGTCTGTGTCACCGTTGACAAAAACATCAATTTGATCCATGATATGGTAATGGCAGATAGAAGACTGACTATTCGCCATATCGCGGAAATAACGAACATCTCATATGGGTCAGTTGAAAATATTTTAAGAAATGTTCTTGATCTCAGAAAAATTTCGGCTCGTTGGGTTCCAAAGATGCTGACCGTCGATCAGAAACGCTCTAGAGTGCTGCATTCGGAAGCCAATTTGGAGTACCTGAAGGCCAATCGGAAGCAATTTCTCACTCGCTTTGTGACTGTGGATGAAACATGGGTGCACCATTTTGATCCTGGGACGAAAAGACAAAGTATGGAGTGGCATCACAGAGGTTCTCCACCTTCTCCACCTCCACGAAAATTTCGAGTTCAACGGGCGGCTGGAAAGATTATGGCCACAGTGTTCTGGGATGCAGAAGGAATTTTGATGATCTATTATTTGCAGCGTGGACACACAATAACGGGTTTTTATTATGCAGGGTTAATTCCAAAATTGCGCGAAAGCATCGACCGAAAAAGACCAGGAAATTTGGCACACAAAATTTTGTTCCATCAGGACAACGCTCCAGTCCACAAGAGCTGCATTGTCATGGCTGCCATACAGAACGCTGGCTTTGAAATCCTAGAACACCCTCCATATTCACCAGACCTGGCACCCAGTGATTACCATCTATTTCCAAAATTAAAGGAAAACCTGCGTGAAAAAAAATATGGAGACGATAATGAAGTTATGACCGCAGTAAATGGCTGGTTTGAGGAGCAACCGGAAAACTTCTTCCTGAAAGGCATTGAAGCATTGGAACATCGGTGGACCAAGTGCATTGAAGTCCAGGGAGATTATGTTGAGAAATAAATAAATAATGTTTTAAAAATTCTTTCTCTTTCTATATCAGGGACCGTAAATATTGATCTACCCTCGTACATTATGTCATTCATAATACAACTCCTGTAACAACCAACCACTTGAATATTATAGATGTAAAAGATGACGGGGATGTAAAAATGTCAAATGATAATTATGTTTCAACAGTGGCTGAAAGTGATCTCGGGGTAGATAATAGATATTCTGAGTTGAACAGTCTGATAATGTCCACATTTTCGAAATTGAAACAGCTAGATTTAGAGAAGCTAAACGATAATGTAATTCAGCAAATTTCATACCATGTAAATATTATTCATAGTTTAAGCAATCTGAACAAATCACTAGACATTATTAAAGAATTATCTAGTAACTCAAAAGTGGCTCCATCAATGAAAAAATATGTCGAGCCCCAATTACGGTTTTCTACAACTAAAAAAAAATCTGCATCTTGCAAATCTACGAAGTTTCAGAGAGCCACAAAATGTGAATCAACTACCATTAAAAATGTTTTGTTAAATGTTCCACAATTGTTTATTTCTGATTCTGCTTTGAATGAGTATTAATAAATTGTTACCTTACTTGTATTATTTTAAAATGTTTTATTCCCATTCCTTAATATATCCATCTATTGTAATTTAGAGGAAAACATACTGTGAAAGCTTTTATTACTCGTTTTAATTATTGTCTGTTGCCTATATTATTAACAAATAGTAGGAGTACCTGCTAAAATGGTAAGGGTAAAACTCTTCTGCTTACAATTTTAAAAATTTGTATCAGTTATTAAAAAAATAGAATACAAAGGAAACAATTTTTTTTAACGGCAATTTAAAGGAATCAAAAAGCCTTTATAGCTATCAAGATTGAGGTATGAAGGGCATCATGAACTAAATAATGTTCCAGGTGAACGGTATAGAAACCGAGCGGCCTACTTTTACCATGGGCAGCATCCATGGTGCCTTTAAAACTTTGGCCTACTTCTATTTGGTTATTTGAGTTTTATGCAGCAGATTTTATAAAATGAGCGCGGGATATTTTGAAGCTCCTTATATGACAATTATGTGGCACATGCGCACAATTGGGAATGTATTTGCACATTTATTAGACAAACGTGTCAACCAGTCTGTCAACTCTACTGTCAACCGCAGTGTACCTGTGACTGCTACACAGAACCAATAGTGAAAAAAACACGTCTAATGAATGGAATTGGAATTTACAGCAAACTGAAGCTCCTTTATTAAATTCTTGGAGTAATCTCAGTAATTTATTATGATTTATAATTGTGCACTATCAATAATAAATTTAGTTGTATGGCATTAATATAATTGTACGTTTTTATTGGAAGATAGGAGATATTTTAGTTGATTTGCTTTTTCATTTTAAGGAATTGCTTTTATTATCGTTACAGAACATTCCATCGTAGTACCTCAGAAGTGCTGCAATACTTATACATTAAACTTACCGTATTTTATATGTAAGGTATGTAAGACCTTGTAATACTATATTATATTTACATATATTTCATTTTAGTTAGGAGTTTGAAGTTTATTTAAAAAAAATCTGTAATGTCGTAACTGTTCAATCTTGATCTCTGCTAGAGTATTTAAACTGGAAGAAAGAAAGAAGAAATAAACATCAAATACATCATCGTGTCATTTAGTGGTGAAAAGCAATCTCATCGCACTTAGGACGCAAGATTAATTGTTGTTGAGTTTGTACTTAACGATCATTTTAAAAGAGCCGCTAGTGACAACAAAAATATAGACATTGAAAAAAAAAGAAACTATTTTCAAAGTTTAAATGTAAAACATGTTTTCATAATTTCTTTTCTAAGACAATTTCAAAATCATATGCGTTCATGCTACTAAACAATCGTACATAATAATATGTTACTGTAAATGCTCATCAAAAGAACCATTTGGATATAAGGTTGATAATTGTAAATTCTCACAAATGGCAAGTTTGCAAAAACACCTTTTCACTCATAGTGATGAGAAACCATTTGCATGCAATATATGTGATTATAAATGCTCTGTAAAAGAGGGTTTGCAGCAACATAATAAGCTCATTCATTCTAGCGAGAAACCTTTTAAATGTAATATATGTAATTATAAATTCTCACAAAAAGGAAATTTGCGAATACATATGCTTGCTCATAGTGGTGAGAAACCATTTAAATGTAATACATGCGACTTTAAATGCTCAATAAAAGGGAGTTTGCGGCGCCATATGCTCACTCATACTGGCGAGAAATCTTTTAAGTGTAATATATGTAATTATAAATGCTCAATAAAGGGAAATTTGCAAACGCATATGCTCACACATAGTGGTGAGAAACACTTTAAATGTAATATATGTGACTATAAATGCTCATTAAAAGCGAGTTTGCGGAAACATATCCTCACTCATGCTGGAGAGAAACCTTTTAAATGTTATATATGTAATTATAAATGCTCACAGAAATGGAATTTGCAAAGGCATCTGCTCTCTCATAGTGGTGAGAAATCAATTGTATGTAAACTATGTGACTATAAATGCTCGATGAAATGGAATTTGCGACAACATATGCTCAATCATACTGGTGTGAAACCTTTTAAATGTAATATATGTGACTATAAATGTTCAGTAAAAGGTAGCTTGCGGCAACATATCCTTACTCATACTGGAGAGAAACCGTTTAAATGTAATACATGTAATTATAAATGCGCGCAAAAAGGAAATTTGCAGGAACATATGCTGACTCATACTGGCGAAAAGCCTTTTAAATGTAACATATGTAACTATAAATTCTCGGTAAAAAGGAGTTTGCAAGAACATATCCTCACTCATACTGGAGAGAAACCTTTTAAATGTAATATATGTGACTATAAGTGCGCGATAAAATGGAATTTGCGGCAACATATGCTCACTCATACCGGCGAGAAGCCTTTTGAATGTAATATATGTGACTATAAATGTTCAGTAAAAAAGAGTTTGCAGGAACATATCTTCACTCATTCTGGAGAGAAACCGTTTAAATGTAATATATGTGACTTTAAATCCTCGTTAAAAGGTAGTTTGCGGCAACATATGCTCACTCATACTAGCGAGAAACCTTTCAAATGTAATATATGTAATTATAAAAGCTCAGGAAAAGGAAATTTACAAAAGCATATGTTGACTCATACAGGCGAGAAACCTTTTAAATGTAATATATGTAATCGTAAATTCTCACAAAAAGGAAGTTTGAAAAGACATGAGCTCACTCACAGTGTTGAGAAATCTTTTATGTGTAATATATGTAATTATAAATGCTCAATAAAGGGAGGTTTGCAAACGCATATGCTCACACATAGAGATGAGAAACCTGTTTAATATAATATATAGTATATATAATAACATTTATATTGAATGTAATAAAATTTTTACATAATGCATGAAATTCAACTCTCGTGGCTGATAAGTTGTTAGCCCGGTTCGAATTACCAAATAACGTGCTGAAATACCCGATTATAGTCGAGCATTAACAGTTAGGTTGAAACCGGGCTGTCGGTAATACCGATATAATTATCACGGCAGTCAAGTTAGTTTCTTTCTGTGACCTGTTTACGTATTGTGTTTTGTTGGTTATTGTAGAATAACTTAAACTCAATATGAATTCCGATGGTGTAATTTTGTTTTTTATCAATAAAATTTAAAGAGTTCTTGTATAAGCCAATTTAATAACAAAATGTATGAAGATGTTTCGTGGATATGTGGTCGTGAAATAAGAAATGCATTATTTTGCATTATGGTTGTTTGAAGCTGAAGCTTCATGAACTTTATTTTAATCCACCATTAATAAAATTAAAGCAAGTTTCTTTTTATTAATTTAATTATTTTTCTGTAGCCTTTACCCCTAGAAACGTACGAGCCGCCACTGGTCATTATCTTTGGCCAAAAATAGTCCAATTACTATTTGGTAATTGGATTATTTCACGGTAAACGTAATTGGATTGCTGGTTACTAGAATCAAGTACCTAAGTGGAGGTTGGAGATGGTTTGTATTGATTTCATGTGCTATAATAAATTATTTCTAGATAATAATGCAAATTGTTCCTATTGTACCCAGTAAACAAAACTGTGACATTTACTTGTCTGATATATAAGAATCAAGTAAAATGAGGTATATAAACACATTTATATACCTCAGACGTAAATTTGGTGATGAAACATTCGCTATGTATTTCAGATATAAACTGGGAAGAGCATGCTAATGTAAGTCCGGTGTCTTCAAATTTACATATATGCAACATTAATATTGTGATTTGTATTTTACATCACACTTTTTACTAGGCAAATATATAACTATTTAACCTCTAATTTGCGGGCTGCGGGGTTGAAAACATCAGTAACGCGCGTAGCACCTGATTGTGCAGACGTGTTAATTCGTGGTCGCCCATTTAGTTTGTTTTATTTATGTTTAATATAAATATTAAAATACAATAACCAGTTTTATTTCTGTGGCGGTAACATTTCGGAAGTGGGATAAACAAAATAAACAGCCGTGGCAAATTTAATTTTCAGTGAATTGATATTTTATTAGTACGCCAAATGAAACGTATTTTCAAATGGCGGTGAGTGATGAAACGAAATAAAAATACAACGTGTGGACGATAGTGCGTATCTATTTTTTTATAACAAACATATCGAAAAGTTGGCATCAGGGATGTTGTTATGTCTATTACAATTATTGTAACAGATCTATTACATTTTTAATAATTGTTATCTTCTCTCTTTTCCTACTTATTTATTGTTTATTAAAACGTTTCAAAGTAAAATATATTAGGCGACTATAAATTAATACCATAAAAAGAGAGATTCGGCAAATTTCAGCAATGCACGCGTCATATCATTTACTAGGAACCGAGAAATTAAATACCGAAACCGAATGGCATTTGTTAAAAAACCACGAATAATCTTGAACTTTTAGTATTTTGATTAATGCTGTTTATACATTGCTTTTGATTTTTTTTCTGTTTTATTATATTGCATGCTATGTAATAATATAATAATGATTTTTTTTTCTATAGTAATAAGTTATTAATTAACAACTATATCTTTTACTTTTTTTAATAAAAAAAAATAAATAACAATTTGTTCTGACTTTATCTTTTTCCCTTAATTTTACTATTACAGGAATCTATTACTATTTTAAAGAAATAAGTTATCCTACACAAAGTGAAAAATTTGAAAATTGTTGCTTAAAGATCCTATTGCAAAGGGATTGCAGGTAAGTTCTGGTCGTGACCCCACTTTTTGGGCTTATTTGAACGTGCTTTTGGTGGGGGATAAAGCTTTGGAGCACGTTCGAATGAGCCTCCAAAAAAAAAGGGTGGATCGCCGCCTAGAAATTTGCATTGAATCGCAATATATCGATTTTATATAACCGTGATGATAAGTGACTCATAATTAAATAAACGTAACATATACGGCCCTTTGTATATGTTTGTAATACAGATTGTATTTACATATATGGTATGTATTAACAGTGACATAGCATTTACGTAAATAGCAGATGCATAATGAGGCGGACACAACGCTCACCAGATAACTTGAATTTTACTTAGCTGCTGTATAATAATGTAGGCAGTCTTACTCTAAGTTAACATCCCTAATAAGAGATATGGATATTTAATATTTAAGGGTCTACAGAGAATTTATAATCTCTAAAATGCTTTTCTCAGTATATACTTTTCGTTCAGGTATATCTTAGAACTTCCACACGCTACTTGAACCTATAATCTGAATAAAGAGAAAAATCTATTATTTGCGTGCTTTTTCGAATTTGAGGAAAAAGTATTTTTCATGGAAAAAGTTACAAGAAGATAGAGAAAGAGATTGATTTTAAAAAGTCCTAAAATATATTAATCGTACTTCACATTGCTTTTTGTTTCATTTTAATAGATGAATTAATAAAGATCAGGAACGAATAAGTGGAAAACAGTTTTTTTGGCATTTTTACTTATTATTGATGTCAAAAAAGACCACTACATTGTTAAATATCAAACTTTAATATTTAATATAATTAAGTATGTTATATATAAATAATTTGTTTCAATTCAATTTTAAAATATTTTCTGCGGGAGTGATTTGTATACAAATGACCACAAAATATAATCTACATTTACAAATAAATACAAACCACAATGTATCGCCTCCATAGCCGAATACAGGGCTCGCACAGATTTGGAACTACAAAACTCAAGTTCTAATCCCAGTTTGACTATTTTTTTAATAAATATTTAATGTTTTAAAAGTTTTTTTATAAAGATAATATTTATAATTATATATTTTCAATTAATATAAATATACATAGTTAAGGATGATGGTTACGATCTTGAGGTGACGAAGTGCGGTCAGGGGAAAAAGAAAAACTTGGCAACACACAGATACATAAAATTTATTGTAGTGATTTGAGTCAAAGGGAGAAGGCTTTGTTCTGATGCATATCGCTTTGTTTTGACAACATAACCTGAAAGAATTTATAAAATGTGTGAGAACAAGTCGGGGTGTCCCGTCGAGATTGACATCTTAATTGCATTAATTAGAGATAGGCGCAAATTATATGATCAGAGTTCGTCTGGTTATTTGAATTTAAATACCACGGACATGCTTTGGGTTCAAATAAGTGTCCAATTTCCAAACGGAAGCAGTAGGAAAATGTAACGTATACGTATAGAGTGTATGATTGCGTACTGAAGTAACCCGCCTTTTAGAGCAACAACTACACAAAAATGGCAAATTCTAAGAACTGGCTGCAGATCCAGAAGAGGCGGGAAATATCTACCATCTGGAAGTGGAGCCAAAACAAAAAAAGAAGTGGCCATATTTCGATTCTCTAACGTTTTTGGAGCCATACATGGCTAAAAGGGCAACTAGCTCAAACATACAGATACGAGCTCCAAGTCCTAGTTACAGTATTGCAGCATCAACTTCGTCCGAAGGCACTTATGGTAAAACATATAGTCAATGGTAAGAAAAAATGGTATAGAAAAAATTCTGGAACCGGAACCGTAATGTTTGGAAAATTAAAATTGGAACCTGAACCGAAACCCTTATTTTGAATTTCCAAGAACCGGAACTGGAACCGGAACCTATATTAGTAAAGGGTTCCAGTCCCTGACATCCATACTTCGAAAATCATCAAATAAGACTAATAAAAATGCACGTGCGGGGTAAACATACATGCACAGGTTATATTATTTTCTTTAAGAAGTTAAGAACCAAAAACCGACAAGATATGGCTCGCATCATGCGTCTTTCATGGCCTTGCATGAATCATGTAAATGGTATAAAACATGGTATAAAGCATTAGCGTATGCGTGGTTCTCTTCACATGTGCTCTCTAATGAGTACCCACCTTTGTTACATCAGCAAAGCATCTTTACATCTAGTACACATGAAGCGTTAGCTAATACGCGTTTTAGCAACTACATACTAATGCAGCCAAAATCGCGCGTTTGAATGTGCAATACTATGCAGTCATTAACGCGCGGTAGCTAAAGCTGTATACTGGAACTAAGACCCAGTACACATGAGGCGATTAATTCCTGGTTGATCGCACGTTATCAACAACACTCGACCATACATTTGCAAGCGCTTAACGCGTCGTCAGCAGTTATTATCCCAGTATACATGAAGCGTTAGCTAACGCGCGTTGAGTAACGTGCGTTAGTGACTACATAGCTTGCATAAGACGTGTAAACATTCAAACGCGCGATTCGAGATTCCCCATACTAATGTCTGCTGACGCAGCGTTAAGCGCTTGCATGACTATGGTCGAGTGTTTTTGGTAACGCGCGAATAACGCTGCTTTAATCGCCCCATGGGTACTGGATGTGTACTGCTATCAATGCTATGTAATCTCTAACACACGTTAGTAATTGCGTGTTAGCTAACGCTTCATGTGTAGTAAGTCTAAATATATTACTTTTTTAATAATTCTTATTTTTTCTCTTTTTTTACTTATCCATTCATTATTAATTAACAAACAAATATTAGGTTTGGAATTAATATCATAAAAAGTGAGATTTGGCTCACTAATGCAAGCATCATGATATTATTTACTAGAAACCGAGATATTAAATACTGAATTACTTTTTTTAAAAAAATAGCCAAGAAGTAAAACATCGATTTGATCGTTATTTGGTTATTTAGGCTCTTCCGACAATAAAAAAATTCAATTAATAATTTGATAATGAATATAGATATGCGTAAATTACTGAAGGAAAAACCGGAGAAAATCATATCTTACGACCTGAAAAACCGGAAAAAAACTTTGAATTTAAAAGTACCACTCTTGCTGGCCACCCTAGTAACGAAAACTTTATGTGTTTCTGATCAATGAGTATTTATTTTGAGATTCAGTGCTGTAAAATCCCGACAACTTTGGACGCAAACGAGTACAGAATTTTAATAACAGAATGTTATTACAACGAAGCACTCGGTACGCCAGCCGTGAGAGCGAATACGAAAACGTATAAAAAACGAAAGTTGATTCTCATCTTGGCTTATCCAGCAGAAGTAAATTGCGCCAACAGCTTTAAAAAAAATTATAAACTGCACCTATAACTCTGCACCGAACTAACAGTTTTTAAGGTAATTAATTTTATTATAATAATTTTTTTAACCCGAACCCCTCTAAAAAGCGGGACAACTGGCGTCTCACTGGTAGGTGTGATGGGATGCGGGACATTCCGCTGAAGACGGGACACTTGCAACCTTACCTACAAATATAACTTTCTCGAACAATTAATCGGAATCACAGTTTATGCGGTTATAGCTACAATAATATTATGAAAGTGTTTTTAAAAGTGCTGCCAACAGTATTTTCCGTAAAAACACACATGCTGATTTCTGAAAATCAGATGACCTATTAATAGACGTCGAAAGTCAACAATATAGAAGATTCCAAAAGTGTTTTACGTGGAGCACCTGTCATTAGACTTAATCTCCACGTGCCTTCCAAAAGGAAGTAATTGAAATACGCTCAATCAGCGCGCATATACTTAGCACATGCTCCCAGCTGCTCACTGGTCGGAGCGAAGTTGCCTATCCACCCTCTACTAGCTCACCAAGTTAATGCAGGTACCCTCCCGTCCTCTTTCATACGAGTTCCCAGGTTCGTCGTCCAGCATTAGGACTGTTTCCTCACCTAGGTTCGGTACATCGAAACCCTCTAGAGGGTTCTTTCACCAAGCCTTAGTTGGGGCCACAGCTCGATCGAATCCAACTTCAGATGTCGCGGGATGTATGAGGCTATGTATCTTCGCATCAACATCCCTTAAGTAGGTCTCTAGACGATTTCTGGGAATCCGACGACTGGAACTGCACAGCCAAAGCTGAACCCCCCTACTGTCATCTTCGGAACTCTACCTGGTGGCATGCAGTTTCTCATAGGCCAGCGAGCGTGCTCCCTGACAGGAATTAACTTCACCTGAATCTCCTCCATTCGTCTAGGTCAGACAGCGGAATACTTAGCTCCATAAAAGACCCTGCGGTCAAGTAAGAATCAAACCATCCACACCGGACCCTCTTGTCAGCTTGGAGCTCTACGAGCTTCCTCTGCAACGTTTTAGTCATCATCGAGAAACACTTGCGTGTAACTCTACCACACAGTTCATTCGGATTTCGTCATACGTTGCCCAGACAAGCCTGGGATTGGGTAAACAAAAAACAAGTTCTAAGCCCACATGCTAGTCTCGGATCCTAGTGCTCCTCGACACCTTTAACTACTTCCCACTCTCCGTCTTCTGCGCTAGTCTCGGATAGTAGTGGAGTCCGACACCTCGAGCGATTGCTTGTCCGTTCACCTTGTCAACAATATACATGATTACATGTATGTTTTACGTGGGGTTCCCATGTTAACATACCCCCACGTTCCTTCCAAAAGAGGAAGTAATTGAGATACGCTCAATCAGTGCGCAATTGCACAGCAATTGCTCCCAGTTACTCACTGGTCGGAGCGAGGTTACCTATCCACCCTCTACTAACTAGCTAACCAGGTTAGTACCGGAGCGATTGACTTAACACGTGCTCATCCACCGGCACCCTCCCCGTCCTCTTTCATACGGGGTCAAATGCCTCGTCAAGCATTAGGACTATTCCCCCAACTTAGGTCAGTTCAGTACACCGAGCCAGAGTTGGGGTGGCTGCCGGATTGAATCCAACCTCAATATGGCGGGACTTAGTTTTTAAATGGGTTCGTCACCCCGATCTCCCAGTTATAGGCCTAGTGCGCCCTCGCCAGAGCTTCGTTTCGAGGCTACTTTAAGGGCCCATTAAAGTAGCATCCCGGTGTGTACCCGTAAAGGTAAAGTTGTCTTGAACGTGAGAGGCTATGTACCTTCGCATCAACGCCCTTTAAGTGTAGGTCTCTAGACGATTTCTGGAAATCTGACGCTGGAACTGACAGCATATGCCAGACCCTCGTACTGTCACCTCCGAAACGCTACCTGGTGGCATGCAGTTTCTCATGGGTTAGCGAGCGAACTCCCTAACCGAGATAAACCTCACTTGAATCTCCTCCATTTATCTAGACCAGTCAGCGGGTTACTTAGGTCCATAAAAGACCCTACGTCAGGTAAGATTCAATTCACCCACACCGGACCCATTGTTAGCAGACCTCCTTCCGCAACGTTTTAGGGTCATCGTCGCGAAACACTTCGGTGAAACGTAAACGAAACACCTCGGCATAACTCTACCACACATTTAATTCTGATCGCGTCATCCGTTGCCCAGACAAGCCTGAGATGGGGTAGACAACGATCAGTTCTAAGGGTGAACGCCGTGTGGTCTGCCCTCAAGCTAGTCTCGAATGCTAGTGCTTCCCGACACCTCTAACGACTGCCCTCCTTCTATCTTCGGACTAGTCTCGGATACTAGTAATGAAATCCGACATTTACAACGACTGATTGACCGTTCACCCTGCAATATACAGATTATTATAATTTGTTTTACGTGAGGTATCCATATCAACATACCCCCACGTTCCTTCCAGGAGGAAGTGATTGGGATACGCCCAATCAGCGCGCAATTGCGAAGCAATTGCTCGCAGTCTGCTCACTGGTCGGAGCGAGGTTGCCTATCCACCCTCTACTAGCTATCCAGGCTAGTACCGGAGCGATTGACTTAACACGTGCTCACCCGCCGGCACCCTCCCGTCCTCTTTCATACGGGGGTAAGTACCTCGTCCAGCAATAGGACTATTCCCCCAACTTAACTCAGTTGAATAGAGAGAGCCCTCCAGTCCTCTTTCATACCTTCATAAGCTCCTCCCCGAGACAGGGGTTGGGGCCACTGCCCGATCGAATCCAACCTCAATTGTGGCAGGACTTGGTTTTTAAATGGTTTTGCCACCCCGATCTACCAAATTATAGGCTTGGTGGGCCCTCGACAGAGCTTCGTTTAAGTCTACACGTTATAGACTCCCAGTGTGTACCCGTTAAGGTGAAGTTGTCTTGATTGTGCGAGGCTATGTATTCGCTTCAACTCTCCTTAAGTGTAATGACTTTCAGAGCTTCTCCCAACCGCTGTACCCGGCTGCAGTCCGGATCATAGGGTGGTCGGGATAGCTCCTAAGCACATTTACCTGGCGGCATGCAGTTTCCCATCTGCCCGGGATAAACCTCACTTCGCTTCTCCTCACATAGGATTCAGTCAAACAGCGGGTTTCTTTGATGACCATAAATGACCTCGGTCAAACAGCGGGTTCCGTTGGAGATCATAAATGACCTCGGTCAAACAGCGGGTTTCATTGGTGACCATAAATGACCTTATCCAAGGCGAGATTCGAATCCGCCCACACCGGTATCATATACCAGGGCTCCCCCTGATCGGTATGAGTAACCGTCGAGAATTCTCACGAATTCGTATATATAGCTGCAATATACATAGATCCAAGATTGTTTTACGTGGGGTACCCGTGTTTACATACCCCCACGTTCCTTCCATGAGGATGTGATTGGGATACGCCCAATCAGCGCGCAAGTTGCACAACCGGCAATCGTGCAATTGCTCCCAGATTAACTCACTGGTAGGAGCGAGGTTGCCTATCCACCCTCTACTAGCTAAGCGTTCACTAGTGACCGAGCAGTTGACTTAACACGCTGCTCACCCGCCGGCACTGGAGTACCTCATCCAGCATAGGACTATTCCCCAGCTATGACCTCTTGCAAAGTGGGACCACTGCCCGATCGAATCCAACCTCAATTGTGGCAGGACTTGGTTTTTAAGCGGTTTTGCCACCCCGATCTACCAATTTTAGGCTTGGTGGGCCCTCGACAGAGCTTCTTTAAAGTCTACACGTTATAGACTCCCGGTGCGTACCCGATATTGGTGAAGTTGTCTTAATAGTGAGAGGCTATATATTCGCTTCAACTATCCTTAAGTGTAATGGCTTTCGAAGCTTCTCCCAATCACCGTACCCAGCTGCAGTCCGGATCAAAGGGTGGCCAGGACAGCTCCTAAGCAGATTTACCTGGCGGCTTGCAGTTTCCCAGCACATGGGATGAACCTCACTTCTAGTCACAGCACTAGAGATTCCGTCAAACAGCGGGTTCCTTTGGTGACCATAAATGGCCTCGGGCAACAGCGGGTTCCTTTGGTGACCTTACATGACCTAGGTCATGCAGCGGGTTCCCTGGTGACCATGATTGCCCTCGGCCAAGCAGCGGGTTCCTTGGTGACCATAAATGACCTCCTCTCTTAGGCGAGATTCGAATCCGCCCACAGCTGTCTCATCTATCAGGGCTCCCCCTGATCGGTATGAGTAACCGTCGAGAATTCTCACGAATTTCTCTACCACACACTTTATCTGACAGCTTCGTCCATTGCCCTTGATAGGGATAGGGTAGAAGGCAGCCAGTTCTAGGGGTGAACGTCGTGTGGTCTCCCGTTCACCCAGAGCTGCAATATACAAGCACAAATTCGTTTGTGCGCATATTGACGAGGTGTACAATTCAGTGGCGTAGCCACGGGGTGGGATGTGGGGGATACATTCCCCCCAAAAGGGTTAAAAGCTTTAAAAATAGCTTCAACTATGAAAATGCATAAGCAGACAAAATTAGAAATCTTAGAATGTTTTAGAATCGACTTAACGGTTTAGCAATGTTGATGATACACCGGGAAATACTAGTTGAAGTAGATGAAATATTTGATGAACTGACCAAAAAGCCAAGCGCCTAGATTTTGTTTTGTATTTTTTTTTGTTGAATAAAGACTAGTATTCTAAAAAATATTGTTTTTTATTCAGTATTCTTTAATATTTGCACTTTTTCTTGCATACAATCTATTAAAAATACCTAAATAAACAGTTACTTTAGAGCCCGCCGATTTTCTTTTATTATTGTATATCCCCCCCAAAGGCCAACTCTGGCTACGCTACTGGTACAATTAATGGAATTGGAATTTGCAACAAACTGAAACTCCATATTTAAATCTTGCAGTAATCTCAGTAATATAATTTATAATTGTACACTATCAATAATAAATTTAGTACAATTGTATAGCGTTAATATATTTGTACGTTTTTATTGGAAGGTTGAAGATATTTTAGTTGATTTGCTTTTTCATTTCAAAGAATTGTTTTTATTATTTTTACAGAACATTCCATCGTAGTACTTCAGAGGTGCTGCAATACTTGTACGTTACACTTACTGTATTATATATGTAAGGTATGTAAGACCTTGTAATACTCGTATATTTACATATATTTCATTTTAGAAGTTTGAAGTTCATTTAAAGAAATCCTTATGTTATTATGTGTAACTGTCCAATCTTATTAAACTCTGCTAGAGTAGTTATACTGGAAGAAAAAAAAAGAAGAAATATATTTTAAAAAAGATACATCCAATACATCATCATCGCATCATTTAGTGGCAAAAATCTATTTCATCGCACCCAGGAAGCAAGATTAATTATTGTTATGATTGTTAATTATTATTAAACTATTTCAAAGTTTAGATGTAAAACATGTTCTCAAAGTTTCTCTTCTAAGTCAATTTCAAAATCATCTGCGTTCATGCTACTAAGCAATCCTACATAATATATGCGCGACTGTAAATGCTCATCAAAAAGACATCTATGACAACATATACTCACTCATAATAGTAAGAAACCATTTTGATGTAGTGTTTATAATTGTGAATTCTCGCAAATGGCAAGTTTGCAAGAACACTTCCGTACTCATAGGGATGAGAAACCATTTCCATGTAATATATGTGACTATAAATACTCGGTAGAAGGGAATTTTCGGCAACATGTGCTCACACATACTGGCGAGAAACCTTTTAAATGTAATATGTGTAATTGTAAATTCTTACAAGAAGGAAATTTGCAAACGCATATGCTCACTCATAGTGGTGAGAAACCATTTGCATGTAATGTATGTAACTATCAATGCTCGTTAAAACGCAGTTTGCTAGAACATATGTTCACTCATAGTGGTGAGAAACCATTTGCATGTAATTTATGTGACTATAAATGCTCATTAAAAGGAAATTTGCAAAACCATATGCTCATTCATACTGGCGAGAAGCCGTTTAAATGTAATATATGCAATTATAAATGCCTTCTAAAAGGAAATTTGCAAATGCATATGCTCACTCATACTGGCGAGAAACCTTTTAAATGTAATATATGCGAGTATAGGTTCTCAGTAAAGGAGAGTTTGCGGAAACATATCTTCACTCATACTGGAGAGAAACCTTTTAAATGTAATATATGTAATTACAAATGCTCACAAAAAGGGAATTTGCACGACCATATGCTCACGCATACTGGCGACAAACCTTTTAAATGTAATATATGTGACTATAAATGTTCAGTAAAAAGGAGTTTGTGGAGACATATCCTCACTCATACCGGAGAAAAATCTTTTAAATGTATCATATGTGACTATAAATCTGCGTTAAAAGGGAGAGTGCAGCAACATATGTTCACTCATACTGGCGAGAAACGTTTTAAATGCAATATATGTAATTATAAAAGCTCGGAAAAAGGAAATTTACAAAAGCATAGGCTCATTCATACTGGTGAGAAACCATTTGAATGTGATATATGTAATCATAAATGCTCACTAAAGACAAATTTGAAAAAGCACAAGCTCACTCATACTGGCGAGAAACCTTTTAATTGTAATATATGTAATCGTAAATTCTCACAAAAAGGAAGTTTGAAAAGGCATATACCCACTCATAGTGGTGAAAAAACCTTTTAATTGTAATATATCTAAGGTTTCCAAATTGTAATGTTGGTTGCTTAAGCACCCATCATAAACCATTGATTTATGGTCTCTATAAATAAAAAGAATTATGGTTATTTATATAATTACTGTTATGATTTATTTACATGACCTAATTTGCTCATACAAAATTAGTTTTTAAAATCTCTTAAACTAATTGTAATTACATACAATAAACATTTATTTAAAAAGAAAAATACCTATTGAAGAGAAATTCCCTCTTACCTAAGTACAGGTATACCAAAGTTGTGTTCGTGCATACATCCAAGAGGAGTAGCTATAGAGAGGGAATTTAAATTTTTATAACAGCGGTCTTGGCGAGTGTCACTACTGCCTAGAATGGTATACTGTGGTATCACGGAGGGCTATAACTTTACATACGTAAGTTACTTTATGTCCTTTACCATCCTACCAAATTTCATGAAAATCTGAGGTGGTTGGGTTGCGAACTGTGTTCTGTCAGATTTTTAACAATATTTGTTTTTTCATAGCTGATAAGTAATGCAGGGAAACATCCCTAATAAGAGACATGGATAGTACTTAAGGGTCTACAGCAGTGTTCCTCAACCTTTTTTATGTAGCAACCCAAAAATATCAATAAAATTATAAGGCGACAGACCCATACGAGAGGGAGAATGGTTACTTAAAATTACAGGATCTTATAGCATATATTTTTAACATGAACCTAAATGATATAATAAAAATAAATATTTATGCAACCCATTTTTAAACTTTTGCGACCCAATTTTGATTCGCTACCCTATGGTTGCGGTCCACTGGTCTACGGTATGTAGGAATTTATAATCCCTGAAATGGTTTTCGCTCTATACTTCCCATTTAGTTATTTATTCGAATTTTCACACCCTACTTGAATCAAAATAAAGAGGAAAGTTCATTCTATTCCTGAGCTTTCTCGAATTTAAGGAAAAAGTATTTTTCATGGGAAAAAATTTACAAGAACATAGAGAAATCGATTGATTATTAAAAATCCTAAAATATATTAGTCGTACTTTACTATGTACGTACTTTAATAGATAAATTAATAAAGATCAGGAACGAATAAGTAGAAATCAATTTTCTTTGGATTGCTAGTTATTATTGTTGTCAATAGAGGCCACTACATTTGTTAAATATCAAACTTGGTTCCGCCTACTCTAAAGGCATCGGGCGATATTGCTTCAACCTGGATGTAAGGCGGTTTCCGTTTTTTTTTTTTTAATAAAATGAAATATATAATATACACAATTTTTTTCAATTCAATTTTAAAAATATTTCTTCTGCAGGAGTGATTTGTATACAAATGACTTCACAAAATGTAATCTACAATAAATTACAAATAAATACAAATTACACTGTATCACCTCCATAACCGAATGCAGAGCACGCTAGATTTGTAACCATAAAACTCTAATCGCCAAGTTCTAATCCTAGTTTGGGTATCTCTTTTATAAATATTTATTGTTTTATAACTAAACAATTCTTTTGTCAATATAATATTTATAAATATATATTTTCAAGTTTTATTTTTATTTACCATAAATATACATAGTTTAAGGACGGTCGGTACGATCTGGAGGTGAGAAAGTGCAGTTAGAGGAAAAAGACAAAAAATCTGGCAACTGTGCAAACACATACATATGAAAAATATATTAGTATGCGTTTGTTGCCGATCATAACCTATTATAGCACAAAAAAGGTGTTTTAAAACTATAATTGTTTTTGTCTATTTCGCGTATACAAAGGTTACTTTGTGACACTGTTTTTCCGAAAAACAGTTACACAAAGTTCTACTTTGTGCAACTGGAAGTAGTGATTTTTTTATTTGTAAGGCTGGCAGTAAGTTTTGCTGCCAGCCTACTCTGTCAGTCTGTCTGTGATAGGTACTAATAAGTATTCATTAACTGGCGCCGTTTTGAAAATTTGAATGTTATGATGCTCAGAAATAACAGCGAGAATAATGTAACATACTTATTTTTATTATAAATAATTATTTTGATAAGACAATCATGTACTCAATCAAGGTTTTACTGTTTCTATTACAATAAACATTTTTTATCTTGTATCAGAAGAAACAACTAAGCTGTCACCTTTTTTTAAACTTGAATTTTTTCCTGCCTACGTGTTTTTTTCAAAATGACAGTGGATGTCATTGTATGCGTTATCAGTTATTACCAACATTACCACATCGAAAATAACCGCGTGTACATTTTCCCATTTCTTTAAAGTAAATTGTAAATTAAGGCGAAATAGACAAAGTAGTATGTAAAACACGTGTTACAATTCCTTTTTGTAATACTCGTATATTGCTTAACTCGCCGCCTCGCGGCTCGTTAAGCAAACTTATACTCGTATTACAAACATCGTCATTGTAACACTAGTTGTACAATATACTATTATAATCTCAATAAAAATGTCTCGAATTAACTTTTCTTGGCGTTGAAAAACGTTTTTAAAATAATACTTTATTTCAAAACAAAAAAGACGGAGTCCAAGTTACAGAATGAACACATTTTACTGTTAAGTACAATAAGATATTTATTCGTTGTTAATTACACAATATGCACTTGCATAATAACTTAAACACTATTATACAGTTATAACATTAAACTAATACTCAGAAAACCTAGGTAAACAATATCCTTGGATACCAGTTTCTAAGGCTTTTGAGTAGGTAAGTTCTGAACTAGGTAAACAACACTGGACACCAGTTTCTAAGTTTTAAACGTCATTGCAACCTGCACTAAAGTATCTGACCAAGTTGTGGTGTTTATATACTATTCTGTGGTCATAACATTCGCCCACTTAGCATATATTAAGTCGAATTAGAATAATATTACAATAAAGTCTTTAGAATCCTACATTCGTATTCTAATAGATGCAACCATTAAGATAAAGATTCCGAGTGCGGGCAAACATTCGCACACATGTCCCAAAGGTTTTAATCTTATACACTTTAGTATTATCGTTAAATAAATTTTGAATGTAAAAGTAGTTAATGTTTATTAAATATTGTGCAATATATATCATTTATAAATATACATAGGATAAAAACAAACAATGTTTGTATAATTATTATTTATTCAAAACAATTATTTTTTCAAAAATTTCCCCCCCCCCCAAATAATTCTCTGGGTCCGCCCCCGAGATAAGGTACTGGATATCTTACCAGCCTTAGCTTATATGATTGCATACAGTTTATAATGTTAACTCGCGTCGACCTGTAAATAAATATAAATTGAAAGGGAAATTTATATGAGGTTAAATTCAAAGTCGAGATCGTTATAGTATGCGTCAGTATTGTGTTATTGAATAAAAAATAAATAAAATAAAAAACATTCAACATAATATTATTCTGTAAAAAAAATTTATCTTGTTATTTTAAAATATTTAATTTGCAAATAATAAATATGTTGAAAAAATAATTGTTTAATTTTTATTTATTATAGCACTTCAAACAAACATTACGTAAATTACACTTATTTGAAAAAGAAAACATAAAAAATATATGTTTCTCGTAATTATTTATTTTTTTAGTAAAAAAATTATATAAATTAAGTAAAATTATTAGTCAAAGAAACATTAATATTAACTACCACGTACATTTTGATATATTTGATATTAATTAAAAATTTGATATATTTGCGCGCTCCTTTTTATACAAAGGTGATATGTCACTAAATATATACTGGTGTGTTATAAACACTGCTATTAAGTATCTCAATCATCTTAGTTTTTAGCTAATAAAAAGAAAATTTACCTGGTGTTTAGGAATGTCAAATTTTCCAACGAAATTACATTTATTGTTAGTTAACTAATCTTTGTACAAAATTACGTAAAACGTAACAAATCTTTTTTATTGTATTATTATTATTGTGTGTGTTATTTGGGTTTAAGAACATTTTGTCAAAGTTTCATGAATATCTGTGTATTTTTGTTTTACTTACCGACCGTACTTAAACAATGACTATGTTTAGGACTAATGTTAAAGGAAGTTAAGGGATAATTTTATGTAATTATTTCATTTTATAAATATTATCTTTAAAAAAAAAGTTTATAACATATTGTAGTGGTATATTTCCCTTTCTAATGTAATTTTTTTTTACTTAAAATTATTAATTATCTAAATTTAAAATGGCCAGCTCAAAACATAAGACTTTAACTTTCTCGGATTATTTTGGGGTTTATTAATTCACCTTTCTTATTCTTGACTAACATAATAAGTCTAACCTTAAATATATTAAAATAATTAATAATTTGTTAGAAAAAGTTTGTGTAATATGAGCTAAAATCACTATCCTATCTCTATATAGTCCATCTAGTTTATCAAATTTTTAACAACTTCTGATTAATTTTGTCACTTTATCTTAATATTCCTTGAACTGTATTGGTGACTGTCATTATACCAAAACTCACTTTCATCTCCAAGTGTCTTCTTTTCTGCTTTATCTATTTTTCTTTTTTTTTATTAGACCATCAACCATTAAACTCCTTTTTTTTTTATTAGGATGAAATAATTATAATTATCATTTTTCATACCAATCGTTATTTATCAATTATATCCAATATATTGACATTCCATTTATTTTTTTTATTGATATTTTAATGTTTTATATAGTAATATATTAAAGTTACTTTTGTAATAAAATTTAACTATTTACCAGTAAGATATTATTGGTTTCTATTTTAATAACATTTTTTTTTACAAAATAGCTTTTTATCTGCCATTTTATTTTTATTCATTCTTTTATTAACAAAAACATAATAAGATTACTAGATTATAACAAAATTCCAATCTTCTAATAAATTTGCTGTAAGCCTTCTATGGTACATAATTGAATAATAATAATAAACTCGTCAACAATAAGAACATATTCTTCAATATAAACCCAAATAAAAGATGCGAACATTTATTTTTTATTTTGTAATGAGAAAAATTATAAATGTTAGGTAAATAATTAATAACTAACCCAAATTTAAACAACAGTAAACCATAACAAATTAATTGTAATAACAAAATTATAAACATTAAATAATTAATAACTAAATACCACAGTTACATAACTGTGAACCATAACAATATATGAAATATCTATAAAAAAAGATTTTACTCAATCTGGGATTAGAACTCGGGTTTTCGAATTCGAAATCTAGCGCACCCTGCATTCGGCTATGGTAGCACGTGGTCACAATGCTATAGTAAACAGTATATGTTGGCAGGAACGCGATCGCGCGGATCACGTGACGCTCGGCGACAAAGCGTATACGTACTACACGTATGGCAAGATCTCGCGTATCAAGTTAAAATTTATAAAAGATTTTGCTCGCCTTGCAAAACACTCGCAGACCAAGTTACTCGTAATTCAAGGTTTTACTGTACAGGTAAATGATCCGAAGGCGATACAACATCCGCAGTTAAATTACATTAAGAAACAAACCATAAAAACAGTAAAATTAAGAATGAATGAAACAATACACTATATTAACGCCGTCGATTGCGTATGGATGTACTTCAAATTCTTCAAAAGTTCAGACAGGTCAAAGAGAGATACATTTTGGGACGGCGTTAATTGGGGTCATATTAACGTCGTTTTCTTATGAATATTACTCAAATAAGTACTTCAAATACCATTCATTGTCTTGATTGACGCTGGTTTCCTTGTTTAATCTAGATGAAAGTTCATATAAATTGCTATAGTATATATTGTGGGTTGAAAAATAAGAAAATACTGAGAGACAAAAGATCATTTGCAATAAGATGAATGGAATACAACTTCCTTACCTTATATAATGCTCCGGCTCTACAATCGTATTGTAGTGAGTAACAAAATCACACTACATTGGGACGATTTGACATTGACATTTGAGAGATTTTACGTCAGTGACGTAAAATATTTTTATTTAAATAAAAACTGGTTATTAATAGGTTTTTATTTATTTATAACATTTTAATCAAACACATAGAAAAGAAACAAACGAACAAAATTGATACCAATATAAATTTTGAAAAGAATTCAGAAATAAATTAATAATTACTAATGACAGCATAAATCAAATTAAACTTTAATTCAAAAACAAATAAAAAATTATTTAAATGGATAATCTTTTCATTTATTATTGTTTTGAAATATCTCTATGAAAATTACTTAAATTTGAAAATATTATCTATACTACAAATCTAATATCTATTATTAATAAAATTGTAGGTATCTAAATTAAATTAATTAAATTTTCATTTAAAAATTCACTTTTCTTTTTTATATTTGACGCTACATGAATCGCTTTTATCGCTGATTCAAACAATACTGTCAAAAAATTATTCTGACATTTCCATACGTCGATCGAATCCCAATAATTTTCATTTTTGAAGCACCTAGCAACACACCTTGTTCCTCTGATAGAACATTGCTACTTCACTGTTATGGAGTCCTTTCTCTGTTCAATTGGGTAATGCGCGGTAGGATAAACAAAGAGAAATTTATCCTTTACTACACACGTTTTGTGAAAAATAGAATAAGAAATATGTTCAGATCATTTTATTTGAAATGTGGTCGCGCATTAAAACTAGTCTAGAAGACTAACCATTAATTTTACTCTAATACATCTTGAAACTAAGTACTTGTTAGCTAAAGTCAATCCACTGATGTTCTTTAGGTTTTTCTAATTAGTATTGAGATGTCTAGAATTCATCTCATTGAAAATTTATTAGACGATTCGATCGTAAACATAAAAAATAATTATTTCATGTAATAAAATAAAATAAAGGATAGACATGCTAGGATGTTAGGGCTATTAAATCTAAAGGCTACATGTTAGGTCACAGATAGATTCAATCAACTTTCAAATAGAAAGTAAGCAGGATAAAATCTCATGCAAACATAACCTCAATGTTTTTATATAAAAAGGCCTGATTCTTAAAAAAGGATATCAATCATTTAGATTGTTTCTTGATAATACATGTTTATGCAACCCAAGTCACATATTAGGATGGTTTTTCCCTTTGTCTGGAAGATTTAATTTTTCTGATTAAATTTAGGGTTTAGGATCATTAACGTAGGAAGATTTTTCCTGTTTTCCATGAGACACTCCGTTTCAGACTGATATTTAAGTAAAAATATGTAAATTAGATCAATCTTGTAATGACTAATATAGCACAATAAACTTACATACTCTTATATAATAATCCAGAGCATTTATTGTAATGAAGGTTTCGGCTTTGTTGATATGCTTCGAGTTTTTACAATATTGATTCTTATGCAACATTTCTCACCATCGTTTTAATGCAAACACTTGGAGGACTGTATGCTGGACAATCTGACTATAATTTGACTTCATTTAAGTTGATTTGAAAATGGATTTTGTATAAAGCATCGTTGGGTTTATAAATATCGTAGAGAGGAATTTTTATGTATGATTTCCTTCTATTGTAAATATGTGCTTGAGTAAATTTTATATGTATCAGTTACATTGTGTAATTATGTATTCATTTTGTCAAGGAGAAAGCTGGATTTATTGAGTTTTGTGTATAATTAGGTCATATTGAGATTTATTCATCGTCAATGGTTTTTGTCAAATATCATCGTTATGGTACATTGTAGGATATGAGTGTCTTATACTGTTTTAATCATTACTTTGTCAGCTACAATCCTATCTTTGTAGAATTAAGATCTGTGATAATTATAATCAGCTGTGTCTGAATAGTGACGTCATGAGAAACATACGCGAAGCGGTTGTTTGGAAAAATTGACAGAATCTTCAATTGTTTCGCTAAATCACATAGAAACCCCAGCTACAATTAACAAATTCGGTCGATAAAATGCTTTGAGTGAACTCACGCTCGACTCCGGATTGAAAATCTGTAAAATAAGTGTGGTTATGTAATAATCATATGGTTGGATGTCAACAGAGGAATATTTTAATAAAGTGTAATAAAGTTTTACCTGTATATTTTTAAATTAAAGAAGATTTATTTGTTATTAACAATTATATGGAAGTGTGAACGAGTTGTTTATTGGATAAATTCAAGAAGATTTTATTTCCATTATTGATTTAAAGAATCGATCTATTTACGTTTATAAAACATCTGACAGATTTGAATGTAGTTGTACCAATTTAAAATAATATAGGAGTAAAAAAAAGATAAAGTACATCAAGATCCATTTACTTTATATACAAGGTTGGTCAAAATAAAAGGTTTTGATTTGATTTTTCTATAACAAAATTATAAAGACAATTTGAATAATTTCAGAATTCATTTTTCTAACCTTAAAGGTTTTTAAATAATTAAATTCTTATGAATAAAACAAATTAAATTTCTTTATTAAAATTTAATTATCATAAATTAAATTTATTTGAACATTTGTAAATATTTTCATTTGATTACAGTGGTTGATGTTAGTTTGCTAAAGTGAAGAACTGTTATAGCCCTATGTCAGGTTATTAACGACTAATTAACACACTTGAGCAAGCTCAGGAAAGAATTTCCTATTTTACTTTATGGTTCTGTTCTAAATAATTTTACTTTTATTTTTCTTGAATTTGAATTTCTTTTATTTTCATTAATAAAATAATGACCGTGTTTTCAATTTATCTATGTGTTTATTTGATGTGAATACAAGCATCCATTTCTTTTTCTTTCCATATTTAGAGTTTAGCATGCTGTTGTCCAGTTGCGGAAGTCCAAGTGTCTTCATTGTAAGTTCTTTTCTTCCCGGTATAAGAATCAATAAGACTTTATTATTTCAACTATTTCATGCTCTATCGATTTAAACCCGAGTTAGCCGATTGGGAAAAGGAAAAATATTAGGGTGTATTTTATTTTATTTTATTAGATTTCACCGTAGATATTCTATGGGTTATCCTGATTGGCGCAGATTAAATATCACCTCAGTATATACACTTCACCCGCGCACAATGCTCTGCTTTATAACTCAGACACACTACACGAGATCCAATGGTTTGGTCCTCTGCAATCTTCGGACATGGTATTGATTGTCCAGCAGCTGTAAAGCTTCTGCATTGACATGAAGGTGGAGCCTGGCTTCATGCTTGCCGGCAAACCATTTGATCTCTTCTTTAACAGTTGGAATACCAAGGTCTCTTTGAAGATCAGTGTTGTGAATATACCATGGAGCATTAACGATGTTACGCAACACCTTGTTCTGAAATGTCTGGATACATTTGATGTTAGTGTCACTGGCACAGCCCCAGAGCTGGATGCCGTAGAGCCACACCGGTTTCAGGATGTGATTGTAAATCAGTATTTTATTATGTGTTGACAACTTTGAACTCCTTCCAAGGAGCCAATAATACTGTTTGTATTTTAGGCCAAGCTCAGTTCTTTTCTTTTTCACATTCGCTTTTCATCGAAGTTTGGCGTCAAGCGTCATGCCGAGGTATTTAGCATTCATCTCATAAGGTACTATTGCACCATTAATCTCTAGATGAATTGGTTCTGCTAGTTTTTTGTTAGTAAAATTCACATGGATGGATTTAAGCTCATTGAGTTTGATCTTCCATTGTCTAGTCCAATTAACTATTGTTTCACTTGCTCTTTGAAGTTTTGTAGTGGAACCTTCTTGATTTTGATCAACTGCAAGAAGCGCAGTGTTATCTGCTGTAGCTATGTAGCTACAATCGTATCTTCTAAAGCTGGCAAATCGCTGGTGTATAGTAAATAAAGTATAGGGCCAAGGACACTTCCTTGAGGCACACCTGCTCTTATTTCTTTCAAGTCCGAGTATTCGTTTTCCTGCTTAATTCTAAAAAGTCTGTCCGAGATGTAAGAAGTCAATATCTCTACAAACTGTTTCGGGAGTATCTTATTCAATTTGTAAGTCAAGCCTTCATACCACACTTTGTCGAAGGCTTGAGCAACATCTAAGAAAATTGCTGAACATACTTGTTTTTCTTCAAAAGCACGTTCAATTATATCCGTTATCCGATGGACTTGGTCTATCGTTGAATGCATTTGTCTAAAACCGAATTGGAAATCAGGAATTAGGTTATTGCTTTCTATTAGAGGTTTCTAGGCAGCTGTTTCAGAATTTCACCGGTGATGAGGTCAAATCCTGGAGCATTTTCGGATTCAAATTTGTTTAATCTCCTCAGCAACTTCTTTTGGAGTAACAAGACTGATATTTTCTGATCTATGGTTATCGTTGTTAACTAAAATATTCTTCACTTGCGTTTGGTTAGCCTTGAAAATGTCGGCCAGATATTCTGCAAATAAATCAGCCTTTTGTTTATTGTCTCTAGCCCATGGGCCTATATCTTTTCTGATAGCTGGAACAGAAGTTATAGGTCTCTTGATTTTTCTGGTTGCTTTCCATAGTGAATAGTCAGTTTCTTTTTCTGCTGATAGGTTTTGTAAGTAAGAGCTCATAGATTCTTCTTTAAGCTTTTGAATTTCTCTTCTTAGTCTTCGTGTTTTATTGTTTAAGTTAGCCTTATCAGTAGGGTCTCTCGTCTGCTGCCATCTTCTTCTTGCTCTTCTCTTTCCTCTGACTAGTTTCCTAATTTTGACCGAATAATTTACTCCTTTAGTTATATGGGTAATTTCTTTTGTGTTGTGAAAGGCAGCTGACTGCATAAGTTTAGTGAAATTTTCAGCTTCTACTTCAAGTTGTTCCTCTGTTCTCAAATTGATATTCAGTTTAATATTATTCTGAAGATCGACTCTAAAGCTTTCCGCAATCGGAGGTTTTATTCACTAGTGCAGGCCTAGCTGCTTTTTTAATTATCTTTTCACTCAGTGTTAGAATGACATCCGAGTGATCAGAGTCTAAGTCAAAATTTTCTTCAACCTCAACAAAGTTGGGTGAAACTTTTCTTGATATGAAGAAATCTAACAGGTCAGGGATTTTTCTAGGATCAGTAGCCCAGTAGGTGGGCTTACCTGATGAATGGTAATTGCAACCAGTTTCGCGAATAGCTTTCCTTAGTTCACCACCTTTGGTCGTGGTTAGTCTCGATCCCCAGTCAACATGTTTAGCATTGTAGTCGCTTCCAATGATAAATCGTTCGCCTGGGTGTTGTAAAAGAGTGTTATAGTTTTCTTTTTTCAAATTGTATCGAGGCGGACAGTAAACTGCCCCAACTCTCAGCTTCTGTTTAGTACACTTAATTCCTACCATCGTCATTGAATATCTTCATTTTGTAAATGATGAACATCTTCGAAATGGTTAATCGATTCCTTAACTATAACCGCACTACCACCTTTGGCTTGATTGTCTGGGTGATTGGTGTGATATATTTTATATCCTCTTATTTTGATAAAAGACTGTTTTGTCATATGTGTCTCCGAGATGAAACAAATATCTGTGTTGAGTGTTAAGAAAGACTTCTAAGTCGTGTTTTTTGTATAGTATGCCATTGACATTCCATGTGGCTATTCGTAGATCTCTTTTATCCATAAAAATTGGATAAATCCGAAATTGGATTTCGATGGAATTGGCTGGATTTTTGATATATTGTAGCTAGTGGCGTTCTGAACAAAAGTCTCCACGGGTATAACCCTCAAAAAATAACCGTTTGACTTCCACGAGGTCAAATTGAGAATCTACTGCACAAACCAGATAGAAATTGGATTTCGGTGGAATTGGTTGAATTTTTGATATGTTGTAGCTAGTGGCTTTGCGATCAAAAGTCTCTGTGGGCACAACCCTCAAAAATTAACCGTTTGACGTCCACGAGATCAAATTGAGAAAATACTGCACAAACCTGATGGAAACTGAATTTCGGTGGAATTGGCTGAATTTTTGATGTTGTAGCTAGTGGCTTTCTGATCAAGAGTCTCTATAGACACAACCCTCAAAAATTAACCGTTTGACCTCCACGATAACAAATTGGGAAAATACGCCGTATGAAGGGTATAGCTTACGCAAGGCGCATGATCGGGGTGGTTGATAATATCGCGAGTCCACTTGCCTCTCACGTCGGGGTGCTTGATTATATCGTGAGTCTCCTTGCCTCTAACGTCGACGTGCTTGATTATATCGTGAGTCCCCTTGCCTCTTCATGTAGGGGTGCTAATATTCTGGAATTATTTCAATTGCGTGGTTAGTAATTTCATGTAGCATTCTGTTTTGTAGCATCGAGTATGTTATCAAGTAGTATTGTTGACGGATATTTTACGTTATTTTCATGCCTTGCATAACCTATATACCTCAACACGCTAGCGATATGCGTCTAACATCCCACAGTTGTTGCACCTAATTTGCACGTACAACAGTGTCCAGTAATTGGCGGATGAGTCCTGTGGCCTGTCGAAATTGGCGACTAGCAAGTATTGCTTGGTTTATTGCATCAGTGTCACCATTTAGTCAAATTAATTCATTCACACGAAAATAGTGATTACAAATAAAACGAAATTCGATTTCTGTTGGCCATTATATTAAATATGTAATATTTAATATCTTTAACAGAATTTTCACGTGCGTTAGGAGTTTTAAGACTTAGGCCGCAGTCTCACTGCAGCCACTACCACCCACCACCACCCACTACCATCGACCACCACCAATTAAAATAATCCCGTGCGGTCCCACTGAAGCAAGTAGTGACCACCAATATCATGTAAAATTTTAAATTTCGCGCTTGTTTTATGTTTATCTCTGAAATAGATATATTGCCAACTTAGCAAGCACTGTTATTATTATTATTTCCTATTAAATGAGGTTATGTGCAATGTTTGTTTACTATTGTCGCGTTGTATTTAAAGTAATAATAAACCAAATTATTGCAAAAATATGACATTATCAGATGAGTTAGATAGCGAGGAAGTTATAACCATGTGCTATGGTACATGTGGAATCAAATATAAAAAATCACGAAATATGTGGGTACGGGAAAGCTTTCTTCATAGGGTGCAGTTGGGAGAATTTTATCAATAAATAATTAATACCCCAGCGGCCCAGTCCCAGCTTATAAACAAACGAAGAAAAACTTTGTTTTGAAAAGTTATCGCTACCAATTACCGAAAATGAAAAACCTATAAACAGGAAATTCAAATTTTTAGTGTTTATTTTCATCAAGTCCACTAGCGCGTGCGCATTGTCAACCACCGCTGACCACCAACCACCAAAATTCGAACACGTCGGAAATTTCAAACTGGTGGTCACCGTTTGATGGTAGTAGGTGGCTAACAGTGGCTTAGTGGGACCAGCGCCATTGATTCATGCATGTTTAAAATTTAGTTGGTGGCGGTGGGTGGTTGACGGTGGCTCAGTGAGACTGCAGCCTTATAGAACGGAGTATTTTAAACGTTTCACAGTAAAGTCAAATAAGTTTTAAAAACACTAAAAAGAAAATATTACATTATAGTGCGGTGATATCAAATCACCTCATTGAAAATTTTATTAACGATAGATCGGAAACGTCAAAACAAATATTTCACATATCTGATTTAAATTAAAAGAGGGATATGTCAAGTGATAGGCATAATTAATATAAAGGTTACATATAGGGTCACTGTTAGGCTCATCAATATTTAAATTAGAAATCAAGAATATAAATTTCATGCAAACATAACCTAAGTTTCATATGCATAATAAAAAGGTTTCACATTTTTAAAAAGGATATCAATCAGTTAGATTGTTTATCATAATACAAGTTTATGCAACCCAAGTTACATATTGGGATGGGTTTTCCACTTGTAAAGAAGAAATAATCTTCTTATTTAAACTTAGAGGCTACGATCTTTAACGTAGGGTAAATTTTTCTACTTTCCAAGGGACTAACTCAGTTTCGTGCTGTTAGTTAACTGAAAACAGATGATTTAGGTCAATCTTGTTATGACTTATATAGTACAATTAGTTTTTAAAATCTGTTATAAAAATTCTGACCATTTTTATTATTGAAGGTTTTAATCTTGTCGTTTTGCTTCATTGTGACGATTATTGACTCTTATCCTATTTTTTCCCACCATGGTTTTTATGTAAACACTTGGAGAACTGTATGCTGGATATTTTGATCATAATTAGATTTTATTTGAACCAATATTTAAGCTGGAACTTGCAAATGCATTAATTGGTCAATTCAATGTAGTATCGCACGGTAAAATTATGTTTGTTGTAAATTGTAAAGATGTTCCTGTGGAGAATTTTATATGTATTACTTGTATTGTGTAATTATGTAACTATTTTGTAAAGGATAAACCTTGATTTGTGGAATTGTGTATGTATTTAGGTTGTAATGAGATTTGTTCATTGTCAATCGTTTTTCTCTCATATCTTCGTTACGATGCATTTTTGGACAACGGATATACTGTTTTGATCCTTGTTTTAAGAGCTACAATTCTGTAATCATAGAATTAAGATTCGTGATAATTGTGAACAGCTGTCTGTGTTAGTGACGTCATCAACCTTACGTGATTTGTTTTTGTTTTGGAAAATTGTCAGTGTAGGCTTTTGTTTTAACAAACTCTATATAAGTTGGAGCCAAATTTAACAAAGGCAGTCGACAAAACGTTCACGGCAAAGCTATGCTCGACTTCGGATATAAATCTGTAATTTAAAGTGAGGTTAGATATTTTAACCATATGTTTGACGTAAATGTCATATATAAAAGGAATTTGAATTAAATTAAAGTGTTACCTGAACAATCTCAAAAATTTAAAGAAGACTTTATTATTGTTCTACAATTATTTAAAGTGAACGTGATTATTTAAATAAATTCTGGGTGAATTTATTTTTTTCATCGATCTATGTATTGATGTTTTGAAGACAGGAAATCAGCTGACAGGTTCTGTCACAGTGTTACCAATAGAGGATTATTATTTAACAGGAAACTATTCTTGTAACATACCAGGTTGGTCAAAATAAAAGGTTTTAATAAATAAATTTGATTTATTTATTACAATAAAAATTTGTAAAGTTTAATTTGAGTAATTTCTAAATTACTTGTTTTAACCTTAAAGGTTTTAAAAAAGAATTTATTCTTTGGAAATAAAACAATTCAATTTCTTTTATTTCAATTTATTTTTATTAAGATAAACAGTTTTATTTATAAACAATTTTTGATTTGTGTTGGTTTGTTCAAGTGAACGACCGTATTGGCCCTATGTCAGGCCATTACAACTTTTAATCACATTTGAGCAAGCCTGGGAATTTATTTCCCAATTGTTAATTGTATTAATTTGAACAACATTTTTTGCCATTTACTTTCCATTTGAATTTTTATTTATTCATTAAATAAAGTTTAAGTGTTTTTAAATTTACTTATGTGTTTAATTGATGCATATACAAGCATTCAGTTTTCTTTCTTTTTGAATTTAGAGTTTAGCAGTGGTTGTCCAATTTGCAGGAGCTTTAGCGTTTACAACATAAGTTTCTCTTCTTTTCCAGGCATAAGAGTTAATAAGAGTCTCGTAATTCAAATAATTTGCTTTACCGAGTAACCCTGAGCTGGCTGATTGGAATAAAGAGAAATATCTGTGGTGTATTTTTATTTTAATCCACCGTATATAATTTATGTTTTATTTGGAATGGTGGGCATACTATATTTTATGTTAATATTACCACAATAGTTTTAAACTATTATTTTAAAAATCAAACTTTCATTATAAACTATTAGAACTATATACAAACTTTTTCATATTGATAATATACTTTCAATATATTTTCCGTTTATAGTGAACATACACGGCAAAATAATGAACTGCGCCTTGCATGCGAGATACACCCTGCATACGACGTATTCTCCCAATTTGATCTCGTGGAGGTCAAACGGTTAATTCTTGAGGTTTGTGCCCATAGAGACTTTTGATCGCAAAGCCACTAGCTACAACATATCAAAAATTCAGCCAATTCCACCGAAATTCAGTTTCCATCAGATTTGTGCAGTATTTTCTCAATTTGACCTCGTGGAGGTCAAACGGTTATTTTTTGAGGGTTGTGCCCATGGAGGGCAAGCAGTTTTGATAATATTTTCAGTTTAAATATTTCCAAAGTTCTGCGTAATCTAGCAAATTGATAAGTGAAAGTTATGTTCTTTAGTTAATTACTACCTCATAATTGATTTTCATTGAAATCCGTGAGATCGGCCGATTTTAGTGATCGATTTCGCATGGAATGACCCTATGTTTAAATGCGTTAGGGGTCGTATCGAATATTACAATGTCATATTCCTCAGTAACTGAATTCACAATTTGTGCCATTCTTATCAAAGGAGAATTACCTTGTATGTTGGTCCTATATTGAGGAATATGCAGAATGTTTCGAGGTCGCGATCTGTATGGTGGCACGTACAAATAGCAAACATAAAGGCCTGATCCAGCATCCGTCTCAGTTTTAGAGCCATCTGTGTCCCAGATCAGGCTTCCAGGAGGAATGTTCTATCTGGACTTTAATCACTCCTGGCGATTCTGTATACTCACCTCAAAAAGTGGGTTTTTTAGTATTCTAGGCGCCATGTGGTCCGTCCTCATCTCCAGTAAGGGAACCCCTAGGCGAGTAGTCATTCTTGTATGGCCTGTACCCATCCGAAGATGGTTCGGTGAGTTCTGTAATCTATATAGACCTAATCTTGCCTCTCCCTGCATCACTATCATCGGTCTCGATGATTTATATGCCTCACATGTATTTATCGCCCATTACTAAAGGTGACAATCTGCCAGTCTTCGCTTAATGTCCCATTTCCAGTAGCATCAGGTCACTGGCTCTTCCATTCTGAGGGCGATTCTTCTACAGTTACTGTTTCAGGAAGAACCCGAATGAGTTCGATCAGTACTTTCTTCTTTTAGTAAACTCTCCAGTTGTAGTTTCTAGAGTACTTGTTGAATTCTAGGAGTCCTTAGAGAGTACTTTTTGGAGTCCGGCGGAAACTGGAGTAATTTCAATTTCTTCACAGTGCCTCCTCGTTTGACCCTTCTCAGTGCTTTACTATATTTTGTTACAAATCTCCGGTATGCCTCCCATCTAATGCTTTTGCCCTATTAAATAGTCGGCATACCTGTATTTACACTTTCTGCCATTCCCTCTGTTAAGTTTATTCTAATATTCTATAACTACCCTATTTTCATTTAGTCTTTCTAAATTCCATTTTTAGGCTTCTTACTTATGTTCTTTGTTGGATTCCCGCTTGCCTTATTTTTGCTATAACCATGTAGTGGTAGGAGTCACATCAGGCACCTCTATATGTTCTCACATTGCTTATTTCCTGCGGTTGCTTTTTATTTACCAAAACGTGTTTGTAGGTTCCTATTTGGCACTTTCCATTTTACTTTGTGGTTCCACTTTATGTTTGAACTTTATGCTTACTATGTACCAACTTTGCATTGCTGCTAAGTTGCAACAACCTGATCCCATTATCATTTGTTTTATCGTGTATATATCACTTCTACTTTTGCCATTGTCTCTGAGCTTCAGTTTAAAGTTTTAATGGGAATTTACAAATATAATTGGGGTGTTCATAAGCATTTTATGACTACAATCCATAAAATTAATTAATTATAGTTTCAATATAAATCTTAATGAGGTTATTGTTATTAGAAAGAAAATAACAAATGGTCATCTCCCTAGCTTGGTTCGACTTCTGCACATGTGTATTGTCAGGTATGAAATGATTTAACATATGAATTTGGATGTATGGATGAGAAAAATTAAATACCATTATGGCGTTAAGAAAAACTACCAGCAGCAAAATAAAAATATTTTCCAAAAAATAAATATGTATCATATGCATTAAGATATTAAAAAATGCTGGAAAAGAAACGAAAGACATAGTACCAGTAAACAAAATAAACAATACATCTCATGAAAAACAAATCGAAAGTGAACAAGCTGCAATGCTAGAACCAACTCAAAAGCATGAGCATGAGCAAACAAATTTTAAAGTTGTTAATTTTCATAGATATTTTTCTACAGTTTGATGCTCTATCTGAATATAAAATAAACATTTTAAAATTCCAAAAATCACTCGGACGGACTAATAGACACAGATGGATTTCAGCAACGAACTTTTAAATATGTTAAAAATTAATATGTATTTTTTAATGGAGCACTACAGAAAACATAATAACGACAACAGTACCTAGAATTCAATCTTGCACGGGGATTATCTTCAACCCAGCAATTCGGGTATGTGCAAAGAGCCGATATGTGAATATGCTAACTTTGGGGAGAAGCCATCCACGAACATTGCTGAAGTCCATGATTACCATCGCTTTCATCATCTCAAAAACTGCTAACCTGACCTGCGTCAGTGATACGTACACGCACTTGCATCTATCTCGAGCAAACAAACTTGGCGAAATATTTGATATAGCACAGGCTCATTAAAAGAAAATATGTAAATAAAATAAAAACAATAACTTTTACTATTTTGGTTTAATATTAAAAAATCTACAAAATGTTTTGAAGAAATTCGAAACCATTTTTGATTTAGTTTCACTCAGTTTTCCCATGGTAGGCACTACCTAACCTGTCTAGCTGGACGTGCCACCGCTGGGATATATAATTACATAATTATATTACACTCAAAAGTCAAATGGTTTCTCACCGCTAAGTGTGAGTAAGCATGTGCCTCTGCAACTTTGTTTTTACTGGGCATTTATAATTACATATATTACACTTAAATGGTTTCTCACCACTATGAGTGAGTATATGCCTTTGCAAACTTATTTTTTGGGAGAACTTATAACTACAATTATCACACTCAAATGGTTTCTCACCGCTATGACTGAGTATGTGCGTTTGCAGACTTGATTTTCGTAAGCATTTATAACTACAAGTATTACATCCAAATGGTTTTTCACGACTATGAGTAAACATGTGGGTTTGCAAATTTGCCTTTAGTGAGCATTTATAATTACATATATTACACTCAAATGGTTTCTCACCACTATGAGTGAGCATGTGCCTTTGTAAACTTATTTTTTGGGAGAACTTAAAACCACAATTATTACATTCAAATCGTTTCTCGCCGCTATGAGTAAGTATATGTGTTTGCAACCTTGCAATTAGTGAGCATTTATAATTACATACATTACACTCAAATGGTTTCTCACCACTATGAGTGAGCATGTGCCTTTGCAAACTTACTTTTTGGGAGAACTTGCAACTACAATTATTACATCCAAATGGTTTCTCAACGCTATGAGTGAGTATATGTGTTTGCAACCTTGCTTTTAGTGAGCATTTATAATTACATATATTACACTCAAATGGTTTCTCACAACTATGAGTGATCATGTGCCTATGCAAATTTGCCTTTAGTGAGCATTTATAATTACATAAATTACACTCGACTGGTCTATCGCCACTATGAGTGAGCATGTGCGTTCGCAAATTTGTCTTTAGTGAGCATTTAAAATTACATAAATTATACTCGAATGGTTTATCGCCACTATGAGTGAGCATGTGCGTTCGCAAACTTGCCTTTAGTGAGCATTTGTAATTACACAAATTACACTCAAATGGTTTCTCACCAGTATGACTAAGCATGTGCGTTTGTAGCCTTCTTTTTACTGAGCATTTATAATTACATATATTACAGTAAAATGGTTTCTTGCCATCATTAGCAAGTGTGTGTTGCTGCATATTTCTATCCATTATGCAGTTATAGTCACATTAATGTTATGTGACCTTGAAAAAACCGGGCCTAACTGCCAAAAAATCGATTTTCATTTTGGGAATATGAATAGAAGAAAGCATGCTGTTCACAATTTGGGCCCAATTTTTTTTATATGATGAATGCCCATTTTATGTTTAGTAAACACGGTATCAAATGACAATATTAAAAGTTGTTTACACTTATTTTGTTTTTCTCAATAAGTAGATTTTGGCTGTTAGGTCGGTTCCTTTAAGTCTGTTTCTTTAGTTTGGTTTATTATTGTTAATGTTTAGTATCAGAAACATGCAGACGATTTTGACATTTTTTTTGTACATACAAGTACATATTATACATTCAGCCTTGAATGTAGTTTATTTTATTAATTTTTGTTGTTGCTTAACAACTTTGCTATCAACTAGATAGACTAAAAAACTTACATCCTACGAACACTGAAATGACGGTAGCATTAAAAAATCTGATGATTGAAGCATTTTTTGTAAGTATTATTTTTCTTCGAATGGTGTTATCCTCTTCTTACTGTAACTGTAAATGCTGTATGAGATATTACAGTTGTTCCTAAACTCATACATTTGTCCATCACTTCGAATTCCTACTTGAAAAAATATAATATAATTAGAAATAAAACTTCATGGGTTTCAGTCTTTATACTATTTACTTATCTAATTCACCAGTTCATCGACGTTTCGACAATAGGTTCATTGTCTTTTTCAAGATCTACAAACAATTTTTTATACATTACATATATGTTAAAACGTTAATTACAGTTTCACAATTGACACTTTAATGTTATCATAGGTTAAAATTTGTTTTTAAATAATTATAAACATTTGTTAAATTAATACTTATGATGATTTTTTTATTATATGTTTGATAATATTGAGCAACAATTATATTTAATGTGATTTACTTAATTTTAATAAAACCAATAGCAGGCAATACCAACAAGGTGGTGTACAGGAAGCAGGTTCTTAAGGAAACAACATTCTTTTTTCCTGGGATTGGAGATGTCAAAACGACGTCTAGTGACATCTCGCAATGTACAGGATGTTTCATCTTAAATATACACCTTATATGTAATAAGTTGAATGTTATAATTATTACTTATAAATTAATGAACTGTCAGATAACAACAATAAGTTTGATGAGAACCTTTATGAGTTGATTAAATTAAAATATATAGCACTCAGTTTTTGGATATCAGATTGATAATTTACAGTATTGTTTTTGTTTTTTTGTATGTGGAGCATTTCTAGTATTAGTCTCCTTGTTAAGTTACTTTCTTGTTTCAAAATCTTTACATTGTCGAAATCAAAATTATGGTTATCTTTATATGTATGATTCACTAAGGATGTTTTTGTATTACTTAAAGTTGTTTTCATAACGCTTGATTTATGTTCTTTTATTCTATCTTTACAATATCTTTTTGTTTGTCCTATGTAATACATTTTTTTTGTCCTTACAAGCTGCTTTCCATTTGCTAGCTTTAGCAGCTCTGTGTTGCTCTGTGTACCTAGATGTCACTAAAATCTGTTCCATTTATTTCGCGCGACTCACTCACAGAAGCGCAAATTTACCCTCCCCTGCCCCCTACTGTTCCTACTTAATTGTCGGTGCAAGTCACACTTCCCGCGGTTTTGTTTATTTTGTGGAGGTTATGTGCATGTGAGTCAACATAAGTCAACAATAAATTCCGCAAATTATGCAAATTAACAACGATCGACCATGTTATGTAATAATAATAATTATAATTATGGTGATGACGAGGCTACATCAAGTAGCTGCAGTAGCATTAATAAATTTTTACCCACTCGAGAATTACTTCTTGATGATGGGCAACATGTATATACACTTCACGTGAGTGAGGAAGATTTTGAAAGAGCGCAAACAGGTAATATAATAAAATAGTATTCTTAGTTTCTCCAGATTATAGGTTTATTATTTTCAGATTTGGAATTTACGCAATCACTGCTAATGCATGCCCAGTGCACATCGACAAATAGTCGCATTGCATCAAACACTGGAGTAGAATCAGAAGCAAATGAAAATTCTCAACCTCAACCCCATGAAACCAATTTACAGAATGAGTCAACAACTCATAAAACCACCTGGGAATATAATGAGACGTTATGTCTAATTTCAGCCATGGAAACCCATTTAGAAAATTTGAGCCACCCTCGAAAGAAAAAGACTGTGTTCGAGGATGTCTCAAATGATGTATGCAGCAATGGGTTTGCTGTATCAGCCCACCAATGCAGTCTGAAATGGAAAAGCCTTGTGAGGAGCTATAAGATTTGTAAAGATAATAAAACAAGAACGGGTAAAGGTCCAAGTCGGTTCAACTTTTTTAATGAAATCGACAATCTTCTTGGGGATAAACCAAGTAATAAATGTCACCACTCACTTGAGGCTAGTTCTTCAGAAGCAAATGATTTGGAGATCAGTGAAAATACTGAAGGTGAATTAGCAGATGAAAACATGCAACATACCCAACAGAGTGATACAGGTTAGCTATTAACACAGTTTATATTAAAAATAATAATATTATGTCTCTCTAAACAGAGGAGCACGAAGCATTTAAAACACCAGAGAAGGGGAAAAGAAAGAGAAAATGTGGAGATACTGAAGCCCAGGACAAATTATTCAATTTAAAACAAGACGAATACAAAAAGAGGGCTGAAAGGCACAAGGAACGTTGTGCCATTGAGAAGCGGAAAGTTGAATTATTAGAAATTCTTATTCAAAGCCAGAAAAGTAGATATGCTAGGCGGGTTCTAGCTCAAAATCCCATGTATTTTCTTATGAAGGTTCGTTTTACCATTCAAGGTCATCCGCGGTTCCCCACTCCTATCCCCACTACCCCCTACTTAGGCCCCCCACTTAGCCCCCTACTTAGACCCCCCACTTAGCCCCCTACTTAGACCCCCCACTTAGCCCCCTACTTAGGCCCCCCACTTAAGCCCCCCACTTAAGCCCCACTCCTATCCCTACTCAGCGGCCATTTTGAATAGCCATTTTGAATCGCCATTTTGAATCGCCATTTTGGATCGCCATTTTGAATCACCATTTTGAATGTCATTTACATATCCGCCATTTTGTATCTGTCATTTCCAACTTGTCATCATTTCCCGCTGAAAGATTTGAATTCCTAGCGCTGCTAATGCCATCTATCGGTGACGTCATATGATCGGTATAGTAGATTTCTATACGCCTGTAGATAGGCAACCCGCTATATTTTTTTATAAAAATCAATGGAGCCAACAGGGTTTGAACCGGGGACCGCTCGAATGGTAGCCAGCCAATGCATCCACTACACCAACGAGGTAATCTATTAAAGCACTGTAAACTGGTTATAAAAAAAAAAATTGTTGACTAGCGACTACGTACTCATAATATAATACATGTTAGTAATTTGTAGTATTATATCATACGGCTCCCTCTTCCTCCTGCATGTGTCATGATTGATTGATTAAGTAGATGATTATTCCTGTGCTGTGATTGATTAAAGGGTCAACATATAAAATAGGTATAAATTATCATATCTAGAAAAAACAAGTTAAAAATTCAATTAAAGAATCATTTAAAAAAAGAAACATATTAATGGATAAATACTTAAAAGCAATTTAAAACATTCGATTACACAATAAACAGAATTTGTTTGCTAAAGAATCAATTATAATAAGATTAATTAGTTTTTTTTATATAACTACATTGTTTAGTTATAAAATATTAAAAATTGTTATATTTAGGAATAATAATTTAAAAATTCGATAAAAGAATCATTAGGGTTTTTCTGAACAAGATAATTAAAAAGTTTATTATTTCTAATAATCAACTAGATTGATTTTTATAAATATCTTATTTTAGGTATAAGCTTATCAAATAAATACAAAATAAACAAAACGCGCTTAAATAAATGCGAATCATTAGACGTGTTTTAGTTATAAGTTTAAGCGATAACAAAATGATTGGAATTTCTTATTATGTAATTATGCGAAAACAATTTAACATGTAGAAACATGTCATTTCTCGATATTGTTTTTACCTCAATTCCCAGAATCTGTTTTACAGGGATTAACTCTGAGTCATAGGGTTGTTCATTATGATTCAACTGGATTGAAGACATGTATTCATGCGCATGTGTAGAAATCGCTATAAAATGTATTTTGATGAAAGGCTATTAGTCATTAGAGTGCAACAGTTGATCGTATAACAGTACTATGATGAGTTTAGGCAGTCCTGATTATTATTATCATCGCTATGGAGACACGTTTACAAGTAGTGCTGAAATGGGTAAGAAAGAAAACGGTTTGTGTTTGTGTGTGTGTGTGTGTGTGTACATTTGAATAATTTATTTCATTTTAGATCAACAGTATGATGAACCGGATCAATCTGCAAACTTATCAATTCCGGAACCGAGCAGTTATTTCCAGGGTCAAGACTACGAAGTGATGCATGAAGAAATAGGTATGTTTTAAAAGAACGAAATCCTTTGAATGTTACTGAATAATTATTTCTTGTTTAGGTCTGAACAAACCATACTATGCTGGCGATGCATCAAGCTTACAGGTACAAAGTACAGATAATGTAGCAACACCAGAATCGTCGTTGATTACCGTCTATCCGGGTGAACACATGCAGTTGTTAGGATCTGTACAATACCCTCTATTTGTCATGAGACCAAGAGAAGACGCTATTCATTTACATGATATCGTAGTAGGAATTATCCCACCCGAACAACCTAATGAATTTGACGTGACTGTTAAATTGGAATGTATCAACAACATATGCGAGCATGGTGAAATTATGTTGACAGAAAGTATATGGTCCGAATTGTATGATGTCCGAGTCGAAGCAATGTTCAAAGACTTCTTTTCCACGAAAATATGGAACGATAAAAAGCTGAAATTCCATCTATATACGAATCTTTACGTTGAGTTTAATCATAGTGTTTTTTACGGCAACACGGTGATGATATGTTATGACCAGCGGAAGATAACGGTAAAAGACCACGAATTTCAAAGGATCATGCATCTAGCACCGCTTATTAACCAACATGCTCGTGTATTACGTCACCTTAATTTCTCGTACTTCTACTACGCAAGTGTAGAGAACACAGCTGAAGGAGTGAGACGTCAGAAGAACGTGTCAAACGAATCGATTTTATTCTCAGCCGAATTGTCGTGCGGTAACTACTCGTCGTTAAATTTAAAAGATCGCGGTGGATTGAACTCGCTCATTTTATTAGAGATAATAAAACTTTATCCATCAAAATTTATCAATGTCGTACACAGTCAGTTACAACCCAATCAGCAAGCACCGGCAGCGTCATGGCCAGCAATTCACGAGACATCAACAGATGTATCATAAGAAGCTGAGGATAATTGAATATAGAAATAGGTTAGAAAATTATATAAACGCTTTATATGTATTACGAAATGAAATAAAATCGTATTGTGTATTGAATAAGTTATATAAGAAATTTTCGCGATTGTCTCTTACAAATGTATTTAATAAAGAATAAACGTATAAAAAATTATTTGTGTTTTACTACCACTAGCAATAGCTTGAGACAGTAAGTTTTTGCCGAGTATAAATAGAGATGGATCTGATCTCTTATCTCAGTACGTGATGTTGACTCACCAGGATAACAGTGTTGTTAACAAGCTCATCGACAGGCTCCCGATCGAACTACACCTGCCTTCTTACCAATATTGCGGACCCGGAACTAAATTATCTAAAAGATTAGAAAGAGGAGATAAAGGTATAAACCCCCTGGATCAGGCGTGTATGCAGCACGATATTTCGTACGCTCAAAGTTCAGACTTGGATAGTAGACATAAGGCAGATCGTGTTTTAGAAGAAGCTGCCTGGAGACGTGTTAAAGCTAAAGACTCCAAATTAGGGGAAAAGGCTTCAGCTCTGCTTGTAACCGGTATAATGAAGGTTAAACGAAAGTTAGGAATGGGTGTGAATAGGAAGACTAGTAGGAAAAAGACAAAGAAGATTGCAAATACAAAGAAGATTGTTACTTTTAAAGGAGGTATTTTAAAGAAGCTTGTAAGTACGGTAAATCGAGCAAGTAAGACCCTCACGGGAAAGGATTTAATACACCATGCTTTGAACGCCGCTAGAAGAATCATTAAAAACGTAGGAGGTAGGAAAAACGTTAAAGTACCTCGAATTATTCCGATACCTACAGCTACAGGGGGTATTTTACCTCTCATACCAATTTTTGCTGGCCTCTCGGCTCTCGGTGCAATTATAGGGGGCGCTTCGGGCGTAGCAAAAGCTGTTAACACTGCTAATAGTAATAAGAGGCAGCTAGAAGAAACTAAACGACATAATAAAAGTATGGAGGCTATCGCAATAGATAGAAAGAGCGGAAACGCTCTTTACCTGAAACCTTATAAAGCAGGCGGTACAGCATTGTATCTGAAACCGTACAGGTCAAAAAACTGAATAACCTGCCTCGGAGACCACTTACAAACCTAGATTTAATAAAACATGCTAAAGACATACCCTTTTTCAGAGGTGTCTATATGAGAACAAGTCTACCAAATAAACCTTTACGATTTGAAAGAGCTATTGTTAATCTCGATGATGCTGGAGGACCCGGTACGCATTGGGTAGCTTATAGAAAGGATCGAAATGTTGTTTTGTATTTTGACCCCTTCGGAGACCTAAGACCACCGGCTGAACTTGTGAAATATTTCGGTCCTTGCTGCAATGTATACTATAATGTTGCTCGAGAACAAAAGTTCAATACATACAACTGTGGACACTTGTGCCTGAGATTTTTGTATAAAAGAGAAGTGTATGTATAATTCGAACAAGTATGGCTAGAACCATCACCGTGTACGGTAATGGAAATGTCCTCTCTACCGGTAGTATTTATCCGAATATACAACTAGATAGTGAGCAATACAGATATTCCATAGGATTAGTTGGCCTATATACAAGTCATACGATACGGAATATATTTCCGGGGAAAAATAAATTTTATTACGGAGATCAAGAGATAACTATCACAACTGGTAGTTACGAATTGTCAGAAATCGCTAACTATATAAAGAATCAAATTAATACGAGCGATCCTGAAGAAGGAGATTTACTACTACAAATCAAGGCTAACACTAATACAGGAAAGTGTGAGATTGAATCTGCCTCAGCCGTTATAGATTTTAGCAAACCAAACAGTATAGGCTCTCTATTAGGATTTAACAATCGTATATTACTACCCGGTATCAGACACGTATCAGATCGAATTGTCGATATACTCTCTACCCCGAACATCTTTGTAGACACGAATATTACAGGGGGTGCGTATAGAAATAATCAACCGTGTCATACAATCTTTGAATTTGGTCTCTGCGTACCACCTGGATACCTGATTGAGAAGGAACCAACACACGTGATTTACTTTCCTGTCACTGTCAGTGAAATTGATAATATTACCATTCGATTAGTAGACTCGAGTGGACGACTGGTAAATTTTTCTGAAGATACCTTCACAAGTATAAGACTAGAACTTAAACGTGAAAAATGGGAATAAACTTTAACTATAAAAACCATACCTCGCATCATTCGAGGGTCATTCGTCTTCGTACACCGACTAGTGCGGACCTCTTACGTATAAAGTTATCTAAAGAGAATCAGCTGTTTCTTGAATCTCTAGGTTTTAAAGTACAACATCAACATGTCGAAAAGAAGTAAATTGCACATTAACACAGAAAGCATCTTTGCTACTGATAAATTAAATATATTTCAAAAACCTCGTATCGATACAGATATAATAAAAGAGGACTTCTATACCTATTTGCCGTTTACGTTAAACGTCAATCATTCAGACATCATTAGAATCACCATACAAAATTCGGATAATGTTTTAGCTTTGTATGATAGCTACATTTTTGTTAAAGGTGCTATGACTCGAAAAGTCAACGTAGAATTCCTACCGGTAAACAATTTTGCTTACTTTCTGTTTGACGAAATTCAACTAATATTAGGTACGAATCAAATCATCGATGTGTGTAAACATCCGGGTATTACAAGTACTATAAAAGGTCTCGTTTCACACGGTGCCGAGGATCGGGCTTTATCCAGTAGTGCCTGGGGAATCGAACTCGAAAACGGAAATGGCCTGCTACATAATGCGGGGAATAACGTGTTCAATTTCACGTGTAGAATTCCTTTAAAGGATATCTTCGGGTTTGCAGATGATTACAAGAAAGTTATTCCTCATATGAGCTGTCAGTTAGTTTTGATACGTTCTAAGAATGATTTTAATTGCTATAAAAGCGCTGCTGGAGATGCAGGTACTGATGTAGAAATCAAGATTGATAGACTGTCTTGGGAGGTTCCTCATATACTATTGTCGGACGAAAGCAAGTTGAACTTAGTTGAAAGTTTGAGAGATAATTCTTCTATTATCATTCCATTTAGGCGTTGGGAATTACACGGACTACCCTCGCTGGGAACTACTAAAAATCAGGTTTGGCGTATAAAGAATTCAAATGAATTGGAAAAACCGCGTTGGGTTCTTGTAGTTTTACAAGACGAGCGTCAGCTGGGTATAAGAACCGGTAACCCTACTACATTTACTCATTCGAACCTAGTTGATATTAAACTGTATTTAAATTCGCAAGTGTTTCCGCAGCAACGTTTAAATCTCGATTTCAGTAGTAAGGATTACATTCCTGCTTATTTAAGTTATACACGCTTTCGCGAGAGTTACTATGATATAGGTAGAGGATCGACTGATAGCTGTTTAATCGATTATTCAAAATTTGAAACATACCCTGTTTTTGTAATTGATTGTTCGAGACAGGTAGAAAGTTTTAAGGATTCCACGGTCGATATTAGATTAGAACTTGAATCTTCCGCTGCATTTACCAATACAACAAAGGCATATTGTTTGATCCTACACGACTCCTTGACAGAATATAACCCGTTCACTGAAACCGTGACTAAACACGTACGCATACCATAATGAAAACTGTTAAACAAAAGAAAACGCTAAACATATTTAATTTAGACAGCGATGTATCTTTACAATCCGGCGATGATAGAAAACACGGTGACTTATTACCTACGTCTTGTCGAACAATTCTTAGCGGTCCTTCTTCCTGCGGTAAAACTAATGTTATGTTGGGTCTACTGATTAGTGAAAACGGATTAAAATTTGAAAACATCTACCTGTTTGCCAAATCCTTATTTCAACCGAAATACGAATTCTTAAGGGAAGTTATGAAACCTATTAAAAGCATTGGTTATCAAGAGTTTAGTGAAAACGATGACGTAATCAGTCCTAGCAACATCAAACCTAATTCAGTATTCATTTTCGACGATATTATTTGTGACAAACAGGAAAAAATTAGAGAATATTTTAGTATGGGTAGACATAAAGGTGTTGACTCGTTTTATTTAGGCCAGACATATGCAAAGATACCGAAACATTTGATAAGGGATAACGCAAACTTGATTATTCTTTTTAAACAGGACGAATTAAATTTAAAGCATGTGTATAGGGATCATGTTGTAGGAGATGTTAGCTATGAAGACTTCAAAAACATTTGTCGTATGTGTTGGAAGGATCCGTATGATTTCCTAGTTATTAATAAAGATTGTTCCCTAAACAGCGGTAGATATCGGAAAGGTTTTGATACATATATAAGTTTATAATTAGACTCGAATCGTTTAGTTCTCTCTTAGAGTTATCAGCATGTCGAGCTCCTATGATTTAAGTTTAAAACGTAAAATAATAAACGCACGCAAGGCTATACGTAGAAAATTTGCTTACTTTCGTCGTGATAAATCTGAAGCTGAACGTATTTATCGTGATACTCATAAACAGGTTATATCTCCTTTGGAAACTATTGCCGAATCAGTTAACGTTCCCCTATTGAAAATTAAAACACAACCATCTACTACTACTACTACTGCTAGTTACATTCCCCTGTTGAAAGTTAAAAAACAACCTGTTGCATCATCATCATCGGAAGCAGATGAAGAAGAAGAATCTAATAAAACTCATGATTTCCCTACTCATTACGGTATGCTAATAGCTAGGGGTGGTAGCAACATAGATAGAACTAGATTCGGTATTAGATATAAAATTGATCGAGACGCGTGGACATTTGCATCTTCCCCTGTGACTATACGTGATACAAACATCATAATTAAAAACAACGCTTTCGAAGCAACACCCGGTCTGTTTGACTTACTCACGTTTAGAGAATTAGAGTCTACACCGTCGCAAGCTGATATCAATAATTATATGCAGATAATAGCCCTTACTAATGCGCATAAGAAATCCTATAGACCACAGGGTAAACTAACAGCTGTTAAACATTGGAAGTATGATTATATAATTAAACCGAACTTATCCAGAATCAAAGGTTTAGGTATTAGACTATCATCATCATTGTCAAATTTTAAAAAATTAAGCGATTGCAAAGTCGAATACGTCTACTGGAATAAAGCTAACGAACTTGTCGACCGACTTCGTTTGTTATTTGCTGTAAAAGAAGCCGGTAACAGTAGTCCTCTGAATGAAAACGAAATAATTTCAATTATTTCTGAGTTAAAAGAAGAAGGTATTATAGAATAAAAGATTTCATCACGGTTGTAAGTAGTCAGTTCGTTACCATTAGCAGTATGAATGCTACTATAGATTTGTTTGGGCGTTCAATAGTTGGAGGTGCTGTAACAGTTCCAGGTCCTCCCGGGGTAGGATTTAAGCTAACAGAGGATCAGAATTTCGATTTAGAAAACAAAAGAATTACAAACGCAGGCCACGCTATTAATGATTCAGATCTCGTAACAAAGAAACATGCTTTAATACTAGAAAATAAAACTATTGACTGTAAGAAACGAAGATTAATCAATTTAGCGGACCCCGTAGATGCAGAGGATGCAGTTACAAAATGGTATATGGATAGCGAAATATCTAACAACAGTCACGACGCGCTACGCGATAGTATTAAAACTCTGACCACACTTTGTATAGAACTATCTAAGGCAACTTTATGGCTTCTTGCTAAAGCAGATTCTAGATCTAAAAATTTTGATAGATCACCGCTCGTAGACCTACAAAATTTGTTAATTACTCAAAGAACCCCGCAATAGTCGTAGGATATATTACTTTACATTCTATTTAATAGTTCAGTCTTACATAACTTATAATTTGAGTATCTGCAGTTATTAGCAGAGATGAACGCAAAACAAACCGTTGTCGATGAAATACATAGATCTGCTAGAAAAAATTTTCAAAGACGTAGTACTATAATAAAGGGTTATGATGATTTGTTTCAAATAGATTTAGCGGAGTTTATTCCCTACGCTAAAGTAAATAAGGGTTATCGTTACATACTGATGATGATAAACTGTTATTCGAAATACTTGTATGTACGTCCGTTGAAAACTAAGACCGGAGAAGAGGTGACAAAGCAGGTCCGTAGTATCTTTAAGGATTCAGTTATACCTAAAAATTTGCAGTCTGATCTCGGGAAGGAGTTTTATAATAAACATTTTAAAAAGTTAATGAATGAATATAACATAAATCATTACTCTACGTATTCCGTGATTAAGGCTTCAATAGTCGAACGAGTTATTCGTACAATTAAGCAAAAGCTGTATAAGGAGTTTAGCTACAGAGGGAAATTTAAATGGGTCGATATATTACAACGAGTAGTTGATAGCTATAATACTACAAAACATAGAACAATAGGTATGCCTCCTGCATCTGTTAAACCTACGACACAGCTGTCTGTGTATAACACTAATGTAAAAACTATCAGTAAACGTAGGTTGGATTTGAATGACATCGTACGTATAAGCAAATTCAAAGGAGTCTTTTCCAAGGGATATACACCTAACTGGTCAACAGAATTATTCAAAGTAGTTAAAGTTCAATTTACAAAACCTATCACATACTTGTTGGAAGATCTACACGGAGTACCCATTCGAGGTGCTTTCTACGAGTTTGAGCTGCAGAAAACCAATCAACCTGATGCGTACCTAGTTGAAAAAATACTTAAACGCCGCAGCAATGGTGACATTTACGTGAAATGGCTCGGCTTAAATGAAAAGTCCTGGATAAAGAAGGAAGATCTACTCACTCACTAGCTCCTTTATAGTATTATTATTATTAGTATACTTACGTATTATTTTAGATATAATTTAGTATTATATATCAATATGAACTGTATTTTCTTCTTTCAATAAAAGTTCCTATATAAAATATATATTTTTTTTATTTTTTTACCTTAAATTACAGAAATAAAAAGACAAGAAATAAATCATATTCTCTCTATTAGACAACTTTAGTAATGTTATAACGTTACAAAATAATTATCACAATTATCATAAGGTATCATAATACATGAGATGTGTAAAAAGAACTGACAAAAATTCTTAGCAGAAACGATTATATATATATATAATACAAAGCTAATTACAAACTAGAAATCTACTGAAAAATACAATTATATACAATATACAGGATAACTAATGTTAAAAATAAAAAAAAAACGATATAACAATAAAATATTTACATATTACAAAACTAGAAATCTTAGAAATACAAGGTACTACTATTACATTCAACTATTTTGAGGTATGCTATAGTGCCCCCACGGTAGAGTGTCATGCGAGCCCGGTATAATATAGCGCTTATCGTCGTGAGGACTGAGCGCTATTTTAGTCTGAGAGATAGTTGAAACTCGGTGTTTATCTGAGCGGAATAATTTTTGCTGTACAGATGTTTCTTTGCCAACTGATAAACAACTCACATAGTCATCAAATGTGATGATGTTTTTTACTATATGCTTCTTAACACCCTTCGCCTTCTTAACAGTTCTTCGGTTTTCAAGCGCTTGTCGAATTTCCGTCTCGCTTTTACCGGTCTGCATCATTTTATGCTGATCTAGCATCTCTTCGTCTTCATCTCTAAAAGTTTTAGAAGAGTACATTTTTGATCGAAGGCCGACGAAATGTGTCATCACCTTACCGGCGTTCTCATCTTTCATCAACCCCAAAACTTTCTTATTAACTCGCGGGATGCCGTAGATGTTATCGTCGGGGTAGTCGCTGGTGTCAAAATGTTCATGAGCGTCTTGTTTGATTACTTCATACAGATTAGGTGTTTCCACGACGTATACTAGGGAATCTGTGTCGGTGTAACAAACGCGTGCCTTGTCACCGAAACGCCTTCTCATGTATGAGTAATGGAAGTCGTAAAGTTTCAATTTTGATATGTCCAATATACACATACCTACATATATGGGTTTGTTGAAGTAAACTTCCGTTTTATTCAGTTCAATCGCTACCAAATCCTCCGCGAAAATCGTGCTAGATTTAAAATTTGGCTTTGAGATCATTGCTTCAGCACCGTAACGCCCCTCCCACCTGCTTATTAATTTGACTATCGAGTGTTTTCGAATGTCTTCCATCGTCTTTCCAAAAACCGCGTTATTCATAAGTTTAAACAGGTTTTTCTCGAACTCATTTTTAGCTTGCTTACGCAATTCTGTGTTTAAATCGATGTAGGATCTCAGCCAATCGGATTGTTTAAATTTCAAAACGCGGTGGATTTTAGTTAATTTCAAACCGTTCTCTAAACATTGTTGTAAATTTCGATAATGTATGATGTATCGCTTCTTATCAGTAAGTGTTGCCATTAATTTTGTTTCTTTCGAATTTGGTGGTGTACGATGCTCAGGACAAAATGGAAGGTCGGCATGGGCATCGTGAATGTCTTTAGGATAATCTAGATTAACCTCCAGAATGTACCCTTCTGGATTATCTGCTGATACATTGAAATTGAAATTATCTAAATTATCACCTTCTACCCATTCAAATCCTCCATACGGCAGGTACTGAGACATCGCCCAACCATATTGATTATTAATGTCCGCGTAAAGTAAAAATTTTGATGGTTCTTCCGGATTATAATTTGGTAAAAATTTGTTGTTGGCTTCAGCATACCGTTTTGAGCATTGACTTAGACCCCCGCGAATACCGCGTTCAATAAACAAAACTTTATCAATATCCGTAAGCAGTTCGAGATTAATTTTTGTTGACTTGAGCATACAATCCCAAGTGTATCCGGGTAGAGTATAGTAATGCGCTGGGTCTAAACCGTATGTTTTCAAACTACTTGACCGAAACTGCTCAAACACATCGGCTAGAAGCAATACATCAGTTTTCAGGTATAAATCGCTGTACTCGCCTAAATTTTGACAACCAAATGAGCCCCATACATGTTCGGCATGTGTATAGTGTTCGTCGCTTATAGCTGTGTCCGTTAAACTATTATAAAATTTTGATTTATCAGGTAATTGGGTCTCGTCAAGTTTTGTCCAGTCATTGATATAGTCATAGGGAAAGACCCCCTTCCTAGTGAGAATTTTGAATCTTGTGTCATCTAAGTCCGGGAATTGCGATTTTAAATTTGGATATATGTCTAAGTATGATGCTAAAGTTTCTAGTCCGCTAGCCAAAAATCTAAAAGAGTCTATGAATCTAAATTTAACCAAATTCTGTTCTATATTCTTGGTGAATGAAATGTATCTTTCTTTATTGATAGGAAGGAGATCTACTCGTCCGTCAAAGTCTGAAGCTAGGTTCTTAATAATAAAATGGCTATCATACCCGCTTAAGTTATGAAAAACTACTGGTACGACATGACTGTCCCTGTAGTTAATATTACAATTATCATGGGCAGATCCGCGATACCTGCCAGTAAGGTGACAATGGTCTCTTACTTTAACGTTATCTACAGCAAATGGTTCCAGACATATGTGACAATGTGTAGCGGCGCGGAATTCAGCGTCTTGCTCAGGTGATAGGGTGTCCATAGGTAGAGGGCAAAGAAACACTGTTTCAACATCCTCAGCAAACTGCTGCATCTCCCGAGTGAACCATTCCTGACAGTCCTCACCACGATAAGCCCGGTAAAAGGACAAGGTATCATCATAGGAGCATTTGACATAGTATGCTATGCTATGGGGAATATGATCTTGTACCTTATCCTTTTCCGTAGTAGGTACAAGCAAACACTCTAGATCTGCATATATGACGAATGGAGTCGGTTCTTTATTCTTATGATTTTTAAATACTACATTAGCTTGTTTTGTTGTTGGTAACCTAACTTTACAATCGTTCATTTTAACACAGTCTATTTCATGCATCGACAATTTTTGCTGGGTACTAAAGTAATGCAAACATCGATCGCAGAAATATTTTCTACAATTTTTTTTACTAAGTTGAGAGGACAACAGCCGGCTTAGATTTTTGATCCATACATAATGAAAGCGTGGTTTAAAATCTAAGTCGGTTACGTCATCATCTTCATCATAATATACATCCTGGAGAAGCAAGAGGTTGACATGTTTGTCTTGCTTATTTTTAGTTAAATATGTAGGAACTACAATGAACTTTTTCTTACCCTCCTGCTTCTCTAAAATGTATACATTGATCGATAAACTGTTTTGACGTTCAAATCGTGAAACTTGTCCTAACATCATGGGAAACTGTATACCCTTCAAGTTCAAGACAGTCGAGTAATGAGGGTATTTTGATATGCGTTGATGATTTTTATCAACTGGATATAAAGCACTCACCACGGACCAAGCGAAGCACGCCTCGTCATCATTCTTCACGTTTACGCAAGCCTTTTTCACAGATATTTGCTTAGGTAGTTCGATGTACGATGAGCCTAGCTGAGGTGTGAACTTATTGATGTTTATTTGAAGATGGATAATTGATTTTAGAGTCCACCCGCTCTCTTTTTGCTAGAAAAAATACGTATACATTAGTTTATTTACATCTTATGAAATTTCTATACTTACTTGAAACTCTTCAAGATCTTTAAGAATAGAATCTTGAATATTTATATCGAACCACTGAGTTAAATCACTATCTCGATATACTGGAACATTTTTCGTATTCATATACTTGGTTTCCTCGATTATCGCATCACCCTTTTTGGCTTCAAACAATCCGCAAAAAGTCGCATTCACTTTCAATGCTACATCCTTCTTTAACGCCTTCAGTATGCGTCGTTTGAAAATGACTGAGCAGTCAGACATGAATGCCTTCGGCTCAATATGCTTAATGTTTGTGATCACACCAGTTCGAATACGTGACTTAAAGGCTGATTTCATATCAACCCACTTCACACGATTACACGCTGTTTCTTTTCGAGGCTTATAGCCCTCACCAACAATCTTTAGAGCTTTAGCAATCTCTCGATAGGATTTTACTTGACTCAAGCAGGCTGATAGATGATTCTTCACACCTATACTTGTTGTTTCCTTTAACACCTTATTAATTTCACGTGTTACCTTTGTACATTGTTTTAAAACACTAGAAATGGCACAGGCATCACCCTCTAACAAGGGGTCATAAACCTGTTTTCTCAATTCTTCAACAAGACCGCTGGCGTGAGACATTTTTTTTCTTTATTGAATTAACGAGCTACAGCTAGCGCTGAAAACCGAAAGAAATTAAGTGTATTAGAAAATTTATATTTGAAAGGTAAAACGTAACATAGATTAAGGCAGATTTGAAAAGTTGAAACTGAATACAATTTTATAAAACGTCAGTAAAAGTTTAATTAATGAAAGTCTTAGGCATTGAGATTTAAATATTAGAATTATAATGCGATAATAAAAGTGCGTACAACATTGAAAACTAAATTATGGGAATTAAAATGTACGAGATGTGTTAAAGTCAATCCGTCTGACTGTACTTACACCTACATGTTCTATCGGATTATTAAATCTAACTGATATATTGAAGTTTTAGACAAAAATGACTTATGTAATAAGCTTAATACATTGTTAAAAATTAGATCAGAAACCATTCCGAATATATTTAAGTTTTAAACAAAATAATTATTAACATAAGACCTACCTTAATATTAACAGCGAAGGGATATAATAAAACAGTAACTACACAGTAACTAAAACAGTAAGCTGTGAACTCCAGATGGTACGGTGCAATCTAAAACAAAGTTCAAAGTCATTAGTTTTCATAATATCATTAAAATCGGAAAAGTAACTTACCAAATTGGATTTCAGAATAAAACAAGAAACATATATTAATCGATGATGAGAGCTTCAGATGAACTGAACAGATCTAAAAGCACTGTAATAATGATTTGTGTTGACGGATACCGTCTGGTTTATATTGGTTTTTTCCATGTCATAACAAGAACTCGCTTCCAGGAAAAGATAATTCTTTTGTTATATATTCAACATTCACTAAACTTCGACATATAACAATATATTTTTAAAATTTTGATGCGTTAGTCATCCTGAGCTACTAATTAAAAAAGCATTTTCGTATTATGCTATTCCTTTTTGTTATGATAAGAAATTCCTTTAAGTATTTATCCATTAATATGGTTTTTTATAACATAATGTGTGAAGCATGTAAAAGATTTATTATTTTTAAACTTTCAACATATAAGCTTATACCTAAAATAAGATATTTATAAAAATCAATCTAGTTGATTATTAGAAATAATAAACTTTTTAATTATCTTGTTCAGAAAAACCCTAATGATTCTTTTATCGAATTTTTAAATTATTATTCCTAAATATAACAATTTTTAATATTTTATAACTAAACAATGTAGTTATATAAAAAAAACTAATTAATCTTATTATAATTGATTCTTTAGCAAACAAATTCTGTTTATTGTGTAATCGAATGTTTTAAATTGCTTTTAAGTATTTATCCATTAATATGTTTCTTTTTTTAAATGATTCTTTAATTGAATTTTTAACTTGTTTTTTCTAGATATGATAATTTATACCTATTTTATATGTTGACCCTTTAATCAATCACAGCACAGGAATAATCATCTACTTAATCAATCAATCATGACACATGCAGGAGGAAGAGGGAGCCGTATGATATAATACTACAAATTACTAACATGTATTATATTATGAGTACGTAGTCGCTAGTCAACAATTTTTTTTTTTATAACCAGTTTACAGTGCTTTAATAGATTACCTCGTTGGTGTAGTGGATGCATTGGCTGGCTACCATTCGAGCGGTCCCCGGTTCAAACCCTGTTGGCTCCATTGATTTTTATAAAAAAATATAGCGGGTTGCCTATCTACAGGCGTATAGAAATCTACTATACCGATCATATGACGTCACCGATAGATGGCATTAGCAGCGCTAGGAATTCAAATCTTTCAGCGGGAAATGATGACAAGTTGGAAATGACAGATACAAAATGGCGGATATGTAAATGACATTCAAAATGGTGATTCAAAATGGCGATCCAAGATGGCGATTCAAAATGGCGATTCAAAATGGCTATTCAAAATGGCCGCTGAGTAGGGATAGGAGTGGGGCTTAAGTGGGGGGCTTAAGTGGGGGGGCTAAGTGGGGGGTCTAAGTAGGGGGCTAAGTGGGGGGTCTAAGTAGGGGGCTAAGTGGGGGGCCTAAGTAGGGGGTAGTGGGGATAGGAGTGGGGAACCGCGGATGACCTTGAATGGTAAGAAAATACCATGGATACAGAAAATACATGGAAAATACCTTCATAAGAAAATACATGGGATTTTGAGCTAGAACCCGCCTAGCATATCTACTCAGAAATAATAGTGCTATTTTGTTTGATTGTTTTTGAGTTTTTTGCTAATGTTTACTTGTGTAATATTGTATTAGATTTAAGAATTTTGTTTGTGTTAAAGAAAGTTTATTGTATTTTTTCTCATTTTGGTACACACATTTGTCAATAAAACGTTAAAAAAGTTATTGGTCTTCATTAAACATGTTTTGGAACAATTCTTCTCGTCGACTGGATCCTCTACTTAAGGTATAGCGTAAAGCACACGTTTCACTCTGTAAATCATCACTAATGTCAGGGATAATTACATCTGTATCGTCGTTTTCTACAATACAAATATTGTGTAATATGCAAGCTGCCATGACACATTTAGCAACAGTAAAAATATTAGTATTGTGAAAATGTTGAAGTCTTCTAAAACGCCCCTTTAAAAGACCGTATGCATGCTCAATTACCATACGCGAGGATGAGTGTCTAAAATTAAATATTTTGTGTTGATTTGTGAGGGCACCATTATCTTTAAACGGTGGAACCAGCCAATGTAATGATGGATATGCTGAATCGCCCAAAAGAAACTTATTTCCAAAGTAGTTGGGATTTAGAGCCTTTCTATAAATAGCTGATTTACGAAGGAGACGTGCATCATGCAGTGATCCTGGTTCACCACAAAACACATCCAAAAATTTTTTTTTCGTGTCACAGATGCCTTGAATCAAAACACTATGAAAACTTTTCCTATTTATATATGATTCTTGGTCATGCTTAGGCTTATTAATTCTCACGTGACACCCATCAATTGCGCCCATTATATTTTCAATTCCTCGTTTCCTTCTAAACGCTTGTGAAATTCCTTCAGCTTCTCTTGCATTTGGCCATGTAATATATTCCTGCCTAAGGCTTAATAAAAAATGTACAACACGTAGTATACATCGGTGTGCTGAACTTGGAGATACATCAAATCGATCTGATACTTGTCGGAAAGTTTCAGTGTTTCCTAAATACCAAAGCGTTAGTAAAAAAGCCTTCTCAGCGGTAACATTTTCTCGTCCTGCTTTATATGTTGGATTATATCCACTTATCAATAGTCGGTCTAAAAACATAATCCGTTAATTCAAGATTTAAAATAGTCATTTAAGATAGCTACCAATTAACATGTAGACTCTGACACGATTAATTCTGTAATGTTCTTGAAATGATTTACTGTCATAAGCAGCAACAATTGCTTCGACATAACATTTCACTTTAACAATTTTTCGTCGTTTGGGTTTACTTTGTGTTAATATCTCGTCCTCGTCGGAACTACTAGATGAAGTATCAGACAAAGTGCTGCTTAACCATTCCTACAGAAAAAACAAATGGTAAATGGAAATGGTCCAGTCTATATAGGGTTTTACTTACTATAGCTATGTGTTTCCACATTTTTGACAAAATTGGTTAATGATCGGAATAAGTAGGTAATATGAATGAACTCTAGTAATATGCACAGACACAGACACTACTAATAAAATTGTTAGCTTGTGCAGGGAAGCTTGTGTTCAAAGCCACAGTTAGTTTTCAAATTTACAGATTTGACAATTGACATTAGTATTTTAGGTTAACTGTTTCAAATTCCAAATGGCTGTTCCATTTGCAATCCGATTGGAACGCGTCTGCGTGAGTCGCACCGGAACAGTTGCGATCACTTGAAGAAACAAATGGAAAGCACCAACAGTCTCCACATGGGATACAGTAAATTACATTAGATTCCATATCAATTGGAATTTTACATTTAAGTTTACTAAATAATTTGTTAACCTTTTTATTAGTTCTAAATGCAATAGATATGTTATTTTTTTAAAAACTTTTTCAGTTTTTCTGATAGACCTTTGATGTATGTGAGTCTAAAGTAAGCATTGTTACTTTGTTTATTTGACTCATTTATTTCATTGACCTGATCATTCTTTTTTTGCAACAATTTATTTGTTAAGCTAGGTGGATATGAGTTATTTATTAGGATGTTTTTAATTTTTTTCAAGTTTTCTTTGTGGAACTTTTATATGGTACGGTAATATATGGTACATTTAAGGTTTATAAAAACGAAATACCTCTAAGACCCATAGTATCATGTATAGGTAGTCCAATTTACTCATTAGCAAAAATGTTGGAGGAAATCATCAACTCATCATTACCAGAAAATGAATTTGATGTTAAGAATTCATTTGACTTTGTAAAAATAATTACAACCCAAAAAATACCTAACGATCATACTATGGTGTCTTTTGATGTAATTTCCTTATTTACAAATACACCATTAGATCTTGTAAAAGAAACCATCTCAGATAAATGGGAATATTTGGAGAAAACCATGCCAATTCCTAAAGATAAATTCATTGAACTAGTGGAATTTTGTTATAATTCAAGTTACTTTATGTATAATAATGTATTTTATGAGCAATGTTTCGGAGCAGCCATGGGTAATCCAGTGTCACCAACCTTGGCAAATTTAGTAATGAATAAATTATTAGAAAAGATTATACCTACTTTAGATTATAAAATAGTATTTATTAAAAAATATGTGAATGACTTACTTCTAATAATTCCTAAAAATAAATACATTAGAAAAATTCAACAATTTTAGTCCTCACTTACAATTTACATACGAATTAGAGGAAAACAATAGATTACCATTCTTAGATACGATTGTTATAAGACAAGAAGACAAAAACCTAATAACGGATTGGTATGTTAAAAAAACCAATAGTGGGAGAATGTTAAGTTATTTATCTGCACACCCAATGCACCAAGAAATAAACACAGCACTGGCCTTAAAAAACAGAGTTTTAAACTCAGCCACGAAAAGTTCCAAAAAGAAAACTTGAAAAAAATTAAAAACATCCTAATAAATAACTCATATCCACCTAGCTTAACAAATAAATTGTTGCAAAAAAAAGAATAATCAGGTGAATGAAATAAATGAGTCAAACAAACAAAGTAACAATGCTTACTTTAGACTCACATACATCAAAGGTCTATCAGAAAAACTGAAAAAAGTTTTTTAAAAAATAACATATCTATTGCATTTAGAACTAATAAAAAGGTTAACAAATTATTTAGTAAACTTAAATGTAAAATTCCAATTGATATGGAATTTAATGTAATTTACTGTATCCCATGTGGAGACTGTAAGGACAAAAAAAATGTATTACATAGGACAAACAAAAAGATATTGTAAAGATAGAATAAAAGAACATAAATCAAGCGTTATGAAAAAAACTTTAAGTAATACAAAAACATCCTTAGTGAATCATACATATAAATATAACCATAATTTTGATTTCAACAATGTAAAAATTTTGAAACAAGAAAGTAACTTAACAAGGAGACTAATACTAGAAATGCTCCACATACAAAAAAACAAAAACAATACTGTAAATTATCAATCTGATATCCAAAAACTGAGTGCTATATATTTTAATTTAATCAACTCATAAAGGTTCTCATCAAACTTATTGTTGTTATCTAACAGTTCATTAATTTATAAGTAATAATTATAACATTCAACTTATTACATATAAGGTGTATATTTAAGATGAAACATACTGTACATTGCGAGATGTCACTACACGTCGTTTTGACATCTCCAATCCCAGGAAAAAAGAATGTTGTTTCCGGTTGTTTCCTTAAGAACCTGCTTCCTGTACACCACGTTGTTGGTATTGCGTGCTATTAATTTTATTAAAATTAAGTAAATCACATTAAATATAATTGTTGCTCAATATTATCAAACATATAATAAAAAAATCATCATAAGTATTAATTTAACAAATTTTTATAATTATTTAAAAACAAATTTTAACCTATGATAACATTAAAGTGTCAAATTGTGAAACTGTAATTAACGTTTTAACATACATGTAATGTATAAAAAATTGTTTGTAGATCTTGAAAAAGACAATGAACCTATTGTCGAAACGTCGATGAAGTGGTGAATTAGATAAGTAAATAGTATAAAGACTGAAACCCATGAAGGTTTATTTCTAATTATATTATATTTTTTCAAGTAGGAATTCGAAGTGATGGACAAATGTATGAGTTTAGGAACAACTGTAATATCTCATACAGCATTTACAGTTACAGTAAGAAGAGGATAACACCATTGGAAGAAAAATAATACTTACAAAAAATGTTTCAATCATCAGATTTTTTAATGCTACCGTCATTTCAGTGTTCGTAGGATGTAATTTTTTTAGTCTATCTATAAGATTAAAAATCTAGTAGTGTTTGTTAATTTTATTGTTACTACTAAAGGGGGATTAATAATAAGAATTTTAGCTTTAGGGGATTATTTTTTAACTTTTTTCCATTTATTAACTCATGCTTTGTTTAAAGCTTTGTTTTATAACAATAATAAACCGAACTAAAGAAACAGACTTAAAGGAACCGACCTAACAGCCAAAATGTACTTATTGAGAAAAACAAAATAAGTGTAAACAACTTTTAATATTGTCATTTGATACCGTGTTTACTAAACATAAAATGGGCATTCATCATATAAAAAAAATTGGGCCCAAATTGTGAACAGCATGCTTTCTTCTATTCATATTCCCAAAATGAAAATCAATTTTTTGGCAGTTAGGCCCGGTTTTTTCAAGGTCACATAACATTAATGTGACTATAACTGCATAATGGATAGAAATATGCAGCAACACACACTTGCTAATGATGGCAAGAAACCATTTTACTGTAATATATGTAATTATAAATGCTCAGTAAAAAGAAGGCTACAAACGCACATGCTTAGTCATACTGGTGAGAAACCATTTGAGTGTAATTTGTGTAATTACAAATGCTCACTAAAGGCAAGTTTGCGAACGCACATGCTCACTCATAGTGGCGATAAACCATTCGAGTGTAATTTATGTAATTTTAAATGCTCACTAAAGACAAATTTGCGAACGCACATGCTCACTCATAGTGGCGATAAACCATTCGAGTGTAATTTATGTAATTATAAATGCTCACTAAAGGCAAATTTGCAAAGGCACATGATCACTCATAGTTGTGAGAAACCATTTGAGTGTAATATATGTAATTATAAATGTTCACTAAAATCAAGTTTGCAAACACACATGCTTGCTCATAGTCATGACAAACCATTTCAGTGTAATATATGCAATTATAAATGCTCACTAAAGACAGATTTGCGAACGCACATGCTCACTCATAGAGCAAAGAATCTATTTGAGTGTAATATATGTACTTATAAATGCTCACTAAAGACAAATTTGCGAAGGCACATGCTCACTCATAGTGGCGATAAACCATTCGAGTGTAATTTATGTAATTATAAATGCTCGCTAAAGGCAAGTTTGCAAAGGCACATGATCACTCATAGTTGTGACAAACCATTTCAGTGTAATATATGCAATTATAAATGCTCACTAAAGACAGATTTGCGAACGCACATGCTCACTCATAGAGCAAAGAATCTATTTGAGTGTAATATATGTACTTATAAATGCTCAGTAAAGACAAATTTGCGAACGCACATGCTCACTCATAGTGGCGATAAACCATTCGAGTGTAATTTATGTAATTATAAATGCTCGCTAAAGGCAAATTTGCAAAGGCACATGATCACTCATAGTTGTGACAAACCATTTCAGTGTAATATATGCAATTATAAATGCTCACTAAAGACAAATTTGCGAAGGCACATGCTCACTCATAGAGCAAAGAATCCATTTGAGTGTAATATATGTACTTATAAATGCTCACTAAAGACAAATTTGCGAAGGCACATGCTCACTCATAGAGCAAAGAATCCATTTGTGTGTAATATATGTAATTATAAATGCTCACTAAAAGCAAGATTGCAAACACATATACTCACTCATAGCGGTCAGAAACCATTTAGATGTAATACTTGTAGTCGTACGTTCTCCCTAAAACTAAGTCTGCAAAGGCACATGCTCACTCATAGTGGTGAGAAACCATTTGAGTGTAATATATGTAATTATAAATGCTCACTAAAGGAAAACTTGCAAAGGCACATGATCACTCATAGTAATGAGAAACCATTTCAGTGTAATATATGTAATTATAAATGTTCACTAAAATATAGTTTGCAAACGCACATGCTTAATCATAGTAATGAGAAACCATTTCAGTGTAATATATGTAATTATAAATGCTTATCAAAGGCAAGTTTGCAAAACCACATGCTTACTCATAGTGGTGAAAAACCATTTGGATGTAACATGTGTAATTATAAATGTTCACTAAAATCAAGTTTGCAAATACACATGCTTACTCATCGTCATGAGAAACCATTTCAGTGTAATATATGTATTTATAAATGCACAAGAAAGGCAAATTTGCAACAGCACATGCTTACTCATAGTGGTGAGAAACCCTTTCAGTGTAGTATTTGTAATTATAAATGCTCACAGAAAACACATTTGCGTAGCCACATGCTCACTCATAGTGGTGAGAAAGCATTTGGGTGTAATATTTGTAGTTATATGTGCTCACAAAAAGTAAGGTTGCAAAACCACATGCTTACCCATAGCGGTGAGAAACCATTTGAGTGTAACATATGTGATTATAAATGCTCAATAAAGGCAAGTTTGCAAAGGCACATGCTCATTCATAGTGGTGAGAAATCATTTCAGTGTAATATATGCAATTATAAATGCTCACTAAAGACAAATTTGCGAACGCACATGCTCACTCATAGTGCTGAAAAACCATTTGAGTGTAATATATGTAATTATAAATGCTCACTAAAAGCAAGGTTGCAAACACATATACTCACTCATAGCGTTGAGAAACCATTTGGATGTAATAATTGTAGTTGCAAGTTCTCCCAAAAAGTAAGTTTGCAAAGGCACATGCTCACTCATAGTGGTGAGAAACCATTTGAGTGTAATGTATGTAATTATAAATGCTCACTAATTGCAAGGTTGCAAACACATATACTTACTCATAGCGGCGAGAAACGATTTGAATGTAATAATTGTGGTTTTAAGTTCTCCCAAAAAATAAGTTTACAAAGGCACATGCTCACTCATAGTGGTGAGAAAATATTTGAGTGTAATATATGTAATTATAAATGCTCACTAAAGGCAAATTTGCAAACCCACATGTTTACTCATAGTCGTGAAAAACCATTTGGATGTAATACTTGTAGTTATAAATGCTTACGAAAATCAAGTCTGCAAACGCACATACTCAGTCATAGCGGTGAGAAACCATTTGAGTGTGATAATTGTAGTTATAAGTTCTCCCAAAAAATAAGTTTGCAAAGGCATATGCTCACTCATAGTGGTGAGAAACCATTTAAGTGTAATATATGTAATTATAAATGCCCAGTAAAAACAAAGTTGCAGAGGCACATGCTTACTCACACTTAGCGGTGAGAAACCATTTGACTTTTGAGTGTAATATAATTATGTAATTATATATCCCAGCGGTGGCACGTCCAGCTAGACAGGTTAGGTAGTGCCTACCATGGGAAAACTGAGTGAAACTAAATCAAAAATGGTTTCGAATTTCTTCAAAACATTTTGTAGATTTTTTAATATTAAACCAAAATAGTAAAAGTTATTGTTTTTATTTTATTTACATATTTTCTTTTAATGAGCCTGTGCTATATCAAATATTTCGCCAAGTTTGTTTGCTCGAGATAGATGCAAGTGCGTGTACGTATCACTGACGCAGGTCAGGCTAGCAGGTTTTGAGATGATGAAAGTGATGGTAATCACGGACTTCAGCAATGTTCGTGGATGGCTTCTCCCCAAAGTTAGCATATGCACATATCGGCTCTTTGCACATACCCGAATTGCTGGGTTGAAGATAAGCCCCGTGCAAGATTGAATTCTAGGTACTGTTGTCGTTATTATGTTTTCTGTAGTGCTCCATTAAAATATACATATTAATTTTTAACATATTTAAAAGTTCGTTGCTGAAATCCATCTGTGTCTATTAGTCCGTCCGAGTGATTTTTGGAATTTTAAAATGTTTATTTTATATTCAGATAGAGCATCAAACTGTAGAAAAATATCTATGAAAATTAACAACTTTAAAATTTGTTTTCTCATGCTCATGCTTTCGAGTTGGTTCTAGCATTGCAGCTTGTTCACTTTCGATTTGTTTTTCATGAGATGTATTGTTTATTTTGTTTACTGGTACTATGTCTTTCGTTTCTTTTCCAGCATTTTTTAATATCTTAATGCATATGATACATATTTATTTTTTGGAAAATATTTTTATTGTGCTGCTGGTAGTTTTTCTTAACGCCATAATGGTATTTAATTTTTCTCATCCATACATCCAAATTCATATGTTAAATCATCTCATACCTGACAATACACATGTGCAGAAGTCGAACCAAGCTAGGGAGATGACCATTTGTTATTTTCTTTCTAATAACAATTAATAACCTCATTAAGGTTTATATTGAAACTATAATTAATTAATTTTATGGATTGTAGTCATAAAATGCTTATGAACACCCCAATTACATTTATAAATTCCCATTAAAACTTTAAACTGAAGCTCAGAGACAATGGCAAAAGTAGAAGTGATATATACACGATAAAATAAATGATAATGGGATCAGGTTGTTGCAACTTAGCAGCAATGCAAAGTTGGTACATAGTAAGCATAAAGTTCAAACATAAAGTGGAACCACAAAGTAACATGGAAAGTGCCAAATAGGAACCTACAAACACAATATTTTGGTAAATAAAAAGCAACCGCAGGAAATCAGCAATGTGAGAACATATAGAGGTGCCTGATGTGACTCCTACCACTACATGGTTATAGCAAAAATAAGGCAAGCGGGAATCCAACAAATAACATAAGTAAGAAGCCTAAAAATGGAATTTAGAAAGACTAAATGAAAATAGGGTAGTTATAGAATATTAGAATAAACTTAACAGAGGGAATGGCAGAAAGTGTAAATACAGGTATGCCGACTATTTAATAGGGCAAAAGCATTAGATGGGAGGCATACCGGAGATTTGTAACAAAATATAGTAAAGCACTGAGAAGGGTCAAACGAGGAGGCACTGTGAAGAAATTGAAACTACTCCTGTTTCCACCGGACTCCTACAATTCAACAAGTACTCTAGAAACTACAACTGGAGAGTTTACTAAAAGAAGAAGAAGAAAGTACTGATCGAACTCATTCGGGTTCTTCCTGAAACAGTAACTGTAGAAGAATCGTCCTCAGAATGGAAGAGCCAGTGACCTGATGCTACTGGAAATGGGACATTAAGCGAGGACTGGCAGATTGTCACCTTTAGTAATGGGCGATAAATTCATGTGAGACATATAAATCATCGAGACCGATGATAGTGATACAGGGAGAGGCAAGATTAGGTCTATATAGATTACAGAACTCACCGAACCATCTTTGGATGGGTACAGACCATACAAGAATGACTACTCGCCTAGGGGTTCCCTTACTGGAGATGAGGACGGACCACATGGCGCCTAGAATACTAAAAAACCCACTTTTTGAGGTGAGTATACAGAATCGCCAGGAGTGATTAAAGTCCAGATAGAACATTCCTCCTGGAAGCCTGATCTGGGACACAGATGGCTCTAAAACTGAGACGGATGCTGGATCAGGCCTTTATGTTTGCCATTTGTACGTGCCACCATACAGATCGCGACCTCGAAACATTCTGCATATTCCTCAATATAGGACCAACATACAAGGTAATTCTCCTTTGATAAGAATGGCACAAATTGTGAATTCAGTTACTGAGGAATATGACATTGATATATTCGATACGACCCCTAACGCATTTAAACATAGGGTCATTCCATGCGAAATCGATCACTAAAATCGGCCGATCTCACGGATTTCAATGAAAATCAATTATGAGGTAGTAATTAACTAAAGAACATAACTTTCATTTATCAATTTGCTAGATTACGCAGAACTTTGGAAATATTTAAACTGAAAATATTATCAAAACTGCTTGCCCTCCATGGGCACAACCCTCAAAAAATAACCGTTTGACCTCCACGAGGTCAAATTGAGAAAATACTGCACAAATCTGATGGAAACTGAATTTCGGTGGAATTGGCTGAATTTTTGATATGTTGTAGCTAGTGGCTTTGCGATCAAAAGTCTCTATGGGCACAAACCTCAAGAATTAACCGTTTGACCTCCACGAGATCAAATTGGGAGAATACGTCGTATGCAGGGTGTATCTCGCATGCAAGGCGCAGTTCATTATTTTGCCGTGTATGTTCACTATAAACGGAAAATATATTGAAAGTATATTATCAATATGAAAAAGTTTGTATATAGTTCTAGTAGTTTATAATGAAAGTTTGATTTTTAAAATAATAGTTTAAAACTATTGTGGTGATATTAACATAAAATATAGTATGCCCACCATTCCAAATAAAACATAAATTATATACGGTGGATTAAAATAAAAATACACCACAGATATTTTTCTTTATTCCAATCAGCCAGCTCAGGGTTGCTCGGTAAAGCATAAATTATTTGAATTACGAGACTTATTAACTCTTATGCCTGGAAAAGAAGAGAAACTTATGTTGTAAACGCTAAAGTCTATTCAATGAACAATGCTAATACTTTTATGATTTTTCTAACCTATAGATCTGCAGTTAGAAACTCAAGCCTATTAAATGCTCACAATTCACTTACCCTATCATCATCATATCGTACAATACAAACATTCCATAATATTATTAAAATTTTATAAATAAAACGATAAAACAAAATTATAGTTTTTCACTTATTTCTATGTTAAACGTATTCATCGTATATGAAAGCACGTACGGTAGCAAGATCTAGAATGCTCCTACCCGCTCAGAAGTGAAAGGCTTCAACAACTTCAGATCAGCAAACTGAAAAACTTGATAGAGTTAGCATCTAACTCAGAATGTCATACAGAGCTATCAACTAAATCCTATACAAGTATTCTAACTAGACAATAAAGGTTTACTGAGATTATATACCTTATAATATAGCAATAGAATTTTTCTAAATTTTATTTAAGTTTTATTTAAATAAATTTTAGGATTCAGAAGCATTTTCCTATTATTATTAATGTAAATAGACCGTAGCTACATCGAAGTCGCATGAGTTGTTACCGACTCTTTAACAAGCATATGCTACAATTCTCTAATTTTCTAGTTTCTAGACATAATGTAGTTTTGAACAGATTTTAGCCTTTTCGTTATATCTACTACCTTGTAAACTGTTTCTACATATGTGTTCTTATTGTTTATACATCATATAGACATTCGTCGCCATATTTAAACGTTATTTTACAATATATCATACATTTTCAATAGCTTCGAAATACGCAGATATGTAATTATATACTATATACTCTTGTAGGATATTCATCGTATCAATAGTAAACTCGTATGATTAATAATAATCTAACCATTTTCGATACCTTCGCAATATAAGTCTATAACATATGTTTGTAATACGTCTTTATAACCTTGAAACACAGGGTAGTTACCTCTTGCAATATCTACAGTTATGAGAACCCTGAAGACTTAACCCGGAGAAATAAATCAGATAAATATTTTACTTTTTATTGAAACGACAACTTTGCATGCTAATATATGAAAATAATATAATGTATATCGCCTGATAAATAAAATTGAAATTATTCTTATTCTTTTACAATGAAATGTGTTTTGAAAAACACGATGAAACGTTATGTATATTAATGCAGGAGTTCTGTTAACGCATTCGTTATTTAGAGATTCACTTATAAGTACACTATCTATTTAGCTGATTCAATAAAAATTTCGTTATTTTTAAAATTCCTAACAAGGGTTCAGGGTTATTTATCTGTTTTAGAATATTTAAAGACGCCATATATAAAATTAGAGATAAAAATTTATCCTGTGTATTGGTGAAAACTCAAATATTCACGGAAATATAACAATCGGTACATATGACGATACTAATCAGTCTGACGCGGAATATATATTTTATATTATACAAACGGAGAGAAAAGAATAGGTACAATAGGTCAAAAAATAATCAAAGTTTTGAACTTTACATTTCCGAACTAAGTCTAGGGAGATTATACATGATGAAAACCTTTTATGGAAAAAAGATTGATAGTATTAAAACTATGCATCGCAATTACGAATGTTTTGCCGAAGAAGTCCTGGACGCGGCTATAAAAGTTAGAACAACGCTTGTAGACATAATATTTTATTAAGTGTGTTAAATTCTTCTTGTAGATATAAGGATGATTTATTTTTGAATGAATTAGTTTATAAGTTTACTAAGAAAACTATTGTAGATTTGCAGAACGACCTTGATTTAGATGATAGACTTAAATTTATTACATCTGGATATAATGTATAATAAATATAATATAATAAATGTCTTTAAAACTTATTGTTTTTTTTTACATCACAGGTTAGAGCATACGAATATAATTTAGGTTAGATTAGGTTAGAGCCTACGAATACATTTTTAGGACAGAACGTAGGGAGCAGAGTAAGTACAAAACAACATACTTTCATACAAGAACGTTTATTGATACGAGTAGTTTCGACGCTACTTAAAACATAATACATAACTTATATATAATATCTATTAAAATAGTACATTTCGTATACACTAATAATGGTACAACATACCCGATTATAAAGTAAACAAGGTAAGTATAACAGCAGTTTAAAAGAATAGATAGTAAATATAACTATATCTAATTATTTTATAAAATACTATGTTAACTAAGAGGTAATATAGAGAATATATACGCCTGTATTCGGCCTCTAGAGGGTTCATACCCTAATATAAGGTTAGTGCGAGAGATTAACGATCCCTGACCGAAGGGTTAAGGGCTAAGGTTAAGGGTTAAGGTTGAAGCATGAAGGGTTAAAGGTGAAGGGAGAAGGGTGGGGTTTCGTCGTGATAGAGCAGAACGTATTTATCGTGATACTCATAAACAGGTTATATCTCCTTTGGAAACTATTGCCAAATCAGTTAACGTTCCCCTATTGAAAATTAAAACACAACCATCTGCTGTTACTACTACTACTACTGCTAGTTACATTCCCCTGTTGAAAGTTAAAAAACAAGCAGCATCATCCTCTTCAGATACAGATGAGGAAGAAGAAGAAGAACCTAATAAAACTCAGGATCTCCCTACTCATTACGGTATGTTAATAGCTAACGCTGTCGGAAACAAAAATATAGATAGAACTAGATTCGGTATTAGATATAAAATTAATTAATTACAAACGCAGGTCACGCTAAATTGATTAATCTTCGTTTCTTACAGTCAATAGTTTTATTTTCTAGTATTAAAGCATGTTTTTTTGTTACCAGATCTGAATCATTAATAGCGTGGCCTGCGTTTGTAATTCTTTTGTTTTCTAAATCGAAATTCTGATCTTCTGTTAGCTTAAATCCTACCCCGGGAGGACCTGGAACTGTTACAGCATCTCCAACTATTGAACGTCCGAACAAATCTATAGTAGCATTCATGCTGCGAATGATAATGGTAACGAACTGACTACTTACAACCGTGATGAAATCTTTTATTCTATAATACCTTCTTCTTTTAACTCGGAAATAATTGAAATTATTTCGTTTTCATTCAGAGAACTACTGTTACCGGTTTCTTTTACAGCATATAACAAACGTAGCCTGTCGACTAGCTCGTTAGTCTTATTCCAGTAGACGTATTCGACTTTGCAATCGCTTAATTTTTTAAAATTTGACGATGGTGATGATAGTCTAATGCCTAATCTTTGATTTTGGGCAAGTTCGGTTTAATTATATAATCATACTTTCAAAGTTTAACAGCTGTTAGTTTACCGTGTGGTCTATAGAATTTCTTATGCGCATTAGTAAGGGCTATTATCTGAATATAATTATTGATATCATCTTGCGATGGTGTAGACTCTAATTCTCTAAACGTGAGTAAGTCAAACAGACGGGGTGTTGCTTCGAAAACGTTTTTAATTATGATGTTTGTATCACGCATAGTCACAGGGGAAGATGTAAATGTCCACGAGTCTCGATCAATTTTATATCTAATACCGAATCTAGTTCTATCTATATTTTTGTTTCCGACAGCGTTAGCTATTAACATACCGTAATGAGTAGGGAGATCCTGAGTTTTATTAGGTTCTTCTTCTTCTTCCTCATCTGTATCTGAAGAGGATGATGCTGCTTGTTTTTTAACTTTCAACAGGGGAATGTAACTAGCAGTAGTAGTAGTAGTAGTAGTAACAGCAGATGGTTGTGTTTTAATTTTTAATAGGGGAACGTTAACTGATTCGGCAATAGTTTCCAAAGGAGATATAACCTGTTTATGAGTATCACGATAAATACGTTCTGCTTCTGCTCTATCACGACGAAACCTCACCCTTCTCCCTTCACCCTTCTCCCTTCACCTTTCACCCTTCGACCTTCACCCTTCACCCTTAACTCTTAACTCTTAACCCTCCATGCTTCAACCTTAACCCTTAACCTTAGCCCTTAACCCTTCGGTCAGGGATCGTTAATCTCTCGCACTAGCCTTATGTTAGGGTATGAACCCTCTAGAGGCCGAATACAGGCGTATATATTCTGTATATTACTTCTTAGTTAACACAGTATTTTATAAAATAATTAGAGATATAGTTATATTTACTATCTATTCTTTTAAACTGCAGTTACCTTGTTTACTTTATAGTCGGGTATGTAGTACCATTATTAGTGTATACGAAATGTACTATTTTAATAGATATTATATATAAGTTATGTATTATGTTTTAAGTAGCGTCGAAACTACTCGTATCAATAAACGTTCTTGTATGAAAGTATGTTGTTTTGTACTTACTCTGCTCCTTACGTTCTGTCCTAAAAATGTATTCGTAGGCTCTAACCTGTGATGTAATAAAAAACAATAAGTTTTAAAGACATTTATTATATTATATTTATTATACATTATATCCAGATGTAATAAATTTAAGTCTATCATCTAAATCAACGTCGTTCTGCAAATCTACAATAGTTTTCTTAGTAAACTTATAAACTAATTCATTCGAAATTAAATCATCCTTATATCTACAAGAAGAATTTAACACACTTAATAAAATATTATGTCTACAAGCGGGGTTTGTCTACAAGGTTTTCATCGTGTATAATCTCCCTAGACTTAGTTCGGAAATGTAAAGTTCAAAACTTTGATTATTTTTTGACCTATTGTACCTATTCTTTTCTCTCCGTTTGTATAATATAAAATATATATTCCGCGTCAGACTGATTAGTATCGTCATATGTACCGATTGTTATATTTCCGTGAATATTTGAGTTTTCACCAATACACAGGATAAATTTTTATCTCTAATTTTATATATGGCTTCTTTAAATATTCTAAAACAGATAAATAACCCTGAACCCTTGTTAGGAATTTTAAAAATAACGAAATTTTTATTGAATCAGCTAAATAGATAGTGTACTTATAAGTGAATCTCTAAATAACGAATGCGTTAACAGAACTCCTGCATTAATATACATAACGTTTCATCGTGTTTTTCAAAACACATTTCATTGTAAAAGAATAAGAATAATTTCAATTTTATTTATCAGGCGATATACATTATATTATTTTCATATATTAGCATGCAAAGTTGTCGTTTTAATAAAAAGTAAAATATTTATCTGATTTATTTTTCCGGGTTAAGTCTTCAGGATTCTCATAACTGTAGATATTGCAAGAGATAACTACCCTGTGTTTCAAAGTTATAAAGACGTATTACAAACATATGTTATAGACTTATATTTCGAAGGTATCGAAAATGGTTACAGATTATTATTAATCATACGAGTTTACTATAGATACGATGAATATCCTACAAGAGTATATAGTATATAATTACATATCTGCGTATTTCGAAGCTATTGAAAATGTATGGTATATTGTAAAATAACGTTTAAATATGGCGACGAATGTCTATATGATGTATAAACAATAAGAACACATATGTAGAAACAGTTTACAAGGTAGTAGATATAACGAAAAGGCTAAAATCTGTTCAAAACTACATTATGTCTAGAAACTAGGAAATTAGAGAATTGTAGCATATGCTTGTTAAAGAGTCGGTAACAACTCATGCGACTTCGATGTAGCTACGATCTATATACATTAATAATAATAGGAAAATGCTTCTGAATCCAAAAATTTATTTAAATAAAACTTAAATAAAATTTAGAAAAATTCTATTGCTATATTATAAGGTATATAATCTCAGTAAACCTTTATTGTCTAGTTAGAATACTTGTATAGGATTTAGTTGATAGCTCTGTATGACATTTTGAGTTAGATGCTAACTCTATCAAGTTTTTCAGTTTGCTGATCTGAAGTTGTTGAAGCCTTTCACTTCTGAGCGGGTAGGAGCATTCTAGATCTTGCTACCGTACGTGCTTTCATATACGATGAATACGTTTAACATAGAAATAGGTGAAAAACTATAATTTTGTTTTATCGTTTTATTTATAAAATTTTAATAATAATATGGAATGTTTGTATTGTACGATATGATGATGATAGGGTAAGTGAATTGTGAGCATTTAGCAGGCTTGAGTTTCTAACTGCAGATCTATAGGTTAGAAAAATCATAAAAGTATTAGCATTGTTCATTGAATAGACTCCCTGCTTCATTTCATTACATATTTGTTTTAATAAATAGACATTAGTCAAACTATGGATATCCTCATGTCTTTACTCTACCTTCGATATATAATATATTTATTTATGATATCTAGTTAATGATATATGTTGTAATCCTGATTGAATGTAATCTTTTTTCCTGTAAGATGCTATAAAAGCCGTAATTAATATTTCTTAATATATAGTTTAGTTTAATCCGTCTATGGTAGCAATTAGATGATAACCGTTTCTTGTAAAACGCTAGACTTGATATTAAGTTGAATATGGCTACTATCTTTTTAATAGCTTACACGAACAAAGCTTTTATGATGAACGTTGGGCGCCAATTTACTATAACCTACAGAAACACAAAGGCTATTTTTATATAAAGAAATACTTAACCTACCAAAATGTAGCTGTGCTGGAAGTATCAGCTTGATCCAAATAACACTGCTTTAGTTTTGCCAGCTAGCCCCCAATAAGTCGGAGAGGGGCGGGGTAATACAAGATATAAAAGATAAAAAAAACAAGCGCCACTTCGTTTAAAAACAATGCTTATTACTAAAGCTTCAAGCTTATCAGGCAAACGAAGAAATAGATCTTCTACTAAAATATGGGCAACTTCCACAATTTTGGCCGTACCTTACATATATACTTACAAATGATGAACTGAAAAGCAATATTAAAATCACACAAACAAATGAATAATAAATAAATAAATCACACGTAGTGAAATGTAAACTTTCTAAGTAGGGCTTTATTTGAACTATTGGCAGATTTTAAAAGTTAAATTGAAATGCAGTTTTAATGTTTAATAGAGAAAAAAAAGGTGAATGGTGATCTGTATCACAGTTGGTTGTACTTAAATCTACCCTACAATTCCACTAGTCGAGATCTCGTTTCTTAACATTAACATGCATGACGAAATTGTAAATACATTAAATAAATATAGATATATATAACTAAAACACAGACATATAATACATACAAATTTTCACAAACATCCCACCATTCGAAGATCCACGGATGTATGTTTAAAACCCTGCTTAGGGGTTATTACTTCACCCTTCAATGTTTGTCGTTTAATTCCGTCCCTCTACCTGTATAGATGTAGGTACGGACCTCCTTTCTATAAACTGAAAGGTCTTTTACAAAACAATTCCCTCAAGGTGACTACTAGGGAAATATTACCTAAAATGGTTAGCACCAGAACGTAATCCGTCCAATTTGACGATTGATCGCATATAAATAATCAAGCGATCGTTCTGTTGAATGTGAGATTTATTCCGCTAAAGCGAATTAATATTTAAAACCAATTTCTAATTTATATCTCGCCCATTCAACTTCTAGTACCAAAAACCAGCCATTTTGTTACTTCACTCTACTATTGAGCAGGGAGTTCAAACGCGCAGGAGCGACTTCACGATAAACCGAAAGAAAGGGAAAACCAGTGACAACCAAACAACGGAGAAGCTTGGTTTTAAACAGTGACCATCAAACAAATAATGGGTTGTGAATTTCAACGTTATAATATAAAGCAATAAAAGTTGCACCTTGCTATTATGGTATCAGTGTAAAACATTAATCCCTACTTATATATTTCCTGTTAGTGATTTGTAGATAATCGAACTTTATCTAATTAGGGGAAATCTACTAGCTATATAATAATATAAGATTTTTATATTACATATCGGATTTCAATATGAAATATATTCATTTATGATATCTAGTTAATCCTATTACATATAACCGTATAAGGTTTTCATTAAATCAATTAAACAATCGCATATAAATATTTATAAACACTTTTTACATTATTATTCCAGTACACGTATCAAGCTAGCAATGTTTTAAGAAATCTGCTGCTTAAAATTCCTTTGCTGTAAATTTTAAATAAATTTTTAACTAAACATGTGACTATATTAAAAGTAATTATATTTGCTTGCATAATGATCATGTCGGGTTAATAGCTTCTCGAGAATTAATATAAATGCTTAAATAATTCATTATAGATTTTTTTATACCGCATCATCCTACTACATATAACCATATAAGGTTTTCATTAAATCAATTAAACAATCGCGTATAAATATTCATAATCACTTTTACACTATTATTCCTGTACACGTATCAAGCTAGCAAATACGTTTTTAATTTAAACATTAACGATAAATATATGTTTTCATCCAAGTTGAAATTGACTCAGGGTTAATCCGTGTAGAACCTAACGATGCAGAATAATTGTTATCGTAATAAACGTGAAACGCAAGACAATTTTAAAATATCAATATTTAAACGTTATAATTCTATAAAACCGAAGTTAAATGTTGACTCTATCAAGTTAATAATAATAGATATTTATAATTGATAAAGATTCATCTTTGTAAAACCGATAATATTGGAAAGGATCATGAATAATCTCAAACCTGCATATACTACACATATTTAAGGAATGTTCTTCTATGAAAAACCGGGTTATTAATTACCGTGTACGTAATTCAAACATTAATAACAATACTGAGTGTTGAAGTAAACTGTTTAATGTATCTATAGCAATTATAAATATTTACTGAAATATGTTTTGAATTTACAAAAGCATTACGCAATATTCCTTTTCTCTATAAATAAATAAATTATAGTATTTTTAAACATAATGGACACCTTTCAAGAAATTTCAAAAGGAAGCTAATCGGTTAATAAATGTTTGTCGGTCGTTGTATGAAACAATACATTTGAGAGATGTCTAATTAAGGAAAATCTGCAAGCTGAATAATAAGATAGGATTTTTATATTACATAACGGGTTTCAATATGGAATATAATCATTTATGATATGTAGTTAATCCTATTACATATAACCGTATAAGGTTTTCATTAAATCAATTAAACAATCGCATATAAATATTTATAAACACTCTTTACATTATTATTCCAGTTCACGTATCAAGCTAGTAATGTTTTAAGAAATCTGCTGCTTAAAATTCCTCTGCTGTAAATTTTAAATAAATTTTTAACTAAACATGTGACTATATTGAAAGTAATTATATTTGCATTGTTTTGAACATAATGGTATGTTATGATAAGAAATATTTGACGGGTATCGGATGAAACAATACATTTTACTTGAGGTTTCTTGTTGGCGTAGAGATAATCCTCATAGATCCGGTTCTGAGAACTGAGGTGAAATCAATAATGAGAAATGACAAGTTTCTACATGTTAATTATGTTACACATTTTAAATGTTATGACTAATAGATTTATATTTTAGGAATGTCTGTAGTTGAAATGTTATATGCAGATGAGATATAGAAAATGCAATGCTCGATATGAACAGTCGTATGATATAACCTACAGAAACACAAAGGCTATTTTTATATAAAGAAATACTTAACCAACCAAAATGTAGCTGTGCTGGAAGTATCAGCTTGATCCAAATAACACTGCTTTAGTTTTTGCCAGCTAGCCCCCAATAAGTCGGAGAGGGGCGGGGTAATACAAGATATAAAAGATAAAAAAAACAAGCGCCACTTCGTTTAAAAACAATGCTTATTACTAAAGCTTCAAGCTTATCAGGCAAACGAAGAAATAGATCTTCTACTAAAATATGGGCAACTTCCACAATTTTGGCCGTACCGTACATATATACTTACAAATGATGAACTGAAAAGCAATATTAAAATCACACAAACAAATGAATAATAAATAAATAAAACACGCGTAGTGAAATGTAAACTTTCTAAGTAGGGCTTTATTTAAACTATTGGCAGATTTTAAAAGTTAACTTTAAATGCAATTTTAATGCTTAATAGAGAGAAAAAAAAAAGGTGAATGGTGATCTGTATCACAGGTGGTTGTACTTAAATCTACCCTACAATTCCACTAGTCGAGATCTCGTTTCTTAATATTAACATGCATGAATAATTGTAAATACATTGAATCAATACATATATATATATATATATATATATATATATATATATATATATATATATATATATATATATATATATATATATATATATATATAAATAAAACACAGACATATAATACATACAAATTTTCACAAACATCCCACCATTCGAAGATCCACGGATGTATGTTTAAAACCCTGCTTAGGGGTTATTACTTCACCCTTCGATGTTTGTTATTTAATTCCGTCCCGATACCTGTATAGATGTAGGTACGGACCTCCTAAATGAAACCCACGATCAGAGAGCGGGAACACAAATACGACAACGAACAACAAAACCCAAAAGAAAGAAAAAAAAAGACCTACAAAGAAATCACCCTGTATATTGTATTAAGTTTAAATATTTGAAGATTTTTACCTTTCTATAAACTGAAAGGTCTTTTACAAAACAATTCCCTCAAGGTGACTACTAGGGAAATATTACCTAAAATAAAAAGACATTTGTGAGATTTAGCGCAACGAGGTTTTAACGAAGAGAAGTTACCTAAATGGTTAGCACCAGAACTTAATCCGTCCAATTTGACGACCGATCGCACACAAATAACCAAGCGATCGTTCTGTTGAATGTGAGATTTATTCCGCTAAAGCGAATTAATATTTAAAACCAATTTCTAATATATCTCGCCCATTCAACTTCTAGTACCAAAAACCAGCCATTTTGTTACTTCACTCTACTATTGAGAAGGAAGCTCAAACGCGCAGGAGCGACTTCACGATAAACCGAAAGAAAGGGAAAACCAGTGACAACCAAACAACGGAGAAGCTTGGTTTTAAACAGTGACCATCAAACAAACAATGGGTTGTGAATTTCAACGTTATAATGATATGATCCTGATTGAGAATAATATTCTTTACTATAATATATTACAAAAGTTAGAGTGTCCGACATGTAGTTAAACCTAAAAAGAGAAAAATAGCGGTTAAATAGCGCCTTGTTAGTCGTATTCTATTTAGAGTGTTTTCAGGAATTTAGTTGAATTCATTATAAATATAAATGTTAATTAATTATTATTGGGATGAGATATGCAAATGATACCGTGAATTAATTTAATTAGCAAAAATGAGATGTACAAATGAAGGATGAGTTATGTAAATGAGAGATGAGATATGCAAATGAGAGATGAGATATGCAAATGATTAAAATCGCTATGATCCCCCCCGGATGACTGCATCAATCATAATGTAATATGTAGAGTTGATCCGTATACGTGGTAATATCGCATGCTGATCCGCGCTAATCCGACAGGTGATTGACAGTAACCTTTCGATGAAATCACGTTTAACAATGTCTGGGGCATCCTTGAAAGCATACATCATTTAAGAAGGATCTTAGTATGAGAGATGAGATATGCAAATGATACCGTGAATTAAATTACATATAACCGTATAAGGTTTTCATTAAATCAATTAAACAATCGCATATAAATATTTATAAACACTTTTTACATTATTATTCCAGTACACGTATCAAGCTAGCAATGTTTTAAGAAATCTGCTGCTTAAAATTCCTTTGCTGTAAATTTTAAATAAATTTTTAACTAAACATGTGACTATATTAAAAGTAATTATATTTGCTTGCATAATGATCATGTCGGGTTAATAGCTTCTCGAGAATTAATATAAATGCTTAAATAATTCATTATAGATTTTTTTATACCGCATCATCCTACTACATATAACCATATAAGGTTTTCATTAAATCAATTAAACAATCGCGTATAAATATTCATAATCACTTTTACACTATTATTCCTGTACACGTATCAAGCTAGCAAATACGTTTTTAATTTAAACATTAACGATAAATATATGTTTTCATCCAAGTTGAAATTGACTCAGGGTTAATCCGTGTAGAACCTAACGATGCAGAATAATTGTTATCGTAATAAACGTGAAACGCAAGACAATTTTAAAATATCAATATTTAAACGTTATAATTCTATAAAACCGAAGTTAAATGTTGACTCTATCAAGTTAATAATAATAGATATTTATAATTGATAAAGATTCATCTTTGTAAAACCGATAATATTGGAAAGGATCATGAATAATCTCAAACCTGCATATACTACACATATTTAAGGAATGTTCTTCTATGAAAAACCGGGTTATTAATTACCGTGTACGTAATTCAAACATTAATAACAATACTGAGTGTTGAAGTAAACTGTTTAATGTATCTATAGCAATTATAAATATTTACTGAAATATGTTTTGAATTTACAAAAGCATTACGCAATATTCCTTTTCTCTATAAATAAATAAATTATAGTATTTTTAAACATAATGGACACCTTTCAAGAAATTTCAAAAGGAAGCTAATCGGTTAATAAATGTTTGTCGGTCGTTGTATGAAACAATACATTTGAGAGATGTCTAATTAAGGAAAATCTGCAAGCTGAATAATAAGATAGGATTTTTATATTACATAACGGGTTTCAATATGGAATATAATCATTTATGATATGTAGTTAATCCTATTACATATAACCGTATAAGGTTTTCATTAAATCAATTAAACAATCGCATATAAATATTTATAAACACTCTTTACATTATTATTCCAGTTCACGTATCAAGCTAGTAATGTTTTAAGAAATCTGCTGCTTAAAATTCCTCTGCTGTAAATTTTAAATAAATTTTTAACTAAACATGTGACTATATTGAAAGTAATTATATTTGCATTGTTTTGAACATAATGGTATGTTATGATAAGAAATATTTGACGGGTATCGGATGAAACAATACATTTTACTTGAGGTTTCTTGTTGGCGTAGAGATAATCCTCATAGATCCGGTTCTGAGAACTGAGGTGAAATCAATAATGAGAAATGACAAGTTTCTACATGTTAATTATGTTACACATTTTAAATGTTATGACTAATAGATTTATATTTTAGGAATGTCTGTAGTTGAAATGTTATATGCAGATGAGATATAGAAAATGCAATGCTCGATATGAACAGTCGTATGATATAACCTACAGAAACACAAAGGCTATTTTTATATAAAGAAATACTTAACCAACCAAAATGTAGCTGTGCTGGAAGTATCAGCTTGATCCAAATAACACTGCTTTAGTTTTTGCCAGCTAGCCCCCAATAAGTCGGAGAGGGGCGGGGTAATACAAGATATAAAAGATAAAAAAAACAAGCGCCACTTCGTTTAAAAACAATGCTTATTACTAAAGCTTCAAGCTTATCAGGCAAACGAAGAAATAGATCTTCTACTAAAATATGGGCAACTTCCACAATTTTGGCCGTACCGTACATATATACTTACAAATGATGAACTGAAAAGCAATATTAAAATCACACAAACAAATGAATAATAAATAAATAAAACACGCGTAGTGAAATGTAAACTTTCTAAGTAGGGCTTTATTTAAACTATTGGCAGATTTTAAAAGTTAACTTTAAATGCAATTTTAATGCTTAATAGAGAGAAAAAAAAAAGGTGAATGGTGATCTGTATCACAGGTGGTTGTACTTAAATCTACCCTACAATTCCACTAGTCGAGATCTCGTTTCTTAATATTAACATGCATGAATAATTGTAAATACATTGAATCAATACATATATATATATATATATATATATATATATATATATATATATATATATATATATATATATATATATATAAATAAAACACAGACATATAATACATACAAATTTTCACAAACATCCCACCATTCGAAGATCCACGGATGTATGTTTAAAACCCTGCTTAGGGGTTATTACTTCACCCTTCGATGTTTGTTATTTAATTCCGTCCCGATACCTGTATAGATGTAGGTACGGACCTCCTAAATGAAACCCACGATCAGAGAGCGGGAACACAAATACGACAACGAACAACAAAACCCAAAAGAAAGAAAAAAAAAGACCTACAAAGAAATCACCCTGTATATTGTATTAAGTTTAAATATTTGAAGATTTTTACCTTTCTATAAACTGAAAGGTCTTTTACAAAACAATTCCCTCAAGGTGACTACTAGGGAAATATTACCTAAAATAAAAAGACATTTGTGAGATTTAGCGCAACGAGGTTTTAACGAAGAGAAGTTACCTAAATGGTTAGCACCAGAACTTAATCCGTCCAATTTGACGACCGATCGCACACAAATAACCAAGCGATCGTTCTGTTGAATGTGAGATTTATTCCGCTAAAGCGAATTAATATTTAAAACCAATTTCTAATATATCTCGCCCATTCAACTTCTAGTACCAAAAACCAGCCATTTTGTTACTTCACTCTACTATTGAGAAGGAAGCTCAAACGCGCAGGAGCGACTTCACGATAAACCGAAAGAAAGGGAAAACCAGTGACAACCAAACAACGGAGAAGCTTGGTTTTAAACAGTGACCATCAAACAAACAATGGGTTGTGAATTTCAACGTTATAATGATATGATCCTGATTGAGAATAATATTCTTTACTATAATATATTACAAAAGTTAGAGTGTCCGACATGTAGTTAAACCTAAAAAGAGAAAAATAGCGGTTAAATAGCGCCTTGTTAGTCGTATTCTATTTAGAGTGTTTTCAGGAATTTAGTTGAATTCATTATAAATATAAATGTTAATTAATTATTATTGGGATGAGATATGCAAATGATACCGTGAATTAATTTAATTAGCAAAAATGAGATGTACAAATGAAGGATGAGTTATGTAAATGAGAGATGAGATATGCAAATGAGAGATGAGATATGCAAATGATTAAAATCGCTATGATCCCCCCCGGATGACTGCATCAATCATAATGTAATATGTAGAGTTGATCCGTATACGTGGTAATATCGCATGCTGATCCGCGCTAATCCGACAGGTGATTGACAGTAACCTTTCGATGAAATCACGTTTAACAATGTCTGGGGCATCCTTGAAAGCATACATCATTTAAGAAGGATCTTAGTATGAGAGATGAGATATGCAAATGATACCGTGAATTAAATTAATTTAATTAATTAGATCAATATAAAATCGTTATGATCCCCCGGATGACTGCATCAATCATAATGTGATATGTAGAGTTGACCTGTATTCGTGGTATACGCTGATCCGCGTATAACGCTAGCGCGGTGAGGTCACGCGCTAGACCGCGAATGACCTTGAAATTGACCAAAAATTACTACGTTGGACCTTCATAAGAAATAACATGGGATTTTAGGCTAGAACTCTCCTAGCCTATCTACTACTATATGGACTGATTAAAACACATAAACACAACATGCCTATACGACCAGTAGTATCATATATCAACGCACCTAATCACACCTTGTCCAAGAAACTCAACCATATTATTAACATCATAGGATACAAATCGAAATACTCTGTCAAAAATTTATTAGAATTAGTAGAAAAACTACAGAACATACATCTTCCAGCACATTCAAAACTTGTAAGCTTTGACATTTGTAACATGTTTTCAAAGATTCCACCACAAGACTGTATTCCTTTGTTAGATAATTTCCTAGTTAATAGTAATGTAGAATTAGTAAAAAGATTAGAGTTAATTCAATTATTTGATCTTTGTATCAGTCAAAATTATTTCACTTTTAATAATATAATATATTTACAGAAAGATGGTTTACCTATGGGTAATTCTCTGAGTCCTCTATTAGCTAACATATTTATGGATAATTTGGAAGATCGGATATTTGAATTAGATCTTTCTAAACACATTATTTTTTGGTTTCGTTACGTTGATGACATTTTAGCTTGTTTTGACAGTTCTTTTGAGGTTATCAATGAATTTTTAATTCTTATTAACAGTCTTCACACAAACATCACGTTTACACTAGAAACAGAACACAATAGAGCTATTAATTTTTTTGATTTAACTATTACAATTAATACAGACAATGAATTTGGTTTTTCCATATACAGAAAAACCACAAGCACAGACGTCACTATTCCTAACGATTCATGTCATCATAAAATGCATAAACTAGCGGCTTATAGATCTTTAGTACACCGAGCTACTAACTACTCCAATGAAACGATCACATTTTGATAAAGAAATTTCAATCATCAAACAATTAGCACATGCAAACCATTATAACAATAACATGATTGACACTTTAATTTAACAAAAAGATTATAGGTTAGCTATCAAAAGAATATTTCCAATTGACACTCAAATACAAGACACAAACTACATATCAATACCATACTTTGGCAAGATATCAGAACAAATTGCAACTATAATAAGAAAAACCACCAATTACACAATAACCTATAAAACTAACACCAACACCTTTTCATTTTTATTCAATGCTAAAGACAAAACACAAGATATCATGAAATCCGGCATTTACCGTTTGAATTGTTCTTTTTGTAACTCGGTTTATATTGGACAAACACTTAGAAATTTCGACATAAGATACAAAGAACACGTACGCTCTTATAGACTTAAACATCCAGAAAAATCGAATTATGCCAAACACATTTTGGAACAGAACCACCCAATGACACCTCAAAACAACATTAAATTCTTACATTTTTGCAACAACAAACACAAATTAGACATTTTAGAAGATTTTGAAATATACAGACATAAACCCACAGTACCTTTAATGAATGAACAAACTGAGCTTAGTAATTCTCCTTTATTAGAAGTGTTAGATATTTAGTTTTTGTTATGTATTGTATCTAGTTACCTATTTTCTGTATGTATTTATCCTTAGCAACGTGTTTGTTTATCAATCTTATCTACCTTTGATAATGACACAAAGTGTCGAAACAATATTGTCAGGTTAAGATATTAATAAAACTTGTGAAACTTTAACTAATCTTTGTATTTATATTATATTTCAACATTAAATATATTTGGTTTCAATTTCATTTAATTCATCATCATCATTCTTATGACAGGTTTCTTGAAACCTATTTATCAAAATGAAAGACATTATTGAACCTATTTAACAAAATGCCTACTGAAATCTCTTTCTTTAATTAAAAGTATTTATTATTATATTATTAAAAATTACGAATTAAATTCATAAAAAACAGGGATTTCGTTTTATAATAAAGAATTTATGTTTAATTCCACCGATGGATGTCAAGGTTATTATCCTTATGAACAATTTTGTTATAATTTAATAAGCTACTTCTAATTATTATTAAAGAAAGAGATATCAGTGGGAATTTTATTGTGAAGGCAATAATGTCTTTCATTTTGATAAACACATTTTAAAGAAATACAGTACCTATAAAATAACTTTAAATTGTTATACCATCTCAAAGTGCAAGCTGTTAACTGTAATAACTTACAGCAATTCTAAACATTATAAAATAAAACTAAACTATAAAATTGGACAAAACTTTGTAAATACAAATTTACATGTTACTTTTTGTAGAAAAAAAATACTCGAAGATGATGTGAAAAATAAGCATTAATGATACTATACAGTGTGGGAAAAAAAGTATGAACTACCACTAATAATTTGGTAATCTTCGGGTTTTATGGAAAACGCTCGAACACGTCAATTTAGTTTTTCAGTTTCCTACATTCTGATAGAATTCATTCGTTTTTTTATTGATATCTGCCCAAAATATGACGTCATCGACATTTTTCTTAAATGACAATATATGGCATGTGATACATCATTTGAAAGCTCTTGTTTCACTCAGTATGTTCCTACATTTTTGTGCAATTTTGTTGTGCCGTTTCAAAATAGCGACCGTTGAATTGCTAAAATTATCTTAAATTAATTCCCAGTAAAAGAGTAACTCTTTCTTGTTTTATCAGAAAAAAACAAACTATCAATTACACTAAGACAGTCCTAAGGCTTTATCATTCAATGTTTGCCCTTACATTAAGTTTCTTGCACTGAGCTTGTATTTAAATCCATGGTGGAAAAAGAAACTCGATATCTTAATGTCGTTGCAATAGTAGTTTTGGTCATAGTAAGCTTAGACAAACCAAACACAAACAAAAATTAACGTCAATATTGACGAGTGGTAAGGTTGAACATTAGTAAGATTTAACTGTCATTGTGTTGTATTCAAAAATACCTTTTTTATTTAATAAACCAAAAATGTCGCTCAGTGAAAAAGACCGTATTAAAAGATCTACTCGCTAGATACGTGAACTTTTCAATCAAATTCATCCAGACCGAACGCCGATTTCGCAATTCACCATTTGCAGGATTTTAAGAAAATATGAAGAACATGGCCATGTTAAAAATTTACCTAAAAATGAAAGGCCGAAGGTAGATGAAAATATTCAGCTTGACGTCCTATTGGCTGTTGAAGAAGATCTGCATAGTGCCAGTCGGCAACTAGCACTTGATATGGAAATAAGTCACACGTCTGTGCAAACAATTTGGCACAAAGAAAATACCACCCGTCAGGGGCGGATCGTGAATTTGTGGGGCCCTGGGCTAATACTACTTAGGGGCCTACCTAATTACTCAACTCATTGCCATTTTGTCAAAAAACTGTTTTCTATAGTGATGTAGGTGTACGGTATAGGAAAGAAATAGAAAATATTTTATCTATATGATATGACTAAGTGTTTGTATATACAAACAGCAACTGTACTACATTATTGCAAAATAAATCGACAGGTTATGTGAGGTTATGTTATATAAATTATAAAGCAACCTCTCTGCATTTTTGTGCTGTAAATTCCTTTATTTGCTCATCACATTGTAAGTCCTTTGTTAAATCGCAATTTATGGAAAGAACTGATAAATGATTTAGTCGATAGTTCGACATTGTTGTCCTATATTTGTTTTCTATATACGACATCCTAGAGAAAGAGCGCTCCGCATCACAGCTAGTGATTGGCAACGTTAAAAAAATCTTTAAGATGGTATAGCAATTTGGGAAAACATCAACAAGTTTCTTTTCATAAATTAGCATAAAAAGTTCATTGCAAGAGGTGTAAGACTCTGACTTAGACTGTAATAAGTAAGATTTTAACTGAATGCACTCATTCACTAAATGTTCGTCTACGTCATCTGGATAATAATCAATAATATTACGTACACTTTCCAGATCTATGTGTTCCATATTTTTGCATATCTTGCAAATCCATTAAGAACTTAAATTTTTTACTACATGTCTCATAGGCTTGGCTTCTTTTATTTAAATCCATAATCAGCTTATCCAACGCAACGTTTAGCGTGTCTCTTTTAAATTTTTCTGTGCCGTATACTGAGACTTTATCTGTAGGCTTACCTGAAAATTTTGAAGTAATGCGTCTCTTATTTATGTTACTGTAGTAGGTATTGGGCCTCCTAAGACCTGCCCCTCCAGTTTTTTTTGGCCACGCCTGCTGCTCTCTGATTGGCTATCCCCTCTCCTCTAGCTCCTCCCCTTGCTTCTGATTGGTCGACGCCATTTTGGATGACACGCCTACTATTTTCTGATTGGCTGAAGGCGGCCATTTTGAAAACGCCTACTATTTTCTGATTGGATGACGGCCATTTTGGAACTTCGGGCGCCATTTTACCATGCCCTATGAATCCATGACGGGAAACTGTATTACCGACAACATGCATGCTTCTAAGAGATGGCGCTATGAAGGAATACCGACAAACTATGTACTATTACTACTAGGGGGTGGCGCGTCATGAAGAAATCTGTATTATCCTACGTACTGATGCTATTAGAGGTCGCATTAAAGAGCCTTCTCTCTCACTTTCTCCTTATCATCTATTACAGGACGCATTAAAGAGCATTCTCTCTCACTCTCTTGCTCTCTCCTTCTCGTTCTCTCCTTCTCTCTCACTCTCCTTATCATCTATTACAGGACGCATTAAAGAGCCTTCTCTCTCTCACTCAAAAACAGTCAGCTTTAAACGCTAATCGCGGACTTGTTCGATATAAACGAAACGCCAGTTTTCTATCTATCTCTACCATTATATAAATTTCTAATATAATATTTACGTCGAGAGATTGATTGATCATATAGTTGATATATTAATTAGCTACATTTTTCTCTTCTCTCACAACAACCGCTATCAATGAAACATTTCCAGTGCGTATTTCTTGGTATCCCATTACAACCCTAATATAATTTTACATACAGTGGTATTTCATTTTAAAATTTGTGTCATTTTGAAGTCAACATTTTACATTTCCCACTCTTCTTGAATTTTTAGCTCTGGGGGATTGGATCGAACATCTTTTATCCCTTTTAACTAGACGGAAACACTCTCTCCTTCTCGCTGTCCTGCGTACCTTGCTATCTCTCTCAACGAAGAAATCTGTATTATCGCCTAACAATTTACGGATATTTGCTAATAGATGTAGCGTTAGTATGAATACCTCGTAGACACGCCCATTCGTGATCTGATTGATCGATAGCTTTTATCCATACCCAGATGGTCGGTCTGTCATCTTGAAACACGTTCTCAATGGTTCGGCCATCTTTTTTCCTACCATAGGCGATCATCTTGGAATACGTTCTGGTTGGTTCGGTCATATTTTATCCCTACACCTAGCGTTTAATGTCTTGCGTACCTAGCTATCTCTCGCTACTATTACCTACAAGTTCTGCTACCTTTCTCTCTCACGCACACACTGTACTCTTTCTACCTTTTCTAGAAGAAATAATAATGTCAGATAGGAATTAGATTATGTTTCTACTTTTCGTATACCCTCTCTCGCGGATAACGATCTACCTTTTTATATAGTCGCCCTTCTCCCTTAATCATGCTAGTAAATGAGACATCAATGTTTAAATATATTATTTATTTAGCTATCTCTCTCTCGGTAACTTTTTCGTATATATCCCTCTCTATTCTAGTAACTTTGGCTATCGACAGAGATCGAAGCCCATCACGCGGTTTCAATTAACTCAACAAAGGTCCTTACAACGATGACGACGACAGCTCGATAAAACGTTTAAAATTTTGAATTTGTCATTCTTGAAGTCACCATCATGGGGATTTCCCGCACTAGAATTTTATATTTCACAGCTGACTAACCACGTGATCAAGACCGCTGTATTCTAATGAAACTTTCTACCCAAATAGATCATGAAATTTAAAGGAACCGACAATCCTTGATACCACTGCGAGTTTTGCAGGCTCGTCTAACCATCATATCTATGTCAGTAGCTGCCCTTGGTAAAGGGCTTTTTTCGGATCTCCATGTTAAGAAAATTACGTTAAAATAAATACACACACAGACTCTTGAATCACGTTCAGGGATCGGAATGGTTTCTAACACTAATATGTGTCACCAGGCGAATTAACTACATAAAAAGAGAAAAAACCTAATTCTAATGCAGAAACAAATGTATAGACTTACCCTTGGCGTATCACTTTTAAATTAAAAACGGAAAAACAATAAATATTTACACTTTTAATCACCTCACCTCACCACGAAGATTGAATATTCAGTGTAAACAGACACTTTTTAAATTTAAAACCAGTTATTATTAATCTTTCAAGCCACTGTTATATACCACACACGCATACAACGTATCTAAAGGGACTGACGTGAAAAATATTATTTCAAATATTTAGCTCTCTACGAGACAAAAGGGAGACATTTCATTGGTCGCTTAAAATATATTATGCCTTAGGCTATACGGATTCCTTTAGACATTTCAAGGGGGTGAAATCAAGATTCTACTTGTCTCGTTGCCGTCATCGCTAGAAATATGCGGTTTTATCAGCTGTGGGATCTCTCTACTAGTCCCAGAACCCCAAAACCAGGTATAATTGCTTTTCCCTTTTTCTTAATTTGGTTCTTTTCTGTAAAAAAATATTATCTTTTTATAAAGATAAAAATATTACATTTAATTTATATTAAAATCACCATCAAAAGCCGTCAAAATGCTGTAATTTGCAAAACTGCCTGCCGACATCAGCGCTAGAAATATGCAGCAGTAAGGGAGATAGAAATCAGTGCGTTTTTACCCTGCTACACAGCCCCTAACGAATTTATAAAACAGAGAATGAATTGAATTTTGTATCATTTAAGTCAGGTATATATATTTTAAAAAAGCTATTAATATTATACATGCAGATTTTACTGTAATACACTATAAATATTATCTTTTGAAAGAAATAAAACGCCTTATATGTATTTTTACGGCTTTTATTATACCTCAATATTCTACCTAAAACAGACGATTATCTATTCCAGGTAAAAAAAACACCCTTTTCTAAAGACCAAACCAGACCCTTGCAAGTTTCAGAGTTCGTAAATAAAATCGATATATTTATTCTTAAGGTAGATATACAGCGTTTAAAGCTGTAAATAATAAATAATATGAATTCAATCTTTTAATGACATCCAGTCTGTTTGTATATGTATAGATGGGATAGCCAGATAACTGAGAGCATCTTAAAATGTATTACGACATAAATTAAAACAGCCCATATGTATATGCCAACCATCAGATAGTTAAATTCAGCTTGAAATTACAAATGTAGCGCTATTTTAAAAAGGAGAAGATCTTTCTGATTGGATAGTCCCTTAGTATTATGCAAATACATCGCTTCTCAGAAGCACCTCTATAGATGACGATAGTGAATAAAACTATAACCGATAAAGCTATCGAAACAATTCTTAGCTAGATTAATTAAACACTTCTTAACATTAAGGAGCAATTTATTCATATCAAGCCTTGCATTCTGCAAACAACTTAACCGCCGAGTTTATAAAAGCGCACCCCAGAATTCCTTGTAAACGACCTAAATTTAAGATCAATTCGTTCAATAATTCCTGTCTTACCTGTGTGTGTGTGTGTGTGTTTTAAATGTCTACGTTCTATATAATTATCATTTGTTTTGTATAACAATTAAATTTATCACGTGTTCATATAAAAAAAAGAAGGTCAGGCAGGCAGCTAATAATTACTAGCTTAGAAGGCTTATATTTTAGAGGTCGGCGACTGGCATCCCAGGTGTTCCAATCCCGCACATATGCTCTGCAGGTCAACTTCAATTAATTAACCCTGGGGCTACATACTTACAAACAGTCTTGAAACAAAAACGGTAGAGCTCGCCCTGTTAGGTATGAAGCCAGAGTATGGTTGTGATAAATAAAACATATAAAGTTATTTTACAAACATTTATTTAGTATACATAGCATAATATATTTCCATGGGGCAATAAATCAATCACACAGGTTTCATCATCATAACAATAATTAGTTATAAATAGGAATTTTACACTATTTTCTAGTATGTATTAAATTATTGTTTTGTTGTTCAATAAAAATTTTGAGAAAGATGAATAAAAGATTAATGTTCTATATGTGTATTATTACTATTCTCACCTCTGTACCATGGTATGAAAAAGTGATAGCTATAACTAGTATGAGAGAGAAGCAAGAATGAGGTAATTACCTACACACCTGGCGATAATGATGACGTGTCATTAAACAAGATGAAACCTGTCTGTCTGTACCTACATCTACTTATTCCAGAGGGTATGTTGATTGTATGCATATGTAAGACTAACCTAAAAGCATGTGTCCTAACGATGAAGGGTGAACGACAGGGTGACCACCTAAGCTGTTGTCATGCAAAAGTTATTAAGAAAACAAAATGATACATTCAGAAACAGACGTGATCTAAGGTATTAAGTTCCTCTAGTTCCTTCGTTCACTGTATTTAGACGCAGATATGTCATATTGTTTACGATAGGTAGGTAGGTAGGTAGGTAGGGGACAAGAATTAAAGCAAGTGTAGTAAATATTCATGTTTATATGGTAAGTTTGATAATTTAAATTGTACGGACATCGGTTCCGGGTTACATACACCTAGGATAGAACCTACGATTCATCCTCGCGCATACATATTGCACCGAGCTCTTACGATTATAGCCGAGAACAACCGATTGCGCAGGTCGATCAGTATAAATAGGCGGGGTAGTGTTCCTGGTCCTTCATTAGTCGAAATGAATCAGCACGTGAACGACGTATGTAAGAAGAAGAAGAATGACTCTGGTCGAAGGGGTTGCAACATACAGTGTCCGGTTTGCTTCAAGTCTTTCGCGAGGCCATTCACCTGCAAGAGACACGTAAAAACCACGCACGAATCAGACAGAATCCACTGTTCTAGCTGTGTCAAAACCTTTTTAAACTCTGATGCCTACAAGATACACAAGAGAGCCGTCCACGAAATAAACAGAATCCAGTGCTCTAGCTGTTTCAAAGCTTTTTCACGTCGTGACCACGGCATATTAAAAGCGTACACGAATCAATCAAAGTCCGGTGTTTTAACTGCTTCAAATGTTTTTCACGCACAGACAGCTTAAAAAGGCATATTAAAAGCGTCCATGAATCAATCAAAGTCCAGTGTTCTAGTTGTGTCAAAACTTTTTCACACACTGACAGCTTAAAAAGGCATGTGAATAACGTACACCATAGCGCATCTGTTGTAAAGACAGGAACGGGAGCAAATACTGACCTCGTTGGGACAGAAGATATGACCGCAACTACGCTGCCGGCTGATTATCGTACCAACTATGAAAGTAACGAAGAATTAGGAAAGGTTACAGGACCAACGAGTTATTCTACCGACTTTATACGTATTAGTATTTCTGCGAGGGCATACAACGACGACTCAGAGAGCCATAGAACTACAATAGTCATAGAAAACAACTTATGATCTATATACTTGTATTATGTTATGTATACTAAATAAATGTTTGTAAAATAACTTTATATGTTTTATTTATCACGCCCTACTCTGCTTTCATGCCTAACAGGGTGGACTCTGCCATTTTTTTGTTTCAAGACTGTAAGTATGTATGTATGTATGGGTTAATTAATTGAGGTTGACTTGTGGAACCTATTATGCTAGCGTTCAGTCAGGTTTTGGCTTTGATATCCTTGATTGTTATCGAAAAAAAAGATAAAGGGTCAATAACCTGTAGGTATATGTTAATTAGACGGAATGAAGATATCATACAATTTTAAGACAGCATCCAAAATAAGACTCTTTTTGATAATGCTATTATAGTGTTACAACATCTGTTTTAATGGGCGACACCTTCATGTTTTTAATCATAATTCTTAATCGACCTCTACTAAGTTATTATATAAACCACAATGCAATCTACAAACCTAAATACATATATTATTATGATGAATCGGGGATATGCTATAAAATACACCAGTCACATTGAATGCATTATTACCTGTTCAGATAAAAAATTATTAAAGCATAGCATATAACTAAGTAGGGGATATATTTAACTTTTCGTTCTAATCAATTTACAACAGATTTCATAAAAGTATATTACAAGCAGCAAAGGGTAGACAAAAAAAAACTCCAGAGGGCTGACTGAAATATTTGTTAACAGAATAATGACAACAATTAATAAAACATATAGCTACTGACCACGGCCTATTTGATAAGTTATCTAATTCCCAATAGTTTTCTCTCTCTATTAATTAAGCCTTATCCACAATTAGTTTGTAACAGCTGATACACCATCCATCTTGAAATTTAATAACCTTACATTTAAAAGATTCAACATTTAAAAGTATACAAAAGCAGAATCTATTAGTCATTTCATTTAAATCTACAGCATAATAAACAGCAAGCCTGTTCGCAATTTCTATTCAATTTTACATCATACTTTTGAGATATAACATCTACCCATTTTCTAGACAATCGAATTTGAACAGATCTATAACACGTTTTCTCATTTAATCATAATTAGGGACGACTTGAATAGCAAAATAGTAACGATAAAAGCATAATATAAATATTATATGATCAAAACCCGTATACTGGTTAGCCTCTTGCGACTATAGACTATATCCCTTCAAACCTTTATCTTTTACCCATCTTTTAAATTTATAAAAAGGTGTTAAGATAGGGTTTCCGCATGGCATTTTAATATATGAACTGAACTGATTTATGTATCGTATTATTTAAATTCCACCTTATTACATCTAGTAACTCGGTAATTTTTCCCAGCTTTCAGCTGTTTTCTCGGCGGTACGTGTAAAAGGGATATAGAACGAAGTTCTAACTCTAGATTTCAGTCTCAGTGCAGCAACTGAACGCGTAACACTTACCTCTCTTCGCATCCGTATTTAAACGTCTACTAGAAAAAATATGTCATTCGCAACTCAGCTTATTGATAGCCTAAGGGATCTTGCATACAACCCGCAGCTACAAGGTAATGCTCGAGCCATCTCGAGTGCTTTAAACAATGTACCTCAGCTATATGGAGAATCAATAGAGCACTGGAAAAAGAAACATCTATAGGGGTTAAGAATCATCTATCAGCCCGCCTGGCCCAAGCGAGATCATATAGGGAGATTATTAAAACCTTAAAACTGTAGGTGGAAGCAATAGTCAGCGAAAAGAGACAGCTCGCGATCGCGTGAAGTGGGCTGATATGAAATCAGCATTTAAGGGACGCATGCGAACTGCTGTAATAACTAACACCAAGCATATCGAGCCGAAGGTTTTCATGCAGGACTGCTCGACCATTTTTCAGAGACGTATTCTGAATACATTGAAGAAAGATGCATCATTAAAAGTGAACACAGCTTTAACAGGCGTATTCGAAGTCAAAAAGGGGGATACTATTATAGAAGAAATAAAGTATATAAACACCAAAAATGCAGCCATATACCAAGACAGTAATTTAGCCCAATGGTTCAAGATCAATATTCAAGATCCTATCCTTAAGGGTCTCGAAGAGTTTCAAGTAAGTATAGAAATTGTAGAACGTTAGAAATAAACTAACACGCACATATTTCTTTATCTAGCAAAAAGATAGCGGGTGGACGCTTAAATCAATCGTTAACCTCCAGCTCAATATCAATAAGTATGCCCAGCAGCTCGGCTCATCCTATTAAATCTGAAACTCAACATAAATCACATAATACAGCGAGTGTACTTGAGGTCCTCTACAAGCGTCCGAAGAGATTGACGAAGATACAAAACTTGTTTAAAAGTGTTTAAAATGTATATAATGTAGATAATTGTTCTCATATTTATCCTGTATTAATAAAACTCAACAAATGTTTTATTGTCTTTTATTTTATTTTTATGTTTTATTCTGTAAGTTACTACAAGTCTACGGGTAATCAACTTATGCATTGCATTCGATGACCTAGTGCTACAAATTAATCTGATGGAATTCCATCCGGAATATAAAAACAATAGGGCTCATACAGGATTCGAACCCGGGACCTCTCGCACCCAAAGCGATAATCATACCTCTAGACCAACGAGTCAGTTATATATGGAAAAAATTTTCTTCGAGAAGATTAGTATGTTTCTCATTACATCTGAATAATATAAAATATAGAACCGATCTTGGTACAAGCATTTTCAAAATTGACATAATGTTTTAGCGAAAATTATAGGTCGCTTTGCCCTTATACACAGCATTATTAACAGATTTATTTATTATACGATTTACTTCGAGTAATGCTGCTCAGTAAAGCATAAATTATATTAATTGCGAGACTCTTATGTACTTTTATGCCTGGAAAGAAGGAAAAACTTATATCGTAAGCTTTAAAACTCATGCAACCTGGACAACTGCTACTCAACTCTGAATTTGAAAGACAAGAATACCAGATGTTTCTATTAACATCAATTAAACACATATATGAAATTTAAAACACAATACGTACAAAGGGAAATAGAAAAAATTAGTAATTACCATTTCACTTACCACTTTAAACACAAACGTAATACGTAATAATTAACAGTACGCATCTGCTCAGTAAAGCATAAATTATATTAATTGCGAGACTCGTATGTACTTTTATGCCTGGAAAGAAGGAAAAACTTATATCGTAAGCTCTAAAACTCATGCAACCTGGACAACTGCTACTCAACTCTGAATTTGAAAGACAAGAATACCAGATGTTTCTATTAACATCAATTAAACACATATATGAGATTTAAAACACAATACGTACAAAGGGAAATAGAAAAAAATAGTAATTACCATTTCACTTTATTCAATAAAAACTTATCGTTGTCGTGTTATAATAACATTATAATTTTACGTACATGAGATTTGTCATAGACAGTTACCGAGCCTTAATTAAATTAAATGGTCTGCAAAATGAATCTATTTTATTCCAGATAATGAGTCGTTTATGCTTTTAATTAAGTGAAAACCAGGATTTTTGTCTATAACGGATTTAAATTTTTGTTTTATAGTCAAACCCTTGGGCCCTTTTACTTTATTCAAAGAAACGCCTAACAATTTTACATGCTCAAGAGATTCATCTAATGAATTTCCCTGGCTTTCTAATTTTTAAATTACTTTACCTAAACGCATAAAATCTATCAAAACAAAAATTTAAATCCGTTATAGACAAAAATCCTGGTTTTCACTTAATTAAAAGCATAAACGATGCAATATCTATAAAAACTTAACGTTATCGTGCTATAATAACCTGCATTTCGCCTAGAATAGATTTTTTGAAAGATAAAACGCAGGTAGTTTTATCGTTTCCTTCTATTGTGAATTAAAATCAGGTTGTTCTGATATCCGGGCAGGTAAAAAGAAGGTAAGCCATTTTTTGTAAGAAGGGTTCTCTTTTTAAATTATATGTACTATATATCAACGCAGAAATATACCAAAACGATTGGAGTTACTAAAAACAACCCATAATTTCAATCGGGTAACCAGATAACTGGCAAGAATTTTGACTTGTCAGATCTTGCATATGGTCTCGTATAAAAGGGTTTGTTATAATGCTGTGAAGCTTCATTATTAGTCGGCAACAGATAGGTGTGTTTACATAGGATATTTTGTTCGGGTCGTGGTTTATTGTTTTAAATTTTACTATTTGTTTTGGTGTTAGTTGATAATATTTACTGCGTACGTGTGCTTAACGTATAGAGTTTTTTTTGTTTAAAATTGTGCGTAGTGCATATTTACAGAGGTGTAACATATTAGGTAAGTTTCTTGTTATAAACCCGAACCTTTTATCTCATGTAAAATACTAATGCTATTATAGCACGACAACGATAAGTTTTACTGAATAAAGTGAAATGGTAAGTACTAATTTTCTATTTCCCATACGTATTGTACGGGTCTAAAACTAATACATCAATAGTGTTTACTGTCTCCAGCCTTACTTTGTGGAACTCCATAATCATGAAAATTTGCATTTATTTTGTTACACTTATAATCTCTAGATTTACTGGGGAAATGACCGCAAACTAATTATTGTTATGATGACGAGACCTGTGTGTGTGTGTGTGTTTGTGTGATTGATTTATTGCCCCATGGAAATAGGTGAGTTGTTTATTAGATTCCTGTAATATTAAAATTAAGGTGAAAAAGAGTGTCGGAACAAATTTTTGTTTATTAAAAAAGAAAAGTGACAATAAGATTTTATTGTGAAAATCTAAGTATCTTGATTCGGAAAAAGGAAATAAGTTAAAACCTAACCAACATCGACCATACTCTTTTGATTTTACTGTACCAGGAATTTAAAATGTTCAACTGCCAGCTATCCAGGTAGCCAAACCGATCTTTTTGGAGTATGGTGATGCATTTTAATCTGATAATTATCTCGATTTCAAGTCCGCACGTCTTTAAGGAAGATTGAAAAGATTATATATATATTGATGATGAAAAAAAAGGGAGAGAATTTTTACAGAAAAGAATCATTCAAACTTACCTGTTTTAAGCTTGAAGCGGGTATAAAAACCGCAAATTTCTAGTGATTTGGAGGTCGAAGCGTGCCTTTTTTTTTTAAGAATGTATAATGCCTCAGGGTGTTTCCCTTTTTTGTCGTCGTCGTCGAGGGTAAGGTAAAATTTAACTCCAGTTTATTTTGGTACCTTCTACAGTATAGTCGTGTTTTCGTTTTTAAATTTAAAAGATGATTAGTGTATATTCCTTCTTGACGAGAGGTGTTTTAATTTAAAGTGATATATGGTGGAACTGGTAAGTTATTTTCTGCATTAGAATTAGGTTTTTTCTCTTTTTAAATAGTTAATTCAGACGTTGATACATATTAGTGTTAGAATCCAGGCCGATCCCTGAACGTGAATCAAGAGTCTTAACGTAATTTTCTTAACATGGAGATCCGAAGAAAGCTCTTTACGAAGGGCAGCTACTGACATAGATACCACGGTTAGACGAGCCTGCAAACCTCGCAGTGGTATCAAGGATTGTCGGTTTTATTTTAAATTTCATGATCTCTTTGGGGTATAAAGCTTCATTAGAATACAACGGTCTTGATCACGTGGTTAGTCATCCTTGAAATATAAAATCCTAGGGCGGGAAGAAAACTGGCTGCTCGCTTATATCGAGCAAGTCCGCGATTAGCGTTTAAAGCTGGCTCTTTCATTTACTAGCATTAGGATGAAGGGAGAGAGAGCGAGAGAGTGAGAGAGAGAATGCTCTTTAATGCGTCCTGTAATAGATGATAAGGAGAGAGTGAGAGAGAAGGAGAGAGCGAGCTGGAGAGAGCAAGAGAGTGAGAGAGAATGCTCTTTAATGCGTCCTGTAATAGATGATAAGGAGAGAGTGAGAGAGAAGGCTCTTTAATGCGACCTCTAATAGCATCAGTACGTAGGATAATACAGATTTCTTCATGACGCGCCGCCCCCTAGTAGTAATAGTACATAGTTTGTCGGTATTCCTTCATAGAGCCATCTCTTAGAAGCATGCATGTTGTCGGTAATACAGTTTCCCGTCATAGGGCGTGGTAAAATGGCGCCCGAAGTTCCAAAATGTCCGTCATCCAATCAGAGAATAGTAGGCGTTTTCAAAATGGCCGCCTTCAGCCAATCAGAGAATAGTAGGCGTGTCATCCAAGATGGCGTCGACCAATCAGAAGCAAGGGGAGGAGCTAGAGGAGAGGGGATAGCCAATCAGAGAGCAGCAGGCGTGGCCAAAAAAAAACTGGAGGCCCAATACCTACTTACTGTAGTCTGTTCCCACACTAGTACTAAATTTTTTAGCTTTCTCTTCGTATTCCTTTAGCTTCTGATCTGATTGTTGCCTTATGTTGTTTACGAACTATTTTAATGACACAATTAACTTATTGCCTTCACTAATATCTAAACCAGGACTCTGCATTTTTTATTAACTAAATTAAATCTCTCTAAAATTTCTTCCCAAAAAATAATCAAAATTGCAGTTTCGAGTTTCGCCAGTTTATTAAATAAATTTCGTGCCTCTTTTCGGAAATCAACTTTTTCATCCTCATTTTCGCTGAAACTTTTGAAAATTTTCATAATGTCAACATAATTATTTTTTAAAGCTTTGACAGCATAATAATGACAAGACCATCTGGTCTGGCTTAAACTTTTTAACGTAAATTAAAATCCGTTGCTTTCGATAGACGCGCACACGGGTTGATTGATCTCAGGGATGCCAACCTTATGATCGGATTTTTTTAAATTTTAGACATTTTTTTTCTTCACAATATCTATTGTTTTCAATGGAGGCTGGGGGCCTTTTGTATCCACGGGGCCCTGGGCTGCAGCCCAAACATCCCTTAAGTAGATCCGCCCTTGCCACCCGTACAAAGTCTACCTGGTACAAGAATTAAATGAGGATGATTTCTCAGATGAAGCAATTTTATACCTCAACGGAACTGTAAACAGGCAAAATTGTCGATATTGGTTCAAAGAAAATCCACATTGAATTCAAGAAGCTTATTGTCAATCACCCCAGAAACTTAATGTATGGGCCGGCTTATAGAAAGATAGAGTGTTAGGACCATTTTTCTTTGAAGAAAATCTTACTGGTGAAGCCTACTTGAATTCTTTGCAGTTCGAACTTTGCCAGCTTTAGTCACTCTTTATCCTGACCATAATAATCCCGATTTGCCCAGTCCAGAAATTTGGCTGCAACAAGATGGAGCCGCGCCCCACTATGCAAGAGAAGTCTGGGAATATCTCGATTTGATGTTTCCAGGAAAATGGATTGGCCGACGGGGTCCCATTGAATGGCCAGTCAGGTCACCTAATATGACCCCTTTGGACTTCTTTTTATGGGGTTATTTGAAATCCAAAGTTTTTTTTAACTATGCCAAGAGATATTGATGATCTAAAGTGCCGCATAAGAACGGAAAAACGAAAAATTTTACCAGAAATGATACGAAATGTTCAAGAAGAATTTGTTTCTAGACTTGGGCACTGTCAAGTTGTCAACGGTCGTCACTTTCAGTATTTACTGAAATAAGTTTTTTCTATTATGTGTTTTATTCTCAACACGTCATTCTTATTTTATTATTATTTTTATGATTATTTGATTGTTCTTTGTTGTGTTCTTGTTTTGATTTATCTAATTATTACGCAGTTTGATTGATAATAAAACCATGTTCAATAGTTTGCTTTTTTTTCTGATAATACAAGAAAGAGTTATTCTTTTACTGGGAATTAATTTAAAATAATTTTCACAATTCAACGGTCGCCATTTTGAAACGGCACACCAAAATTGCACAAAAATGTAGGAACATACTGAGTGAAACAAGAGCTTTCAAATGATGTATCACATGCCATATATTGTCGTTTAAGAAAAATGTCGATGACGTCATATTCTTGACAGATGTCAATAAAAAAACAAATGAATTCTATCAGAATGTGGGAAACTGAAAAACTAAATTGACGTGTTCGAGCGTTTTCCATAAAATCTGAAGACTACCAAATTATTAGGAGTAGTACATACTTTTTTTCCACACTGTATAGTTAATTTTACATTATACACTTTGATTCACTACTTAACGATTGGACTTTGAGGATAAGCATCTTTGGTTAGTAGAAACATAAAGCCTTAGTAACATTTTTTGATTAAATGAAGTTGAAAATTTCGAAAATTTTGCCCGGCGTTTTCAGAAAAGTACGTATAATTTATGCAGGTCAGTGTTACAAGTCGAATAGGATTACATGTAAGCTCTTTAGAAATGGACACCATCAGTAAAAACGTGACATCTGTTGAATGACCACAACATGGATGCAGACATTCCATTTCGGGTGTTGTTAAAACAACTTAAAACGTTCTATTAATCCGGGGGATTCCCCTGTATTCTAGGCAAAAATGACATTATTTTAGTAATGGCCCATTTAACGATATCATTAAATTTGATTTGTTATTCGTTAATAAACAGATATTAGTTAATTAAATAAATACGTGTTTAGATAATTTGATCTATCCACCAATACGTATTGTTATTTTTTATTGGAATTATAGAAAGTTCCTTTAGTGAGTTTTTGTTCTTATTCTACGAAACACTTGGCCAAAATAAATACGGGTAGATTACTTTATTATGCTAGCTTGTACATTCTAGAAAACAAGTATGTAGTAACTTCGATGCTGTTTTTTTCCAAAAGTATAGAAGCAAGAGAAAAATGGTATATAGAAATTTTCTTTTTTAATGATTATCTAACCACTGATAAAGTCCGACTATTCCTTAATGAGTCACCGTGTATATTTACTTTCATTGCAGGAAATAGGTATACCGGGTGTCCAATCTCAAAGTCGAACATAGGCAAGTCAAATTTTTGTACATATTTTTGAATAGTGACTACAGAAGGTGGCACCTTGTACTGGCAAAAAAATATCTAACATTCCGCAAACTAACGACACTGTAAAAGGTTTTTACCATAAAAATTATTTTTTCATTGCTATAATAAAATTATTCATTTTGCCGTAAACAAGTTTATCAGTAATACTGCGAAAAATTATAAAATTATATACTTAACAACAGTCAATTTTTAAATTAGTATTTTAAAACAAAAATCGCACTGTTAATATTATTATTATTATTATTGATAATAGTACAGTCAAATAAGATGAAATAAGGGGTAAATCTTGGAATGAAAGTAAGGAAGCTGTATTTTTGCATGAACCTTTGTTTTGACGTTCTGAAGACTAGCTGAAAAGTCTCCTATAATCCCGTGTCCGCGTTACAAGATATTAAAGATCAAAGGTCACGAAAATCGGTTTTTGCAATTATCTTGTTTTCTATGCGTCAGATGTCATTTAAGGCTAGTATAAAACTTGTAGATCATAAAATTATCTATAATTTTTATTTCATACATTTTGTCATATGATCAACCGTTCTCGAGATATAGCGCGGACAGTGGCACGCGCATATGTACTGCGGAGTTAGGGTATATAGTTCGCTATATAAAGTTAATTATTGAATAAAATGACATAATATTGAAATTATTACTTTTTATTCTTTTATTATTAATTTAAAGCTGTTAACATCGAATAAGAAATAATAATTTTAATATTGTGCCATTTTATTCAATAATTAATTTTATATAGCGAACTATATACCTGGCTTCGCAGTTCACATGCGCGCGTGCCACTCTCAGCACTATATCTCAAGAACGGTTGATCATGCGACAAAATGCATCCAATAAAAATTGTAGATAATTTAATGATCTACATGTTTTATACCAACCTTAAATGACATATGACGCATAGAAAACAAGATAATTGCGAAAAACCGATGTTCGTGACCTTTGACCTTTAATATCTAGTATCAAATTCTAAATGTGCATTTGACGTATGGTAAACATTTATAATCGCCCATACAAGATACAAATACTAGCGTAGATCAGTTTTCATAATAACATAGTTGGGCAACTGATTTATGTTTTTTGTATCTATTTCGTGGCCGGTGTGCGGGCTTCGGATGCTACCGGCTGCCGGTTGCAGTCTAGTGCCCTTCTCTTTTGGATTAAGTAACGCACGGTAGGATAAAGAAAGAGAAATGTGTTCTTTACTACAGAAGTTTTTTGAGAAATGGAATAAGAATTACGAAGAAAAAAATTGTAAACATGTAAATTTGGTTACTCAACCCATAGTTTCAAAATAATTTTGTTCTCGAGGCCAAGTTGTTTTGATCCATTAGCAGTCATGTCAGAATGAAGAATACAAATGGTTTCTGAATTATTAGGACCATCCCGACCACCTCATAAAATTTATTTGCCTACGTCCTTTGAAATCAAAGAAAGCTGTTAACGTATCTTCGGAGCTTTTGATAATCTTCCTTGAATTTGGATCTCCAGTTATACTACAAAAGTGCTAATGACCGCGAATTTGCAAACTATATAATTGTCGAATTAGTAAAACTATGGCCTGAGCTGAAAATTATTTATGGACAACCACGACATCCTCAATCGCAAGGCAATATAGCAAGAAGCAATCAGGATGTCAAAAATATGTTGCGAGACTGGATGCAGGACAATAATTCCACACACTGGTTAGTTGGCCGTTATTTTTTACAGTTTCAAAGATTCGTAGATTTTTCAAAATGATTTGTTTGGAAATATTCAAGGTTACCAATATAAAATGTGAAGTAACACTTGTAACAAATCTCTCAAATGCGCACTCCCCTTTAAGACACGCACCTACCCTCAACCGTTACAGAATCACTACCTTCAGGTAAACAAATGTCCCGTTATAGGGCGTTTAGTCAGAAGTAGCCAGCAGTACTCTCTGAAGAGTTGCCATTACTATATAATTATTTATTTGATTTTTTAAATGTACAAAAAAATTATTAATAAATTTTTTGTTATCTGATTACTCTTTTTTATTTAGGTTATGACTTTAGTTATATTGGTTATTATGATGAATATAAACAGAAATCCACAATTAGTGAGATAGAGACATGAAACTCTTACAGGGCGTGGTTCATAGGTTCTTTAAGCAGGAAGTATCATATCCAATAGTCATCAGTTTACATACAACTTACCTTTGGTTTAGCAAGTACAAAAGCTTATTTAAATCATTGATACAAATAAATAGAATTAAGTCTCAGAGAAGTTAAACACTTATATTCAGATTCAAGAACTACTCACAAATTACTACAACGTTTGTTCATGATGACATAAAAATCTTAAAGGTACCTCAGCCGGCTGTAACAAGCTAAATTAATAATAACACCCCTTTACTATTGGTTTCGAAAATGGTTTCTATTTTCATAATATCTTAATTCAATAGTAGAGCTGTGTTATAAAGTTTAATAATAAATCTTGGTTTTTTTCTTTAAAATTTTGTTAGATACTCACTATTTCCGTAGTTATAATTATTATATTGTTTTATTAATTTCTTTTAATATTATTAACATTCATATTTCATTAAGATTAGCATTACATATATCACCTGTTCACCTATTATAGCATTTAATCATTAGTTCATTTTTATTTACAATCAATTATAAATTGTGTATCATTGACCTATTTAAAACTATTTATGATTGCCATACAATGAATCACAGAATTTCCATTTAATGTTAGATAAACATAATTGATATTAACTTTAAAATAATATTGATATTTACAGACAGCATATTGTATTTAGAAAATTTCCTTAATGAACGTTGAACTGTAAACTAATTAGTAATAACTTTCTTTTTCAATATAGATCACTTTTGTAGGCAGTTGATTGCCATCAGTCCTCAGAATAACTCAAAATTCATTTTTCTATTTCAATCATAATAATAAGTATTAAATAAAATATATTATAGATTTAATAGTGTTTATTATCCTAAAATTAAACGAACACTACTGAAAGGAGGAAACCTGAGAAATACAACAATTTATATAAATTATATCTTTTTAAATGATAATTAAATTTTTTATGATTACAATTTTATATGTATTTTATCCAAAATCACTACAAAATATAGGACCCTATATCCGAACAGGTACTTTATTTAACCAAAACAAGTCACTGTAATTGCTACTTACTTGAAACGTAACCACCAATAAATGATATGTTATTATAATAACATGATTATTTCTTACTGATGGCGATTCGATTAATTCCCAGCAGCTATGATAATGAATAACTCTTTCTTGAACTCATTACAACCAATAATAAACTTTCCTGGACTCTTCAAAATTTTACAACCAGAACGAATTGTAACCTTCCGTAATGAAGGATCTGCCAGTTTTCCATCTGGGAAAGTTGTTTTGACAACTTTTTGAATTATATGCAAACTCCCAAGTATTTGGTTGGATTAAACAGTAAAACCTTTATATATTGATTATCAGGAGTTATCAATTAATTAATAACTTTTTTGAAACCAGTAGAACGATAGCTCTTTTAGTACTATCGGTAGTTCATTATTTAATAACTTTTTTGAATTAACTTGCAAAAAGTTCAAAACTTTTTAATTATTATGAAAAAATTCAAACTTTTTGAATTATTATGAAAGAAAAATTCAAGACTTTCTTAATTATTATGAAAGGAAGAATTTTTCTCCCCAAACTTTTTTTTAATTATTTTAATTATTACCCCTAGCAACCAACAAAAAAACAAAACAAACGAGAGTACCTAGGTTATTCCATTTTCTTTTTAGACATTTTCTTATAAATAAAACTTTTGAAATACCGAAAATCCTGCCAACCTGTCTTTCTTCTCATTCTTGCCTCTTTATCCTTAGGTTTTCTTTTCTTCGGTAAATGTATAATGACTGGTGTAAGCTTTGCTAACGCGTACTCTTCTTCTTTACCACTAGCCACAGCAACAAAGATTGCCTTCAAATAAGCTTGATCATCCCTAGATAAATTAGTCCATCTCTGGAATTCTTCAAGGGTATGATTGCACCCCCTACGCTGCCTTTGCTTGACCATTGCTGTAAACATGATTATTACCACATAATTCCTAGGATTAGGTTTGATATAAACACGAAATGTAATACCATTAAGTTTAAACACCGCTTTTTCTTGGCTATTACTTTGAACTGTTGGGCCCTTTCAGCCGTCGAGGGCACCTGTCTTCTTTCTTGAACGTCAACACGATACCCAAGGAATATCGAGCACAACGAAAATAAATAACACCCCAACGAATTCATGATAGTAAATAAACACACTGATATTCATTTAACAACCACCAGTATAAACAACACGCCATCGATGTAACTGACATTTAGTCATTTTGCAGTTTTGCCAACACACATTTTTTTCATAGTTACCAATCCATTTTTACCGCCAGTGGCGTAGATGATAAAACTGTCGCGCCAGTGGCGTCGGCGGTACTGTCACACACTTTTCTAGTCAATTTACAGACTATTGGTCCGGTCCTTTTGGGTTCCTGTTCCAATTCCTGACCAATACTAAATACATATTTCCTATATTTTGTTTAATAATGCACCCCTCGTTTAATTGTTTACATATATTAATTAAATACACAGTTCGACGACCTCTTGAAATATACTTTTGACATTCGAAACGTAATGCATCAAGAGTAATTCTAGTCTATAATATAGGATATATCTCGACATAGCCGAAAGCAAACTCGAATGTACTGTAATGATCTCTTGCTATTTACATATCACATATATATCATTACATACATAATCCATCAGGAAGGCATTAAATGCTAGGGATATTGCCATATCAACAATAATCAACAAGAAGTGATAAATAAATATTCCATACAATCACATTTTTATTATTACTTGTCCTGATACTACAAGAATATACCTTCTAAGATAGTGTATCTACTGGTAAACTTACCTAGAACACTATAACTGGTGACCCCGACGAAAAGAAATCTGAACACGAGCAGTATATCCTGATCAAGGCTAAAAAACATCCTACTCCAATTCGTGCTAGTTGGTTCATCTGCATACAACTAACTAAAGCGTTTAGTTCAACCAACTACGGCATCGATAATGGGATTGATTGGACAATTGCTGGTTTATCGATTCTATAATTGCTATAACTGGTTCTATATTCTATACTGATCTAGAACACTATGTGACACCCTAGTAGCCAGGGTGTACAATATTAATGCTCACGGTGCTCAAGGTTAAAAGGAGAGCAGGTAGGTTGGTTCGTCGATGATAGCTACTAAAAAATAACGATTTGCTGCCTGGGCGCCATTCTAGAAACCTAGAAAGAAGGGGAATGACCAAATACACACAATCATAACAAAAACACAACACGATCATGTAAAACGTATAATTAATATTAAGCATTAATAATATAATATAAATGTAACTAGTAACAATTGAAATAACAAATAAACAAATAAGTGATAACAAAAGGTATAAAAAATTTAATAACAACAATAGTCACCAAGGGCTAAACAAACACCCAACAATAATAATAAGAATAAATGGCCTCAAAATGTGTATGAAAATTGTCCACTAATATGACTAACAGCCAGTATAATATTAAACTTGATAAATAATCAATAGAAGCATCAATAAAAAATGACATGCCTTTTAAACAAAACAATAATAATAATACATATAATTAAATGCAACAAGTAGTGAACAGAGGTGTAAATAATTAAAGTTGGAAAAAATTGGGAGCAGTAAAAGGTGGGTAGGAAGCAATATAACTGGTAAAAACGCTTAAACTCAATTCCTAACCTTAAATCTTTACCAAACCACAAGAATAATAAATGTAAAAAGATCATAAAACAAATAACCTGTAATAGTTTCAGGCAAGCTTGCTCAATAAGGCGCCGTACCAGCAATAATTAATACCGAAGCAAAATTTACAAGTACCACAGTACAACTTATAAAGATTTGATCACAACGAAGGTAAGTAATTAACTTTAATTAGGAATTAGGATAATAAGAAGGGAAAACACTTCTGTAATACTTACAGTTACAACTTTCAAAATTTACCAAAATTAACAATACCAAAATGACGATGCTGACAAAACCAGCTACTATTAATTAAACGGCAGGAACACAATACTCCTGGCTGTGAGACAATGTGGTCTACGGATGTCTTCATAGATTTAAAACCACCTTCACCGAGGGTAAGATTCTCACATGGAAATTCCAACTAGCAGAATAAAAAATACTATTCTTGTAGAACTTGCTTAAACCCAAGCAACCATTTCCATGATGCAAGCCAATAAGATTAGCCAAGTAGATCTTAATAAACTTAGAAAAAACCCTCATCCATTAAGGTGAAAAATGTGGGGTATATAAGAGATGCCTAGAAATAAAATAATAAATTACCCCCAAGCAAAAGTAGGTATAAATCACAAATGAAAATCAAAGAGAATTAGAAAATTCAAAAATTAGCAAACATATTTACCTAGATGTTCTTGGGCCAAAAGTTCAATGGAAAAGAGCATTGAAAAATTTAAAATGTCTTCTCATTATCAAAAGGAGATTAGAAATCCTCCTACACATAGTTGGTAAAACTTTCACACCAAGAGATAAAAAGAAAGTACAAATGGCTGACAATTGTTTATATTAAGATATCAAAAATACACAGGGGAAAATATCAGAAAACACCCCTAAAGGAAAAATCCGAATAGTAACTTAAAGAATAAAAAATAATTAAAGTTAGTTAGGTAAGCACATCATACAATAAAGACAATTCCTTTTCTTTTCTTTTTTTTAGGAAACTTGACTCCAAAGAATCAAGAGGAATAAATAAAAATTGGGAACGTCACACACCCCCTTTTGCTGAGAAAAAAAAAGAAAAGGAATCGGTAACACCACCGATAAGCATACTTCTAAAGAACAATCAAACATTGCCCCTACTAGCTCTAAGCTAATTAGAATACTAATATCTAAGAGAATATTAAATAACAAGAATATCCATAAGAAAACACCTAATAATTAACTACCCGCATGCTCTCCTAATCAAAATTCTAAATATAATCCAACTATCTATATATATTCAAAGTCTAGTCCTGGATCCAAGAATCAATAAGAATAAATAACAGGAAATAAAAATTCCTTGAACATAATACATTCAAATCAGAAAAAATTATTTTTCAAAATTGGGAAAACTTTAATTTTAAAAAATTAAGTAAAGTTGGGTTGAGTGATCACTCAGACAAATCCGGGAAATTTAGGGAAAAACCTGACTCAAACATCATTCACCTACAATCACGAGATCATACAACTCGACACTTTCATACATTGAACCAAAAATCCCTAGTCATAATCGGTATTTTCATCTACATCAGGAAAATATGGCTTTAAGTCCTTAACATGCCAACGACCTACATTTCTTCTAGAATTAACATCAATTAGCTCGTACACTAAAGGAGATATCTTTTTATACACCTGACATAAGGTAAAACGTGGAGCAAGTTTGGCAGAGAAATAATTGCCACCGCTAGATAAAACATAATTCTTCTTCCACACCTTCTGTCCTACAATATAATTATCAGCAGGTCTTTTCCTTAAATTATAATTCCTACTATTTCTCTCATAGGCTAATCTTAAATTCTCTTTAACAGATTTATAAATATTAGATAGTCTACCTATTTCTTCAATGTGGTTATCAATATTAACCTTATTTAAATTAAAATCTTTTAGATTTTGAAGATTTCCATAAAACTTCCCATTACAGGGAATATACCTACCAAAATTTAAATAAGAAGGAGCATAACCAGTGGTCTCATGGACCGCAGTCCTTAACGCATAAGCAATCTTAGGAAGTTCAACATCCCAGGAACGATGATTATTATTTTCAATATAAGATCTTATAGCAGTTTCTATAACTTGATTCACACGTTCAACTTGATTTACTTGTGGATGATACAAAGCATTTAAAAATTGTCTAACCCCATAATCTTTACATAATTGTTTAAATATATTTGAATTAAAATTAGTAGCATTATCACTACAGATAACCTGAGGACTACCAAAAACTAAGAAAACCTCATTCTCTAGGAATTTCACTATATTATTAGTAGTTATATTTCTTAAAGGGTGTAAAAGAACATACTTGGTAAAATAATCAGATACTGCAAGAATATAAATGTTACCTTTTAAGGTTTTAGGTAAAGGTCCAATTATATCAATGGAAATACATTGCCAAGGGTAAGAAACATGTTTTGGCTTTCCCATAAAACCTGGTCTGTTTGTAGAAGATCTCTTCTGAGCACCACAAATCCTACAATGTTGCACATAATTCCTAACATAGGACTTGAGTTTAGGCCAATAATACAATTCCTTGACGCGGCAATAAGTTTTAAAAATACCTAAATGTGCAGATCTGGCATCATCATGAGATAACCGTAGAACTTCTTTTCTATAAGATTTAGGAACTACTAGTTTCCATTCAGGTAAATTAATGTTAGTCTCCACCTCACTAGGTATATGTTTATATAATAAGCCATCCTGAATCATCCAATCAGAATAATCTTCGGGATTTTCGCTAACATTATTAATCATCTTCAGATACCAAGCATCCTTCTGACACTCTTGAAGATTCAGATCAATAACATTGATATGAGGTAAAGGTGATCTTGACAATGCATCAGGAACAACATTCAAAGATCCCTTACGATGCTCCAGGATCATATCATACTGCTGCAACCGCACAGCCCAACGAGCTAGACGTCCAGTTGGATCCTTTAAACGATTTAGCCATAATAAACTATGGTGGTCACTAATAACTTTAAAGGTAACACCTTCCATGTAACCACGGAACTTTTCGATACCAAAGAGAACCGCCAGACATTCTTTCTCCGTCACAGTATATTTTCTTTCGGCCTCAGTGAGGGTACGACTAGCGAAAGCTACAACAACCTCGCCCTTTTCATCATCTTGCTGCGTCAAAACACAACCGACACCGACATCCGACGCATCACATTGTAGGGTGAACATTCTAGAAAAATCAGGAGTAGCCAATATAGGAGCAGATACCAACGCTTCTTTAATTTTCTTAAACGATTCCTCTGCTTTATCAGACCACAGGATCTTCTGAGATTTACGTTTACCTTTGATTAAGGCTGTTAGAGGAGCTGTTAAAGTTGAGTAAGAACGAATAAACCTTCGATACCAAGAAACTAAAGCAACAAAACGTTTGACTTCTGTTACTGTTTCAGGACGTTTATAATTTAACATAGCACTGACCTTTTCTGGATCGGTCCGAAGACCTTGCTGATCTATGAGAAACCCAAGATACCTCAGAGATGATAAACAAAATTCACATTTCTCTAGATTGATGGTAAGTTTAGCTTGATGTAAACGATTAAAGACTTCGGTTAACACTTCTATATGCTTTTCAAATGTTGGAGTAGCTATGATAATGTCATCAAGATAAACAAAACAAAACGGCTCTAATTGATAACCTAGTACAGAATCCATCAGTCTCTGCTGGGTCTGAGGAGCATTGTGTAACCCAAAAGGCATTACAACAAATTCAAACAGTCCACGAGATGGAACAATAAAAGCAGTTTTTTCACAAGAGTTTTTATCAAGAGGGATTTGCCAGAAAGCTGACTTCAAATCAATGCTAGACAAATATCTAGCTCCACTTAACTTACTTAAAATGTGATCAATTCTAGGCAAAGGGTAAGCATCACGCTTAGTTACTTTATTTAGTTGACGGCCATCAAATACAAAACGTAAATCATTATTAGCCTTCTTAACAAGAAAGACAGGAGAAGCCCAAGGACTTGTTGAAGGACGAACCACCCCCAAAGCTAACATTTTGTCCAACTCTTCTTGCAATTTGTCCAACATGTAAGGTGACAAGTGATGAGGACGTTGACGAACTGGTTCAGCATCTTCAGTGTCAATCTTGTGTGAAATAAGATCGGTACGACCCAACCGTGTACCAGACTTCCAAGACAACTCTTTGAACTTATCAATTACCCTACTTAAATCTTTAGATTGAATAACATCAAGGTCTGACCTAGACTGGATTGTATTGATAACACAAATATTAGGTGAGATATTACAATTATTTGGTGTTAACTGTCTACTATTTATATAAAAAGCATTAGACTGATAATCTAAGGTAATATTAAAAGTCCGAAAGAAATCGCTCCCTAAAATAAGTTCATGCTTAATGGAAGGTACAACCAGAATCTTAATCACTTTAACTTTGTCTTCCACACGAACAGGCAAGTCTACGACACCTACAACACTTTGTTGAATTCCATCAGCAGTAGATATATTTACATCAGGTAAACTATAAATATTTAAATTAAATTTCTCTAATAAATGCAACCCGTTACATCCTAACACAGAATTACTAGCACCTGTATCCAATAAGGCAATCACTTCCAAATCAAAAATCTTAACAGTGGCATATGGCCGATCATCAAAAGGCTTTGGAGTTAGTAAAATATTCACTTGAGATTCAACACTATCACCAACATGACTATTCTCAGCAACTATAACTGAAGAACTGCTACCATCTTCTTTAATGTTAGCAAAGGTCTCTACAGATTTATGAGGAACATGAGGAGAATGAAATTTACAATCTTTCTGAACCACATGAGTTCTTTGGTAGACCCTAGAACCACCACAAACACGTTGGTCTACGAACCGTGTTCTGGTAAACCGTTTTTTGAACAACGAAAACAATTAGGTTTAATTACACCTACTTTTCCACAACCATGACAATAAGGTTCTTTCTTCTGAGTACAATTCAATTTTAAATGCCCTAACCTATTGCACTTCCAGCATCTACGCTCTTTAACAGGAGAAGAAATTGACGAAGGCTCAGCAGAACGTTTGATTACATTTGAAGGTCTATCTAACTGGAAATTCTGTTGAACACTGTTGTTATGAGGAACATAAGCTAACCCAGGCTCTAACGTTGATAAACTTTTATGAGAAGGGTACTTAAACTTCTGTTGAAGAATACAAGCATTCTCCAATGCTTTACAAACTTCAACTAACCGTTCTATACTGGAAATATCTAACAAAGCTAGGTGAGTTTGATAATGAGGAAGTAGGTTTCTTTTAATGATTTTTAACTTTTCCTCTTCAGAAGGTGCGATGGTTAAATAGCTAAAACAATTCTCCATCAATGAAATGTAAATAACAACACGCTCATCAGGACCTTGAGTTCTGGAGCGAATTTCCTGCCATAAGGCATCATCGTAATCTGCAGGTAAGAAATCTCTCTTCAACGCGGATACCAAAGTTTCCCAAGAGGTTACAGTCTTCCTACGAAGTTGGGATCGAAACCATTCTAAAGCCTGCCCTTTAAACAGGTCTCCAGCTGACTGGAACAACTCTTCGATGGACGTACTCCTGGAAACACGTAATTCTTCTACACGAGTTAAAAAGGAATGAAGGGACTCTCTACTAGAACCATCAAAAACTACTCCCCATTTATGAACTGGAGTGTTCTTACCAAAATGACCTTGCGGCTCAGGGGAAGCGACAGGAACTTGAATGCCCTCATCAAACTCTTTGATTATATCCTCATAATCTACTAACATTGCCGTTGCTCGCACAGTGTTATCACCCTTGAAAATATTTACCACTTCCGGAGTGACTGGAAAACGAGATAATCGCCCTAAAACATGGTTTAACCGACTCCTAATGCGTTTCCCTACAAGTTTATTTGTACCATCAAAATCATTAATTAAATCTAAAATATTCCTTATACTTTCATTTACTTCCACCTTTTCTTCCTCAAAATTGAAATTTGGAGTTTCATAAACAATATTTTGCCTAGCTAGATCTTTAGCTAATTCTTTTCTTAAAAACTTCCTACGCTGATCGATATCTACACTATCAGTTCTAATTGATCTTAACTTCAACTCATAATTTAATTCGAAGGTCCGCAAATGCCACGGGTCTATATGGAGATAATCCATTTTGAAATAGAGGAAAACAAAATAAATTCAAGACTAAAATTCTCAATAATAATACTCAAGTCTATAATCAGGTAATACACTTCACTAATTAGGAACTAAACCTAATGAAAATGTATATATACCTCTTATTAAATTAGAATAAATGTAACTAAATAAACCGTTTCAGATACTGCAAAAATCTCCAACAGATTCTGAAGCTGCAGATCAAATCACTAACTAAGAGACTTATAATTAGGCATTTATAACAATCATCCAACAGCATCCATTCAAACACATGGAACATCAAAATTCCACCCATCCAATGGTGACTATTACTTGATACTGAAAACGCTTTGTTATAATTGTGTGCTGGTCTAGGAAAGGGAAGGTTTGTTTGGAAAAAACAGCAAATCGGGCCCCACGTGCACGGTGCCAATTCTATTGTGACACCCTAGTAGCCAGGGTGTACAATATTAATGCTCACGGTGCTCAAGGTTAAAAGGAGAGCAGGTAGGTTGGTTCGTCGATGATAGCTACTAAAAAATAACGATTTGCTGCCTGGGCGCCATTCTAGAAACCTAGAAAGAAGGGGAATGACCAAATACACACAATCATAACAAAAACACAACACGATCATGTAAAACGTATAATTAATATTAAGCATTAATAATATAATATAAATGTAACTAGTAACAATTGAAATAACAAATAAACAAATAAGTGATAACAAAAGGTATAAAAAATTTAATAACAACAATAGTCACCAAGGGCTAAACAAACACCCAACAATAATAATAAGAATAAATGGCCTCAAAATGTGTATGAAAATTGTCCACTAATATGACTAACAGCCAGTATAATATTAAACTTGATAAATAATCAATAGAAGCATCAATAAAAAATGACATGCCTTTTAAACAAAACAATAATAATAATACATATAATTAAATGCAACAAGTAGTGAACAGAGGTGTAAATAATTAAAGTTGGAAAAAATTGGGAGCAGTAAAAGGTGGGTAGGAAGCAATATAACTGGTAAAAACGCTTAAACTCAATTCCTAACCTTAAATCTTTACCAAACCACAAGAATAATAAATGTAAAAAGATCATAAAACAAATAACCTGTAATAGTTTCAGGCAAGCTTGCTCAATAAGGCGCCGTACCAGCAATAATTAATACCGAAGCAAAATTTACAAGTACCACAGTACAACTTATAAAGATTTGATCACAACGAAGGTAAGTAATTAACTTTAATTAGGAATTAGGATAATAAGAAGGGAAAACACTTCTGTAATACTTACAGTTACAACTTTCAAAATTTACCAAAATTAACAATACCAAAATGACGATGCTGACAAAACCAGCTACTATTAATTAAACGGCAGGAACACAATACTCCTGGCTGTGAGACAATGTGGTCTACGGATGTCTTCATAGATTTAAAACCACCTTCACCGAGGGTAAGATTCTCACATGGAAATTCCAACTAGCAGAATAAAAAATACTATTCTTGTAGAACTTGCTTAAACCCAAGCAACCATTTCCATGATGCAAGCCAATAAGATTAGCCAAGTAGATCTTAATAAACTTAGAAAAAACCCTCATCCATTAAGGTGAAAAATGTGGGGTATATAAGAGATGCCTAGAAATAAAATAATAAATTACCCCCAAGCAAAAGTAGGTATAAATCACAAATGAAAATCAAAGAGAATTAGAAAATTCAAAAATTAGCAAACATATTTACCTAGATGTTCTTGGGCCAAAAGTTCAATGGAAAAGAGCATTGAAAAATTTAAAATGTCTTCTCATTATCAAAAGGAGATTAGAAATCCTCCTACACATAGTTGGTAAAACTTTCACACCAAGAGATAAAAAGAAAGTACAAATGGCTGACAATTGTTTATATTAAGATATCAAAAATACACAGGGGAAAATATCAGAAAACACCCCTAAAGGAAAAATCCGAATAGTAACTTAAAGAATAAAAAATAATTAAAGTTAGTTAGGTAAGCACATCATACAATAAAGACAATTCCTTTTCTTTTCTTTTTTTTAGGAAACTTGACTCCAAAGAATCAAGAGGAATAAATAAAAATTGGGAACGTCACAACTATAACTGGTGATCCACGACGAAAACAACGGAGATATTCAACGCCAAATTTTCTACAGTTCCACTACTCGGTTTTTCTGTCTGCCGTCGGATACAACCTGCCCTCCTGGAAATTTTTGAAACGGTTATTCGATTATCGCCCGCAAACAATCGACTTTCGGAAGTTTATATCCTTTTTATTATTACATAAAATAGGTAATCTTGTATTTTATTGGTTACGTTTCAATATGGCGAAGTTACCACCAACTTTAATAAAATTTTCTATTTTTGACAGTTCGTGTGTACAAATGTCAATTGTGTTAATAAATAGATACTTTGACTTTTTTCATATTGATAACGAGCTTCATAAATATAATCTATTAGTTTCTAACTTGCCATATCACTTTTTGAAACTCCGTTCCAATCTTATTATGTTCATTGACAATAATAAACCAATTCACCATACATCACATTCATCGACGAATTATTAAAGTATTATTTGGGTCCGTGTTTGTCTTCTAAACATTCTACAAACAACTCAACACCAAATACTCTCGATTCTATAGGTTTCTGGTTACTACAAGAAAATTTCCCTGAATCTCTTGGACTAGCTAAAGTATTTCAGGAAGAAATTCATTCGTTTACTAGTTTTGTAGCCACAAACTGTAATCAAATATAACACGATCCGTCACATTTTCAGGATTATAACCCCCCAAATAAGTAACGATAATCAAAACGTCATTGGTCAACCACCAACGGAACACAAAGATGTCATTTCAAATGCACCTGCATCCATTAATACTTTCAGTAGGAAATTCCGGGAAACTACAAGCTGCAACAACTCCAGTTCCTGACGAAAATCACATCCATAACCTTCCTCAAGAACCAAACGCTACGCTGCCAGTAGCAACAGTTGCCGACATCTCGACGATTCCATAAGAAGAGAGCGTGCTTGGATATGATAGGATCAAATTTTCTTTTTCTTTGTTTAACATTAATGTGTAGTTTATTTTCTCGGATAAGCGTCAATGATCTTCGCATCAACATTAAATATGTTTTTGTTACGTCAAAAAGTGAAAATTTATACAAAAGTCATGTGATTCCGTGTGTGTAGGTTAGATAAGCCATAAGTAAGATAAGCGGTGTTGTGTGTATTTATTCAGGTATACAGGTAAGCCGTGTGTGTAGGTTAGATAAGTCATAAGTAAGATAAGCGGTGTGCTATTGTTGTGTGTATATGTTCAGGTATACAGGTAATCCGTACGTGTAGGTTAGATAAAGCTTAGGTCAGCAGGTCAGATAAGCGGTGTTGTTTTGTGTATATATTCAGGTATACAGGTAAGCCCGCGTGTAGGTAAGATAAGTCATAATATAAGCGGTGTGCTATTGTTGTGTGTATATTTTCAGGTATACAGGTAAGCCGTGTGTAGGTTAGATAAGCCATAAGATAAGATAAGCGGTGTGCTATTGTTGTGTGTATATGTTCAGGTATACAGGTAAGCCGTGTGTGTAGGTTAGATAAGTCATAAGTAAGATAAGCGGGGTGCTATTGTTGTGTATATTTTCAGGTATCAATGATTAGAAGTAATAATGCGCGTAGAGATATACAAGAAAGTGTTATAATAATGGGATATCGCGCAACAGAGAAGAAAGAAAACATAAGTTGCAGCCGTCTACACGTGTTTCACACTTATTAGTGATCATCAGGACGGCATAGCAGATGGAATAAATAAATGGAATGAGGTTTCTGAGTTAGTTGCTTTTATATTTATTCCATCTGCTATGCCGTCCTGATGATCACTAATAAGTGTGAAACACGTGTAGACGGCTGCAACTTATGTTTTCTTTCTTCTCTGTTGCGCGATATCCCATTATTATAACACTTTCTTGTATTTTCAGGTATACAGGTAAGCCGTGTGTAGGTTAGATAAGCCATAAGATAAGATAAGCGGTGTGCTATTGTTGTGTGTATTTATTCAGGTACATAGGTGTGTCTCCAGGTGACAGGTACACAGGTGTGTCTCCAGGTAACAGGTGACTAGGTGTGTTTCCAGGTAAGCAGGTACACAGGTGTACAGGTAAATCTTTCCCAGGTGACAGGTAGAATTTTTGCCAAGTGTAACAATAGGTGTACAGGTGTGTGAGACCGCTCTCACTTTACAACAAACCAGCTCAAAAATGATAGTAGAAACGCATATACAACAAATTTTACCTTTCAAAATTAAATTTCAAGAATTGCTAAATAAACAAGACAAACGCGTAATCTGGGAAAAATATCAATCATCTTTTAAAAGTCGCATTGCTACATACGTTATCACTAATTTAATTCATAAAAAGGTAGAAGATTTTTTAAAAGATTGTTATGATGAAATAAAAAAATTTATCAGTCAGTACTTCACTAAAAATATAACAAGCATAAAAGTAAATACGGTATTTTGCGGTTCTTTCATGTTTCGGTAGGAAGGAATAGAGAATAGAAGTATTTCGGAATTCAAATATTTTTCTACAAAAAATTATTTAATTATTTACAATGCGATTAATAATTTAGATGACTGGTTTGATGAGGTGATGAAAAGTCTATTACACAAATTAGAAACATTTGAGGGTAATAATTCAGGATGGTCGTTAGATGAAATTATGTCATTAACTGTAAATATTAATCAGTGTGGTGATTTTCATATATCTTCATACATCAAACTACCTGCATTTGTAAAAAACAAAAATACCGTAGTAAATATAAAAAATCCAGATCAAGCGTGTTTTTGTTGGTCTATTGTTGCAGTATTATTTCCTGCAGAATCCCACTCCGATCGTGTAAGTTCATATCCTCATTATTCGAGCATTTTAAAAGGTACAAATGAGCAGCCTATGTCTTTAAAGAAAATAGGAAAATTTGAAGATTTAAATGAAATATCTGTAAATGTATTTATTTTAAAGCCGGAAAGGAATGAGCAATTTACTATAGTTTCTGTGTATTTAACAAAATCTAAACGTAACAAACATGTAAATTTACTTATGATTGAAGAGAAATATGATCATCCAGATTTAAATGATGATAAAATAGAGCAGAATCTTCAAAATGTTAGTGATAGCGATGTTGATGATGATGATGATGGTTTAGAAACGCAGGTACATTATGATTTTACTTATATAAAAAATTTATCTAGTCTTGTCAGCAAACAAATATCCAAACATAATGGAAAAAAATTATTTGCGATAGATGTTTATGTTACTTTAATTGTGAAGTGCAAATGAAAGCGCATTATGAAGATTGTCAAAATCAAAATAAGTGTAAAGTTGTACTTCCCAATGAACGTGAAAAATGGCTGTACTTTAAAATTATTGTAATCAACAAAAGATTCCGTTTACTATTTACGCTGACATTGAATCTTTTCTTAAAAAAATTGATCCTGAGAAAAATACTAATACATATAAATACAATCATCATGAGGCTTTTAGCATAGCTAAAAGCCTCATATTATTTTCATTGCTCATTTGATGATAATTTATCCTATTATAGACAGTTTAGAGGGGAGGATTGTGCAAAATGGTTCGCTCAGGAGTTAGAAAATATTGCTAATAATTAAGGGCAATTATTTTTTGCTAATAAATCTATGCAGCAGCAGCAAGATTTTTCTTCTTCCTCGTACGATTCTGACACTTACCACATTTGCAAAAAACCTTTTTCACCTACAGATAAAAAAGTGCGTGATCATTGTCATATTACTGGCGCTTTTCGAGGTATATCCCACAATAATTGCAATCTTAATTTTCAAATCAAACCTGTGATTCCTATTATATTTCATAATTTTACCAATTATGATTGCCATTTTGTAATAAAAGATATTTGTAGTATATTTCCCGGTAAAATAGGGGTGATACCTTTAAATAAAGAAAAGTATATTTCAGTTAGGAAAAACTATAAAGATAGCGGTATTACATTTAAATTTATCGATTCATTCCGATTTATAGATTCCTCCTTAGATCAATTAGCTAGTTATTTACAGGAACAAGATTTTGCAACTTTAAAAAAAGAAAATAGTCATTTAGATAGAGAAAAATTAAAATTATTAATGAAAAAGGGTGTTTTTCCTTATGCATATCTAGATAGTGAGGAGAAATTAAATGACTCGTCTTTACCTATAATACACAAGATTTTTATAGCAGTTTAAATAAAGAATCTGTTACAGAAGACCAATACAAACATGCGAAAAATGTGTGGAGTTCTTTTAATTGTCAAAATTTAGGCGAATACAGTGATCTTTACCTAAAAACCGATGTTCTGTTATTGGCGGATGTGTTTGAAAATTTTAGAAAAATTGTATTAAAACCTATGGACTTGATCCTGCACACTATTACACACTGCCTGGCTATACCTGGGATTGCATGCTAAAGTATACAAACATTATTTTAGAGTTATTAACTGACGTGGACATGCTCCTTTTCTTTGAAAAAGAAATACGTGGCGGTCTTTGTCAGGTAGTTAAACGTTTTAGTTAAGCTAATAATAGGTATATGTCAAACTATAATCCCAATTTACCTGAAACTTTTTTATTTTACCTAGACAAAAATAATCTTTATGGACATGCACAAAGCGAGTATTTACCCTCAGGTAATTTTAGGTGGTTGACTGATGAAGATATAGAAAATTTTGATGTTTGTTCTATAGCTGATAACGATAAAGTAGGTTATGTCCTTGAGGTTAATTTGGATTATCCTGAGGCTATTCACGATGCTCACAAAGATTTACCATTTTGCCCGGAAAACCGTATCCCGGAAAATGCAAAATATCCAAAATTAATGACAACTTTATATCCGAAAGAAAAATACGTCCTACATTACCGTAACTTGAAGCAATGCATAAGAGAAGGTTTAGTACTTACAAAAACACATAGAATTTTAGAATTCAATCAGGCAGCGTGGCTTAAACCTTACTTAAATTTAAATACAGATTTACGCGCTAAAGCAATTAACGATTTTGAATCTAACCTGTATAAGCTAATGGTGAATGCAAATTTTCGGAAAACGATGGAAAACGTACGTAAAAGAAGGGAAGTTCACCTAGTAACTAAATTTAAAGGTCGGTATGGTGCTCAGTATTACATATCAAAACCTAACTTTCATAGTAGAACTATATTTGATGAAAACATAATTGCTGTCGAACTAGCGACAACACAAGCTCTGTTTAATAAACCAATTTATGTAGGTATGGTATTCTTAGATATATCAAAGCTCTTTATGTATGAGTTTTATTATAATTTTTTAAAGAAAAAAGTAAGATATTTTACTGTTTTGTATATGGATACTGACAGTTTTTTGGTGGAAATACGTAATCAAAATTTTTATGAGATAATTCGAGATAACATTGATCATTTTGATACTAGTAATTATGCAATAAATAACGCTTATGGTATACCTTTAGCAAATAAAAAGAAGTTAGGTATGATGAAGGATGAGCTAAAAGGGCATCCTTTAACTCACTATGTTGGCTTAAAATGCAAAATGTATAGTTTAAAAATTAACAATGGATCTGGTAAAATAAAAAAATCTAAAGGCGTGAAAAATGTGTAGTTAAACAAACAATCACCTTTGATGATTTAATGTCAAACCTATAATTAACCTGTGTTAACCTATGGTTAACCTGTGTTAAACCTATAATGTTTTAATGTCAGGTCAGGTAATTAGTAGGAGTCAGAATACAATCAGATCATTTTCACACAATGTTCATACAATAAATCAAACAAAAGTTGCGCTTAGTGCTAATGATGATAAACGCTATTTAATAAACAAAATTGATACATTACCTTGGGGGCATTATAAAATCCCCAGTTGTAAATTATAATTGTATTTGTAAAATTATAAACTTTTTAGTCTTTAAAATGTACATGTACTGCTTCATTTTCTTTGTAAATAAAAATAAAAATAACATAAGTTTTTATTTATTTTATTTATTATAAGAATTATTTATAATTATAATACTACTAGTGCTACTGCTAAGTATACAATCAAAGAAGATAAAAACAAAAACACTGATACATCATAACAATAAAACTTTAACATTTATTAGATCTATACTAGATTAGATTTATTTATCCAGGTACGCTCGTTTAACCCCAGCCACTGCACATACAGCTTGTCACCTTTACGCTTCAAGATTCGCTCGATCAGGTAGGTGTTAGGTTCTTTTGTTTTAGAGATTTCATATTCATAAAACGCACCCAAAATTGGGGATCCTTTTAAATCAGACAGCAAATAGGTAACAGGATTGGTCTTCTGCACTTTAATTACTTTGAAAAGTTCAGTAGTCCATTGACGATAAAATCCTTTTCTAAATATTGATCTGTATTTACTAATTCGAACAATATCGCCAACCTTATAAAAACTTTTCTTGTTTATCCTCACGTCTGAGGTGTTGTATATGTCAATTTTAGTGTTAGGAGTCACTTCAGCAGGTTTCATCTTTATTGATCGATGTGTTTGATTATTGTATTTATTGGTGATGTCTTGTAAAATATCAATCCATTTATAACTACCTTGATAGCTAAATGTTTGATACAATTTATTTTTTATTGTTCGAATTACTCTTTCAACAATAGCAGCTTTTTTAGTAGAATACGTAGAATAATGATTAATGTTGAACTCTTTCATTAACTTTTTAAATTTACTATTCCAAAATTCTGTTCCATCATCGCTTTGAATGTGACGAGGGTGTGGGGGGGCCTGCTTCTCTCAGTACATCCCTCATAGCGTTTGTAACTTCTTTTGCAGTCTTTGTTTTTAACGAGCGAGTCCAAAGAAATTTAGAATAGCAGTCGATTACAAATAGCACATATTTATAACCTTTATTATCTTTCTCATGGTGAAATTCTCCAAGATCAATTTGTAATAATTCCCGATAGCCCTTAATGATTGTTCCTCTTCGAGGGAAATTTTTTCTAGCTTGTTTATGAAGCTCTCTCACTACCGTCAATTTACTATCCCTCATACTACTACTCTAATCTAGCTCCTGCACGCGCTGTGTTTAATACTGATGTAACTGGATTACTAGCAGCTTGTAATTTTTTATGAATGTGATTTAATTCAGAAAGGTTCATTTTTCCAATAAAATGCACTTTTGGATGCTGTTGTCGTATATTCATAACCAAATCTCCAACAACGAAATAAAGTGCACTGAGCATATCTATCATTAGTCTAGACTTATCTTTAATTTGTATGTTTACAGCCTCATCAAGACTTTTTCTATCTTTTCTTAGTTTACGTATTTTCTCCTTGATTTCACTCACTTCATAATCTAAACATCTATCGGTTTCTGAGATCCAGCCACATTAGTAATCTGCATATTTTTAGCGTTAAATGCTTGTGATGCATCTTTCGCAATACACGTATCGTATATTGTGCTGAGAATAAATTTCTTCGTAGCTGCATCTGATTCATCATGAGGTTCTTCAAGATCAACTAATCGACGTTTATGCATACTAATCTGATTATTTTCTATAACTAACGCACTTTTTTTGTTTACAACATCAAAATCATTTTGCGGATATGCTACATTGCAAATTCGTTTTCGTTCAATATCAAAATCACCATTTGCTGTTAATTTGAAACCGACTCCGGGGGGTCCTCGGTTAGCAACACCTTGACCGACTGTGTACTGACTACCGAATTTATCAATTACCATTGTTATAATGAAAGTTAAGCAATTATACCGGCTTTTTTTAGCTCTTTTATTATTGAAATAATTTCATTATCATGTGGATTATTTCCGGCCCATTTAGATGCATACAATAACCTTAGTCGTGCTACTAATTCTGTGGGGTTGTTCCAGTAAACTTATTCGGAGATATTTTGTTTATTTAAAGCTTTAAAAAGCCCCCCACCAACTTGTTTTTTCTTGAAATGTGGATGTAATATATTAACAAATTTAAAACTTTTGTTTGATTGTATACGTCCTTTTGTTCTATAGCCGAATCTATGAGCATTACTGTTGACTACTATCTGCCTATAATTATCGACATCTTTAGAAGTGTAATCTTTAGGAGCTTTTAAGAGTAAGTAAATTATAAAGTCCTTGGGTCCCTTCATATTCTTCACCATTTAGCAGAAGATTATTTTGTAGAACATCCAAATCAGAATTACCAATTCTAAACGTGTTCCTAATATACTTAATCGCATAACGAGATTTATCGACACTTATTCTTATCCAGTAATAATTTAGCATAATGTTGAGGTAAAAATGCTGATGGTAAATTACTACTTGTTGGCTGATTATCCCTTTCTATGTTCCACTCGTCATTTTTTTCTTCTTTTTCCTCATCTTTTTTGTTTTCTTCCTCATTATCAGTATCTTTAACCCCCTCTGCATCATCTTCGTATTCATCATCATCAGACCAATACTTTTCTGATTTATACGACTCGTTTTTTATTTCTAGTTTTATTGATAATTGTTTTTCTTTCTTCTCATTCTTAATCTTCGTTAATGTAGGTGACAAATAACCTTGTTGTTGTTGTTGAGATTAATTAGTTTGCACATTTGCGACGATTTTTCGTAAGGGTTTAATGACTTGTTTATGTTCTTGGAAGTAATCAAGTTCAGCCTGTTTTACATCCCTCTTAAAATCATCAAATTTTTTTTGAATCATTTTTGTCATTTCTAGAATTTTACGCTTACGTGCTATCGATGAACTCTTCATCTTAAGAGACTGTGATATAATATGTTAGAATCTATCTGTATGCTACAAATAAATGTATGAATCAAAGCCTTTTCCGTAACGTCCTTCATTAATGTTACTATCTTTATCTATCACAAGAAAGCCATATTTATCACCCCAACATTGAAAGCACATATTTTTAAATACTTGAAATGTCATATCGCTATTAACATGATCATCATACACATGTCTCAAATTGAGGTCGTCTTGTTTAAATAAAGCCATCATATTTATGAAATAAATAAAGATTATTAAAAGTTTCACAGTTTTATTAAAATACAACCTGACAATATTGTTTCGACAGCTATGCTGTCATTATCAAAGGTAATATAATTATAAACAAACAAGTCGCTAAGGTAGATACAAAATAGGTAACTAGATAAAATAATAATAATAATCAGAATTAAATATCTAATGCTTCCAGTAACGGAGAATTACTGAGCTCAAGTTGTTCATTCATTAAAGGTACCCTGAGTTTGTGTTTGTATATCTCAAAGGCTTCTAAAATGTCTAATTTGCGTTTGTTATTACAAAAATGTAGGAATTTAATATTATTTTGAGGAGTCATTATGTGATTTTGTTCTAAAAGGTGTTTGGCGTAATTCGATTTTTCAGGATGTTTATTTTTGTAATGACGTACGTGTTCTTTATATCTTATGTCAAAATTTCGAAGTGTTTGTCCAATATATACCGAACTACAAAAAGAACAATTTAAACGGTAAATGCCCGATTTCATGATATCATGTGTTCTGTCTTTAACATTAAATAAAAATGAAAAAGTGTTAGTGTTGGTTTTAAATGTTATTTTATAATTGTTGGTTTTTCTTAGTATATGTGCAATTTTTTCTGATATTTTGCCAAAATATGGTATAGATATGTAATTTGTGTCTTCTGTTTGATTGTCAATGGGATATATTCTTTTGATAGCTAACCTATAATCTTTTTGTTTAATTAAAGTGTCAATCATGTTCGGATTATAATGATTTGCATGTGCTAGTTGTTTAATGGTTGATATCTCTTTGCTAAAATCTGATTTTGTTAGTGGAATAGTTAAAGCTCTGTGTACTAATGATCTGTAGGCTGCTATTTTATGTGTATTATGGTGACAAGATTTATTTGGTATTGTTATGTCTGTTTGTGTTGGTTTTCTGTATATGGAAAATTCAAATAGATTGTCTGCGTTAATCTTGATATTTAAGTCTAGAAAGTTTATAGCCCTGTTTTGTTCTGTTTCTAGTGTAAATTTTATATTAGGGTGGATACTGTTTATAAGAACTAAAAATTCATTGATAACCTCAAAAGAACTGTCAAAACAAGCTAAAATGTCATCAACATAACGAAACCAGAAGATAATGTGTTCAGAGAGGTTTATTAGCTAACATATTTATGGACAAGTTTGAAGATCGAATATTTGAATTAAACCCCTCTAAACACATTATCTTCTGGTTTCGTTATGTTGATGACATTTTAGCTTGTTTTGACAGTTCTTTTGAGGTTATCAATGAATTTTTAATTCTTATAAACAGTATCCACCCTAATATAAAATTTACACTAGAAACAGAACAAAACAGGGCTATAGACTTAAATATCAAGATTAACGCAGACAATCTATTTGAATTTTCCATATACAGAAAACCAACACAAACAGACATAACAATACCAAATGAATCTTGTCACCACAATACACATAAAATAGCAGCCTACAGATCATTAGTACACAGAGCTTTAACTATTCCACTAACACAATCAGATTTTAGCAAAGAGATATCAACCATTAAACAACTAGCACATGCAAATCATTATAATCCGAACATGATTGACACTTTAATTAAACAAAAAGATTATAGGTTAGCTATCAAAAGAATATATCCCATTGACAATCAAACAGAAGACACAAATTACATATCTATACCATATTTTGGCAAAATATCAGAAAAAATTGCACATATACTAAGAAAAACCAACAATTATAAAATAACATTTAAAACCAACACTAACACTTTTTCATTTTTATTTAATGCTAAAGACAGAACACATGATATCATGAAATCGGGCATTTACCGTTTAAATTGTTCTTTTTGTAGTTCGGTATATATTGGACAAACACTTCGAAATTTTGACATAAGATATAAAGAACACGTACGTCATTACAAAAATAAACATCCTGAAAAATCTAATTACGCCAAACACCTTTTAGAACAAAATCACATAATGACTCCTCAAAATAATATTAAATTCCTACATTTTTGTAATAACAAACGCAAATTAGACATTTTAGAAGCCTTTGAGATATACAAACACAAACTCAGGGTACCTTTAATGAATGAACAACTTGAGCTCAGTAATTCTCCGTTACTGGAAGTATTAGATATTTAATTCTGATTATTATTATTATTTTATCTAGTTACCTACGTTTTGTATCTACCTTAGCGACGTGTTTGTTTATAATTATATTACCTTTGATAATGACAGCATAGCTGTCGAAACAATATTGTCAGGTTGTATTTTAATAAAACTGTGAAACTTTTAATAATCTTTATTTATTTCATGATTATGGAGTTCCACAAAATAAGGCTGGAAACAATAAACAACATCATATTTATGTTGTCTCGTATTAAGTGCTTTGGTATTCTCGCATACGTCTGACTGAGACAGAAACAGTCTGCTGATTTATGTCGCCCCATACTAAAAAATTCATGAATCTTTTCTTGGTTGCTCGTTGCCACACCATCAAAGATAATTATAAAATTAGGTTGTATATTTGAGGGTTCAATAACTTCTTTATTTTCACGGAATTCATAATACGCAATCCCCTTAATCGGCTTCAGAACGGCTTTCAAAACTCATATTTTGGCTGATAAAGCGACTTTGAATAAACATGAACGTTCTCGAATCTTAAACCATTGGGATTTGTTATTAGACTCATCATCGCATTCGTTTTACCACAGTTAGAAGGTCCACAAATAATGCAACGTATTGTAGAAGGAAACAGAGGTCCATGTCTTTTTATTTGTTTTTCTACCACCAGATCATCTAAATCGTCTACTAACAATGAATGTTTTTGCTTGATAATTTTTATCATTCTGAGATTTTTTTAATTATTAATCAGTTATATACACCTCAATAGAAGAAGAATAAATAAAAAACAGAAAGTAGATAACAATAAATTTATTTGAAATAGTAATTTATTACATTTTTATATATAAAAACAAAGACATATACAATATATACATTAATAAAACATATTAGTCACGAATTACTTTTGAAACCATTTCAGTGAAAGGGTTGTATATCATATTATCATATAAAATAAGTGCATAAACTTTAGTTCCATTTGCAAAATTGTCCGATGATTCTAATTCTATTTTGAGATCTACAGGAGATTCTTTCACTGATTCAAATTGCCTCATGCAATTTATCACAAATATGCGATTGCTTTTAAAGTCTTCATAATGGAAGAGACAACCCCCATTAGATGGCACATTCTGATAGTAGTTCTTCTGAAAGTTTTTATAATTTATATAGGCAGCTAAATCATCGTTATTGAAATCCAAATTCATCCTTCGGTATGGGAATTCTGTAGAATTCAACAGCACCTTGATATTAGTCAGATTACAATGCATGAAGTCTGTAAGTAGGTATTGGGGCACTTGGCCCAGACGGAAATTGACATGCCATGTGGCATGCCAATGGCATGGCTCCTCCCCCTGCTTCTGATTGGCTACTCCCACTCCTGTAGCTCCTCCCCTTGCTTCTGATTGGTAGCCGCCATCTTGGATTTCCCCGCCTAGTGCTCTCTGATTGGTTAACCCCCACTCCTGTAGCTCCTCCCTTGCTTCTGATTGGTTGAAGGCAGCCATTTTGGAACGTCTAGCGCCATTCTACCACGCCCGCCATTACGGGGATCTGTATTACCGGCAATCTGTGTATCGTCAATAGAGGGCGTCATGAAGGGATCTGTATGACCGGCGGGCTGTGTACTACTACTAGGGGGCGTGTTATGAAGAAATCTGTATTACCACCCGGGGTATGTAGAGGCAACCATTTTATATCACAGCATGTGGCGCGCTAAATTTGAATCTGTACTGAATCTATCAATTTTAAATTTGTCATTTTTGCAGCTGTCATTTTTGCATCTGTCATTTTAAATCTGTCAATTTTACAGCTGTCATTTATACGTATGTCAATTTTAATCTGTCATTCTTGCATCTGTCATTTATACGTCTGTCAATTTTAATCTGTCATTTTTGCATCTGTCAATTTTGAATCTGTCATTTTTGCATCTGTCATTTTAAATCTGTCAATTATGCATCTGTCATTTTTGCATCTGTCATTTTAAATTTGTCAATTATGCATCTGTCATTTTAAATTTGTCAATTATGCATTTGTCATTTTTGCATCTGTCATTTAAAATCTGCCAATTTTGCATCTGTCATTTTTGAATTTGTCATTTGAAAGAGCCATCTTGGATTTCCCCAGATTTGAATTTTAGCGCTAACTCTGGGATTGGATCCTTTTATCCCTTTCACTAGGCGGAAACTCTTTTTCTCATAGTATGACTACTTACCGTCTGTTTTGTAGCTTAGGATGTTCGCAGTCGGAAATCTTCGGCTTTATTCGTGTACTCTCTTGCTGATGACGGTCTACCTTTTATAGTCACCCTTCACCCTTAGTCATGCTAGTAAATGAAACATCAATGTTTAAATATACATATTATTTATTTTGCATTTAATGGACAATTGTAACATATTATTTGACAAATTATTCATTACACAGTATGAGTTGAGATCATCGCGTAACACTTGCAAATTGTTCAAATATTTTGTAACCTATTTCTAAGATAGTTTATTTCCGCCATGGTGTTCTTAATACGACGGTGCAAACGTTGTCGTCGTTGACGTTTTCGGCTGCTGCTGATATGATTGCAGTCGCGTACGTACGGCATCGATAAACTTTTGCGGATAATGTTTTATTATTTCTAATAAAATGAACGAGTTCAAGCCACCAGGTGTTGTTGCGTTGTCTGTTAAACTGGTAGCTGAGTAGTATCCGCATAACAGTTCGGTCGTGAATAAGATGGAGTCTGTGGGTGGAAGCGTTTTATAGACATCTTCAGGGCGTCTCAGTTGACCTTCTGCTACGTTTTCTATGTTTGCGTGGTAGAAACGCGAAAAGTCCAGGCTATGTAACGTTCGAGCCTGATGATTAATCAGCGGTGCTAGATGCATTATAGACTGAAACTCGTATTTTTTTAAGGTTATAGTCCGTTGTTTATCATTCTGATGAATCGCCACCCTGTTGCCGAAAAACTCGTTGTGAATAATCTCGATGTATAAATTCTCACATAGATGGACTTTCAAATGTTCATGTTCAGTTATTGTTTCAAAACAATAATAATACAATAATCGGTTAATATAAGCATAAACATACAAAAGTTTTAAACACCTTACCTAGTTCTTCTTCATTGTTCGAGGCTTGACCGTTCTCGCTGTACTTGTTGGTACTTGCTGTTGATGTTGATGCATGATCTGCAACATCCGGACCTTCATCTAAACAACCAACAGCAAAACAGACACAAATTAGGATACAAACACAAACTTGAAGCTTTATAAACAACAACTTACCTATTTCCAGGGGTTCGCTCTCACAGGTCTCGTTATCATAACAATAATTAGGGCTGCTTATACTTATATCATCGTAATTGCTACTGCTGCTGCTGTTGTACACGTACTGTCTGCTACACGCTAACAACCGTCGACTTTATATAGTCGCTTATACTTACCTAGATCCAACGCATGCTCAGTAACATGCATACGGTAAACAACCTGTCATCGCTGGCAGACAAGTCTCATCTTGTTTAATGACAGTCATCACAGGCAGGTGTGTAGGTAATTACCTCATTCTTGCTTCTCTCTCATACTAGTTATAGCTATCACTTTTTCATGCCTTGGTACAGAGGGGAGAATAGTAATAATACACATATAGAACATTAATCTTTTATTCATCTTTCTCAAAAATTATTAAACAACTAAACAATAATTAAATAACTAAACAATTATCTGTTCTCGGATAACCATGGAGACATACAAATAACACATTTTTCATGAAACGGCCTATTGAATGCTTTGTACGCTTTGTTATGCCAAATATTCTTTTCAACAATGTCTTGATCTACTACTACTACTTAACAGATATAATTGAAAAGAACAAAATCGCGTTTATCAGGTAAGAACTCTATTTCATGAGTATGTTCCCCAAGTATCCTCTTGTGATTTACATTCAATCACTCCCAAGTTTCACCATCTTTTGATAATTAATTACAATTACGGTACATAAAGTATAACTCTCGTCAGCTTCACTTATTATTATCACTACACTATGCTGAAGGTTGAGCTCTTTCGATTAACATACCCTACTACTGCTACGATTGAACTGTACAATAATTATGTACATTATGATAATCGTTGAAAACATCGACCTCCAGCTGGTGTTGTACTTATTACTATACAAATATTTTGCTACTTAAGAGTTAGATATGGTACTACCTATACAAATGATAAATGATTCCAGTACATAAAGACAACTGACCAGCAACTAGTCACCAGGATCGAATCAAAGTCGAGAAAACCAAGCGAAAACAGCTATAATCAACGAACCCTAGGAGTTCTTTGACCTGCTATCCAACCCTTGGCGTAGAAGTAAATCACGTGCAGGAAGTAAATGACGAGGTGATTGCGGTTAAGGCTGTCATGTCCCTATAACAACAACAACAAGGTAGCTGAAAACCGTATGCCAACATGTAAAGCAATGTCTCTGAGTGCCTAAAGACAATAACGGCCTAAAGATCTCATACGTGTGACTAGGTACGAGGGGAACTAGAATAATTATCTACCTAGCCATGACTGAAACAACTGACAATCTTCAGCGTTTAATGTCAAATAGTGGCAAGTCTTTTATAATTGTATCTGAAGTTTCAGTGAAATTGACCTGTTACTTTTTGTTTTGTGAGCGATTAGTTGACAAAAAATGAGTGTTTTGAAATTGGAGCATAGGAGTGTGATTAAGTTTCTCGCAAAAGAAGGCAATGGTCCAAAATTTATAAGAGAACGTATGATTGCCGTATATGGAGATGATGCCCCATCATATTTTACGATTAAGTTTTGGTCAAAACAGTTTCGTTGGGGACGTGAATCCATAGAGGATGACCCTAGAAGTGGAAGGCCACTTGAGGCAACCAACAGTGAAATGTGTGACAAAGTGGAAGCTATGGTTCTTGAGGATCGCCGCATGAAGGTCTCCACCATTGCTACTGCTCTGGGAATATCAGAACCTAGCGTTTTGACCATATAGCACGAAAAGTTAGGCATGAATAAAATCTCAGCGAGGTGGGTTCCCAGGTTGTTGACTCCAGAGCAAAAGACGCGAAGACAGCAAATTTGTCAAAACAATTTAGATCTTTTGGAAGCTGATGCTGAATTCCTAACGAGGATAGTGACTGGAGACGAGACCTGGATACATCACTGGGACCCTGAGACAAAGCTGGAATCTATGCAATAGATTCATAAGGGTTCTCCACCCCCAAAGAAAGCTCGCACACAGCCCTCAGCCGGAAAACTTATGGCAACAATTTTCTGGGATTTGCATGGAGTTCTTCTGATCGAATATATGCCTAAGGGCACTACAATAAATGCAGAGGTTTACGGTAATACGCTCAAAAAGTTACATTCGGAAATTACCAAAAAACGTCCCCACTTGAGGCATAAAAATGTGCTCCTTCTTCATGACAATGCGACGGTTCATAAAGCCGCCAAAGTTCGTCCAATTCTGAACGAATGTAACTTTGTAGAGTTAGACCACCCACCTTACAGCCCAGATCTGGCACCCTCGGACTTCTACTTATTCCGAAATCTGAAAAAACATTTGAGAGGCCGCCATTTTGAAAGTGATGACCATTTGAAACGAACCATCAATGACTATTTTGGCAATCAGGAAGAATCTTTTTTTTTTAATGGTATGAATTCATTGCAAGACAAATGGCGAAAGTGCGTTGAAGTTGGGGGAGATTATATTAAAAAATAAAATTGTTTAAAAAATCATGCATCTTTTATTTCATGCTTAGGTAGATAATTTATCTAGTTTCCCTCGTATACTGCAAAATGTATGGAAAACAGCAACCTTTAGACCATTACTGCTATATTAAGCCCTATTACAGAGAACCATCTTTGGAAGGCAGTCTCGTTATATTTTATGATCTTGAGTAAAGGCAATATGAACACGGTCCTAATGGAGGAAGAATACATGTACCTAACTTCAACAAAGATGCGATAATTGCGTTAATGAAGACAGTATAATTACGGTATGCGGAAAAATGCCACCTGAGACAACAGATTATAAATAAACCCTATACAAACCTTCCTAAATTACATACTAGGGGTCAAGAAGGCTTTTAAGAAGATTATTGTATTGGCTAGCGAGAACAGATCCTAAAAGAAAAATGCATCGAAGGTTTTATGACGCAGCTGCTAGAGGTAAGGAAAAAGTTTAAGAAAGTTGCAACATCTTATATCTTCGATCGGTTTAATTAGGGAGGATACACAAACTGCTTTTTCAAGCCGTATACGAACAGGGTTAGCGAGCAATCTTAAGCATAAGGATCCAAGGGAATTCCTCAAGGACTGTTCAGGTCTTTTCCGTCGCCGCATAAAAAACCCTAAACTCACCTGCGTTACTTGTCTACGTCAGCTATCGCTGTTAATAGTACTTTCATTCTAACCTGTTGTTGTTATTCTTGTTATTGTGCGTTGTTTAGTGATTAAAATAAAACTTTGAGTGTTTGCGTCAGACGATCCTAGCAAGCAACAAGGTAGGAATTTACCTTCCTAAATTACATACTAGGGGTCAAGAAGGTTTTTAAGAAGATTATTGTATTGGCTAACGAGAACAGACCATAAAAGAAAAATGCATCGAAGGTTTTATGACGCGTCTGCTACTCAACTAGAGGAATTCCAAGTAAGTATGAAAAATTTTCGAATATAATAACAAAAGTATCATTTGTTACATCTATGCTCCTAGCCTTTGTATGCAGATACTTCTGCGAACTGGTTCGTAAGCAATATTCAAAACTCTATCCTGAAAGATCTCGAGGAATTTCAAGTAAGTTTAAAAATCTCATAAGTTAGAAATAAACTAACGTGTGCGTATATTGTTTATCTAGCAAAAAGAAAGCGGATGGAGCCTCAAATCAATCATCAACCTCCAGATAAACATTAACAGGTTTACACCCCAGCTAGGCTCGTCATACATCGAGCTGCCTGGGCAAATAAAAATAAAAAAAGAAGAAAGCTTGCATCAATGTGCACAATATTGATGAAGCCTGCTTCGTATGGGCCGTGACATCAACATTATATCCATCAGCTCAAGAACTAAATTCTAGCAGGGTTAACAGTTACCCACACTTCTATTCAGTACTGAATCTTAAAAACATTACAATGCCGATGACCAGCCTCTGAGTTAGCGTGCTTGCGCGTCCCTTCCAGTTATCTATATAGAGTTCAATGGATTCAAACAATACTGTCAAAAATTATTCTGACATTTCCATACGTCGATCGAATCCCAATAATATTGACCACATCAATTATAAATTCCATACAAATCGACAACCAAATTATTGTTGTTTGTTAACAAAAGGGATCTTCTTTCAATTAAACAGGTAAGCATAAGATTCGATACTTTTTTTTGATATTACCAAAATTAATTTAACATTGATAAGGTTAAATAAAATTATGATTACTATTTTTAAAATGATTTTTAAAAATTTATAAAAAAACTATTTTATTCGATGAACACCTTTATATTCAAACACACTTCAAACAAAATTATTAATTAATAATGTTTCACCCACCTTATTTTTTATTATAATCACATTCAATTCTAACCTCACAATTTTAATTTTTGAAGCAGCTAGCAACACACCTTGTTCCTCTGATAGAACATTGCTACTTCATTGTTAAAAAATGGAGTCCTTTCTATGTTCAATTAGGTAACGCACAGTAGGATAAACAAAGAGAAATTTATTCTTTATTACAGATGTTTTGTGAGAAATAGAATAAGAAATATGTTCAGATTATTTTATTTGAAATGTGGTCGCGTCTTATGCTCTTAAAGACTTTAATGGTATTGGTGGGCGCAAATTCAGAGCAAGTGGTGATAAGATTTCTAAAAAAAAAGTTGAAAAATAAAATTGTGTACGTAGTGTAATTTCTGTGTTTTAAAGGGCGGCGCAAATTCTAATTTCAACGGCGCTAATTGAGCGCTAAAAATTTTGTTTCGGTTTGAAAAGCGGAGGCGAACTGTCCAAGAGGAAGAAAAACTCCGCTCTTGGATTTTCGCCATATAGGCCTGATCCAGCATCCGTCTCGGTTTTAGAGCCTGCGTGTCCCAGATCAGGCTTCCAGGAGAAATGTTCTATCTGGACTTTAACCACTCCTGGCGATTCTGTATACTCACCTCAAAAAATGAGTTTTTAAGTATTCTAGGCGCCATGTGGTCCGTCCTCAACGCTATCTAGATTATTTATTGTAGGTATCAAACTGCTTCAAAATTCTTGTAAGAATGAAACAGTATACGCAATCCTGAAAGATGATCATTTGCACTCGTACCATTTTCAGCAAGATCAAAGTCTGCAGCAAACAACGATTATCCCGCTCGGATGTAGTGTTGTCAGTGGTGATTAATTCAAATAAGAAACGATCCTATTTGCATATCTAATATTAAGGGCCTGTGGAAGCGACGTCTACAAGATATGAGATTTTTAATGCTCATTATAGCCATCACCTCGTCTCATATACACATATCCACTCTACGGCTCGGTGTGTCCGGCACTTCGACACCGAAAGGTATAAGAAGTTAAAGATTATGTATGTATAGCCATCAAAGAGTTCAATTTGGGTTCATGAAATCCATACACCCCAGGTAACAATATCGTTACCATGATTATAAAGTTAGTAATCAATTACTTGGTTCAATTTTCTGTCAAATTGGTTAAAAGCAGGTAAGCACTTGGATTTTCTGGTTATTGCTTTGTTGGACATATATTAAGAGATGTTCGTCGATTAACCAAAGTGATCGTATGGAGCTTCAGTTTAAAGTTTTAATGGGAATTTACAAATGTAATTGGGGTGTTCATAAGTGGCGTGAAGCAGTGGACTGTAATGCGTTCTTTTTATAATTTGCTGGTCAGGTCATAGAGGTGTTGCAACAAAACTCTTGGTGCTGGATCCGAAGAGGCTACTTATTGGTATAGTTGTAGGTCTGCGTTCCAAAACTATGGTGAAAGTTCTTTCGGCCAATATCTACTTAATCGTACTTTTCGGTGTTGTCAAGAAGTTTGTCAATTTCCCAGTAAATGCGGGTTTTTTAACGTTGTGGGTTTAGTAATAAGTAATAGGCGGTTTTTATAAATAATATGCAGTTTAATTATGGAGCTTTTGTAACATTTACAGAAAATATTATTTTACATGTCAAAAATGCAAAAACTGTGTTGACAATTGCAAGAAATAACAACTCAGATCTAAACAAATTTCAGAATCAACTTGATCCGTTCATATTCGAGTGCTACAGATAGTTAGGTCCAAACAGGATTTAATTACGCGACTGCGGAACAATAAGTATTTTATGACTACAATCCATTTAAATTAATTAATTATAGTTTCAATATAAATCCTAATGAGGTTATTCATTGTTATTAGAAAGAAAATAACAGAAATGGTCATCTCCCTAGCTTGGTTCAACTTTTGTACATGTGTATTGTCAGGTATGAAATGATTTAAACATATGAGTTTGGATGTATGGATGCACTGTACAAAACATAATAACGACAACAGTACCTAGAATTTAATCTTGCACGGGGTTTATCTTGAACCCAGGCATGTCGGGTATGTGCAAACTGCCGATATGTGCATATACTAACTTTGGGGAGAAGCCATCCACGAACATCGCTAAAGTCCGTGATTACCATCGATTTCATCATCTCAAAACCTGCTAGCATGACCTGCGTCAGTGATATGTACACGCACTTGCATGTATCTCGCGCTAACAAACTTGGCAAAATATTTGATATAGCACAGGCTCAGTACAAAGAAAATATGTAAATAAAATAAAAACAATAACTTTTTCTATTTTGGTTTACTATTAAAAAATCTACAAAATTTTTGTAATACTAATTTTGCTTCATGTTAGGTACAAATAAAAATATTTTCTTACTATTATTGGTATCTTCATCGTAATAAGTTGGCAATTCTAAGGTTACCCCCCTCAAAAAAAAACTTTAGGTTCGTCCCTGACTACAAGTATTACATCCAAATGGTGTTTCACGACTATGAGTAAACATGTGGGTTTGCAAATTTGCCTTTAGTGAGCATTTATAATTACATATTGTTACGATATAAAATAGGTGGTGTGTGTTCGTTTAATCATTTTAGATTATATAAAAAATTAATTAATAAGCATCGCATTTGTGCGACGATAAAATTTTATCGTGACAAGCGCTATATCAGTATACACTTTACAACATTTGATCATAGATTTATTTAAATTAAAGACCACTATCAGTTATGTTTAATGGTAGCAAGGCAAACTGAAAAGTTATACAAAAACAAACACCACTTACTTTTGTGATGAAAAGAAAATTTGCACCGGCTATGATTTTAAACTATAAAGACAAGCTCAGAAAAATTGCATGAGAAAATTTCAGGCGGGTCGCTCTTTGACAAAATAATAAAATACTGTTCAACCTACATCTGTAAAATTTTGTTAATGGACACAAAACAAAAAATACACAAATAAATTTCTTTTTGAACATTTAAAAATATTATTTTATTAATAAACACATAAAAACTGAATGTTTATGAAAGAGAAACGACAACAACAACAAAAACTTCTTACTTTCTAAATTGGATTCAATTAGCAAACTTGGAATAATTTAAATTAATTATTGGTGTCAATTGAATTTACCAAAATAAGAATTAAGAGTCTAATTCTCTTTGTCCTGATTAATTTTTATTTTATCAATTTCACTATCTTAAATTATAATTAAAAAAAAGAAACTAAACAAAAATAAAATTTGAAAATAAATTTTTAAATTCAAAAATTTTGCGCCACTCGAAAATTTTTAAACACCCTATACCATTTAGCAGTTTTCTGTAGTAGTCGGTAAATTTACCTGCTTATTTGTTGTGATGGCGTACACACATTTTTAAAGTGATCTTTCTAGTGGATCGTCTTTTTGTGAATTATTACAATGATAGAATATTGAACAAATTACCTTCAATACGTAAGTACATAAATCAATTGTCTATATCCCATAAGTTTCCATTATATCCAGTTTTTTGTTTAAAAAAATTCCTTCCATCCAGAAATAAAACCCCAATACGTTTTACAGAAATTTTCTTATAAATAAATAGTCCAAAAACCAAATTAACACTTTCACTTTCCTTTTTATTCAAATCACATTAATTGTTGAATGTTATTATCATTATTTAACACGTTTTAAAAAAATTTAATTTGGATGACATTTGTCATAACTTCCCTTTTTTGACATTTCATTTACATAGAATCTGTCACACACAACCTCAAGATTTTAACAAATTATTGCATGATCCGACATGGCTTCTGCTTTGCATGAAAATCAAGAAGGTAACCAGATTTTCCACTTGATCTTATATTTTTTCAAAAACAAATGCCAAATGTCATTTTTTCATTAACAAAATCTGGTAAGTTACTAAAAAAAAATTGAACATCTAATGTTTAAACAAGTTACATAATCGGAAACAGGATAACTTTTCCTATATTTTGGTATATTACATGTCTAACAAAAAGCAAATTTAACACCAGGATTCAATGGCAACCATCTTGAATTTCCTAACAAACATGGTTTTACAAAATTACAGATAACATTTTCATACCTTATTACCTCCTTTTCTTAGTATTAAATTAATACTAACATCCTATTACACAATATTTACATCAATTTTGGCACCAAAACTTTACATAGTAACTAGATTTTACCATTTTAACAGATCAGGTTCAAACGATACAAATTTTAAGCTTCAAAAAGGCTAAACCTTCTCTATTTAGAGCTGCACACTTGAAAATTCTATTGCTAAAGGTGCTCTAGAACCTAATTAAAAATATTGCAGCAAAACATTTTGGTTGCAAGTGCATAGATTAATGAAAATTAGACATTTATCATGCAATTTGATGAATCGTTAAACCAGCATGGGATTTACTTGAAATTCAACAACAAAAACTGTGAGTATTGTGGTGATTGCTTGTATCCATGCCTTTTATAATTTCCAGGTGAAACTACATCTTACAATGGCTTCAATTATGAAAAACCAAGTTCAATCACTTAACAATATGCAAATCGTAACTTGTCAAAATAATTTTTCAGTTTTATGTGGAAAATCCGTTTAAGATCTACTTCTTATTATTATCATGTGATGTAGAGTGTATCCTTCACTTATTAAGTAACAAATTAAATTATTTAATTAAGACTTGTTCAAGTTGAGTTCAAAGCCCAAAGTATATAGGCAACCCAAATGACTTATATTCAACTATAAGTGCTGAAATCACAGCAATATAAGACACTCAAATGGTTTCTCAGCGCTATGAGTGAGCATGTGCCTTTGCAAACTTATTTTTCAAGAGAACTTACAACTACAATTATTACATCCAAATGTTTACTCACTGCTATGAGTGAGTATATGTGTTTGCAATGTTGCTTTCAGTGAGCATTTATAATTACATATATTGCACTCAAATGGTTTCTCACCACTATGAGTGTGCATGTGCCTTTGCAAACTTACTTTTTGTGAGCACATATAACTACAAATATTACACCCAAATGCTTTCTCACCACTATGAGTGAGCATGTGCCTTTGCAAATTTGTTTTCTGTGAGCATTTATAATTACAAATACTACACTCAAATGGTTTCTCGCCACTATGAGTAAGCATGTGCTTTTCCAAATTTGCCTTTAGTGAGCAATTGTAATTACATATGTTACACTGAAATGGTTTTTCATTACTATGAGTAAGCAGGTGTGTTTGCAAACTTGATTTTAGTGAACATTTATAATTACATATGATACATGCAAATGGTTTCTCACCACTATGAGTAAGCATGTGGTTTTGCAAACTTACCTTAAATGAGCATTTATAATTACATATGTTACACTGAAATGGTTTCTCATTACTATGAGTAAGCATGTGTGCTTGCAACCTTGCTTTTAGTGAGCACTTATAATTACATATATTACACTCAAATGGTTTCTCACCACTATGGGTAAGCATGTGCTTTTGCAAACTTCCTTTAGCTGAGCATTTATAACTACAAATATTACAGCCAAATGCTTTCTCGCCACTATGAGTAAGCATGTGCTTTTGCAAACTTCCTTTAGCTGAGCATTTATAACTACAAATATTACAGCCAAATGCTTTCTCGCCACTATGAGTAAGCATGTGTGTTTGCAAATTTGATTTTAGTGAACATTTATAATTACATATGTTACATGAAAATGGTTTCTCACCACTATGAGTGAGCATGTGCGTTTGCAAATTTGCCTTTTGTGAGCATTTGTAATTACATATATTACACTCAAATGGTTTCTCACCACTATGAGTGAGCATGTGCCTTTGCAAACCTTTTTTTTGGGAGAACTTACAACTACAAATATTACATCCAAACGGTTTATCACCGCTATGAGTGAGTATATGTGTTTGCAACTTTACTTTTAGTGAGCATTTATAATTACATATATTACACTCAAATGGTTTCTCACAATTATGAGTGATCATGTGCCTTTGCAAATCTTTCTTTAGCGGGCATTTATAATTACATAAATTACACTCAAATGATTTATCGCCACTATGAGTGAGCATGTGCCTTTGCAAATTTGCCTTTAGTGAACATATATAATTACATAAATTACACTTGAATGGTTTGTCGCCACTATGAGTGAGCATGTGTGTTTGCAAATTTGTTTTTTGTGAACATTTATAGTTACATATATTACACTCAAATGGTTTCTCACCACTGTGACTGAGCATGTGCTTTTGCAGCCTACTTTTTACTGGACATTTATAATTACATACTTTACAGATAAATGGTTTCTTACCACTATTAGCAAGTGTATGTTGCTGCATATTTCTATCCATTATGCAGTTATAGTCACATTAATGTAATATTACCCTGAAAAAATAACGGGCCTAACTGCCAAAAAATCGATTTTCATGGGAATTTTAATAGAAGAAAGCATGCTTTTCACAATTTGGGCCCAAAATTTTTTATTTGATGAATGCCCATTTTATGTTTATTGAACACGGTATCAAATGACAATAGTCGATAGTTATTGAAAGTTGTTTAAACTTATTTTGTTTTTCTCAATAAGTGGATTTTGGCTGTTAGGTTGGTTCTTTAAGTCTGTTTCTTTAGTTCGATTTATTATTGTTAGTGTTTAGTATCAGAAACATGCAGACATTTTTTTTTGTACATACAAGAACATATTATACATTCACCCTTGAGTGTAATTTATTTTATTAATTTTTGTTGTTGCTTAACAACTTCGCTATCAACTAGACAGACTAAAAATCTTACATTCTACGAACACTGAAATCATGGTAGCACTAAAAAAATCTGATGATTGAAGCATTTTTTTGTATTATTTTTCTTCCAATAGTGTTATCCTCTTCTTACTGTAACTGTAAATGCTGTCTGAGATATTACAGTTGTTCCTAAACTCATACATTTGTCCATGACTTCGAATTCCTACTTGAAAAAATATAATATAATTAGTTATTTCTTAAGTTCTGGCGTACCTTATATATATGTACCATATAATTTCCATTAAAAAGCTACTATAGGTAGGTACTTTGTTTTAACGTGTCGTTAAACTGTATTGACAATTGAAAGCACTTGCAAGCTCTTTCGTAAAAGATGCAGCGAAATAATTTACGCTAACAAATTCAGAGTGCTGCATAGCAAAACGACGCTCTGACTTCGATGGCTCATTTATTATTCATGATTGCCTTCGTTGTGAACCATTCATAACCCATAGCGCGACTACTACAAGAATATAATTATTATATAAATTAGGAATATAATTATTGCAGTGGCGTGCGGTTAGAATCTAAGCAAGGGAAGCAACAATTATTTTGATTTTACTATATACTTAGGTTCAGTAAAAACAGTGTCATAATTATTAGGCTTATAAGTAGGTATTGGACCACCTGGGCCAGACATTTTTGCGGGGATGCAGTCGTCGTTAAGTACGGAATCTGCATTACCGACATTCTGTATTACCGGCATTTGGTTCGTCACTCGGCTAAATGGCAACGCTGTTGCTGGGGGAAAACAGATGGCGCCAGTGTCGTTTTTGTACCGACATTCTGTATTATCGGCATTTGGTTCGTCACTCGGCTAAATGGTAGCGTCGTTGCTAGGGGAAAACAGATGGCGTCGGTGTCGTTTGACGTGATTTTTGTACCGACATTCTGTATTATCGGCATTGGGTTCGTCACATGGCTAAATGGTAGCGTCGTTGCTAGGGGAAAACAGAGGGCGTCGGTGTCGTCTGACGTCGTGATTCTCGAAGTACGGAATCTGTATTACAGGTATATGGTTCGGCGCTCGGCTAAATGGTGTTGCTGGGAAAAATCCCTAGAGGACATTGTTAATAGAGGGTGTCATGCAAAGGGGTCTGTATTACCGGTAGCCTGTGTACTACTACTAGGGGGCGCGGCCTCATGAAGAAATCTGTATTATCCTACGTACTGATGCTATTAGAGGTCGCATTAAAGAATCTCCTCTCTCACTCTCTCCTATTAGAGGTCGTATTAAAGAGCCTTCACTCTCACTCTCTCCTATTAGAGGTCGCATTAAAGAGCCTTATCTCTCACTCTCTCACTCTCTCTCCTATTAGAGGAAGCCTTAAAGAGCCTTCTCTCTCTCTCTCTATCTCTCTCACTCTCTCGCTCTCACGCTCACTCTCTCTCTCTCCCTTCATCCTAATGCTAGTAAATGAAACAGTATTGGATAGAGGTGACCGTTACGTCTACTGGGATTGGTTCGGACGGCTTTGTTATTTTATACGCGAAAATAAAAATCGATAAATGTTTTACTGTTTTTATTATTTTTCGTAAAGTTACACAATATTACTAATATTCTATTGTAAATCAGCTTAAACTAGGTGATTATAGTTTTACAGTGTTTAACTAGAATATTTATTTAGCTAGGATAATAATAATAATAATACACGTATAGAACGTTAATCTTTTTTTTTTTATTCTACGACAATCTTTTTCAAAATTATTGAACAATTTAACAACTAGAACGATATTTAATTGACCTATAAGAGAATTAAATTATAAAATAAAATTAAATAATAAAATTCCGGAACGAATAAAAAATTCAATTCTTCGAAGAATTATTCATAGCGAGCGAATCAAGTTTTTCGTTCTCCCTACCCTGCAGTTTATTTATAATTTATGAAATCAACCAATTTCATACAATATGGATCGACAGAAAAATTTTAATGCTAATATAATGATAAAGAAACAAATCCTTCCGCCTGTCTAGAGTGTGCAAATCAATTTAAAGGAAATCTATTAACTTCTTCATGCAAACAAATAATTCGAAAACAAGACTATCAATTAATAAATTATCAAACAAAATTCGACAGCGTCATACAAATTTGCATTACAAAACTGTATCTTAGCATATTATTATAATAAACCTACGTTGTTATTTAAATGGCGAAAAATTTGTGAACGAAAAATATTTTAACGCTCAAGTATGATAGGATCGGGAAAGCTAATTTAAACTACTAGAGAATTAAAACAAAGTTTATGAACGAATGAAAAATTAAATTCTTTTAAGCTAGCGAATCAAATTTTTCGTTCTTCCTACCCGGCTTTTCGACTACATTTATAGAATCAATATTTTTTATTAAATTCTTTTTCATTTGGTTGTACAGATTGCTTAAAATTGGTCATTATCGAAAATTCTCAAAGGTATACCTTTACCGCAACAAGTCCAATACAACACAATAGGAACTAGTCCGTCAAGACATCTTGAGGTAAATCTTTTCCAGAAATTTATTACCTACTGTTAGGAAGACAACCCTAATTTTAAGGTCTAATAAAAATAATATAATATCACTACTACATTCTCTGTTCGATAGACGTGGGAAAAGCACAATACGTAGAAATTTATTATCTATCTGCCGAACCCTTATTTTTATGTCGATTGTTCAAAGTTGAAACGAGTACTCTAGCCTATTGTACAGTTGACTAGGGTCATAAAACATAACATCGGCTATACAAACACCATTTTGTTCACCGTATGCATTTCGGGGAAATCTTTTGACAGAAGAAGAATTTATCAACCCTCGATAATAACGCAAGGTTTGCTATATAGTTTATAATCCTTAATGGTTAAAATTCTTTCTTCGGTCAGATAGGACTATCAGATAAGCCCACAAATAGAACTGATGTATCAGTTTTTACACTATTACGTATTTTTGTAAAACAAGGCTATATATTTCGAAAACGCAATAAACTATGATATGTTTAATTATTTTTGCAATAGCTTAGTGGTTACAGGTCACAACCAATCCGGACTAAACAAAGCTATCTTAAAACACCCTGTTTAGGGGTGGGTCTACATATTTCGTTTTTAGATAAATACCGAGGTTACTACCTGTTAACAAGCAGTAAATAAAATCTTTGTTGAACGACGATATAAATATTTTAAAATGGGTAAGCTGTTTTTCTTTGATTACAAGCACCTAGTTATATATTTAAAACCGTAAATTTTTACAGCAAATGTATCAGCTTACGTTCGTGATTGGGCCCGAAGCGAGTTACAGAGGCTGTACAGCAGCACTAGGCACAGGGGCGTCGTAAGTAGACTTTTTTTTTTATCTATAAACAATATACTAAAACAGTAATATTTTCAGTTCTTGATGCATTGTATGGCCTGCGGGGACCCTCTGCCCTCATACCCGACGGCTGTAGCGATCGAGGCGGCCTCGGGTCATATAGACGTCGGGGACTTCGCAATAGCGGCTAGACTGTACGTGAGACTTGACCAGCGTGAGGGCTGGGTAGTTTATGTATGTTTATCAATCTATATATGACGGTGTAAATATATGTAACTTTACTTTTTGTTTTTCAGGATATATATCAATTAGTTTTGAATGATATTTGAAATCCTAATAAATACATTAAAATCGCTATCTGTCTTTTTTTTTTAATTAGTATCCATTCTCTCCCTTTTTACAGTGAAAAATAGGTGGTGAAAAACCTTCTCAATAAAGCTTCTTTTCATTTCATATTTGAAACTATTTACTAGAAGGCTGGTAATTATGAAATTTGGTTTTTTTAATAAATTAAACTGTCAGTGTGGGGATTATATATAGATCTGAAATTTGATACAAATAATAATAATAAATAAAGGCAAAGGTGTACATTAGAATTTTACAAGCCCCTGAAGAACGCAATATTAATTACAGAGATGCATGGGTCTGGTGTCTTAAGCTATTTACATTACACTCATAAATATTGCGAAAATGTTAACGACACTACCAAGTTAAGATATACTAAAGCTATTCGACGACAGTTACTACATACTTTTTGAATGTTAGCAAGAGGCGATATCGAATGTAACCTTTATTTAATACAACTGGAATTATTGTCACGTATATGTATCACGATTGCATAAAGTAAACTTTACAGTGTCATAATTATTGAACTCAGACGACGTTTGATTGATTAATAACTTAGAGTTCCTTTATGATAATATTAAATTAGCTTAATAATAATATGTATTTTTATTAGTAAATAAATATTAAGAGCATTATAATAATGGTGCGTCATTGAGTTTTTACCGACATCGATCTTCATTTTTTTTTGTCAAATTCAAACAACTGAAAGTTGATAATTGAAAATACTCCATGAGAAATCAAGTCGTTCTTGACATTGAATCCATATATCCTAACTCTTATCTTATATAGCCTATTATTATATAGGTACTCTGTGATAACCATAGTAATATCTGGGTAAAATCCAGCCATTATTTTAAAGGTTTAATTTTCATTGCAGTCAATTTCGACACTTTGAGTTTTTTAACATTTTTTATCAGAGGGTGGTATCTCTTTTTATGTGCTCTGTCAAAGAGTTTGAGAATTATCGCCCCTTCTATGCAATAAACATTTGAGAGCATCGTTTTAAAGATTTCTATCTTACAGACCATCGTTAGACAAGAGTAACAAAATTGTCAGAAAGGTATTTTGTTTTCACAGTTGTTATCTGCTAATCAGCTTTAAAAAGGCCAGTTATACATATAGCTTATTTACGTAATCAAGTGTTCTATTGTATTAGAATTTATAGACATGACGATTTTTCCCTCATAAACTAAGAACAGCTCTTAATAAATATAAACTGTTGACCCTGGGCAGGGGAATAAAAATTATCTATGTTGAGATCTACATTTTAAACATTAGTAAATTAATAGGCAGGTGTTCTCGTGGGAACTTGATTTTACCCAACTCTCTGGTGATAACCATCAGAGGTATGCTGCGCAACACCTTTGATAACCCTATGGGATATTGCGCAAGATCTTGTAGTTTGGTAACGCGTCCACCAGGGGTCTCGTTCACTGTTTGGCTATAAAAACCCAAACTCATAGCAATACCTGCTATATAGATGCTCGACTACAGTTCAAGAGCTTCATTACGTTTAGTGATTGTAAAATAAAAACTCTGTGTGTATGTGTTTGTGTTAGTACCTGCCTAAATCATCAACTTTAGTCAACCATACGGTAGGATTTTTCTCTTATTTTTGTAATATGAAAAACTTAACATTAACTTATATCTAATCTTAAGTATTATTTTGTACAACTACTGGCAGGTAAGTGATAGTACCCTACGGTAGAGTGTCGTACGAACTTGGGATGATATAACGCTTATCGTCGTGATGGCTTAGTGCGATTTTAATCTGAGAGATGTTTGAAACCTGCTGTTTATTGGATCTGAACATTTTTTGTTGCATAGATGTTTCCTTGCCTTCATTTAATCAGCTAGCATAGTCGTCGAATGTGATAGTGTTTTTCACTATGTGTTTTTAACACCCTTTGCCTTCTTAACTGTTCGCTTATTTGCCAGAACCTGCTGAATCTCCATTTCACTTTTTTACCTGTCTGAGCCATGGGAAAATCGTGTACCTGTTTTACCTCGTACCACTTTAGGAATTCTTTACGAGCTTTTGGTTTCACGGTATCATTGCTGTAGAACTTGATATGCGGAAGAGGACCGGTGTAGTTAGCGTTAGAATGATCCACATGAAGCAGTTTTGATCGGAATTTTGAATGTTTTCTGCTTGGGTAGATCGATATATGAAGAGCCGTGCTACTGGGTAAACTTGTTGATGTTTACTTGGAGATTGATTATTGTTTTTAGCGTCCAACTGCTTTGCTTTTTGCTGTAAAAAGTATACGCGCGCGTTAGTTTATTATAGATGTAACAAATGATACTTTTGTTATTATATTCGAAAAATTTTTCTTGGCATTCCTCTAACGGCGTTACGAACCATTGGGGTATATAGTTATCCTGATAAATGGCCTCATTTCTCGTATTCATGTACTTTTATTTCCTCTATGATCACATCTCTCTCTCTCTCTCTCTTCTTGACCTCCTGTTTGAAATTGCGGGTGTTTATGCTTTATTATGTACGTCTGTACGTGTATCTGTTTGAAATTGCGGGTGTTTATGCTTTATTATGTACGTCTGTACGTGTATCTGTTTGAAATTGCGCGTGTTTATGCTTTATTATGTACGTCTGTGCGTGTATCTGTTTGAAATTGAGCGTGTTTATGCTTTATTATGTACGTCTGTGCGTGTATCTGTTTGAAATTGCGCGTGTTTATGCTTTATTATGTACGTCCGTGCGTGTATCTGTTTGAAATTGCGCGTGTTTATGCTTTATTATGTACGTCTGTACGTGTATCTGTTTGAAATTGCGCGTATTTATGCTTTATTATGTACGTCTGTACGTGTATCTGTTTGAAATTGCGCGTGTTTATGCTTTATTATGTACGTCTGTATGTGTATCTGTTTGAAATTGCGCGTGTTTATGCTTTATTATGTACGTCTGTGCGTGTATCTGTTTGAAATTGCGCGTGTATGTATATGTAACTAGACTATATAAACAGGAACTTTATTCCTGATCATTCATTAGACGTTATAGAACGACGCTTGTGTGATGTATGCGGTCTGAACATTCGACGCTCCGGGTATGCAAGCCATATGAATATACACCGCGGACACAAAGTCCCATGTACTAAATGTTTCAAATCTTTTTCACGTAATAGTAGTTATAAAAGGCACTTGAAAACAATCCATTCTACCGCCATAGGTGCGAATAATAATAATGATAATAAGACAAAGCCTAGAAATGATGTAATAATTAAAGACGCGGGTCTGAAACGTATGCATACCAATGAACCCTGTGACACAAATAAAGAAATAAGGCTCGATGATGATGATGAAATAATAAACGCTCGTAATGCTATACGTAATAAATTAGCCTACTTTCACAGTGATAAAACTGAATCTCGACCGGGGACCGTTTATCTCTCACAGAAACTTGAACAAGCGTCTTCAGTTACATCTGTTGAAGATGATGATAATGATGAGGAAGAAGAAGAAGAAGAATGCGATTCCGACTTAAGGATTTATCAGGAATTCTCTAACTATTATAGGGCATTATTAGCTAGCGGAGAAAACAAAAACGTAGATAAAACTAGGTACGGTCTATATAATGACATCGACGAGTGGAGATTTGCTTGTTCACGAGTACAGTTTCAGGGGAAAGATATTTTAATCAAAAACAAACTTTTCAATGGAACACCCGGCCTGATTACTTTACTAACGCTTAAACGAATAAGCCCTCCTAGTCCAACAGAGGAAGATATCGACAACTATATGAAAATAATCTCACTTACTAATGCTCATAAGAAAGACTATAGGCGCAACGGTCGACTAATAAGCGTTAAACATTGGAAATACGAAAATGTAATCAGACCAAATTTATACAGAATTACAGACTTTGAGGTTAGTCTTCCCAAAAAGTTAAACAAGATGATGAAACCGAATTGGATACATCAGAGTAAGCCTGATCAACTAGTGGATCGACTACAATTGTTGTATGCCGCAGAGAAAGCTCATAGCAACAGTCTCGAAAACGACAACGAAATAATTTCAGTCATCACAGAGCTTAAAGCGAGAAAAATCATAGAATAAGTAAATATTTAATTTGTACTATGTAATATAGCCGTATTGTAATAGTATTTATATGTAATATTTTTGATAAGATGATAAAATAAACGAAATACATTCTATAAAATCTTCTTATTTCTCAACCTCTCACTGCCTCAGTAAACGTTCTGGTATAAATCTGTTTCTAGACTTATTTAATAAGATTGCATAATTCTCTATGGATTTCATGAAGCGATTGATTAATTTAGGGGAGAGTCGGGTAATTGTGCGCAGCGGCTAATTGTGCGCATCCCCTTCTCTCAAACCACGTGTAATATAAATTAAAAATTATTAGTTGTGCGCCATCTCCTGTTCGTCTTAGGAAGTGTCCGAAAAAAGTTACCTGCATTGTCGACTCTTCATGATCATTATGGCCGCTTTAGTGTTTTCACGAGTTTTCTTGTAATTTACGTTCTGCAGTAAATAAGACGTAAGTATTTTGTTTTTCATTGTTTTTTATTTCTAATTGTATCTGTACTATGCCTAATAAATTCTCTCAATACTGCTATGCTTTTTTCCGAGTTGAAGAATGTTTTTCCATTATTTTTGAAAGTCAGACGTAGAAACATCACTATCGGTTAACTGTGCGCAGGTGCGCACCATTACCCAACATTGCGCACGATTATCCGACTTGTAATAGATACTATTTGCTACCACTTTATAACATGTTTTCAATATTGTTTTCCATTACTTCAGATGCCAAAGTACCAACGCAAAACAACAAAAGCGCAATGGGATACTGGGATTATGAAAAATGCTTTAACTTTTGTTGCAAAGGGAGGTTCTATCCGGGAGGCTGGCAGAAAATTTGATATACCAAAATCCTCAATTAGAAAAAGCAAAAAAGCACTTGAAAATGGACACAACGTAGTAGTACCACATTTAGGAAGGTACTGTGTTTTTTCGGCTCTTCAAGAAAATGAATTGAAAAATCACGTTCTTAAGTTGGCAAAATTGTATCATGGCTTGACAAAAACTCAACTGAGGAAATTAGCATTTTCTTACGCTAAAGAAAACAACATAAAACATAATTTTAACCAACAATCCAAAATGGCTGGAAATGACTGGTATTATGGTTTTCTCAAAAGACATCCCGAAATTACATTGCGAACCCCAGAACCGACCAGTGTAAATAGAATTTCGGCTTTCAATAAACAGCAGGTTACCACTTTTTTTGAAAACCTAAAAAAAATGTATGACAAATTCAAATTTAAAGAAGATACTATTTACAATGTGGATGAAACCGGAATTTCCACAGTCCAAAAGCCTTGCAAAAGACTAGGACCCAAAGGTGTTAAGCAACTTGGCGCTAAAACATCGGGTGAAAGGGGAAGAACAGTTACTGTTATTTGCTGTTTCAACGCTTCTGGCACCTGCTATGTTCCGCCAATGTTTATATTTCCCCGGAGCAGAATGATAAACACTTTAACAAAAAATGGACCATCTAATGCAATTTATTCTTGTTCTAAAAGCGGCTGGAGCAACGATGACCTTTTTTACCAGTGGTTGAAACACTTCAAGAAGACCGTGAAGCCATCAAGAGAGCAACCAGTTCTACTATTGTTAGACAACCATTCCAGCCACATTTCCTTAGCAATTTTTGATTACTGCAAAGAACACGGTATTATGCTTCTTACAATACCGCCTCATACATCACACAGGCTGCAGCCGCTAGATGCAAGTTTTTACGGCCCATTAAAATCAGCACTCAACAGACAATGTGACTATTATCTAACAATGGCAGAAAGAATTACACAATACGATTTAGCAGAAATATTCAATAAAGCCTATACTCTTGTTGCTACAATGAATAAAGCCCAATCAGGATTTGACGCAACAGGAATATGGCCCTACCAGCCAGATAAATTTACCGATGAAGATTTTCTAGCAGCGTGTCATCATCTTCCAATTGTGACTGATGATGAGTCACCTTCTACTTTTACAGGCTGTGTTGCAACTTTTAAGAGACTTGAAGTTCCTGTTGATCCTGTTCCTGGTACATCTGTTAGTTTTGAAGAGTTGAGTCCACTCCCGCAACCATTTACAGTCAATAAGTCACGTGTTCGCAAGAAGCAGAAGTCTGAGATATTGACAGAAACACCAAACAGAGAAAAATTGGAAGAAGAGGAAGCTAAAAAAGCAGAAAGGCAAAAGCACTTAGCAGAAAAACAAAGAAAAAGTCACAGTAAAATTAAAAACGACGGCAAAAAAGGACCAAAAAGAAAAGTCTTTGCAAACAGTGAATCAGAAGATAATTCAAAGACTGAAGTATGTGATGATGACGTAGTAGACGATATCGAGTCAAACAACAATGAGAACTGCATTATTTGTGGTGAAGGCAGTATAAAAGATGAAATGTGGTTCAAATGCTCGATTTGTAAGAAATGGGCACATTCACTGTGTACAGGAGAGGATAGTCCTGAAGGATATGTCTGCGATTTGTGCGATAGATAAAATTTAATCAATTTTTGTTTTGGAAAAATTTAAACATGTGTTTTTTAATTTTTGAGAAATTATGCTTAATTATACCAAAGTTTTATTTTTTATACAGTTATATGTACAAGTTTAATAATACATATAATGTTTAATAAAGTTTGTTAATAAAAAATCATACTTAACTAATTTCCTTTTTCTATCATTTTTCTTTGTTTTTAGTCAATTGTATGAATGCGCACAATTAACCTCCACGTGCGCACCATTAGCCGCATACGGCTGGTAATTGTGCGCAGTGCTACTTTTTTTTATATTATTTTTTACTACCACCTTATAAATTTTTCCAAAAAATCTACAGCGGATTATTATAACTAAATACTTAAAGTATCTTCACACAAAATCTGGAAATCTAAATTTGATTAATTTAGAAAATATAGCAGTTTAACCTTAAGTGCGCACAATTCCCCGACTCTCCCCTAAATATTTTTTAGAAGAGGTGACTCTGCAGAGTTTTGGGTAGAATACCCTTCAGAGCGCGAATTATAACAAGCAATACATTTCTTAATTTTTAATAATAATATTTTAGAGTGATTTATGTCTCCAATAGCCGATTGTTTTATAGAAAGAATAGAATTTGAAAAAAAAATATGTCGCTCTCTTTAAATTTATAATAACATCTCACGGTCATCTTGAGCTGGTATATGCTGTGTTTTATCGAACCGTAAACCAAGCCAAACATCAGGTACTACTGCCGACATAAGAAAGTGAGAAAGATTCTCATAGAATAAAAGATGTTCTATCATGGTTATCCGAGAACAGATAGTTGTTTAGTTATTTAATTATTGTTGTTTTGTTGTTGTTCAATACAAATTTTGAGAAAGATTGTCATAGAATAAAAAGAGTAATGTTCTATATGTGTGTGTATTATTACTATTCTCACCCAGCTGTACCATGGTATGAAAAAGTGATAGCTATAACTAATATGAGAGAGAAGCAAGAGTGAGGTAATTCAATCCCAAGTGTATCCGGGTAGGGTGTAGTAATGCGCTGGGTCTAAGCCAATGCTCAAAACGTCGGCTAGAAGTAATACATCTGTTTTCAAATATAAATCGTTGTACTCGCCTAAATTTTGACAACCGAAAGAGGCAGGTTGTGTATAGCATTCATCTGTTAAACTATCGTAGAATTTGGATTTGACCAGTAATTATGTCTCGTCAAGTTTCGTCGTCCAGTCGTTAATGTAATTATAAGGGAAGACCTCCTTCCTAGTCAGAATTTTTGAATTTTGATTCGTCTAATTCGTCTGGGAATTGTGATTTTAAATTTGGGTATACATCTAAATTTCTAAAGGTTTTTGTATGCTAATTTGTGTCTATTTACAGTGAAGCAGCGGTCAGAGTTCCTATTCCAGTTCATCAACCACGATGAAACAACATTTGTGTGATATATGTGGCCTGATCATTCGACGCTCCAATTTCACACGTCACATGCAGATTCACCAAGGACCCAAATTTCAGTGTACTAAATGCCCCAAGTCTTTTTCGCGTGTTGACTGCTATGAAAACCATTTCAAATCAAGTCATGAAGGATATAAAATCCCATGCACTAAATGCACTAAGTCTTTTACGCGCCCTGACATCCACGAGAGACATATAAAGACCGTTCATGCAGCAAGCAAAATATACTGTACTAGATGTCCAAAGTCTTTTTCAAGCCTTGATGCCTACAAGGGCCATCTGAAAAACGACCATGGAGACAAAAACATAAACATGTTTAAAAGTGTATCAAATGTGTAATTTAGGTAATTGTTCTCAATGTAGTTATACTGTCAATTACACGTCTGTCATTCTTTTTTGCATTTGTCATTTTCTTTTAGCAGGTGTTAAGAACAACTGTATTTGGGTCTCCACGCATACAAGTTTATTCCCGTAGAATGAGCTGACTATAAAACCGAGCTTACGTAGAAAAATTGACTTGTTACAACTATTGAACAAACCTTCAGGGAACAGCGGCTGTCTGAAACCTATCAGGCCACCTTAGACCACCTTATTAGCATTTACAATTAATACATAACCATTTTTAGTGAAGTCTGATCAATAACAACACATGTTAAAAGAAACAAAGTAAGCAACTGTTACATTTTGCTGATTTTGTCTGGCAAATTTTACTGCAATCTAGTTTTGAAATGAGCATGTATAATTTCTATACGTATTATTCTATGTACTTCATTATATCAAATTGTTACCCTGTATACTTAAGTAATGAGTATACATACATGTATGAGAAGTAGGATACAGTTGTTACCTATACGAAAACCTTTAAGTAAAATATTTGTATAGTACCATATTTTAACTCTTAAGTAATAGTAGTAGTAGTAATGTAACTTCAATAAGTACAACAACGTCTGAAGGATAATATTTTAAAGATAATTATCATTATTAATGTATATAATTGTTCCACTACTTATGTAGGAGTAATAGTTAGTTGTTAAATTGTTCAATTGTTGAGAAGAGTGTCATAGAATAACAAAAAAAAAAAAAGATTAATGTTCTATACGTATCATTCTATGTACCTCTTTATATCAAATTGTTACGCTGTCTACTTAAGTAACGAGTATACATGTATGAGAAATAAGATACAGTTGTTACATATACGTAAACCTTTAAGTGAAATATTTGTATAGTACCATATTTTAACTCTTAAGTAATAGTAGTAGTAATGTAGCGTCAATAAGTACAACACCGTCTTAGTTAGTTGTTAAATTGTTCAATAATTTTGAAAAAGATTGTCGTAGAATAAAAAAAAAAAGATTAACGTTCTATACGTGTATTATTATTATTATTATCCTAGCTAAATAAATATTCTAGTTAAACACTGTAAAACTATAATCACCTAGTTTAAGCTGATTTACAATAGAATATTAGTAATATTGTGTAACTTTACGAAAAATAATAAAAACAGTAAAACATTTATCGATTTTTATTTTCGCGTATAAAATAACAAAGCCGTCCGAACCAATCCCAGTAGACGTAACGGTCACCTCTATCCAATACTGTTTCATTTACTAGCATTAGGATGAAGGGAGAGAGAGAGAGTGAGCGTGAGAGCGAGAGAGTGAGAGAGAGAGAGAGAGAAGGCTCTTTAAGGCTTCCTCTAATAGGAGAGAGAGTGAGAGAGTGAGAGATAAGGCTCTTTAATGCGACCTCTAATAGGAGAGAGTGAGAGTGAAGGCTCTTTAATACGACCTCTAATAGGAGAGAGTGAGAGAGGAGATTCTTTAATGCGACCTCTAATAGCATCAGTACGTAGGATAATACAGATTTCTTCATGAGGCCGCGCCCCCTAGTAGTAGTACACAGGCTACCGGTAATACAGACCCCTTTGCATGACACCCTCTATTAACAATGTCCTCTAGGGATTTTTCCCAGCAACACCATTTAGCCGAGCGCCGAACCATATACCTGTAATACAGATTCCGTACTTCGAGAATCACGACGTCAGACGACACCGACGCCCTCTGTTTTCCCCTAGCAACGACGCTACCATTTAGCCATGTGACGAACCCAATGCCGATAATACAGAATGTCGGTACAAAAATCACGTCAAACGACACCGACGCCATCTGTTTTCCCCTAGCAACGACGCTACCATTTAGCCGAGTGACGAACCAAATGCCGATAATACAGAATGTCAATACATAAATCACGTCAAACGACACCGGCGCCATCCGTTTTCCCCTAGCAACGACGCTACCATTTAGCCGAGTGACGAACCAAATGCCGATAATACAGAATGTCGGTACAAAAACGACACTGGCGCCATCTGTTTTCCCCCAGCAACAGCGTTGCCATTTAGCCGAGTGACGAACCAAATGCCGGTAATACAGAATGTCGGTAATGCAGATTCCGTACTTAACGACGACTGCATCCCCGCAAAAATGTCTGGCCCAGGTGGCCCAATACCTACTCTTATAAAATATTTTTAAAAAAGGACTTTTCGCTTTATACTTTATAAAATTTGTGCTAGCAGATTATGATCTTTATTACGGAATCACAGAAATTTTCCCGTCCACTAATTATCTGCCTCTTAAAAGAAAATTAATTAGACAACACATCTTACTCTTGGTCCTTTCCTTTCAGACATAAGAGATGACTAATTAAACATTGGAATTCTTTATTATTTATGGTGGTGAGACGAAAAAAGCGACCATGTCGCTTGTAAATTATTGTATTACAACAACATTAAATCTATTTGGTTTCAGTTTCATTTATTTCATCATCATTCTTATCACAGGGGCTTCTTGAAACCTATTTATCAAAATGAAAAACGTTATTGACTTCATAACAAAATGTCTACTGTTTACGTTCTGAAAATGCTGATGAGAACATTCGCGAACGTTCTCCTGGAGAGCATAATCAAGCAAGTTCGCGGACGTTCTCATAATAATTCTCGAGAACTTTCAGAATAATACAGCACAAACGAGCATAAACAGGAACATTAAAATTCGAGATTAAAACCGAAATTAAGTGATCATAAAATGCAAGCCCTATAAGCATAGTTTGCACAATTTATGCCTTTGAAAGCATCATTGACAAGAAATTTGGGTTACCGCCCGAAAGCACCTGTTTTTTCTTTGTTCTAGTTATATATGAACTTTTTATATAAATTTGTTATATGTTGTTTATACAAATAGTGACAAATGTTTGTAAAGTTTTTAACATGTATTAGTTGTGCATGAGGTGGTTGAGTACTGGACACCGACCGTGGACACTACGTCGTCTGATGGTTTTGGACACTTTTCCGACCGTGGACACTACGCCGACCGCAAGCAATGGACATCCTGCGCGGTCAGCGTATTATCCACGGTCGGCAAACTTTTAGTAGCCAAATTTATTTTAAGTGTCGGGGAAATGTCCGCGGTCAGCGTTGTGTCCGGTAGCCATAAAGATGCATACCTGAGCTTCTAGGTGGAAAAAGATCAGAATTGGTCACCATGGCAATTAAACACGTTATTAACTTAATAGTGAGATGTGAATACGACCCAACAAGTTTAATATTTTCCAATTTTCTATTACACATTACCTTACAACAGTCAAATTAACTACAACTACTAGCATTATAAATGAGAAGAGGAAAATTGGAGAACATTCGAGCATTTTCAGAAATATGAGAAATTTCAGGAAATTTTGAAATTATCATTATTATTTTGGGTATATCTTTGCAAGTTAAAGGTATATTCTCCAGTCCTGTTCATTTTTGAGGGTTTATACTCGTTTTTTTTCGTTTGTACTCCGGGAATATTCTCAAAAAATAAATGCTCGAGCAGTTTCCAACTGTAAGTACGCACGACCGTCATCATATGGTTTATAAAATTAGGTAAACAGTTTACTACTGCAATAGTAATTTACGTTATAAGTCCTGAAAATGGAATTTTACAGTCGAGTAAGATGTTACGGACAAGGCGACGAAGGAGCCGAGTCCGGAACATCGAAACGAGACTGTAAGACCATTTCCAGGACGTATGACGTAATGCGTTTTATTTCATACTGCAATTATTGGAATATTGGTTTAATTTAAAAAAAATTATATAAAATAAATTTCCGAATGCAAAATATGGACATCTATGAAAAACGAGTTTCCATGGTAACTGATTACGTACTAAAACACTGTCCAGTTGATTGATTGTATTTGCGTCCGGTAAAATTTTTTATTTGTTACTCACTCGTAAACGTCATTTAACATAACTCAATATAAACAACGAAACATTACGTTTACGAGCTACTGACTTGTAAAACTGACGGCTGACTTGTAAAAGTTTTACAAGTTAGTAGAATGTGACATTTATAGATCAATTGGCATACGCACACTTCCACTTCTCATAAATTATTAAAAAAGTGTCACGAGACCAGGTTTTATAGATACAATAAATGTTGTGTGTTGTTTACGAATGAATAACAAATAAAATATATAACAATACACCCAAGGTAACGGGATTTACTGGCTCCATAAGGTGACAGGCTCGTCTACGACTCGCCAGTCATATCCTTCTGTCCGCCAGTAAAAACCCTCTTACCATGCTAGTAATGTTATATACTATTACAGTCACAAGTAACTGTAAAATTTTTTACAGGCATAGTAGACCATAAAATCGCATGTTCTGGACTAAAAAGGTTGACGTAAAACTGACAAATGTGACACAGTAACTGACAAATGTGACACAGTATGAAATAATAGTACATTACATACCGAGGCCGAAAGTACTCCATTCCTGTCGAGAGAACAATATAGTTTACCGAGAGGCGATAGCCTCGAGGTGAACTAGTTCTCGAGACACAGGAATGGTACTTTTGCCGAGGTTTGTATACTATTTTATTCGCAATCGTCCTTTAAATACCGAATTATCTAAAATTCTTGACAGATGCAAAATGTCATCGGTTGGGATTGGCATAACGTATGTCGCCACTTACATCATCAAATTCGATCGCATAATATTTCGAGGATTTTATTGAATAGGAGTATTTATAAATTAATAATAATACCTGGGTACTCGTTCTTTAGCAGCCAAGGTCCGCAACATTACCAAACATGATTTATACAGCCATTTATACACCGCATTTGGCGATGTAATTTTCTGCGCGCCACCTAGTAGCTGAATTTAAAGACACGTAGAGGTGCGAAAATAGGTCGTTTCGGACCATGAGAATGTCAAAGTTACAAACAATGATGCATTTTCGGACCTCTAAATGGTCAGGAATGGACTCATTACCAATACGATTGCGAATAAATGCTTTTATTCACAATCGATACATAATGTGTTCATTACTGACGTTTAAAAAGTTAGAAAGTAGTTTATTATACATCAGAGTCAATAATAAGTTCTCTTGGTTAGTAATGAGTTCTCTTGGTTAGTAATATCCATTACTTACCTTTTGCTCGTTCTAAATATTCTCAACAGATGGCAGAAGTTTTCGTATCTATCTTTACTTTTAGCAGGTAACAAACAGTCAGTCACTCTTTTAGCAACTTCTCGCTATTCCGGTGGTGTGCAACTTACATCAGTTTCACTATCAGGCATTTTAAATCGTGTAAATTGCAATTAGGAGCAATGTAATTAAATTTGGTTTAGTAGTGATACGAATTTACTTTGACAATTGTTGCAGCAATTGTCATTTTATCGCCACCTGAATAAAAACGCTGGTGCTGTGTCCTACATATATCAAGTATAAGGTATCAATGTCAGAACATAATTATGTACGATTGTGAATAAAATAGTATACATACCTCGGCGGGAAGACATTACGCGTCGAGCAATTGCTGCAGCATTGCTCTCCGCGTAATGTTCTACTTCCCGCCTTGGTAAGTAATCTACTATTATTCGCAATCGTATTGGTAATGAGTCCATTCCTGACAATTTAGAGGTCCGAAAATGCATCATTGTTTGTAACTTTGACATTCTCATGGTCCGAAACGACCTATTTTCGCACCTCTACGTGTCTTTAGCGCGTAATGTCTTCCCGCCGAGGTATGTATACTATTTTATTCACATTCGTACATAATTATGTTCTGACATTGATACCTTATACTTGATATATGTAGGACACAACACCAGCGTTTTTATTCAGGTGGTGATAAAATGACAATTGCTGCAACAATTGTCAAAGTAAATTCGTGTCACTACTAAACCAAATTTAATTACATTGCTCCTAATTGCAATTTACACGATTTAAAATGCCTGATAGTGAAACTGATGTAAGTTGCACACCACCGGAATAGCGAAAAGTTGCTAAAACAGTGACTGACTGTTTGTTACCTGCTAAAAGTAAAGATAGATACGAAAACTTCTGCCATCTGTTGAGAATATTTAGAACGAGCAAAAGGTAAGTAATGGATATTACTAACCAAGAGAACTCATTACTAACCAAGAGAACTTATTATTGACTCTGATGTATAATAAACTACTTTCTAACTTTTTAAACGTCAGTAATGAACACATTATGTATCGATTGTGAATAAAAGCATTTATTCGCAATCGTACTGGTAATGAGTCCATTCCTGACCATTTAGAGGTCCGCAAATACATCATTGTTTGTAACTTTGACATTCTCATGGTCCGAAACGACCTATTTTCGCACCTCTACGTGTCTTTAAATTCAGCTACTAGGTGGCGCGCAGAAAATTACATCGCCAAATGCGGTGTATAAATGGCTGTATAAATCATGTTTGGTAATGTTGCGGACCTTGGCTGCTAAAGAACGAGTACCCAGGTATTATTATTAATTTATAAATACTCCTATTCAATAAAATCCTCGAAATATTATGCGATCGAATTTGATGATGTAAGTGGCGACATACGTTATGACAATCCCAACCGATGACATTTTGCATCTGTCAAGAATTCTAGATAATTCGGTATTTAAAGGACGATTGCGAATAAAATAGTATACAAACCTCGGCAAAAGTACCATTCCTGTGTCTCGAGAACTAGTTCACCTCGAGGCTATCGCCTCTCGGTAAACTATATTGTTCTCTCGACAGGAATGGAGTACTTTCGGCCTCGGTATGTAATGTACTATTACACCGCACAGGTAAAAGAGGCTATAATTAATATATGGTTTAAAGGAAAAATTTTATGTGCATATTTTTAAATTCAACTTATATTACTCGTCACTATTTAGGCATTCGTCACTCGATAACGAAGAATGTCCTCTAAACAACGTTTAAATGTCATTTCGCCAATTAGGTATTGTTACCTCAACTTAATAAAACGTTGTTTAAAGATTACAAGTTCATATGTGTATATTATAATATGATTATATTTGTAAATATTCTTTTATATTTTCCGTAATAAAAATGAATGACTGCATGAAAATTATGCAACGTTGCTGCTATGGCTATGCGGACAGTACTAGGAAGAGGTCACAGCACAAACCGTTGTAGACATTATCTCAACGAGTTTGCATATCTTGCACATGTGTTGAGATCTTGTCAGTACGGGAAACTGCTCAGAATAAAACTGCACAACGAAGTACGTAGTGTAATTGCATCGGTGATGCGAGATAATGGCTATGAATGAAGTCTATGAAGAAGTAGTCGGAATTTTTGAAGCAGACGGATAGACATCATAGCTATTAATCGTAGAACAGATGAAGCCTGGACAGTCGACCCAACAATTAGATTTAAAGATAACCCCTCGCAGCCAGAAGAAGTACATTTAGAAAAATGTCGAATATATGAAACGGCAATTAATTATTTGAAAGAAAAATATAATGTTAGGAAGATTACTGTTACTGGTTTATATTTCGGGTCACGGGGAACTAACAAGAAAATATATTAGCCTTAGGAAATAATTCAAAATTAATAAAATTTTGGACAAAGCAATTGCAGTCAAAATCTTAAAGAGATCTGTATATATTTTAAGACATCATTTGCTTAATTAACAATAAACAGGTAAACAAATTAACAAACACAGAACGCCAAGGTAATAGGTATGCTATGTCAATAAACGGAGAAAAATAATGACGTCACAGTTTATGTTGGTATATAGCTCCAAATATTTCCAAACAAATATGACCTTGATAACTGACAGTAGATTCAAGTTAGGTTAAAGTATTGTTTATAGCATGGGTGAGAAACATAGGGTAAGTTCGGCATTCAGATCTATTTAACTCCAAGAGCTCGGTTTCTATAGTATCCATTATTGCAAATAATTGTAACTATGACAATAGAGCTTTTGGAGCAAAAAGAGTTACAATGCCGAACTTACCCATATTTGCTGGGTTCGGTATTTCAATTTATTTACTCTGAAAGCTCTAATGCTTTAATCCTATAATTACAATTATTTACAACAATGGATACTATAGAAACTGCGCTCTTGGAGTAAATAGCTGTGAAATACCGAACACGGCTAAATGTAGATTTTTCAAAATGTTTTTTTTGGAAATATTCAAAGCTATCAATATAAAACGTGACGGAACACTTTTTTAGTCCATTTACAGACTATTGGTGAATTCTTAATGGAAGTGGATATATCTTAGAATATAAAACTGTAGGAAGGAACATAATCATCGTAACCTCAATTTTAAAACACAGTATTTTGAAATTAATCTTAGAATATAAATTTTATATTTAATATTTTAAACAAACGAATACTTATTTATGAAATGTAATTCCCTTCTTTCGTATTTTCAAAGCTCATTGCGCCGGGTAGTTACGCTCCTTCCGACAGTTTTATATTCTAAGAGATATATAGTATCAACATCAACTCAGTAAGAAATGGTTATGGTAGCGTTGTTTGGAGAATGTTCAATTATTTTTTTATTTGCTAGTAGAACCGAAAACTACCGGTTTTTTCGAAAATTTATAACGGTTTGCTATCTCATCTTAACATTAACACGGATTTTAGTAAGGGTTCCGATTCCGGGTTTCGGTTTCATAAAAGTAATTGGTTCCGGTTCCTTTGGGTTCCTGTTCCAGTTCCTGACCTATACTAAATACATATTTACTATTTACTATATTTACTAGAGATATTGCCATAGCAACATTAATCAACAACTAGTGATAAATAAATATTTCATACAATCACATGTCTATTATCACTTGTCCTGATACTACAAGGATATACCTTTTAAGATAGTGTATCTATTGGTAAACCTATCTAGAACACTATAACTGGTGACCCCGACGAAAAGAAATCTGAACACAAGCGGCATATCCTGATCAAGGCTAGAAAACATCCTACTTCCAATTCGTGATAGTCGGTTTATCTGCATACAACTAACTAAAGCGTTTAGTTCAACCAACTACGGCATCGATAATTGGATTGATTGGACAATCGTTAGTTTATCAATTCTATAATTGGTATAACTGGTTCTATATTCTATACTGATCTAGAACACTATAACTGGTGATCCACGACGAAAACAACGGAGATAATCAACGCCAAATTTTCTACAGTTCCACTACTCGGTTTTTCTGTCTGTCGTCGGATACAACCTGCCCTCCTGGAATTTCTAGAAACGGTTATTCGATTATCGCCCGCAAACAATCGACTTTCGGAAGTTTATATCTTTTTATTATTACATAAAATAACTAATCTTATATTTTATTGGTTACGTTTCAATATGACAAAGTTACCACCAAATTTAATAAAATTTTCTATTTTGACAGTTCGCATGTACAAATGTCAATTGTATTGATAAATAGATACTTTGACTTTTTTCATATTGATAACGAGCTTCATAAATATAATCTACTAGTTTCTAACTTGCCATATCACATTTTGAAACTCCATTCCAATCTTATCATGTTCACTGACAATAATAAACATTCACCATATACCACATTCATCGACGAATTATTAAAATACTATTTGGGTCCGTGTTTGGATAAACCTTCTAAACATTGTGACGGTTATTTTCTTTTAATAAACGATTTCATTCTTAATTAGGCATGATTAAATTCATAACACGAATATTATCCATGTTTTCAATTTATTGACTGTTGAGTTTCTGTCCTTTTCCCACTCATGGCGACCTTGTTAAATTTCGATACTTTACAAATTTGCATTAGTTGGAAATGCGTGTCCCTTTATCAATTTCTCGCATTATCGGTTATCGCGTTATTTGTTGGTGAAAAGAATTTATGGTTATTCTTCTTTAAATGCTCGCTTTGAAGTGAGAGAGTTTCTGGAAATCGTCTCTTCTTCTTATACAAATTTAAGGGTGTGTGAGTTAGCTACCCTCGGCTAGGTGTAAAGTCGGATTATTTTTGTAAATCATAGAAGAAAAGCTTCCGAAAGCCGACGGTTTGGGGAAACCAACCACCGATTCTCCGACGAAGACTCCCTTGGATCCAGTAGAAAATTCCGGGAAACTACAAGCTGCATCAACTCCAGTTACTGATGAAAATCACACCAAACCCAAATTATCTTATCACGCGGATGTTAGCAAGTTCCATTTCGCTTGCAAACTTTAGCATTATATGGAGTGTAGTAGTAACTTTCCAGTTATACCAGGAATATGCTATGAATACTGCTTCCGTTTACAAGATACAATCAAACTTCTTTCATTCCTACTTACTACATGAATACATTTACGTTAAATAAATGTCAACCATCAATGCCAACCACAAACTTACTACTTAGGTTAACGCTTTTAGATTAAATTGGCATAGTTATTTTTAATTTTGAAAGTTGCAACAAATAAATCGTAACGCAAGCATCACCTGTTCATGAAGCACTTATTATGTTGTTCCTTGGTTTTGTTCACGTTCCTAATTTTTATTTCTTCCGTTCTATAGTCGTTCTACCTAGTAACAATTGGCATTTGGCGCATAGCCATCTTTAACACCCCCCTTCGCAAAATGCCTCATTCCCAAACCATAACACAATTCATAGAAACTACTCTCGCGAAGTCCCTTTGTAAAAATATCACTTAACTGTGTTTTGCTTTCTATATACACAACTTTGAATTCCCCATTTAACACTCTATCTTGAATAAAATTGTATTTTGATACTGATATGTTTAACTTTTCTATTGCTTCCAGTATTCTTGATCAAGTGAATACCCGCTTGATTGTCTTCAAAAATTACAAGCTCTTTAACGGGAATACCAAAATCATCCAACAACTTCTTTAACCATAAACCTTCACTAACAGCTACTGTCAATGCGGTCATCTCCGCTTCAGTAGAGGATAATGCTACATTATTTTGTTTTCTTGTGGCTCCATCGTATGTCTGGGGTTTGCTAGTTCTTAGTCTATAAGGTTTATATGTATAGGGGTCTATTTTGTAACTAACCGTTCACGAATGGCGCCGTTCGTGAACGGCGATCTTTAGCGACTTCGTCAGCGGTAGCTTCAACGAGAATAGATAGATAGGTTATTCTGTAACACCAACCGTTGAGCTATGCGCACTCTCAACGTCTGTCTAACGTTTTCTAAAAAGGTAATAGATCTTTGCCGTTAATATAGATACAGTTTCACCTTTTAAGTATATATTGCGTATGCCATATTTATTATTTCTGGAGAACGCGCCAATTTTGTAAAAATGTCGCAGTTTTGAATTGATTTCAAAAGAGTTGAGAAGGCAACAATACATCGTTCTTGGAGGAATTGCGAGTAAACGTACATTTTAGGTGCAAGAGAACACCTAAAAGAAACCCCCCCGCTGAAGAGAACATAGTACTATTTGTATAGTTATTATTAATAATATTAAAAGTATGAGTTAGTCGTTTGTTTTAATTGGTTTTTATGAAATAAATTAATTACAACTAATATTTATTTATTAATTATTTATTTAATGTGTTGTTTCACTTTTGGGTATGCAATTAAAGTTAGTTTAGTTTAAACGTATATTTCGATCCGTTTTGGATTTTCGTTAGGAGTTTATTAGCATTAATATAATAATCTTAATACATTAATTGACAACTTAAAGTGGTTGTATGTTAAAGTTGATCTAACCCTGACGAAGATTGAAATATAGGTTTTAACTAAACTTACCAACTTTAATTGCATAACCATAAGTGAAAAAATACAAAAGAAACACATAAATTAATTACATATAAGTTTATTACGATATCTTCGGCAAGTGTAATAGGTAGTGTAAATACTGTTTACTAATTCTCAATTACTTCAAGAATTTAAAAATATGAGTACCTATAATAATTTTTAGTTTTTTAGAACCCTATTCAAATGTAGTAAGAAAATTTTACAAATAAATTCCTGAAAATGTTTAAAATACCTCAACAATAGTGAAATTATCAACCTGCAATAGTAAATCTTTCTTCTCCCATTTCATTGAGATATATTCTATCACTATTATTATACCTTCTTAAGAGATTATTTTTAATAATAAGAATCCTTTTGTAATTTTTATTACAGGTGGTTTTTCACCTGATCTAAGACCACCTCTGGTGAGGTAGGTACTACCTGAAATAACAATTTATTCAAAGTATATAATTGCTACTATCACCTAATAAGCGGCTATTAATAATTCTTGATTCATCTCAACCAAGTTTTTGAGGTTAGATTAATTAGCGTCATATATTTATTCTTTCAAATTCATTTACAATTAAATTAAATAAATTACTTTCCATTTTAACATACTCTGATAAAATTAATACAACAATTTCACATATAAAATTTCTTTTATAATTATAAAAATAAACACGAACGTTGGCTAACGTCGACTAATCTGCCACCGTTCGTGAAAGGTTGGATCTCGAAGGATGCGCTGTTCACTAACGAGTGCATAACGGTGGTTGTTTGCTCACAGAATAGCTTTAGAGCAAAAAACCTTTCAAACAACGATAACCGCTCGTGAACGGTTTGCTCATTGCTTACAGAATAGACCCCATAGACCCATTTAGGGGTCTATTCTGTAAGCCTTGAGCGAACCGTTCACGAGCGGTTATCGTTGTTTGAAAGGTTTCTCGCTCTAAAGTTATTCTGTAAGCAAACAACCACCGTTATGCACTCGTTAGTGAACAGCGCACCCTTCGAAGATCAACCTTTCACGAACGGCTGCAGATTAGTCGACGTTAGCCAACGTTCATGTTTATTTTTATAATTATAAAAGAGATTTTGTATGTGAAATTATTGTATTAATTATATCACAGTACGGGAAAATGGAAAGTAATTTACTTAATCCAATTGTAAATGAATTAGATAGAATAAATATATGACGCTCATTAATCTAACCTCAAAAACTTGGTAGAGAGGAATCAATAAGAATTATTAATATCCGCTTAGCAATAGTAGCAATTATATACTTTGAATAAATTGTTATTTCAGGTAGTACCTACCTCACTAGAGGTGGTCTTAGATCAGGTGAAATCCAGCTGTAATAAAGATTACAAAAGGATTGTTATTATTAAAAATAATCTCTTAAGAAGGTATAATAATAGTGATAGAATATTTCTCAATGAAATGGGAAAAGAAAGATTTACTATTGCAGGTTGATAATTTCACTATTGTTGGGGTATTTTAAACATTTTTAGGAATTTATTTGTAAAATTTTCTTAGTGCATTTGAATAGAGTTCTATAAAAAATAATTATACTCATATTTTTAAATTCTTGAAGTAATTCAGAATTAGTAAAAAGTATTTACCTATTAAACTTGCTGAAGATATCGTAATAAACTGATACGTAATTATTAATTTGTGATACTTTCACTTTCGGGTATGCAATTAAAGTTAGTAACTTTATTTAAAAGCTATATTTCGATCCGTTTTGGATCTTTGTCAGGGTTATATCAACTTTAACATACGGTGGATCTTATACAACCACTTTAAGTTGTCAATTAATGTATTAAGATCCGATATAAGTTATTATGTTAATGTTAATAAACCCCTGACAAAGATCCAAAGCGGATTGAAATATACGTTTAAACTAAACTAACTTTAATTACATACCCAAAAGTGAAACAACACATTAAATAAATAATTAACAAATAAATATTAGTTGTAATTAATTTATTTCATAAAAACCAATACAAACAAAGAACTAACTGATACTTTTACTATTATTTATTAATAATATTCCTCCAAGAACAACGTATTGTTGCCTTGTGGTTTTTTGATTAGACTTTCTCCTATCCTCCATATAATTTCAATCCTTTTGAAATCAATTCAAAACTGAGACATTTTTATAAAATTGGCGCGTTCTCCAGAAATAATAAATATGACATGCGCACTATATACTTAAAATGGTGAAACTGCATCTATATTAACGTCAAAGATGTATTATCTTTTTAGAAAACGCTAGACAATCGTTGAGAGTGCGCATAGCTCAACGGTTGGTGTTACAGAATAACCTGTCTATCGATTCTCGTTGAAGTAGCCGCTGAGGAAGTCGCTAACGATCGCCGTTCACGAACGGCGCCATTCGTGAACGGTTAGTTACAGAATAGTCCCCTTAGTATCTAAAACTTCTACATCTTTTCTTGCTTCTACCATTTCCCAAGTCTTATCTTTATTTATTGATTCAAGTTCACCACTCATAGCTTCTAACCATCCCCAGTAGCACACAATATTTTTTTAATATTTAAAAAATATAAAGATAATATTATATGTATTTTAAATATTTAAAAGATTAGGAAAGTATTTATAAAATATTGAAAATGAAATATTTAGAAATATATTAATATACATATTAAATAAATATGTTATTTGTGTGTAATTTTTAATATTTTGAAACAAATATCAAACAAATATTTTAGTTTTATTATGTACAGTAGATATCTATTGGTGAACATTGAATTGTAGATCTTGCTTATGACCTTGCGCGATCGTGTATCGTCGCGTACGTTCGTAGGAGGCAGGCAGGACCAAGTGCAACGACGCCATTACATTATTATTGTTTTGTCAGATTAATACATTGTTTTATAAGGTATGTACAGGTATGTATTAATATACCATAAAGTAATTCTCATCTTAGTTATTTGTATTTATTGCGAATTATTGTGGTGTTTCGTATAAGAGAATACATTTTTAACAGTAAATAGTGGGCAGAAAAATTAATTAGTTATATACTATGTACAGTGCAAGTGTAAAGTCTGGAACTATCGAAATGAAATCTTTTAAAAAATCGGCGAAATTGGTGTTTGAATTTTATGTGGAGTGATATAGACATTTTTTGTTTTACAGGAAAATGCCATCACGTAAAAGAGAACCCGTTCTTGATCTAACTACAAGGCATTTTCGTCGCCTGTGTAATAATACCAAGAAGCCAAGAAAAGCTGCAACAGAACCATTTGTAATTGATAATTATTATTTGGACAGTTTTTAGTTCTAGTGAATCTTTAGAAAATTGTAATAAATACACCAATTAAACATTGATAGTAATGAATTTTCTGAAGGAGATCTAACAGGCGAGGAATGTCTGTACAAAGTACAATTGCATGAAAATCAAGATTATGATTATAATAAACTGTTTAGTACATATGAACCATGATGAGGAAGTAACTAGAATAATACTTTTTCCCAAGGTCCCAAAGACAACCTTATTACATGACTGCAGTGGTGATAACAAAATAAGAAGTGACTATTCTACTCCTACGAATAAAAGAGCCTGCATATCCACTGAAAAGCTGCTTATCATCAAATGGTGATAATATTACAAATAACATGGTTATTCAACCAGCTACAGATTGCTGTAAGTTTGACAAAGGTATGATGATTAATCACGTATGTTTAAATTTATACTTTTTTAAAATTTTAAATATGTTTTCTAGAGTACAAAAGAAAAACCGAAAGTGACTTCCTCAGCTGAAGTTGGTTTTTGCAAATATTGACGGAACAAAGTCGACCACAGATAATTCCTGATGATGATCAGAATTTCCACGCAGATTTTGAAGGGAGACTACCCATGAAGAGCGAAGAAGACATTGGTACATGTGAAAGACGCCCAAGTACAAAGAATGAACAGAAAAAGATGATAGGTACTTGAATGCACATGTTGCTTTCCTTATAACAAATCTTATTATTTGCAGTTATCATTCCTTGCCCGAACTGAAAGTCATGAGATCAATACTATTGTAAAAAATATTTTAAAGAAACTTCACAGATTCTGTCGCCTCCTTATATGACTGGGAAGGAAAGAAAACGTTTTGCTCCTTAATAGTATCTGACTGTATCAAAAGTATGTTAAATCTTCATTGTTTTTACCAATACGATTATTATTATGTTATTACATATTACAGAAGCAGTAACCTTAAGCCCAAATGCTAAAAAACAACCGAGCACGACATCATAGCAGCTATTAAGAATTGGTTAAGATATGCTTCGACAGTATTAAACAACAGCTAGTAAGTACTTTTTTTAATTTACTAGCTTACCGTATGTACGGAAAGCTCAAGGTGTTCACCAGTTATGGGACACCTAGACCACCAGGAAAGAGAAAACGATTTCAGATCTAACTAATTTAAATTAAAGGACTTTATAAATAAATAAATAGATAGAGAGGCGTTAAGAAGTGATAAAAGGAACTTCTGATTTTTAACTTGAATTATTTTGGTTGAAGTAACTTGTAAAACACCTCCTAAGTTTTATGCTTGTATACTGTTTCGAAAATATTTCATTAATTTTAAAAAATGTTTAATATTGCCTAATCACATTTTCTATTCTTGGTCGCCCCACATAATGGTATTGGGCTTGACTACATCAAATTAAGATTTTCTTAACAATAATTATTCTTTCTTAAAATAATAAAACACTTCAATTTGTTGCCAACTTTACTTTACACTAATATGGTGACTAGAAGTACAGATGATTCTAAAAGTCCTTGTTAATTATATAAACTTCTTTAAAATATGTTGCTGCAAGAGACCCTGCTTCTTGATCATAGAAACAGGGCTTCAAATCTTGGTTGCGACTGAATTTTAAAAATTTAGTACAAGCATATTTGAGTTCGTTAGGATAAGGTATGAAAGTTGTATGAATTATAAAGTATGGGGCAGCATTATCTACTTGCTACACTGACTTCATTACTTCCCTTGCAAACTGCAGGAAAAGGGGAATGGATTATGTATGTTGCTGCGTGCTTTCCATTCATTTTTAAATTTAAAGCATTAAAATTTTACAGAAAATTAGCTCACTGTAATTTATGTTTAAATACTTTTCTCAATATTTTAAAGTTAAATACTACTGCTTTGATTATAAACCTAAATCTGTTTTTTTTATTCTTACAGAAAGAAGAATTATGAGTCCCAAGACAAGCTTCCTATTGAATAATTATCGAGTATTTATATATTTTACTGAGTGAATAAATTGGTTTTGCTATAATACATCTTTTATTCCAGTCCTATTCCATGAGGTGAGAATTATATCCTTAATATACCAGCGAATAAACTGCTATTAAATTTAATATTTCAGTTATAATATAATTATTGAAGTCTTCAGGATGGATGAGTAGTTATTTTTTTATTGGATTGTAGTGAATTAAAATGAGCTGTAAAAATTTTTGTCAGGTGTATAATCCTTTTCTGATACTACCTACAATTACAATTAGAGAAGTAAAACGTTAAAATGCGTTCACCAACATTGGCACTGTTTGGCATTTTCTAATGGTTGATTTTGTGTCAAAATTTATAAGCGACTCCTTTATTTTTCTAGGCCCCTAAAACAGGAAATAATATTTTAAATGTGCAATTTATCTAGCAGATATTCTCTATAGGGTATGCAAAAGAACCCCTTATTGGCACTAACTTTTTAAATGTCCGTTCTATCAAACAATGTATTGAGAAAGTTTGTATAGCAAATTATGCTCTATAGCAATATCAATTTTCCCTTCAGCACTCATTTTCTTTTTGAGGGCCATTTTACCATTTCAAAAGAATATACATATTTAAATTCAAACCCAAGTGTTTTATTACTAAGTGTAACTCTTATGCTAAATAAACTTCAAACGCAATTTTTGTCAAAAATTTTCTTATGTAGCACTTGTTAGAGAATATGGTTTCATAAAGAGAGCAAAATTCTCTTTTCACTAGAAGAACAAAATGTATAGGGTTTTATTTGAAAAGTTTAAAATGTCCATCAACAAGAAAATGAGTGGTGAAAAGAAAATTGAAATTCATGTTGCTATAGAGCATAATTCGCTGTACAAAAATATTCTTAAAAACATTCTAATAAATAATATTCCAAAAATATAAAAATAATATTCTAGGAATATTATTTGAATCAGAAATATAACGTACACGTAAGATGTCCTAACTAGAATGTTAAATAAATAATATTAAAATAATATTGAGGATATATTTTAAATAATATATTAGCTAAATATTTAGGCGGATGTTGAAACAGATATATTTTAAATATTTGAAAAAAATATTTATATAATTTATGTCTTTATCTTCTCTTTGTTTTACTTCTTTAAAATTGCATGGTGCATCTTCTATAAAGCTCATAGCACTGTATGCCATATATAATTCATAATCCGCTAACTTCAATGGTTTCTTTATTATTCGTCTAGGTTTCTTAACACTTACATCTTCATTAAGACTCCATTCATCATTACTGTCTTCGTCCGTATCTTTTCTTTTTTGTTTATCTTTATTTTCATCTTGATTTTTGTCAATATAAATCTGCACACTCTTTTTATTATACCAGAATGAGTTCTCATCAAATTTAACATCTCTTGAAATTATTACCTTCTGTTTTTGTACATTCTACAGCCTATATCCATTTGGTGCATATCCAACCATAATGCATTTTTCAACTTTATCATCAAATTTATTTCTAAATTCGTTTTGTATATGATTATAAGCAATACATCCAAAGATTCTTAAATTATTAACTTTTGGTTTTCTTTTATACCATATTTCTGCAGGGGTAACGCCTTCTACACAACTTGTTGGCCCTCTGTTCATTAAATATGCTACGGTTCGTATCGCTTCATTCCATAGATTTTTAGGAACACCTGAATCATTAATAACAGTCCTAGCTCGTTCCACCAAGCTCCTATTCATTCTTTCAGCTTTTCCATTTTGTTGAGGAGTGTATGGCACTGTATAGTCCAATATAACACCTTCTTCTTTACAATAATTAAACATTTCCTTTGAAGAATATTCACCTCCATTGTCACATCTGAGTTTTGAAACTCTATAATTAAATTTCGATTGGGTCGTTTTCACATAGTCTTTGAAGCATTCAATAACTTCACTTTTTTTTTTATTATATACACAGTTACAAAATTACTATAATCATCAATAAAAGTTACAAAATATTTCCCTCCATCGTGGGAAGCCGGTGTGATTGGACCACATACATCTGAATGTATGATTTCTAAAACTCGTGTGCTTCTACATCTACTTTGAAATGGTAATCTTGACATTTTTCCATTTACGCAAGATTCACAAAAATCAATAGTGCCTAACTTTACATTTTCCATCCCATCAACCATCTCATTTCTAATTAATGTATTCAAACCATCATAACTTGCATGACCATATCTTCGATGCCATTTTATTCTTTCTTGATTTTCTGTTTCAACATTTAAACATTCAGGGTTTGATAATAATTTGAAAGAAATTTCATATAAATTTTTATCTATACCAATACCAATTAATCCTTTTTCATTGTGAATTAACTGTACCTTTCCATTTCTAAATAATACCATTACATTTAAATTCTGTAATCTTTTTACTGATAATAAGTTTTTTCTTAGTTGAGGTATAAAAAATACGTTTTTAATGGTACATTCTATCTCTTTATTGTTTACCAGACTCTTGACATTAATATTTCCAATTCCTACAGCTTCTAAGTAGTGATTATTTTTAGCCACAGCTATTTTTAGTGGACTATTTAACATAAGTAAGTCAGTGAAATATTTATCGTCATTGACCATGTGATCTGTACAGCCAGAATCTATAAAAAACTTTAAAACGTCATCATTTTGATTACACTCACTGTCATTCTTGACATCTGTCATAAAACAAACACTTTTATCGCTATTGTCTTCTTCATGTTCATATTCATTTTCTACAAAATTGCTTCTGCATACTCATTATTATTTCTGCAATTATTTCTTGTAAAATGTCTTCCACGATTACTTTGATTATAAAAGTTTGGTGTCTGTGTATATGATGATCTATCAGGTGCATTTGGATTTCTACTATTTTCGCTGCTTCTAAACGATCTTCTATAATTTATGCCATAATTACTTCTATTCTGTTGCAAATTATTATACTGTTGATTATTTACAAAGTTCTTCATTCTTCGTTCTTCATATTGTTTCATAACATGTCCAGGCTTAAAACATCTGTAACATTTAGGAACTTTATTTGCTACAAAAGCAGTTGGAGGATTGTTAGGGGTATCTTGAGTTATTGCATTTAATCTTCTTTTTTCATCTTCAGCTCGTAGTTTTACTTTTACTAAATAATGAGTTAAATTCGACATATTTTCTAATACTGCTACTATCATATCATATGAAGGAGGTAATGCTAAAAATAAACTACATATATCTTCATCTTTCATTTCTACACCAGCAGATCGTAACTGTCTTAATATTTCTTCAAACTGCATAATAAAATCATCCATAGATTCATTCTCATTTAGCCTTATTTGAAACAGCTTCTTCTTTAAAAATAATTGACCTGCAATTGCTTTCTTCTGGTACATATCTTCTAAACTTTTCCACATAGTATTTGCGGTTTGTTTATCTCTCAATAATTCCAATTGATTATCATTCACTGCTTGAATAATTAATGATTTTGCTTTGTTATCGCGTTTTAAAATTTCAGTTTTAGTTTTCTCATCTGTAGATTCTTCATATTTGTTCAATACCATATCGTATACTTCATTATCCCGTAACACCATTTCCATTCTAAATTTCCAATTATAATAATTATTTTCATTTAAAGGTTCTATTAGAAAATTAACTTGTTTTTGTGACATTTCTACTACAATCCCGTCTTTACTTCAAAATTACTTTTATTAGGTACCATTAACTTTAAATAAACACTGACCTTCCTGGGCCCCTAACCTTTAGAAATTAATGGGCAAAACTACTATGCAATATATTTATTTATAATACTCAACATATGCATTTATCCATCTATACATAAATTACATTTTTCAATAACAAAATCACATTAAACAAACTTTTGTTCTACCTAGTAACAATTGGCATTTGGCGCATAGCCATCTTTAACAGTAAGGACATTTTATTTGATTATTGCGTTAATAGATATCACTGTTAGGATTATTTTAATTAAGAAATTTGCATTAATTTATTTAGCATTTATTATTACAATGAGTTTAATTGTTCTGTATTTAATTTATAATAAACTCATCCAGGACTTACTGTAATAAATATTTAATTAAAGTCTTAAGTATAAAAAAATTGAATTAGGATGGTTCTGCATTAAACGTGCAGTACTGTAAACTGCAACTACTAGGCTCGAAAATGCAATTTTGCAAAAATTGACCTAGACTGATTCTGCATTCGACTGACGATATAGGTATAAATAAATAACAAAAGCAAAGAAGCCCATTTATTATTCCATTGAATCCTATAATTCTGTTAAAAATACAGCACAATGAACACAAAACAATATCTTTATTGGACTACAATTGTGTATTTGTCGTTATATTACAATAATGTACATAAACAAAAAATATTTTAATAATGCTACTTTAATGTGACTGTACATCGATAGTGGCAACTACCATAAAACAATAGTAACATATTAAAGTTTGTCACTTTCAGAAGTAGAATCCTCGCCTACATTTATAATAAGTGGTTTAACCTGCACGTCAATAATTTCATCCAATTCCCACATATCATTTTCAACTTCAGTTACATGTTTAACAGCTTTTTCCCAATTAGCTGGTGTAACATCTTAAACAGCTTCCATATTAATTCTATTGGGTTAAATTGACAATGGTAGGGAGGTAATCTTAAAACTGTTGCTTGATGTTGTTTTGCCAAGTCATCCACTACATATCGTACATCAGATTTATATTGCTTCACTATTGCAAGCAATTCTGCTTTTACCATGTCGGGTTCAAAGGGAATGGCTTTGCAAGTGAGCCAATCTTGAATATATGCGTTTCTGGTGTTGCTATTTGGAACACTATCGACTTTTCTGCTGTGATATGTAGCATTGTTCATCACGATCACTAAGTCTTTTTTGATTACTTGCAACATGGCTTCAAACCAGTTTTCAAAGACTGTTGCATTCATTGCTTTATGATAGTCATCGGTTTTGCTGGATTCAAACATTAGTAACTGATCTTCTACAAATCCCTCTTCTGAACCAATATGCAATATGATAAAGCGTTTTCCCTTTCCTAAATGTAAATAGTCATATTAGACATTCCAATGCATTCAAAATAACTAACAATAAAAGCATAAATATTTACCTGATGGAGTTTTGAGGCCCGGCGAAAGACCATGTAAAAATGTCTGCCTGTCTGATGTAACGGTGGTATCAACCCATACATTTTCTACAGTATGATTTGCGTTGATACATGTTTCATTTAAATAGTAAATTGTTTTACCAGCAGCTCAAAATGCTTTTATTTGTCTTAAATATTTACGCCTCCATGCAACTATATCCTCTGTCTCTTGAATTAAGCTAGACTGCGTTCTTTTTGACCACCTGCAGAAGATAAGTTGTAGTAAAATTAATATATACAAGAACAAAAATTAATACTAGCCGAAAATTCATTTCCTTTAAGAATCTGTAAAGTGTACTTCGTGATATTATTACACCTAATTCTTCATTGCTAGATAGTACAGTATGTATTTTGTCCAAGGTAGGTGGTTCATTACGAAAATAAAATGAATGTACTAAGCGTGGTATATCACTCTTCATTCCATGACATACATTATCCAAAATAGCTCCGTTGCGATGATAATGCTTTGGTTCTTGGAATGTTGATTCACTTTGATATTCTTTCAGTACTTTGACACGTTAGCCACACTTACGCCTGTGATAAAAAATATAAAAAATGGTATAACAATGACATTTGCTTAAAAACATTATAATATGGATACCTGCGGCTCTACCAGTAAATTCTACACATTCTGTTTTCGAAGCGTCTAAGTTATCTTCACTGTATCTTTTGAAAATATTTCTAATGGTAGTTTTGTCATCAACTGTAAAATGTCTTGAAGTCCGTTTATAGGGGGCGACAAAACCATATTTCCCTCGGCCATATTCAATATAATTACCTACAATACACAATTGGCTTACATCAAATAAATTACAATTTTAATTATATGTTTATGTACAGACTTCAAAGTCCAACAACAACGAGATTGTCTTGAAAAAGGCAGTTTTTTGAAAAATAAGAGCACTTCTCAGGTTTTGAATTTAACGGACCAAAAGCAATTAAAATTGAAACCCGGTCGTAAATGACGTGATAGTTTTTCAATAAAACTCGGTGTTAACGATTTGACGTACCAGAACCAGAACCAAACCGAAAAAAACACGTCTGTAGACGCTAGTAGGTTAAACTTCGTCACCTCGTCATCATGCGCACAAACGAATGTATGAGTATGTACTTTCGTTGCCTAGATTCAGAGGCGTCGCTTTGTTTGTTGGAGTCGTATATTAATACCTGCGTTCAGTATGATTTATGGCTTATCTTCATCTTCAGTGTTTGCTAAATTCTTATTCTTTGCACCGCTTTGTAATTAATTGATAGCTTTAGCGTATTTAGTTGTTTATTATTCACACAAGAAGATTCTAAGCTGATACATCACTGGCAACAGGTTGAACTCGGTCGGCCATAGTCGCGCGGAATTGATGACGTTGGTTGCTGTCACATTCTCTGAGGTCATGGAGTTTACAACCAAAGTTATAACGATGAGTACTTTCTGAGTGAACTGTACGACAAGGACAGGTTTGGCCACTTTGAATCCTTTCTCTCGGTTCGCATACAAATCTGTGTAGTTCCAGGTCCAGGTTCCAGTATTATTCCTATTTATATATTTCACTGGGTGAACCCTGCTTCCCAGAACCAATTGTGAAACAAAAACTTATTATATTATTATAATTATTGCTTATCTATAAAATACAGTACCTAACAGCAATTAATAAGTGCAATAGGACTGGATCAGCAGCATTTGTGATCGTTTTTATGGAAAGGAAAGGTTATTAGAAACATTTTAGTTGCTTTGCTTCTTCATCTTCATGAATTTAATTTCAGATGAAAACGCTGTATGTAATTCTGTAGGACTAAATTATTTCACTGCAGCTTTTTTAAGGAAGTGCTTGCAAGTGTTTTTAATTGTCAGTATCATTCAACGGTATGTTAGCACCAAACTCCTAGAATTAAGCTTCTTTGTTAAGCTAACCTTACACCATAAACATATAATAACTTACATATAATTCCTATAACAGTATATATTCTAAAATATATTTTCTTCGAGGTAGTAATTTGAAATGTTACATGTAAATTGTTATGACAACTCGATCGCATAGAGCGTTTATAGTAAAAAGAGGATAAAAACATACAACTAAAACTGATTAATATAAAAAATACATGTAAGATCAATTGCTACTTTGCTTGTTGTTGATGGCAACACTGTTTGTGGCAACAACAATTAGTAATTGGAAACCACCACTCGCATGTGACTATAAGTGATTATTCAAAAAAAATATGTCGCAACCATTTGAATGTACTTGATGTAATTATAAATGCTCACAAAAAGAGAATTTCCAATATCACATGGTCACCCATAGTGGTAAGGAACTATTTGGGTGCAACATTTGTAATTATAGATGCTCACAGAAAACAAGTTTGCAAAAGCACATGCTCACTCATAGTGGTGAGAAACCATTTCAGTGTAATATTTGTAGTTATAAATGCTCACAAAAAGTAAGTTTGCAAAAGCACATGCTTACTCATAGTGGTGAAAAAACGGTTTCTCTCGGGTGTAATATTTGTAGTTATAAATGCTCAGTTAAAGGAAGTTTGCAAACGCATATGCGGACTCATAGTGGTGAGAAAGCATTTGGGTGTAATATTTGTAGTTTTAAATGCACAGTAAAAAGAAATTTGCAAAAGCACATGCTCACTCATAGTGGTGAGTTTAGTATTTGTAGTTATAAATGCTCACAGAAAACAAATTTGCAAAGGCACATGCTCACTCTTAGTGGTGACAAACCATTTGATTGTAACATTTGTAGTTATAGATGCTCACAAAAAACAAGTTTGTGAAAGCACATGCTCACTCATAGTGGGGAGAAACCATTTGGGTGTAATATTTTTAGTTATAAATGCTCAGTTAAAGAAGTTTGCAAACAGCATATGCTGACTCATAGTGGTGAGAAACCATTTGAGTGTAGTATTTGTAATTATAAATGCTCACTGAAATCACATTTGCAAAGGCACATGCTCACTCATAGTGGTGAGAAACCATTTGAGTGTAGTATTTGTAGTTATAAATGCTCACAGAAAACAAATTTGCAAAGCCACATGCTTACTCATAGTGGTGACAAACCATTTGAGTGTAACATTTGTAGTTATAGATGCTCACAAAAAACAAGTTTGCGATAGCATATGCTCACTCATAGTGGGGAGAAACCATTTGGGTGTAATATTTGTAGTTATAAATGCTCACTAAAAGCATCAGAGGAATCTCAACAATTATTAGCGTGGAGTTTCTTTTTTGCCATATTTCTACGCTTAGCTTGTTTAAAAATCATGTTACAATTAAACTGTATGATTGTAATCGACACGATTATTATTATATCAGCACAAGAACATTTTTTGTTTGAGGCCTTCAGGAAACAAATAGATAAAAAATAAATAAATCTTTATTTCTTGTGGAAGTATTTCTTGTTTTTATTTAAACAGTGTGGACATCTGCAGACGTTTACCAACTGATTATCTAAACTACAATATCCAACAATCTATTACTCTGTCATATTGGTATTTATAATTAAGTTGTATCAAACTAAGTCAAAAGTTACAATTTATTGCGAGGTATAAACCATTTGTTTATTGTTTCCAGCCTTATTTTGTGGAACTCCATAATCATGAAATAAATAAAGATTATTAAAAGTTTCATAGTTTTATTAAAATACAACCTAACAATATTGTTTCGACAGCTATGCTGTCATTATCAAAGGTAATATAATTATAAACAAACACGTCGCTAAGGTAGATACAAAATAGGTAACTAGATAAAATAATAATAATAATCAGAATTAACTTCCAGTAACGGAGAATTACTGAGCTCAAGTTGTTCATTCATTAAAGGTACCCTGAGTTTGTGTTTGTATACCTCAAAGGCTTCTAAAATGTCTAATTTGCGTTTGTTATTACAAAAATGTAGGAATTTAATATTATTTTGAGGAGTCATTGTGTGATTTTGTTCTAAAAGGTGTTTGGCGTAATTCGATTTTTCAGGATGTTTATTTTTGTAATGACATACGTGTTCTTTATATCTTATGTCAAAATTTCGAAGTGTTTGTCCAATATATATATTGGAAAGGGATTAAAATTTAAAACATGCCTTCTTTTTGGATAAGAAGTAAAACTGTAGGTCCCGTGTCAATGCGATGTTTGGCACGATAAAGATCTCTACTGGGGGTGGAATTCCCCCAGATTCGGCTAAATTCTAGTAAGGTCGGCCAAATGATCATAGTAATCGGTGCCATGAGGTACGAAGGATTCCTCACCCAAAAATAAATAAATAATAATCATCCTAGCCGGCAGCACGGCAGGGTGGTTATAGTGGATTTATATCGCTTAACGGAGTTAAGTCGAGTTTTCTCCAGAAAGTACTCGGATGGGGTGAACCACTAGTGAAGTGTACTTGCCTACATGGCTCCGCTGCCTTGCCTCACACCCACATATCCACTCTGTGGCTCGGTGCTTCCGGCACCTCAACACCGAAAGGTATAAGGGGTTAAACAGCCTTATTACATAACAAAATATATTTATATATGTTTAACATTTAATAATCACATTCAAATCACAGCAAAATAAAACATTTTATAGATTAATACATACATAATCAGGTAAATGCATAATCTGTTATAGTATTTTTATTGTAAAAATTAATAATAAATATTTTATACGGCTATAAATATTTTATCTTTCTGCAATTAATTTATCTGTGTGTAAGTAAATGTTCCTTCAATTTAATTTTAAATTTGATAATTGATAAAGCTCTTAAATAATTTCGTAGATTATTGCAAATGATCAAAGTTTTATAAAACAAAGAATTTTGAGATTATGTAAGATTTACTATTTGATAGTTTAGTCTAGCTCTGGTTTCGTAATTGTGAGTCTCTTCTCCTGTCATTAAAGTATTGAAATATGTTGGTACGATTTTACCTCTAATTTTGTGTTATCTAAGATAAGTGCATTCATTTCACAAAGATATTCAATATTAATCCAGTTTAATTTTTCAATCATTATTTTAATGCTAGTTCTCCTTGTACAACCTAATATCATTCTCATCGTCCTGTTCTGAGGTTTTTGTAGACGTTTCATGTCACACGTCCTTGTCAAATGAAGGATTGTAGAGGCAAAGCTGAAATGTGGCAATATTATTGTATTATACACTACTTTTTTGCATAGGTACTTAAGTAGGGACTAGCTCTACTAAGCATACGCACTTTCTCTCCTACCTTCTTATATATATGTAATTTATGTGATCTTCAAATCTATTTACATCTACCACTGCTCTTAAATATTTTGTTGACTATTTCAACATTCAAATTTCCTATTTTAATTTTAAAATTTGTTTCTGTCCATTGATTGACAATATTCCTTTTAGCAAAAATCATTTCTTTTGTTTTATCAGTGTTTAACTTTAATTTGTTGGAATTTAACCACTTAGTTACATTTTGAAGTTAATTATTTAATGTATAGACTATAGAGAACCTCATCTTTATGAAGAACCTCATTATTTATTATTATTATTTATTGGTCCCAGATATGTAAAGTACACCATCATCTGCAAATAAATGTACGAGGTAAGCGCCATAAATTATCGACCTGATATAGAAAAAATATACTTGGTAAAATATAATAATTTTTATTTGCCCTTGTAAAAATAATCTGAAGTCTTTCCTTCAAAACGTTCAATTACAGCTGCTTGCAACTCGTTCTCGTCCTTAAAACGACGCCCCCCTAAGGTCTTTCTTTAAATTGGAAAATAAATAATAGTCACTAGGAGCCATATCCGGACTGTACGGTGGATGATCCAATGCTTCAAAGCCGCATTCGCGAATGGCAGCTTGTGAAATTGCGGCAGTATGAACGGGTGCATTGTCGTGTAATAATCTAACACCTCTTGTCAATTTTAGAAAGGCCAACGGGGGCTCATTTTAAAGCTTGAAACCTCTACTTTCGAATGTCTCCTATATGAAAAAAATTATATTTGAGTCCTAAAACAGGGTAAACACGTATCCAGTTACAAAAAATAATTTAAAAGTTGAAAAGATTAGAAAATGAAGTTTTTAAAATTTTTTTTCAACGGCACCGCATTTTTCGTCAAAAAAGTACTTAAAATACCATTATTGACGCTGGTTTCCTGGTTCAATCTAGATGAAGGTTCATATAAATTGCTATGGTATATTGTGAGTTAAAAAATAAGAAAATACTGACAGACAAATTATGATTTGTAATAATATGAATGGAATACAACTTCCTTACCTTATAAAAATCCTTACATAATGTTCCGGCTCTACAATCGTATTGTAGTGAGTAACATAATCCCACTACATTGAGAGTCTTTCAGGTTTGGGTCACTGATGTAAAATATTTTTATTTAAATAAAACTGGTTATTAACAGGTTTTTATTTATTTCTAACATTTTAATTAAACACCTATAGCTCTACCAAGCAAGCAAGAAATGAGTCATCTTCGTAATCACACCGGAATAAGGAAATACAACCCGAGGTGAGATAAGATAAGAATGCAAATTTTACGTTGCTAAGAATTCAGTAACGTACGCTAGACCCCAGCAGATTTTCATTGCTTCATTCACATTTATTTTTAATTAAAAAGGGGTTTGTTCTGCTTATGAATCTTTCTAGCTCATTTATTGTTTATTTTATCATTTAGATTACAGCGTGACCTTCGTGTAATTCTAGATACATTTTCGCCCACATGTTTGTGATGACTCATTTCTTGCTTGCTTGGTACAGGTCTAGAAAAGAAACAAAAGAACAAAATTGATACCAATAACATTTTGAAAAGAATTCAGAAATAAATTAATAATTACTAATGCAAGCAAATCAAATTAAACTTTGATTCAAAAACAAATAAAAATTATTTAAATGTATAATCTTTTCATTTATTATTGTTTTGAAATATCTGTATGAAAACTACTTAAATTTGAAAATATTATCTATACTACAAATCTAATTTCTATTATTAATAAAATTGTAGGTATCTAAATCAAATTAATTTTAATTTAAAAATTCACTTTTCCTTTTTACATTTGGCGCCACATGGATAGCTTTTATCGCTGATTCAAACATTGAACTACATATAAATAACTGGAATGGATCCCTTGTGTAAATAGCTGAGGCAAATGAAATTTTATGCAACCCGCCACAATGTAGGATCCTCATCCTTTTCTAACTCAATGAATCAAATTAAAAATTTGGTCTCACACAAAATAAAACTTAATCCACGTTAAAAATCAGTAAAAAGTTTCACCACGTGCTCTTGTAATACATGTAACATAAGTTAGAAAGAAACCGGAATACTACATTCTTGTCTGTTGCCCTGACACAACGTTCTCTGAGTTAGCGTGCTTGCGCGTCCCTTCCAGTTATTTATATAGAGTTCAATGGATTCAAACAATACTGTCAAAAATTTTTCTGACATTTCCATACGTCGATCGAATCCCAATAATATTGACCACATCAATTATAAATTCCATACAAATCGACAACCAAATTATTGTTGTTTGTTAACAAAAGGGATCTTCTTTCAATTAAACAGGTAAGCATAAGATTCGATACTTTTTTTTTGATATTTCCAAAATTAATTTAACATTGATAAGGTTAAATAAAATTATGATTACTATTTTTAAAAATTTATAAAAAAACTATTTTATTCGATGAACACCTTTATATTCAAACACACTTCAAACAAAGTTATTAATTATTAATGTTTCACCTACCTTATTTTTTATTATAATCACATTCAATTCTAAGGCTGCAGTCTCGCTGAGCCCCCGTCAACCACCCACCGCCACCAACTAAAATTTAAACATACATTAATCAATGGCGCTGGTCCCACTAAGCCACTGTAAGCCACCTACTACCATCAAACGGTGACCACCAGTTTGAAATTTCCGAAGTGTTCGAATTTTGGTGGTTGGTGGTCAGCGGTGGTTGACAATGCGCACGCGCTAGTGGACATGATGAAAATAGACACTAAAATTTGAATTTCCTGTTTATATTTAGGTTTTTTGTTTTTGGTAATTGGCAGTGAAAACTTTTCAAACAAAGTTTCTCTTCGTTTGTTTATAAGCTGGGGCACTAATTATTATTTGTTGATAAAATTCTCCCAATTGCTTCCTATGAAGAAAGATTTTCCGTACCCACACATTTCGTGATTTTTTATATTTTATTCCACATGTACCATAGCACATGGTTATAACTTTCACGCTATCTGATTCATTTGACAATATCATACTTTTGCAATAATCAGGTTTATTATTTCTTTAAATACAACGCGACAATAGTAAACAAATAATGCACATAACCTCATTTATAGAAAATAATAATAACAGTGCTTGCTAAGTTGGTAATATGTTTACTTCAGAGATAAACATAAAACAAGCGCGAGATTTAAAATTTTACATGATATTGGTGGTCACTACTTGCTTCAGTGGGACCGCACGGGATTATTTTAATTGGTGGTGGTTGATGGTAGTGGGTGGTAGTGGCTGCAGTGAGACTGCGGCCTAACCTCACAATTTTAATTTTTGAAGCAGCTAGCAACATACCTTGTTCCTCTGATAGAACATTGCTACTTCATTGTAAAAAAATGGAATCCTTTCTATGTTAAATTAGGTAACGCACAGTAGGATAAACAAAGAGAAATTTATTCTTTATTACAGATGTTTTGTGAGAAATAGAATAAGAAATATGTTCAGATCATTTTATTTGAAATGTGGTCGCGTCTTATGCTCTTAAAGACTCTAATGGTATTGGTGGGCGCAAATTCAGAGCAACATGGTGGTAAGATTTCTAAAAAAAAGTTGAAAAATAAAATTGTGTACGTAGTGTAATTTCTGTGTTTTAAGGGCGGCGCAAATTCTAATTTCAACGGCGCTAATTGAGCGCTAAAAATTTCGTTTCGGTTTGAAAAGCAGAGGCGAACTGTCCAAGAGGATGAAAAACTCCGCTCTTGGATTTTCGCCATATAGGCCTGATCCAGCATCCGTCTCGGTTTTAGAGCCGTCCGTGTCCCAGATCAGGCTTCCAGGAGGAATGTTCTATTTGGACTTTAACCACTCCTGGCGATTCTTTATACTCACCTCTAAAAGTGGGTTCTTAAGTATTCTAAGCAGCATGTGGTCCGTCCTCATCTCCAGTAAGGGACCCCCTAGGCGACTAGTCATCCTTGTATGTTCTGTACCCATCCGAAGATGATTCGGTGAGTTCTGCAATCTATGTAGACCTAATCTTGCCTCTCCCTGCATCACTATCAATTGGTCCCGGTGATTTATATGCCTCAAATGAGTTTATCGCCCATTACTAAAGGTGACAATCTGCCTCGCAGTCTGCCAGTCCTGGCTTAATGTCCCGTTTCCAGTAGCATCAGGTCACTGGCTCTTCCATTCTGAGGGCGATTGTTCTACAGTTATTGATTCAGGAAGAACCCGAACGAGTTTGATCAGTGTTTTCTTCTTCTTTTAGTAAACTCTCCAGTTGTAGTTTCTAGAGTACTTATTACTAGTATATACTAGCGATTATTATTAGTACTTATACTTATTGAATAGTCGGCGTACCTGTATTTACACTTTCTGCCATCCCTTTTGTTTAGTTTATTCCAATATTCTATAACTACCCTATTTTCATTTAGTCTTTCTAAATTCCATTTTTAGTCTTCTTACTTATGTTTTCTGTTGGTTTCCCCGTTTGCCTTATTTTTGCTATAACCATGTAGTGGTAGGAGTCACAGCAGGCACCTCTGTATGTTCTCACATCGCTTATTTCCTACGGTTACTTTTTATTTACCAAAACATTGTATTTGTAGGTTCCTACCTGGCACCTTCCATGTTACTTTGTGGTTCCACTTTATGTTTGAACTTTATGCTTACTATGTACCAACTTTGCATTGCTGATCGGTTGCAACAACCTGCTCCCATTATTATCATTATTCGTTTTATCGTGTATATATCATTTCTAGTTTTGACACTGTCTGACTTACATGTTCTTTGCCAATCTGGGCATTACAATCACCAAGTATCACTACTTAATCGTGTTTAGCACTTCCTCGCTTACTTCTGTTAACTTCCCATAGAATTGGTTTTTGGCTTTCAGTAAGGACACTTCTGCGTGGGCGCATTTACTTTAGTCATGGTTGTGTTATTTGCTTTCCCACTTTATTCTTAATGTTGCCAATCTTCCGTCTATTGGTCTGTCTAAATTGGTCTAAATTTTAACATTTGCTTTTTTTTACAATAGCTCCTATTTTCCTGTTTACTTTCACCGCTATAAGATTATAATTTTTTTTTGTGTTTCTCCGCTGCCATTCCATCTGATCTCTTACAGCGCAGTTATGTCAATGTCAAACCTTTTGATTTCTTCTATTTCATTCATCTGTCCTACGTCTAGCATATTTCTTATGTTCCATCTTGCTATCTAGATTATTTATTGTAGGTATCAAACTGCTTCAAAATTCTTGTAAGAACGAAACAGTATACGCAATCCTGAAAGATGATCATTTGCACTCGTACCATTTTCAGCAAGATCAAAGTCTGCAGCAAACAACGATTATCCCGCTCGGATGTAGTGTTGTCAGTGGTGTTTAATTCAAATAAGGAACGATCCTATTTGCATATCTAATATTAAGGGCCTGTGGAAGCGACGTCTACAAGATATGAGATTTTCAATGCTCATTATAGCCATGACCTCGTCTCACATACACATATCCACTCGCGGCTCGGTGTGTCCGGCACTTCGACACCGAAAGGTATAAGAAGTTAAAGATTATGTATGTATAGCCATCAAAGAGTTCAATTTGGGTTCATGAAATCCATACACCCCAGGTAATAATATCGTTACCATGATTATAAAGTTAGTAATCAATTACTTGGTTCAATTTTCTGTCAAATTGGTTAAAAGCAGGTAAGCACTTGGATTTTCTGGTTATTGCTTTGTTGGACATATATTAAGAGATGTTCGTCGATTAACCAAAGTGATCGTATGGAGCTTCAGTTTAAAGTTTTAATGGGAATTTACAAATGTAATTGGGGTGTTCATAAGTGGCGTGAAGCAGTGGACTGTAATGCGTTCTTTTTATGATTTGCTGGTCAGGTCATAGAGGTGTTGCAACAAAACTCTTGGTGCTGGATCCGAAGAGGCTACTTATTGGTATAGTTGTAGGTCTGCGTTCCAAAACTATGGTGAAAGTTCTTTCGGCCAATATCTACTTAATCGTACTTTTCGGTGTTGTCAAGAAGTTTGTCAATTTCCCAGTAAATGCGGGTTTTTTAACGTTGTGGGTTTAGTAATAAGTAATAGGCGGTTTTTATAAATAATATGCAGTTTAATTATGGAGCTTTTGTAACATTTACAGAAAATATTATTTTACATGTCAAAAATGCAAAAACTGTGTTGACAATTGCAAGAAATAACAACTCAGATCTAAACAAATTTCAGAATCAACTTGATCCGTTCATATTCGAGTGCTACAGATAGTTAGGTCCAAACAGGATTTAATTACGCGACTGCGGAACAATAAGTATTTTATGACTACAATCCATTTAAATTAATTAATTATAGTTTCAATATAAATCCTAATGAGGTTATTCATTGTTATTAGAAAGAAAATAACAGAAATGGTCATCTCCCTAGCTTGGTTCAACTTTTGTACATGTGTATTGTCAGGTATGAAATTATTTAACATATGAGTTTGGATGTATGGATGCACTGTACAAAACATAATAACGACAACAGTACCTAGAATTTAATCTTGCACGGGGTTTATCTTGAACCCAGGCATGTCGGGTATGTGCAAACTGCCGATATGTGCATATACTAACTTTGGGGAGAAGCCATCCACGAACATCGCTAAAGTCCGTGATTACCATCGATTTCATCATCTCAAAACCTGCTAGCATGACCTGCGTCAGTGATATGTACACGCACTTGCATCTATCTCGCGCTAACAAACTTGACAAAATATTTGATATAGCACAGGCTCAGTACAAAGAAAATATGTAAATAAAATAAAAACAATAACTTTTTCTATTTTGGTTTACTATTAAAAAATCTACAAAATTTTTGTAATACTAATTTTGCTTCATGTTAGGTACAAATAAAAATATTTTCTTACTATTAGTTGGTATCTTCATCGTAATAAGTAGGCAATTTTAAGGTTACCCCCCTCAAAAAAAAACTTTAGGTTCGTCCCTGACTACAAGTACCGGGTGATTTTTTAAATTTCTGATCTAGTAAGCCGTGATTTTTACGCCGTATCGAAGGTCACCGAAACGTAGGGCGTAGCGTTGATCACACTGCTATTCCAAATGTCATTTATGTGACAAATTGACTACTTACTTTTACATTTATTAAACAAATTGATAAATATTTAAACAGTGATCATTTGCGAAACATGCTTTTACCAAAGTGTGCATTTTATTGCGAGTTTAAGTGCAATTTCGATGTGATTATTGACTTGAGAAGTTTAGGTTATGGTTACAACTCGCTTCAATTTTTATTCCTTGGATTTAAGAAATAGCAAGATTTATTCACAATTATAACAATTTACATTGTTAACACAATATTTATTCAAAATTTACAACAACTGTTGGAAATGTTGACCTTCAGCATCTATACACAAATTAACTGTTTATGTCAACATTTTTGAAATCTGACAGTTGTGACAAATCGAACGATTTAAACTACGCCCTACGTTTTCCGCATATTTTGTTTTAAAATTATGTCATGGCTTTCTAGATCAGAAATTTAAAAAATCACCCGGTATTACATCCAAATGGTGTTTCACGACTATGAGTAAACATGTGGGTTTGCAAATTTGCCTTTAGTGAGCATTTATAATTACATATTGTTACGATATAAAATAGGTGGTGTGTGTTCGTTTAATCATTTTAGATTATATAAAAAATTAATTAATAAGCATCGCATTAGTGCGACGATAAAATTTTATCGTGACAAGCGCTATATCAGTATACACTTTACAACATTTGATCATAGATTTATTTAAATTAAAGACCACTATCACTTATGTTTAATGGTAGCAAGGCAAACTGAAAAGTTATACAAAAACAAACACCACTTACTTTTGTGATGAAAAGAAAATTTGCACCGGCTATGATTTTAAAATCCAAAGACAAGCTCAGAAAAATTGCATGAGAAAATTTCAGGCGGGTCGCTCTTTGACAAAATAATAAAATACTGTTCAACCTATATCTGTAAAATTCTGTTAATGGACACAAAACAAAAAATACACAAATAAATTTATTTTTGAACATTTAAAAATATTATTTTATTAATAAACGCATAAAAACTGAATGTTTATGAAAGAGAAACAACAACAAAGATTTCTTACTTTCTAAATTGGATTCATTTAACAAACTTGGAATAATTTAAATTAATTATTGGTGTCAATTGAATTTACCAAAATAAGAATTAAGAGAGTCTAATTCTCTTTGTCCTGATTAATTTTTATTTTATCAATTTCACTATCTTAAATTATAATTAAAAGAAAGAAACTAAACAAAAATAAAATTTGAAAATAAATTTTTAAATTCAAAAATTTTGCGCCACTCGAAAATTTTTAAACACCCTATACCATTTAGCAGTTTTCTGTAGTAGTCGGTAAATTTACCTGCTTATTTGTTGTGATGGCGTACACACATTTTTAATGTGATCTTTCTAGTGGATCGTCTTTTTGTGAATTATTATAATGATAGAATATTGAACAAATTACCTTCAATACTTAAGTACATAAATCAATTGTCTATATCCCATAAGTTTCCATTATATCCAGTTTTTTGTTTAAAAAAATTCCTTCCATCCAGAAATAAAACCCCAATACGTTTTACAGAAATTTTCTTATAAATAAATAGTCCAAAAACCAAATTAACACTTTCACTTTCCTTTTTATTCAAATCACATTAATTGTTGAATGTTATTATCATTATTTAACACTTTTTAAAAATAATTAAATTTGGATGACATTTGTCATAACTTCCCTTTTTTGACATTTCATTTACATAAAATCTGTCACATACAACCTCAAGATTTTAACAAATTATTGCATGATCAGACATGGCTTCTGCTTTGCATGAAAATCAAGAAGGTAACCAGATTTTCCACTTGCTCTTATATTTTTTTCAAAAACAAATGCCAAATGTCATTTTTTCATTAACAAAATCTGGTAAGTTACTAAAAAAAAATTGAACATCTAACCTAATAAGATTTGCATAACCAAATTATTGTTAAAAAATTAAATTATAAATATTAAATTATATTACATGTCTAACAAAAAGCAAATTTAACACCAGGATTCAATGGCAACCATCTTGAATTTCCTGACAAACATGGTTTTACAAAATTACAGATAACATTTTCATACCTTATTACCTCCTTTTCTTAGTATTAAATTAATCCTAACATCCTATTACACAATATTTACATCAATTTTGGCACCAAAACTTTACATAGTAACTAGATTTTACCATTTTAACAGATCAGGTTCAAACGATACAAATTTTAAGCTTCAAAAGGCTAAACCTTCTCTATTTAGAGCTGCACACTTGAAAATTCTATTGCTAAAGGTGCTCTAGAACCTAATTAAAAATATTGCAGCAAAACATTTTGGTTGCAAGTGCATAGATTAATGAAAATTATACATTTATCATGCAATTTGATGAATCGTTAAACCAGCATGGGATTTACTTAAAATTCAACAACAAAAACTGTGAGTATTGTGGTGATTGCTTGTATCCATGCCTTTTATAATTTCCAGGTGAAACTACATCTTACAATGGCTTCAATTATGAAAAACCAAGTTCAATCACGTAACAATATGCAAATCGTAACTTGTCAAAATAATTTTTCAGTTTTATGTGGAAAATCCGTTTAAGATCTACTTCTTATTATTATCATGTGATGTAGAGTGTATCCTTCACTTATTAACAAATTAAATTATTTAATTAAGATTTGTTCAAGTTGAGTTCAAAGCCCAAAGTATATAGGCAACCCAAATGACTTATATTCAACTATAAGTGCTGAAATCACAGCAATATATTACACTCAAATGGTTTCTCAGCACTATGAGTGAGCATGTGCCTTTGCAAACTTATTTTTCAGGAGAACTTACAACTACAATTATTACATCCAAATCTTGTTTATTGTTTCCAGCCTTATTTTGTGGAACTCCATAATCATGAAATAAATAAAGATTATTAAAAGTTTCACAGTTTTATTTATTTATTTATTTGAATGCGAAACTATACTTAAGAAAGATCATAATAACTATGCAAAATTCCAAATTTCGAATTTGTTAAAAGAGATGTCTTTGAAACAGGACAAAATGTACAACACATCTAACATATCACTTCTTCAATCTATAAAACAGAAAATCACAGAGAACAATCTAATTTCTGTTAAAGCAGATAAGGGTAGCACTTTGGTAATTCTTTCTAAACATATTTACATACAAAAAGTTAATGAATTTATTAATAAAGAAAATTTTGAAACGTTAAACAAAAACCCAACCACAAAATTCCAAAAAGAAATAAAACAAGGTTTAGAAAACTGCAATATCTGCTTTTCAGAATTAGAAAAGCAACAAATAATTAATAAAAACCCACAAATACCTAAACTGTATGGATTAGTGAAGACCCACAAACAGAATATGCCAATAAGACCAGTTGTATCATACATCAATGCACCTAATCACATTTTATCCAAAAAACTGAACCAGATTATTAACACGATAGGTTACAAATCGAAATACTCTGTTAGAAATTCATTAGAATTAGTAGATAAGCTGCAAAACATACATCTTCCACCACATTCAAAACTTGTTAGTTTTGATATTTGCAACATGTTCTCCAGAATACCCCCACAAGAATGTATTCCTCTATTAGATAGTTTCTTGATCAATAGTAATATAGAATTAGTTAAAAGGTTAGAGTTAATTCAATTATTTGACCTTTGTATAAGTCAAAATTATTTCACTTTTAATAACATAATTTATTTACAAAAGGATGGTTTACCTATGGGTAATTCTCTAAGTCCTCTATTAGCTAACATATTTATGGACAAGTTTGAAGATCGAATATTTGAATTAAACCTCTCTAAACACATTATCTTCTGGTTTCGTTATGTTGATGACATTTTAGCTTGTTTTGACAGTTCTTTTGAGGTTATCAATGAATTTTTAATTCTTATAAACAATATCCATCCTAATATAAAATTTACACTAGAAACAGAACAAAACAGGGCTATAAACTTTCTAGACTTAAATATCAAGATTAACGCAGACAATCTTTTTGAATTTTCCATATACAGAAAACCAACACAAACAGACATAACAATACCAAATGAATCTTGTCACCACAATACACATAAAATAGCAGCATACAGATCATTAGTACACAGAGCTTTAACTATTCCACTAACAAAATCAGATTTTAGCAAAGAGATATCAACCATTAAACAACTAGCACATGCAAATCATTATAATCCGAACATGATTGACACTTTAATTAAACAAAAAGATTATAGGTTAGCTATCAAAAGAATATATCCCATTGACAATCAAACAGAAGACACAAATTACATATCTATACCATATTTTGGCAAAATATCAGAAAAAATTGCACATATACTAAGAAAAACCAACAATTATAAAATAACATTTAAAACCAACACTAACACTTTTTCATTTTTATTTAATGCTAAAGACAGAACACATGATATCATGAAATCGGGCATTTACCGTTTAAATTGTTCTTTTTGTAGTTCGGTATATATTGGACAAACACTTCGAAATTTTGACATAAGATATAAAGAACACGTACGTCATTACAAAAATAAACATCCTGAAAAATCGAATTACGCCAAACACCTTTTAGAACAAAATCACACAATGACTCCTCAAAATAATATTAAATTCCTACATTTTTGTAATAACAAACGCAAATTAGACATTTTAGAAGCCTTTGAGATATACAAACACAAACTCAGGGTACCTTTAATGAATGAACAACTTGAGCTCAGTAATTCTCCGTTACTGGAAGTATTAGATGTTTAATTATGATTTTTATTATTAATTTTTATTATTATTATTATTATTATTTTATCTAGTTACCTATTTTGTATCTACCTTAGCGACGTGTTTGTTTATAATTATATTACCTTTGATAATGACAGCATAGCTGTCGAAACAATATTGTCAGGTATATTTTAATAAAACTGTGAAACTTTTAATAATCTTTATTTATTTCATGATTACATCCAAATGTTTACTCACCGCTATGAGTGAGTATATGTGTTTGCAATGTTGCTTTCAGTGAGCATTTATAATTACATATATTGCACTCAAATGCTTTCTCACCACTATGAGTGAGCATGTGCCTTTGCAAATTTGTTTTCTGTGAGCATTTGTAATTACAAATACTACACTCAAATGGTTTCTCGCCACTATGAGTAAGCATGTGCTTTTGCAAATTTGCCTTTAGTGAGCAATTGTAATTACATATGTTACACTGAAATGGTTTTTCATTACTATGAGTAAGGAGGTGTGTTTGCAAACTTGATTTTAGTGAACATTTATAATTACATATGATACATGCAAATGGTTTCTCACCACTATGAGTAAGCATGTGGTTTTGCAAACTTCCTTTAGCTGAGCATTTATAACTACAAATATTACAGCCAAATGCTTTCTCGCCACTATGAGTAAGCATGTGTGTTTGCAAATTTGATTTTAGTGAACATTTATAATTACATATGTTACATGAAAATGGTTTCTCACCACTATGAGTGAGCATGTGCGTCTGCAAATTTGCCTTTTGTGAGCATTTATAATTACATATATTACACTCAAATGGTTTCTCACCGCTATGAGTGAGCATGTGCCTTTGCAAACCTTTTTTTTGGGAGAACTTACAACTACAAATATTACATCCAAATGGTTTATCACCGCTATGAGTGAGTATATGTGTTTGCAAATTTGCCTTTTGTGAGCATTTATAATTACATATATTACACTCAAATGGTTTCTCACCACTATGAGTGAGCATGTGCCTTTGCAAACCTTTTTTTTGGGAGAACTTACAACTACAAATATTACATCCAAACGGTTTATCACTGCTATGAGTGAGTATATGTGTTTGTAACTTTACTTTTAGTGAGCATTTATAATTACATATATTACACTCAAATGGTTTCTCACAATTATGAGTGATCATGTGCCTTTGCAAATTTGCCTTTATTGAACATTTATAATTACATAAATTACACTTGAATGGTTTGTCGCCACTATGAGTGAGCATGTGTGTTTGCAAATTTGTTTTTTGTGAACATTTATAGTTACATATATTACACTCAAATGGTTTCTCACCACTGTGACTGAGCATGTGCTTTTGCAGCCTACTTTTTACTGGACATTTATAATTACATACTTTACAGATAAATGGTTTCTTACCACCATTAGCAAGTGTATGTTGCTGCATATTTCTATCCATTATGCAGTTATAGTCACATTAATGTAATATTACCCTGAAAAAATAACGGGCCTAACTGCCAAAAAATCGATTTTCATTTTGGGAATTTTAATAGAAGAAAGCATGCTTTTCACAATTTGGGCCCAAAATTTTTTATTTGATGAATGCCCATTTTATGTTTAGTAAACACGGTATCAAATGACAATAGTCGATAGTTATTGAAAGGTGTTTAAACTTATTTTGTTTTTCTCAATAAGCGGATTTTGGCTGTTATGTCAGTTCCTTTAAGTCGGTTTCTTTAGTTCGATTTATTATTGTTAGTGTTTAGTATCAGAAACATGCAGACGATTTTGACATTTTTTTTGTACATACAAGAACATATTATACATTCACCCTTGAGTGTAATTTATTTTATTAATTTTTGTTGTTGCTTAACAACTTCGCTATCAACTAGACAGACTAAAAATCTTACATTCTACGAACACTGAAATCATGGTAGCACTAAAAAAATCTGATGATTGAAGCATTTTTTGTATTATTTTTCTTCCAATAGTGTTATCCTCTTCTTACTGTAACTGTAAATGCTGTCTGAGATATTACAGTTGTTCCTAAACTCATACATTTGTCCATGACTTCGAATTCCTATTTGAAAAAATATAATATAATTAGTTATTTCTTAAGTTCTGGCGTACCTTATATATATGTACCATATAATTTCCATTAAAAAGCTACTATAGGTAGGTACTTTGTTTTAACGTGTCGTTAAACTGTATTGACCATTGAAAGCACTTGCAAGCTCTTTCGTAAAAGATGCAGCGAAATAATTTACGCTAACAAATTCAGAGTGCTGCAAAGCAAAACGACGCTCTGACGTCGATGGCTCATTTATTATTCATGATTGCCTTCGTTGTGAACCATCCATAACTCATAGCGCGACTACTACAAGAATATAATTATTATATAAATTAGGAATATAATTATTTCAGTGGCGTGCGGTTAGAATCTAAGCAAGGGAAGCAACAATTATTTTGATTTTACTATATACTTAGGTTCAGTAAAAACAGTGTCATAATTATTAGGCTTATAAAATATTTTTAAAAAGAACTTTTCGCTTTATACTTTATAAAATTCGTGCTAGCAGATTATGATCTTTATTACGGAATCACAGAAATTTTCCCGTCCACTAATTATCTGCCTCTTAAAAGAAAATTAATTAGACAACAAATCTTACTCTTGGTCCTTTCCTTTCAGACATAAGAGATGACTAATTAAACATTGGAATTCTTTATTATTTATGGTGGTGAGACGAAAAAAGCGACCATGTCGCTTGTAAATTATTGTATTACAACAACATTAAATCTATTTGGTTTCAGTTTCATTTAATTCATCATCATTCTTATCACAGGAGCTTCTTGAAACCTATTTATCAAAATGAAAAACGTTATTGACTTCATAACAAAATGTCTACTGTTTACGTTCTGAAAATGCTGATGAGAACATTCGCGAACGTTCGCGCATGATAAAAACGTATTAAAAGAACGTTCTCCTGGAGAGCATAATCAAGCACGTTCGCGGACGTTCTCATAATAATTCTCGAGAACTTTCAAAATAATACAGCACAAACGAGCATAAACAGGAACATTAAAATTCGAGATTAAAACCGAAATTAAGTGATCATAAACTGCAAGCCCTATAAGCATAGTTTGCACAATTTATGCCTTTGAAAGCATCATTGACAAGAAATTTGGGTTACCGCCTGAAAGCACCTGTTTTGTTTTTTGTTCTAGTTATATATGAACTTTTTATATAAATTTGTTATATGTTTTTTATACAAATAGTGACAAATGTTTGTAAAGTTTTTAACATGTATTAGTTGTGCATGAGGTGGTTGAGTACTGGACACCGACCGTGGACACTACGTCGTCTGATGGTTTTGGACACTTTTCCGACCGTGGACACTACGCCGACCGCAAGCAATGGACATCCTGCGCGGTCAGCGTATTATCCACGGTCGGCAAACTTTTAGTAGCCAAATTTATTTTAAGTGTTGGGGAAATATCCGCGGTCAGCGTTGTGTCCGGTAGCCATAAAGATGCATACCTGATCTTCTAGGTGGGAAAAGATAAGAATTGGTCACCATGGCAATTAAACACGTTATTAACTTAATAGTGAGATGTGAATACGACCCAACAAGTTTAATATTTTCCAATTTTCTATTACACATTACCTTACAACAGTCAAATTAACTACAACTACTAGCATTATAAATGAGAAGAGGAAAATTGGAGAACATTCGAGCATTTTCAGAATTATGAGAAATTTCAAGAAATTTTGAAATTATCATTATTATTTTGGGTATATCTTTGCAAGTTAAAGGTATATTCTCCAGTCCTGTTCACTTTTGAGGGTTTATTCTCGTTTTTTTTTTCGTTTGTACTCCGGGAATATTCTCAAAAAATAAATGCTCGAGCAGTTTTCAACTGTAAATACGCACGACCGTCATCATATGGTTTATAAAATTAGGTAAACAGTTTACTACTGCAATAGTAATTTACGTTATAAGTCCTGGAAATGGAATTTTACAGTCGAGTAAGATTGGTTAGGAATGGCTAGGTTTGTTAAAAACCTGTTAAACCTTAATATAAATCGTCGTTGGAGAGTTTAGACAGACTGTATTTGGAGATAATACACATGAAAATTCGGAAAATGCATATAAGAAAATCGTAGCAATGAAAAACTTTTCTATGCAAAGCGACTTACCCGTTTCACCGGTGTCCAAATTTCTGTTCGTACAGCAAGTGTATAGCGAGTAGCGGCAAGTGTATATAGGGGTACCCCTTTTCTGCGAAGTAGCTCTGCTTCCTTGTTATTTGGGATTAGCCAGCGGAAAGAATTGGTCGTAAAATATAACACTTTTTAATCACTATTTAAAAGTAATGCAGTTGACAGTTTTATTTTATTTAGTTCGCCAAAAACATGTGGCTTTTGACACTATCGTTTGTTTTACGCGCACGTTTAAAAATAATACAAAAAGATCAAAGTCGCTTGATCACACAAGACATTTCATTGCTATAAAAATTCACGCAATATTTAAAGTTTAAAAAATAACAAGGATATGAAGTGCTCTAGAAAGATCATTAATTAAATTAAATTATTTACAAAATTAAATTAGTGGCGAAACTTATTCAAAGATGTTACGGACAAGGCGACGAAGGAGCCGAGTCCGGAACATCGAAACGAGACTGTAAGACCATTTCCAGGACGTATGACGTAATGCGTTTTATTTTATACTGCAATTATTGGAATATTGGTTTAATTTAAAAAAAATATATAAAATAAATTTCCGAATGCAAAATATGGACATCTATGAAAAACGAGTTTCCATGGTAACTGATTACGTACTAAAACATTGTCCAGTTGATTTATTGTATTTGTAAATATTCTTTTATATTTTCCGTAATAAAAATGAATGACTGCATGAAAATAATATGCAACGTTGCTGCTATGGCTATGCGGACAGTACTAGGAAGAGGTCTCAACACAAACCGTTATAGACATTATCTCAACGAGTTTGCATATCTTGCACATGTGTTGAGATCTTGTCAGTACGGGAAACTGCTCAGAATAAAACTGCACAACGAAGTACGTAGTGTAATTGCATCGGTGATGCGAGATAATGGCTATGAATGAAGTCTATGAAGAAGTAGTCGGAATTTTTGAAGCAGACGGATAGACATCATAGCTATTAATCGTAGAACAGATGAAGCCTGGACAGTCGACCCAACAATTAGATTTAAAGATAACCCCTCGCAGCCAGAAGAAGTATATTTAGAAAAATGTCGAATATATGAAACGGCAATTAATTATTTTAAAGAAAAATATAATGTTAGGAAGATTTCTGTTACTGGTTTATATTTCGGGTCACGGGGAACTAACAAGAAAATATATTAGCCTTAGGAAATAATTCAAAATTAATAAAATTTTAGACAAAGCAATTGTAGTCAAAATCTTAAAGAGATCTGTATATATTTTAAGACATCATTTGTTTAATTAACAATAAACAGGTAAACAAATTAACAAACACAGAACGCCAACGTAATAGGTATGCTATGTCAATAAACGGAGAAAAATAATGACGTCACAGTTTATGTTGGTATATAGCTCCAAATATTTCCAAACAAATATGACCTTGATAACTGACAGTAGATTCAAGTTAGGTTAAAGTATTGTTTATAGCATGGGTGAGAAACATAGAGTAAGTTCGGCATTCAGATCTATTTAACTCCAAGAGCTCGGTTTCTATAGTATCCATTATTGCAAATAATTGTAACTATGACAATAGAGCTTTTGGAGCAAAAAGAGTTACAATGCCGAACTTACCCATATTTGCTGGGTTCGGTATTTCAATTTTTTTACTCTGAAAGCTCTAATGCTTTAATCCTATAATTACAATTATTTACAACAATGGATACTATAGAAACTGCGCTCATGGAGTAAATAGCTGTGAAATACTGAACACGGCTAAATGTAGATTTTTCAAAATGTTTTTTTTGGAAATATTCAAAGCTATCAATATAAAATGTAACGGAACACTTTTTTAGTCCATTTACAGACTATTGGTCAATTCGTAGTGGAAGTGGATATATCTTAGAATATAAAACTGTAGGAAGGAACATAATCATCTACCATATACGACCGGGATAGTGTCTCAATATGGCGGAGGAGGAGTTTCCGGTTTTGTAATTAGATATTTCCATTGGCGGTTCTCACTGTCTTGAGATGCGCACATAAACTACGTAACCTCAATTTTAAAACGCAGTATTTTGAAATTAATCTTAGAATATAAATTTTATATTTAATATTTTAAACAAACGAATACTTACTTATGAAATGTAATTCCCTTCTTCGTATTTGTCGGAGTTTGAGAGAAATGCAAATTTAGATGGTGTCTAATGGCGGCCAGCGTGACGTCTTATCCGTCACTTTTAAAGCTCATTGCGCCGGGTAGTTACGCTCCTTCCGACAGTTTTATATTCTAAGAGATATATAGTATCAACATCAACTCAGTAAGAAATGGTTATGGTAGCGTTGTTAGGAGAATGTTCAATTATTTTTTTATTTGCTAGTAGAACCGAAAAATACCGGTTTTTTCGAAAATTTATAACGGTTTGCTATCTCATCTTAACATTAACACGGATTTTAGTAAGGGTTCCGATTCCGGGTTTCGGTTTCATAAAAGTAATCGGTTCCGGTTCTTTTGGGTTCCTGTTCCAGTTCCTGACCTATACTAAATACATATTTACTATTTACTATATTTACTAGAGATATTGCCATAGCAACAATAATCAACAACTAGTGATAAATAAATATTCCATACAATCACATGTCTATTATCACTTGTCCTGATACTACAAGGATATACCTTTTAAGATAGTGTATCTACTGGTAAACCTACCTAGAACACTATAACTGGTGACCCCGACGAAAAGAAATCTGAACACAAGCAGCATATCCTGATCAAGGCTAGAAAACATCCTACTTCCAATTCGTGATATTCGGTTCATCTGCATACAACTAACTAAAGCGTTTAGTTCAACCAACTACGGCATCGATAATTGGATTGATTGGACAATCGTTAGTTTATCAATTCTATAATTGGTATAACTGGTTCTATATTCTATACTGATCTAGAACACTATAACTGGTGATCCACGACGAAAACAACGGAGATAATCAACGCCAAATTTTCTACAGTTCCACTACTCGGTTTTTCTGTCTGTCATCGGATACAACCTGCCCTCCTGGAATTTTTTGAAACGGTTATTCGATTATCGCCCGCAAACAATCGACTTTCGGAAGTTTATATCCTTTTATTATTACATAAAATAAGTAATCTTATATTTTATTGGTTACGTTTCAATATGACAAAGTTACCACCAAATTTAATAAAATTTTCTATTTTGACAGTTCGCATGTACAAATGTCAATTGTATTGATAAATAGATACTTTGACTTTTTTCATATTGATAACGAGCTTCATAAATATAATCTACTAGTTTCTAACTTGCCATATCACATTTTGAAACTCCATTCCAATCTTATCATGTTCACTGACAATAATAAACATTCACCATATACCACATTCATCGACGAATTATTAAAATACTATTTGGGTCCGTGTTTGGATAAACCTTCTAAACATTGTGACGGTTATTTTCTTTTAATAAACGATTTCATTCTTAATTAGGCATGATTAAATTCATAACACGAATATTATCCATGTTTTCAATTTATTGATTGTTGAGTTTCTGTCCTTTTCCCACTCATGGCGACCTTGTTAAATTTCGATACTTTACAAATTTGCATTAGTTGGAAATGCGTGTCCCTTTATCAATTTCTCGCATTATCGGTTATCGCGTTATTTGTTGGTGAAAAGAATTTATGATTATTCTTCTTTAAATGCTCGCTTTGAAGTGAGAGAGTTTCTGGAAATTGTCTCTTCTTCTTATACAAATTTAAGGGTGTGTGAGTTAGCTACCCTCGGCTAGGTGTAAAGTCGGATTATTTTTGTAAATCATAGAAGAAAAGCTTCCGAAAGCCGACGGTTTGGGGAAACCAACCACCGTCTCTCCGACGAAGACTCCCTTGGATCCAGTAGGAAATTCCGGGAAACTACAAGCTGCAACAACTCCAGTTACTGATGAAAATCACACCAAACTCAAATTATCTTATCACGCGGATGTTAGCAAGTTCCATTTCGCTTACAAACTTTAGCATTATATGGAGTGTAGTAGTAACTTTCCAGTTATACCAGGAATATGCTATGAATACTGCTTCCGTTTACAAGATACAATCAAACTTCTTTCATTCCTACTTACTACATGAATACATTTACGTTAAATAAATGTCAACCATCAATGTCAACCACAAACTTACTACTTAGGTTAACGCTTTTAGATTAAATTGGCATAGTTATTTTTAATTTTGAAAGTTACAACAAATAAATCGTAACGCAAGCATCACCTGTTCATGAAGCACTTATTATGTTGTTCCTTGGTTTTGTTCACGTTCCTAATTTTTATTTCTTCCGTTCTATAGTCTGTGTCACGAACAGGTAGAGTAATTATTTAAAATGGGTGGAGCTCCGTGACAGAAACCCGTTTCACACTGTAAGTTTAGAAATTAAGGGGCAAAACTACTATGCAATATATTTATTTATAATACTCAACATATGCATTTATCCATCTATACATAAATTACATTTTTCAATAACAAAATCACATTAAACAAACTTTTGTTCTACCTAGTAACAATTGGCATTTGGCGCATAGCCATCTTTAACACCCCCCTTCGCAAAATGCCTCATTCCCAAACCATAACACAATTCATAGAAACTACTCTCGCGAAGTCCCTTTGTAAAAATATCACTTAACTGTGTTTTGCTTTCTATATACACAACTTTGAATTCCCCATTTAACACTCTATCTTGAATAAAATTGTATTTTGATACTGATATGTTTAACTTTTCTATTGCTTCCAGTATTCTTGATCAAGTGAATACACGCTTGATTGTCTTCAAAAATTACAAGCTCTTTAACGGGAATACCAAAATCATCCAACAACTTCTTTAACCATAAACCTTCACTAACAGCTGCTGTCACTGCGGTCATCTCCGCTTCAGTAGAGGATAATGCTACATTATTTTGTTTTCTTGTGGCTCCATCGTATGTCTGGGGTTTGCTAGTTCTTAGTCTATAAGGTTTATATGTATAGGGGTCTATTCTGTAACTAACCGTTCACGAATGGCGCCGTTCGTGAACGGCGATCGTTAGCGACTTCCTCAGCGGCAGCTTCAACGAGAATCGATAGATAGGTTATTCTGTAACACCAGCCGTTGAGCTATGCGCACTCTCAACGACTGTCTAACGTTTTCTAAAAAGGTAATAGATCTTTGCCGTTAATATAGATACAGTTTCACCTTTTAAGTATATATTGCGTATGCCATATTTATTATTTCTGGAGAAAACGCCAATTTTGTAAAAATGTCGCAGTTTTGAATTGATTTCAAAAGAGTTGAGAAGGCAACAATACATCGTTCTTGGAGGAATTGCGAGTAAACGTACATTTTAGGTGCAAGAGAACACCTAAAAGAAACCCCCCCGCTGAAGAGAACATAGTACTATTTGTATAGTTATTATTAATAATATTAAAAGTATGAGTTAGTCGTTTGTTTTAATTGGTTTTTATGAAATAAATTAATTACAACTAATATTTATTTATTAATTATTTATTTAATGTGTTGTTTCACTTTTGGGTATGCAATTAAAGTTAGTTTAGTTTAAACGTATATTTCGATCCGTTTTGGATTTTCGTTAGGAGTTTATTAGCATTAATATAATAATCTTAATACATTAATTGACAACTTAAAGTGGTTGTATGTTAAAGTTGATCTAACCCTGACGAAGATTGAAATATAGGTTTTAACTAAACTTACCAACTTTAATTGCATACCCATAAGTGAAAAAATACAAAAGAAACACATAAATTAATTACATATAAGTTTATTACGATATCTTCGGCAAGTGTAATAGGTAGTGTAAATACTGTTTACTAATTCTCAATTACTTCAAGAATTTAAAAATATGAGTACCTATAATAATTTTTAGTTTTTTAGAACCCTATTCAAATGTAGTAAGAAAATTTTACAAATAAATTCCTGAAAATGTTTAAAATACCTCAACAATAGTGAAATTATCAACCTGCAATAGTAAATCTTTCTTCTCCCATTTCATTGAGATATATTCTATCACTATTATTATACCTTCTTAAGAGATTATTTTTAATAATAAGAATCCTTTTGTAATTTTTATTACAGGTGGTTTTTCACCTGATCTAAGACCACCTCTGGTGAGGTAGGTACTACCTGAAATAACAATTTATTCAAAGTATATAATTGCTACTATCTCCTAATAAGCGGCTATTAATAATTCTTGATTCATCTCAACCAAGTTTTTGAGGTTAGATTAATTAGCGTCATATATTTATTCTTTCAAATTCATTTACAATTAGATTAAATAAATTACTTTCCATTTTAACATACTCTGATAAAATTAATACAACAATTGCTTACAGAATAGACCCCATAGACCCATTTAGGGGTCTATTCTGTAAGCCTTGAGCGAACCGTTCACGAGCGGTTATCGTTGTTTGAAAGGTTTTTCGCTCTAAAGTTATTCTGTAAGCAAACAACCACCGTTATGCACTCGTTAGTGAACAGCGCACCCTTCGAAGATCAACCTTTCACGAACGGCTGCAGATTAGTCGACGTTAGCCAACGTTCATGTTTATTTTTATAATTATAAAAGAAATTTTGTATGTGAAATTATTGTATTAATTATATCACAGTACGGGAAAATGGAAAGTAATTTACTTAATCCAATTGTAAATGAATTAGATAGAATAAATATATGACGCTTATTAATCTAACCTCAAAAACTTGGTAGAGAGGAATCAATAAGAATTATTAATATCCGCTTAGCAATAGTAGCAATTATATACTTTGAATAAATTGTTATTTCAGGTAGTACCTACCTCACTAGAGGTGGTCTTAGATCAGGTGAAATCCAGCTGTAATAAAGATTACAAAAGGATTGTTATTATTAAAAATAATCTCTTAAGAAGGTATAATAATAGTGATAGAATATTTCTCAATGAAATGGGAAAAGAAAGATTTACTATTGCAGGTTGATAATTTCACTATTGTTGGGGTATATTAAACATTTTTAGGAATTTATTTGTAAAATTTTCTTAGTGCATTTGAATAGAGTTCTATAAAAAATAATTATACTCATATTTTTAAATTCTTGAAGTAATTCAGAATTAGTAAAAAGTATTTACCTATCAAACTTGCCGAAGATATCGTAATAAACTGATACGTAATTATTAATTTGTGATACTTTCACTTTCGGGTATGCAATTAAAGTTAGTAACTTTATTTAAAAGCTATATTTCGATCCGTTTTGGATCTTTGTCAGGGTTATATCAACTTTAACATACGGTGGATCTTATACAACCACTTTAAGTTGTCAATTAATGTATTAAGATCCGATATAAGTTATTATGTTAATGTTAATAAACCCCTGACAAAGATCCAAAGCGGATTGAAATATACGTTTAAACTAAACTAACTTTAATTACATACCCAAAAGTGAAACAACACATTAAATAAATAATTAATAAATAAATATTAGTTGTAATTAATTTATTTCATAAAAACCAATACAAACAAAGAACTAACTGATACTTTTACTATTATTTATTAATAATATTCCTCCAAGAACAACGTATTGTTGCCTTGTGGTTTTTTGATTAGACTTTCTCCTATCCTCCATATAATTTCAATCCTTTTGAAATCAATTCAAAACTGAGACATTTTTATAAAATTGGCACGTTCTCCAGAAATAATAAATATGACATGCGCACTATATACTTAAAATGGTGAAACTGCATCTATATTAACGTCAAAGATGTATTATCTTTTTAGAAAACGCTAGACAATCGTTGAGAGTGCGCATAGCTCAACGGTTGGTGTTACAGAATAACCTGTCTATCGATTCTCGTTGAAGTAGCCGCTGAGGAAGTCGCTAACGATCGCCGTTCACGAACGGCGCCATTCGTGAACGGTTAGTTACAGAATAGTCCCCTTAGTATCTAAAACTTCTACATCTTTTCTTGCTTCTACCATTTCCCAAGTCTTATCTTTATTTATTGATTCAAGTTCACCACTCATAGCTTCTAACCATCCCCAGTAGCACACAATATTTTTTTAATATTTAAAAAATATAAAGATAATATTATATGTGTTTTAAATATTTAAAAGATTAGGAAAGTATTTATAAAATATTGAAAATGAAATATTTAGAAATATATTAATATACATATTAAATAAATATGTTATTTGTGTGTAATTTTTAATATTTTGAAACAAATATCAAACAAATATTTTATTTTTATTATGTACAGTAGATATCTATTGGTAAACATTGAATTGTAGATCTTGCTTATGACCTTGCGCGATCGTGTATCGTCGCGTACGTTCGTAGGAGGCAGGCAGGACCAAGTGCAACGACGCCATTACATTATTATTGTTTTGTCAGATTAATACATTGTTTTATAAGGTATGTATTAATATACCATAAAGTAATTCTCATCTTAGTTATTTGTATTTATTGCGAATTATTGTGGTGTTTCGTATAAGAGAATACATTTTTAACAGTAAATAGTGGGCAGAAAAATTAATTAGTTATATACTATGTACAGTGCAAGTGTAAAGTCTGGAACTATCGAAATGAAATCTTTTAAAAAATCGGCGAAATTGGTGTTTGAATTTTATGTGGAGTGATATAGACATTTTTTGTTTTACAGGAAAATGCCATCACGTAAAAGAGAATCCGTTCTTGATCTGACTACAAGGCATTTTCGGCGACTGTGTAATAATACCAAGAAGCCAAGAAAAGCTGCAACAGAACCATTTGTAATTGATAATTATTATTTGGACAGTTTTTAGTTCTAGTGAATCTTTAGAAATTGTAATAAATACACCAATTAAACATTGATAGTAATGAATTTTCTGAAGGAGATCTAACAGGCGAGGAATGTCTGTACAAAGTACAATTGCATGAAAATCAAGATTATGATTATAATAAACTGTTTAGTACAGATGAACCATGATGAGGAAGTAACTGGAATAATACTTTTCCCAAGGTCCCAAAGACAACCTTATTATGACTGCAGTGGTGATAACAAAATAAGAAGTGACTATTCTACTCCTACGAATAAACGAGCCTGCATATCCACTGAAAAGCTGCTTATCATCAAATGGTGATAATATTACAAATAACATGGTTATTCAACCAGCTACAGATTGCTGTAAGTTTGACAAAGGTATGATGATTAATCACGTATGTTTAAATTTATACTTTTTTAAAATTTTAAATATGTTTTCTAGAGTACAAAAGAAAAACCGAAAGTGACTTCCTCAGCTGAAGTTGGTTTTTGCAAATATTGAGGGAATAAAGTCGACCATAGATAATTCCTGATGATGATCAGAATTTTTGAAGGGAGACTACCCATGAAGAGCGAAGAAGACATTGGTACATGTGAAAGACGCCCAAGTACAAAGAATGAACAGAAAAAGATGATAGGTACTTGAATGCACATGTTGCTTTCCTTATAACAAATCTTATTATTTTCAGTGATCATTCCTTGCCCGAACTGGAAGTCATGAGATCAATACTATTGTAAAAAATATTTTAAAGAAACTTCACAGATTCTGTCGCCTCCTTATATGACTGGGAAGGAAAGAAAATGTTTTCCTCCTTAATAGTATCTGACTGTATCAAAAGTGTGTTAAATCTTCATTGTTTTTACCAATACGATTATTATTATGTTATTAAATATTACAGAAGCAGCAACCTTAAGCCCAAATGCTAAAAAACAACCGAGCACGACATCAGAGCAGCTATTAAGAATTGGTTAAGATATGCTTCTACAGTATTAAACAACAGCTAGTAAGTAATTTTTTAATTTACCAGCTTACCGTATGTACGGAAAGCTCAAGGTGTTCACCAGTTATGGGACACCTAGACCACCAGGAACGAGAAAACGATTTCAGATCTAACTAATTTAAATTAAAGGACTTTATAAATAAATAAATAGATAGAGAGGCGTTAAGAAGTGATAAAAGGAACTTCTGATTTTTAACTTGAATTATTTTGGTTGAAGTAACTTGTAAAAAACCTCCTAAGTTTTATGCTTGTATACTGTTTCGAAAATATTTCATTAATTTTAAAAAATGTTTAATATTGCCTAATCACATTTTCTATTCTTGGTCGCCCCACATAATGGTATTGGGCTTGACTACATCAAATTAAGATTTTCTTAACAATAATTATTTTTTCTTAAAATAATAAAACACTTCAATTTGTTGCAAACTTTACTTTACACTAATATGGTGACTAGAAGTACAGATGATTCTAAAAGTCCTTGTTAATTATACAAACTTCTTTAAAATATGTTGCTGCAAGAGACCCTGCTTCTTGATCATAGAAACAGTGCTTCAAATCTTGGTTGCGACTGAATTTTCAAAAATTTAGTACAAGCATATTTGAGTTCGTTAGGATAAGGTATGAAAGTTGTATGAATTATAAAGTATGGGGCAGCATTATCTACTTGCTACACTGACTTCATTACTTCCGTTGCAAACTGCAGGAAAAGGGGAATGGATTATGTATGTTGCTGCGTGCTTTCCATCCATTTTCAAATTTAAAGCATTAAAATTTTACAGAAAATTAGCTCACTGTAATTTATGTTTAAATACTTTTCTCAATATTTTAAAGTTAAATACTACTGCTTTGATTATAAACCTAAATCTGTTTTTTTTATTCTTACAGAAAGAAGAATTATAAGTCCCAAGACAACCTTCCTATTGAATAATTATCGAGTATTTATATATTTTACTGAGTGAATAAATTGGTTTTGCTATAATACATCTTTTATTCCAGTCCTATTCCATGAGGTGGGAATTATATCCTTAATATACCAGCGAATAAACTGCTATTAAATTTAATATTTCAGTTATAATATAATTATTGAAGTCTTCAGGATGGATGAGTAGTTATTTTTTTATTGGATTGTAGTGAATTAAAATGAGCTGTAAAAATTTTTGTCAGGTGTATAATCCTTTTCTGATACTACCTACAATTACAATTAGAGAAGTAAAACGTTAAAATGCGTTCACCAACATTGGTACTGTTTTTGGCATTTTCTAATGGTTGATTTTGTGTCAAAATTTATAAGCGACTCCTTTATTTTTCTAGGCCCCTAAAACAGGAAATAATATTTTAAATGTGCAATTTATCTAGCAGATATTCTCTATAGGGTATGCAAAAGAACCCCTTATTGGCACTAACTTTTTAAATGTTCGTTCTATCAAACAATGTATTGAGAAAGTTTGTATAGCAAATTATGCTCTATAGCAATATCAATTTTCCCTTCAGCACTCATTTTCTTGTTGACGGCCATTTTACCATTTCAAAAGAATATACATATTCAAATTCAAACCCAAGTGTTTTATTACTAAGTGTAACTCTTATGCTAAATAAACTTCAAACGCAATTTTTGTCAAAAATTTTATTATGTAGCACTTGTTAGAGAATATGGTTTCATAAAGAGAGCAAAATTCTCTTTTCACTAGAAGAACAAAATGTATAGGGTTTTATTTGAAAAGTTTAAAATGTCCATCAACAAGAAAATGAGTGGTGAAAAGAAAATTGAAATTCATGTTGCTATAGAGCATAATTCGCTGTACAAAATAGTATATTGTACAACTAGTGTTACAATGACGATGTTTGTAATACGAGTATAAGTTTGCTTAACGAGCCGCGAAGCGGCTAGTTAAGCTATATACGAGTATTACAAAAAGGAATTGTAACACGTGTTTTACATACTACTTTGTCTATTTCGCCTTAATTTACAATTTACTTTAAAGAAATGGGAAAATGTACACGCGGGTATTTTTTATGTGGTAATGTTGGTAATAACTGATAACGCATACAATGACATCCACTGTCATTTTGAAAAAATCACGTAGGCAGGGAAAAATTCAAGTTTAAAAAAAGGTGACAGCTTAGTTGTTTCTTCTGATATAAGATAAAAATGTATTTTTATTATAAATAATTATTTTGATAAGACAATCATGTACTCAATCAAGGTTTTACTGTTTCTATTACAATAAACATTTTAATACATCAAAACTGCTTAACATACAACAATAGAAAATAACTAACCTAACCTCTAAATCAAAACAATGCAAATGAAATTTGAGTAGGGACGGACACGGGATTCACGACCATCAACTTGATCCGGAAAACCAACAAGCTTTTCAGCGCATTTTCGTAGGAAATCCGCTATTAACCGCGCTTTCTTTTAATTCAAAGCTTCTTAAAATGAAATATGTTTCATTATTCTCGCTGTTATTTCTGAGCATCATAACATTCAAATTTTCAAAACGGCGCCAGTTAGTGAATACTTATTAGTACCTATCACGGGAAAGTGCTTTTCTTTTGGATAATGTGCCCCCAAAATAGTTCCGCGGGTTGTTTGTCGAGCATTATTCCTTTCCTTTTTATATTCTTCCTAACACCTTGTTTATGTTCCCATTAGTAGGTAAAAACTGAAAAAAATATTTGATGAAATGGAGGTGTACATCATTCAACTCAATTAAACTTACCTCAATATCGACAAGCGATATACGTTTTGACTTTTTAATCTAATTTTGATCTTGAAATCAGAATATAGCTGTGTTATTGCTTATTACGTATTTACGTCTGACACTGGACTTCGTTGACAGAATGACATGACAGAGTAGGCTGGCAGCAAAATTTACTTACCTACTGCCAGCCTTACAAATAAAAAAATCACTACTTTCAGTTGCACAAAGTAGCACTTTGTGTAACTGTTTTTCGCAAAAACAGTGTCACAAAGTAATCTTTGTATACGCGAAATAGACAAATATTCTTAAAAACATTCTAATAAATAATATTTCAAAAATATAAAAATAATATTCTAGGAATATTATTTGAATCAGAAATATAACATACACGTAAGATGTCCTAACTAGAATGTTAAATAAATAATATTAAAATAATATTGAGGATATCTTTTAAATAATATATTAGCTAAATATTTAGGCGGATGTTGAAACAGATATATTTTAAATATTTGAAAAAAATATTTATATAATATATGTGTGCTACTAGGGATAAGTCTTTATCTTCTCTTTGTTTTACTTCTTTAAAATTGCATGGTACATCTTCTATAAAGCTCATAGCACTGTATGCCATATATAATTCATAAATCGCTAACTTCAATGGTTTCTTTATTATTCGTCCAGGTTTCTTAACACTTACATCTTCATTAAGACTCCATTCATCATTACTGTCTTCGTCCGTATCTTTTCTTTTTTGTTTATCTTTATTTTCATCTTGATTTTTGTCAATATAAATCTGCACACTCTTTTTATTATACCAGAATGAGTTCTCATCAAATTTAACATCTCTTGAAATTATTACCTTTTGTTTTTGTACATTCTACAGCCTATATCCATTTGGTGCATATCCAACCATAATGCATTTTTCATTTTTATTATCAAATTTATTTCTAAATTCTTTTTGTATATGATTATAAGCAATACATCCAAAGATTATTAAATTATTAACTTTTGGTTTTCTTTTATACCATATTTCTGCAGGGGTAACGCCTTCTACACAACTTGTTGGCCCTCTGTTCATTAAATATGCTACGGTTCGTATCGCTTCATTCCATAGATTTTTAGGAACACCTGAATCATTAATAACAGTCCTAGCTCGTTCCACCAAGCTCCTATTCATTCTTTCAGCTTTTCCATTTTGTTGAGGAGTGTATGGCACTGTATAGTCCAATATAATACCTTCTTCTTTACAATAATTAAACATTTCCTTTGAAGAATATTCACCTCCATTGTCACATCTGAGTTTTGAAACTCTATAATTAAATTTCGATTGGGTCGTTTTCACATAGTCTTTGAAGCATTCAATAACTTCAAAACTACTATGCAATATATTTATTTATAATACTCAACATATGCATTTATCCATCTATACATAAATTACATTTTTCAATAACAAAATCACATTAAACAAACTTTTGTTCTACCTAGTAACAATTGGCATTTGGCGCATAGCCATCTTTAACAGTAAGGACATTTTATTTGATTATTGCATTAATAGATATCATTTTTAGGATTACTTTAATTAAGAAATTTGCATTAATTTATTTAGCATTTATTATTACAATGAGTTTAATTGTTCTGTATTTAATTTATAATAAACTCATCCAGGACTTACTGTAATAAATATTTAATTAAAGTCTTAAGTATAAAGAAATTGAATTAGCATGGTTCTGCATTAAACGTGCAGTACTGTAAACTGCAACTACTAGGCTCGAAAATGCAATTTTGCAAAAATTGACCTAGACTGATTCTGCATTAGACTGACGATATAGGTATAAATAAATAACAAAAGCAAAGAAACCCATTTATTATTCCATTGAATCCTATAATTCTGTTAAAAATACAGCACAATGAACACAAAACAATATCTTTATTGGACTACAATTGTGTATTTGTCGTTATATTACAATAATGTACATAAACAAAAAATATTTTAATAATGCTACTTTAATGTGACTGTACATCGATAGTGGCAACTACCATAAAACAATAGTAACAGTAGATAGGCAACAAGAGAACGAAAACAAAATCCCATGTTATTTCTTATGGAGGTCCGTTTTGCATTTCAAGGTCATCCGCGGTCTAGCGAGACTCGCGACCGCGCTCGCGATCCAACCAAGCGCACGGCAACGTTGCTAACTTCACGCTGTTACATGACATGAGTCGACTTAGTAGCTGTCGAACATTATTCCTTTCCTTTTTATATTCTTCCTAACACCTTGGGTATGTTCCCATTAGTAGGTAAAAACTGAAAAAAATATTTGATGAAATGGAGGTGTACATCATTCAACTCAATTAAACTTACCTCAATATCGACAAGCGATATACGTTTTGGCTTTTTAATTTAATTTTGATCTTGAAATCAGAATATAGCTGTGTTATTGCTTATTACGCATTTACATCATACACTGGACTTCGTTGACAGAATGACATGACAGAGTAGGCTGGCAGCAAAATTTACTTACTACTGCCAGCCTTACAAATAAAAAAATCACTATCTTCCGTTGCACAAAGTAGCACTTTGTGTAACTGTTTTTCGCAAAAACAGTGTCACAAAGTAATCTTTGTATACGCGAAATAGACAAATATATTTATATATGTTTAACATTTAATAATCACATTCAAATCACAGCAAAATAAAACATTTTATAGATTAATACATACATAATCAGGTAAATGCATAATCTGTTATAGTATTTTTATTGTAAAAATTAATAATAAATATTTTATACGGCTATAAATATTTTATCTTTCTGCAATTAATTTATCTGTGTGTAAGTAAATGTTCCTTCAATTTAATTTTAAATTTGATAATTGATAAAGCTCTTAAATAATTTCGTAGATTATTGCAAATGATCAAAGTTTTATAAATCAAAGAATTTTGAGATTATGTAAGATTTACTCTACCTATTTGATAGTTTAGTCTAGCTCTGGTTTCGTAATTGTGAGTCTCTTCTCCTGTCATTAAAGTATTGAAATATGTTGGTACGATTTTACCTCTAATTTTGTGTTATCTAAGATAAGTGCATTCATTTCACAAAGATATTCAATACTAATCCAGTTTAATTTTTCAATCATTATTTTAATGCTAGTTCTCCTTGTACAACCTAATATCATTCTCATCGTCCTGTTCTGAGGTTTTTGTAGACGTTTCATGTCACACGTCCTTGTCAAATGAAGGATTGTAGAGGCAAAGCTGAAATGTGGCAATATGATTGTATTTTATATACTACTTTTTTGCATAGGTACTTAAGTAGGGACTAGCACTACTAAGCATACCCACTTTCTCTCCTACCTTCTTATATATATGTAATTTATGTGATCTTCAAATCTATTTACATCTACCACTACTCTTAAATATTTTGTTGACTATTTCAACACTCAAAATTCCTATTTTAATTTTAAAGTTTGTTTCTGTCCATTGATTGACAACATTCCTTTTAGCAAAAATCATTTCTTTTGTTTTATCAGTGTTTAACTTTAATTTGTTGGAATTTAACCACTTAGTTACATTTTGAAGTTAATTATTTAATGTATAGACTATAGAGAACCTCATCTTTATGAAGAACCTCATTATTTATTATTATTATTTATTGGTCTTAGATATGTAAAGCACAGCATCATCTGCAAATAAATGTACGAGGTAAGCGTCATAAATTATCGACCTGATATAGAAAAAATATACTTGGTAAAATATAATAATTTTTATTTGCCCTTGTAAAAATAATCTGAAGTCTTTCCTTCAAAACGTTCAATTACAGCTGCTTGCAACTCGTTCTCGTCCTTAAAACGACGCCCCCCTAAGGTCTTTCTTTAAATTGGAAAATAAATAATAGTCACTAGGAGCCATATCCGGACTGTACGGTGGATGATCGAATGCTTTAAAGCCGCATTTGCGAATGGCAGCTTGTGAAATTGCGGCAGTATGAACGGGTGCATTGTCGTGTAATAATCTAACACCTCTTGTCAATTTTAGAAAGGCCAACGGGGGCTCATTTTAAAGCTTGAAACCTCTACTTTCGAATGTCTCCTATATGAAAAAAATTATATTTGAGTCCTAAAACAGGGTAAACACGTATCCAGTTCCAAAAAATATTTTAAAAGTTGAAAAGATTAGAAAATGAAGTTTTTAAATTTTTTTCAACGGCATCGCATTTTTCGTCAAAAAAGTACTTAAAATACCATTATTGACGCTGGTTTCCTGGTTCAATCTAGATGAAGGTTCATATAAATTGCTATGGTATATTGTGAGTTAAAAAATAAGAAAATACTGACAGACAAATTATGATTTGTAATAATATGAATGGAATACAACTTCCTTACCTTATAAAAATCCTTACATAATGTTCCGGCTCTACAATCGTATTGTAGTGAGTAACATAATCCCACTACATTGAGACTCTTTCAGGTTTGGGTCACTGATGTAAAATATTTTTATTTAAATAAAACTGGTTATTAACAGGTTTTTATTTATTTCTAACATTTTAATTAAACACCTATACCTCTACCAAGCAAGCAAGAAATGAATCATCTTCGTAATCACACCGGAATAAAGAAATACAAGCCGAGGTGAGATAAGATAAGAATGCAAATTTTACGTTGCTAAGAATTCAGTAACGTACGCTAGACCCCAGCAGATTTTCATTGCTTCATTCACATTTATTTTTAATTAAAAAGGGGTTTGTTCCGCTTATGAATCTTTCTAGCTCATTTATTGTTTATTTTATCATTTAGATTACAGCGTGACCTTCGTGTAATTCTAGATACATTTTCGCCCACATGTTTGTGATGACTCATTTCTTGCTTGCTTGGTAGAGGTGTAGAAAAGAAACAAAAGAACAAAATTGATACCAATAACATTTTGAAAAGAATTCAGAAATAAATTAATAATTACTAATGCAAGCAAATCAAATTAAACTTTGATTCAAAAACAAATAAAAATTATTTAAATGTATAATCTTTTCATTTATTATTGTTTTGAAATATCTGTATGAAAACTACTTAAATTTGAAAATATTATCTATACTACAAATCTAATTTCTATTATTAATAAAATTGTAGGTATCTAAATCAAATTAATTTTAATTTAAAAATTCACTTTTCCTTTTTACATTTGGCGCCACATGGATAGCTTTTATCGCTGATTCAAACATTGAACTACATATAAATAACTGGAATGGATGCCTTGTGTAAATAGCTGAGACAAATGAAATTTTATGCAACCCGCCACAATGTAGGATCCTCATCCTTTTCTAACTCAATGATTCAAATTAAAAATTTGGTCTCACACAAAATAAAACTTAATCCACGTTAAAAATCAGTAAAAAGTTTCACCACGTGCTCTTGTAATACATGTAACATAAGTTAGAAAGAAACCAGAATACTACATTCTTGTCTGTTGCCCTGACTCAACGTTCTCTGAGTTAGCGTGCTTGCGCGTCCCTTCCAGTTATTTATATAGAGTTCAATTGATTCAAACAATACTGTCAAAAATTATTCTGACATTTCCATACGTCGATCGAATCCCAATAATATTGACCACATCAATTATAAATTCCATACAAATCGACAACCAAATCATTGTTGTTTGTTAACAAAAGGGATCTTCTTTCAATTAAACAGGTAAGCATAAGATTCGATACTTTTTTTTTGATATTTCCAAAATTAATTTAACATTGATAAGGTTAAATAAAATTATGATTACTATTTTTAAAAATTTATAAAAAAACTATTTTATTCGATGAACACCTTTATATTCAAACACACTTCAAACAAAGTTATTAATTATTAATGTTTCACCTACCTTATTTTTTATTATAATCACATTCAATTCTAACCTCACAATTTTAATTTTTGAAGCAGCTAGCAACATACCTTGTTCCTCTGATAGAACATTTCTACTTCATTGTTAAAAAATGGATTCCTTTCTATGTTAAATTAGGTAACGCACAGTAGGATAAACAAAGAGAAATTTATTCTTTATTACAGATGTTTTGTGAGAAATAGAATAAGAAATATTGTCAGATCATTTTATTTGAAATGTGGTCGCGTCTTATGCTCTTAAAGACTCTAATGGTATTGGTGGGCGCAAATTCAGAGCAAGATGGTGGTAAGATTTCTAAAAAAAGTTGAAAAATAAAATTGTGTACGTAGTGTAATTTCTGTGTTTTAAAGGGCGGCGCAAATTCTAATTTCAACGGCGCTAATTGAGCGCTAAAAATTTCGTTTCGGTTTGAAAAGCGGAGGCGAACTGTCCAAGAGGATGAAAAACTCCGATCTTGGATTTTCGCCATATAGGCCTGATCCAGCATCCGTCTCGGTTTTAGAGCCGTCCGTGTCCCAGATCAGGCTTCCAGGTGGAATGTTCTATTTGGACTTTAACCACTCCATTCTAGGCAGCATGTGGTCCGTCCTCATCTCCAGTAAGGGACCCCCTAGGCGACTAGTCATCCTTGTATGTTCTGTACCCATCCGAAGATGATTCGGTGAGTTCTGCAATCTATGTAGACCTAATCTTGCCTCTCCCTGCATCACTATCAATTGGTCCCGGTGATTTATATGCCTCAAATGAGTTTATCGCCCATTACTAAAGGTGACAATCTGCCTCGCAGTCTGCCAGTCCTGGCTTAATGTCCCGTTTCCAGTAGCATCAGGTCACTGGCTCTTCCATTCTGAGGGCGATTGTTCTGCAGTTATTGATTCAGGAAGAACCCGAACGAGTTTGATCAGTGTTTTCTTCTTCTTTTAGTAAACTCTCCAGTTGTAGTTTCTAGAGTACTTATTACTAGTATATACTAGCGATTATTATTAGTACTTATACTTATTGAATAGTCGGCGTACCTGTATTTACACTTTCTGCCATCCCTTCTGTTTAGTTTATTCCAATATTATATAACTACCCTATTTTCATTTAGTCTTTCTAAATTCCATTATTAGTCTTCTTACTTATGTTTTCTGTTGGTTTCCCCGTTTGCCTTATTTTTGCTATAACCATGTAGTGGTAGGAGTCACAGCAGGCACCTCTGTATGTTCTCACATCGCTTTATTTCCTACGGTTACTTTTTATTTACCAAAACATTGTATTTGTAGGTTCCTACCTGGCACCTTCCATGTTACTTTGTGGTTCCACTTTATGTTTGAACTTTATGCTTACTATGTACCAACTTTGCATTGCTGATCGGTTGCAACAACCTGCTCCCATTATTATCATTATTCGTTTTATCGTGTATATATCATTTCTAGTTTTGACACTGTCTGACTTACATGTTCTTTGCCAATCTGGGCATTACAATCACCAAGTATCACTACTTAATCGTGTTTAGCACTTCCTCGCTTACTTCTGTTAACTTCCCATAGAATTGGTCTTTGGCTTTCAGTAAGGACACTTCTGCGTGGGCGCATTTACTTTAGTCATGGTTGTGTTATTTCCTTTCCCACTTTATTCTTAATGTTGCCAATCTTCCGTCTATTGGTCTGTCTAAATTGGTCTAAATTTTAACATTTGCTTTTTTTTACAATAGCTCCTATTTTCCTGTTTACTTTCACCGCTATAAGATTATAATTTTTTTGTGTTTCTCCGCTGCCATTCCATCTGATCTCTTACAGCGCAGTTATGTCAATGTCAAACCTTTTGATTTCTTCTATTTCATTCATCTGTCCTACGTCTAGCATATTTCTTATGTTCCATCTTGCTATCTAGATTATTTATTGTAGGTATCAAACTGCTTCAAAATTCTTGTAAGAACGAAACAGTATACGCAATCCTGAAAGATGATCATTTGCACTCGTACCATTTTCAGCAAGATCAAAGTCTGCAGCAAACAACGATTATCCCGCTCGGATGTAGTGTTGTCAGCGGTGTTTAATTCAAATAAGGAACGATCCTATTGGCATATCTAATATTAAGGGCCTGTGGAAGCGACGTCTACAAGATATGAGATTTTTAATGCTCATTATAGCCATCACCTCGTCTCACATACACATATCTACTCGCGGCTCGGTGTGTCCGGCACTTCGACACCGAAAGGTATAAGAAGTTAAAGATTATGTATGTATAGCCATCAAAGAGTTCAATTTGGGTTCATGAAATCCATACACCCCAGGTAACAATATCGTTACCATGATTATAAAGTTAGTAATCAATTACTTGGTTCAATTTTCTGTCAAATTGGTTAAAAGCAGGTAAGCACTTGGATTTTCTGGTTATTGCTTTGTTGGACATATATTAAGAGATGTTCGTCGATTAACCAAAGTGATCGTATGGAGCTTCAGTTTAAAGTTTTAATGGGAATTTACAAATGTAATTGGGGTGTTCATAAGTGGCGTGAAGCAGTGGACTGTAATGCGTTCTTTTTATAATTTGCTGGTCAGGTCATAGAGGTGTTGCAATAAAACTCTTGGTGCTGGATCCGAAGAGGCTACTTATTGGTATAGTTGTAGGTCTACGTTCCAAAACTATGGTGAAAGTTCTTTCGGCCAATATCTACTTAATCGTACTTTTCGGTGTTGTCAAGAAGTTTGTCAATTTCCCAGTAAATGCGGGTTTTTTAACGTTGTGGGTTTAGTAATAAGTAATAGGCGGTTTTTATAAATAATATGCAGTTTAATTATGGAGCTTTTGTAACATTTACAGAAAATATTATTTTACATGTCAAAAATGCAAAAACTGTGTTGACAATTGCAAGAAATAACAACTCAGATCTAAACAAATTTCAGAATCAACTTGATCCGTTCATATTCGAGTGCTACAGATAGTTAGGTCCAAACAGGATTTAATTACGCGACTGCGGAACAATAAGTATTTTATGACTACAATCCATTTAAATTAATTAATTATAGTTTCAATATAAATCCTAATGAGGTTATTCATTGTTATTAGAAAGAAAATAACAGAAATGGTCATCTCCCTAGCTTGGTTCAACTTTTGTACATGTGTATTGTCAGGTATGAAATTATTTAACATATGAGTTTGGATGTATGGATGCACTGTACAAAACATAATAACGACAACAGTACCTAGAATTTAATCTTGCACGGGGTTTATCTTGAACCCAGGCATGTCGGGTATGTGCAAACTGCCGATATGTGCATATACTAACTTTGGGGAGAAGCCATCCACGAACATCGATAAAGTCCGTGATTACCATCGATTTCATCATCTCAAAACCTGCTAGCATGACCTGCGTCAGTGATATGTACACGCACTTGCATCTATCTCGAGCTAACAAACTTGGCAAAATATTTGATATAGCACAGGCTCAGTACAAAGAAAATATGTAAATAAAATAAAAACAATAACTTTTTCTATTTTGGTTTACTATTAAAAAATCTACAAAATTTTTGTAATACTAATTTTGCTTCATGTTAGGTACAAATAAAAATATTTTCTTACTATTAGTTGGTATCTTCATCGTAATAAGTTGGCAATTTTAAGGTTACCCCCCTCAAAAAAAAACTTTAGGTTCGTCCCTGACTACAAGTATTACATCCAAATGGTGTTTCACGACTATGAGTAAACATGTGGGTTTGCAAATTTGCCTTTAGTGAGCATTTATAATTACATATTGTTACGATATAAAATAGGTGGTGTGTGTTCGTTTAATCATTTTAGATTATATAAAAAATTAATTAATAAGCATCGCATTTGTGCGACGATAAAATTTTATCGTGACAAGCGCTATATCAGTATACACTTTACAACATTTGATCATAATTTATTTAAATTAAAGACCACTATCACTTATGTTTAATGGTAGCAAGGCAAGCTGAAAAGTTATACAAAAACAAACACCACTTACTTTTGTGATGAAAAGAAAATTTGCACCGGCTATGATTTTAAAATCCAAAGACAAGCTCAGAAAAATTGCATGAGAAAATTTCAGGCGGGTCGCTCTTTGACAAAATAATAAAATACTGTTCAACCTATATCTGTAAAATTCTGTTAATGGACACAAAACAAAAAATACACAAATAAATTTATTTTTGAACATTTAAAAATATTATTTTATTAATAAACGCATAAAAACTGAATGTTTATGAAAGAGAAACAACAACAAAAATTTCTTACTTTCTAAATTGGATTCATTTAACAAACTTGGAATAATTTAAATTAATTATTGGTGTCAATTGAATTTACCAAAATAAGAATTAAGAGAGTCTAATTCTCTTTGTCCTGATTAATTTTTATTTTATCAATTTCACTATCTTAAATTATAATTAAAAGAAAGAAACTAAACAAAAATAAAATTTGAAAATAAATTTTTAAATTCAACAATTTTGCGCCACTCGAAAATTTTTAAACACCCTATACCATTTAGCAGTTTTCTGTAGTAGTCGGTAAATTTACCTGCTTATTTGTTGTGATGGCGTACACACATTTTTAAAGTGATCTTTCTAGTGGATCGTCTTTTTGTGAATTATTATAATGATAGAATATTGAACAAATTACCTTCAATACTTAAGTACATAAATCAATTGTCTATATCCCATAAGTTTCCATTATATCCAGTTTTTTGTTTAAAAAAATTCCTTCCATCCAGAAATAAAACCCCAATACGTTTTACAGAAATTTTCTTATAAATAAATAGTCCAAAAACCAAATTAACACTTTCACTTTCCTTTTTATTCAAATCATTTTAATTGTTGAATGTTATTATCATTATTTAACACTTTTTAAAAATAATTAAATTTGGATGACATTTGTCATAACTTCCCTTTTTGACATTTCATTTACATAAAATCTGTCACACACAACCTCAAGATTTTAACAAATTATTGCATGATCCGACATGGCTTCTGCTTTGCATGAAAATCAAGAAGGTAACCAGATTTTCCACTTGCTCTTATATTTTTTTCAAAAACAAATGCCAAATGTCATTTTTTCATTAACAAAATCTGGTAAGTTACTAAAAAAAATTGAACATCTAACCTAATAAGATTTGCATAACCAAATTATTGTTAAAAAATTAAATTAAATGTTTAAACAAGTTACATAATCGGAAACAGGATAACTTTTCCTATATTTTGGTATATTACATGTCTAACAAAAAGCAAATTTAACACCAGGATTCAATGGCAACCATCTTGAATTTCCTGACAAACATGGTTTTACAAAATTACAGATAACATTTTCATACCTTATTACCTCCTTTTCTTAGTATTAAATTAATCCTAACATCCTATTACACAATATTTACATCAATTTTGGCACCAAAACTTTACATAGTAACTAGATTTTACCATTTTAACAGATCAGGTTCAAACGATACAAATTTTAAGCTTCAAAAGGCTAAACCTTCTCTATTTAGAGCTACACACTTGAAAATTCTATTGCTAAAGGTGCTCTAGAACCTAATTAAAAATATTGCAGCAAAACATTTTGGTTGCAAGTGCATAGATTAATGAAAATTATACATTTATCATGCAATTTGATGAATCGTTAAACCAGCATGGGATTTACTTGAAATTCAACAACAAAAACTGTGAGTATTGTGGTGATTGCTTGTATCCATGCCTTTTATAATTTCCAGGTGAAACTACATCTTACAATGGCTTCAATTATGAAAAACCAAGTTCAATCACTTAACAATATGCAAATCGTAACTTGTCAAAATAATTTTTCAGTTTTATGTGGAAAATCCGTTTAAGATCTACTTCTTATTATTATCATGTGATGTAGAGTGTATCCTTCACTTATTAACAAATTAACAAATTAAATTATTTAATTAAGATTTGTTCAAGTTGAGTTCAAAGCCCAAAGTATATAGGCAACCCAAATGACTTATATTCAACTATAAGTGCTGAAATCACAGCAATATATTACACTCAAATGGTTTCTCAGCACTATGAGTGAGCATGTGTCTTTGCAAACTTATTTTTCAGGAGAACTTACAACTACAATTATTACATCCAAATGTTTACTCACCGCTATGAGTGAGTATATGTGTTTGCAATGTTGCTTTCAGTGAGCATTTATAATTACATATATTGCACTCAAATGCTTTCTCACCACTATGAGTGAGCATGTGCCTTTGCAAATTTGTTTTCTGTGAGCATTTGTAATTACAAATACTACACTCAAATGGTTTCTCGCCACTATGAGTAAGCATGTGCTTTTGCAAATTTGCCTTTAGTGAGCAATTGTAATTACATATGTTACACTGAAATGGTTTTTCATTACTATGAGTAAGGAGGTGTGTTTGCAAACTTGATTTTAGTGAACATTTATAATTACATATGATACATGCAAATGGTTTCTCACCACTATGAGTAAGCATGTGGTTTTGCAAACTTACCTTAAATGAGCATTTATAATTACATATGTTACACTGAAATGGTTTCTCATTACTATGAGTAAGCATGTGTGCTTGCAACCTTGCTTTTAGTGAACACTTATAATTACATATATTACACTCAAATGGTTTCTCACCACTATGGGTAAGCATGTGCTTTTGCAAACTTCCTTTAGCTGAGCATTTATAACTACAAATATTACAGCCAAATGCTTTCTCGCCACTATGAGTAAGCATGTGTGTTTGCAAATTTGATTTTAGTGAACATTTATAATTACATATGTTACATGAAAATGGTTTCTCACCACTATGAGTGAGCATGTGCGTTTGCAAATTTGCCTTTTGTGAGCATTTATAATTACATATATTACACTCAAATGGTTTCTCACCACTATGAGTGAGCATGTGCCTTTGCAAACCTTTTTTTTGGGAGAACTTACAACTACAAATATTACATCCAAACGGTTTATCACCGCTATGAGTGAGTATATGTGTTTGCAAATTTGCCTTTTGTGAGCATTTATAATTACATATATTACACTCAAATGGTTTCTCACCACTATGAGTGAGCATGTGCCTTTGCAAACCTTTTTTTTGGGAGAACTTACAACTACAAATATTACATCCAAACGGTTTATCACTGCTATGAGTGAGTATATGTGTTTGTAACTTTACTTTTAGTGAGCATTTATAATTACATATATTACACTCAAATGGTTTCTCACAATTATGAGTGATCATGTGCCTTTGCAAATTTGCCTTTATTGAACATTTATAATTACATAAATTACACTTGAATGGTTTGTCGCCACTATGAGTGAGCATGTGTGTTTGCAAATTTGTTTTTTGTGAACATTTATAGTTACATATATTACACTCAAATGGTTTCTCACCACTGTGACTGAGCATGTGCTTTTGCAGCCTACTTTTTACTGGACATTTATAATTACATACTTTACAGATAAATGGTTTCTTACCACCATTAGCAAGTGTATGTTGCTGCATATTTCTATCCATTATGCAGTTATAGTCACATTAATGTAATATTACCCTGAAAAAATAACGGGCCTAACTGCCAAAAAATCGATTTTCATTTTGGGAATTTTAATAGAAGAAAGCATGCTTTTCACAATTTGGGCCCAAAATTTTTTATTTGATGAATGCCCATTTTATGTTTAGTAAACACGGTATCAAATGACAATAGTCGATAGTTATTGAAAGGTGTTTAAACTTATTTTGTTTTTCTCAATAAGTGGATTTTGGCTGTTAGGTCGGTTCCTTTAAGTCTGTTTCTTTAGTTCGATTTATTATTGTTAGTGTTTAGTATCAGAAACATGCAGACGATTTTGACATTTTTTTTGTACATACAAGAACATATTATACATTCACCCTTGAGTGTAATTTATTTTATTAATTTTTGTTGTTGCTTAACAACTTCGCTATCAACTAGACAGACTAAAAATCTTACATTCTACGAACACTGAAATCATGGTAGCACTAAAAAAATCTGATGATTGAAGCATTTTTTTGTAAGTATTATTTTTCTTCCAATAGTGTTATCCTCTTCTTACTGTAACTGTAAATGCTGTCTGAGATATTACAGTTGTTCCTAAACTCATACATTTGTCCATGACTTCGAATTCCTATTTGAAAAAATATAATATAATTAGTTATTTCTTAAGTTCTGGCGTACCTTATATATATGTACCATATAATTTCCATTAAAAAGCTACTACAGGTAGGTACTTTGTTTTAACGTGTCGTTAAACTGTATTGACCATTGAAAGCACTTGCAAGCTCTTTCGTAAAAGATGCAGCGAAATAATTTACGCTAACAAATTCAGAGTGCTGCAAAGCAAAACGACGCTCTGACGTCGATGGCTCATTTAATATTCATGATTGCCTTCGTTGTGAACCATTCATAACCCATAGCGCGACTACTACAAGAATATAATTATTATATAAATTAGGAATATAATTATTTCAGTGGCGTGAGGTTAGAATCTAAGCAAGGGAAGCAACAATTATTTTGATTTTACTATATACTTAGGTTCAGTAAAAACAGTGTCATAATTATTAGGCTTATAAAATATTTTTAAAAAGAACTTTTCGCTTTATACTTTATAAAATTTGTGCTAGGAGATTATGATCTTTATTACGGAATCACAGAAATTTTCCCGTCCACTAATTATCTGCCTCTTAAAAGAAAATTAATTAGACAACAAATCTTACTCTTGGTCCTTTCCTTTCAGACATAAGAGATGACTAATTAAACATTGGAATTCTTTATTATTTATGGTGGTGAGACGAAAAAAGCGACCATGTCGCTTGTAAATTATTGTATTACAACAACATTAAATCTATTTGGTTTCAGTTTCATTTAATTCATCATCATTCTTATCACAGGAGCTTCTTGAAACCTATTTATCAAAATGAAAAATGTTATTGACTTCATAACAAAATGTCTACTGTTTACGTTCTGAAAATGCTGATGAGAACATTCGCGAACGTTCGCGCATGATAAAAACGTATTAAAAGAACGTTCTCCTGGAGAGCATAATCAAGCACGTTCGTGGACGTTCTCATAATAATTCTCGAGAACTTTCAGAATAATACAGCACAAACGAGCATAAACAGGAACATTAAAAATCGAGATTAAAACCGAAATTAAGTGATCATAAACTGCAAGCCCTATAAGCATAGTTTGCACAATTTATGCCTTTGAAAGCATCATTGACAAGAAATTTGGGTTACCGCCCGAAAGCACCTGGTTTGTTTTTTGTTCTAGTTATATATGAACTTTTTATATAAATTTGTTATATGTTGTTTATACAAATAGTGACAAATGTTTGTAAAGTTTTTAACATGTATTAGTTGTGCATGAGGTGGTTGAGTACTGGACACCGACCGTGGACACTACGTCGTCTGATGGCTTTGGACACTTTTCCGACCGTGGACACTACGCCGACCGCAAGCAATGGACATCCTGCGCGGTCAGCGTATTATCCACGGTCGGCAAACTGTTTAGTAGCCAAATTTATTTTAAGTGTCGGGGAAATGTCCGCGGTCAGCGTTGTGTCCGGTAGCCATAAAGATGCATGCCTGAGCTTCTAGGTGGAAAAAGATAAGAATTGGTCACCATGGCAATTAAACACGTTATTAACTTAATAGTGAGATGTGAATACGACCCAACAAGTTTAATATTTTCCAATTTTCTATTACACATTACCTTACAACAGTCAAATTAACTACAACTACTAGCATTATAAATGAGAAGAGGAAAATTGGAGAACATTCGAGCATTTTCAGAATTTTGAGAAATTTCAAGAAATTTTGAAATTATCATTATTATTTTGGGTATATCTTTGCAAGTTAAAGGTATATTCTCCAGTCCTGTTCACTTTTGAGGGTTTATTCTCGTTTTTTTTTCGTTTGTACTCCGGGAATATTCTCAAAAAATAAATGCTCGAGCAGTTTTCAACTGTAAATACGCACGACCGTCATCATATGGTTTATAAAATTAGGTAAACAGTTTACTACTGCAATAGTAATTTACGTTATAAGTCCTGGAAATGGAATTTTACAGTCGAGTAAGATTGGTTAGGAATGGCTAGGTTTGTTAAAAACCTGTTAAACCTTAATATAAATCGTCGTTGGAGAGTTTAGACAGACTGTATTTGGAGATAATACACATGAAAATTCGGAAAATGCATATAAGAAAATCGTAGCAATGAAAAACTTTTCTATGCAAAGCGACTTACCCGTTTCACTGGTGTCCAAATTTCTGTTCGTACAGCAAGTGTATAGCGAGTAGCGGCAAGTGTATATAGGGGTACCCCTTTTCTGCGAAGTAGCTCTGCTTCCTTGTTATTTGGGATTAGCCAGCGGAAAGAATTGGTCGTAAAATATAACACTTTTTAATCACTATTTAAAAGTAATGCAGTTGACAGTTTTATTTTATTTAGTTCGCCAAAAACATGTGGCTTTTGACACTATCGTTTGTTTTACGCGCACGTTCAAAAATAATGCAAAAAGATCAAAGTCGCTTGATCACACAAGACATTTCATTGCTATAAAAATTCACGCAATATTTAAAGTTTAAAAAATAATAAGGATATGAAGTGCTCTAGAAAGATCATTAATTGTTAACAAAAAAAAAAATTAAATTAAATTATTTACAAAATTAAATTAGTGGTGAAACTTATTCAAAGATGTTACGGACAAGGCGACGAAGGAGCCGAGTCCGGAACATCGAAACGAGACTGTAAGACCATTTCCAGGACGTATGACGTAATGCGTTTTATTTCATACTGTAATTATTGGAATATTGGTTTAATTTAAAAAAAATATATAAAATAAATTTCCGAATGCAAAATATGGACATCTATGAAAAACGAGTTTCCATGGTAACTGATTACGTACTAAAACATTGTCCAGTTGATTGATTGTATTTGCGTCCGGTAAAATTTTTTATTTGTTACTCACTCGTAATAGTTATTTACATTAGAGTGTGGTAAGTTGTATTTTACAATGCTACAGCTCGTTTGGGGCACGAGCCCGAAGGGCGAGTTCCCCATTCGCTGGAGCATTGTAAAATAACTTAACGCACGACATTTGTATACAATTTTTTGGCCGACAATTACTATTTAAGAAAAAAATTAATTTGGAATAATTTTGGTGATTATTTGATTTTTTTAAATTGGTACTCCAGCCTTTTGACGCGATTTGACACAAATTACTTGATTCTGAATATTTCAATAATGACAGACAGCGACAGTGAAGTTTTTGAATTAACACCGCCAGAATTAAAACAAGATATCTAAAAAAGATATCTAATTAGTGAACAGAATTTAGTTTGTGTTGATTTTTGTGTTTATTAAGTTAAAAGTTACAAGTTAATAAAATAGTTTCTTCAAAATTTGAGGGCTTTCTATTCAACTAATTCATGCTGGAGCAACAGGTAGAATTGCAGGAATTTGGATCTTGAAATTGATGATAACACAGAAGACACCAGTACTTTCTACCAAAGCTCTATACAAGAAAAGGATACGAACAGGTTGAGGTTAAGTAATAGCTATGCGTACGTACTTCTGATTTATGTAGGTGCATACTTTGAATTGTTTCTCCATATATCAATACTAAAATATGCTGTAGTCTACACAACTTCTCTGATAAATCTTGGCGAAAACTTTTCATACCTACTTTTTTATCAGCTAAAACTGTCATATGTCATTAGCTCATTTTGATGGGATTAATGGTGCCAAACAAGGTGCCAACTTAATTTTGATTTGCCTGAGTTTCCTACAGATGACGCTATACACTTAAAATTATAAAAAATTTAACTACGGTCTTATTTTCTACATTAGCGTGTTAAATGTGGTGTAAAGTAGCGTTTTCCAAATTATACTTTATTGTCTCATAGTTAATTTATTTTCTAAGCGTCCCTGAAAGGCTGAAATTTACTGGTCACTTTACCTCATAGTAGCCGCACTTTACAAAATTGTGTGTAAAAATTTAGTTTCACATGACGTATACATGACATAAAAGCTTGCTTTACAATTCAGGAGGGCAAAAACGTCATTTAACATAACTCAATATAAACAACGAAACATTACGTTTACGAGCTACTGACTTGTAAAACTGACAGCTGACTTGTAAAAGTTTTACAAGTTAGTAGAATATGACATTTATAGATCAGTTGGCATACGCACACTTCCACTTCTCATAAATTATTAAAAAAGTGTCACAAGACCAGGTTTTATAGATACAATAAATGTTGTGTGTTGTTTACGAATGAATAACAAATAAAATATATAACAATACACCCAAGGTAACGGGATTTACTGGCTCCAGAATGTGACAGGCTCGTCTACGACTCGCCAGTCATATCCTTCTGTCCGCCAGTAAAAACCCTCTTACCATGCTAGTAATGTTATATACTATTACAGTCACAAGTAACTGTAAAAATTTTTACAGGCATAGTAGACCGTAAAATCGCATGTTCTGGACTAAAAAGGTTGACGTAAAACTGATAAATGTGACACAGTGTGAAATAATAGTACATTACATACCGAGGCCGAAAGTACTCCATTCCTGTCGAGAGAACAATATAGTTTACCTAGAGGCGATAGCCTCGAGGTGAACTAGTTCTCGAGACACAGGAATGGTACTTTTGCCGAGGTTTGTATACTATTTTATTCGCAATCGTCCTTTAAATACCGAATTATCTAAAATTCTTGAAAGATGCAAAATGTCATCGGTTGGGATTGGCATAATGTATGTCGCCACTTACATCATCAAATTCGATCGCATAATATTTCGAGGATTTTATTGAATAGGAGTATTTATAAATTAATAATAATACCTGGGTACTCGTTCTTTAGCAGCCAAGGTCCGCAACATTACCAAACATGATTTATACAGCCATTTATACACCGCATTTGGCGATGTAATTTTCTGCGCGTCACCTAGTAGCTGAATTTAAAGACACGTAGAGGTGCGAAAATAGGTCGTTTCGGACCATGAGAATGTCAAAGTTACAAACAATGATGCATTTTCGGACCTCTAAATGGTCAGGAATGGACTCATTACCAATACGATTGCGAATAAAAGCATTCAGTACGGGAAACTGCTCAGAATAAAACTGCACAACGAAGTACGTAGTGTAATTGCATCGGTGATGCGAGATAATGGCTATGAATGAAGTCTATGAGGAAGTAGTCGGAATTTTTGAAGCAGACGGATAGACATCATAGCTATTAATCGTAGAACAGATGAAGCCTGGACAGTCGACCCAACAATTAGATTTAAAGATAACCCCTCGCAGCCAGAAGAAGTATATTTAGAAAAATGTCGAATATATGAAACGGCAATTAATTATTTGAAAGAAAAATATAATGTTAGGAAGATTACTGTTACTGGTTTATATTTCGGGTCACGGGGAACTAACAAGAAAATATATTAGCCTTAGGAAATAATTCAAAATTAATAAAATTTTGGACAAAGCAATTGCAGTCAAAATCTTAAAGAGATCTGTATATATTTTAAGACATCATTTGCTTAATTAACAATAAACAGGTAAACAAATTAACAAACACAGAACGCCAACGTAATAGGTATGCTATGTCAATAAACGGAGAAAAATAATGACGTCACAGTTTATGTTGGTATATAGCTCCAAATATTTCCAAACAAATATGACCTTGATAACTGACAGTAGATTCAAGTTAGGTTAAAATATTGTTTATAGCATGGGTGAGAAACATAGGGTAAGTTCGGCATTCAGATCTATTTAACTCCAAGAGCTCGGTTTCTATAGTATCCATTATTGCAAATAATTGTAACTATGACAATAGAGCTTTTGGAGTAAAAAGAGTTACAATGCCGAACTTACCCATATTTGCTGGGTTCGGTATTTCAATTTTTTTACTCTGAAAGCTCTAATGCTTTAATCCTATAATTACAATTATTTACAACAATGGATACTATAGAAACTGCGCTCATGGAGTAAATAGCTGTGAAATACCGAACACGGCTAAATGTAGATTTTTCAAAATGTTTTTTTTGGAAATATTCAAAGCTATCAATATAAAATGTAACGGAACACTTTTTTAGTCCATTTACAGACTATTGGTCAATTCGTAGTGGAAGTGGATATATCTTAGAATATAAAACTGTAGGAAGGAACATAATCATCTACCATATACGACCGGGATAGTGTCTCAATATGGCGGAGGAGGAGTTTCCGGTTTTGTAATTAGATATTTCCATTGGCGGTTCTCACTGTCTTGAGATGCGCACATAAACTACGTAACCTCAATTTTAAAACACAGTATTTTGAAATTAATCTTAGAATATAAATTTTATATTTAATATTTTAAACAAACGAATACTTACTTATGAAATGTAATTCCCTTCTTCGTATTTGTCGGAGTTTGAGAGAAATGCAAATTTAGATGGTGTCTAATGGCGGCCAGCGTGACGTCTTATCCGTCACTTTTAAAGCTCATTGCGCCGGGTAGTTACGCTCCTTCCGACAGTTTTATATTCTAAGAGATATATAGTATCAACATCAACTCAGTAAGAAATGGTTATGGTAGCGTTGTTAGGAGAATGTTCAATTATTTTTTTATTTGCTAGTAGAACCGAAAAATACCGGTTTTTTCGAAAATTTATAACGGTTTGCTATCTCATCTTAACATTAACACGGATTTTAGTAAGGGTTCCGATTCCGGGTTTCGGTTTCATAAAAGTAATCGGTTCCGGTTCTTTTGGGTTCCTGTTCCAGTTCCTGACCTATACTAAATACATATTTACTATTTACTATATTTACTAGAGATATTGCCATAGCAACAATAATCAACAACTAGTGATAAATAAATATTTCATACAATCACACGTCTATTATCATTTGTCCTGATACTACAAGGATATACCTTTTAAGATAGTGTATCTACTGGTAAACCTACCTAGAACACTATAACTGGTGACCCCGACGAAAAGAAATCTGAACACAAGCAGCATATCCTGATAAAGGCTAGAAAACATCCTACTTCCAATTCGTGATATTCGGTTCATCTGCATACAACTAACTAAAGCGTTTAGTTCAACCAACTACGGCATCGATAATTGGATTGATTGGACAATCGTTAGTTTATCAATTCTATAATTGGTATAACTGGTTCTATATTCTATACTGATCTAGAACACTATAACTGGTGATCCACGACGAAAACAACGGAGATAATCAACGCCAAATTTTCTACAGTTCCACTACTCGGTTTTTCTGTCTGTCTTCGGATACAACCTGCCCTCCTGGAATTTCTTGAAACGGTTATTCGATTATCGCCCGCAAACAATCGACTTTCGGAAGTTTATATCCTTTTATTATTACATAAAATAAGTAATCTTATATTTTATTGGTTACGTTTCAATATGACAAAGTTACCACCAAATTTAATAAAATTTTCTATTTTGACAGTTCGCATGTACAAATGTCAATTGTATTGATAAATAGATACTTTGACTTTTTTCATATTGATAACGAGCTTCATAAATATAATCTACTAGTTTCTAACTTGCCATATCACATTTTGAAACTCCATTCCAATCTTATCATGTTCACTGACAATAATAAACATTCACCATATACCACATTCATCGACAAATTATTAAAATACTATTTGGGTCCGTGTTTGGATAAACCTTCTAAACATTGTGACGGTTATTTTCTTTTAATAAACGATTTCATTCTTAATTAGGCATGATTAAATTCATAACACGAATATTATCCATGTTTTCAATTTATTGACTGTTGAGTTTTCTGTCCTTTTCCCACTCATGGCGACCTTGTTAAATTTCCATAGTTTACAAATTTGCATTAGTTGGAAATGTGTGTCCCTTTATCAATTTCTCGCATTATCGGTTATCGCGTTATTTGTTGGTGAAAAGAATTTATGGTTATTCTTCTTTAAATGCTCGCTTTGAAGTGAGAGAGTTTCTGGAAATCGTTTCTTCTTCTTATACAAATTTAAGGGTGTGTGAGTTAGCTACCCTCGGCTAGGTGTAAAGTCGGATTATTTTTGTAAATCATAAAAGAAAAGCTTCCGAAAGCCGACGGTTTGGGGAACCCAACCACCGTCTCTCCGACGAAGACTCCCTTGGATCCAGTAGGAAATTCCGGGAAACTACAAGCTGCAACAACTCCAGTTACTGATGAAAATCACACCAAACTCAAATTATCTTATCACGCGGATGTTAGCAAGTTCCATTTCGCTTACAAACTTTAGCATTATATGGAGTGTAGTAGTAACTTTCCAGTTATACCAGGAATATGCTATGAATACTGCTTCCGTTTACAAGATACAATCAAACTTCTTTCATTCCTACTTACTACATGAATACATTTACGTTAAATAAATGTCAACCATCAATGTCAACCACAAACTTACTACTTAGGTTAACGCTTTTAGATTAAATTGGCATAGTTATTTTTAATTTTGAAAGTTACAACAAATAAATCGTAACGCAAGCATCACCTGTTCATGAAGCACTTATTATGTTGTTCCTTGGTTTTGTTCACGTTCCTAATTTTTATTTCTTCCGTTCTATAGTCTGTGTCACGAACAGGTAAAGTAATTATTTAAAATGGGTGGAGCTCCGTGACAGAAACCCGTTTCACACTGTAAGTTTAGAAATTAAGGGGCAAAACTACTATGCAATATATTTATTTATAATACTCAACATATGCATTTATCCATCTATACATAAATTACATTTTTCAATAACAAAATCACATTAAACAAACTTTTGTTCTACCTAGTAACAATTGGCATTTGGCGCATAGCCATCTTTAACACCCCCCTTCGCAAAATGCCTCATTCCCAAACCATAACACAATTCATAGAAACTACTTTCGCGAAGTCCCTTTGTAAAAATATCACTTAACTGTGTTTTGCTTTCTATATACACAACTTTGAATTCCCCATTTTTTTTAATATTTAAAAAATATAAAGATAATATTATATGTGTTTTAAATATTTAAAAGATTAGGAAAGTATTTATAAAATATTGAAAATGAAATATTTAGAAATATATTAATATACATATTAAATAAATATGTTATTTGTGTGTAATTTTTAATATTTTGAAACAAATATCTAACAAATATTTTATTTTTATTATGTACAGTAGATATCTATTGGTAAACATTGAATTGTAGATCTTGCTTATGACCTTGCGCGATCGTGTATCGTCGCGTACGTTCGTAGGAGGCAGGCAGGACCAAGTGCAACGACGCCATTACATTATTATTGTTTTGTCAGATTAATACATTGTTTTATAAGGTATGTACAGGTATGTATTAATATACCATAAAGTAATTCTCATCTTAGTTATTTGTATTTATTGCGAATTATTGTGGTGTTTCGTATACGAGAATACATTTTTAACAGTAAATAGTGGGCAGAAAAATTAATTAGTTATATACTATGTACAGTGCAAGTGTAAAGTCTGGAACTATCGAAAATTTTAAATATGTTTTCTAGAGTACAAAAGAAAAACCGAAAGTGACTTCCTCAGCTGAAGTTGGTTTTTGCAAATATTGAGGGAACAAAGTCGATCACAGATAATTCCTGATGATGATCAGAATTTCCACGCAGATTTTGAAGGGAGACTACCCATGAAGAGCGAAGAAGACATTGGTACATGTGAAAGACGCCCAAGTACAAAGAATGAACAGAAAAAGATGATAGGTACTTGAATGCACATGTTGCTTTCCTTATAACAAATCTTATTATTTTCAGTTATCATTCCTTGCCCGAACTGGAAGTCATGAGATCAATACTATTGTAAAAAATATTTTAAAGAAACTTCACAGATTCTGTCGCCTCCTTATATGACTGGGAAGGAAAGAAAATGTTTTCCTCCTTAATAGTATCTGACTGTATCAAAAGTATGTTAAATCTTCATTGTTTTTACCAATACGATTATTATTATGTTATTAAATATTACAGAAGCAGCAACCTTAAGCCCAAATGCTAAAAAACAACCGAGCACGACATCATAGCAGCTATTAAGAATTGGTTAAGGTATGCTTCGACAGTATTAAACAACAGCTAGTAAGTACTTTTTTTAATTTACCAGCTTACCGTATGTACGGAAAGCTCAAGGTGTCCACCAGTTATGGGACACCTAGACCACCAGGAAAGAGAAAACGATTTCAGATCTAACTAATTTAAATTAAAGGCGTTAAGAAGTGATAAAAGGAACTTCTGATTTTTAACTTGAACTATTTTGGTTGAAGTAACTTGTAAAAAACCTCCTGAGTTTTATGCTTGTATACTGTTTCGAAAATATTTCATTAATTTTAAAAAATGTTTAATATTGCCTAATCACATTTTCTATTCTTGGTCGCCCCACATAATGGTATTGGGCTTGACTACATCAAATTAAGATTTTCTTAACAATAATTATTTTTTCTTAAAATAATAAAACACTTCAATTTGTTGCAAACTTTACTTTACACTAATATGGTGACTAGAAGTACAGATGATTCTAAAAGTCCTTGTTAATTATATAAACTTCTTTAAAATATGTTGCTGCAAGAGACCCTGCTTCTTGATCATAGAAACAGGGCTTCAAATCTTGGTTGCGACTGAATTTTAAAAATTTAGTACAAGCATATTTGAGTTCGTTAGGATAAGGTATGAAAGTTGTATGAATTATAAAGTATGGGGCAGCATTATCTACTTGCTACACTGACTTCATTACTTCCGTTGCAAACTGCAGGAAAAGGGGAATGGATTATGTATGTTGCTGCGTGCTTTCCATCCATTTTTAAATTTAAAGCATTAAAATTTTACAGAAAATTAGCTCACTGTAATTTATGTTTAAATACTTTTCTCAATATTTTAAAGTTAAATACTACTGCTTTGATTATAAACCTAAATCTGTTTTTTTTATTCTTACAGAAAGAAGAATTATAAGTCCCAAGACAACCTTCCTATTGAATAATTATCGAGTATTTATATATTTTACTGAGTGAATAAATTGGTTTTGCTATAATACATCTTTTATTCCAGTGCTATTCCATGAGGTGGGAATTATATCCTTAATATACCCGCGAATAAACTGCTATTAAATTTAATATTTCAGTTATAATATAATTATTGAAGTCTTCAGGATGGATGAGTAGTTATTTTTTTATTGGATTGTAGTGAATTAAAATGAGCTGTAAAAATTTTTGTCAGGTGTACAATCCTTTTCTGATACTACCTACAATTACAATTAGAGAAGTAAAACTTTAAAATGCGTTCACCAACATTGGCACTGTTTGGCATTTTCTAATGGTTGATTTTGTGTCAAAATTTATATAAGCGGCTCCTTTATTTTTTTAGGCCCCTAAAACAGGAAATAATATTTTAAATGTGCAATTTATCTAGCAGATATTCACTATAGGGTATGCAAAAGAACCCCTTATTGGCACTAACTTTTTAAATGTTCGTTCTATCAAACAATGTATTGAGAAAGTTTGTATAGCAAATTATGCTCTATAGAGTCTATAGCAATATCAATTTTACCTTCAGCACTCATTTTCTTGTTGACGGCCATTTTACCATTTCAAAAGAATATACATATTTAAATTCAAACCCAAGTGTTTTATTACTAAGTGTAACTCATATGCTAAATAAACTTCAAACGCAATTTTTGTCAAAAATTTTTTTATGTAGCACTTGTTAGAGAATATGGTTTCATAAAGAGAGCAAAATTCTCTTTTCACTAGAAGAACAAAATGTATAGGGTTTTATTTGAAAAGTTTAAAATGTCCATCAAGAAGAAAATGAGTGGTGAAAAGAAAATTGAAATTCATGTTGCTATAGAGCATAATTCGCTGTACAAAAATATTCTTAAAAACATTCTAATAAATAATATTCCAAAAATGTAAAAATAATATTCTAGGAATATTATTTGAATCAGAAATATAACATACACGTAAGATGTCCTAACTAGAATGTTAAATAAATAATATTAAAATAATATTGAGGATATATTTTAAATAATATATTAGCTAAATATTTAGGCGGATGTTGAAACAGATATATTTTAAATATTTGAGAATGAATATTTATATAATATATTTGTGCTACTAGGGATATAACATTCATAAGATATCCTAACTAGAATGTTATATAAATATTATTAAAATAATATTGAAGAAATATTCTAAATGATATATTAGCTAAATATTTAGGCGGATGTTGAAAAAGATATATTTTAAATATTTGAAAAAAATATTTATATAATATATGTGTGCTATTAGGGATAAGTCTTTATCTTCTCTTTGTTTTACTTCTTTAAAATTGCATGGTGCATCTTCTATAAAGCTCATAGCACTGTATGCCATATATAATTCATAATCCGCTAACTTCAATGGTTTCTTTATTATTCGTCCAGGTTTCTTAACACTTACATCTTCATTAAGACTCCATTCATCATTACTGTCTTCGTCCGTATCTTTTCTTTTTTGTTTATCTTTATTTTCATCTTGATTTTTGTCAATATAAATCTGCACACTCTTTTTATTATACCAGAATGAGTTCTCGTCAAATTTAACATCTCTTGAAATTATTACCTTCTGTTTTTGTACATTCCACAGCCTATATCCATTTGGTGCATATCCAACCATAATGCATTTTTCAACTTTATCATCAAATTTATTTCTAAATTCTTTTTGTATATGATTATAAGCAATACATCCAGAGATTCTTAAATTATTAACTTTTGCTTTTCTTTTATACCATATTTCTGCAGGGGTAACGCCTTCTACACAACTTGTTGGCCCTCTGTTCATTAAATATGCTACGGTTCGTATCGCTTCATTCCATAGATTTTTAGGAACACCTGAATCATTAATAACAGTTCTAGCTCGTTCCACCAAGCTCCTATTCATTCTTTCAGCTTTTCCATTTTGTTGAGGAGTGTATGGCACTGTATAGTCCAATATAACACCTTCTTCTTTACAATAATTAAACATTTCCTTTGAAGAATATTGACTTCCATTGTCACATCTGAGTTTTCAAACTCTATAATTAAATTTCGATTGGGTCGTCTTCACATAATCTTTGAAGCATTCAATAACTTCACTTTTATTTTTTATATATACACAGTTACAAAATTACTATAATCATCAATAAAAGTTACAAAATATTTCCCTCCATCGTGGGAAGCAGGTGTGATTGGACCACATACATCTGAATGTATGATTTCTAAAACTCGTGTGCTTCTACATCTACTTTGAAATGGTAATCTTGACATTTTGTCATTTACGCAAGATTCACAAAAATCAATAGTGCCTAACTTTACATTTTCCATCCCATCAACCATCTCATTTCTAATTAATGTATTCAAACCATCATAACTTGCATGACCATATCTTCGATGCCATTTTATTCTTTCTTGATTTTCTGTTTCAACATTTAAACATTCAGGGTTTGATAATAATTTGAAAGAAATTTCATATAAATTTTTATCTATACCAATACCAATTAATCCTTTTTCATTGTGAATTAACTGTACCTTTCCATTTCTAAATAATACCATTACATTTAAATTCTGTAATCTTTTTACTGATAATAAGTTTTTTCTTAGTTGAGGTATAAAAAATACGTTTTTAATGGTACATTCTATCTCTTTATTGTTTACCAGACTCTTGACATTAATATTTCCAATTCCTACAGCTTCTAAGTAGTGATTATTTTTAGCCACAGCTATTTTTAGTGGACTATTTAACATAAGTAAGTCAGTGAAATATTTATCGTCATTGACCATGTGATCTGTACAGCCAGAATCTATAAAAAACTTTAAAACGTCATCATTTTGATTACACTCACTGTCATTCTTGACATCTGTCATAAAACAAACACTTTTATCACTATTGTCTTCTTCATGTTCATATTCATTTTCTACAAAATTGCTTCTCCATACTCATTATTATTTCTGCAATTATTTCTTGTAAAATGTCTTCCACGATTACTTTGATTATAAAAGTTTGGTGTCTGTGTATATGATGATCTATCAGGTGCATTTGGATTTCTACTATTTTCGCTGCTTCTAAACGATCTTCTATAATTTATGCCATAATTACTTCTATTCTGTTGCAAATTATTATACTGTTGATTATTTACAAAGTTCTTCATTCTTCGTTCTTCATATTGTTTCATAACATGTCCAGGCTTAAAACATCTGTAACATTTAGGAACTTTATTTGCTACAAAAGCAGTTGGAGGATTGTTAGGGGTATCTTGAGTTATTGCATTTAATCTTCTTTTTTCATCTTCAGCTCGTAGTTTTACTTTTACTAAATAATGAGTTAAATTCGACATATTTTCTAATACTGCTACTATCATATCATATGAAGGAGGTAATGCTAAAAATAAACTACATATATCTTCATCTTTCATTTCTACACCAGCAGATCGTAACTGTCTTAATATTTCTTCAAACTGCATAATAAAATCATCCATAGATTCATTCTCATTTAGCCTTATTTGAAACAGCTTCTTCTTTAAAAATAATTGACCTGCAATTGCTTTCTTCTGGTACATATCTTCTAAACTTTTCCACATAGTATTTGCGGTTTGTTTATCTCTCAATAATTCCAATTGATTATCATTCACTGCTTGAATAATTAATGATTTTGCTTTGTTATCGCGTTTTAAAATTTCAGTTTTAGTTTTCTCATCTGTAGATTCTTCATATTTGTTCAATACCATATCGTATACTTCATTATCCCGTAACACCATTTCCATTCTAAATTTCCAATTATAATAATTATTTCCATTTAAAGGTTCTATTAGAAAATTAACTTGTTTTTGTGACATTTTTGACATTTCTACTACAATCCCGTCTTTACTTCAAAATTACTTTTATTAGGTACCATTAACTTTAAATAAACACTGACCTTCCTGGGCCCCTAACCTTTAGAAATTAAGGGGCAAAACTACTATGCAATATATTTATTTATAATACTCAACATATGCATTTATCCATCTATACATAAATTACATTTTTCAATAACAAAATCACATTAAACAAACTTTTGTTCTACCTAGTAACAATTGGCATTTGGCGCATAGCCATCTTTAACAGTAAGGACATTTTATTTGATTATTGCGTTAATAGATATCACTGTTAGGATTATTTTAATTAAAAAATTTGCATTAATTTATTTAGCATTTATTATTACAATGAGTTTAATTGTTCTGTATTTAATTTATAATAAACTCATCTAGGACTTACTGTAATAAATATTTAATTAAAGTCTTAATTATTATAAAGAAATTGAATTAGGATGGTTCTGCATTAAACGTGCAGTACTGTAAACTGCAACTACTAGGCTCGAAAATGCAATTTTGCAAAAATTGACCTAGACTGATTCTGCATTAGACTGACGATATAGGTATAAATAAATAACAAAAGCAAAGAAACCCATTTATTATTCCATTAAATCCTATAATTATGTTAAAAATGCAGCACAATGAACACAAAACAATATCTTTATTCGACTACAATTGTGTATTTGTCGTTATATTACAATAATGTACATAAACAAAAAATATTTTAATAATACTACTTTAATGTGACTGTACATCGATAGTGGCAACTACCATAAAACAATAGTAACATATTAAAGTTCGTCACTTTCACAAGTAGAATCCTGGCCTACATTTATAATAAGTGGTTTAACCTGCACGTCAATAATTTCATCCAATTCCCACATATCATTTTCAACTTCAGTTACATGTTTAACAGCTTTTTCCCAATTAGCTGGTGTAACATTTTAAACAGCTTCCGTATTAATTCTATTGGGTTAAGCTGACAATGGTAGGGAGGTAATCTTAAAACTGTTGCTTGATGTTGTTTTGCCAAGTCATCCACTACATATCGTACATCAGATTTATATTGTTTCACTATTGCAAGCAATTCTGCTTTTACCATGTCGGGTTCAAAGGGAATGGCTTTGCAAGTGAGCCAATCTTGAATATCTGCGTTTCGGGTGTTGCTATTTGGAACACTATCGACTTTTCTGCTGTGATATGTAGCATTGTTCATCACGATCACTGAGTCTTTTTTGATTACTTGCTTCAAACCAGTTTTCAAAGACTGTTGCATTCATTGCTTTATGATAGTCATCGGTTTTGCTGGATTCAAACATTAGTAACTGATCTTTTACAAATCCCTCTTCTGAACCAATATGCAATATGATAAAGCGTTTTCCCTTTCCTAAATGTAAATAGTCATATTAGACATTCCAATGCATTCAAAATAACTAACAATAAAAGCATAAATATTTACCTGATGGAGTTTTGAAGCCCGGCGAAAGACCATGTAAAAATGCCTGCCTGTCTGATGTAACGGTGGTATCAACCCATACTAGTAGAGGGAGATGGCCGGTTCTGGAACCACACCTCCACACCTCTAGCAGGCAACCATGCATACACGCGAGCATACGGGCTAATATACGGTTATCGTTCTCATACAGGAGCGTACAAGAGAAAAATATGAAAGGGGGCTTGAATTAAATGTTATAAATCAGGTCAGGGGTAAATATATCTTAATACTCACCCTGCTTCTACGTTTATGAATCATCCTCATTCCCTTTCTTTATTATTAACATATTACTTTTACTCTCGTTAAATTGGAATGTATGTGTAGGAGAGAGACATCCTTCTTAAATGATACATACATGTCGCGTTAGTATGAATAATAATAATAACAATAATAATAATAATAATGTCTTTATTTCCTTACATGTTTACACGCAAATAGGGAAAAATATGAATTTAAAAAAACGTTTGGTTCGTCACATGGCTAAATGGAGTTAGTGTTGCTAGGGGAAAACAAATGGCGCCAGTGTCGTTTTACGTGATTTTTGTACCGACATTCTGTATTATCGGCATTTGGTTCGTCATCATGAAGAAAGCTGTATTACCGATTACGGGCGTTCTGCTGATTGTTAATAGGGGGAGCAAAGGTTTATCATTTTATATTAATAAATTTTACCGATTTCTTAAAATAATTATCGTCGTCATTAATACTTTAATTACATATAATAATTTAAGATAATTAATTCAGCATTAAAATTTTAAACGCAAATCACGGAACAATTTACGGATAATAATAATAATAACAATAATTATAATAATAATGTCTTTATTTCCTTACAGGTTTACACCCAAATAGGGAAAAAATATGAATTTACAAATGTTTTCATCGTTTATGCTATTCTCGTGTAATATCTCATGGGTAATGTGTAAAGAGCGGAAAATATGCAATGTGCATTTTATGATGTTGATGAAATAAGAATTGTTTGTAGATTCAATTAAAATGCCTAAAACCTAAAATTTAAGGCTTTAATATTATTGTTTATTGTATATTTTATATCAATAAATGCGAAACTCCGTGTAATGCCATGTAATAATAATGCAACAATGTAACATAACTGTATACATCGGTGTATACATAAAATAAACTTGATGTTGATGAAATCAATAATAGAAACAAAATTTAATTTATGATTTGATTTATTGAAATTTCCTTATTCTTATAATATATACATATTTGTTGCATTTTTTGTCGAAACCCATGCATTTTTTGTCAAATTTCGTTGCATTTAAATGTGCATATGTTTTCTTTTTGCCTTGCATTTTTCCGCTCTTTAGTAATGTGTATTGTGGTGACAAGATTCACTTGGTATTGTTATGTCTGTTTGTGTTGGTGAATATTTCACCATTTACAACATAATCATGAATAAAGTGGTTGGTGTATTTTTGCATACGAAACAATGGAACATTTATTTACGTTTAAATTTAGGCGACTAGCTTTACACCAATCACATAGAAAGTTAATGTTAGACTGCAAATATAAGCAATCATTGATATCTCGTACTTGATGATATATTTTTAAATCGTCAGCAAATAATAGTTTCTCGCAGTGTATAGATTGATGATGATGATGAATACCACGTAGACACGTCCATTCGTGACGGGTATCTTGGAATACGTTCTGCTTGGTTCGGACATCTTGTATCCCTACCCTCTGGCGTTTAATGTCATGCGTACCTTGCTATCTCTCTCTCTCTCTCTCTCTCTCGCTCTCTCCTTCTCACTCTCTCCTTATCATCTATTAGAGAGGACGCATTAAAGAGCCTTCTCTCTCTCTCAATGTCCCCCCTCTCACTCTCTTGCTCTTTCGTTCTCTCCTTATCACCTATTAGAGGACGCAATAAAGAACCTTCTCTCCCTCTCTCACTCTCTCGCTCTCACGCTCTCTCACTCTCTCTCCCTTCATCCTAATGCTAGTAAATGAAACAGCATTGGATAGAGGTAACCGTTAGGTCTACTGTTCTGGGATTGGTTCGGACGGCTTTGTTATTTTATACGTGAAAATAGAAAATCGATAAATGTTTTACTGTTTTTATTATTTTTCGTATAGTTACACAATATGACTAATATTCTATTGTAAATCAGCTTAAACTAGGTGATTATAGTTTTATATAGGATATTACTTTATTACTCAATATAAACTAGATATGTTATATCAGAATGTTACAAATTAATTTTCTAACAAAATAACTTAGATCAGCTTATAAATATATATATATATATATATATTCTAACACTTAACATTTACTTAATAGAATATTAACTATATATTAAACTTAAACCTCAACATACTTTATTTAATCTAGTAATATAAACTTTATATAGGCAAGAACTGTCATTTAACAACATCTTCCGCCTTTATCCAGGACTTTTCATTCAAGCCGAGCCATTTGACGTACATGTCACCATTGCTGCGGCGTTTAAGTACTTTTTCAACTAAGTAAACGTCTGGCTGATTGGTTTTCTGCAGCTCGAACTCGTAGAAAGCTCCTCGAACAGCAACCCCATGAAGATCTTCCAGCAGATATGTGACAGGTTTTGTAAATTGAACTTTAACTATTTTGAATAATTCAGTTGACCAGCTGGGCGTGTATCCCTTAGAAAAGACCCCCTTGAACTTACTAATACGTACGAGGTCATTCAAGTCTAATTTACGTTTACTTCCTGCAGCGACATCTGCTTTTACATTAGTGTCATAAACGGTTAGTTTGGTGGTAGGTGTAACAGTAGCAAGAGCTCGACCTATCGTTCTATGTCTGGTGTTGTTATAGCTGTCAACTACCCTCTGTAATATATCTATCCATTTAAATGATCCTCGGTAGCTAAACTCTTTATACAACTTTTGCTTAATTGTACGGATAACGCGTTCAACTATCGAAGCCTTAATTACGGAATATGTAGAGTAATGATTTATAGTGTGCTCTTTCATTAATCGTTTAAAATGTTTATTGTAAAACTCTTTCCCGAGATCCGTCTGAAGATTCTTGGGTATGACTGAACTCTTAAAGATGCTGCGGATCTGCTTTGTCACCTCTTCTCCGGATTTAGTTTTCAACGGTCGTGCATACAGATATTTCGAATAACAGTTTATCATCAGCAGTATGTAACGATACCCCTTATTTACTTTAGCATAGGGCATAAACTCGGCTAAGTCAGCCTGGAACAAGTCCTGGAAATCTTTTATTATAGTGCGACGTCTTTGAAAGTTTTTTCTAGCAGCCCTGTGTATTTCATCAACAACGGTTTGTTTAGCACTAGTCATTATCATACAATTAATCTCAACGACACCGAGAGAGCAACGTCTCAAATAATTATATTGGCAGCAGTCGTGTTTGATGAATACTGAACAATGCTAAAGCAATATATCATTATATACCCCAGAAATATTCTATTCTATGATGCCTTCCTCCTTAAGTTCGCTTATAATTGATATTATTTCGTTTTCATTCTGTGGACTAGTGTTGCCGGCACTCTTTACAGCATATAACAAACGAAGCCGGTCGACTAGCTCGTTAGCCTTATTCCAGTAGACGTACGAGGGTAGATTGAAAAGTTTCCGGAATGGGCAAGAGATGGCGCGCGTATCGTGAAATTGTTATGATGGTTGTCAAGGCTAACCTATTTTAGGAAAGCTGTCAAATTTTCAGACACGTGCGTCGTTCCGTTTATGTTTACTAGGATATCTTGTGAAGCAATTCAGGCACTTTTGCAAAAATGGATAAAAACGAATTTCGTGCAGTCATCAAACATTTCTGGATGGACGGGAAAACGGCGACGGAGATACGAGATATTTTGCAGAAAGTTCATGGCACATCCACACCTTCATTTTCGACTATTAGTTTCTGGGTGAGCGAGTTCAAACGTGGCCGTACGAGCACCAAGGATGAACCACGCAGTGGACGTCCAAAAACGGCCACAAATGAAGAAATGGTCGATAAAGTCCATGATCTCGTGTTAGCCGATCGACGAGTGAAGTTGCGCGAAATAGTAGAGACCACGGGCATCTCATATGAACGTGTGCAAAATATCGTGCACGAACATTTGGGCATGAGGAAGCTCTCGGCGCGATGGGTGCCGCGTTTGCTGACTATGGACAACAAGCGAAATCGTGTGACCACTTCGAAAGAGTGTTTGGCCTTGTTAAATCGTAATCCAACGGATTTTTTTCGCCGATTCGTGACCGTGGACGAAACATGGATCCACCACTACACACCAGAAACCAAGCAGCAGTCGAAACAGTGGATTTCTCCAGGCGAATCTGCTCCGAAGAAGGCAAAGACTGTCCCATCTGCTGGAAAGGTCATGGCCACCGTTTTTTGGGATTCGCAAGGTGTGATACACATCGACTTTTTGCAGAAGGGAAGAACTATCACGGGACAATACTACAGCGATTTATTGGATCAATTCAACGGCATTTTGAAGGAGAAACGGCCTCATTTGCAGCGAAAAAAAGTGCTCTTCCATCACGACAACGCGCCGGCCCATTCATCCCGAATCGCCAATGCTAAATTGGTTGAATTGGGCTACGAGGTGGTGCCGCATCCCCCGTACTCTCCAGACCTGGCCCCGTGCGACTTCTTTTTGTTCACAAACATGAAGACTTGGCTCGGAGGCAAGCGCTTTACGTCAAATGAGGAGGTCATCGCCGCCACTAAAGCTTATTTTGCAGAGTTCCCGAAATCATATTTTTCTGAAGGCTTAAAAAAGTTGGAGCACCGCTGGGAAAAGTGCATTCCGGAAACTTTTCAATCTACCCTCGTATTCGACTTTGCAATCGCTTAATTTTTTTAAATTTGACGATGATGATGATGATAGTCTAATGTCTAAACCTTTGATTCTGGGTAAGTTCGGTTTAATTATATAATCATACTTCCAATGTTTAACAGCTGTTAGTTTACCCTGTGGTCTATATGATTTCTTATGCGCATTAGTAAGGGCTATTATCTGCATATAATTATTGATATCAGCTTGCGATGGTATAGACTCTAATTCACTAAACGTGAGTAAGTCAAACAGACCGGGTGTTGCTTTGAAAACGTTGTTTTTTAACTTTCAACTGGGGAATGTAACTAGCAGTAGTAGTAGTAGTAGCAGCAGATGGTTGTGTTTTAACTTTCAATAGGGGTACGTTAGAGGTGTTAACTGATTTAGCAATGGTTTCCAGTGGCGATATAACTGGATTGTGCGTGACGCGATACATACGTTCTGCTTCTGCTCTATCACGACGAAAGTATGCAAACTTCTTACGTATAGCATTACGAGCGTGTATTATTTTACGCTTTAAACTCAGATCATACGTGTTGGACATGTCGGCTATGCAGAGACTACTAAACGAATCGACTCTAATTATAAACTTATATATGAATCAAAACCCTTCCGATATCTGCCACGGTCTAGAGAGCTGTCTTTATTAATTACCAGGAAATCATGTGGCTCCTTCCAACACAGAGAGCAAATGTTTTTGAACTGATCATAGCTAATACCGTCTCCTACAACATGGTCGCTAAACACGTGTTTTAAGTTCAACTCGTCTTGTCTAAAGAGAATAATTAGGTTTGCATTGTCCCTAATCAGATGTTTCGGTATCTTGGCGTACGTTTGGCCGAGATAAAAACAGTCGACACCCTTATGCCTACCCATGCTAAAATATTCTCTAATCTTTTCCTGCTTGCTGCAAATTATATCATCAAAAATGAACACTGAATTAGGTTTAACATCACCGGGGCTGATTACGTCATCGTTTTCGCTAAATTCATGATATCCCATACCCGTAAGTGGTTTCATAACACGTCTTAAGAATTCATATTTAGGCTGAAATAAAGACTTGGCGTATAGGTAGATATTTTCAAATTTTAATCCGTTTTCGCTAATAAGTAAACCTAACATAGCATTAGTTTTACCGCAGGAAGATGGACCGCTCAATATTGCTCTACATGATACAGGTAACAGGTCGCCATGTTTCCTAACATCCTCGCCTGATCGTCGTTGTAAAGATGTATCATCGCAGTCGTCTAGGTTACATATGTTTAGTGACTTGCTTTGTTTAACAACCTTCATTACGGTATGCGTACGTGTCTAGTCACGGTCTCGTTAAACGGATTATACTCGATTAATGCGTCGTGAAGGATCAAACAATACGCCTTAGTTGTGTTCGTAAATGCGGCTGAAGACTCGAGCTCTAGTCTAACACAGTGGAATCCTTAAAACTCTCTACCTGTCTTGAACAGTCAATAACAAAAATGGGATACGTTTCAAACGATTTGTAGCTGAGTAAACAGCTCTCAGCCGCACCTCTACCTATACCGTCATAGTAGTTCTCACGAAAACGAATATAATTCAGATACGCAGGAATGTAGTCCTTACGGTCGAAATCGAGATTTAAACGCTGATGCGGGAACACTTGCGAATTTAAATACAACTTAACGTCGACCAAGTTCGAATGAGTAAATGTAGTCGGGTTACCCGTTCTTATACCCAGCTGACGCTCGTCTTGTAAAACTACAAAGACCCAGCGCGGTTTCTCTAGATCATTAGAGTTCTTTACGCGCCAAACCTGGTTTTTAGTAGTTCCCAACGAGGGTAACTCGTGTAATTCCCAACATCTAAACGGAGCGATAATAGAAGAATTATCTCTTAAAGTCTCCACCAGGTTCACTTTGCTTTCATCTGATAACAGTATATGCGGAACTTCGCACGAAAGCTTATCAATCTTGATATCTACATTGGTACCTGTATCACCTGCGTCGCTTTTATAGCAATTAAAATCGTTCTTGGCTCGAATTAAAACTAGCTGACAACTCATATGAGGTATTACTTTTTTATAATCGTCTGCAAATCCAAAGATATCTTTTAATGGTATTCTACACGTGAAATGAAAGACGATATTCCCCTGGTTATGTAACAAATCATTATCGCTAGTAATCCCTAAGTTCCATGCTGTGCTGGTTAAAGCTCTATCCTCGGCGCCATGTGAAACGAGACCTTTTATAGTGCTTGTAATGCCGGGCTGTTTACAGACATCTATGAGCTGGTTTGTGCCTAATATTAGTTGAATTTCATCAAACAGAAAGTGGGCAAAATTGTTTACCAGAAGGAATTGCTTGTTTTCTGCACGCGTTATGCTACCTTTAACAAGTACATAGCTGTCATACAAAGCTAAAACGTTATCGGAATTTTGTATGCTGATTCTAATGGTGTCGGAATGATTGGCATTTAGCGTAAACGGCAGATAGGTATAAAAATCCTCTTTTATTATATCTGTATCGACGCGAGGCTTCCCAAATATGTTTAATTTATCAATGGTAAAGGTGTCGGTGTTAATATGCATTTTACTTCGTTTTGACATGCTGCTGCTGTTATCGTACTTTAAAGCCTAAAGATTCAAGAAAAAGGCGACGAGCTTTAGTTAGTTTTAATCGAAGGTCTGCACGTGCCGACGTTCGACGGTGAATGACCTTTGATGGACATATGCTGATGTTTTTATAGCTAAAGTTTATTCCCATTTTTCACGTTTAAGTTCTAGCCTGATGCTCGTGAAAGTGTCTTCAGACAAATTTATCAACTCTCCTCTCGCGTCTACCAGTCTAATGGTAATGTTGTCGATCTCGGTGACAGTGATGGGAAAGTAAATCACATGCGATGGCTCCTTTTCAATTAGATAACCGGGTGGTACGCAAACACCAAATTCGAAGTATGATCTGCTTGATTGTTTCTATATGAGCCGCCTGTAATATTCGTGTCTACAAAGATGTTTGGAGTTGAAAGTATATCGACAACTCGATCTGATACGTGTCTACTACCGGGTTCTAGCACGCGCTTCTTAAATCCTAGTAGTGATCCTATGTTATCGGGTTTGGTAAAATCAATCAACTCGGTAGCTGATTCAATCTCACACTTTCCCGTATTAGTGTTAGCTTTGATTTGTAGTAGTAGATCTCCCTCTTCGGGATCGCCACTAATTTGATTGTTTATATAGTTAACGATTTCAGCCAACTCGTAGCTACCCGGTTCAATAGTTAACGCCTTTTCTCCGTAATAAAATTTATTTTTGCCTGGGTATATATTCCGTATCGTGTGACTTGTATATAAGCCGACTAAACCTAGCGAGTATTCGTAACGCACGTGATCTAATGTTATAGGTGGATAAATACGATCCGTAGAAAGCCTGTTTCCTGTACCGTACACCGTGATGGTCCTAGCCATACTTAACCGATTTACACTTTCACCTCTCTTTTATACAAAAATCGTAGACACAGATGTCCGCAGTTGTATGTATTGAACTTTTGTTCTTGGGCTACGTTGTAGTATACGGCGCAGCGAGGCCCTAAATATTTCACAAGTTCAGATGGTGGTCTCAAGTCTCCGAAGGGGTCATAGTACAAAACCACGTTTCGATCCTTTCTATAGGCAACCCAATGAGTACCCGGTCCTCCAGCGTCGTCAAGATTAACAATAGCTCTTTCGAATTGCAAAGGTTTCGCTGCAGGTAGACTTGTTCTCATATAGACACCTCTAAAATAGGGAATGTCTTTAGCATGTTTTATTATATCTAGGTCTGTAAGTGGTCTCCGAGGCAAGTTATTCAGTTTTTTGACCGCCTGACATATGGTTTTAAGTACAATGCAGCTCCGCCAGCTCTATACGGCTTCAGGTAAAGGGCGTTCCCGTTCTTACCGCCTAAAGCGATAGCTTCCATACTTTTATTATGCCGTGTAGTTTCTTCTAGCTGTCTCTTATTACTATTAGCAGTGTTAACAGCTTTTGCTACACCTGAGGCGCCTCCTATAATTGTACCGAGAGCCGAGAGGCCAGCAAAAATTGGTATGAGTGGTAAAATACCCCCTGTAGCTGTAGGCACAGGAATTATTCGGGGTACTTTAACTTTTTTCGACCGCCTACGTTTTGAATGATTCTTCTGGCAGCGCTCAGGGCATGATGTATTAAATCTTTACCCGTGAGTCTCTTGCTTGCACGATTCACTACACCAACAAGCTTCTTTAAAACGCCACCTTTGAAAGTGACAGTTTTCTTCATCATCTTTTTAGCGAGACCCTTTTTCGCCGACAGTTTGTTTGTCTTTACGCCCATTCCCAACTTTCTTTTAGCCTTCATTATACCGGTTACAAACAGAGCTGATGCTTGTTCCCCTAATTTAGAGTCTTTAGCCTTAACACGCTTCCAAGCGGCTTCTTCTAATACACGATCTGCCTGGTGTCTACTGTTCAAATCGGAGCTTTGAGCGTACGAGATGTCGTGCTGCATACACGCCTGGTCCAAAGGATTTATACCTTTATCGCCACGTTGTAATCTTTTAGATAATTTAGTACCAGGTCCACAGTACTGATATGAAGGAAGATGTAGTTCAATAGGCAGCTTGTCTATGAGCTTGTTAACAAAGCCGTTACCTTCGTGAACTAACATCTGGTACTGAGAGAAGAGACTGCTTGTACCTGTATTTATACTCGGTCACCACTGCAGCCGGACTAATCTGTGTTCTGAAATCTCTGCGTATAGATAAAGTCTCTATGATCAGCTTGTAGAATTTCACACAGATGCTTTTCAACATTATGTATTCTTGTTTGAAAACGGTATCTGTCCAGAGCTAATGTTTGCCAGTCTCCCTTTCTCGCCTGTCTGTATGCATACTCCCATACTATCATATGATGTATATTATTCATGCTTGCGTCGGCGAAACTTACTTTCTTTACCATATCGATGTGTTGCTGCTGCTGTTGCTACAAATCGCTATGTTTGGAGAGTTATTGACATTAGTAAAACTAAAGACTTTGTTTAAATACATTTTTTTTATTTCTTCAACGATACATTTAGGCTAAGAAAAAAATAACTGATTAGCGTAGATATAAGCAAACTAAGCATTTGCGCAGCATTTCCGTAAGGCTCACCACATTTCCTATCCGCGCTAATCAGGCATTTGATATAATACACTTAAAACTAGAATAAAAAATGGTGTAAATATGATTAGGTCAACCGATAGTAGTAGTAAATTCCGTTATTAGTCGGTATTGTACACTCTCTTTATGTTGTAAGAGTTCGTACGTGTTGCAGATTCGGCTATTAGGGCATCAAACGATGATTGCATAACTTTTTGAGTATCCTCGAGCACTTGTACTTTATCTAATAATTTTTTATAATTACTATCTAGGGTATTATCCGTTTCTTCTATCTTTGTCAGCACACTCGAATGATTAGTTTCCATCTCATCATTCGCTATTAGGTGATTTCTCTTTGTTTCTTTTTCCAACGTTGTTAGCAAACTGTTAAGTTTACTAGTTTCAATGTCAACCTTTGTTACCTTTTGCTTTAGATCTTTAATAGTGTTCTGAGTGTGGGTAGTCATTGTAATGAAGGTTTGTACAGCAGAGTCGAATTGAGCATCTACATAAGCTTTAGAAGTGACATCCGTGCCATCTATAGGGTAACTTACTGAAACAATACGTTTACCATCTGCATTAAACTGCATTTGATCGTTTGTATGCATAGCCCGATTGTTAAAATACTGCCTAGAGATTACATCTTTATCCTCTAGAGGCTCCCCTATATTACAAATTCTTCCATCTTTAGCATCATAGTACGACCCCTGTCCTTTAGCCTCTCGTCGTCGTCTCAAACAATTAGAGAGTAATTTTCTTTCAACATCGTCCACCAGCTCATTGGTATACTTTTTCGTGCAAACATCGTGGTTGTCAAGCGGTTCTTTAACATGTACAAGTCTTCTTTTCTTAACATCAATTACACCTTCATCGCTATCTGATAACATTAGTACAGAACGCTTCGTGACAAGATCGTTATTGTTGATAGGAGCGCCTACATTAGTTATACGTCGATTCTCAACATCGAAATTACCCTCTGGTGTTAATTTGAAACCATAACCTCTCGGTCCACGTTTTGTTGCAGCCATTGCTTCATCTGTCATACTCATCATAGCTCTACCGAAGAGGTCTATTGTGTTCATGATGACGTATGACAAATAACTCTCACGCATGAACAGAATACACAGTATTTATAGCTGAGATCTTCATAGCGCTATGATGTACATATTTCAATACGTCATGAGATTTATACAGTTCGTCGGATGTTCTCGGACATAATCGTAGACGGTACTGAGACTTCTCGTAATCAGCCCGCATTTAATTTAGTAAACATCGTATGCTTTTACGCCTTTTTGAATAACAAAACCGTCAGAACCAGTCCCAGAACAGTAGACGTAACGGTTACTTCTATCCATTACTGTTTCATTTACTAGCATTAGGATGAAGGGAGAGAGAGTGAGAGAGGGAGAGAAGGTTCTTTAATACGTCCTCTAATAGGTGATAAGGAGAGAACGAAAGAGCAAGAGAGTGAGAGAGGAGACATTGAGAGAGAGAGAAGGCTCTTTAATGCGTCCTCTCTAATAGACGATAAGGAGAGAGTGAGAAGGAGAGAGCGAGAGAGAGAGAGAGAGAGAGAGAGAGAGATAGCAAGGTACGCATGACATTAAACGCCAGAGGGTAGGGATACAAGATGTCCGAACCAAGCAGAACGTATTCCAAGATACCCGTCAGGAATGAACGTGTCTACGTGGTATTCATCATCATCATCAATCTATACACTGCGAGAAACTATTATTTGCTGACGATTTAAAAATATATCATCAAGTACGAGATATCAATGATTGCTTATATTTGCAGTCTAACATTAACTTTCTATGTGATTGGTGTAAAGCTAATCGCCTAAATTTAAACGTAAATAAATGTTCCATTGTTTCGTATGCAAAAATACACCAACCACTTTATTCATGATTATGTTGTAAATGGTGAAATATTCACCAACACAAACAGACATAACAATACCAAGTGAATCTTGTCACCACAATACACATTACAAAAGAGCGGAAAAATGCAAGGCAAAAAGAAAACATATGCACATTTAAATGCAACGAAATTTGACAAAAAATGCATGGGTTTCGACAAAAAAAAAATGCAACAAATATGTATATAATATACTATTAACTAACTAGTAATAACTAAATATTATTAGTAAAAACTTATTTGTTATAAGAATAAGGAAATTTTAATAAATCAAATCATAAATTAAATTTTGTTTCTATTATTTATTTCATCAACATCAAGTTTATTTTATGTATACACCGATGTATACAGTTATGTTACATTGTTGCATTATTATTACATGGCATTACACGGAGTTTCGCATTTATTGATATAAAATATACAATAAACAATAATATTAAAGCCTTAAATTTTAGGTTTTAGGCATTTTAATTGAATCTACAAATAATTCTTATTTCATCAACATCATAAAATGCACATTGCATATTTTCCGCTCTTTACACATTACCCATGAGATATTACACGAGAATAGCATAAACGATGAAAACATTTGTAAATTCATATTTTTCCCTATTTGGGTGTAAGCCTGTAAGGGAAATAAAGACATTATTATAATTATTGTTATTATTATTATTATCCGTAAATTGTTCCGTGATTTTCGTTTAAAATTTTAATGCTGAATTAATTATCTTAAATTATTATATGTAATTAAAGTATTAATGACGACGATAATTATTTTAAGAAATCGGTAAAATTTATTAATATAAAATGATAAACCTTGGCTCCCCCTATTAACAATCAGTAGAACGCCCGTAATCGGTAATACAGCTTTCTTCATGATGACGAACCAAATGCCGATAATACAGAATGTCGGTACAAAAATCACGTAAAACGACACTGGCGCCCTTTGTTTTCCCCTAGTAACACTAACTCCATTTAGCCATGTGACGAACCAAATGCCGATAATATAGAATGTCGGTACAAAAATCACGTAAAACGACTATGTAATTATTCTATTTTTAGTCTATAAATTGTATATGTAGTATGCATAAATATATGATATAAACCTTTATACTATGTTGTATCATTTAAGAAGGATGTCTCTCTCCTACACATACATTCCAATTTAACGAGAGTAAAAGTAATATGTTAATCACGACCTTCTAGATTTCACGAGACGAAGTCTCTTATCCGGCCTGCGCACTCCATTAGTTCAAGTGTTTCTCCGCTGGCGCCACCAAACACGAAAATGCGGAAACTGATATATAACACGTAAACGCCAATTTCAAACTACGCTAACTTCGCGCGCTTATATTTTTTGGTCGGTTTTGCGCGTATCGTCAATAAATTATATTTTCCTAATCTTTTAAGGCAGTTTTCTTATAATATAATTACGTTATTTCCTTATTTGTTTAAATTTTCGTAGTTTTGTTGCTGTTTTTTCGTACACTTTAGTAATGGCAAACACTAGCAAAAAAAAGTATAACTGCCGCAATGCAATGTGTAATAGTACTGATCCTACAATATCATTTCATGAATTTCCTTCAAATTATACCTACCTTATGAGAAAACATGGTTTCAAATCTTACGTTGGGGTTATGGACACCAACACTCAACAGCAAAATAATATATACTTCTTTATTTCGACAGATCAACAATTACAGATACCTGAAAGAGTCAATTTCTACATCGAACTTCCTAAAAATATAACAGAATTAATAAAAGAACTCCAAACCTTATCTATGCATCTCGATTGCGAATTCTTTCAGCATCTGTAGCCCTTCTGGCAGGATACATTGCAAAAAAACTGAAGAAGGGATTGAATGTCAATAGCCTATTAGATTCTCTGTTAGCTGCCTCGTGTTCAAATTCACTGATAGGATTTGTAAATCTTCAAAACAGAGGTGCCTTAAAATACTCCACTAGAAGATTTACACTTTTAATCAACCAAATAATCGAACTTGTAATACATATTGTAGAATATTTACATGGAGAATGTAATCCGTCTAATATTCTAACATCACTCCAATTGCTTTTTCACAGTTTTTGGTTTGCCACGACCACAAGCAGGAACTTAGTAATATAATTCTTTAAAAATTGCTAAAACCTTGTTTGGCAAACAGAAACATTGCAAAAACGTGAACAGATAATGTACTTACTGCTCACTATCTCCATATCTTAAATCCAGCTCACGGGAAGTTATAAAATTGTAATTTCAATAATGTTATTGAACTTTTAAATTAATTTTAATAACATAATTAATTTAATTATATAAATTTATTTAATTAATTCGCAAAATATTTACGTAAATATGCAAGCTTGACATTTGTAAGGGTTATCTAACCTATACATCATCAAGTGACAAATAAACATCAGCGTGTCAGCTAGCGCCAAAACGGCGAAATTTTGCGTTTTCTCAGAAACAAAGTTTATATGGGAAATCGTAAAAGTGCCCAGGCCGGATAAGAGACTTCGTCTCGTGAAATCTAGAAGGTCGTGATGTTAATAATAAAGAAAGGGAATGAGGATGATTCATAAACGTAGAAGCAGGGTGAGTATTAAGATATATTTACCCCTGACCTGATTTATAGCATTTAATTCAAGCCCCCTTTCATATTTTTCTCTTGTACGCTCCTGTATGAGAACGATAACCGTATATTACCCCGTATGCTCGCGTGTATGCATGGTTGCCTGCTAGAGGTGTGGAGGTGTGGTTCCAGAACCGGCCATCTCCCTCTACTCATACTTTTTCTACAGTATGATTTGCGTTGATCCATGTTTCATTTAAATAGTAAAATGTTTTACCAGCAGCTCAAAATGCTTTTATTTGTCTTAAATATTTACGCCTCCATGCAACTATCTCCTCTGTCTCTTGAATTAAGCTAGACTGCGTTCTTTTTGACCACCTGCAGAAGATAAGTTGTAGTAAAATTAAAATATACAAGAACAAAAATTAATACTAGCCGAAAATTCATTTCTTTTAACAATCTGTAAAGTGTACTTCGTGATATTATTACACCTAATTCTTCATTGCTAGATAGTACAGTATGCATTTTTCCAAGGTAGGTGGTTCATTACGAAAATAAAATGAATGCACTAAGCGTCGTATATCACTCTTCATTCCATGACATACATTATCCAAAATAGCTCCGTTGCGATGATAATGCTTTGGTTCTTGGAATGTTGATTCACTTTGATATTCTTTCAGTACTTTGTACACGTTAGCCACACTTACGCCTATGATAAAAAATATAAAAAATGGTATAACAATGACATTTGCTTAAAAACATTATAATATGGATACCTGCGGCTCTACCAGTAAATTCTACACATTCTGTTTTCGAAGCGTCTAAGTTATCTTCACTGTATCTTTTGAAAATATTTCTAATGGTAGTTTTGTCATCAACTGTAAAATGTCTTGAAGTCCGTTTTTAGGGGGCGACAAAACCATATTTCCCTCGGCCATATTCAATATAATTACCTAAAATACACAATTGGCTTACATCAAATAAATTACAATTTTAATTATATGTTTATGTACCGACTTCAAAGTCCAACAACAACGAGATTCTCTTGAAAAAGGCAGTTTTTTGAAAAATAAGAGCACTTCTCAGGTTTTGAATTTAACGGACCAAAAGCAATTAAAATTGAAACCAGGTCGTAAATGACGTGATAGTTTTTCAATAAAACTCGGTGTTAACGATTTGACGTACCAGAACCAGAACCAAACCGAAAAAAACACGTCTGTAGACGCTAGTAGGTTAAACTTCGTCACCTCGTCATCATGCGCACAAACGAATGTATGAGTGTGTACCATAGACAAAGAGGGAATATAGAATGAGTATGAACGTTTGCGCATGCAAATTCGAAAGGAATTCATGGGGGCAGCCATTTTTACGCACTTGTGATAAAGAACCATGAAACAACTAACAGAGATAGCTGCGTTTTGTTGATTACCACGTGGTTTTCATGCGGATTATTCACATAACCTTAAAAGTTTTATTGTACATTTTTGTCTTGTGTTGGTTGTGTATAATAAAAAAAATGTCTTGTTGCATAAAATCTTGTAAAAATGTACGGCGATTACAATCACTGGAGTCATCTATTACATTTTTGTAAAAAGGTTTGTAAAATTAAATTTAGGTAGGTACTTGTTGCATTTTAGCAAAAATAAACTGATTTTGTTTATACTTTTAAGGATACCCAAAGCAAACTTTAAGCAATATATGGAGATATTGGGAATGAGTGCTGAGTATTCTTTACATAAAATAATGTACATTTGTTCTGAACATTTTAAAGATGAAGATACTTTTATTTCCGAAAACTCAAAAAAGAAAGTTTTAAAAGAGGCGGTACTACCTTGTAAGAATTTACAAAGTGTAGAAAGTAAGTTGTAATTAATTGTGATTAATAATAGTAGTTGTATTAAACCTATGATTGTAGTAAAATATTCAACATCATCAAGTGACGATGATATAGAGCCACAGCCAGGACCGTCTGGAATAGTAAAAACCACTACAAAAACAAAGGATGGTAGTAGTACTCTTACAATATCAAGTTCGAGTTCTAGTGTTGGCAGTGTAAAGTAATGGTCCACCATATAAGTATATTAGTAAATATTAATTTAATTTTTGTACTTACAGAGAAAAAACTGTAAAAAGCTCAGAATTTCAGAAAGCATCAAGAAAAAGAAAAGTTCCACCAAATCAGAAGGAAAATATAGAAAGGTATGTGATTAGTGTAGTTTTAATTTGGTGGCATTTACCTCCAGTTAGTAACTTTTAGTTATTTAACTACATAACTCTGAAATATCTTTTTATTTATTACTGATATGATATGTAATGAATCATTTTACTGGCAGATCAAGTTTAGAAGCAGCTGTAATATCATCATTCTCGAGCTCAACATCTACTTCAACAAAACGTAGGCGACAAACAACTTTTATACGATCAATACATTCTTACAAGTATGCACAAGATATAATATTCATGATATATATTTTAATAAATTGTTTTATAGTCTAAGTCCAAGGAAGCAAAAACGTAAATTAGTAGAATCACGAAAGAGAGGTATACGTTCTTCTAAAAAACTGTACTTAGCTAGGCGAAAAATAAGCACTTTAAAACAACAAATCAGTTCATTACATGAAATTATCGCAGCACTAAAAAACAAGCAGATGTTATCACCAAGTTTTTACGGAAAAACAAAGGTAATTAAATATATTAACTTGTTTTTTTAATGATTATTACATTGTTTAATAATTTTTAGGACGATTAATAGTACCATCACTTGGCGTTACAAAAATATGTATGATATCTGAAAAAGCACTCGGAAGAATTGTAACTTATTTTGACAACAAATTACCCAGTAATAAGAAATTAGATAGCATTGTTGCTAATATTTACAATAGTTTTTATTCTAATATGTTAATTTTTTTCCTCGAATGAAGTAACCATTTACATGACACTGATATTATAGATAATCATGTAAGCATTTTGTGCAAAACTATAATATTATGTTATTGCAAAATTAGAATATATAATTTGAGTAAAACACTTACAAACAAAATACAGGGACCTAACGTAAGAAAACAATTAAATAAATTAATTTTATTTCACCATCAGTAATGTTAACTATTTTTGTATTACGTAAATACAATACGAACATGTATAAATTTTTATAAATCTACATTGTATTATTTTTTCTTAACCGCAAATAAGTTAAATAAACAAATGTGTTTGTGTTTTTAACAAATAGGTTATAATCACGGCATGTTGACAGAATTATAGGGTTTGTTTACATTTTTAAATTTCCCGCTTTTAAGTGTATCAAAATGGCTCCGCCCAACAATTCACATTTTGCGCATACCTCGTTAGCATTCTATATTTATTCTTTGTCTATGGTGTGTACTTTCGTTGCCTAAGATCAGAGGCGTCGCTTTGTTTGTTGGAGTCGTATATTAATACCTGCGTTCAGTATGATTTATGGCTTATCTTCATCTTCAGTGTTTGCTAAATTCTTATTCTTTGCACCGCTTTGTAATTAATTGATAGCTTTAGCGTATTTAGTTGTTTATTATTCACACAAGAAGATTCTAAGCTGATACATCACTGGCAACAGGTTGAACTCGGTCGGCCATAGTCGCGCGGAATTGATGACGTTGGCTGCTGTCACTTTCTCTGAGGTCATAGAGTTTACAACCAAAGTTATAACGATGACTACTTTCTGAGTGAACTGTACGACAAGGACAGGTTTGGCCACTTTGAATCCTTTCTCTCTCTCGGTTCGCATACAAATTTGTGTAGTCCAGGTTCCAGTATTATTCCTATTTATATATTTCACTGGGTGAACCCTGCTTCCCAGAACCAATTGTGAAACAAAAACTTATTATATTATTATAATTATTGCTTATCTATAAAATACAGTAATGCCTGGTTTATACAGTCATTAACAACTAAGAAATTATCACTGTCACTAAACAGCTGAGAATTAAAAGATGGTGTTTACTCAGATCGGTTTATACAACTCACTAAGAAATTACTGTCATTAACGGTAATTAACTACGAATTAAGAATTGGTTTAATTTTAATTTTTCTGATAATTATACAAGGTCAATCGCAAGTGCGCATGCCTGCTGGAAAACGAAACAGGTTAGCCACTACATTATCATGCAGTTGCCCTCGAAAAATTCAAATATTTATGGCGGTAATGCTAACTCTTAGCAGTATGCGCACGCGTTAATAATCTAACAGCTCTTGTCAATTTTAGAAAGGCCAACGGGGGCTCATTTTAAAGCTTGAAACCTCTACTTTCGAATGTCTCCTATATGAAAAAAATTATATTTGAGTCCTAAAACAGGGTAAACACGTATCCAGTTCCAAAAAATATTTTAAAAGTTGAAAAGATTAGAAAATGAAGTTTTTAAAATTTTTTTTCAACGGCATCGCATTTTTCGTCAAAAAAGTACTTAAAATACCATTATTGACGCTGGTTTCCTGGTTCAATCTAGATGAAGGTTCATATAAATTGCTATGGTATATTGTGAGTTAAAAAATAAGAAAATACTGACAGACAAATTATGATTTGTAATAATATGAATGGAATACAACTTCCTTACCTTATAAAAATCCTTACATAATGTTCCGGCTCTACAATCGTATTGTAGTGAGTAACATAATCCCACTACATTGAGACTCTTTCAGGTTTGGGTCACTGATGTAAAATATTTTTATTTAAATAAAACTGGTTATTAACAGGTTTTTATTTATTTCTAACATTTTAAAACACCTATACCTCTACCAAGCAAGCAAGAAATGAATCATCTTCGTAATCACACCGGAATAAAGAAATACAAGCCGAGGTGAGATAAGATAAGAATGCAAATTTTACGTTGCTAAGAATTCAGTAACGTACGCTAGACCCCAGCAGATTTTCATTGCTTCATTCACATTTATTTTTAATTAAAAAGGGGTTTGTTCCGCTTATGAATCTTTCTAGCTCATTTATTGTTTATTTTATCATTTAGATTACAGCGTGACCTTCGTGTAATTCTAGATACATTTTCGCCCACATGTTTGTGATGACTCATTTCTTGCTTGCTTGGTAGAGGTATAGAAAAGAAACAAAAGAACAAAATTGATACCAATAAAATTTTGAAAAGAATTCAGAAATAAATTAATAATTACTAATGCAAGCAAATCAAATTAAACTTTGATTCAAAAACAAATAAAAATTATTTAAATGTATAATCTTTTCATTTATTATTGTTTTGAAATATCTGTATGAACACTACTTAAATTTGAAAATATTATCTATACTACAAATCGAATTTCTATTATTAATAAAATTGAAGGTATCTAAATCAAATTAATTTTAATTTAAAAATTCACTTTTCCTTTTTACATTTGGCGCCACATGGATAGCTTTTATCGCTGATTCAAACATTGAACTACATATAAATAACTGGAATGGATGCCTTGTGTAAATAGCTGAGGCAAATGAAATTTTATGCAACCCGCCACAATGTAGGATTCTCATCCTTTTCTAACTCAATGATTCAAATTAAACATTTGGTCTCACACAAAATAAAACTTAATCTACCTTAAAAATCAGTAAAAAGTTTCACCACGTGCTCTTGTAATACATGTAACATAAGTTAGAAAGAAACCGGAATACTACATTCTTGTCTGTTGCCCTGACAACGTTCTCTGAGTTAGCGTGCTTGCGCGTCCCTTCCAGTTATTTATATAGAGTTCAATGGATTCAAACAATACTGTCAAAAATTATTCTGACATTTCCATACGTCGATCGAATCCCAATAATATTGACCACATCAATTATAAATTCCATGCAAATCGACAACCAAATTATTGTTGTTTGTTAACAAAAGGGATCTTCTTTCAATTAAACAGGTAAGCATAAGATTCGACACTTTTTTTTGATATTTCCAAAATTAATTTAACATTGATAAGGTTAAATAAAATTATGATTACTATTTTTAAAATGATTTTTAAAAATTTATAAAAAACTATTTTATTCGATGAACACCTTTATATTCAAACACACTTCAAACAAAGTTATTAATTATTAATGTTTCACCTACCTTATTTTTTATTATAATCACATTCAATTCTACCCTCACAATTTTAATTTTTGAATTAGCTAGCAACATACTTTGTTCCTCTGATAGAACATTGCTACTTCATTGTTAAAAAATGGAGTCCTTATAAGTTATAAGTTATTAATTATTAATGTTTCACCTACCTTATTTTTTATTATAATCACATTCAATTCTACCCTCACAATTTTAATTTTTGAATTAGCTAGCAACATACTTTGTTCCTCTGATAGAACATTGCTACTTCATTGTTAAAAAATGGAGTCCTTTCTATGTTAAATTAGGTAACGCACAGTAGGATAAACAAAGAGAAATTTATTCTTTATTACAGATGTTTTGTGAGAAATAGAATAAGAAATATGTTCAGATCATTTTAATAATAATAATAATATATATTTTCCAACAGGTGGGCACCCAATTACAGGAAAAAAATTTAAAAATTACAAAAACACAGTAGAGGTTCGACATAAATACGAAATACAAATATAAGCTACCTACAATTAATGTAAAAACATAAACATGCGTAATACAGTATATAAATAAATAATAACATAATTATTAAAACTAACATTATACACTAACTTTAGTTAGTGTGTATATAACAAACATCTCAAATCAAGGTATATATGTATCAAATTTGGTAATATGAATAACGTTGTAACAAACTTTCTTAATGTCTGAACATAGTATGTTCTTTAATTAGACATTTATCTCAATAATACAACTTACAATATTATTAATCGAATCAAAGTGAATATCACACTTGCTACATATCTGATTAAAATTATTGCACATGCTTGTAATAGGTGATTTTTTAGTAAGTTGGTTCTCCTTGCATCCAAGTAGAATGACATATTAGTACGTGCATTCAATCTTGGGACATGAAAGTTAATTTTGTTTAAGAGCCAAAGAGAATCAATTCTGTGATTTAAAAGATTATACAAAAACTTTACAGAGATAATAATGCGTCTAATACGCAGAGATATAAACTCAAATCTGTTAAGCAGCTCAATTTGACTAACCCCAATCTCAGGATAGATACCATCGCAAGAAAAAGCTAAAAACTTAAGAAAATATCTTTGAACTCGTTCAATCTCACGAATATGGCATTCATAAAGGGGAGACCAAATTACCGCGCCGTACTCCAGTATAGATCTCACCAAGGCTATGTATAAGGCTCGTAACGTCTGAACATTTGAAAAGTGTTTACAATTTCGGTAGATAAAGCCATACATTTTAAAAGCTCGACTAACAATGTCATGTAAATGTGCAGCGAAATCTAGCTTAGGATCAAAGATGACACCTAAATCTTTAAATAAATCCGTCCTTTGTATAGCAGTGTCATTGACGGTGTAGATATAACTATACCCGTTTAGTTTTTTTGTAAAAGACATAGTCTTACATTTAGTGATGTTTAGTGAAAGTCTATTATTGTGACACCAGTTATCTACTGTGTAAAGATTATTTTGTAATTGCATGGCATCATTATAATAATTGTTAACTTCACGATACAATTTTATGTCATCTGCAAAGAGAAGGCAGTGACAAGATATTTGATCTACTATGTCATTAATAAAAAGTAAGAAAAGAAAGGTCCAAGATTCGAACCTTGAGGAATTCCCGAAGTAGGAGTAAAATCGCGGGAAATAAAGTTGCAGTATCTGACACAAGAACTCCTGTTAAAAAGATAACTTTCAAAAAATTTAATAAGATTCTCTGATAGGCCATATTGAGATAGTTTATTTAACAAGATGTATTGATCAATTTGATCAAACGCTTTTTGGAAGTCAAGGTAGATGACATCGACCTGATTGCCTTTATCCATGATCTCTGCAGTGAACTGACTGAAACATGCGAGATTAGTTATAGTAGAACGACTTTCCATAAAGCCATGTTGATGTAGAGAGATAAGTGATCTTAAAGATGAATACAAATATTTATAAATAATAGACTCAAATGCTTTAACAAAGTTACTAAGGATAGAAATTGGTCTGTAGTTTTCAATGAGTGACGGATCGCCCTTCTTAAGAACCGGACATATACATGCATGTTTCCAAATCAACGGAAGATTAGCCGTAGACAAACATAAATTAAATAAGATGTATAGTGGTTTGACAAGAGCAGCAGCGCAATCCCTTAGAATAAAACTTGGTATTTGATCTATACCAGATGTAAAACAGTTTTTTGAGCGATGCAAAGCACATAAAATATCGTCCTCATTGATAAAGTAGATAGCAATAACATCTTGAGCTCGAGGTATGACATGAATTGCAATGTTATTCTGAGATTGGATGTATACACTATGAAAATAATTAGCAAATTGATTAACTATAGAATATCCATCATTATATTCAACATTGTTATGTGTCATTACGCTTGGAATACGTGAAAGCCCTCGCTTATTACTGATAAAAGACCACAACCTTTTTGGATCTGCAGCAAGTGAATTCTCAACTTCAGTAAGATATTCCTTATAACAAGTATTAATTAATCTATTACATTGCAATCTATAATCTTTAAAAATGTTGTAATAGTGTTCATTTTTAAATTGTTTATACTTTTTAAAAGCCAAAGATTTTTGTTTCAGTAGTAATAATATATCATTATTAAACCATGGGGGATAATGAGTTTTCTTTTTAAATTTTATAGAAGCCTTAGGCACTGAAGTATCAAATATATTATAAACAATTTTATAAAAACTATCACAAGCTTCATTAACATCTGTAAGACCATTAAGTTGCGACCAATCAGCATTTAGTAACATATTTATTATCGTTCATTATAAACCGATCACGTTTATTACGAATAACATTGATTTCAATATCAAGGGCCGGATGATAAACATCTTCAACGACCAAGGGTACTAGTGCATGTTGAACAAGACAGTTAATATTAGAAAATATTAAATCAAGGAGACGGCCTTGGTTGTTGAGTATATTATTATATTGATGAAAATTATGTAAATATTGGAAATTCTTTAAAATTATATTAAGTTGGTTATCCAGATCAAAATTAAACGACGGGAGATTAAAATCGCCCATCAGTACGATGTTAAGCTCATTGAAAGGTTCTAAAGTAATGGTAAGTTAATCAATGAACTGTACATAAGTTTCAGTTGGTATAGATGGAGGTATATAAATTACAAGTATGATAAAGCAACATTTAGATGAATCAGATATCTTCACTCCAATTACATCAATGGAAGGAAATAAATTTGATAGTCTATCTAAATTAATTCTAATAGAGTAAAAACTATTTTTCAGAGAGATTAACACACCACCGCCACGGTTACAATTTAGTAACTCATATTTTCTATCTTGACGAAAAACACAAAAATCACTGCTAAATATTTCATTACTAGCTATTTCACTATTTAACCATGACTCACATAGACAAAAAATGTCATATTCAAAAAAAGTTGAAAAATTTAAATTATTAAGTTTAGACCGCAAACCTCTCACATTTTGGAATAAACAGCGGATAGGATATACATAATTGGGTGCCGATTTCAGTTTAAAGAAGAAGAAACAATCTTAGGTACTTCTCGTATGTATTTTATCTTTATGTTTGTTTCACCGTTAGCAATTCTGCTATCGAGCTCCTTTTTGAGATTTTTATACAATTCGATTTGTTTAGGTGTATTATCAAATGAAATATTTATGTTTCTGTATTTAATGTTATTATGCATATACTTGGCATTTCTAATTAGTTCCTTAACTTGGGATTCATCATCTAATTTAATCCGTATTGGACGAGGTTTTGCATTGGTCAGATTAAAGCGACCCAGTCTATGAACAAATTTTGGTTGAATCGAATTACCAGGTTTAAGAGTGGAAATTAAATCATTTATAAAATCTATATCTATCTATCTACCGTATCCTTGCGCTGTTATAAATCATTTTCGTTTGATTCAGGAACACCAAAAACAATCACGTTAGATTTTCTTGATAAACGCTCTGTTACTTCCTGAACAACTTCTTCAAATTGAATCAAGGAGGAAGACGTCTTTAACGAACTTTTTATTTGAAATCTGGTCGCGTCTTATGCTCTTAAAGACTCTAATGGTATTGGTGGGCGCAAATCCAGAGCAAGATGGTGGTGATAAGATTTCTAAAAAAAAAGTTGAAAAACAAAATTGTGTACGTAGTGTAATTTCTGTTTTAAAGGGCGGCGCAAATTCTAATTTCAACGGCGTTAATTGAGCGCTAAAAATTTCGTTTCGGTTTGAAAAGCGGAGGCGAACTGTCCAAGAGGATGAAAAACTCCGCTCTTGGATTTTCGCCATATAGGCCTGATCCAGCATCCGTCTCGATTTTAGAGCCGTCCGTGTCCCAGATCAGGCTTCCAGGAGGAATGTTCTATCTGGACTTTAACCACTCCTGGCGATTCTTTATACTCACCTCTAAAAGTGGGTTCTTAAGTATTCTAGGCAGCATGTGGTCCGTCCTCATCTCCAGTAAGGGACCCCCTAGGCGACTAGTCATCCTTGTATGTTCTGTACCCATCCGAAGATGATTCGGTGAGTTCTGCAATCTATGTAGATCTAATCTTGCCTCTCCCTGCATCACTATCAATTGGTCCCGGTGATTTATATGCCTCAAATGAGTTTATCGCCCATTACTAAAGGTGACAATCTGCCTCGCAGTCTGCCAGTCCTGGCCTAATGTCCCGTTTCCAGTAGCATCAGGTCACTGGCTTTTCCATTCTGAGGGCGATTGTTCTACAGTTATTGATTCAGGAAGAACCCGAACGAGTTCGATCAGTGTTTTCTTCTTCTTTTAGTAAACTCTCCAGTTGTAGTTTCTAGAGTACTTATTACTAGTATATACTAGCGATTATTATTAGTACTTATACTTATTGAATAGTTGGCGTACCTGTATTTACACTTTCTGCCATCCCTTCTGTTTAGTTTATTCCAATATTATATAACTACCCTATTTTCATTTAGTCTTTCTAAATTCCATTTTTAGTCTTCTTACTTATGTTTTTCTGTTGGTTTCCCCGTTTGCCTTATTTTTGCTATAACCATGTAGTGGTAGGAGTCACAACAGGCACCTCTGTATGTTCTCACATCGCTTATTTCCTACGGTTACTTTTTATTTACCAAAACATTGTGTTTGTAGGTTCCTACCTGGCACCTTCCATGTTACTTTGTGGTTCCACTTTATGTTTGAACTTTATGCTTACTATGTACCAACTTTGCATTGCTGATCGGTTGCAACAACCTGCTCCCATTATTATCATTATTCGTTTTATCGTGTATATATCATTTCTAGTTTTGACACTGTCTGACTTACATGTTCTTTGCCAATCTGGGCATTACAATCACCAAGTATCACTACTTAATCGTGTTTAGCACTTCCTCGCTTACTTCTGTTAACTTCCCATAGAATTGGTCTTTGGCTTTCAGTAAGGACACTTCTGCGTGGGCGCATTTACTTTAGTCATGGTTGTGTTATTTGCTTTCCCACTTTATTCTTAATGTTGCCAATCTTCCGTCTATTGGTCTGTCTAAATTGGTCTAAATTTTAACATTTGCTTTTTTTTACAATAGCTCCTATTTTCCTGTTTGCTTTCACCGCTATAAGATTATAATTTTTTTTTGTGTTTCTCCGCTGCCATTCCATCTGATCTCTTACAGCGCAGTTATGTCAATGTCAAACCTTTTGATTTCTTCTATTTCATTCATCTGTCCTACGTCTAGCATATTTCTTATGTTCCATGTTGCTATCTAGATTATTTATTGTAGGTATCAAACTGCTTCAAAATTCTTGTAAGAACGAAACAGTATACGCAATCCTGAAAGATGATCATTTGCACTCGTACCATTTTCAGTAAGATATTACCATAGATAGTACCATATTCCCGCTAGAATGTAGTGTTGTCAGTGGTGCTTAATTCAAATAAGGAACGACCCTAGGATTCATGAAATCCATATACACTCCAGGCAACAATATCGTTAAAACTTATTAATCGATTACTTGGTCTGATTTTCTGTCAAATTGGTTAAAAGCAGGTATTCATGTGGATTTTCTGGTTAATGCTTTGTTGGACATATATTAAGAGATGTTCGTCAATTAACCAAAGGTATGGTTTCAAGAGTATGGAGCTTCAGTTTAAAGTTTTAATGGGAATTTACAAATCTAATTGGGGTGTTCATAAGTGTTTTATGAGTACAATCCATAAAATTAATTAATTATAGTGTCAATATAAATCCTAATGAGGTTATTAATTCTTATTAAAAAGAAAATAACAGAAATTCAGCTTTTGTACATGTGTATTGTCAGGTATGAAATGATTTAACACATGAATTTGGATGGATGGATGAAAAAAAATTAAATACCATTATGGTGTTAAAAAAAACTACTAACAGCAAAATAAAAATATTTTCCAAAAAAATAATGATGTATCATATGCATTAAGAAATTAAAAAATGCTAAAAAGAAACGAAAGACCAGAAGTACCAGTAAACAAAATAAACAATACATCTCATGAAAAACAAATCAAAAGTGAACAAGCTGCAATGCTAGAACCAACTCAAAAGCATGAGAGCACGAGAAGACAAATTTTAAAGTTGTTAATTTTTTATTAAGAGAAAGGAAACTGGTGTCTGTCATAGATCTTTTTCTACAATTTGATGCTCTATCTGAATATAAAATAAAAATTTTAATATTCCAAAAATCCACTCGGACGGACTAATGGACACAGATAGATTTCAGTAACGAACTTTTAAATATGTTAAAAATTAATCTGTATTTTTTTAATGGAGCACTGCAGAAAACATAATAACGGCAACAGTACCTAAAATTGAATCTTGCACTGGGTTTATCTTCAACCCAGGCATGTTGGGTATGTACAAACTGCCGATATGTGCATATACTAACTTTGGGAAGAAACCGTCCACCAACATCGCTGAAGTCCGTGATTACCATCGCTTTCATAATCTCAAAACCTGCTAGCCTAACCTGCATCAGTGATACGTACACGCACTTGCATCTATCTTGAGCGAACAAACTTGGCAAAATATTTGATATAGCACAGGCTCAGTATAAAGAAAATATGTAAATAAAATAAAAACAATAACTTTTTCTATTTTGGTTTACTATTAAAAAATCTACAAGATTTTTTGAAGAAATTCGAAACTAGTTTTGATTTAGTTTCACTCAGTTTTCCCAGGGTAGGCACTACCTAATCTGTGTAGCTGGACGAGCCGCCGCTGGGATATATAATTTACATAATTATATTTACACTCAAAAGTCAAATGGTTACTCACCACTAAGTGTGAGTAAGCATGTGCCTCTGCAACTTTGTTTTTATTGGGCATTTATAATTACATATATTACACTCAAATGGTTTCTCACCACTATGAGTGAGCATGTGCTTTTGCAAATGTGTTTTCTGTGAGCATTTATAATTACAAATACTACACTCAAATGGTTTCTCACCACTATGAGTAAGCATGTGCTTTTGCAAATTTGCCTTTAGTGAGCAATTGTAATTACATATGTTACACTCAAATGGTTTCTCACCACTATGAGTGAGCATGTGCCTTTGCAAATGTGTTTTCTGTGAGCATTTATAATTACAAATACTACACTCAAATGGTTTCTCACCACTATGAGTAAGCATGTGCTTTTGCAAATTTGCCTTTAGTGAGCAATTGTAATTACATATGTTACACTGAAATGGTTTTTCATTACTATGAGTAAGCAGATGTGTTTGCAAATTTGATTTTAGTGAACATTTATAATTACATATGATACATGCAAATGGTTTCTCACCACTATGAGTGAGCATGTGGTTTTGCAAACTTACCTTAAATGAGCATTTATAATTACATATGTTACACTGAAATGGTTTCTCACCACTATGGGTACGCATGTGATTTTGCAAAGTTCCTTTAACTGAGCATTTATAATTACATATATTACACTCAAATGGTTTCTCACCACTATGAGTAAGCAGGTGTGTTTGCAAATTTGATTTTAGTGAACATTTATAATTACATATGTTACATGCAAATAGTTTCTCACCACTATGAGTGATCATGTGCCTTTGCAAATTTGCCTTTAGTGAGCATTTATAATTACACATATTACACTCAAATGGTTTCTCACCACTGTGACTGAGCATGTGCTGTTGCAGCTTACTTTTTACTGAGCGTTTATAATTACATACATTACAGATAAATGGTTTCTTACCACCATTAGCAAGTGTATGTTGCTGCATATTTCTATCCATTGTGCAGTTATAGTCACATTAATGTAATATTACCCTGAAAAAATAACGGGCCTAACTGCCAAAAAATCGATTTTCATTTTGGGAATTTTAATAGAAGAAAGCATACTTTTCACAATTTGGACCCAAAATTTTTTATTTGATTAATGCCCATTTTATGTTTAGTAAACACGGTATCAAATAACAATAGTCGATAGTTATTGAAAGTTTTTTAAACTAATTTTGTTTTTCTCAATAAGTGGATTTTGGCTGTTAGGTCAGTTCCTTTAAGTCTGTTTCTTTAGTTCGGTTTATTATTGTTAGTGTTTAGTATCAGAAACATGCAGACGATTTTGACAAGAACATATTATACGTTCACTCTTGAGTGTAATTTATTTTATTAATTTTGTTGTTGCTTAACAACTTCGCTATCAACTAGACAGACTAAAAATCTTACATCCTAAAAACTCTGATGATTGAAGCATTTTTTGTAAGTATTATTTTTCTTCCAATAGTGTTATCCTCTTCTTACTGTAACTGTAAATGCTGTATGAGATATTACAGTTGCTCCTAAACACATACATTTGTTTATCACTTCGAATTCTTACTTGAAAAAATATAATATAATTAGTTATTTCTTAAGTTCTGGCGTACCTTATATATATGTACCATATAATTTCCATTAGAAAGCTACTATAGGTAGGTACTTTGTTTTAACGTGTCGTTAAACTGTATTCGTATTGACAATTGAAATCACTTGCAAGCTCTTTCGTAAAAGATGCAGCGAAATAATTTACACTTACAAACTCAAGAGTGCTGCAAAGCAAAACAACACTGTGACGTCGATGGCTCATTTATTATTCATCATTGCCTTCGTTGTGAACCATCCATAACCCATAGCGCGACTACTACAAGAATACTAAATATTATATAAATTAGGAGTATAATTATTTCAGTGGCGTGCCATTAGAATCTAAGCAAGGGAAGCAACAATTATTTTGATTTTACTATATACTTAGGTTCAGTAAAAACAGTATCATAATTATTAGGCTTATAAAATATTTTTAAAAAAGAACTTTTCGCTTTATACTTTATAAAATTTGTGCTAGTAGATTATGATCTTTATTACGGAATCACAGAAATTTTCCATTCCACTAATTATCACGAGCGTCTCGCGCCACATGCGATCCGGTGTTAATTTGACATCGCAGGATTTGACATCGCAGGATTTGACATCGTAGGATTTGACATCGTAGTTTTTGTACCTAACCTATTTAAAATAGGTTTCGTTTTCGTTTTATTTATAAGATTTGAGAAAACATATGATCACTGTACATAAAGTGGAAATTGGGTATAATGAGTTTAATGAGTTTGGGTATAATAATAATAATATTTTATTTAACTATGTTACGCAGTAGTGTTTATAGCAAGTCATAAAAAAAGCAACAATATATAAGAACATTTCAATGTATATAATAAATAATTTCAATCAATTTTCTAGCATTTCATCGACGGAAAGACCAAATCCAGGAAAGCAATTTGTCATCGTATGTTCTGCATACTTCATTTAAATTATTAGCCGATGGCAGTAAGAAAGAATTTTACAACTGTCATTGCTCCTATAATTACATAAACAAGGGGAAAGGTGTAAGACATTTTAAAAGCGAAGGAATAAATAAAATTGGAAAAACTTGTCCTTCAAGGATGGAGGTTTTGACTAAAAGCGAGGGACTTATTGTGGTGAAGTTTTGGATAACCCATGTAGGTCACTCACTTGACATTGTCTGTTTTTTTAAACAAAGAAACGAGCTAAAATTGCAAGTATGTATACATGCCCTTATTTAAAAACCATAATTTAGTAAACAATTTTTTGTGTTCTAGATAAATTAAAAGGAGGTGCAACTTTTGTATACATATTAGATGATATTCGGGATGCTGGTTTGTTAAAAAAAGAATTACAACGAATCCTGCTAAAAAATATTTTGGCTAGTCTTTTAAATAAAACAGATGTTACTATTGTTTATTGTTTCCAGCCTTATTTTGTGGAACTCCATAATCATGAAATAAATAAAGATTATTAAAAGTTTCACAGTTTTATTAAAATACAACCTGACAATATTGTTTCGACAGCTATGCTGTCATTATCAAAGGTAATATAATTATAAACAAACACGTCGCTAAGGTAGATACAAAATAGGTAACTAGATAAAATAATAATAATAATAATTCTATTCTAATAATTATATCATTATATCATTCTATAATAATAATTATTCTCCGTTACTGGCAGTATTAGATATTTAATTAAAATTATTATTATTTTATCTAGTTACCTATTTTGTATCTACCTTAGCGACGTGTTTGTTTATAATTATATTACCTTTGATAATGACAGCATACTTGTCGAAACAATATTGTCAGGTAGTATTTTAATAAAACTGTGAAACTTTTAATAATCTTTATTTATTTCAAGATGTTACTATATACATTCATACAAGGTTCGACCATACATACACTTCGTAATTTGATTTTTCCTATTGACAGGAATGCTATAATAATATCTTGTTTATTGTTTCCAGCCTTATTTTGTGGAACTCCATAATCATGAAATAAATAAAGATTATTAGTGTTTGTTTATAATTATATTACCTTTGATAATGACAGCATAGCTGTCGAAACAATATTGTCAGGTTGTATTTTAATAAAACTGTGAAACTTTTAATAATCTTTATTTATTTATAATAATATCAGTTGTAATATTTTTAATTAGATATTTAATATTTATGTAAATGTAATTATTGTTTTTGCCTCAATCGTTATTGTTGAATTCTCATTATATTTATATTTAATATTACCTATCCTGTTTTCTTAAACATATTTCTGCCCTTGATAAATCATATTGATAATAATGAAAGTTGACTTTTCTTAAGCATTTTTTTAATTATATTCGTAAAAAACAAATTTCAATCCCCTAGTTAACATTTAATCATTACTCAAGCCAAGTGGTGACCTAATTAAATGTATGCGAGATAAACGCCTCGAAGCGGAGAGCCCACGATTGCAGGTGCAGTATCAAACCCACGGCCACGTGTTTGCATAACAAGCAGCTGCAATACTCAGAACTGTATCTAATGCATTTTCTATGAATTCCTAGAGGAAGTAGAATGCTATCATCACGTAGGCACAGCCCACGGCCACGTGTGGTCAATTGGAGGACTTCACACCCACAGAAAGGGTATATAACGACCAGCACTTGATAGGATAGCTCAGACTGAGTTACAACGAAGCTTGGAAGATAGAAACGTTAATTGATGTTTACCTTCTTTCAAGCAATACTCCCAGCTTTAGTTAAAATTGTATAATAGTATTTAAGTGATTATGCAAGTGCATATTGTATAAATTCACTACGAATAAATATCCTATTGTACTTACCAATAAACTGTGTTTATTTTGTAACTTGGGCTCCGTCTTTTGCGTTTTTAAAATAAAGTACCATTTTTAAAAACGCCCTTCAACGACAAGAAACGTTAATTGGCGCAGTCGGTAGGATAGGCAAAAGGGCTCAAGACACCGTTTTTCGAAAATTAAAAGCACCGTCGAGTTCCTTGGCTTTTAAGTCTTCATTTGCCTATCGAATCAGCATCTGGGAACCAGCGATTCAAAGGACAAACATCGCCTGAGACCGTAGCCGTTTCCAGAGCATCACCTGTACGTAGCATCGCCGTTTCCAAGGGACAAGCATCGCCCGAAGAACGCACAGCTGCTGCAGAAGCCTGACTATTGGAGTCATTCCTGACTATTGGAGTCATTTTAACGGCAAAATTCAAGCCAACAATGAAGATAGAGTAAGAAACTAACTATCAATTATTATTGTTAAAGGCGCATTGATCAAACAAGTTTACAAATTATATTCAAAAATCAAACAAGATTAACAATTTATTAATTTTAAGTTTAATACATACTAAACCCTTTATATTTAAGATCACGTTGCTTGTAGTAAGCGAGACGGATTGGTGTATCAACTAGTGATACTTAATTTCCAGCCCACTTGCAAGCAATGGGTAGGCACCTTGAATAGGCCCTTACTAACATAAAAATCATTTTTATTAAGTTTAGAATATTTCAAACTTTGTTAACAAATTCATAGAATTTCTAAGTATATATTTTTAAAGTGCAAACGATTTACTAATCGTTTTCATGATTAATACTGATACGTCATCAGATAGTGAAACTGAATTACCGATTAACAAAACTTTTGTAAGATCTGCACCACGACCGATAAGTTTACGTCCATCTAAATTATCGATCAGCAAGCAAAGCCTTACTACAATGGCACAAGGTAATCAACCTCAAGTACAACCCCAAGTAACACCAGCCCCTATTGTCCAACAATGTGTAGGCTACCCACCTGGCTTTCATACAAGCCTTTTAAATGAAATTCCAATCCTATGACGGAAACCCCGCCGAATTATCTGAATATATTCGAGCTGTAGAAGACATTTTCTGCCAATTTTGGCAACCACACGACCCAGCGGCTTATATCAACAGACTTTTACTTTCCTCAGCACGCAACCGCTTAAAAGGCCCAGCCTTAGAGGTCGTGACTGGACAAGTATTTGATTCATGGCATTCTTTAAAAGACACCCTTCTTAGTAATTTTGGAGACCAACGATCGGAACTGAACATCCGGATCGATCTGTCTCGTATGAGACAATTATCACGAGAATCTCCCGTAGAATTCTATAATCGAATTAGATCCTTATTAGCCATACTAAATTCTAAAATTGCACTAGGTTCGGAAATACGAGAAATAAAAGAGTACCAAGCCCGAGATGCTAAAGATTTAGCTCTCAAAACCTATTTAGGAGGACTTTCCGAACCTTTTGGAAGCTTCCTTCGCAGTAGAGCACCAGCATCGCTCGAAGTAGCCTTAACTTATATAAAAGAAAAACTGGACATACGATATTTTCAAAATACACAACAAAATAACTCACAACCCCAAGTTTTCACCACAGCCAGTTCCCCTAAGCAATTGCAATAAACCCCAGCCAACTTCTCAACCCCTTCAGTTTAAACCACAACCATACCAGAACGTATTGCCTAAATTAAAGCCTAATTTTAATCCCACTCATCAATTTAAACCAAATGTGAATCATACAAACCAATTTAAATTTAATCCAGTAACTCAGCAGTTTGGAAATAATTCCCGACCTAATATTTTTGCACCCAAAAGAGATTTTCAACCACAAAATCGGCCAGAATCAATGCAAGCTAGTACCATTCAACCGAGACCGATACATCCTAATACATCCATGAGACCCCCTAATCCAAATTTCAATCGAAATATAAATCAACCTAATTTTATTCGACCAAGTCCCCAACCACGAAATTTCCTTTCTGAAGAATTATATTCAACAGAATTTCAAGAAGAAATCCCACCTGTTAATCAAATTAACACTGACTTTGAATACGACCACTACGATGAGACCCACGGAGAAGAAATTAACGAAAATTTTCGCGAAGAAGCCTCGGAAAACAATTAAAATCTTTTACATTTAACCCTAAATCATCTACACCCTTTATAATTACACCCCAAACAAATGAAAAACTCTTACTAGACACAGGGAGTAGCAAAACTATCCTTTCACCAGAATTTGTTTATAAACATTACCCCGAATCCATTTTTGAATATCCTTTTGAAATTACAACCTCTCACGGTACAACGTATCACAATCATGTAGCAACAGTTCCTATTTCCCTTTTACTCGATAAAATAGAAGGAAAACATTTAGTATACCTTCTTAATTTTCATTCCAATTACATTGGCATTCTTGGAAATGACTTGTTGAAGAAATTAGGAGCAAGAATCAATTTTCGTGGAAATTATATCCAACGAAACGGAAAAACCGTAGTACCATTCTTTTTCAACGAACCATCTCTTAAAGAAACTATATTAATACAACCATCCTATTTCGAAAATCCCGCTTCAAACAACTTCACTCCGCAATTTGACCCAACATATATTAGTATTAATCAACGTGAAAATAATTTTCCTTCACAAAATCTGTCGGAACAACATAAAAATGTTCAAGAAAAATCAACTTCAAACATTGTTTGAACCACTTTGAAAATATTTTCCAAAATTTTCTAACTCAACCCAAGAGAGAAAACATTGTCCCGACGATAACTCAAGAATCAAATCCGAAGGATCAATCAAATTTAAATGATACAGAAATCTTTATTTCAAAACCTATTCGAGTCAAAATCAATAACCTTGACAGCTATAAAAATCAAAATTTACGAAATAGACCCAAAAAACGCAAATCTTATGAAGCGAAACTTTTCCCAAAATCAAAACGGATTAAAAGCATACAGACCCCAATAAATAAACCACCCAAAAACTGTTTCCGTAAAACGAAAAGGAAAATGCATCCTAGAAAATGTAACAATGGTTTGCATAAAACTAAGAAAAAAACCAACAAAAATTCAAGTCGTATTAACAAGGCCTGGTTGAAAAGAAATAACCACCAACTAATGGAATACCTAAAATTTCAAGATCAAAATAAACAAATAATCCCTCTTAGAATAAATAATAGACGGTTTACATATTTAAAACCCAAAATGAAATAATCATCTGACAAACTAAATTTCAAGTAGATTAAAATGACTATTAACAGGCAAAGAATACTGAACACGATTTAAATACCGAAACTAAAATACTTTTATTAAAGAGATTTCAATTAACAAAATTCCCTTCTGCAAAGTTAAAACTGCATATAGCGCAATGATAAGAGTACAGTACAGCAAATAGTATATACGCTAAATCTCGGAATGTGACCTTCAACAATTACACTCAGCAAAATATATTTTAAAAGGAGACAGCTGTTCAATCTCAAGTTACTCACTGATAACAACAATGCATTTCATTGCATTTCATTGCAATAACAGAAAAAATAATTTTGCTGCGAGGAATTATTACATTCAAATGCTCTGATAAAATAAATGAAACTTAATAATTAACCATTTAGTGTCAACAAATAACCCTTTCGAGTAATTTTAACAATTCAATTTTATAAATATTTCTAACTCAATGTCAACTCCAGACAACTAATTAACCCAAAAATATTTAACATATAATAACATACGTAATACATAAGTAATACCTTCAAGTTTGCTTTTAAAATAAACCTCATAAATTTTAACGTCAGTTAAAGATGAAATTAAATTATAGCTGAAATTGTAAACCCAGTACTACAGAAATAATTATTAGAACCATCAATAGAAAAACTTTCCTGGAAATCATTTCCCAATAAAGCAATTCTTATTTTAACATAAAAGGAACAATTTGAACTTATAAACTTTTTGGACTTTAAGCATTCATCTATACGATATATTTTAACATCGCCATATGTGATAAAAATTTAGTTTACTGCTAGCAATACAACAGCAATACCCTCCTTGATAATTAATTGATACTAAATAACCATAAAAATAATCAAAGACTTCAGAACTTAATTCTGGCCTATACAGTGTATACCTGACAGACCAACTTCATAACCTAATCCTCACCTATACAGTGTAACGCTAACAGATCAGACTCACAAGATCTAATTTATTTCTTTGTTATCCCTACGATTAATCATAAAACTACATAATCAAAAAAGATCCATGAACATGACACATATGACATATAGCATGAACTACGAAAGACATTGCCATCAGCCATGATAATCAATTACTACTAATACGACAATATTTAGACAGAGCCGATCAATTAGTCAATCAATTCAATCTTTACAACTATTTATCACCACATGTATGGATCTCGAAACCTCGTTAACCTTTGCCCAAAACCATCAGCTACATTTATCTTTAATTGATAACAACGATTTGTTATCGATACTATCTCAAATCTCAAACACACTACAAAAACTACCTACCAAACAAACTTTGGATGTCCCATATCCCATTAACCATGAGAATCTACATCTTTATGAATCCTTAATTTGGATCAAGGCATATCAAAAGAACACCACACTCACTTTTATATACGAGATTCACCTAATAAAACCATCCACAGAACACCAATACATAAGACTAATCCCATTTCCTGCTGCTCACAACAACCAATTTCAAATGGTCATTCCCATCTACAACACCATACTGTTTAATACCGACTTTAGCATTCCCATCACCGATAATCAATGTATGCAAATAACCCCTTCACATTATTTCTGTTCACAAACAAATTACTTCACAATCCCAAATTCCAAATTGTGCGAAACACAATTATTAGCCTTCAAGGAAGCACAAAACTGTCAACCTGTCATATTTGAATTGCATACGACAAAAGTAATAAAAATAAATCGATCTACCTGGATCATTAGTTACCCTAATAAAACGATCATCGATAGCAGATGTATCGACTCTATAACACGAAAGACCATTACTGGATCAATATTACTCCATCTTACCAGTGGCTGTTCCGTTCTAATCAATCAAAACGAACTTTTGGCTACATTTCAATCATCTTCCCTAGAAGAGAAACAAATCGCTATGGCATCCATCGGAAAATTGCAACCCGATTCAGTCCATGTACCCGAAATTACAAAAATTGACCTATCACCTATAAATGTTCATCAATTAATCCAGAATCAAGCGAAATTAACAAAGGACATGTCTACACTCGAACGTATCACTCCTATCAGATATACTCCATTACATTATGGCCCTTTAATTCTCACGCTGATCATGACTATCATAACAATAAGTATTATCTTCTTTGTATACTACAAACGCAGATTATTTGCCACCAAAATGTATCAACTAACGTCACCCCTTAAAGAACCCGACAATGTAACTTTTAACGCAACTTCAAGTCCCCTGGTGCAAAGCAGATCACCTTTAACATAGCTATTATTGTTATTATCAATACTAACCTAACTATAATTACACATTAGTATTTGTATTATATATATATATATATATATATATATATATTATCATTGTTACTCTGTTCTACATTCATATTATGTATTCTATTATGTATCTATGTAATCTCCATATACTAAGTACTATTTTATTTACTGCCTTATTATGCATGCTTGTTATATTATATATATATATATATATATATATATATATATATATATATATATATATATATATATATATATATATATATATATATATATATATATATATATATTATCATTGTTACTCTGTTCTACATTCATATTATGTATTCTATTATGTATCTATGTAATCTCCATATACTAAGTACTATTTTATTTACTGCCTTATTATGCATGCTTGTTATTATCAATATATTTGTGAAATGTGACACCTCCTACTTTTCATTTAACCAGTCACTTTATTGTAACCACTGAAATATTCTTCTTCAAAGTATATTTCCTTCTTGCGTGGGAGGAGTTAACATTTAATCATTACTCAAGCCAAGTGGTGACCTAATTAAATGTATGCGAGATAAACGCCTCGAAGCGGAGAGCCCACGATTGCAGGTGCAGTATCAAACCCACGGCCACGTGTGTGCATAACAAGCAGCTGCAATACTCAGAACTGTATCTAATGCATTTTCTATGAATTCCTAGAGGAAGTAAAATGCTATCATCACGTAGGCACAGCCCACGGCCACGTGTGGTCAATTGGAGGACTTCACACCCACAGAAAGGGTATATAACGACCAGCACTTGATAGGATAGCTCAGACTGAGTTACAACGAAGCTTGGAAGATAGAAACGTTAATTGATGTTTACCTTCTTTCAAGCAATACTCCCAGCTTTAGTTAAAATTGTATAATAGTATTTAAGTGATTATGCAAGTGCATATTGTATAAATTCACTACGAATAAATATCCTATTGTACTTACCAATAAACTGTGTTTATTTTGTAACTTGGGCTCCGTCTTTTGCGTTTTTAAAATAAAGTATCATTTTTAAAAACGCCCTTCAACGACAAGAAACGTTAATTCCCTCTTGAGGTTATTGTCAAAAGATACTACTTTTTCTAATTTCTTTAACATTTTGCATAAATCCTTTTAGGACAGATTTCTCAACTTACCATATGCAAAAAAATATCGTGTGCAACACATTAGAAAGTCTCTTTTTTTTCACTCATTTGCTTGATAAACACGTGAAAAAAGTATGACTTTCATAACTAGTTGTACAATATACTATTCTATAAACATTTATTAATTTATATCCATAAAACAGATTTTTTTACAGGGAATTTAAAGTAGGTATTTTCTGGAAGCTATCGGCAAGTAAATTTTAAAATTGGCGCTATTAATTTTGTGTATAACGTTTGGCAGAAGTATTGCTAGTGCTACAGTTAATGTGGGAGACATTGCGCTTCTTAATGAAATCCAAATAATGAATTTACTTTTGGACATACGCAATGCTGGGAGTAGTGCCGTTCTGGAACATGTTACGGAACCTTTTGCAAGTGAGATCGTAGAATCACTTCTAAGATATATTTCTGTAAATCCTTACAAGGAATTATACAATGATGAATATGAACATTTAAATATAATTTTAAGTTGAAGTATAGTTTTAAACCTTATTTTTAAATAAACAAGTACAATTTCTAGTTTCATTTTTTTATTGTAAAAGATATATTTACACAGTTTTCACTTAACATTAATATACTGGGTACCGCAAGGGAGTATTTTAGGACCCCTTTTGTTTAGTCTATATATTAACGATGTTAGTAATGTCATTATAAATGTAAATTTTATTGGCTGACAACATGGTTGCGTACATTAGTGGGAGGGATAATATTGGTATTCAAAGGGACATAAATCTAAATTATTAATTATTGGTAAAGGAAGTGGATATCTAGAGGTTTTTAATAATTTTGGAGTTAATGGTGAGATCGTAGAAACAGTAAAGTCATGAATATTTGGGTATTATTATTGATAAAAAAATTAAAATTTGATGAACACATTAATTACATTTGTAAAAAGATTTTTTCAAAGAAATGGGGTTTTGGAAAGATGTAGTGATTATTTGACAACTTGCTCAAAAAGATTGGTTTTTAATACTATAATACTAATACATTTTTGCTTTGCTGCTACTATTTTATATATGGGGAATAAAGGAGACTTGAATAAGTTAGGTACAACTTCTACAAAATAAAGCAATGAAAGTAATACTTAACTGCAATATTTGCAATAGATATACTAGAGTGGAATACATGAGTACATCAGGGTTAACATTGAAACTTTTATTAAAATTCAGGTTGTTTTTGTACATAAAATGAAATTAGGGTTATTACAATATTTGACTGATAATTTAATAGTATTAGTAAATGATATTCACAATCACAATACTAGGTTTAACAATAATTTTTATTCAAGTCAAAGAAATCCATCAAAAGCGTAAAATTCAAGTTTTTATAATGGAATTATTCTTTATAATCAATTGCCTGAACACATCAAAGGATTAATTAAAAATGTTTAAAAGAAAAGTGAAAGAATTCTTTATATCTGTCATCTAGTCATATATACAACACATATGTATAACTTCCAAAAAGCAAATATCCCTCGATATCATATCTGTAAATTCGAAATATGCATTAACCTTCCGACGTTTTTTCCTTAGTTCGTATCTTTCTTGTTTTGGTTGTTATTGCTGTACCTGCTGTTTTATAGCCCAAATAAATACTGGAAACCAAATCAGGATTTAAATTGTCCTCTACATCAGCTGGTTTTCCTAGAAGAAAATTCAAATTAAAACATTTTTTAATTTTAGAAATGTTCTAAGTTTCAGAATGAAATATGTTACATGCATACCTGAAATAAAGTGCTTGGAACACACTTTTGTATATTTTGTATTATTTTCAGCTAAATCTGCTCGTTTGATAGCATTTAGCCATTGTCTTCTTCGTTCAACAGCTAAATCGTTTAGATGTTGTTTATGTTTATATGCAGTAACAGCGGGAATTCTAGAAAATCTAACTACATCCCTGTTTGATCTATTGGTACACCCAACTACTGCACAAAATTAAGGCATTTTAAAACTCTTGTTCTACAAATATAACTAAAATTATTTATAAGTTACTTCCAATGCCATACACAACAAACCTTTGTTTGTCATCCAGCAGCCATATTGAATTTTATTTTACAGCTGGTTGGATTGCCCTATTGTCAAATCCTGCGATGTCAAATAAACGTCGGATCGCATGCGAGACTTCTAAACCTAATGGACTTTCTTATGGATCTACATTGTAGCGCTGTGATTGGCTGTTTACGTTCCCACTAGTGGACGGCCTTCGACGCTTCGAGAAGTTTCATAACCGGCTTGCCTTCATCTTTACAATATAAAAGTCACAATAATTGGTGTCTAGTATTTATTAAATACTGTCGTGTTGTTGCGCTATGATTGTTGTGTGTTAATGATAGTGTTAATCGTACGTAATAATAATGGTACGTGATTTCCAGTTTTATGCTTTGCTAGATGCTACCCCTTATTAATATTTCTTATAACAAGTGCTTGTGCTTTATATATTTCTGTGGATTATAATTAGTTTTTTGGATTAAATGGGTATTTATTGAGTAATTAGATGACTACTTTATCTGTAGATGCATTTAAATGGTTTTTCTCCAATTCTCCGAAAATATGTATCATGATTTCTTTTCAATTTAATTTTTTATTCAATTTAATTAATCGTCAGATTTGAATTAAGAAACTTGTTACTAGTTTGAAACAATTCGATAGATTTAATAGTTTCCTGTACATATTATCTCACACACGAACTATAATTTATTTTAAAGAGCTTTACATTAGATTTCCTTCTTTTTTAATTTAAAATCCTTAATAATGTACTGATGACATTTATATTTTTTGATATATTCTGCAAGGCTTTTTCCTTGCAAGCAGTGGTGATTAACTTCGAAAATTATTTAAAATATTGATATTTATGTCACATTTAATATTAAAATTAGTCCTATTTACATAATAAATTTCTAAAAATGTGAATGACCACAATCTTCATAATCATTTGAAAGAGATGATGGGTTCTGATAATTCTTGCAAAAAGTTTAGTCGACCCTGCTGTTTAAATTATTGTGACACAGTATTCGACAGCACGAAATCGATTATATTATTTATTTAAAATATCAAAGCTTCTTTTAATAGTTAAACCTTTAAACATCTATCGTTTTAATTAATTCTAATTAATTAAAACGACTTATTAATTAAACTATTATTAAGTCACAAAAAGGATTAATATGCACTCTACTATAAAACAACATTGAATTTATCTAAACACGTCAGTTGTTATGATAGTTTTCATTTCATATTTGTGCGCCACAGAAGCTGACCAATCACGGCGCCACAAGAGCGCGTCCGTAAGAAAGTCCATTAGGTTTAGAAATCTCGCGGATCGCATGTGGCGCGAGACGTTCGTCTAATTATCTGCCCCTTAAAAGAAAATTAATTAGACAACACATCTTACTCTTGGTCCTTTGCTTTCAGACAGAAGAGATGACTAATTAAACATTGGAATTCTCTATTATTTATGGTGGTGAGACGAAAAAAGCGACCATGTCGCTCGTAAATTTCTGTATTACAACAACATTAAATATATTTGGTTTCAATTTCATTTAGTTCAAAATGAAAGACATTATTGACTTCATAACAAAATGTCTACTGAAATCTCTTTCTTTAATTAAAAGTATTTATTATTATATTATTAAAAATTACGAATTAAATAAGAAATCAGGGATTTCGTTTTATAATAAAGAATTTATGTTTAATTCCACCGATGGATGTCAAGGTTATTATGCTTATGAACTATTTTGTTATAATTTAATAAGCTATTTGAAATACTTCTAATTATTATTAAAGAAAGAGATATCAGTGGACATTTTATTATGAAGTCAATATGTCTTTCATTTTGATAAACAGGTTTTAAAGAAATACAATACATATAAAATAACTTAAAATTATTATACTCATACTTATTATTTATCTCAAAGTGCAAGTTGTTTACTGCAATAAACTACAGCATTTCTAAACATTATAAAATAAAACGAAACTATAAAATTGGGTATAAAGCTTGGTAAATACAGATTTACATGTTACTTTTTGTAGAAAAAACTACTCGAAGATTATGTGAAAAATAAGCATTAATGATACTACACAGTGGAAAAAAAAGTATGAACTACCCCTAATAATTAGGTAGTCTCTTTTTACATGGTGTCAGCCAACTCGTCCACAAAAGGGCGAAACCGGCTCTATCTGTGCGTTCTACTCCCATATACGCCATTTTATGCTGCCACTTTTAACGCATTATTAAGTAGAAAATATTAGTAAACACATTGTTTTTAATACCTATTTGAGTACTTACATCATAGAACCACTCAAAAACACAACAAGATATCTTCAGAGCTAGTGTTGTAAATGAAAGAACGTTCTGAAAATGCCGATGAGAACATTCGCGAACGTTCGCGCATGATAAAAACGTATCAAAAGAACGTTCTCTTGAGAGAATAATCAAGCACGTTCGCGGACGTTCTCATAATAATTCTCGAGAACTTTCAGAATAATACAGCACAAACGAGCATAAACAGGAACATTAAAAATCAAGAATAAAACCGAAATTAAGTGATCATAAACTGCATGCCCTATAAGCATAGTTTGCACAATTTATGCCTTTGAAAGCATCATTGACAAGAAATTTGGGTTACCGCCCGGAAGCACCTGTTTTGTTTTTTGTTCTAGTTATATATGGATAACGCTTATCTAAAAGGCACCAACCAACAATTTCTGGAATTGAGCAAATTGAGGTAAAAGTTTTTTTAATCTGAAAAATCCATTTTTGACTGTTATAGTTCTTCTTAAGCGTTTTATTGCAAATGATATTTAAACTTAAAGATTCCTAATAAAATTTTTACCAATTTCATGTTCCTACCGTATTTTGTGTGTAGAAATAGTGCTTGGTTCCTTTTCGATTAAAATAAAATTTGATATATGGATCTTTATGAGCAGTATCTGTAGTCTTAGGATCTTTTAAAACTACGATATACATGTCACATGGATCCATTGTTATGTAAATACAGCTTTAGATCTTTGTTCTTTTTTGAACCTTAAGTTTAATAGCAAAAGTAATCGCTGATAAACTGAATACAAAAATTCTTTTCAACAACCTAGTAAAATTCTAAGTAATAAGAAACAACAAACTATGTAAGTATTACGCTTTAATTTTGGTCTTACAAAAATTAAAAACATAAGCAATGCTCTAAACCAGCGTTTCCCAACCGTCGGTCCGCGGACCGATGCCGGTCTGTCAGAAATTTTTGCCGGTCCGCACAGAAGTAACAGTATTTTTAAAATTTTACTGAAAGAATTTTTTAATTCGTGTTATCCTGGAACTAACGTAGGGTCAAATAGTTTATCGGAGTTGACCAAGAGTACACTCTGACTTTTATACGGAGCCGGCGCTATCGTACATACATACGTGATAATTAACTACGTACGATATCTATGTGATGAGGTAATATCCAATAATAGGTAATAAGGAGGTTCTAGAATTTTTAAGCGGCTTTGGCGCACATGGGTCTAGGCATACCGAAAACCAAAAGAATTTTTCTCTTGCTTCCCCGATTAATGCGAACGATCAAAATCCGAGTTTCGCGGTTTCGAGGGGTCGCAAAACTTGCTTCGATCCGGACCGTTTTTTGTGTGTTGATGGGTTTAGTAGTTCCCGTCTTGGATTTAAAGCGAGTATTGATAGAAGGGGGTTTCTGGCACCACACCTCCTCACCTCATGCAGATGAGCGAACGTATCTATCACTCTAGGATATAGGTCAGTATATCTCATATGTATGTAAATATATGTAAATCAAGCGTTCTATCTAATTAACGTTTATTTATCTATTATTATTAACTGACGAAATCTAGAAATTAAAACCAACCAGCAATGATCAATATACCGAGAAAGTTCGAATAACAAGAATATCTATGCCGGTTTTAACCCTTCGTAAAGGGGACCCCAATCTCAAGTCAGTATAACATTGAATTAATAAATAAAGCGTCATTATAGTAATAATGTGACACAAATGAACAATTCAATACTAATCACGTGACCATTATATAATTTCATTTAGCATATCATCTCATTGTAGTACATCAAAATAACTTTGCGCATACCCGGTTCGATTATGTATACACTTTCGTAAAAGTATCCCAACCTCAAACTGATAAAAATCGAGTGGTATTTCAGCACGTACACGTCTATTACTAGCTATACCAAGTACGTTGTAAAGATAGTAAATAAAACACACATCCGTTATATATAATTACTCTATTTAACTTTCATATACGTATTACAAATAAAATAATAACTTACAATAATATTCATACTGTGTAGTACATGTACTAGTTGAATTAAAATATAGACTGACATTTAGAGTTGAATTACTTGTCCAGATTATATTAACAACAAGTTAAAAACGTATAATTGATGTAACTTATAGAGCAATTGTTCACAATCAGAGCACTGATCCACATTGAAATAACAGGCATTGGTATTGACTACAAAAATATAGAAATATTAGTTATATACACCTATTAATTTTGAGTTGTCAGCATTTCAAGTATTTCATAAAACAGCAAGTCAACCATTCGCAGATTGTGTGCGGATACAAATGGTATAATACTGATATTAATCTGATAGTCAGAACTTCAGAAGGTTATCCTATATCTCCTTCTTAAAGTACTGTTGTGAACGACTCACAACTGTACCTCACCTCTTACAAGAGGCTCACGATTTTATCTCCATGTATTGCATACAACATATATTAGTACATATATATCCTTGGGAATGTAACCAAACGTTACATTTGACCAACTCGACCACATCACCTCTACATTATGTATGGTTTGACTCGTGACCCGTGTATGGAACTATTAGTCATCTTCGGGCGCACCCCGAGCCGGTGATCAGCCTGACTCGTTGAATTTAAAGAAGAAAATTAGAAGTTAGGATAACCAGGAGCTATGATTACTAGAAAATGTATAATGATCACTATATTATATACTTCGGTTTAACCCAAAGTACTAGTATAGTAAGCAGGTGCCATATCAACTACACCATCCACCCTACACCAATGCAGTATGACTTGTTTTAATTAAGAAGCAAAGTGGCTACTAATAGCCAAATTGCAGCAAACCCATGCAGTATTAGCAGCAGCTGTGGTTCAAAATATATAAGAATATTAAGTATTAATGACCAGTATTCTACATAATTTTTAATTTTAAATTGCTTGTAAACACTTCATTTCGTGAAAAAAAGGACCATTAATAATAGCTGTATAAGTACATCTGACAGAGAAAAACAATATCAACCTGATAATTGCAACTAAAAAATACAGTAACCGATGCAACATATAAGTAACGCATAATGTTATATGTTTCATGTTCTATAGACCGGAAGACCTTGTCTTATTTTTTGCTATCTGAGGAGTTCATAAATAATATGTAAACTACATTATGCTGACGAATCTAGTAGCTAAGCGATTTGATAGTGCCCCCAAGCCAGAGTATTACCGCCCCCATAAGGAATTATGTATCTTTTATCATCTGCAGGGTTTGACAGGAGCTCATCTAATTCGTAAGGTTGACGAACGATAGTAGTTTTAGGTTGGTTTTCTAGCTGACCAAAACTTGCCCCAAAAGCTGTTTAGCATTAGTTTAGCCAAAGCTCTTAATCCGGGATTCTTTAATATTTCTGAAAATTTCAAGTGTATGCATTCCTTCTCGAAAAATTCGTCAATATATATACATTCTTCTCTGTATCAGTTAAGCAATCCCCGGGCCAGCCTGATGCCTGCTGCTTCATTTTTATGAACTTATTCATCATTTCCGTAAACAGTCCGCCAATTTACGTTGTAGTAGTGTATTTCTCTATGTCGTATTGCCACACCTCGTAAATTTCTAACATGACATATCCCATCTTCAAGGCTTTTTGTACTTCGTCTATTACCCAAGTACCCGTCAATGATCGTTCGCTTTCCGTGTGGTTACATTCATTCTGATTAAGCTCCGAACCACAGGTTCTGCACAACACAAACATTAACTTATTGTTCATCCTGAGTGGTAGTACCGGGTGGTATAGCTGCTGTGGCGGCAAGACTTTACATTTTATGAGACCATTTGTGTGCTCTAGTTCAAGTTCTTTGCAACCACCACCTACATAAACCTTAGGGTGTCCAATAGGAAACTTGCCATACTTACAAACCCAAGGATATAACGAACAAACATCAACATACTTTATTTTCTCTCCAGGCCCTGAGACTTGATAATATGTTTTGCAATTACCAGTTCGGCCGCCAAAGAAAGCATCACGATGCCTCAGAGGTGTCGATGCCAGTAGAGGGTTGCTTTCAAGTTCTTGTTTGAGGTTTTTGTTTCGTTGCAGCATCTCTCTAAACTCACACTCCCACACCTCGATAACGACATATCCGTGTTGTCTCAGTCTTTCGATCTTGTTGATGGTTTTTTTGGAAACGATTGTTTAAGGTATCTGAAGGGTCATCGTGCAAAGGTTCATCCCTCTTTACGGATAGAAAGGTGTGGCCATGATAGTAACACCCGTGATAGTAACACCCGTGAAACTCAAATACCTGTCGTGTTTCTCCACAGTAACCATCGACCTTGACGCCGTCTACTATAGTCTCTCGATTGTTAGCCGAATGCAAAATGTTAATGCACCGCTGCATTTCTGCATAGATTAACCACAGAATGGCTATTTTCGACTGATTGTCAACCTTTATGTAACCATTACGTGGAATAATTCCGATCGTTTGTGGTTTCAGGAAGTTTCTACGATAAACCAAGTTACAGGCTGAGGCTATGGTTACTGCTTCGGTGAACGGACATACGTTGCACTCTTCTAAGAAGAGCTTTCTAAATTTAAGACATGCCTTGGTCAAAATGTCAACGTCACTGATGCAATACTCCACTAGGTCTTTTTGCATTTTAAAATTGTCATTTCTGTGTTCGTTATGCCATTCCATCAGTTTGAGACGCGTATCTTCACTCATGTAGTCGTGATCGTAGTATTTCAAGTCGGGCAAAGGTCCATCATAATTAGTATTAGCATGAGTCTTGAAAAGATGTGGGAAATAACCCTTCTCCAGTTCGGCGCCTAAATCGAAGGCTTTTGGAAGTGCAGATATCACGTGTTTAAGGAGAAATTGATGATCATATGCCTTTCCATTATGAGCCAACGCAATAATCCTCTTAAAAGCCTTCTTCACCCCCAGTATGTAATTTAGGAAAGTTTTGATGGGATATATTTATAGAACCTGTAACATTTTCCGCATACCGCAATTGTAGTGTCTTCATTAATACAATTATCACATCTTTGTTGGAAGACACACAGGTTGGGTACATGTATCTTCTCGCCATTAGGACCTCGTCCATCTTGCCTCGACTCCAGATCATAAAATATAAAGAGGTAGCCTTCCAAAGATGGTTCTCTGTAATCGGGCTTAATATAACAATAATGACCTAAAGGTTGAGGTCTTCCGCACATCTTGCAGTATATTTCATCACAAGTATGAGCTCTTTCGGTGGTTATTGTCTTCAGACACTAGGGGCATCGCTTAACATGTTGGCATAAGGTTTTCTTGCCATATAAACCGACAGTTTTATGTTTGTTGTAACACTCTTGACCTCTAAATTTGCGATGACAATCTTGACACCTTATTTCCTGCCTAGTTTTTTTGAATGGAGGGGTCTGTTGACAACAAGGACATGATCCAGCACATCTGTGATCGTTCTTGTTATTGTATGGAATGTGACAAGATTCACAGTAGTAACGACACACAAATGCTGCTTTCAAGCTGCTAATCACGTTGTAGTGGTTATTATGGTGATACAGATTAATTTTCATTGGAGCATCAGGACCTTCAAATAATACGGTTCGTCCTTTGAACCCATATGCATAAACGGTTATCTTGAAGTCTTTCATGTGAGCCTGGAATTTCTTAAGCTCTTCAACACCTGCGCCATCTATTAAAATCTGTATGCCAACTTCTTGCAGCAGCTTTTTTTTGTTTCGATATCTTGCATTTTTGCATGGTTTTCTCTGATTTGTTTGACGAGAGGATCCTTGAGAGCATAAGCTCTGGCCACAACTAGAGCTCGGGGAAATCAAAGGTTATCATTGTTATTGATAGTTACTGTACCCCTTCGTTTAGCACATTCTTCTCCATAGTTGTTATAAATCTTAACTCTTCCAGAACCTCTGTACGATTTCTCTTGGGTCATTGCCATTCGAAAAGTGTCTGAATGGAAACCTTCAGAATTGCTCTGATACATTTTTCCCAATAAGTTTCTTCTTAAAAGTTAAGTTTTCTTGAAGGATATATATGCATCCCCCTTCCCGAAACAGTGCGAGCCAAATCTTATCCGTAACGTAAAACCAATCTTATCTTCAGGGTCGACGTCCTGGCCGATATGCGCACGATATCTTTGACCCCGTCCTTTATCCACTCTTCCGGGTCGTTAGCGTCCGGAGGAATTTCGTTTAGCTTGAAGCAAACACTACGTCGGACAAACTTGTATTTTTTGTTAGTCTTGGTGATTTCGTTAAGTATTTGGAATGCCATTTTTAAATGGTTATTTTCAATAATCAGAGCTGAGCTGGACCTACCGTTCACCTCAACTGCTCAAGTAAGAATGAAGAAAAGTGATGAGGTTGCTTATATTTATACCCCCTCCAGTCGAAAGGTTGGCAGTTTCCGTCGAGGAATCAATCGACTATTAAGAAAACGCAGTCGCAAGCACCCAGAGCTGAAAAAAATACGGAGCCTGTTTGTAATCATTCGATATTCCTAACCTCTATAAATAAAAAAAATGTATGCTTTTAGTTAGAACAGCACGCATGCATAATAATATATTAAGACAAGGTATTGTATAATGTTTTTTCACTATAACGAGAACAAAAGCTGTTTGGATAGTAATGGAAAGAAGGGTTATAAGAATTAATTAGAAAAATCAGTAGCAGTCGGTTGCTACTGAGTAATTTATAACCATTATGACCCCTCGGGATACAAAGACACTAATCAGAGGTCTGAGATAAGTAGCACCGAGTATAGACAGATCTACCGTCAAGATATTTATAACCATTACAGTCCCTCAAAATTGAAAGACACTACACATAGGTCTGAGGTAGACGGCTCATTTTCATATATAAATGTATGTAAATCAAGAGTTCTAGCTAATTATTATTATTATTAATGAACGTTTATTTATCTATTATTAACTAACGAGATAGAGAAATTAAAACCAACCAGCAATCATCAATACCTAACGAGGTTTGCAGGCTCGACTAACCAAAGTATCTATGCTGGTTTTAACCCTTCGAAAAGGGACCCCAATCTCAAGTCAGTATAACAATGAATTTATAAATAAAGCGTCATTATAGTAATATAATCAAATATCACAACACCTATCTCACTCTAGCATATGCCTGTCATTATCACACACCTCCTAAGCGCACAAGGATAAATATGGTAGGAGGTCTACATTTTTCTGTATAAAATAACCCAAGGGTAAATAATTGCATGAATACCCACCCTATTCCTACGCTAGTGATGTAGCCACAGGAAAACACACTAACCACGTTATCAATCTCATATGTAAATCAAGCGTTCTAGTTAATTAGCGTTTATTTATCTGTTATTATTAACTAACGAGATCGAGAAAATTAAAACCAACCAGCAATCATCAATACCCAACGAGGTTTGCAGGCTCGACTAACAGAAGTATCTATGCTGGTTTTAACCCTTTGTAAAGGGATCCCAATCTCAAGTCAGTATAACAATGAATTAATAAATAAAGCGTGATTATAGGTATAATATTACACAAAAGAATAATTCGATACTAATCACATGACCATTATATTGTGACGTTCCCAAATTTTATTTAATCCTCTTGATTTCTTTGGAGTCAAGTTCCTAAAAAAAAAAAGAAAAGGAATTGTCTTTATTGTATGATGTGCTTACCATAACTAACTTTAATTATTTTTATTCTTTAATTACTATTCGGATTTTTCCTTTTGGGGTGTTTCCTGATATCTTCCCCTGTGTATTTTTGGTTATGTTAATATAAACAATTGTCAGCCATTTCTACTTTCTTTTTATCTTTTGGTGTGAAAGTTTTACCAACTATGTGTAGGAGGGATTCTAATCTCTTTTTGATAATGAGAAGACATTTTAAAATTTTTCAAGTCTTTTCCTATTGAACTTTTGGCCCAAGAACATCTAGGTAATTATGTTTACTAATTTTTGAATTTTTCTAATTCTCTTTGATTTTCATTTGAGTTTTATACCTGCTTTTGCTTGGGGGTAATTTATTATTTTATTTTTAGGCATCTCTTATATACCCCACATTTTTCACCTTAATGGTTGAGGGTTTTTTCTAAGTTTATTGAGATCTACTTGGCTAATCTTATTGGCTTGCATCATGGAAATGGTTGCTTTGGTTTAAGCAAGTTCTAAAAGAATGGTATTTTTATTCTGCTAGTTGGAATTTCCATGTGAGAATCTTACCCTCCGGTGATGGTGGTTTAATCATTGAAGACACCTGTAGGCCACAGCACTGTCTCTTGTCTTGTCAACTTATTTTATCCTGCTATTTGGATTGTGATGTGATAATCTTACCCTCCGGTAAAGGTGGTTTTTTATCTATGAAGACATCCGTAGACCACATTGTCTCACAGCCAGGAGTATTGTGTTCCTGCCGTTTATTTATGGTAGCTGGTTTTGTCAGCATTCGACATCTTTGGTACTGTTATATTTTGGTAAATTTTGAGAGTTGTAACTGTAAGTATTACAGAAGTGTTTTCCCTTCTTATTATCCTTATTCCTAATTAAAGCTAATTACTTACCTTGGTTGTGTTCAAATCTTTATTATGTGGTACTGATGGTACTTGTAAATTCTTTGCTTGGTATTAATTATTGCTGGTACGGCGCCTTATTAAGCAAGCTTGCCTGAAATTATTACAGGTTATTTTTACGATCTTTTTGCATTTATATTACTTGTTGTTTGGTAAAGATTTAAGGTTAGGAATTGAGTTTATGTATACTTACCTGATAATTGTTTCCTACCTCACCTCTCATAGTTTCCAACAATTCTTTTATTATTTTTGCACACTCCTGTTCACTGCAAGTTGCACTTTATTAAATATCTTGATTGTTGTATACAAAAAAAGAATCTTTCATTATTGACATTTTTTGTAATGGATTATTTATCAGAAAATCTTGTAGTACATTTATTATACTGACTGTTAGTCATATCTGTGGTCATTTTTCATACCTTAGTGTGGCCATTTATTCTTTATTATAGTAGGGTGTTTGTTTAGCCCTTGGTGACTATTGTTGATTAAATTTTTATTACTTATTGTTTATTTGTTAGTACTATTGTTACTATTTACATTTATATTACATTATTAATTCTTAATATTAATTATACGTTTTACATGATCGTGTTGTGTTTTTGTTATGATTGTGTGTATTTGGTCATTCCCCTTCTTTCTAGGTTTCTAGAATGGCGCCCAGGCAGCAAATCGTTATTTTTTAGTAGCTATCATTGACGAACCAACCTACCAGCTCTCCTTTTAACCTTGAGCACCGTGAGCGTTAATATTGTACATCCTGGCTACTAGGATGTCACAATATGACTGCCCGACTGGATTTGTCCAGAAATGACCCATCTTTTCAACAGATTAGGATTAGGGAAGCAAGTATTACGTGTTAAAGAATAAGGTATAACTAATATACATATACGACGTATCGGTCTTTACTTACCCGTTTATCAGCAAATCACCTGAGCAATAATTCCCGGAACTCAGTATAGTCTGCTGAAAATCATACACATAATAAGTAAAAAAAAGGTGGAAGCTGCTTACAGATGACAAAATACCTTCAATTATCACAAGTGTCAGGCAGACAATTCATCACCTCAGATGTACCTCTTGTAAAATGTTGGGATTCACGAGGGATACCCGAAGAATGCAGGTGCAACTGTCACACAAAGTAAAAGGAAAAGTGATATTAACCACTGGAAATACTTTAACTCATAACAAATTTCAGCGATGAGGTCATGAATTTTGAAACAAATATAAATTACCTTACAATATTTAGAAAGATTCTATCGACACCACAAAAATATTTTGTTAAACACTCGCTGATACCTCCTATTAGGTTTAGATTTCAGATCTTTCAAGCTATCAAAGGTATATCCCTGAAAGACTTTGAGAGAAATGAACAATAATCATAATTAAATATGTAATATCCCCAAATAAAAACTTCACTCACAAAAAAGTCACTCATTTTAGATCTATTCAGTCAAAAGATGTATTCATAGGAAGATATACATACTACCTACACACTAATTAACAATTAAGCGCGTCTCTTGTAAGCACGTAAATAAAGTTCCAGAAATAATTTATTTTGAAAAATTCTATATCTCCGAAATTAACTACTATAACAAAATAATTAACGCTTCAAAATGTCAGTTTTTAACAAAATTTTAAATAATGGTTCACTGACAGAAAAAAATAAAATATAAAAAGGATAGTAACCCTTTCGTAACCCTGATACCCTTTCGTTATGCTATCCACATAAGCTTAAGAGAAAATATCCTTAGGTAACAAGCCAAAAAAAAACAAAAAAAGAAGATATGCATACGTATGTATATTAATCATGATCAGATGTTGATCCTCCATCATAATAACAAAGGCTACCTGAGAATTTCGAAAAAATAATTTAAAAACACCTTCGCACCCCCTGTCGAATTATTCATAACCCGATATAACAATATAGGTTTCAACCCCATAAATCCACCTCCTACATATACACCCACTACATGTATATCACTCGTTTTCAATTTGAAGGGTCATTGACACCAACAACACTAACTACAATCTTGTTCTAATTTTTATTTAATGTAGGATTTTATGTAGGAAAAGTATAGATTTTTGAAACATGTCAGTAGATATACTAGGACAGTTCTGCGACAAAATCCCATGTTATTTCTTATGGAGGTCCAAGATAGAATTTTTGGTCAATTTCAAGGTCATTCGCGGTCTAGCGCGTGACCTCACCGCGCTCGCGTTATACACAGTCTAGCGTGCGATATTACCACGTATACGGATCAAATCTACATATTACATTATGATTGATGTAGTCGTCCGAGATCATAGTGATTTTATAATGAAGACATCGCGGCACCCTAGGGCTACAACCGAAAGGATTATACTTCTACGCTCACATCTGACTAACCATGTGATCATAATATTCAAATCAAACTTTATACGTTTATTCATCTGCTAACCAACGAGATCAAGAAATTTAAAGAAACCTACAATAATCAACATATCTGCGAGGGTTGCAAGCTCGACTAACGGATATATCTATGTCGGTTACTACCCTTTCGTAAAGGGCTTTCCAATCTCAAGTTGATACTTAAGAAAAATATCATTATTGTATTATTATATAATTATGTTAATGAATACTAATCGTATGCTGACGGCACCAACTACACGACTGTGCTCGCTATCTATTCTCACGCGACATCTAATACTCATATGTCTATACATATAGGTATTATTTAATAAAGAGCTGTAAATAAAACACACAAATATGGTTTATACACTTTTATTTTATTTAACTATTGTACATTTCAAACTAAATATATACTTATTCATAATTAAAATGTTAGCTTGTATGAACATCATTAGTTTAAACTAAACTACCTATTAAGAAATATTAATTAACAAGACAGAGTAAGGACTTTTAGCAACATCTTACAGGAAAAGAATATTATAGACAATCATTAACATAGAAACAACAAACTAAACATATTTGCATAATCATAATTAAGGTACTGAGTTATATGATTAACTTTATCTTATACTAAACTACATATTAGGAAATAATAATTATGAAGCATAAGGCTTTTATAATATCTTACAGGAAAAAGAAGATTACATTCAATTAGGATCATAACATACAACATCAACTAGATATCATAATGAATATATTAAATATTAAAACATACATACAATATACAACAAACATACACACAGATTACATTAATATCTAGCCTTACAGAATCTTACATTACATATAAGATTTTTTAGTGAGAACACACATCAGTCTACATCCATTAGTTCTAATGTTTAATAATGTCCTAAAGGTAGAGTTTCATAGGAGCCGGGTATGAGGTGTCGTTTATCATCATATGGGCTAAGCGCAATCTTTTGCTGAGTGATCGTATGTACATGATGCCTCTCGGATCTGATTATATTTTGATGTACACGGTTTTCTATATAGTTTTCAAGACATTCTACATAGTCTTTAAAGGTAATTTTCGTATAAACAACTGATTTTTTCACAACTTTAGCCTCTTTCGTTACATCATAATTAGATATAACATCGGTGATTTCATCTTCTTCATATTCTTCGTTTAGTAAGCGATCTCTTAATACTTTTTGCGAAATGACAGTTTTTATTGTGTATAATTCTGATCGGAGTCCAACGTAATGAGTCATCGGTAGTCCATTACATTCATCCTTCATTAGCCCAAGAACTTTTTTATTAACGCGCGGAATACCGTATACATTATTCGCAGGGTAATCGCTCGTATCAAAATACTGAAGGCAATCACGCTTCATAGCTTCATAAGGATCCTGATTACGTATTTCATATATAAGAGAATTAGTATCTGAATATAACACAGAACACCTATCACCGAATGTACTCTTCATATACCTATAATGGAAATCGTAGATGGTAGTCCTAGCGAGATCTGGAATGCTCATACCGACATAAATAGGTTTGTTCAGGTAGATGTCAGATTTTCTTAACTTGATTGCTACTAGATTCTCATTAAATATACTACAAGTTTTAAATTCAGGCTTGGAGATGTAAGATTCAGCTCCATATCTACCAGCCCATTTAGTTAGAAGACGTATATTTACCCGCTTCCGTAAATTTTCCTTCGTCTTACCAAAGACCGCGTTATTCGTAAGCTTATAGAGATTCTTCTCAAACTCATTTCTCGCGTTCTGACGTAACTTTGTGTTTAAGTCAATATATGACTTTAGCCACGCCGATTGTTTAAATTTAAGCATTCTATGAACTCGGGTAATCTTTAACCCATGCTGCAACACCTGTTTTAGAGCTCTATAATGGATAATATACTTTTCTTTATGATGAAGAGTAGCTATCAACTTAGCTACCTGAGAAGAAGATGCGCATGGTTTTTTAGTCTTCGGATTAACATGCTGCGGACAGAAAGGTAGATCTTTATGAGCATCATGTAGTTCCCTAGGGTATTCCAGATCAATCTCTAATATATAACCTTCAGGAGCATTATAAGGAATGGATAGCACATCAACACTATCTGATTTGACCCATTCGAAACCTCCATAGGGTAGGTACTGCGACATCGCCCAACCATACTGATTATTGACATCATAGTACATTAAATAATTTTCAGGACTAGTCGGATCATATGTCGGAATATATTTATTGTTAGCTGTCGATCTCCTTTTAGAGCAAACTTGACTAAGACCACCTCGGATTCTGCGTTCAACAAAGAGAAATTGATCGAGATCGGTTAGGAGCTCTAACTCTTGTTTTGTATGCTTTAACATACAATCCCAAGTGAAACCAGGAAGTGTAAAGTAATGAGCAGGGTCTAACACATAAGTTTTCAAACAACTATTTCGGAATTGCTCAAAAACGTCTGCTAGTAACAGAATATCTGTTTTCATATATAGATCGATGTACTCTCCCAAACTGCTACAATTTAATTTAGACCATACATCTTTAGCTCTCCTATACAATTTTCTTGAACATTTTTTGTTTTCAAGTTTATTATAGAAAGCTTCAATAGGCGGTAAACAAGTTTCACTAAACTTGTCAATGCAATCGATATAATCATAGGGCATTACACCCTTTTTTGTTAACATACTGAAGAGATCATGAAATATATCAGAAAATTGAGATTTCAAATTAGGAAAACTATGTAGATATGAAGCTAACTTTTCTAGATAGGACGTTATAAATCGGCATAAATCGATAAACCGGAACTGAATCCGAGAACCGTTTATATGTTTAGTAAAGGAGATATACTTTTCTTTAGTTATAGGAAGTAAATCAACAGCACCTTGCATTCTAGACGCTATATCGGCAATTATAAAATGAGCATCATAACCGCTTAGATTATGAAAGACAACAGAAATAACCCTTGCATCTTTGTAGTTAATATTACATTCTTCATGGGCAGATCCTCTATAATTATTTTCAGAAATTAGATGCGTATGATCACGTACTTTTTTATCACACGGTCCAAAAGGTTTTTCACATATATGACAATGAGTAGATTTTCTAAATTCTGCTTCTTGTTCAGGTGTTATATTAATATCGTAAGGACAAAGAAATACTGTTTCCAAATCCTCTGCCAACTGCTGAATCTCATCGGCAAACCATTCCATACAATCCAAACCTCGATGGGAACGGTAAAAAGATAATGAGTCATCATATGAACATTTGACATAATAATCTACAGCAGCGGGGATATGTTCTTGATAGATATTTTTATTATTACACGGTTTCAGAATACTCTCCAAATCGGCATATACAACGAAAGGAGCCTTCTCTTTATTTTTAAAATTCTTAAATTTTAACAGATTCTCGCCTACTTGAGGCATTTTGATAGCGCAATCGTTGAGCTGCTGACAATATGTCTTCAATATGTATATTTAGCTTTTCTTGCGAATCTGTAGTAATGCAAACAGCGATCGCAGAAATATTTTCTACCATCTCTTTTACTAAGTTGAGAGGACAACAGTCGGCTTAGATTCTTTATCCAAACGAAATGATAACGTATTGGCGCAGTGCAGTTTTCATTTTCATCTTTTTCATCATAGTACATGTCTTGAATGATGAGTAAATTCACATGTCGTTCTACTTTGTTTTTAGCAAGATATGTCGGTAATGTCACATAATAATCATTTTTCTTCTTCAGGGAATAAACATTAATGGATATATTATTCTGTTTTTCAAATCTAGGGATTTGCTTGATTGTCATAGGAAACTGGATACACGTCAAATTTAAAACCTTATGATCCCCACCAGATCGATGTATGATGACCCAAGCTGAGGTGTATATTTATTAATATTAACCTGAAGGTTAATAATCGATTTCAGCGTCCAACCACTCTCGCGCTCTTGGAATTTCTCCAGCTCAGTTAAAATCGACTTTGTTACTTTATCATCAAGCCATGAATGTAGATCTGTATCTCTATATAACGGAGAATTTGAGGTTGTAAAATGCTTGTTTTCATTTAGAAGCAGGTCACCTCTCTTACATTCAAATTCTCCCATGAAAATGACATTAACTTTTACTGCTTCATACTTTTTCAGGATATTAGGAATTAATCGTTTGAAAAGAGTCTTACAATCCGTGAAAAACTCTTTAGGGTCCTTATGTTTAAGGTTACTGATCACCCCACTTCGAATTCTATTATCAAAAGCTGATATGGAATCATCCCAGTGAACTCGATGTTTAGCGGTTTCTATAGTTTCCTTCTTCGATCCAGCACCACTTTTCCGAAGCGTTTTGAACTGAGATTTAAAAGTTTTTACTTGGGCCAATTGAGTCATGAGATTCTGCTTTTCACCAACAGACTTAGCACACTTCAGCTCACGATAGATTTTTCTAATAGTTCGCGTACATTTCTTAAGCTCTTCTCCGATACTATTATTAGTCGGAACAATCGACAGAATACCGGCCAAGGCTCGAATATTACTGACTGCAGCATTAGCTAAAGACATCTTAGATATTATGATAAGTGAACTAATAAACTGATAACGAATGTAGCAACTGATGTTGTAGAGATGATGAGCTAGCGTAGCTGTTGACGTTTCTTATATACTTTGTACACGTACCGCCGAGGAGATGATGCAAAGATGTGTCACCAACAACCAGAAGATCCAGAACGTCAGCAGCTTGCAATTGGAGAATCTGGCCGACCAACCACGATGCAGCACCAGCCTGGAGGAGGAACCGACATCCTAACATATAAGCGCTTCACGCGGGACACTGTCTCATTATTTTTCCGATTTTTGCCATGACCACTATCATATTTTGTTATTGTATATATATGGATGAATATATGACTTTATTTTGTGTTATAATACTGCCGTATTATTGCGTTAACCTTTCTTTCCTTTTACTAGCTTTATTTGGTAACTCTGAATAACTACGAGCCGTTCAACGGTAACAATTGGCGCCCAACGTGGGGCCACTAACCGATTTGTTACAGGCAAAGAAAACGTGGGAGATCACACCGGAAGTCATGGGGGCATTCAATCGACTGAAGACCGCATGCAGCCAACCGCTCCTGCTACACCATCCTCGCCCCAACGAGCCCCTGGTGGTCCAGACCGACGCGAGCTCCATCGGCATCGGGGCCATAGTCTACCAGGAGAACGACGACTGAACCAAGAGGATCATCTGCTTCGATAGCGCGCGCCTTAAACCAACGGAGCAGCGGTACCACATCAACGAGCAAGAGTGCCTGGCCCTGACATGGGCCCTCCGACGCTACCGACCGCTACTAGAGGGGAAACGCTTTAAAGTCCGGACGGACAGTAAAGCCCTTACCTGGTTACAATCGTTCAAAGAGGAAAAGGCAAAACTACTCAGATGGGCTTTGTTTTTACAGGAATTCGACTTCGACCTGGAGCATTGCCGCGGTACCCAGAACGAATTCGCGGACGTTCTATCGCGGGACCCCGAGGACGAGGCCACCCACGACGCCCTAATCGACGCGCGACCAGCCTCACCGGAGCTCCAGGCCCTAGCGACAGCGGAGACAGAGGTGGCAAACGCCCTGACCACCATCGTCGACGAGATCAAGCGGGCCCAAGACCAGGACGACGAGACGCAAGAGTTCCTGAGACGCTGGCGAAACCCCTTCACCCCCGAAGATGAAGGCATCCGATCCGCGTACGAGCAATTCGAGGGATACCTTTATCGCGCCGCCACCGACACCGATCCGCAGACGCTGTACGTACCACCCGCCGCCCGAGAAAAGGTACTCAAGGAATACCACGACGACAGTGGACACCCCGGCCGGGACGAGACTCACACCGCCATCCGCCGGAGATACTGCTGGCCGCAACTAACTCGCAACGTCGTCCTCCACGTCCAACAATGCGTGACCTGCGCCGCCGTGAAAAGAGGTAAGTTACAGACTAACGCTAATTTACAGGCACGAAAACCAACCCGACCATGGCATACCGTCAACATCGACATCATGGGGCCCTATCCACCAACAGCTTCTGGAAGAAGATACATCCTGGTGATCGAGGACGCCTTCACGAGATGGGTCGAGGCATTCGCGATGCGGGACGCCACCAGCCAGTTCATGTGTCGACTAGCGGAAGAGGAAGTCTTTCATCGGTTCGGCTACCCGAAAGTCATCCTCACGGACAACGGTACCCAGTTCACCAGCGACCTCTGGAGAACCACGTGCAGATGGGGCGCGACCCACCACACGACGGCGATCTACCACCCCCGACCGAACCCGGTCGAACGACGCAACCAGGAGATCAAGAAGGCCCTCCGCACGCGACTTCAGGGACAACCCCACGACGAATGGGTCCGCCATCTACCCCGAGTCCTCCACGACCTCCGCCTCCGGACCAACGCCGCCACGCGATCGAGCCCTGCCAAGCTGCTGTTCGGGTACGAGCCACTTCAGTCAGGGGACCAACAGCTTCCGAAACAACAGGAACCGCCATCCACCGAGGTCCGACAGAGAGAAGCCAACGCCAACCAACTTCGGTATCACCGCAGATACCAGGGACAACCGGCTGCCCCAGTCGCCCGCGTAGGAGAGGATGTCATGGTACGGGCCCACATCCAGTCCAACCAGCAGCGGAAGATCCACGCCGGTTTCGCGCCCAAATGGTTGGGACCCTACAACATCCGGAACATCTTCGACGGGAGGGTCTACACGGTCGACAAAAAGGGACAGCAGGTGAAGTACCACGCAGACCACATCCGGCCAGCACCACGACGCCCAGCGCTACGCACACCACCTCCGGCATCACCACCACCGCACCCGGAAGAAGAGGAAGAAGACGCTTTGCAGGCCATGCCGTCGTCTCCGAGGGGGGGCGAATTGTCACCAACAACCAGAAGATCCAGAACGTCAGCAGCCTGCAATTGGAGAATCCGGCCGACCAACCACGATGCAGCACCAGCCTGGAGGAGGAACCGACATCCTAACATATAAGCGCTTCACGCGGGACACTCTGTCTCATTATTTTTCCGATTTTTGCCATAACCACTATCATATTTTGTTATTGTATATATATGGATGAATATATGACTTTATTTTGTGTTATAATACTGCCGTATTATTGCGTTAACCTTTCTTTCCTTTTACTAGCTTTATTTGGTAACTCTGAATAACTACGAGCCGTTCAACGGTAACAGATGCGTCGATAAATTCAAGAACCTGCGAGAAATATTGAATATTATAGTATGTAAGATAGTTAAAGGAATGATGCTTTTTAGCTAGACAATAAAGGTTTGCTGAGATTATATATAATTTACTTCTATTAACAAGTATAAGCTATCAAATACTATTAGAAGGCTGATGCTATTAGCCTCATTCCAGCCACATTTACTATGCTATCAATCACATTTACTACGCTATCAGCCGCATTTGCTACGCTATCAGACACATTAATTACGCTATCAGCCACATTCATCATGCTATCAGCCACATTCATTACCCTATCAGCCACATTCATCATGCTATCAGCCACATTCATCATGCTATCAGCCACATTAATTACGCTATCAGCCACATTCATCATGCCATCAGCCACATTAATTACGTTATTAGCCACATTTATCATGTTATCAGCCACAATCATTATGCTATTACCCACATTCATCATGCTATCAGCCACATTTACTACGCTATCAGTCACAATCATTGAGCTATCTGCCACATTAATTATGCTATCAGCCTTTAGATTATCAGAATAAATGAAATAATAGAGTATGTTTTATAGTCTATCTATTATTTATCAGTAATATTTAATTTATAATATTAATTAAATTTTAAAATTAATTACAGTTAACCCTCAACCAACACATTATGCTTAGACATGTTAATTTTTCACATTCTTCCAGAGTCAATTTAATGCAAGGTTTATATGAAGTATTAGCATCGACAATATAGCGTTTAAGTTTTCAGGAAGACTAGTTTTTGTATTTGCTTTACTCTTAAGATCGAATATTTATTTATAATATCATTTTCACATCAACCAAGATTACAACCTAGAAATCTTTTTTAATTATGAACGTAATTTATAAAATTAGTAAATAAGTGAACCCATGTTAATTCATAAGATTGAAAGTTGTGTATACGTCAACTTAAAAAAGCGCAAATGATTACACATCGAGGGCATCAGATAAGAGGGGCGTATCGGCCAAATGTGTGATCTTCAATTTATTAGGTAGTATTGATTTCTGGTATCGACCTGCGTGTTGTTACATACGGGCGTATGTTTTGTAAGGCATTAATCTGGCCTTACAAAACATTCGCCCGTTTGTGACAACACGCAGGTCGATACCAGAAATCAACACGACATAAAAACTGAAGATAAAATTTTTGGCGGATACGCCCCTCTGATCTGATGCCCTCGACATATAATGCAAAACATGCTAAGAATGAAAACAATTTTAACTTCATAAATTCAGACAATCGAAACATAATTTATATAATACAAAAATAATTACTTAATCGAATCCTACCTTTTTTTTATGTACAGGATAGCGAAGGCGACGTCTTTAACGTTATTACGATAAGTGAACTAATAACTGATGATGAACGCTGCAACTGATGATGTAAACACGAAGGTTGAATTAATAATGAGCTAACGTAGATGTTGATCTTTCTTATATACTCTCTACACATACAGCTGAGGCACAGGCTTCTAGCACACACGAAAAAGACTGAAATATTCAATATAAGAAGCATAAAGAGAAATAAAGCATTACATAGGGTTTTCATCTGGCGCTCAACGTTAATAATCGAAAAAAATTACAACGTTGCAGAGTACACAATAAAAAATTAAATAATAAAATTTTATAAAATGATTTATTAACATCGGTTAAAGCACGGTTGAAAGTTAATTAGAAAATCTATTATTACTGAGATATCGTTTATTTAATTTTATTTAATTCGCACAACCGGTTTTGATTGATATATCAGTGTGTTAACATTAACTTTATCAAAATCAACTAAGAAGATTATAATAATTGAAAATATTAACATATTCTATAAATAAACAAATCTATTAGAGCCTAAAATATAAAAAGGGGAGAACGTTCATATTAAAATTAACTGAAGTCAACAAGATATCACTTCGCAAATTTATACCTGTTTACTAATTAGTCATCCTATGCTTAAAGAATACTCCAAACGACGTGTTCTTTAACAAAACCGCTTGAGAGATTAAAATTAAAAAATATCGAACATTTTCACCAAATAAACTATTCGAGCATCAGAATATAATAAAAAATGAATGAACATACCTACTAAATTAGATATACTCAACAAGAAACCACTACACAAATTAACGCTAATTATAAAAACGATTAATTTAAATCACTTGAGAAATATACACACTGTAACAACTGAAGAAACGCTGCATAATGATTTTAAAAACAAGAATCTACTGCTTTATGAAATATAAATGACTCATTCTACTTATAACTGTTCCTGTTGAAATTTCATTTGCTAATAAAGAAAATCTAGATTGGTTTTCAGATAGATATCTAACGGAACAGTTATAAGTATCTTACATAGCATATGTGTGATATTAATCTTTGTATACCAGCACTCCTTGAAATTCTTTATTTCACTGTAACCTTAAAAATAGATGTTCACAAACAGAATACCTCTTACAACAGAGTACAATTTCCATATTAACCTGGATTTTATTATTATTATATGGGTTTAAATTTGAACTGCGGCCTAAATTATGGTCTGTAGTGCTGTTTAAACTTTTACTAGCTATACTTTAAAGGAGATGATGCACGTTAACATCAAAGTGCATGACTTTCCGCGTATTAAGAATATCTAATAATCTAATCTAATAAAACACTCTCATTAATCGTTATAACACCAGCCAGGGCAAATTCTCCACTTTCTCGAAGTATACTAGGTTGTAAAATTCATTTCCTTCGAATTAATCATCAGAAACCAATTTTTCGTGAAGAAACATGCGTATTTACTCATGCGTTAACAAACAAAATAATTGAAATTCTTTGAACAGCACTTAGTAGAATGAGTCATTTATATTTCATAAAGCAGTAGATTCTTGTTTTTAAAATCTTTATGCAGCGTTTCTTCAGTTGTTACAGTGTGTATATTTCTCAAGTGATTTAAATTAATCGTTTTTATAATTAACGTTAATTTGTGTAGTGGTTTCTTGTTGAGTATATGTATCTAATTTAGTAGGTATGTTGATTCATTTTTTATTATATTCGGATGCTCGAATAGTTTATTTGGTGAAAATGTTCGATATTTTTTAATTTTAATCTCTCAAGCGGTTTTGTTAAAGAACACGTCGTTTGGAGTATTCTTTAAGCATAGGATTATTAATTAGTAAACAGTATAAATTTGCGAAGTGATATCTTGTTGACTTCAGTTAATTTTAATATGAACGTTCTCCCCTTTTTATATTTTAGGCTCTAATAGATTTGTTTATTTATAGAATATGTTAATATTTTCAATTATTATAATCTTCTTAGTTGATTTGGTAAAGTTAATGTTAACACACTGATATATCAATCAAAACCGGTTGTGCGAATTAAATAAAATTAAATAAACGATATCTCAGTAATAATAGATTTTCTAATTAACTTTCAACCGTGCTTTAACCGATGTTAATAAATCATTTTATAAAATTTTATTATTTAATTTTTTATTGTGTACTCTGCAGCGTTGTATTTTTTTTCGATTATTAACGTTAAGCGCCAGATGAAAACCCTATGTAATGCTTTATTTCTCTTTATGCTTCGTATATTGAATATTTCAGTCTTTTTCGTGTGTGCTAGAAGCCTGTGCCTCAGCTGTATGTGTAGAGAGTATATAAGAAAGATCAACATCTACGTTAGCTCATTATTAATTCAACCTTCGTGTTGACATCATCAGTTGCAGCGTTCATCATCAGTTATTAGTTCACTTATCATAATAACGTTAAAGACGTCGCCTGCGCTATCCTGTACATCAAAAAAAAGGTAGGATTCGATTCAGTAATTATTTTTGTATTATATAAATTATGTTTCGATTGTCTGAATTTATGAAGTTAAAATTTTTTCATTCTCAGCATGTTTTGCATTATATGTGTAATCATTTGCGCTTTTCTAAGTTGACGTATACACAACTTTCAATCTTATGAATTAATATGGGTTCACTTATTTACTAATTTTATAAATTGCGTTGATAATTAAAAAAGATTTCTAGGTTGTAATCTTGGTTGATGTGAAAATGATATTATAAATAAATATTCGATCTTAAGAGTAAAGCAAATACAAAAACTAGTATTCCTGAAAACTTAAACGCTATATTGTTGATGCTAATACTTCATATAAACCTTGCATTGAATTGACTCTGGAAGAATGTGAAAAATTAACATGTCTAAGCATAATGTGTTGGTTGAGGGTTAACTGTAATTAATTTTAAAATTTAATTAATATTATAAATTAAATATTACTGATAAATAATAGATAGGCTATAAAACATACTCTATTATTTTATTTATTCTGATAATCTAAAGACTGATAGCATAGTAAATGTGACTGATAACATAATTAATGTGGCAGATAGCTCAATGATTGTGACTGATAGCGTAGTAAATGTGGCTGATAGCATGATGAATGTGGCTGATAGCGTAATTAATTTGGCTGATAGCATGATGAATGTGGCTGATAGCGGAATTAATGTGGCTGATAGCATGATGAATGTGGCTGATAGGGTAATGAATGTGACTGATAGCATGATGAATGTGGCTGATAGCGTAATTAATGTGTCTGATAGCGTAGTAAATTCGGCTGATAGCGTAGTAAATGTGATTGATAGCATAGTAAATGTGGCTGATAATATAATTAATGCGACTGATAGCGCGATGAATGAGGCTGATAGCATCAGCCTTCTAATAGTATTTGATAGCTTATACTTGTTAATAGAAGTAAATTATATATAATCTCAGCAAACCTTTATTGTCTAGCTAAAAAGCATCATTTCTTTAACTATCTTGCATACTATAATATTCAATATTTCTCGCAGGTTCTTGAATTTATCGACGCATCTTTGCATCATCTTCTCGGCGGTACGTGTACAGAGTATATAAGAAACGTCAACATCTACGCTAGCTCATCATCGCTACAACATCAGTTGCTACATTCATTATCAGTTTATTAGTTCACTTATAATATCTAAGATGCCTTTAGCTAATGCTGCAGTAGTAATATTCGAGCCTTGGCCGGTATTCTGTCGATTGTTCCGACTAATAATAGTATCGGAGAAGGGCTTAAGAAATGTACGCGAACTATTAGAAAAATCTATCGTGAGCTGAAGTGTGCTAAGTCTGTTGGTGAAAAGCAGCATCTCATGACTCAATTGGCCCAAGTAAAAACTTTTAAATCTCAGTTCAAAACGCTTCGGAAAAGTGGTGCTAGATCGAAGAAGGAAACTATAGAAACCGCTAAACATCGAGTTCACTGGGATGATTCCATATCAGCTTTTGATAATAGAATTCGAAGTGGGGTGATCAGTAACCTTAAACATAAGGATCCTAAAGAGTTCTTCACGGATTGTAAGACTCTTTTCAAACGAAGAATTCCTAATATCCTGAAAGAGTATGAAGCAGTAAAAGTTAATGTCATTTTCATGGGAGAATTTGAATGTAAGAGAGGTGACCTGCTTCTAAATGAAAACAAGCATTTTACAACCTCAAACTCTCCGATATATAGAGATACAGATCTACATTCATGGTTTGATGATAAAGTAACAAATCCGATTTTAACTGAGCTGGAGGAATTCCAAGAGCGTGAGAGTGGTTGGACGCTGAAATCGATTATTAACCTTCAGGTTAATATTAATAAATATACACCTCAGCTTGGGTCATCATACATCAATCTGCCCGAGCAAATAAATATGAAGAAAGCATGCATCAATGTGAAGAATGATGACGAGGCGTGCTTCGCATGTGCTGTAGTCAGCGCTTTATATCCAACAGCTCGAAAACTAAATTCTAGCAGGGTTAGCAGCTATCCGCACTACTCTAAGGTTTTAAATTTGACGGGTATCCAGTTTCCTATGACAATCAAGCAGATCCCTAGATTTGAAAAACAGAATAATATATGCATTAATGTTTATTCCCTGAAGAAGAATAGTAGATTACATACCGAGGCGGGAAGTGTTTCATTCCTGTCGAGAGCTAAGATAGCTCACCGAGGGCCCAGGCCCGAGGTGAGCTAATGCTCGAGACAGGAGGAAACGTCCCGCCGAGGTTTGTATACTATTTTATTCGGAATCATCATATTTTTTAACAAATAATAATTATTTACAACTGACAACTGAAGTGACAAACTTGACCTAATAATGCACCCGCCCTCTACCGAGCAAACTACGAACTTACAACAGGTCGGGAATGATCACATTCCTGACCAAGAGAGGGAATTAAAAGTAAGTTAGGAATGGTTAATTTCCCACCCTCTGAGGCGGTTAGGAATGCACATATTACCATATGATTCCGAATAAAAATGATTATTATGTGACATTACCGACATATCTTGCTAAAAATAAAGTAGAACGACATGTGAGTTTACTTATCATTCAAGACATGTACTATGATGAAAAAAATGAAAATGAAAACTGCACTGCGCCAATACGTTATCATTACGTTTGGATAAAGAATCTAAGCCGACTGTTGTCCTCTCAACTTAGTAAAAGAGATGGTAGAAAATATTTCTGTGATCGCTGTTTGCATTACTTCAGATCGCAAGAAAAGCTAAATATACATATTGATGACTGTCAGCAGCTCAACGATTGCGCTATCAAAATGCGAGCGATTACCCTGCGAATAATGTATACGGTATTCCGCGCGTTAATAAAAAAGTTCTTGGGCTAATGAAGGATGAATGTAATGGAGTACCCATGACTCATGACGTCATTTCGCAAAGTCGAAGTATTAAGAGATCGCTTACTAAACGAAGAATATGAAGAAGATGAAATCACCGATGTTATATCTAATTATGATGTAACGAAAAAGGCTAAAGTTGTGAAAAAATCAGTTGTTTATACGAAAATTGCCTTCGAAGGCTATATAGAATGTCTTGAAAACTATATAGAAGAACGTGTACATCAAAATATAATCAGATCCGAGAGGCATCATGTACATACGATCACTCAGCAAAAGATTGCGCTTAGCCCATATGATGATAAACGATACCTCATACCCGGCTCCTATGAAACTCTACCTTTAGGACATTATTCAATATTAGAACTAATGGATGTAGACTGATGTGTGTTCTCACTGAAAAATCTTATATGTAATGTAAAATTCTGTAAGGTTAGATATTAATGTAATCTGTGTGTATGTTTGTTGTATATTGTATGTATATATATATATATATATATATATACATATATATATATATATATATATATATATATATATATATATATATATATATATATATATATATATATATAATCAGCACTTGCGAGACCTGATACACCATGTGCAACATACTATGCGAGGCTGGAAAGCCCTTTACGAAAGGGTAGTAACCGACATAGATATATCCGTTAGTCGAGCTTGCAACCCTCGCAGATATGTTGATTATTGTAGGTTTCTTTAAATTTCTTGATCTCGTTGGTTAGCAGATGAATAAACGTATAAAGTTTGATTTGAATATTATGATCACATGGTTAGTCAGATGTGAGCGTAGAAGTATAATCATTTCGGTTGTAGCCCTAGGGTGCCGCGATGTCTTTATTATAAAATCACTATCATCTCGGACGACTACATCAATCATAATGTAATATGTAGATTTGATCCGTATACGTGGTAATATCGCACGCTGGACTGTGTATAACGCGAGCGCGGTGAGGTCACGCGCTAGACCGCGAATAACCTTGAAATTGACCAAAAATTCTATCTTGGACCTCCATAAGAAATAACATGGGATTTATTCGCAGAATTGTCCTAGTATATCTACTCATGTCTCCAAAACCTTATTAATGTTTTTAACAATAAACTTCTGGATGTGATGATAAACCATTATTTGCATTCCATTTATTGAAAATGTCTTCCAGAGCACTGAGACCACAGAAGATTAATTTATAAGATTATCTAGGTAACAATCTAAAAGCAAAAAGCGAAAAAGAAGATATGCATACGTATGTATATCATAAAAAATTTCTAAGCCCAGCTATAAAATTCGTTTTTTTTAATAACAGCCGAAGGGGTCGAGATAGAAAAAATAATATCAAAATTTCACCTCTTGTGCCTTTATAGATCGCGTCCGTTCCACAACAGCCCTTTCAGATGCGTTATATGTCAACACCTGATATCAGGTATTTCTACCCCCTTCGTAAGGGATTACTTAAGAAAATTTTATAAGTACGGATATAAAATTATAAGGTCGATTTTGCTGTAAAATTCCATATAACATCGTATGAATTGATTCATAATGCAATCTGTATTTATCTGTACAACCTCGATCGAAAATTTCTAAGTCCAGCTATAAAATTCGTTTTTTTTAATAACAGCCGAAGGGGTCGAGATAGAGAAAAATAATGTCAACATTTCACCACTTGTGCCTTTATAGATCGCGTCCGTTTCACGACACCCCTTTCAGATGAGATATATATCAACACCTGATATCAAGTATTTCCACCCCTTCATAAGGGATGACTTAAGAAAAGTACGGCTATAAAATTATAAGTATAAATTTTGCTGTAAAACCCCATATAACACCCCCACATACGTATAAGTCAATACATTAAACTATTAATCTGATTGCCCACACACCACATGCAAATGCTTTTGAACCTCCTTTGCACCTAACTCTCCCACCATTATCTTCTCGAACCCCGAGATCCATAACTAATATTGAATAAACACCCACCGGAAATTTATAAAGGAAGCACTGAACACCTGGAAGCACCTGAGAGGAGGTCCGAACAGTACGACTGACAACACGCAACAGAGAAATATTTCAAGGAGCCAACCCCTATTTATATCAGGTACACGTACCGCCTACAGAACGTTTAGGTTGTTTGTTACCGTTGAACGGCTCGTAGTTATTCAGAGTTACCAAATAATGCTATTAAAAGGAAAGAAAGGTTAAAGAAATAATACGGCAGTATTATAACACAAAATAAAATCATATATTCATCCAAATATATATTTAACAGAGTATGATAGTAGTTAAGCAAAAGTTGGAAAAATAATGAGACAGAGTGTCCCGCGAGAAGCGCTTATATGTTAGGATGTCGGTTCCTCCTCCAGGCTGGTGCTGCATCGTGGTTGGTCGGCCGGATTCTCCAATTGCAGGCTTCTGACGTCGTGGCTCACGTGGTCGTCGGTGACAATTCGCCCCCCCTCGGAGACGACGGCATGGCCTGCAAAGCGTCTTCTTCCGGGTGCGGTGGTGGTGATGCCGGAGGCGGTGTGCGAAGCGCTGGGCGTCGTGGTGCTGGCCGGATGTGGTCTGCGTGGTACTTCACCTGCTGTCCCCCTCTGTCGACCGTGTAGACCCTCCCGTCGAAGATGTTCCGGATGTTGTAGGGTCCCAACCATTTGGGCGCGAAACCGGCGTGGATCTTCCGCTGCTCGTTGGATTGGATGTGGGCGCGTACCATGACATCCTCTCCTACCCGGGCGACTGGTGCGGTGGGCTGCCCCTGGTATCTCCGGTGATACCGAAGTTGGTTGGCGGTGGCTTCCCTCTGTCGGTCTTCTGCGGATGGCGGTTCCCGTTGTTCCGGAAGCTGTTGATCCCCTGGCTGAAGTGGCTCGTACCCAAACAGCAGCTTGGCAGGGCTCAATCGCGTGGCGGCGTTGGTCCGGAGGCGGAGGTCGTGGAGGACTCGGGGTAGATGCCGGACCCATTCGTCGTGGGGTTGTCCCTGAAGTCGCGTGCGGAGGGCCTTCTTGATCTCCTGGTTGCGTCGTTCGACCGGGTTGGCTCGGGGGTGGTAGATCGCCGTCGTGTGGTGGGTCGCGCCCCATCTTCTGCACGTGGTTCTCCAGAGGTCGCTGGTGAACTGGGTACCGTTGTCCGTGAGGATGACCTTCGGGTAGCCGAACCGATGAAAGACTTCCTCTTCCGCTAGTCGACACATGAACTGGCTGGTGGCGTCCCGCATCGCGAATGCCTCGACCCATCTCGTGAAGGCGTCCTCGATCACCAGGATGTATCTTCTTCCAGAAGCTGTTGGTGGATAGGGCCCCATGATGTCGATGTTGACGGTATGCCATGGTCGGGTTGGTTTTCGTGCCTGTAAATTAGCGTTAGTCTGTAACTTACCTCTTTTCACGGCGGCGCAGGTCACGCATTGTTGGACGTGGAGGACGACGTTGCGAGCTAGTTGCGGCTAGCAGTATCTCCGGCGGATGGCGGTGTGAGTCTCGTCCCGGCCGGGGTGTCCACTGTCGTCGTGGTATTCCTTGAGTACCTTTTCTCGGGCGGCGGGTGGTACGTACAGCGTCTGCGGATCGGTGTCGGTGGCGGCGCGATAAAGGTATCCCTCGAATTGCTCGTACGCGGATCGGATGCCTTCATCTTCGGGGGTGAAGGGGTTTCGCCAGCGTCTCAGAAACTCTTGCGTCTCTTCGTCCTGGTCTTGGGCCCGCTTGATCTCGTCGACGATGGTGGTCAGGGCGTGGAGCTCCGGTGAGGCTGGTCGCGCGTCGATTAGGGCGTCGTGGGTGGTCTCGTCCTCGGGGTCTCGCGATAGAACGTCCGCGAATTCGTTCTGGGTACCGCGGCAATGCTCCAGGTCGAAGTCGAATTCCTGTAAAAACAAAGCCCATCTGAGTAGTTTTGCCTTTTCCTCTTTGAACGATTGTAACCAGGTGAGGGCTTTACTGTCCGTCCGGACTTTAAAGCGTTTCCCTTCTAGTAGCGGTCGGTAGCGTCGGAGGGCCCATGTCAGGGCCAGGCACTCTTGCTCGTTGATGTGGTACCGCTGCTCCGTTGGTTTAAGGCGCGCGCTGTCGAAGCAGATGATCCTCTTGGTCCCGTCGTCGTTCTCCTGGTAGACTATGGCCCCGATGCCGATGGAGCTAGCGTCGGTCTGGACCACCAGGGGCTCGTTGGGGCGAGGATGATGTAGGTTGGCTGCATGCGGTCTTCAGTCGATTGAATGCCCCCATGACTTCCGGTGTGATCTCCCACGTTTTCTTTGCCTGTAACAAATCGGTTAGTGGTGCCGCGATGATCGCGAAGTCCGGGATGTATTGGCGGATCCATCCACAAACGCCAAGGAAACTCCGGAGTTTGTCCTTGTTGGTCGGTACGGGCAGCTGCCGGATCTGCTCTACGTGCTTCCGCTGGGGCGTGATGATTCCCGGGTGGATGGTGTGGCCGAGGAAGTCGAGGGACGCCTTTCCAAAGGCGCACTTCTTGACGGACAACCGGAGGCGGTGTTGCGATAGTCTCTCCAAGACTAAAGCGAGATGTCGGAGGTGGGTCTCGTAGTCGGAGCTGTAAACGATTATGTCATCGAGGTAGACCATGCAGAACTTACGGAGGTATCCTGCGAGAACTTCCTGGCTCATCAGGAGTTGGAACGTTGCCGGGGCGTTGCGGAGTCCGAAGGGCATGACTTTGAAGTGGTAGTGACCTCCATCCGGGGTGCTGAAGGCGGTGAGCTGCTTGGATCCCTCGTCCATAGGGATTTGCCAGTAGCCGCTCTTCAAGTCCAGACGGGTGAACACTGCTGCATCCCCCAGGTCACGCAGGGTCTCTTGGATGATGGGCATCGGTGATGGCTCGCTGGTGGTGATCGCGTTCAGCTTGCGGTAGTCCACGCAGAACCGGGGTGTGCCGTCGGATTTCTTCACCAGGACCACCGGGCTGGAGTACGGCGATGTGGAAGCCTCGATGATGCCTTGGGACAGCATTTCTTCCACCTGTTCTTGGATGATCCGCTTCTTTTCATCCGACACGCGATAGGGGCGTTGGCAGACTGGCTTCCGTTCCGTCACGTCGATCTTATGCCTGGTGCTGCTCGTTGTCGTCATCCCCTGGGTGGTGTTGAAAGGCGCGGGGAAATCTGAAATTAAATTTTTAAACCGGGTTTGCGCGTCCGTTGGGAAACTGTGATCAATTTCCCCGATACTTATTGATTCCGTCTTAGGGGGTGGTTTGGTCCAGAAGACGGTCTTCCGTTCTCCGATTCCTAGGTACAGGCAGCCTCTGACGATGTCCACCGTCGCTTGCTGCTCTTGTAACCAAGGCATCCCCAGAATGCAGTCCTCTCGGAGGTCGCTGCTGACGACGAATTTGGCGGCGTGTTCGTATCCGGAGATGATGATGGCGAGTTCCGCTTCCCCGCTGCAGGACATCTTCTGGCTACCGCTAGCCAGTGGGAGTTTGGTGGCGATTTTCCGGGCTCCCGGGGCGAACTTCGCGTTGATGACATTGATGGAGGCGCCGGTGTCCACTAGCGCTCTGAAACAAATGCCATTATTCATGCTTACCTGAATCCTAGGTATCTGTATGCCGGGCATAGCCGTTAAGGAGGGAATATGCCGGCCTAATCCCCCCTGGCGTCGTTTCCCGAACTCCGTACGGGGCAGTCGCGGTGGAAGTGTCGTTCCGGGCAGAAGCGGCATTTCGGAAGTTGATCCGCGCTGATAAAGGGGTTGGTCGCCTTCTTGGTGGACTGGAGGGTGTCCGCGGTGGCGATGGCTGCGTCCGCTAGGTCTCGCACGCTGTTGAAGTGGCCGCTAAGGTAGACCGCTACCTCGGGACGGAGCAGCTTCCGTAGAAGGTGGATCTTGTCGGCTTCCCGCATACCTGGTGCTAGCTTCTGCAACAAAGACATCTTCCGGGTTAGGAAATCCGCGGTTACCTGACGGTCGGCCTGGGTCTTCGCGTATAACTCCTGGTACAGCTGGACGCGCTGCACGGGGGAGTCGTAGGTCCTACGTAGAAGCTCGAACAGCTGCTCCGGAGTCCTTGACGGCTGCTTCTGGGCCAGGGCGCGTGCTGGTTCCCGCAGTTGGACCATGATGAGCCTCAGCTGGTGGGGGATGTCGCGATGTTGGCAGTCATCTGGAAGATGAAGTCCTCCAGGTCTTCATCGTCGTTGCCGCCGTAGGTGGGTAGGGCCAGGTTGACTGCCGTCGGTGTCAGGGCGGTGAGCCGGTCCAGAAGGGCCGCGAAGAACGCCGAAGACGGGTCCATGGATGCGGCTGTCGGTTTGTTGTCCTCTGCCATCTCTCGTGTTGTCGATCGGGTGTTCACCATAGGCTAGGTCGTCGGTTGTTGTGTTCATCCAAACACACACTGTAGTTGGGCGCCAATTGTTACCGTTGAACGGCTCGTAGTTATTCAGAGTTACCAAATAATGCTATTAAAAGGAAAGAAAGGTTAAAGAAATAATACGGCAGTATTATAACACAAAATAAAATAAAATTTAACAGAGTATGATAGTAGTTAAGCAAAAGTTGGAAAAATAATGAGACAGAGTGTCCCGCGAGAAGCGCATATATGTTAGGATGTCGGTTCCTCCTCCAGGCTGGTGCTGCGTCGTGGTTGGTCGGCCGGATTCTCCAATTGCAGGCTTCTGACGTCGTGGCGCACGTGGTCGTCGGTGACATGTTACCAGGGCGTACTTGGTTCACGTTGACTTCCTTCGACGGTGATGGTTGCACTACACTAAAAACACTTAAACACTTGTCTCTTTCTTAAAACTAATATTAGGTCCTGTCCTTAGAAATGGATAACTCAGATGAATAACTTTAAATAAAGTTTATTGCAATAGTCTTAAAGGACGTCCACACAAATATAACACAGAAAAAATAGTTTTAACGAAAGAAGTCTATTAAAAATAGTCCACAACATTAATAATACTATATACACAAATTAATAATACAGAAATAGATATATACAAACAAGTAGAAATATAGAAGAATTGATATTCTCCCAGTTTAACAATTCATGTTAAAACAATGTTATGGGTGATCGATATGATCTTTATTCAAAGATATACGTAAGCACATAAATTATATACAAATAATGCAGTATCGCAGGTAGCGAGTAACGTACGTAGAATCGCACTATAGATAAGATCATGTTACATGAGAATTGCTTAAGATAATAAAACTCACGATATCAAATTACCAGCTTTCTGATAAATGGACGTTATCTCTATGAGAAACTTCTGTAGCATTTATTCTCTCATGACCATAAAAACTGTGTAGGCAGATAAGGTATAAATACCTCTGTTTTAATATTAAGTCTTTAGTCTTTATAAATCTTCATACAACTCACAAGTCTTTATAAATCTTCATCCAACTCACAAGTCATTATTAAATATTCAACAAGTGTTTATCCTGGGTGAGTATTAAACTAGGTGTGGATTTTAAAATTGTCCTGCTAGTAAAACATAAAGGCTCATTCGAGTTTTGATTAATTATTTTGCTTAATGTCATTTAAATGTGAATTTTAAAATTGTTCTGTTAAGTGTGTTAATTCAAATTTAATTATTTAAGCTCGTCTTAAACTTCGATTAAATAATTAATTAATTACAGACAAAGTAATATCAATACATTTGTATCATTAATGTTAACAAGAGAGTTTTCTCCTAATTAAAAATTAATAAAATATATTCTACGACTGCAAACGAAATAAATAAATGTGTTTTATTATATTCAATAAATAAAGTTTTTAAAAAAAGCTTCGGCCACAGAATATAATTAAACTGGCGCAGATTTCGTAACGGATTTTGGAAAATCGACGATAAATATCGATTTTGTGTTTTAACACTTGATCCAAAGGAAAACCGTTCCCAACAACGTGTCGACGTCAAGAGAATTGGAGTTTCACCGCTTTTAAAATTGGCACAGGACTTCGAGAATCAAGGCGCGACATCCCAGCAACACCATCGAACGTCCAGGCTTCAACGCACGCTTCGAACATTGGCCCGGAGGTCTCCCGTTCGACTAGGTACAGCTGTAGCGTGATTATTGCAATCAATTTTAATTCTACGCAACAAAGTAAGTGTTTTTTTTCTTTTTCAAAGTGAAAAGTGTTTCAAGAAGAAACCAGCGAATTTATTAAATAATTTTTAAAACCATACTAACTTAGTTTTAACATTTTTAATTAATTATTGATTACGTACATGGTAGACGCCAGACCGAATAGGTATTGTCAGATAGTGACATTATAAAGCCTTTCATGCTTGCCATGTATGAGTAGGAACCCCGAAATTGTTTACTAACAATAAAAATAATTTTAAAAATAATTGTGTTATTCTAATTATTCTTTTCTTTTAACAAATTAATTTTAAGGTAAAGATTATACAATTTTTGTTTAATTTTAAATGCTTAGAAATCGATCTCGATCTCCGAGACGTTGTAGAAGTGCTGAACGCACAGTAAACCCAAGCTCAAATTCAAATACATCCCTTTTATTATTCTTAAATAACAACAACAATAATATGGCAGTTTTCAATCCAACACTTTTAAATGAAATTCTCATTTATGATGGCAACACAGCCACTTTATCAGAATTTGTTAGAGCTACAGAAATTATCACCACACAATTTTGTACAGCAAATCCCGAAGAATTTATAAATAAATTAATTATTTCTTCAATTAGAAATACATTAAAAGGACAAGCCCTTGAAATTATAACAGGATATAACTACAATACCTGGAATGAAATAAAAACTGTTTTAATAGAAAATTTTGGCGATCAAAGATCAGAAACAAATTTATTAATTGACTTAACTAGAATTCGACAAGGAAAAGATAACCCTATTGAATTTTATAATAAAATTAGGACACATTTAGCGACCCTAAATGCAAAAGTTTCATTAGGACCAGATCCAGTAGTAATTAAAACCCACAAATTAGAAGAAAATTCAAAATTAGCTTCACGAACATTTGTCAGTGGACTAAACGAAAATTTAGGAACATTCGTCAGATCTAGAAATCCAGATTCTTTAGAATCAGCCCTAAAAATTATTAAAGAAGAACTAGATATTCGTTATTCACAAAACCAAAATTTTAAAATGAACCAAAATTTTACAAAAAATAATCAAATACATTTAACATCTAAAAATAACTATCCTAAACCATCCCAAAACCTATGTACTACTCAACCTACAACTGAAAAATTTGGAAATCCGAATAATTTCCCCAATTTCTCAAGACCAAATAATAACTTTTCAAATAATTTCCCTAATTTCTCAAATACTAATTCAAGACCAAGTAATTTTTCTAATAGACAAAATAATTTCCCAAATTTCACGTCGAATAATGCTTCAAGTAGCAACATTAGATCAAATCAATCTAGAAATTTTAGTTCTTTCAAACCGAACCATCAACCCACATATACTCCAGAACCTATGGAGGTTAGCATAATTAAAAGACCCGCTACCAGACAATTAGGAAATCAAAATAAATTCAGAACGAACTCACAACGCTTTAGACGCTTTCCAAATGCAATTCCAGAAGAAATAAATTATCACGACGATAATTTACCATCAACATCTTTCAATAATATTGAATATGACGAACCAGATCTCGTATATTTTGATAATACTTCTAATGAAAATCCTAATTATCCTCAAGATGAACATCCTCAAGACGAATATGTCCAAGAGAATCAATATTACAATCAACCAGAAGAAGAATACGAAAACATGGACTCTAATGTAAATTTTCATTAAGAGCCTCGGAACCCCTATTACATTTTAACATAAACCCCAAAGCAAACTTACCCTATTTAATCATCCCAGGATCGAATGAAAAATTATTGATCGATACAGGGAGTTCAAAAACTATCATTTCTCCCAAATTCGTGCAAGAAAACTTCCCAGAATCTATTTATAAATATAATTTTGAAATTACAACTTCCCATGGAACTACTCAACATAATTACGTAGCAGACATCCCTATACCTAATCTTTTTGACGAAGAAGGACTTCATACATGTTACTTATTTGACTTTCATCCCGACTATGTAGGACTTATAGGATCAGATCTTTTGATGGACTTATCCGCATCAATCGATTATAAATGGATGCATATCCAAACGGAAAAAACAACCGTACCTTTTTATTATAACCCTTCCAAATTAAAGCAAGAAATGCAACAACGAAATCATTGTAATTTTTCAAAATTAAAACCAAATCAGGAACCAATAAAAAAGATCCATATACCAGCTCGAACCGAAATTTTTACAACACTTCCAGCAGTTGGGATTAATGGAACAAAATTAACCCCCAAACTTAAGTTTAACGCACACGTCATTATGCCTTCAGCTATTGTCAGATTATACAACAATTATTTTCAAATAAGCCTTATCAATACTTCCAATGAACCTCAAGTTATCTGTATAACCCTGACCCTTTAATTTTAGAAGATTATAACACTTCAGATGATTTAATCCAAATTAATAATTTCAATGTAAAATCCCCTTCCAACGTAAGAAAAATCTTGGACGAAAATTTAAAAAATAATTTAAGATTAGAACATCTTAATGAAGAAGAGGAAACCCTCTTGACAAACCTTTGCTATGAATACAAAGACGTATTCTACACCCCAGACATACCCCTTTCAGCAACAAATTTAGCAAAACACCATATTAGGACAAAAACAGATGCCCCAATTTACACTAAGACATATAGATACCCCCAGATTCACCGTGAAGAAGTCAAAAACCAAATTCATAAAATGTTAAAGGACCAAATTATTGAACCATCAGAATCCCCATTTAATTTTCCAATTTGGGTAGTAAAAAAGAAATTAGACGCATCCCAAAAACAGAAGTCGAGGATCGTCATAGATTACAGGAAACTGAACGAACAGACTATCGAGGACAAATTCCCATTACCCCGAATAGAAACCGTTTTAGATAATTTAGGCAGATCAAATTATTTTAGTACTCTTGACCTCGCATCCGGTTTTTGGCAAATAGAAATTGAAAAAAAGGATAGAGAGAAAACAGCTTTCTCGACAGAAGAAGGTCATTTTCAATTTAAAAGAATGCCTTTTGGTTTAAAAAATGCACCAGCTACATTCCAGCGTGCAATCAATAACGCCCTTATAGGTTTAACACCCCAACAATGTCTAGTCTACTTAGACGACATCATAATTTATTCCGCTTCTCTTCAAGATCACATGTTTAGACTAAAAAATATATTCCAAAGATGTAGACAACATAATATCAAAATTCAATTAGACAAATCAGAATTTCTACATAAATCCATTAAATATTTAGGACATATTGTAACTCCAGAAGGAATTAAACCAGATCCAAACAAGATCTCAGCAATCAAAAACTTTCCAGCACCCAAAACAAGAACCGAAATTAAATCATTCTTAGGACTATTTGGATATTATCGAAAATTTATAAAAGATTTCGCGAAAATCACAAAATTCTTAACCATATGTTTAAAGAAAGATAACAAAATTATTCATACAACAGAGTTTTTATCTAAATTCGAACATTGTAAAAACATTTTGACTAACGAACCAATTCTACAATACCCCAATTTTGATGAACCTTTTGAACTAACCACAGACGCTAGCAAATTCGCTTTAGGCGCAGTATTATCTCAAAAAGGAAAACCTGTTTGTTATGCTTCTAGGACTTTAAATAATTCTGAACTAAATTATAGTACTATCGAAAGAGAATTATTAGCAGTTATTTGGGCAACAAAACAATTTAGACCCTATCTTTATGGAAAGAAATTTACCTTATTTACAGATCATAGACCATTAGTATGGCTCAAGAATTTAAAAGAACCAAATTCAAAATTAACTCGTTGGGCAATGAAATTAGAAGAATTTGACTTTACTGTAAATTATATCCCCGGAAAAATAAATAAAGTTGCAGATGCATTATCCAGAATTCAAATTCACCCATTAAATATTAGACCTGCATCGCTATCAACCCCTGAACCAGAACAAACTAATTATGACAGCAGACTAGCTAGCAGAGCAAGTACTCCCGATATTACAGACTTATTCGACATTCCAACTTATAATCCCCCCTCAAACTGACGCTACTGAAAACATTGAAACCCCGAACAACGAAGAAAATAATGATCAAAATTCTTATATTGACACGGTACATTCTCAACAATCTTCAACCCCCGTAATTGATATTTCAGAGAAACCTCTACAACATTTTAAAAATCAGATAGAATTTATTAATGCTCAAATTCCAAGATCAATCAGAATCACAAAATACGACGGAATTACTCATTACGCCGTCTTCGTTAATCAAATTAATAAGTCAGAAATATTTAACACCCTATTAATTGAACATTGTCAACCCAAACATCATTACTATTGTTATTTCCCAGATGACCAACTTTATTTAGACTTTTCAAATTTCATTAATACAATCACAAATGAAAATACTCCCAAATTTCATCGTTGTATAACTCAAGTAACCTATATTTTAAATTCCGAAGAAAGACAAAAACAAATTCAAGAATACCATTTAGGAAAAACCAACCACCGTGGAATAAATGAAACTATTGAACACCTCAAAAGAAAATATTATTGGACCTTTATTATAAAAGATGTTACAAATTATATTAATAATCGTCAAATTTGTAAACAACAAAAATACAACAGAAAACCTATTAATCAACCTTTTCAATTATTCCCTACTTCTTCTAGACCATTCCATACAATTCATATTGATATATTCCAAATCAAAAATAAAAGTTACTTAACAATCATTGACGCTTTTTCAAAATTTGCACAAGCTTATCCTTTACAATCCCGAAATTTAATAGAAGTAACTGAACAGTTATTGAAATACATTTCAACATTTACAACTCCTAATGTCATTATAGCCGACGGAGAATTTAATAAAAATATCTTTAAAGATTTTATAGCCTTGCATAAAATCCAATTACATACAACAACACCTCATCACCATCAATTTAATTCACCAATCGAAAGATTACATTCTACAATCATTGAACATTATCGACTATTAACCAATATACCTGAACAGCAAAAAATCCAATATTGCCTTTTAGCATACTATCATACTATACATTCGAATCTTCATTTAACCCCTTTTGAAATCGTTTTTGGACACACTGAAAGTAAAAACCCCTTTGACCTTGATTATAACAGAACATATTATCATGATTACTTATCTATACATAAAAATAAAATGAAATATTTATATGAATCCCTACAAAAAACTCAGATGGAAACTAAAGAAAATCGAAATTCCAAATTAAACAAATCCAAAACAAATAAACAATTTAATTTGAATAGCAAAGTATTTATAAAAACCAATCTAAGAAATAAAAAGGATCCAAGATTTGACGGACCTTATATTATCTCAAAAATTTTAGAACATGACGTTTACGAACTAACACCCCCTGATGGTAGACCACCACTTCAAAGACATGCTAACGAAATGTTACCTTTTTCAGGACAACAATGCTCCTCATCCTAATCGAACAAGTTAATATTTTAAATAATACTATTTGAAATTAAATTTCTTCATACCTCACAGATCAAGACGTTTTAACCATCCCTTATCCTGCTGACCCAAAATACCTACATTTATATGAAACAATTATCGTTACTAAAGTTTACCAAATTGATTCTGTAACCTGGTTAATCAGTTCCCCTTCCAGATCCATTTTAGACATTAAATGTATCCAAAAGAACTTGTTGGTTCACAACTTATACATCTTAGTCCTGACTGTATTGTCATGATCAATCACAAAAACATGTTATTTACAGCCAAAAGTATTTCTAATAAAGTAATAGAATTTAATATCATAGATATTGCAAAATTAACAACCCCTCAATTCGAACATGTAAATATTAAAATCGATTTAACTACAATCGATACACAGAAATTGAACAAATATCAACTGAAGATCACAAACCAAAATCATCTTCTAAAGATGAATAGTACTACAACCCTCGATCATCTGAGCTTATTAAGTATCATTATAATTATATTTATCATTGTAATAGTTATAAGTTTATTATTGTATATTTATTGTAAACGTAACTCCTTCAAAATCAAATTTATAGATTTTCTAAATAAAGATTTTATAAATAACAAAAATAACGAAGAAATACCAATTTAGATTTCTTTGAAAAATTTTATAATATATAAATATTATTTCAAATTTTATTTTCAAATTATTTTAATAACATTGAAAATACTAAGGGTGGAGGAGTAACGTACGTAGAATCGCACTATAGATAAGATCATGTTACATGAGAATTGCTTAAGATAATAAAACTCACGATATCAAATTACCAGCTTTCTGATAAATGGACGTTGTCTCTATGAGAAACTTCTGTAGCATTTATTCTCTCATGACCATAAAAACTGTGTAGGCAGATAAGGTATAAATACCTCTGTTTTAATATTAAGTCTTTAGTCTTTATAAATCTTCATACAACTCACAAGTCTTTATAAATCTTCATCCAACTCACAAGTCATTATTAAATATTCAACAAGTGTTTATCCTGTGTGAGTATTAAACTAGGTGTGGATTTTAAAATTGTCCTGCTAGTAAAACATAAAGGCTCATTCGAGTTTTGATTAATTATTTTGCTTAATGTCATTTAAATGTGAATTTTAAAATTGTTCTGTTAAGTGTGTTAATTCAAATTTAATTATTTAAGCTCGTCTTAAACTTCGATTAAATAATTAATTAATTACAGACAAAGTAATATCAATACATTTGTATCATTAATGTTAACAAGAGAGTTTTCTCCTAATTAAAAATTAATAAAATATATTCTACGACTGCAAACGAAATAAATAAATGTGTTTTATTATATTCAATAAATAAAGTTTTTAAAAAAGCTTCGGCCACAGAATATAATAAAACTAGCGAAGGTTAGCTAAGGGGTAGCTTGTGATAACGACCAAGGCCTCAATCTGCCTACTCCTTGGCGTGCGGGATGGGTAACTCGGGCTTCAATCTGCCTACTCCCGAGTGTAAAGGTCTGGATAACTTGGGCCTCAATCTGCCTACTCCCAAGTGGATAAAGGTTTGGTGGACTTGGGCCTCAATCTGCCTACTCCCAAGTATGATTCTGAGACGCGCTGGAATTCCTCTCGAGTGATTGAGGTCCTGTATTTATATCGCAGGGGTAGCTGCAACTGGCTCCTGAATAGTCGATGTTGGCTCTACCTTGGTTGTGTGCAGGTTTAGGAAGGCGAAGAACCCCCATATTCGCTCAATTTGTGAGTGATTAGCATTTAATTCAATGCTAATTTGCCTTCTCGCAACCAGAAGTCACACTTTCCCGTATGAATACATGCAAACCGAAGCACAATGAAATTCTTTCTAAGTTCAAGAGAGGATTAAATAAAAAAATTTTAAGCAGTTGATAATTATTTCGCACTCATATTTCCTCACATTAAACCAATAAATTGGTTGGTGTGTTCAAATTATTATAAGTGATATACATGTAGTATGTAGGAGGTGGATTTATGGGGTTGAAACCTATATTGTTATATCGGGTTATGAATAATTCGACAGGGGGTGCGAGGGTGTTTTTAAATTATTTTTTCGAAATTCTCAACCGTTGGCGGCAAGTTGAAAAAAGGTAGCCTTTGTTATTATGATGGAGGATTAACATCTGATCATGATTAATATACATACGTATGCATATCTTCTTTTTTTACTTTTTTTTTGGCTTGTTACCTAAGGATATTTTCTCTTAAGCTTATGTGGATAGCATAACGAAAGGGTGTCAGGGTTACGAAAGGGTTACTATCCTTTTTATATTTTATTTTTTCCTGTCAGTGAACCATAATTTAAAATTTTGTTAAAAACTCACATTTTGAAGCGTTAATTATTTTGTTATAGTACTTAGTTAATTTCGAAGATATGGAATTTTTCAAAATAAACTATTTCTGGAACTTTATTTACGTGCTTACAAGAGACGCGCTTAATTGTTAATTAGTGCGTAGGTAGTGTGTATATCTTCCTATGAATACATCTTTTGTCTGAATAGATCTAAAATGAGTGACTGTCCCATATTTTAATGAAAGTTTTTATTTGGGGATATTACATATTTAATTATGATTATTGTTCATTTCTCTCAAAGTCTTTCAGGGATATACCTTTGATAGCTTGAAAGATCTGAAATCTAAACTTAATAGGAGGTATCAGCGAGTGTTTAACAAAATATTTTTGTGGTGTCGATAGAATCTTTCTAAATATTGTAAGGTAATTTAAATTTGTTTCAAAATTCATGACCTCATCGCTGAAATTTGTTATGAGTTAAAGTATTTCCAGTGGTTAATATCACTTTTCCTTTTACTTTGTGTGACAGTTGCACCTGCATTCTTCGGGCATCCCTCGTGAATCCCAACATTTTACAAGAGGTACATCTGAGGTGGTGAATTGTCTGCCTGACACTTGTGATAATTGAAGGTATTTAGTCGTCTGTAAGCAGCTTCCACCTTTTTTTTTTTACTTATTATGTGTATGATTTTCAGCAGACTATACTGAGTTCCGGGAATTATTGCTCAGGTGATTTGCTGATAAACGGATAAGTAAAGACCGATACGTCGTATATGTATATTAGTTATACCTTATTCTTTAACACGTAATACTTGCTTCCCTAATCTTAATCTGTTGAAAAGATGGGTCATTTCTGGACAAATCCAGTCGGGCAGTCATATAATGGTCATGTGATTAGTATCGAATTATTATTTTGTGTAATATTATAACTATAATCACGCTTTATTTATTAATTCATTGTTATACTATCTTGAGATTGGGGTCCCTTTACGAAGGGTTAAAACCAGCATAGATACTTCTGTTAGTCGAGCCTGCAAACCTCGTTGGGTATTGATGATTGCTGGTTGGTTTTAATTTTCTCGATCTCGTTAGTTAATAATAACAGATAAATGAACGCTATATATATAATATATAAATTCTTTATTTAAAGAACAACTGACCAGCATTCTCTGGCTTGCCAAATGACACAGTGGTATCAAAAATATTAATTATGTACAGAAATTATTACTTTAACACTAACTTTAACAATATATACATATGACTATTAACATATAACTTTACAACGATTATTAACTAAGTAACAAAATAAACACTAACAATATTAATACTAACAAATTTTCAAGTTAATTGTGCTATAATTTAGATAATTTTGAACCAAATAACTAGAACGCTTGATTTACATATGAGATTGATCACGTGGTTAGTGTGTTTTCCTGTGCCTACATCACGAGCGTAGGAATAGGGTGGGTATTAATGTAATTATTTACCCTTGGGTTATTTTATACAGTGAAATGTAGACCTCCTACCATATTTATCCTTGTGCGCTTAGGAGGTGTGTGATAATGACAGGCATACGCTAGAGTGAGATAGGTGTTGGGATATTTGATTATATTACTATAATGACGCTTTATTTATAAATTCATTGTTATACTAAAACAGCCTTAGTAGTGTAATGTCTGGCGTGCCGTACTTTCACCCAAGCGGCCCGCGATCGACTCCCGGCGCCGGCGGATCTGGTTAAGGCTTTCTGCAGTTTTCCTTAGCTGTGACACAAATGTGGGATTTGCGCTGTTCCATCTGTAAGTCGGCTGCAGCCGCACATTGGGCCTACATAATAATAATAATCGCCCCCTCCCTCTCGCACAAGCTTATAGCTTCTGGGGCCTTGGTTTAGGCTATGGGTTGTAGTACTTATTATTATTATTATTATTATTATTATACTGACTTGAGATTGGGGCCCCTTTACGAAGGGTTAAAACCAGCATAGATACTTCGGTTAGTCGAGCCTGCAAACCTCGTTGGGTATTGATGATTGCTGGTTGGTTTTAATTTCTCTATCTCGTTAGTTAATAATAGATAAATAAACGTTGATTAATAATAATAATAATTAGCTAGAACGTTTGATTTACATACATTTATATATGAAAATGAGCCGTCTACCTCAGACCTATGTGTAGTGTCTTTCAATTTTGAGGGACTGTAATGGTTATAAATATCTTGACGGTAGATCTGTCTATACTCGGTGCTACTTATCTCAGACCTCTGATTAGTGTCTTTGTATCCCGAGGGGTCATAATGGTTATAAATTACTCAGTAGCAACCGACTGCTACTGATTTTTCTAATTAATTCTTATAACCCTTCTTTCCACTACTATCCAAACAGCTTTTGTTCTCGTTATAGTGAAAAAACATTATACAATACCTCGTCTTAATATATTATTATGCATTCGTGCTGTTCTAACTAAAAGCATACATTTTTTTTATTTATAGAGATTAGGAATATCGAATGATTACAAACAGGCTCGGTATTTTTTTCAGCTCTGGGTGCTTGCGACTGCGTTTTCTTAATAGTCGATTGATTCCTCGACGGAAACTGCCAACCTTTCGACTGGAGGGGGTATAAATATAAGCAACCTCATCACTTTTCTTCATTCTTACTCGAGCAGTTGAGGTGAACGGTAGCTCCAGCTCAGCTCTGATTATTGAAAATAACCATTTAAAAATGGCATTCCAAATACTTAACGAAATCACCAAGACTAACAAAAAATACAAGTTTGTCCGACGTAGTGTTTGCTTCAAGCTAAACGAACTTCCTCCGGACGCTAACGACCCGGAAGAGTGGGTAAAGGACGGGGTCAAAGATATCGTGCGCATATCGGCCAGGACGTCGACCCTGAAGATAAGATTGGTTTTACGTTACGGATAAGATTTGGCTCGCACTGTTTCGGGAAGGGGGATGCATATATATCCTTCAAGAAAACTTAACTTTTAAGAAGAAACTTATTGGGAAAAATGTATCAGAGCAATTCTGAAGGTTTCCATTCAGACACTTTTCGAATGGCAATGACCCAAGTGAAATCGTACAGAGGTTCTGGAAGAGTTAAGACTTATAACAACTATGAAGAAGAATGTGCTAAACGAAGGGGTACAGTAACTATCAATAACAATGATAACCTTTGATTTCCCCGAGCTCTAGTTGTGGCCAGAGCTTATGCTCTCAAGGATCCTCTCGTCAAACAAATCAGAGAAAACCATGCAAAAATGCAAGATATCGAAACAAAAAAAAGCTGCTGCAAGAAGTTGGCATACAGATCTTAATATATGGCGCAGGTGTTGAAGAGCTTAAGAAATTCCAGGCTCACATGAAAGACTTCAAGATAACCATTTATACATATGGGTTCAAAGGACGAACCGTATTATTTGAAGGTCCTGATGCTCCAATGAAAATTAATCTGTATCACCATAATAACCACTACAACGTGATTAGCAGCTTGAAAGCAGCATTTGTGTGTCGTTACTACTGTGAATCTTGTCACATTCCATACAATAACAAGAACGATCACAGATGTGCTGGATCATGTCCTTGTTGTCAACAGACCCCTCCATGCGAAAAAACTAGGCAGGAAATAAGGTGTCAAGATTGTCATCGCAAATTTAGAGGTCAAGAGTGTTACAACAAACATAAGACTGTCGGTTTATATGGCAAGAAAACCTTATGCCAACATGTTAAGCGATGATCCTAGTGGATGAAGACAATAACCGCCGAAAGAGCTCATACTTGTGATGAAATATACTGCAAGATGTGCGGATAACATCAACCTTTAGGTCATTATTGTCATATTAAGCCCGATTACAGAGAACCATCTTTGGAAGGTTACCTCTTTATATTTTATAATCTGGAGTCGAGGCAAGATGAACGAGGTCCTAATGGCGAGAAGATACATGTACCCAACCTGTGTGTCTTCCAACAAAGATGTGATAATTGTATTAATCAAGACACTACAATTGCGGTATGCTGAAAATGTTACAGGTTCTATAAATAGATCCCATCAAAACTTTCCTAAATTACATACTGGGGGTGAAGAAGGCTTTTAAGAGGATTATTGCGTTGGCTCATAATGGAAAGGCATATGATCATCAATTTCTCCTTAAACACGTGCTATCTGCACTTCCAAAAGCCTTCGATTTAGGCGCCGAACTGGAGAAGGGTTATTTCCCACATCTTTTCAACACTCATGCTAATACTAATTATGATGGACCTTTGCCCGACTTGAACTACTACGATCACGACTACATGAGTGAAGATACGCGTCTCAAACTGATGGAATGGCATAACGAACACAGAAATGACAATTTTAAAATGCAAAAAGACCTAGTGGAGTATTGCATCAGTGACGTTGACATTTTGACCAAGGCATGTCTTAAATTTAGAAAGCTCTTCTTAGAAGAGTGCAACGTATGTCCGTTCACCGAAGCAGTAACCATAGCCTCAGCCTGTAACTTGGTTTATCGTAGAAACTTCCTGAAACCACAAACGATCGGAATTATTCCACGTAATGGTTACATAAATGTTGACAATCAGTCGAAAATAGCCATTCTGTGGTTAATCTATGCAGAAATGCAGCGGTGCATTAACATTTTGCATTCGGCTAAGAATCGAGAATCGAGTCGAGTCTATAGTAGACGGCGTCAAGGTCGATGGTTACTGTGGAGAAACACGACAGGTATTTGAGTTTCACGAGTGTTACTATCATGGCCACACCTTTCTATCCGTAAGGAGGGATGAACCTTTGCACGATGACCCTTCAGATACCTTAAACAATAGTTTCCAAAAAACCATCAACGAGATCGAAAGACTGAGACAACACGGATATGTCGTTATCGAGGTGTGGGAGTGTGAGTTTAGAGAGATGCTGCAACGAAACAAAAACCTCAAACAAGAACTTGAAAGCAACCCTCTACTGGCATCGACACCCCTGAGGCCTCGTGATGCTTTCTTTGGCGGCCGAACTGGTAATTGCAAAACATATTATCAAGTCTCAGGGCCTGGAGAGAAAATAAAGTATGTTGATGTTTGTTCGTTATATCCTTGGGTTTGTAAGTATGGCAAGTTTCCTATTGGACACCCTAAGGTTTATGTAGGTGGTGGTTGCAAAGAACTTGATCTAGAGCACACAAATGGTCTCATAAAATGTAAAGTCTTGCCACCACAGCAGCTATACCACCCGGTACTACCACTCAGGATGAACAATAAGCTAATGTTTGTGTTGTGCAGAACCTGTGGTTCGGAGCTTAATCAGAATGAATGTAACCACACGGAAAGCGAACGAGAATTGACGGGTACTTGGGTAATAGACGAAGCACAAAAAGCCTTGAAGATGGGATATGTCATGTTAGAAATTTACGAGGTGTGGCAATACGACATAGAGAAATACACTACTACAACGTAAATTGGCGGACTGTTTACGGAAATGATGAATAAGTTCATAAAAATGAAGCAGCAGGCATCAGGCTGGCCCGGGGATTGCTTAACTGATACAGAGAAGAATGCATATATATTGATGAATTTTTCGAGAAGCAAGGCATACACTTGTAATTTTCAGAAATATTAAAGAATCCTGGATTAAGAGCTTCGGCTAAACTAATGCTAAACAGCTTATGGGGCAAGTTTGGTCAGCTAGAAAACCAACCTAAAACTACTGTCGTTCGTCAACCTTACGAATTAGATGAGCTCCTGTCAAACCCTGCGGATGATAAAAGATACATAATTCCTTATGGGGGCGGTAATACTCTGGCTTGGGGGCACTATCAAATCGCTTAGCTACTAGATTCGTCAGCATAATGTAGTTTACATATTATTTATGAACTCCTCAGATAGCAAAAAATAAGACAAGGTCTTCCGGTCTATAGAACATGAAACATATAACATTATGCGTTACTTATATGTTGCATCGGTTACTGTATTTTTTAGTTGCAATTATCAGGTTGATATTGTTTTTCTCTGTCAGATGTACTTATACAGCTATTATTAATGGTCCTTTTTTTCACGAAATGAAGTGTTTACAAGCAATTTAAAATTAAAAATTATGTAGAATACTAGTCATTAATACTTAATATTCTTATATATTTTGAACCACAGCTGCTGCTAATACTGCATGGGTTTGCTGCAATTTGTCTATTAGTAGCCACTTTGCTTCTTAATTAAAACAAGTCATACTGCATTGGTGTAGGATGGATGGTGTAGTTGATATGGCACCTGCTTACTATACTAGTACTTTGGGTTAAACCGAAGTATATAATATAGTGATCATTATACATTTTCTAGTAATCATAGCTCTTGGTTATCCTAATTTCTCATTTTCTCCTTTAAATTCAACGAGCCAGGCTGATCACCGGCTCGGGGTGCGCCCGAAGATGACTCATAGTACCATACACGGGTCACGAGTCAAACCATACATAATGTAGAGGTGATGTGGTCGAGTTGGTCAAATGTAACGTTTGGTTACATTCCTAAGGATATATATGTACTAATATATGTTGTATGCAATACATGGAGATAAAATCGTGAGTCTCTTGTAAGAGGTGAGGTACTTTAAGAAGGAGATATAGGATAACCTTCTGAAGTTCTGGCTATCAGATTAATATCAGTATTCTACCATTTGTATCCGCACACAATCTGCGAATGGTTGACTTGCTGTTTCATGAAATACTTGAAATGTTGACAACTCAAAATTAATACGTGTATATAACTAATATTTCTATATTTTTGTAGTCAATACCAATGCCTATTATTTCAATGTGGATCAGTGCTCTGATTGTGAACAATTGCTCTATAAGTTACATCAATTATACGTTTTTAACTTGTTGTTAATATAATCTGGACAAGTAATCCAACTCTAAATGTCAGTCTATATTTTAATTCAACTAGTACATGTACTACACAGTATGAATATTATTGTAAGTTATTGTTTTATTTGTAATACGTATATGAAAGTTAAATAGAGTAATTATATAAAACGAATGTGTGTTTTATTTACTATCTTTACAACGTACTTGGTATAGCTAGTAATAGACGTGTACGTGCTGAAATACCACTCGATTTTTATCAGTTTGAGGTTGGGATACTTTTACGAAAGTGTATACATAATCGAACCGTGTATGCGCAAAGTTATTTTGATGTACTACAATGAGATGGTATGCTAAATGAAATTATATAATGGTCACGTGATTAGTATTGAATTGTTCATTTGTGTCATATTATTACTATACTGACGTTTTATTGATTAATTCATTGTTATACTGACTTGAGATTGGGGTTCCCTTTACGAAGGGTTAAAACCGGCATAGTTATTCTTGTTATTCGAGCTTGCAAACCTCGTCGGTATATTGATCATTGCTGGTTGGTTTTAATTTCTCGATCTCGTCAGTTAATAATAATAGATAAATAAACGTTAATTAGATAGAACGCTTGATTTACATATATTTACATACATATGAGATATGCTAACCTATATCCTAGAGTGAGATAGATACGTTCGCTCATATGCATGAGGTGCGGAGGTGTGGTGCCAGAAACCCCCTTCTATCACTACTGAAGCGAAAATCTGAAAACAGAATCTTTGCCAGCGCAGTGCCCCAATCATTTCTACTGAAAAACCCTGGGCGGGGACTAGGGGTGACATGGAGTTTTTGGGAGCGATCGAACATGTGTTGGCGGCAATCGATGTCACGCGGCCTGATAAGATCGGTGCATCTATTGGTTTTTCCTTATCTCCTCTCTAGGGAGCTCCCCTTGTTTTCGAGAGGCGGTATCTCGGAAACCATAGAAGCCAAAACGATTAAGATAATCGTCAAACGACGGGAAATTTCAAAATGTTTCCCCTTCAAATGCTGTGCAAAACCATAAGAAAAAGTTACAGTCAAGAAACTGGAAATTTTTCATTTGTTTTCCGCCCGAGGATCGTGCCAAAGTAATATCGCCGGCCCCAGCCTAAGTGGGGCTTCCTAAGTGGAAACCACATCTGGAGGTCTTATATGATTGCCTTCTGGGTCGTTTGAGCCATTCCCATTTTTGGCCTCCGCTTCCGAAACCCACTCGCCAGCGTCTTCTCCCTGTCGAGATATCTTGTTCTGGTTTTGAACGATGGAACGTCCTATGTGTCTAGAAACCGGTTATGGTCTTTGGCGACGCACACGCCCTGCGATCGGTTTTCGACGTTCGTTTGTCGAAAAGAGAAAAACTCCAGCCTATCGGTACTCGCCGATTTTGGACCGGTCCCAGTTTTGGTCGTTCGAGGTTTGGATTGCGGGAAGCGGACGAGGTACGAAAACCGACTTTTGTTATTATAAAGAATGGATATTGATTTATTTTAGATTGTTCTTGTGCAATGTAAAAGTAAATTTATTATTATTTAATAGATTTATTTTGCGAAGCAAGTGCTACGTCGTTTAGCGGTCCGCGAACGAAAAAGGTTGGAAACGCTGCTCTAAACAACCTAAAAACTTAAGTAGGTAATATAAAAAGATAAACTAAGGAAGTTTCATAATATGTAACACGTACCTTGAAAGAACTTTGCAGAACTTAAAACAAACAGTAAACACAAGTAATTCACTAAAAACTTAACGCAACTTTTTCACAACTTTTAATTAAATGTTTCAGTTTCGTATCTTTGAAAAACTTAAATCAAAAATTCTGTTGACAATAAATAGTAGTTTAAAAGTATACAATAAACAGTGTAACAATTTTATGTCCGAAGAAAGCAATTTTACTCAACTGTTTCAACTACAAAATTAATACTTTCTCCAAATGCGTCCAAATTTCTATCCAAATTATCTGCATTTATTTCTGTAAAAGTTTTTAACATTATTTCGAATCAGATACATCAGACTCTTAATATCCGCCAATTTCTTCGTGGAATTTCTTTTCCATTTTGATACAACTCAAACAATTTTGGCGCAAAATACCTTTAGCTATCTTTTTTATACTTATTTTTTTGAATTCTTATACAAAAACTGGCTTTTAGAAACAAAACACTTCTTTTACTCACATTACCTACATCAAACCCTTTAAAAACACCATTTAAACGAAACGTCAATGTCAGCAAATAATATGCCTTATGGTTGAAAGGGAACCAAACGCCACAACTAATATTATTCAAAACGACCTTCTGCGCCTTGGATCTCTTTAGAGAAAACTATAAACTGGTAACTTGTGTCGTGTAACTTGGTTCCTTTACCAACCAAGATCTCCGCGAGCAGTTTGGCATTTGGATATTTTTAGATAAACTAATATTCAGTATTCCTGGGCATTTGGCACCTTCAGTTTAAAAAACGCAATTTGGCGGTTGGTCCCTTTTAGATAAGCGTTATACTATGAAGTTTTTATATAAATTTGTTATATTTTGTTTATACAAATAGTGACAAAAGTTTGTAAAGTTTTTAACATGTTGTGTATGCGGTGGTTGGGTACTGGACACCGACTGTGAACACTACGTCGTCTGAAGGTTTTGGACACTCTTCCGACCGTGGACACTACGCCGATCGCAAGCAATGGACATCCTGCGTGGTCAGCGTATTATCCACGGTCGGCAAACTGTTTAGTAGCCAAATCTATTTTAAGTGTCGGGGAAATGTCCGCGGTCAGCGTTGTGTCCGGTAGCCATAAAGATGCATACCTGAGCTTCTAGGTGGAAAAAGATAAGAATTGGTCACCATGGCAATTAAACACGTTATTAACTTAATAGTGAGATGTGAATACGACCCAACAAGTTTAATATTTTCCAATTTTCTATTATTGCATTACTTTTCAACACATTACCTTACAACAGTCAAATTAACTACAACTACTAGCATTATAAATGAGAAGAGTAAAATTGGAGAACATTCGAGCATTTTCAGCATTTTGAGAAATTTCAAGAAATTTTGAAATTATCTTTATTTTGGGTATATCTCCAGTCCTGCTCACTTTTGAGGGTTTATTCACTTTTTTTTTCGTTTGTGCTCCGGGAATATTATCCAAAAATAAATGCTCGAGTATTTTCCAACTGTAAGTACGCACGACCGTCATCATATGATTTATAAAGTTAGGTAAACAGTTTACCACTGCAAATGCTATTACACCGCACAGGTAAAAGAGGCTATAATTAATATATGGTTTAAAAGAAAAATCTTATGTGCATATTTTTAAATTCAACTTATATTACTCGTCACTATTTAAACATTCGTCACTCGATGGCGAAGAATGCCCTATAAACAACGTTTAAATGTCATTTCGCCAATTGGGTATTGTTACCTCAACCACAGATAAACGTAACAGATGCGCAACCAAACGTAGTTAAATAAGCTTGCTTTTTTAATTGCAGTATTTCTCGACAGAGTGCGCTACATATAGAATTCAAACGAAATTTAAAAAAGGAAATAAGTTTTGCACGATTGAATATTTTAATTCTATCGTAATAACCACGCGGTGGCGTATAGGGAGGAACAAAGTTTGAGACAATTTCTTTAAATATGCAATTTGGAATAGCGTGGAACCTATGTAATAAATTCATTATAAACCTTCCGATTAATTTTTTTGTTAAATATTTTGAAAAATTGATATCAATTAACACCAAAATTAAATTATTATGATTTTATATACGTAGTTATTAAAGTTGATGATAAAGATTGATTTCTTGTCAGTTAACACCAAGCTTGATTAAGATGATTTTTAAATATATAGTTTTTAAAGTTGTTTTCATTAATTATTGTTATTCTTGTCATATTTATAAGTTAACTGCAAAGTATTTATTATGGTTAATAAATGCATTAATGTTGTTGCAATTAACATTAAACATAAAATTACTCAAATTTACCATTATCATATTGTGATGATATTTTTCAGTATGTAGGTGATTTTAAAACCGAATAAAAACTATAAAGTTATGCTGACAATTCCACTCATATGTAAAAAACACCATCTGCTAATACAAAAATCGTAGTTTGCTATCGGCCAAATAGGAAGGAAAAGAAATGCAACTGGATAAAAAATCGATAATTTTACGTTACCATGGTAACTCTTGCATTTATTGTGTATTATATGACGTCGCGTCAGTTTGAAACTTTCAACTGTTAAAAGTAGATTTTATAGTTAAAAAGCGAACATTCTTAAACAGTATGTTGAGGTTAGGAAATATCTGCGAAACAGAAATATGCAGTAAGCGAGATTAAAAATTCTAATCTTGAAAATACAAAAAAATTAATCATCCATTCCAATTTAATCCAACATCAACTACATAATCTACATCGATAATGGAGTCAACGTCTACAGGGCAAATTATATACAATTACAATAACTGTGTTATTAACAATTGTTTTTTCTAAAAACTATTTTTCAATATTCACTGTTCTTCTGTTCCAGTGTTAAATAAAGTTTAATTGAATTAAATTCAAATATTACTTTATTCATTCATGGAATTGTCTTACCAAACACCATTCGAGCTCATATTTATAGCCTGATATTCTTTACGTTTGTTTTCTCGTACTTACTTTCATATAGGTAATTTAACTCGATCTTTTTGACAAAATCACTCGAGCTACGCTCTCGTGATTTTTTCAAAACACCTCTCGTTAAATTGCCAATGAAAGTAAGTGCTCGAAAACAACCATTAAAAAATATCCGGCTAAATCTGAGCTCTTATGGTATTACCCCCGACAATTGTTGATACAACAAAATAAAATAAATAAGATACGTTTGAGTTGTGTTTTATTAAAAATATATAATTTTTGTGAAACCGTACGCGAAGTAAACACAATGCAGGCCGCGAAATCCAATTTCCAAGTAACTTACAATTAGTGCCATAGTTCAGGTAAATAAATGATAAGGTTTTGAAAAGAAAGAAATTGAGGGAAAACTGAAAATTGATAGATAAGTACGCTTAAAATGTGGTACTGAGAAACATATCACAACTCCTCATGCGTGGGTAATAAGCCGACTGAGCCATTTTGGAAAATGGCGGATAAAATTTCTTTTTCGCTAATATTTCAGAAAGTATTAATTTTATGGGCATCAATGTTCCAAATGAAAATGTAGCTGACAAAATTCCCCACAATTTAATTTTTTATCGAACCTCGTTCGTTCATTTTTATATGCACATAAGATTTTTCTTTTAAACCATATATTAATTATAGCCTCTTTTACCTGTGCGGTGTAATAGCATTTGCAGTAGTAAACTGTTTACCTAAATTTATAAATCATATGATGACGGTCGTGCGTACTTACAATTGGAAAATGCTCGAGCATTTATTTTTGGAGAATATTCCCGGAGCACAAACGAAAAAAAAAGTGAATAAACCCTCAAAAGTGAGCAGGACTGGAGAATATACCTTTAACTTGCAAAGATATACCCAAAATAAGGATAATTACAAAATTTTTTGAAATTTCTCAAAATGCTGAAAATGCTCGAATGTTCTCCAATTTTACTCTTCTCATTTATAATGCTAGTAGTTGTAGTTAATTTGACTGTTGTAAGGTAATGTGTTGAAAAGTAATGCAATAATAGAAAATTGGAAAATATTAAACTTGTTGGGTCGTATTCACATCTCACTATTAAGTTAATAACGTGTTTAATTGCCATGGTGACTAATTCTTATCTTTTTCCACCTAGAAGCTCAGGTATGCATCTTTATGGCTACCGGACACAACGCTGACCGCGGACATTTCCCCGACACTTAAAATAAATTTGGCTACTAAACAGTTTGCCGACCGTGGATAATACGCTGACCACGCAGGATCTCCATTGCTTGCGTTCGGCGTAGTGTCCACGGTCGGAAAAGTGTCCAAAACCGTCAGACGACGTAGTGTCCACGGTCGGTGTCCAGTACCCAACCACCGCATGCACAATATGTTAAAAACTTTACAAACTTTTGTCACTATTTGTATAAACAAAATATAACAAATTTATATAAAAACTTCATAGTATAACGCTTATCTAAAAGGGACCAACCGCCAAATTGCGTTTTTTAAACTGAAGGTGCCAAATGCCCGAGAATACTGAATATTAGTTTATCTAAAAATATCCAAATGCCAAACTGCTCGCAGAGATCTTGGTTGGTAAAGGAACCAAGTTACACGACACAAGTTACCAGTTTATAGTTTTCTCTAAAGAGATCCAAGGCGCAGAAGGTCGTTTTGAATAATATTAGTTGTGGCGTTTGGTTCCCTTTCAACCATAAGGCATATTATTTGCTGACATTGACGTTTCGTTTAAATGGTGTTTTTAAAGGGTTTGATGTAGGTAATGTGAGTAAAAGAAGTGTTTTGTTTCTAAAAGCCAGTTTTTGTATAAGAATTCAAAAAAATAAGTATAAAAAAGATAGCTAAAGGTATTTTGCGCCAAAATTGTTTGAGTTGTATCCAAATGGAAAAGAAATTCCACGAAGAAATTGGCGGATATTAAGAGTCTGATGTATCTGATTCGAAATAATGTTAAAAACTTTTACAGAAATAAATGCAGATAATTTGGATAGAAATTTGGACGCATTTGGAGAAAGTATTAATTTTGTAGTTGAAACAGTTGAGTAAAATTGCTTTCTTTGGACATAAAATTGTTACACTGTTTATTGTATACTTTTAAACTACTATTTATTGTCAACAGAATTTTTGATTTAAGTTTTTCAAAGATACGAAACTGAAACATTTAATTAAAAGTTGTGAAAAAGTTGCGTTAAGTTTTTAGTGAATTACTTGTGTTTACTGTTTGTTTTAAGTTCTGCAAAGTTCTTTCAAGGTACGTGTTATATATTATGAAACTTCCTTAGTTTATCTTTTTATATTACCTACTTAAGTTTTTAGGTTGTTTAGAGCAGCGTTTCCAACCTTTTTCGTTCGCGGACCGCTAAACGACGTAGCACTTGCTTCGCAAAGTAAATCTATTAAATAATAATAAATTTACTTTTACATTGCACAAGAACAATCTAAAATAAATCAATATCCATTCTTTATAATAACAAAAGTCGGTTTTCGTACCTCGTCCGCTTCCCGCAATCCAAACCTCGAACGACCAAAACTGGGACCGGTCCGAAATCGGCGAGTACCTATAGGCTGGAGTTTTTCTCTTTTCGACAAACGAACGTCGAAAACCGATCGCAGGGCGTGTGCGTCGCCAAAGACCATAACCGGTTTCTAGACACAGGACGTTCCATCGTTCAAAACCAGAACAAGATATCTCGACAGGGAGAAGACGCTGGCGAGTGGGTTTCGGAAGCGGAGGCCAAAAATGGGAATGGCTCAAACGACCCAGAAGGCAATCATATAAGACCTCCAGATGTGGTTTTCACTTAGGAACCCCCACTTAGGCTGGGGCCGGCGATATTACTTTGGCACGATCCTAGGGCGGAAAACAAATGAAAAATTTCCAGTTTCTTGACTGTAACTTTTTCTTATGGTTTTGCACAGCATTTGAAGGGGAAACATTTTGAAATTTCCCGTCGTTTGACGATTATCTTAATCGTTTTGGCTTCTATGGTTTCCGAGATACCGCCTGTCGAAAACGAGGGGAGCTCCCTAGAGAGGAGATAAGGAAAAACCAATAGATGCACCGATCTTATCAGGCCGCGTGACATCGATTGCCGCCAACACATGTTCGATCGCTCCCAAAAACTCCATGTCACCCCTAGTCCCCGCCCAGGGTTTTTCAGTAGAAATGATTGGGGCACTGCGCTGGCAAAGATTCTGTTTTCAGATTTTCGATTCAGTAGTGATAGAAGGGGGTTTCTGGCACCACACCTCCGCACCTCATGCATATGAGCGAAGGTATCTATCTCACTCTAGGATATAGGTTAGCATATCTCATATGTATGTAAATATATGTAAATCAAGCGTTCTATCTAATTAACGTTTATTTATCTATTATTATTAACTGACGAGATCGAGAAATTAAAACCAACCAGCAATGATCAATATACCGACGAGGTTTGCAAGCTCGAATAACAAGAATAACTATGCCGGTTTTAACCCTTCGTAAAGGGGACCCCAATCTCAAGTCAGTATAACAATGAATTAATCAATAAAACGTCATTATAGTAATAATATGACACAAATGAACAATTCAATACTAATCACGTGACCATTATATAATTTCATTTAGCATACCATCTCATTGTAGTACATCAAAATAACTTTGCGCATACCCGGTTCGATTATGTATACACTTTCGTAAAAGTATCCCAACCTCAAACTGATAAAAATCGAGTGGTATTTCAGCACGTACACGTCTATTACTAGCTATACCAAGTACGTTGTAAAGATAGTAAATAAAACACACATTCGTTTTATATAATTACTCTATTTAACTTTCATATACGTATTACAAATAAAACAATAACTTACAATAATATTCATACTGTGTAGTACATGTACTAGTTGAATTAAAATATAGACTGGCATTTAGAGTTGAATTACTTGTCCAGATTATATTGAGGTTGTGATGTTTGCAATAATAGACTTGTTATTTTTAAGCACATTTATTATTCTTAATTAAACATCAACAGATTACCAAAAATAAAAACGGATCAATTTAACGTAACGTTTTATTTCCTTCATATACAGAAACAGAATGAACTTAATAACTAACCGGAAATGGTATATAGTTTGGAAAGGGGCGGCGAAAAGGAAAAACATAATCCCGCATAAATTTAAAATATCACATTTACCTCCCAAAAAAAAAACAATAATTAATTCTAATTATTTAGGATATCTAATTGGCCTCTGAATATTGCGATTGCTTTTTCTTATTAAAGGCGAATTAGATAACCCACAATCATCTTTATTTACAATATCATCTTTATGATTAATGTCGGTATCAGCAGTAGTATTAGTATTGACCATGGATGCATTTGGGGTGACGCAGTCAGCAATTTCCAAGATTTGATTAAGGTGGCGCTTCCACAATTTATTTAAAGATGTGACATGAACTAAATATGTTCTAGAACCAAAACATTTTTTTACTACGCCCCTAATCCATCCAGGTTTATTTATGTTCCTATAATCCCTTACAAGAACTAAATCTCCTACTTTAAATATCTTAAGTCGTTTGCCTGAATAATTCCTAATTTGATTTTCTTGTGCAAATTTTACATTTTTGAAAACTTGTTTCATTACAATTTTTGGATTATTGAAGTCCCCTGCTCGATCCTCCTTGGGTTTAATAATGTCCAATATACATCTTATATTTCTATTAAAAACTACTTTTGCAGGTGAAAGGCCTGTAGTACAATGAGGGGTAATTCGATAACTTAATAAAAAGTTATTTAACAATTTGTTTAATTCCTTTACAGGTCCTTTACCAATAGCCTTAATTAAAGCATATTTAACAGTTTTCACTGCGTTTTCCGCTGCACCATTTGTAGCAGGGTGATAAGGAGCACCTGATTTAAAAATAATTTTGTTTTTGTTTAAAAACGTTTGAAAATCCGCAGAAGTAAAACTCGTAGCATTGTCTGCTACCAAACATTTGGGTAACCCAAATCGGGAGAAAATATCCCTCAAAATATTTATTGTATTTTCGGAAGTCGTATTACTAGTCACTATGGCTTCTAACCACTTACTGTGTGCATCTATCAAAACAAAAATATATTTATTTGAGAGAATTGGGCCTAAATAATCAACATGTACGCGTTCAAAAGGCTCTTTTGGAAAATTCCAAGTATGCAATTTAGCTTTATTAGGATTATTTTTAGTTAATATGCAATTTTCACATGAACCTACAAATTTCTCAATATCAGCCCCAAGTTTGGGCCACCATATGTAAGAACGAGCCAAACTTTTTAATTTAACTATTCCCAAATGCGTTTGATGAAGTTGTGACAGAAGTTTATTCCTTAAATTAAATGGTACGACAACTTTATGCCCTAATAAAATACAACCCTGGTAAATCGTCAGAACATTTTTGTGCATAGCATAAGGTTTAACTTCAGGTGATAATCTTTCAGGCCATCCAGTTTGAATATATTTCATAATCTTAATTAAGACCGGGTCTTTGGCAGTACTAAGTTGCATTTGCTCCAAATCAATAGGAAAATCTTTATTTTCAGCTATAAAATGTATATATGAAATTTCAAGATCATCAGGTAGTTTATCTTGTAATGGTAGCCTAGAAAGCCAATCTACTAAATTATACTTAGAGGGTACGTACTGAATCTCATACGAAAAATTCGAAAGGATTAACGCCCAACGCTGAAGGCGATTAGCGGCTAACAATGGAATTCCTTTTTTAGGGCCAAACAGTGCCACTAAAGGTGCATTATCTGTTACTAATGTAAAATATTGCCCATATAAATATTGATAAAACTTCCTCAAGCCAAACACTATACTTAGAGCCTCCTTTTCGATTTGGCTATAGTTTTTCTGACTATCGTTAAGTGTTTGACTTGCGAAAGCAATAGGACGTTCATCTCTAGGTCCAAAAACATGAGATAGCATGGCAGCCACACCATAAGAAGAACTATCCACAGTTAATTTGATTGGTAACTGTGGATTGAAATGAACACCTTTGATGATGCTAATTCCTGCTTAATTTTTTTAAAAGCGCTTTCACATTTATTTGTCCAATTAAATTTTACATTTTTTTGTAATAAATCATATAATGGTTGTAAGACAATACTAGCATTCGGAATAAATTTAAAATAATATGTTATTCCACCTAAAAATGCTCTTAACTCCTTTACATTTTTAGGAGTGGGAGCCTGAACTAAAGCCTTAACTTTGTCTTCACAAGGGTGTAACCCTTCTTTATCAATTTTGTAACCTAAATAAATTACTGATTCTTTAAAGAATTCACATTTTTGAAAAGCAATTGTTAGTCCATATTGTTCTAATCTACTTAACACCTTATGAAGCCTTTCTAAATGTTCCTCTTGAGTCCTGCCTGTAATTAGGATGTCATCCAAAAAACAAACAGCACCCTCAATGCCTAGCAAAATCTGCTCCATTATATTTTGGAAACAGGCTGGTGCCGAAGCGATCCCAAAAGGGGGCCTATTATATGCAAATAACCCTTTATGAGTTGATTATGGTAGTTAACTTTTTAGACTTGTCATCTAATTCTACCTGTTGATAGGCATGAGACAAATCCAACTTAGTAAACTCTTGACCTCCTTGTAATTGTGTAAATAATGTTTCAATTCGTGGCAAAGGATACTTATGAATATCTAAAACCGGATTTATCGTAACCTTGTAATCACCGCGTATTCTGATTGATTTATCAGCCTTCACTACTGGCACGATTGGAGTGCCCCATTCACTAAAGTTGACTGGGCTTAAAACTCCTTCTTTTACTAATCGATCCAGCTCTGTCTCAACTCCATCACGCAAAGCGAAAGGTAGGGCTCTTGGTTTAAAAAATTTCGGCTTCGCTGTAGCGTTTACCTGCAGTGTAATTTTGCCACCCCTGAAACAACCTAAATTAGAATGAAATACTTTAGGGTACTTATTAACTATAGTATCAATAACTAAATCGTTATTTAATTTCAGCATTTTCTCGTTATCACCATATACTCTTACTTCCAATGCTAAATTAAATAAATTAATAAAATCTTTACCCAGTAATAAGGGACCATTTCCTTCTATAACATAATGTTGGATAACTTGTGTTACATTATTGTATATTATATCTACTTCCATGTAGCCAATAGGGTAAATTTGTGCCACATTATAACATACCAATTTTTTTACTGTTGGAAATAATGGTAAATTTGAAAAATATTTCTCTTTGTTTACAGAGCTAATGACACTAAGCGATGCTCCAGTGTCAATTTCAAATTGAATTTCAATATTATTAACTATTGCATTAATTACAAAAGAAGAACTATCTGAAGTACTTAACTTAAAGATATGATCTAAATCCTCTGTTGATTGATACTCTTCATTTATAGCAGGCACGGTTTCCGCTCCATCTTCTACGTACGCAGATTCCGCTTGCAAATAATAATTCCTTCCGGGCTGTTTCTTCTTACAAACCGTTGCCAGATGACCAACTTGATTGCAGACACGGCAGGTATAATTTTTGTAAAAACAAGCTCCACCATGACGTTTTCCACAAATCTTGCAATTTCTGTTTTCATTTGGATGCGCCATCTTGCTGTTCTTGTTTATCGATTGATTTATACGCCGACTCGTCCAATTTGGAATCGATGATCCATGCGCCTGATGCATTTTGTTGACTGGAAGGGGTTTTGATTTTCCACCGGCGCCAACACTTGCGCCGTAATGGACGTCCTTCAATGCGCTGTAGAAAAGTGCTTCTTGTTTGATGGGTAATTTAATATGTCCCGCTTCTCTGGAATTTGCAATTTCAATGGCTTTTTCTAAGGTTAATGCCGTATACTTTCTTCAAATAATCTTTCGATTAACTTAGGATTGTTTAATCCCATTACAAATTTATCTCTCATTGCCATGTTTAACTCAGTACCAGCAAAATCACATTTTGAAGCTAATGACCGTACTCTTACGGCCCATTCGTTTATAGTTTCTTCTGGGTGCTTCACAGCATTATAAAATTTTAGTCTATCTGGGAACGCGCTTACTTTAGGTTTAAAATATATAGTAAAAATTTCTACCAACTGCTTGTAGGTTTTTGATTCTGGTTTATCTGGGATACACAAACTTGAACACAAATGGAAAGTTTCTTCATCACAACTATTTAATAAAATTGCCCTTTTTACAATGTCATCAGTTATATTATTTGCTATGAAGTATTGATCGAGACGTGATTTGTATATAGACCAGTCCGAATTTAACGTAAATTCCCGCACTTTGCCCACGTTCGAATTATTAACAACAGTTTCCACCATTTTGAATAAATTATTATTGAAGAGAAAATTTCACTTTTGCACTGTTCAATTTACTCGTCGCCAATTATCTGTGATGTTTGCAATAATAGACTTGTTATTTTTAAGCACATTTATTATTCTTAATTAAACATCAACAGATTACCAAAAATAAAAACGGACCAATTTAACGTAACGTTTTATTTCCTTCATATACAGAAACAGAATGAACTTAATAACTAACCGGAAATGGTATATAGTTTGGAAAGGGGCGGGGAAAAGGAAAAACATAATCCCGCATAAATTCAAAATATCACAGAGGTGATGTATCACCGTTTTTGAAAATTTCATCGAAAGATGTTCGGAAACGTTAAAAGGAATATTTATACCGGTTTTTTTAAATTAATAGAGGGGCATGTTATGTCTGGGCCACATAATTAATAAGACTATAGTTAGGAGCTTAGTTAGATTCATCAATATTTAAAATAAAAACTTATGATTAAAGATTTCGTGCAAATATAACCTTACTTTCCTAATATCTCATGCATAAATAAATAAATCACATTTATAAATAAAAAGGATATGATTTAGCTAGACTGTGTTATCACAATCATGTATAGGCAACCTAAGTTACACTTTAGGTCAGGTTTCCCACTTGCCAGGGAAAATCATTTCCATATTTAAAATTTTCAGTTACGATGATTCAGCGTTAAGCATATTCTTTGATGTTCTTAGAGGCCAGCTCAAGTTTACTTGATTATTTTCCTGTAAATAGATTAAGTAGATTAATCTTGTTATGATTGATATAACATAATTAAATTTTGAACTCATTTAATAGAATTCTGGTCATTTCAATTACAGGAGGTATTTGAAATCCTCTTGGTTCGCGAAAATGACTCTTGTAGCTTTTAACCTGGTTTTTCTTGTCATTGTTTTTAAGTGAGCTCTTAGTGCATTGTACACTGGACATTTTGTGCACAAATTGATTAACGTAGAAGTTATTTTCAAGCTGGAGTTTGTGTAAGCATCTTTTGATGTACATCGATGTTTGTACTATAAGAAAAACATGTTTATATTGATTTGTAAAGATATTTTTATGTATAAAACAATTGTATCACACACATTGTGTATCCATATAGCTAATTTGTAAGAGATGAACTCTGGATTTGTTAATTTTGGATATGTAATTATCTGTAACGAGAATCTTCAATGTCAAGTGTTTTTCGTCCGTACCTTCTTTATTATTCATTTTGGGACTATACATGTTAATCCGAATCACATGTTTTTGAATTATGACGTCACAAGCGTCGCCCGATCGTCTTTTATTTTCGAGAATCTGTCATAGAGTTCTTTTGTTATGGCATTTCCTATATAAGCTGCTGCATTTGAAAACAAATTGAGTCGAAAAATTGCGTTGAAAGAATCCACGCTCGGCTCCAGATTAAAATCTGTAAATTCTGAGGTTAGATTGGTTAACCAGATGATTGACAAGTGTCACTTTTGCAAACAAGCAAACAAAGTTATAAAAAATAAAAGAAAAGGTGTTTACCTGAATTTTAATGAAGATTTAGTATTGTGCTACGAATATAAATAAAAGTGAAAGTGTTTCTTCTTTTTTTATAATTAAATTCATGGGAATTTAATTTGTATTCATCGATCAACGTATCGAATAATTTTTTATAAACAGCAATCAGCTGTTTAGTTGTATCGTAGTATTACCAATTAGATTAATAATTTGAAAAGGAAACTATATCAACATACCAGGTTGGTTAAAAAAACAATCGTTTCTTGTTTATTAAAAGAATTATAACTTGATTTGTAAAGTTCATCTTAGGGTATAAAAATCTATTTGATTTAGTTCATTAAATTCTTTTTAAGGATTTGTTTAATTTTCAATTAAAAGAAAACAATTCAAATTTGCTTTAATAAGATTTATTTATTTTGGATAACATTTTAGTTACATTTAAATAATTATTTGTGTTGGTTTGTTCAAACGAATAACTGTATTTAATCCTATGTCAGATAATACGACTTTTCTTAACGTTTGAGCAAACTTGAGGATTTATTCTCAATCTCCAATTGTAAATTATATTTTCTTTTTCTTTGACTTTGCTTTTCTGAATTTAATTTTGTTCTTGAATAAAGTTTTTGTATTTTAATTTACGTATGTGTTTAATGCTAATACGGATGCTAATACAAGCATACAGCATTATTCTCTTTCAAACTCAGATTACAGTTACAGGTGTCCAGTTTGCAGAGGCATAAGTGCTTACAGTTTAAGTTTTTTCTTGTTTCCACGCATAAAAGAATATAAGAGTCTCGAAATTCAAATAATTTATGTTTTACCGAACAGACCTGAGCTAGCTGAGAGAAATAAAGAATATGTGTGGTGTATTTTAATCTTAATCTATCGTATATAATTTATACAGGACGGTGAAAAATTTTATTTAAGTATTTTTATATTTTTATCAGGGTCACCGCAATATTAACAACAAGTTAAAAACGTATAATTGATGTATAAAAATATAGAAATATTAGTTATATACACCTATTAATTTTGAGTTGTCAGCATTTCAAGTATTTGAAAGACCGTTCTTATAATCGCTGTTGCTGGTGGATGTCGAGTGGATGAATTGGTCAAAATGTCTATTGATGACGTTGAAGACAAGGATACAATTCTTGTTGTACACGTATCAAGTTCGAAAACCTATGCTGAACGAACTTTTGTTGTTGTCGGTGGCGATAACATTAACTTAAATCTTTACCGGAAATACGTTGCACTGCGTCCGTGTAATACTCCACATCGAAGACTATTCTTATATTATAAAAATGGAAAATGCACCACCCAACCTGTGGGTCACCACACATTAGGAGCAGTTCCGTCCAGAATGGCCATGTTTCTTGGATTATCAAATCCAAAGGACTATACAGGACATGCATTTCGCAGATCCTCAGCTACTCTTTTAGTCGACGGAGGAGCTGGAATGACAGAACTAAAAAGACATGGCGCATGGAAAAGTAATAGTGTTGCCGAGAGTTATTTAGAAAACTCTTTGCAGAATAAGATTAACACCGCCGTTACTATTCAGAACTGCGGTCGAAATAAAGAAGAGTCTGTGTCCGGTTTGAAAAATATTTCAACGGAAAATTTGCCCATTAATTTTAACAATGTTACTAATGCATCGGACAGTTCAATAAGTGTTCCCTGTTACATAAATTTTTCTTCTTGTCAATGTAATGTGAATGTAAACATTAATAAACAATAAATATAAGGTTTAAACTTCTTTGCAGTAAACTTTCAGATTTTGAGACTGGGAAATAGTTTCTCAGTCTGAGACTGGGAAAGACAGTTTTTCCAGTCCCAAATGAGACTGGAAAAATCAACTTTCTAAGCAGGTGCCGGGAAAAAAATGTATGCTTTTAGTTAGAACAGCACGCATGCATAATAATATATTAAGACGAGGTATTGTATAATGTTTTTTCACTATAACGAGAACAAAAGCTGTTTGGATAGTAGTGGAAAGAAGGGTTATAAGAATTAATTAGAAAAATCAGTAGCAGTCGGTTGCTACTGAGTAATTTATAACCATTATGACCCCTCGGGATACAAAGACACTAATCAGAGGTCTGAGGTAAGTAGCACCGAGTATAGACAGATCTACCGTCAAGATATTTATAACCATTACAGTCCCTCAGAATTGAAAGACACTACACATAGGTCTGAGGTAGACGGCTCATTTTCATATATAAATGTATGTAAATCAAGCGTTCTAGCTAATTATTATTATTATTAATCAACGTTTATTTATCTATTATTAACTAACGAGATAGAGAAATTAAAACCAACCAGCAATCATCAATACCCAACGAGGTTTGCAGGCTCGACTAACCGAAGTATCTATGCTGGTTTTAAACCTTCGTAAAGGGGCCCCAATCTCAAGTCAGTATAATAATAATAATAATAATAATAATAAGTACTACAACCCATAGCCTAAACCAAGGCCCCAGAAGCTATAAGCTTGTGCGAGAGGGAGGGGGCGATTATTATTATTATGTAGGCCCAATGTGCGGTTGCAGCCGACTTACAGATGGAACAGCGCAAATCCCACATTGGTCTGGATTGTTCTTTTGTCTCGGGTGTGAAATGATGGACCCATGTTTCATCCATTGTTACGAAACCGGGCAAAAATTCTGCTTTGTTGCTGTGAAACTTCGCTAAACACTCAATTGAAACATTTTCACGACACTGTTTTTGCTCGAGTGTGAGCAAACGCGGCACCCATCTCGCACACAGCTTTCTCATGTCCAAATTTTCAGATAATATGCGATGTACCGCACTTTTGGAAATGCCCGTAATGTCTGCTAGCGCACTTTCAGTCGACGATCATCAAGTACCGGTTTGTGGATTTTCTTCACCATTTCTGGAGTCGTCACCTCATTTGGTCGACCACTGCGATGCTCGTCTTGGCAGCTCGTACGGCCTCGTTTAAACTCAGCTACTCAAAATTTAACTGTTATAAACGAAGGAGCAGACTCACCCAGAGTAGAATCCAGTTCAGATTTTATATTGGTTGGGCTGAGGCCTTTCAAATAAAAGTATTGTATCACATAACGATGACCAATTTTCTCCATTTTCACAAATTCACTGACAACGTTCACTATTGATGGCTGCCAAACAAATACTGAACAACGTGGCGCTTTCAAACTTGAAACATATGCTTTATAGACTGCGTACTTTCCAATACAGTGATATTTTCAAACAACTACCGCCACCTCTTGGTCAGATCGGGTACTTCTGGGACCACAAAATTATTATTTAAAATTTACAGCAAAGGAATTTTAAGTAGCAGATTTCTTAAAACATTGCTAGCTTGATACGTGTACTGGAATAATAATGTAAAAAGTGTTTATAAATATTTATATGCGATTGTTTAATTGATTTAATGAAAACCTTATATGGTTATATGTAGTAGGATGATGCGGTATAAAAAAATCTATAGTGAATTATTTAAGCAGCTATATTAATTCTCGAGAAGCTATTAACCCGACATGATCATTATGAAAGCAATATTTCTTATCATAACATACCATTATGTTCAAAACAATGCAAATATAATTACTTTCAATATAGTCACTTGTTTAGTTAAAAATTATTTAAAATTTACAGCAAAGGAATTTTAAGCAGCAGATTTCTTAAAACATTGCTAGCTTGATACGTGTACTGTTTATAAATATTTATATGCGATTGTTTAATTAATTTAATGAAAACCTTATATGGTTATATGTAGTAGCATTAAGCTATTAAAAAGATAGTAGCCATATTGAAATTAATATCAAGTCTAGCATTTTACAAGAAACGGTTATCATCTAATTGCTATCATACACGGATTAAACTAAACTATATATTAAGAAATATTAATTACGGCTTTTATAGCATCTTACAGGAAAAAAGATTACATTCAATCAGGATCACAACATATATCATTAACTAGATATCATAAATAAATATATTATATATCGAAGGGAGAGTAAAGACATGAGGATATCCATCGTTTGACTAATGTCTATTTATTAAAACAAATAAGTTATGAAATGAAGCAGGGAGTCTATTCAATGAACAATGCTAATACTTTTATGATTTTTCTAACCTATAGATCTGCAGTTAGAAACTCAAGCCTGCTAAATGCTCACAATTCACTAACCCTATCATCATCATATCGTACAATACGAAACATTCCATATTATTATTAAAATTTTATAAATAAAACGATAAAACAAAATTATAGTTTTTCACCTATTTCTATGTTAAACGTATTCATCGTATATGAAAGCACGTACGGTGCAAGATCTAGAATGCTCCTACCCCTCAGAAGTGAAAGGCTTCAACTACTTCAGATCAGCAAACTGAAAAACTTGATAGAGTTAGCATCTAACTCAGAATGTCATACAGAGCTATCAACTAAATCCTATACAAGTATTCTAACTAGACAATAAAGGTTTACTGAGATTATATACCTTATAATATAGCAATAGAATTTTTCTAAATTTTATTCTTTAAGTTTTATTTAAATAAATTTTAGGATTCAAAAGCATTTTTCTATTATTATTAATGTACATAGACAGTAGATACATCGAAGTCGCATGAGTTGTTATCGGCTCTTTAACAAGCGTATGCTACAATTCTCTAATTTTCTAGTTTCTAGACATAATGTAGTTTTGAACAGATTTTAGCCTTTTCGTTATATTTACTACCTTGTAAACTGTTTCTACATATGTATTCTTATTGTTTATGCATCATATAGACATTCGTCGCCATATTTAAACGTTATTTTACAATATATCATACATTTTCAATAGCTTCGAAATACGCAGATATGTAATGATATACTATATACTCTTGTAGGATATTAATCGTATCTATAGTAAACTCGTATGATTAATAATAATCTGTAACCATTTTCGATACCTTCGAAATATAAGTCTATAACATATGTTTGTAATACGTCTTTATAACTTTGAAACACAGGGTAGTTACCTCTTGCAATATCTATAGTTCTGAGAACCCGGAAGACTTAACCTGGAGAAATAAATCAGATAAATATTTTACTTTTTATTGAAACGATAACTTTGCATACTAATATATGAAAATAATATAATTTATATCGCCTGATAAATAAAATTGAAATTATTCTTATTCTTTTACAATGAAATGTGTTTTGAAAAACACGATGAAACGTAATGTATATCAATGCAGGAGTTCTGTTAACGCATTCAAAGACAATATATGACAATAAATTATCGTGAGACTCCTGCTCTATATAAAACGCCGTATATAAAATTAGAGATAAAAATTTACCCTGTGTATTGGTGAAAACTCAAATATTCACGGAAATATAACAATCGGTACATATGACGATACTAATCAGTCTGACGCGGAATATATATTTTATATTATACAAACGGAGAGAAAAGAATAGGTACAAACGGTTTATGTTCATACCAGGCTCACTATGATTATTATAAACATCTTAACAGAATAAAAAGGGCGATATGAATATAACTTATAGGATTTAATCAAACTAGAAAAGTATTGATATATATCCTGCGTTAAGAAAATAATTATACGATGCAAGCATCAATACGTTACATACGATTATGAGCCTAAGTATGAACCTATACTTTAAGCGCTGACAAATACTATGCATATTTCGAATAGAGTATGCGGAAAACAGCATCAGATACAGACCGTATCAAACAAGATCCAAAGAAACCGACTTAAGCTCTAATCTCTAAATTCATGAATATCTTATACACACGATATAACTACGATGTAATATTACGAGAGGGTACATGAAGAAAAGGGTATGTTGTAAGTCGGTTCTGAATTTCTTAAAACATTACTCGAATATCAAAAATTCGTAACGGCGATGCATAGGTTTAATACTATCAACAGCTCATATAAAGGAAATGTTAGATTGTTAACAGTTTATGAGCATTAATCAAAGACTATTCTATAATGATATATTATTTATTTATAAACGTTACATAGTATAGTAGCTAAATACATGACTGACTGAAAAAGTTACTTTTATTAATGATGACTATTGAATTCGATCTGTCACTAGCTTAACCTTTTAATTTCCACGTTTGACCAAATTATAGTTGATCTGATCAAACATTGCTTACAAAACGGAGTTCTAATCTAATGTCTACAGTAGAATCCTTAAGACTCTCTATGAAGTTTTAGAATTGTCGACTACTAAGACACCCGTTTCTTCTACCTTCTTTAGTAAATTCATATTGTTAGCTTCTACTTTGTCAACTGTTACTAGAATGCTGTTCTTTAGATCTTTTACCTCGCTCTATGTATCTGTAGTCATTACAATGAAAGTTTGTACTGTTCTGTCGAATTGACGATTTGAGTTGAAAATTTAATAATGTAATTTATCGTTTAAAGTAACCCTTGTTTACTTCTATATATGTTTAATTAATATGTAATTAGTACATCAAAATATGTTCTTAATATGTTTTTCAATTTCCTTATAAATTATAACTATATATCATCGAAATAAAACATTATTAAAATATTAAAAAATAATTTTATTTTATCATATCCTAAATATTTACACGACTGATCACCTTTCTCGTCAGCTTCTTTTCAAACAATTGCAGTCGTTTATCATAAACCTAGTGGTGAGCTTGTATTATTCGTATTGTGAAATGGATATATTATCCATTTTCATGTCTTTTGCTAACCCTACATAACCTAAGCTTTACATAGATTTAGACATGTTTTATATTTCGTATTTAGACACAGCACGACATATCTGAATGATATATTAAATAAAAGTAAATTGCTACTAATCGTAAGCTAGACTTGAATGATATCGATCGATATGCTATAATATGTATAGCTTAAATGCTAGATTAGTGAAGGAACATGCTGCTGAAGTCTATCGATTAGTTTGTTAGCCTTATTCCAATATACGTTTTCATCTTTATAATTGTTCAACTTTTAAAATTTGATGGTCTAATACCTATATTCCTGTCTTGTTTAAGTTATTAACGTTTGAGTAGCAGCAAACGCTTCACGTATAACCTACATTTTATCAATGAGTTTCTTCTACCTTCTTTAGTAAATTCATATTGTTAGCTTCTACTTTGTCAACTTTTACTAAAATGTTGTTTTTTAGATCATTTACCTGACTCTATGTATCTGCAGTCATTACAATGAAAGTTTGTACTGTTGTGTCGAATTGACGATTTGATTTGCATATCAAATGTAAAACCCATTATTTAAACTATTGACAGATAACTGTATTCTTTATATTTGTTCACAAGCAACAAACGTAGGGGAAAATGTAGCAAAGTTGACTGTCCTTACCTTAGTCGACAGCGAACTTATGGAAAAAGATTGATAGTATTAAAACTATGCATCGCAATTACGATGACCGAAGGGTTAAGGTTAAGGTTAAGGTTAAGGGTTAAGGGTGAAGGGTGAAGGGTGAAGGGAGAATGGTTAGTCATAAAGAAACTTCAAGGAATCTCAATATAGTCACGTTGTTTTTCCAACATTCCTTAAAACTGCTTTCAACCATAAATAAACAAAACGTTCTTACAGACAACTAAACCATTGAAAGGAATTTAGAGATTTCTAAAAATTTGTTGAGATGTAAAAGCAATTATCAGCTTAAAATCTTTGAGTATTTTATAAAATAATTAGATAGTTATATTTACTATCTATTCTTTTAAACTGCTGTTATACTTACCATGTTTACTTTATAGTCGGATATGTAGTACCATTATTAGTGTATACGAAATGTACTATTTTAATAGATATTATATATAAGTTATGTATTATGTTTTAAGTAGCGTCGAAACTACTCGTATTAATAAACGTTCTTGTATGAAAGTATGTTGTTTTGTTCTTACTCTGCTCCCTACGTTCTGTCCTAAGATTCATCTCTCATTTACATTTAACATTTCTCATACGGATGCTCGAACTAAATTAATTCACGGTATCATTAGTATATTTCATCTCTCATTTACATTTATCATTTCTCATATGTATGCTCGAATTAATTTTAGGACAGAATGTAGCGAGCAGAGTAAGTACAAAACAACATACTTTCATACAAGAACGTTTATTGATACGAGTAGTTTCGACGCTAATTAAAACATAATACATAACTTACATATATAATATCTATTAAAATAGTACATTTCGTATACACTAATAATGGTACTACATACCCGACTTTAAAGTAAACATGGTAAACTTTAAAAAAATAGATAGTAAATATAAATATATCTAATTATTTTATAAAATACTCAAAGATTTTAAGCTGATAATTGCTTTTACATCTCTTAACAAATTTTTAGAAAATCTAAATTCCTTTGAATAGTTTAGTTGTCTGTAAGAACGTTTTGTTTATTTATGGTTGAAAGCAGTTTTAAGGAATGTTGGAAAAACAACGTGACTATATTGAGATTCCTTGAAGTTTCTTTATGACTAACCATTCTCTCTTCACCCTTCACCCTTAACCTTAACCTTAACCCTTCGGTCATTGTAATTGCGATGCATAGTTTTAATACTATCAATCTTTTTCCATAAAAAGGTTTTCATCGTTTATAATCTCCCTAGACTTAATTCGGTAGTATTTAACATAATGTCCTTAAATACAGGGCTACGATTGAGAGGTAACAAAGTTCGCGGTCGACTAAGGTAAGGACAGTCAACGTTGCTACATTTTCCCCTACGTTTGTTGTTTGTGAACAAATATAAAGAATACAGTTATCTGTCAATAGTTTAAATAATGGGTTTTACATTTGATATGCAAATCAAATCGTCAATTCGACACAACAGTACAAACTTTCGTTGTAATGACTACAGATACATAGAGTCAGGTAAATGATCTAAAGAACAACATTTTTGTACAAGTTGACAAAGTAGAAGCTAACATTATGAATTTACTAAAGAAGGTAGAAGAAACTCATTGATAAAATGTAGGTTATACGTGAAGCGTTTGCTGCTACTCAAACGTTAATAACTTAAACAAGACAGGAATATAGGTATTAGACCATCAAATTTTAAAAGTTGAACAATTATAAAGATGAAAACGTATATTGGAATAAGGCTAACAAACTAATCGATAGACTTCAGCAGCATGTTCCTTCACTAATCTAGCATTTAAGCTATACATATTATAGCATATCGATCGATATCATTCAAGTCTAGCTTACGATTAGTAGCAATTTACTTTTATCTAATATATCATTCAGATATGTCGTGCTATGTGTCTAAATACGAAATATAAAACATGTCTAAATCTATGTAAAGCTTAGGTTATGTAGGGTTAGCAAAAGACATGAAAATTGGATAATATATCCATTTCACAATACGAATAATACAAGCTCACCACTAGGTTTATGATAAACGACTGCAATTGTTTGAAAAGAAGCTGACGAGAAAGGTGATCAGTCGTGTAAATATTTAGGATATGATAAAATAAAATTATTTTTTAATATTTTAATAATGTTTTATTTCGATGATATATAGTTATAATTTATAAGGAAATTGAAAATCATATTAAGAACATCTTTTGATGTACTAATTACATATTAATTAAACATATATAGAAGTAAACAAGGGTTACTTTAAACGATAAATTACATTATTAAATTTTCAACTCAAATCGTCAATTCGACACAACAGTACAAACTTTCATTGTAATGACTACAGATACATAGAGCGAGGTAAAGGATCTAAAGAACAGCATTCTAGTAACAGTTGACAAAGTAGAAGCTAACAATATGAATTTACTAAAGAAGGTAGAAGAAACGGGTGTCTTAGTAATCGACAATTCTAAAACTTCATAGAGAGTTTTAAGGACTCTACTGTAGACATTAGATTAGAACTCCGTTTTGTAAGCAATGTTTGATCAGATTAACTATAATTTGGTCAAACGTGGAAATTAAAAGGTTAAGCTAGTGACAGATCGAATTCAATAGTCATCATTAATAAAAGTAACTTTTTCAGTCAGTCATGTATTTAGCTACTATACTATGTAACGTTTATAAATAAATAATATATCATTATAGAAATGTCTTTGATTAATGCTCATAAACTGTTAACAATCTAACATTTCCTTTATATGAGCTGTTGATAGTATTAAACCTATGCATCGCCGTTACGAATTTTTGATATTCGAGTAATGTTTTAAGAAATTCAGAACCGACTTACAACATACCCTTTTCTTCATGTACCCTCTCGTAATATTACATCGTAGTTATATCGTGTGTATAAGATATTCATGAATTTAGAGATTAGAGCTTAAGTCGGTTTCTTTGGATCTTGTTTGATACGGTCTGTATCTGATGCTGTTTTCCGCATACTCTATTCGAAATATGCATAGTATTTGTCAGCGCTTAAAGTATAGGTTCATACTTAGGCTCATAATCGTATGTAACGTATTGATGCTTGCATCGTATAATTATTTTCTTAACGCAGGATATATATCAATACTTTTCTAGTTTGATTAAATCCTATAAGTTATATTCATATCGCCCTTTTTATTCTGTTAAGATGTTTATAATAATCATAGTGAGCCTGGTATGAACATAAACCGTTTGTACCTATTCTTTTCTCTCCGTTTGTATAATATAAAATATATATTCCGCGTCAGACTGATTAGTATTGTCATATGTACCGATTGTTATATTTCCGTGAATATTTGAGTTTTCACCAATACACAGGGTAAATTTTTATCTCTAATTTTATATACGGCGTTTTATATAGAGCAGGAGTCTCACGATAATTTATTGTCATATATTGTCTTTGAATGCGTTAACAGAACTCCTGCATTAATATACATAACGTTTCATCGTGTTTTTTAAAACACATTTCATTGTAAAAGAATAAGAATAATTTCAATTTTATTTATCAGGCGATATACATTATATTATTTTCATATATTAGTATGCAAAGTTATCGTTTCAATAAAAAGTAAAATATTTATCTGATTTATTTCTCCAGGTTAAGTCTTCCGGGTTCTCATAACTATAGATATTGCAAGAGGTAACTACCCTGTGTTTCAAAGTTATAAAGAAGTATTACAAACATATGTTATAGACTTATATTTCGAAGGTATCGAAAATGGTTACAGATTATTATTAATCATACGAGTTTACTATAGATACGATTAATATCCTACAAGAGTATATAGTATATCATTACATATCTGCGTATTTCGAAGCTATTGAAAATGTATGATATATTGTAAAATAATGTTTAAATATGGCGACGAATGTCTATATGATGCATAAACAATAAGAATACATATGTAGAAACAGTTAACAAGGTAGTAAATATAACGAAAAGGCTAAAATCTGTTCAAAACTACATTATGTCTAGAAACTAGAAAATTAGAGAATTGTAGCATACGCTTGTTAAAGAGCCGATAACAACTCATGCGACTTCGATGTATCTACGGTCTATGTACATTAATAATAATAGAAAAATGCTTTTGAATCCTAAAATTTATTTAAATAAAACTTAAAGAATAAAATTTAGAAAAATTATATTGCTATATTATAAGGTATATAATCTCAGTAAACCTTTATTGTCTAGTTAGAATACTTGTATAGGATTTAGTTGATAGCTCTGTATGACATTCTGAGTTAGATGCTAACTCTATCAAGTTTTTCAGTTTGCTGATCTGAAGTAGTTGAAGCCTTTCACTTCTATTCTAGTATTAGCATTGGTCATTGAATAGACTCCCTGCTTCATTTCATAACTTATTTGTTTTAATAAATAGACATTAGTCAAACGATGGATATCCTCATGTCTTTACTCTACCTTCGATATATAATATATTTATTTATGATATCTAGTTAATGATATATGTTGTGATCCTGATTGAATGTAATCTTTTTTCCTGTAAGATGCTATAAAAGCCGTAATTAATATTTCTTAATATATAGTTTAGTTTAATCCGTGTATGATAGCAATTAGATGATAACCGTTTCTTGTAAAACGCTAGACTTGATATTAATTTCAATATGGCTACTATTTTTTTAATAGCTTAATCCTACTACATATAACCATATAAGGTTTTCATTAAATTAATTAAACAATCGCATATAAATATTTATAAACAGTACACGTATCAAGCTAGCAATGTTTTAAGAAATCTGCTGCTTAAAATTCCTTTACTGTAAATTTTAAACAATTTTTAACTAAACAAGTAACTATATTGAAAGTAATTATATTTGTATTGTTTTGAACATAATGATATGTTATGATAAGAAATATTTGACGGGCATCGGATGAAACAATGCATTTTACTTGAGGATTTTTGTTGGCGTACAGATAATCCTTATAGATCCGGTTCTGAGAACTGAGGTGAAATCAATAATGAGAAATGACAAGTTTCTACATATTATGTTACACATTTTAAATGTTATGACTAATAGATTTATATTTTAGGAATTTCTGTAGTTGAAATGTTATATGCAGATAAGATATAGAAAATGAAATGCTCGATATGAATAGTCATATGATGTGATCCTGAGTGATTCTTTACTATAAAATATTACAAAAGTTAGAGTGTACGACGTGTAGTTAAATCTAAAACGGGAAAAATAGCGGTTAAATGCGAGCCTTGTTAGTCGTATTCTATTTAGAGTGTTTTCAGGAATTTATTTGAATTTATTATCAATATAAATGTTAATTAATTATTATTATAAAAATATTTATTTTTATCGGGGGAGTTGGATAGCTAAACGATTGTTATTTGCTGTAAAAGAAGCCGGTAACAGTCTGAATGAAAACGAAATAATTTCAATTATTTCCGAGATATAAGAAGAAGGTATTATTGAATAAGAAGCTCTAGAGTGCCGAGATGTCTTTATTATAAAATCGTTATGATCCCCCGGATGACTGCATCAATCATAATGTAATATGTAGAGTTGATCCGTATATGTGGTAATATCGCATGCTGGACCGTGCTAATCCGACAGGTGATTGACAGTAACCTTTCGATGAAATCATGTTTAACGATGTCTGGGGCATCCTTGAAAGCATACATCATTTAAAAAGGATCTTAGTATGAGAGATGAGATATGCAAATGATACCGTGAATTAAATTAATTTAATTAATTAGATCAATATAAAATCGTTATGATCCCCAGGATGACTGCATCAATCATAATGTGATATGTAGAGTTGACCTGTATTCGTGGTATACGCTGGTTCGCGTATAACGCGAGCGCGGTGAGGTCATACGCTAGACCGCGAATGACCTTGAAATTGACCAAAAATTCTATCTTGGACCTCCATAAGAAATAACATGGGATTTTGCGCTAGAACTCTCCTAGCCTATCTACTACGTTTCATTTTTCATTTTTTGATTTTAGTTGGCTCAATAATTTTGTATGCGCTTGTTTTACTTTTAAAACTTTTTTCGCCACAGACCACTATTGCCTTGTTTTTTATATTTATTTTTACTCAATTTCCCAGCAAACATGTGGACGTCAAATTGTAGTCATTTATTGACGTACAACACGTCATATACGACGTCCTTCTAATGTACCCAAGACGGTAAAATGTCACATCATTATGACGTCATTTTAAGACGTCTTTAGTAGGTCTAGAAATGTTTTTGGCTGACGTCAGATGTACGTCGAAATGCTTCAATAATGACTAATCACAGACGTCATATTGTAACTTTTAATCGACATATTTTTAATAGCCCAATAAAACACTTTTCCATTTTAAGAAATACATGCTAAAAATAATAATAATGAACATAAACTAATACATAATAATAAATTATACATTTGAAAGAGTTATTAGTTAAAATAACATTAAATGGTATGTAACATTGCCTTGTTACGTTTGTTTTCTTCACTCGCCACTGTTTCTTTTGAATGTTCCAGCCAAACTTTGATGGCATTCTCAATGTCTTTCTCTTTTACGCCATTATAGTAGACACCATAACAATTAACCACTTTGTATTTTAGAGTATAGGAGGCAAGGTCCATTCATGTGTATGTATACCTAGTACACATACATAGGTCATCTCATCAAAGTTTTAGACGGCCATATTTGAGCCCAACTTCGATGTCAGTTTCTGACATAAGTCAACCGCCAAAGTCTTTTTCCCAAAAAATGACTGGTTGTAATGCACCAAACTGTTCTAGCAACTCCCGAAATGGTGAACGTTTGTTTCTTTTTCCAAAAGATACGAAAATAAGACAAGTTTGGTTAGATATGCGTAGCCGTCAGAATTGGAAATTACTGAATACTCAAGATTATGCGAAGTAAGCAAGTTTGAGTCTTAATAAAATTACATGTAAAACTAATATGAATTGTTTAAGCATAGAGAAAATGTAGTTTTTAGATTACGTACACTCTTTTATTGCCGTTTTACATTTCGACGACATTTAACGGCAACATCTGACGAGAAAGAAGAAAGTAATAACTCGGAATGAACATGAAATTAGAATGGAACATGGAAATAAATTAATAGCGGACGTCAAACGAAAAACCATCAATTTATTATAAACTGCGCAAAAGATATTTGCATCACCTCAAAAGAAACAGAGACACTATTCACTTCAGGTTTAAAAAATACTGATGTGGCCGCTGGATATTTTGAAAATGGCAGTATAAATACGATTTGCAGGATAATCTTCAATTACCTACTTAATATATTCTTAATTTTTAGCTGGTTGGAAAGGTTACAAAAGCTTAAAAAATAGTTGCAGCATCCACTTGCATCATACTCCATTCTGTACAGACATTTACAGAAGTTAGATTTTCGTCCACGGCTTTTATATGGCTTTCTGCCATATTTGGATAACAAAAAAGAGAAACTCAAATACTGTTTGAGGGGATACCATTAATAAATTAGTTGTATCACAGTTAAAATATTCGCTTTAGTTGTTATTGTTGTTTTGTTCATATAACTAATAAATCTTTTATAATACTAATAAATCATTTTAGACCATCATTTTTAATGTGTTAATGTTTTCGTGGTTTTATTCACTAGTAGTAGTTAATATTACTCAATAACAGAAGATAATTCGAATGCCTAAAAATATTTGTTAATAAGTTAATACATAGTATTATAGATTTGCTTTAATTAAAATATTCGTAACCTTTTCTGTATGTTATGTAAATATTTGATTTGACAAATTCATGACAAATTAAAATTGCCGCCAAAAAGGCGCCATTTTTGAGCCCATTTCAAAAGCCAATAGTGGAAATGGGTGAGATAACCTTTACTTTGGATATAATTATGCATGCATCAACGGACCTTGATAGGAGGTACATAATAAATACTGCATGTTATTAGGCTGGTATGTGATAAGTAGTAAAGTCAAAATCATTCGTGATTTCTACAGTAAACATAACCTCAAACTCAGTTTACTAATTTTTCACTATATAATGTAGCTAATGTCAATAATACATATCTATATAGAAAAATCCAGGTAAAAAGAGAATTATACTTGTCCCTTAATTTATAGTAAGTTGAAAGCACCTCACCTCTTTAATTAGAAACTATTTTAATTACACCAAAACGACACAACTACTTATAACCGTTAACACTACTGAACCGCTCTGGACCCGGTATGTGAAAGCCGCGAAACGATTTATTGCGCCGCGTCAAATGTAAAAAAAACTTCAAGCGCGAAATCTGAAATATGGAACTTCTTTATGCTCTGGAAAATTGAAAATGCTCAGTCTGTTTTAAATAATCTCACCCAATATTTTAAACACAAACTTTTCATTTAGAAAGTGCACTATTCGTGATTTTTAAGTTCTTGATACATTAAATCTTACTTGGCTTACTTAAAACTTGGCTGATGTAGGGATAAATTAGATGCCTCAGCTATTTTATTTTCTGCAGTTGGTATTGCATTTGAGATGAGCCTTTTTTTTCGTTTTCGGTTATAACAAATTGGGAAACATCAAAATGTTCTTCGCATATAACTCTATAGCGAAGTTTTTCGTATGGCAATTCAATCTTTCCGCAAAACTCAATCCATTTTTCTCTTTGCATATCATTTTTTGGAAAGAAGAAATAATTCAAATTTGGGAAAAACCGGCTAGACTTTTCACAACCTTTCACGGCACATTTGCTACCTCTATTCGGCATTGTTACAACAAGAAGCAATTAATATACCAATGAATATGCAACTATTTTTTAACCCACAGCTAAAACTGGTAACCAGCGTATTAAGACAATTAAATATTACCACAAATACTTAATAATATGAATAAAAATTTAAATTATACTAACTTCGAGAAATCCCAAGTGAATCAAATCTAAAACGACTAAAACAATTGATAGGTACTTAAAGAAAGTGTTGTATGAAATATTTAAGGAATCTAATATTTGCTAATGAACAATATTCTAATCGAAACTAAACAAAACGAAACTAAATAAAACGAAACTAAACTCTTCAAACTAAAACAAATTAAGAAGAAATACGTATTTATTAAGTCACTCCGCATAAATACTACAAATGCAGAAAATATATCAGTCATCGAGTCAAACACACCAAGAAGAGCTTGCTGTGAGACAAATAATATTGTTAAAATTTCATCCCTTTTATGTGTTTATATAGTGAAGAATTTTATCACGTGTCAGACACCATGTGTGTCATACTGTTGCCGCGTCGGCTGTAAATTTACGCATGCTTTAATAACGTCGCAGTCGACCAAACAATTACTGAATATTACTTCATTATTTGTATAGACAAATGTAGTTGCCCAGAGCTCAGTAACGCCACCTAGTTCAGTTGCACGAACTAACCAAAAAAGTAAGCGTATTTATTTTCAAGAGGCTGCGTATCTGTTTATTATCTGTGCTTCAACTTAAAAAAACGTTGTTTAAAGATTAGAAGTTCATAGGTGTATATTATAATATGATTGTATTTGTAAATATTCTTTTATATTTTCCGTAATAAAAATGAATGACTGCATGAAAATAATATGCAACGTTGCTGCTATGCGGACAGTACTAGGAAGAGGTCACAACACAAACCGTTGTAGACATTATCTCAACGAGTTTGTATATCTTGCACATGTGTTGAGATCTTGTCAGTACGGGAAACTGCTCAGAATAAAACTGCACAACGAAGTAAATACGTAGTGTAATTGCATCGGTGATGCGAGATAATGGCTATGAATGAAGTCTATGCAGAATTAGTCGGAATTTTTAAAGAAGACCTGGACAGTAGACCCAACAATTAGATTTGAAGATAACTCCTCGCAGCCAGAAGAAGTACATTTAGAAAATGTCGTATATGTATATGAAACGACAATTATTTTAAAGAAAAATATAATGTTAGGAAGATTTCTGTTATTGGTTTATATTTTGGGTCGCTGGGAACTAACAAGGAAATATATTAGCATTAGAAAATAATTTAAAATTTTTGTTTAATTAACAATAAACAGGTAAACAAATTAACAAACACAGAACGCCAACGTAAGAGGTATGATATGTCAATAAAAGTAGAAAAATAAGGACGTCGCAGTTTATGTTGGAATATAGCTCCAAATATTTCCAAACAAATATAACCTTGATAACTGACAGTCGATGCAAGTTAGGTTAAAGTATTGTTTATAGCATGGGTGAGAATAGTTATTTAAGCATTAAGGGAGGTAAGTAATATTTACCAGTCGAGGACAAGTTTGCGCCCGAGCGATAGCGAGGGCTGGCAAGTCCGAGACTGGTCAAATATACTTACCTCCCAAATTGCTTATAACAGTTTTTCCACTCCCGAAGTTGTTTAAAAAACATGAAAAAAAAAGATTCGAGCCCGGGATTTGAACCCGGCACCTTTTTGTGGTATCAGCCTTGTTTGGACAACTGCGCCACCAAGCTTGCTTGTACAGCTCTGTGAAATACGGGTTATGTTAATTTATCTTTACAATAATTTAAATAAAATATCAGTACGCCTTTGGTTGCTAAGGCTTTCATCTGTCTGTTTTTCAAACAAAGTGTGAGTATTAAAAGTTGCATCCGTTTGTAAAATGAATTTCAACGAAAAGGAAAACGAAATGGGGATTGAAGACGCTGCAAACGCTGCCTGTTCCTTCCTCTTGCCGGAAAAGTCGAAGGGACGTTATCAAAATGCATATAAGTGTTTCAAAGAGTGGTGCCAGAGAAAGAACGCTACTGAAATATCGGAAGCAACAATGCTGGCGTATTTTATGGAGAAAACCAAGGTACTGAAGTCACCAGCAAGTTTGTGGTGTGAATACTCAATGTTAAAATCAACGTTGTTTATTGAAGACAACAGAGACATTTCTAAATTCCCAAAACTCAAAGCTTTTTTAAAAAGAAGAAATGATGGGTATAGGCCGAGAAAATCTAATGTTTTCACGCGACAAGAAATAAATAGATTTTTAGTGGAGGCTGACGACAATAATTTCCTCTTGATGAAAGTAGTTATGATAATGGGGATAGCAGGGGCTTGTCGATCGCAAGAACTGTGTGATATGATGATGTATGAGAATATGAGAATGTTCAAGACATGGAAAGTATAGCGATTGTCAATATATCAGATTCGAAAAATGGTATGTCCCGTAAATTTACGGTTACCGCAGGTGAGAGAGATGCTGTTTGTAACTTGAAAATTTTTAAAAATACCTGAAAATAAGATCTATGGTTAAAAGTGCCCATCGGCGTTTCTTTATGCGCTTCCAAAATGGTAAATGCTTAGGTCAACCTGTTGGAAAAAACACGTTTTCGTCAATTCCGAGCAAAATAGCAAAATTTCTTGGATTGAAAAACGCTGAGACTTACACTGGCCATTCATTTAGGAGGACTTCAGCTACTTTATTAGCCAACACTGGAGTCGACATTCTTGCACTAAAGAGACATGGGGGCTGGAAATCGGATACCATTGCTGAAGGGTACGTTGCAGATAGCCTGTCCAATAAAAATGAGTTGGCTAACAGAGTTTTATACGGCAATAACAGTCATGCTTCGAATATTATATTAGAAACATCCAGCACATCAACCGAAATTTCGTGTGTGAATGGAAGTGCAATTCTAGATCGGAATGATTGCAACAAAATCGAAGTGAAAAAGGACCTTCAGGGACTCGCACCAAATTTTGTTAATTGTAATTTTGAAAATTGTACTATAAATATAAATAAAAAATAAATGTGGGTCTCACATCCCGTTAATGGTCGAAATCAATTTCTGATGAGATACCTGAAGGGAGGTGAGTTGTTACTTACCTCCCGTTGTTAATAGTAACCATAGCTTGCTCAGTAAATTGCACTTGCTTCCATCAAATCAATGTCATAACAGTGTGCTTACTATGTAGGGAGTGGAAAAACATATTTACTGGGTTAGGTATTTCAACTTGTTTTACTCTGAAAGCTATAATGCTCTAATGCTATAATTAAAATTATTTACAATAATGGATACTATAGAAACTGCGCGAGTAAACAGATGTGAAATACCGAACACGGCTAAATCTAGATTTTTCAAAATTTTTTTTTGGAAATAATCAGAGCTACCAATATAAAATGTGACGTAACACTTTTCTAGACAATTTACAGACTATTGGTCTATTCGTAGTGGAAGTTGATATATCTTAGAATATAAACTGTAGGGAGGAACATAATCATCTACCATATACGACCGGGATAGTGTCTCAATATGGCGGAGGAGGAGTTTCCGGTTTTGTAATTAGATATTTCCATTGGCGGTTCTCACTGTTTTTAAAACACAGTATTTTGAAATTAATCTTAGAATATAAATTTTATATTTTAAACAAACGAATACTTACTTATGAAATGTAATTCCCTTCTTCGTATTCGTCGAGTGTGAGAGAAATGCAAATTTAGGTAATGTCAAATGGCGGCCAGTGTGACGTCATATTCGTCACTTTTAAAGCTCATTGCGCCAGGTAGTTACACTCCTTCCAACAGTTTTATATTCTAAGAGATATATAGTATTAACATCAACTCAGTAAGAAATTGGTTATGGTAGCGTTGTTAGGAGAATGTTAAATTTTTTTTTTATTTGCTAGTAGAACCGAAAAATACCGGTTCCTTCGAAAATTTATAACGGTTTGCTATCTCATCTTAACATTAACACGGATTTTAGTAAGGGTTCCGATTCCGGTTTCGGTTTCATAAAAGTAATCGGTTCCGGTTCTTTTGGGTTCCTGTTCCAGTTCCTGACCTATACTAAATACCTATTTACTATTTACTATATTTACTAGAGATATTGCCATAGCAACAATAATCAACAATTAACGATAAATAAATATTTCATACAATCACATGTCTATTATTACTTGTCCTGATACTACAAAAATACACCTTCTAAGATAGTGTATCTACTGGTAAACTTACCCAGAACACTATAACTGGTGACCCCGACGAAAAGAAATCTGAACACGAGCAGCATATCCTGATCAAGGCTAGAAAACATCCTACTCCAATTCGTGCTAGTCGTTTCATCTGCATACAACTAACTAAAGCGTGTAGTTCAACCAACTACGGCATCGATAATTGGATTGATTGGACAATCGCTAGTTTATCGATTCTATAATTGGTATAACTGGTTCTATATTCTATACTGGTCTAGAACACTATAATTGTTGATCCACGACGAAAACAACGGAGATAATCAACGCCAAATTTTCTAAGTTCACTACTCTGTTTTTCTGTCTGCCGTCGGATACAACCTGCCCTCCTGGAAATTTTTGAAACGGTTATTCGATTATCGCCCGCAAACAATCGACTTTCGGAAGTTTATATTCTCTTGTTTTTAGCCAAGTATTAAACCATTTGCAATGAGTTTACCTAATAAGAGTAGGTAGAGGAATCTTTTACAACAACTTTTGACATTTTACTAATCACTGCTTGATGTCGCTAATGCTAGCCTTTGGCTTTCTCTGCGACCGCCTACGGCGGATTTTGTGTTTCCCCCACTTCTGCAGTTTGGTCTTCTGTATATAGTCTTCTTGAATTTAACAAAAGGTAGGCTTTCCGCTTTAAAATGCAATGGCTCTTTAATTATTCGACGCGTTTAATTTATACAGATACGAACATGTGAAGAGAAGATATTACACAATATTATGTCATTCATTGAACAGAATTAACAAGCAGGATTCAACAGGTTATAACAAGCCCAATCCTGTTTGTCTGATGCACGATGTGTTGCCTATCTGACAGGCGACTGAATTTCTAATTAAAAAAAAATAGGTTTAACTTATTTAAATTTGGTTTAATTTATGAAAGATACACCTTACAACACTGTGAGATGAAAGGGGATAAATTTTAAACAGATTCTTCAAGTGAATTTCACAAACTCAATTTTAAGATGAACGATTTTCTGTCGTTGGTTGATATTCTGACATTTATATATTTTCAAGCCATTTATGGCATGTTTTCACCTGAAAATTATTAAAGGCATAGGTAAGAAGGTATACAAAAGCATTTATTACTTTACTTACAGTTTTTATTAATGAATTTCAAGAAAATGTTCTATTTCTTTGAAGATTCATAATTTTCCATAGTAAATGGATATTTTTCAATGTTATTTGAATTTCTAAGTAAAATATTTTACTGCAATATTCTTAACCAAGTTCTAGGGTGCATTTGACACTAGCATGTTAAACTTTTTGGGGAAATGGAAAACTTTTTATAGAGAAGGTTTAGGCCTTTGAAATCCCAAAATTGTAACGTTTCAGCAGGGTCTGCTAGAATGTTAAAATTTAGTTTATATTCATAATTTGGTGTCAAAATTTATGTAATTTTTGTTTGATAGGATCTTAGGATTAATTTTATGATAAGAAAAGGATGTAGCAAGATGTTACAATGTTTTTATTTGAATTGTTGTGAAGTAATGTTTGTGAGAAAATTCAAGATGGTTGTCAATGAATCCTAACTCTAAATTTGCATTTTTATCGCCGTGTTAGGTACCAAAATGCAGAAAAAATTCTCATCTTTCGTTTTTTAACATTTATGTAAACATTTAATTGAATTTCTTATTCAAGTTTTTAAATTTGGTGTTCAGACTGTTATTATTATTTGGAGAAATGTTTGTAATTTTATTTTTGTATGGAACGAATTAAAGAAAGGTAATGGAATCTTGTTACAAATAACCGAATTATTTTATGTACTCACGTCATGGAAGATATATGTTGCACCTTTAATAATTATAATTATCTTCATAAATCACAAATAAAATCCATTTGAAGGATGGTATGGAAATGTGCTCATCTTGTCAACAAATAAGCAGGTAATTTTACCAACTATAACAGGAATCTGCTAACCTTCAAGTTAGGGTGATTAACTTCTTTGTGTGGCGCCAAATAATTTTAAAAATTTAAAATAATTTTCAATTTCTAATTTTTTTTAATTAATAGTAATTTAAGATTGTTGGATTGATCAGATAAGAATTAAAAAGAACAAAGAGAATCAGAATTCTCTTAATTCTTATTTTGTTAAATCTATTTGACACCGAGATTTAATTTGATTTTATTTAATTTTAATTTAGAATTTTAATAGTTGTTTTCCTTTCTCTTCATGGAGTTTTAAATTTTTATTTCTTTTCTGTGTTCATTAATAAAATTATCCATTTAAATGTTTAAAAAAATTTTATTTGTGTATTTATTTGTTTCTGGTCCATTAACAACATTTTACAGATATAATTTAAAAGCTTCCTAATCAATCAGCGACCCGCCTGGTTTCGTCTCATGCATTTATGGAACTTGTTTTCCAGTTTAGAAATTATAACCGGAGAATTTTTTTATGGTAAAGGTAAGTGATATTTAGTTGTGTATATTTTCAGACTGTTTTATCATGATTTTGTGTTTGTGAATTTCAACAATAATAAATTTTATTTTGGAATTTATAACCTTTCATCTTTCATCAAGTGTTGGAGGGTTTATTATTCCCTGCAATTAATTTTTTTTATTGACATAATATAACAATTCCATCCCCCCTATATCATAACATCATGGCGCCCGAACGTGGTGCTTTCTTTTTTCTTATTGACAATCTATATCACATCAATATATATGTATTCTACTAGAGGAAAACCTTATAATTTGCATTTGAAAGTAATTATGCAATCTTGGTTTATGGTTTTAATGTAACAAAAAGTTTATGACAGCAAAAGTCAGTGTTAACTTCAATTGCAGATCAACATACCTACTGTTATATTGTTTTATGTGAGTAGTCTGGATTCAAAATCGGTCATCTCCAAAATTTCCAAAATCCAAAACGAGATTTTCGTGTCATTCCGTTCATAAACTGTTCTTTCATTTATGTTATGTTATGTTAGCGTCAAAACCCGTGAAATCCATGCAATTCCGATATGATTTAAGTATGAAAAGTCAAAATAAAAATTCATTCCAAATCCAGTGAATATGTAGTTTCCTAGGATTAGGTTAAAACAGTTTTTCGGCCTTCCTAAAAATATCTGTTTGATTTTGGGCAATGAATTTGGGTGGTGGGACATACCTCGTACTTCATGGCACTGATTGACTAGTACCGCTTGACTAGTAGAATTTGACTAAATCTGAGGGAACTTTACCCCCAGTAGAAATCTTTATCGTGCAAAACATTTCATTAACACACGACCAACAGTTTTATTTCTTTATTCGGAAAGAAGACCTGTTTTAATCTTTGTCTGCTATGAAAGATTAACATATCGGTCTGGGATCGAACTACTAATTTACCGACCTGGCAGTTTTTGTCTCGATCGATATCTTTAATTTTCTGTAATATATGCTTCCCTAAGTCCGAATCGCATAATCTCCAATCATGACAGGAAGACACTTCCAACAACTGAAACAACAATAATTACAACTCATTTTGAAAGCAAGTTACTTTTGACGCCAATATACCAAGAATTCAAAATTGATCTATACTCTATGGATGCTTAATATAAATGTTACGCATCACTTTGAAATTTCAAAGCATCAAATTTAAAATTGAACCATATAGTAGACATTTAAACTGTTGAGACTTTGAAACCTTGACTTATTATGAAATAAATAAAGATTAGTAAAAGTTTCACAGTTTTATTAAAATATAACCTGACAATACTGTTTCGACAGCTATGGTGTCATTATCAAAGGTAATATAATTATAAACAAACACGTCGCTAAGGTAGATACAAAAATAGGCAACTAGATAAAATAATAATAATAATCAGAATTAAATATCTAATACTTCCAGTAACGGAGAATTACTGAGCTCAAGTTGTTCATTCATTAAAGGTACCCTGAGTTTGTGTTTGTATATCTCAAAGGCTTCTAAAATGTCTAATTTGCGTTTGTTATTACAAAAATGTAGGAATTTAATATTATATTGAGGAGTCATTGTGTGATTTTGTTCTAAAAGGTGTTTGGCGTAATTATATTTTTCATGATGTTTATTTTTGTAATGACGTACGTGTTCTTTATATCTTATGTCGAAATTTCGAAGTGTTTGCCCAATATATACCGAAGACAAAAGAACAATTTAAACGGTAAATGCCCGATTTCATGATTTCATGTGTTCTGTCTTTAGCATTAAATAAAAATGAAAAATGATTTTTCTTAGTTATGTGCAATTTTTTCTGAGATTTTGCCAAAATATGGTATAGATATGTAATTTGTGTCTTCTGTTTGATTGTCAATGGGATATATTCTTTTGATAGCTAACCTATATTCTTTTGTTTAATTAAAGTGTCAATCATGTTCGGATTGTAATGATTTGCATGTGCTAGTTGTTTAATGGTTGATATCTCTTTGCTAAAATCTGATTTTGTTAGTGGAATAGTTAAAGCTCTGTGTACTAATGATCTGTATGCTGCTATTTTATATGTATAGCTGATAAATACATTATTTGAAACACGTATTTAAAAATAATAAAAAACCTTTCATTCCGCTGCAGCTATTATAAATACATAGCCTAGAAATCCTGACTTACACGATGTCATTTTGGAAATGACTGCACTTTCAAATGGGCGGCACTGTACATATATTACCGTGGTACCATTTTTATGTGCTAAGTCGTTTAGCAACCAATTTATAAAATATGCATAAACCATTTAGTCCGGCCGGCGGCAGCAAAAACGCTGTACTCATCCAGTTAAAGAAAATTTAAGTTTTGTAGTAAGAGTTCACTACCAATATATACAAAAAAGCTTGGTCTGCCAACCCCTATTTTGTTGCTATTGGCGTATCAGGGTGACTTTAACCCTCTTTCGGGCTGTACTAGCGACTCATTAGTTAAAGAATAAAAGAATCTGAAATATCTCAAACTCACTCAGTGTAACGAAATAAAAATGGTCTGCCGCATGATATCTTGGAGCGTAGCGCGGTCCGACCAAATAAGGTGGTAGATTTTGAAGAGCACTTTTTACCCATCGAGTTAAAGCATAAATTTGTCGCTAAATTAAAGGTAAAACGTATTACTTTTCAAATCTCTTGGTCATCTAGGTCACAGCCTGGCAGTTTCTTTAGTTCAAGCAAATTTATGTTTGAATGTATATCGAACGTTACTCACTAATAATCTTTATTAATATTTAGATACCTACTACTAAACGGTTTTTTGCGTAAGCAGTTCATTTTGTATGGCCGCAAATAATTGTAACATGAAAAAATATATATTTTTATAAATATGTTAACATTTTCAATAATATAAATTAAATTGTTAATCACTGTGGTAATACATTGATTATATTAAAGCGAATAAACCGAAAATAGAAGATGAAATTAAAAAATACCTATTTAGGAAATATAAATTTTAGTAAAATGAAACTGCTAAGAATAATCTAAATTCTTTATCTGTAACATAAGTAGGGATGTTTTACGGCGGCGTAATCTTCGCAGGTATGTTGCAACAGAATAGTATACGGTGAAGCGAAAGAGACGGAAATAAAAACTTAAGTTTTAAACCTCAGTTACACAATACCAGTAACTTGTACGAGTTCTTAAAAGGGAGTTAAGTTACCTTATAAGAGATCTTGACTTGACTAAAGAAAAAGCAGAGCTTTTGGCATCTCGGCTGAAACAATGGAATTTACTCCAGTAAGATGTTAGAATATCCGTGTATCGAAGTCGACAGAAAGATCTGACACCTTTTTTTGAAATGCAAGAAAACTTAGTTACCTGCCAAGACATTGACGGTTTAATGAGTGGCTTAAACATCCAGCATGATCCTCATGTTTGGAGACTTTTTATAGACTCGTCGAAAACCAGCCGCAAAAAACCGTTTAGGTATTAGTGAGTAAGGTTCGATACTACATTCAAACATAAATTTGGTCGGACTGAAGAAACTGCCAAGCTGTGACCTGGAAGACCAAGAGATTTGAAAAGTAATACGTTTTACCTTTAATTTGGCTGAAATCTATTCTTTAACTCGATGGGTAAAAGGTGCTCTTCAAAATCTACCACCTTATTTGGTCGGACCGCGCCGCGCTCCAAGATATCACGCGACAGATCATTTCTATTTTGTTACACTGAGTGAGTTCGAGGAATTAAAAGTAGGGAAAATAGGAAAGTTCTGGAACCACCCCCCACTCCTGACCTTGACCTTGAACCTATCTCTCTCTAACACATGGTGACCTTGAAACTATCTCTGTCACCTAAACGTGGCAACACCGCATTCTCAAGGTCACCAATATGGCACCACCGCATTCTCAATGTCAACAAGATGGCAACACCGCATTCTGAAGGCCAAGAATATGGCAACAATGTTATGACCGTGAACTCAAGGCCACTATTCAAGGTTAGGAAACACCATTCAAGACCATGCTCAAGGCCATCAAACACCATTCAAGGTCAAGCTGTAGATATATATATAGCAGGTCGCATGTATTGAAAATACAAAATGTGTGTAGAAGCGAGCTTGCAGAATACGTGCCTGACAGAACGAGTGTTATCATTTCGTAATTGGAAGGGTATACAAACCCCAAAATCTTTAGCTGAGGCCGGATTTGTCTATACGGGGCGTGAAGATAGAGTAGAATGTTTTTATTGCCGAGTGAACATTTTCAAATGGGAACCGTCGGATAGTCGAATCGTAGAACACCTGAAATGGTCACCACATTGCGTATTTGCAAACGTGTTAGCACCCATAAACGTTGAAAGCGGTATAGACGTTTGCGATTAAAAGAAGATACAACATAGAATATAACACTAAGGAAGATGTTACCAATCAAGGCGGTAATATTATTAGCAACCTTGTACGAGGGTGTAGTGTACGTTGCAAAACTTCCAGACACAACAGCAGCTTTTATTTCATACAACTTCAATACGAGTGTTTGGTATGGAATGCAACCGGTGACGTTGCAACACATGGGAATGTTTAAACACGAGGTCGGTAATAGAACGCAAGAAGTACGATTCAGGGTCAAATTCGTGTACCCAACATATACCATGGATAGTGAGTGGCAAACCCTCGTGAATAGTCCGGTAGAACAATGTAAAGTCAGCAGCGAAACGTGTTACGCTTCAGTGGCGACCTTGGGCACCCTGTTAATCGCAGTAGTTGGTGTAAGCATGGGAACATATTGTATCGATCGTTATCGTTACCACTAAAGACAATGACCTTGGCTCCCACCCGTCAAATAAAACCATGACCTTGGATTCCACCCCTCGACTCAGACCATGACCTTGAATCCCACCCGTCAACTCAGTGTATATAAACGCATACGCAAGAACACTTCAGTAGTACAGCATCTACACAAGAACAATTCAGCAGTACAGCATCATAAACGTGGTAGAGGCAACCGTTTTAGTAACATTCGATTTCGAGGACGACGAGGATGAAATGCGAGACGAAGAATTATATGGTGGGAACGTCGAGAAAACTTTAGACCACCACAAAGAGGCATTCATTAAACGCGTCAAAGAGAAGAGTGTTCTTGAAGCTGGCTATCTGGTGTTTGCGCTAGTGACGTTTGCATATTCCATGGACTTAAATGGGGAAAGGATATGGTTTGACGGAAAAAGTGGGACAGCGCCGAAACAATTGGAAGAACCGTTAGACGAATGGTACGATACAAATATAAAAATTCCCATCATGAGACGTATAGAGGAGTATAATTCTGATAAGTTGCGAACGGAACATTTGTGTCGTTTCACCATACTAATAGCGGAGAGTTAAAGTGCTGTTTATAGACTAGTATAAGCCGGATAAGTTGCGAACGGAACATTTGTGTCGTTTCACCATCTTAATAGCGGAGAGTTAAAGTGTTGTGTTGTTTATGTAAAGTCACAGAAACAGCCAGCGCATTATTTAGTGAAAAGTACGCAGAGGCTTAACTAATGTATTATTGAAATAATTGTACTCTTTAAACAAATACAAGGTTGTAAATTGTAAAAGATAAATGTACTCTGTAAACAAATACAAGGTGGTAAATTGCATATGTATTTAGTTAAATAAACCACGTATTTATCTCATTATATCGTTTCATTTAAGACCGATCTCCGTCTCTTCTAGAGATTAATTTAACGATTAAATCAAAAGTGAAACTAAGATTTAAAAATGTCATACCATTTTAATTTCAATTACATTCTTACTTAACTATGAAAGTATGCAGAGGAAAGATCAACACAACCTCAAGGTAAGAACGACACCAGACAGTCAGGAATGTGCAGACGAGAACAAAGAAATTCCACAGACATCGTTGAGAACAGATGAAACAAGGTCAAGGAGATTGTATTTACACAGAAAGGAGTGGCCAGACAGTCAGGAATGTGCAGACGAGAACAAAGAAATTCCACAGACATTGTTGAGAACAGACGAAACAAGGCCAAGGAGATTGTATTTACACAGAAAGGAGTGACCAGACAGTTAGGAATGTGCAGACGAGAACAAAGAAATTCCGCAGTCGTTGTTGAGAACAGACGAAACAAGGCAAGGCCAACGAGATTGTATTTACACAGAACGGAGTGGGGGCACAGATATATCTATACCTTCCAAGCTGCAGCACTCAGTTAAAGTAACAACAGTGAAGATGAATGAATGAGGTGAAGGTGAGGTAAAGTACTGGAGGGGGGGAGAAGGCATGGGGAGGGTTGGGATGGTGGGTTACGGAGGAGGGTGTGGGAGCCGGGGGGGACGAAAATTGAAAAATCAGCGCTCTAGCTCTCAAGGTTAACGAAGGACAAGAATTCGATTGCTCGATTTGCTAGGTAGAGATAAATGAAGGTCGTCACGGGTATGCTGTTGACCACAATTGAATGGTCATAGTATTGGAGTATTTCCGGGTTACTACAAACTTTTGGAGTTTGGTTTTTTTGGATTTTTTTTCTTTTCTTTTCTTTTTTTTTTAAATTTTGGATATTTTTCAGAGAGTATTGTCTGGTTGCTACAAACTGTTGAATTAAAACAACATAGTGAGTAATGGGTCAGACGGTTTTAGTGACTTTTTGTTTACGGTTATAATATCTACAATTTCTCTTATTGTATACAATCAAATCATCAATTGTAAAGGAAAAAGAATTATTTCATGCTATTTTTATTTAAAATGTGCTGGTCCTAACTAAATAATATTAACAAAATTACTAACTATAATGTCTATAATGTCTACAATTACACATCACTGCTGATCCATCTCCATCTCTAACCGTGCATTCAATATTTGAAACAGTGGGCTTCCGTGACAATTATCATCGCAGGTACACTCATCCGCATCGTTGCCTCCAAATTGGGATACCGGACCGAGGATATGCAACCGTTCGGAACACGCAATTGGGTCGAAGGTGTTAAGCATCCGTTTCATGCATCCATCACACCAATGGGATGGTACGTGGTATATTGATCTCGACACCCTGGTGTGGTATGCCTGCGGTAGGGTGGCCGTACTACACACACTGCGTATGCAGCCCTTGCATAGACGCTTCTCTTTCCACGTGTAGTATGACCACCACAGACAGTACGGGACATCTGCCACGGTAAACCACACCTGCAATACCGTAGCCACCTGTTGAAACCGTAGGGTTTGGTTTGCACAAGCAACGTCCCCCATGTCACCGAAACGGTCTTCATCATAATGTTGGGCGTACTTAGCGGTTGTATACCAATACCATTTCCACATCACCCATAGTTCGAACACTAGGCGTTCAATTCCTATACCTATGGATGATTGTGGATTCATCAGCTCTCGATGGTGGCGGGCGATGCCTACATGTGGACCCAACGAGGCAGCGATGCAGCGTAACGATTAAGCCCGTAGGCTGAGCCAGCGATCCCATGGCTGCGCATCTGGCCCGGTATCTCCTTCAGCAGAATGTGGTATGCGAGGAGCGATGACGGACATTGTGATGTGTTACCTGGTGTGGAAAACACTCCCTATTATATCGAAGTAGCAACACCCATGGAGGGAGTGGGGGGCGGAAGACCTTGAGGTACCTATACACCGACCTATACACCAATGCCCTTGAGGAAATGCAAGGTTTCTGTCTAGAAACCGACCTATACACCAATAACCGTGAGAAAATGCAAGGTTTCTGTTTATACAGCAATGACCGTGAGGAAATGTAAGTATTTGCGCGAATGCAAGGTAAAGTGGTGGGGGTGATGGAGCGGTTGAAGGTGAAGGAGTGGGGGTGAAAGTGGGGTTCAAGGTTAGGGAGTGGGGGGTGGTTCGACAAAACCGGAGGGCGACGCAGCGGAGCGTCAGTCTGTCTTGGTTCATCATGGATACATCATCTAGTAGTGTTACCAGTGTTGGTGAAGTGAATAAGTGTCGTTGTGTGACATTGTCTTTCTGGTCAAAATTATCGATGAAGAAAGCGTGCCCGGTACATGTGCCGCGTACACCATCTCCAGTTGCTGCGTGCCCGGTACTTGTGCCAACTATCGAGAGTGCACCATCTCCAGTTGCAGCGTGCCCGGTACATGTGCCGCGTACACCATCTCCAGTTGCTGCGTGCCCGGTATTTGTGACAACTATCGAGCGTACACCATCTCCAGTTGCTGCCGCAAAGAAGATCATAGTACTACAAAATGTGGTAGGAAAGGCTGCAGCCGTTAATGTGGAGAAGCCGAAGTACGACATGCTTTTCGGGCGTTCACAACCTTTACTGCGAGTGCTGTTGACTTCGACAAATGTGTTTTACGCTGCTGGAAGTTTGCACATGAGAGGAATCCCCATCGTGACGGTCCAGGAAGCACCTGCGGCATCACCATGTTCGGGTGAGTGGGACTCCCAATTGTTGAATAGCCCACCGGGCAGCGAGTATAATATCTCAATTCGGGGGTCCCTTTTGGGGGATGTATCACCATCTGCAACCGATGATGAAGTGAACCTGCCCATGGAGATTGCCGCAAGTGCAAATGTAATTGCTGATGAAACGGAGTCGGACTGTTCCACATCAATTGCAAGCGCTCCTGACGATGACGATGAGGAGTTAATCATTCCGGGTACCCCCTGTGATGACGGGGTGCATGACCATTTGGACATAGACACAGCGACACTTATGGAGGTTTCTGATGACACAGCGTCTATACAGTTGTCCGGCAGCATCAGAGACTTCACAACTTCAGCGATGGTCTTCATAGATGGTGTACCATGCGAGAAGCAGTCTTTACCGCTTGCTGTCGTTGATGACGCACCGCAGACAAGGATTACACGACAGTTAAGAGAAGTGGCGTCCTTTTTGCGAGGGTGTGAGAGTGAACGCATGGCTCTCCTTCAACTCTTAGCTGCTGTAGAAAGATATGAGATCAAAATCAAGAGTATCAAGACGCAACAACTACGACAAGTGATGGAGGAGTTGGGGTCCTGTGAGAGCGAACGCCTCGCACTTTTAACCGAAGCGGAAAACTTGTCTGCTTTGCGTCATCAACGACGTTAACGGTTGGTATAACTGTGACCTCCCACTAACAATAACCCAGTCCTCTTCCTATCCCGGTCGGGTTTGCATAACACGTCCTCGTCGTCCCGACTGGAAATCAGTATCGCGAACGTTAGTGGTAAAAGTTGACGTAAAAGCTTTATCGTTTGCCAGTGCGTTCCCGTTTACTGATTACTAAGAATATGCATGCAGCGCTGGACTACCCATCCACGAGCGGTAAGTAACCATTCCTGTGAGGTTGTATGATGTGATACGAATATTTTGTCGATTACAGCTGGGGGAGCTTCGGATGCTGTAGGGAATACCGGTGAAGGACCTGCATCTAAGAAAGCGAAAAAAACCTCCCCGCAAGGTACGTGTACACATTGTTAACGGCTTTAGTGTTAGTGATCTGTGCAATTGTTTCAGGAAATACCTCCGCGACGGTGTATTGCGATGTGTGCGAGCTGGATGTTCCACGACGTGGCTACGCTGGACATTTACGAAGCAACCGCCACAATCATCGTAATGCCGCGTCAGTGCAGTCGGAGGAAGTGGTGGTCCTGGAGACGGCGTTCAAGTCTCGTATAGCCAGTTATCGAGTCTTGGTGAGAAATCATCACATAAATCTCAGAGAATTTACTGATGAGACCCGCGAAAATGTGTTAACACTATTAGAAAGAAACGTTCAGCGCTTTCGTAGTGTGAAAGTCAACCTAGAAGTATTCGGAATGTACTTTTTGGAAAGTCAAAATTTGCACGAAATTAAATCGTTTATTACGCAAAATGAGATTGTGACCGGGACGAAGATGTCGGACTTGAATGATCGGAACTCAGGTAATGAATAGTTACGGGTTACGATTCGATTGCTAATTGTAGGGTCCTTACAGGTTGGGTACTGGAGCAGCTGCTATTTATAGAAGTCAACGTCAATAAATACAACCCGCTCCGTGCTTCCTCCTATGTTCCACTTCCGCCGTCGATACAACATAAAAAGGCTGTAATCAACGTGCAAAATAACGATCAGTGCTGTATCCGCCGAGGGGGGGACCTTCCAACAGGACGACGTCGTATCCAAATTTTGCGCAACTGTTTGATTTTGAAGGTATCACCTTTCCTGTCAAACTGGATGCTATTTCGAAATTTGAAGCGCGTAATCCACGCTTATCTATTAACGTGTATGGTTTGGAAGCTGTATTTAAAGACGGAGAAATGAAACAAGAAGTTGTAGGGCCTCTGCATTACTCTAAGCAAAAGAAAGAAGTACATGTTAATTTATTATTAATTTCCGATATGGAGGGTAATAGTCATTACTGTTGGATAAAAAACTTTTCGCGTTTGGTGTCGTCACAGTTGTCGGCTCACAATGGAGAAAAACACTTTTGTGACGGCTGCTTGCAGTATTTTAAAAGTGAAAGTAGATTAGAACAACATACCCGTTTGAGCCGGATCCTAGTGGAAAATTTACCATGACATCGTATGAACACGAACCACATTCGTTTGCGTATTACATTAAGTGTTCATACGATGACGCGTTATCTAAATTTGAATTGTACCGTAATCCGAATGCAGCAAGTGAGTTTATGACGCGCTTAGAAGGGATATTATAAGGTTGTATAAGGACCATTTAAAACATGTTCAAGACATGCGACTTTTATCGTGTCGATAAACTTTCAACTATGACAATGCAACCGTGTGTCATATTTGTAACAGACCCTTTGGTGAAAACGACGTTAAGGTGAAAGATCACTGTCACCTCAGCGGCGAGTACCACAGTGCGGCTCACTCCGTGTGCAATCTAATGTACCAAATTCCCGACTTCATACCGATATTTTTCCATAATTTGACCGGATACGATTCACATCTATTCATAAAGCAATTGGCATTAGAAAAAGAAGCAATCGAAGTGATTGCGCTCAATAAAGAGAAATACGTTTTGTTTTCGAAACGGCTTTTGGTAGATGAAATTAGGAACGGGTCCCAACGGATACAGGTATGTCTTAAAATGCGCTTTCTGGACAGTTTACGATTTCTAAATTCTAGTTTGGATAAGTTGTCTCAAAATCTAACTTCCGACCAGTGTTTGACTATTAAAAAGTATTTTGGAGATGGGGTTAGCTTCGACTTACTGCGACAGAAAGGTGTGTTTCCCTATTCGTACGTCGACAGCTTCTCCAAACTCGAACAGGACACGTTGCCGACGTATGAGGAATTTTTCGATCGTTTGACAGGGGAACGTCTCTCGATCGCGGTATGCTCGCGCTGTTTAGGTGTGAAATACGTTTGGATGCACGACTTTGGGCGAGTATTCGGATCTCTATTTGAAAACCGATGTCTTACTTTTGGTTGATGTCTTTGAAAACTTTAGACGTGTATGTCTTGAAAATTACAAGTTAGATCCGGCGCAGTATTTTACTGCACCGGGTTTAAGTTGGGATGCTATGTTGAAACGCACGTCTGTAGAACTGGAGCTGCTCACGGATCTGGACATGCTCCATTTCTTTAAGAAAGGCATTCGGGGAGGTGTCAGTACCTGTGTTGGCAGGAAGTGTTTCGCGAATAAAACGTTTCTTCCAAATTATGACGCGTCCAAGCCCCATTCTTTTATTATGTATCTCGATGCTACCAATCTCTACGGTTACAGTATGCGACAGTATCTGCCGCAGCGCGACTTTGAATGGCTTAGTCCGTACGAAATTGAACAGTTCGATCTAAATTCCATGGCGGAAGACGCCGATATGGGCTACGTGCTGGAAGTAGATCTACACTACCCAACGCGGTTGCACGATTTACATAATGACTTTCCTTTCTGCCCCGAACCTCTGGTGCCGCCTACGGGAAACGCGCATCACCCAAAATTAATTCCAAACTTGTTCGATAAAACGCGTTACGTTATCCACTATAGAAATTTACAACAGTGTCTTAAGCATGGTTTAGAATTAACCAAAATTCATCGCGTGTTAAAATTTCATCAGGCACCCTGGTTGCGTTCCTATATTGATTTGAATACCACGTTACGTAATCAGGCAACTAACGAAGCGGACAGGGACTTCTTTAAATTAATGGTAAACAGTTTATTTGGCAAGACAATGGAAAATGTCGAAAAAGGGTGGACGTTCGTTTGGTTAGTCATTGGGAACGTCACGGTAAAAAGCATGGGGCTGAGACGTTAGTAGCAAAGCCTCAATTCAAAAGCGTTGCTGTCTTCTCGGAAAATTTGGTCTCTATAGAGTTACAAAAAGTGTCGGTTACATACAATAAACCGGTGTACGTGGGTTTTACTATTTTGGATCTTTCTAAAACGATAATGTATGAATTTTTTTATGATTTTCTCAAACCTTTATATGGTGATAACGTGCGCTTGCTGTACAGAGATACTGACTCTTTCATTATAGAAATTCGTACTGAAAATCTTTATGCTGATATGAAGCAACACTTAGTTAAATTTGACACCTCAAAGTTCCCACCTGACAACATTCACGGTATACCACGCACGGCCTCGGTGGTTGGTAAAATGAAAGATGAATATTGTGGAGTGCCCCTCTGCAGTTTCTACGGTGCAGGTGCTAAAACGTATTGTGTAAACGAGCTTGACCGCGACGGTGAAATGGCGATTAAAAAGGCGAAAGGGGTAAAAAGGGTGGTGATTAAGCGCGATCTCACCGTTGAGGACTACCGTCAGGTTGTGGAGGATGGTGTTGTGCTCTTCCGAAAAATGTTTATATTCAAATCACGTTTACATGCTATGTACACAGAACTTCGGAATAAACTAGCGTTAGCACCAGCCGATAACAAACGTTACATTATTCCCGGGTCGCACAACGCTTTAGCATGAGGACACCGCGATATTCATCCGGGGCGTGATAGTTATCAGAATTTGGATCGTCTGTTAGAATTACTGCAAGCCGAAGTGTAATTTTGGAACTCGTTTGTTGGTAGAACCGACGGTCCTGATTAGTATTATCGCAGAGGCCCCGGCTACGTTGACAACAGCCTTTTCTTTGTTATGAATTATTGTAAATAGTATTTATGCTTTGTAGTTTATAACCGTATATATTTCATGTATTTATTATGATATTGACTAATGTGAATAAATTATATACATCATATTCTGTGTTTCTGTAAAGGTAGAAGAAATAAAACACACTATTGATATCAAAAAGTGATTTATTATTGTTTACTGCTTACATAAAATGATAGTTATATATTAACATTGCAACACACTGCATGCACTATACTACTTAATGCACTATATCACGTGCTGCTATATACGAGTTGTGGGTATTATCAAAGCCCAACCACTTGACTAAAACTTGATCTCCCTTTTTTTAACACCTTCTCTACTAAAAATACTTCAGGATGTTTAACCATCTGTAATTCCTCCATGTAGAAGCCTCCACGTATCTCTTCCCCGTTCGTGTCTTCCAAGATATACGTTATGGGATTGGTTCGATTAACCTTTTTAATTTGGAAGATTTCGGTACTCCATGTGGGAGTATAGCCTTTCGCAAACGCTTCCCGATGCTTGCTGATTCACACGTGATCACCGACTGTGAATTTAGCACTTCGCAGGTCGGTGGTTTTCTGGAAATCGTAAACTGTTTGTAAAAGAATCTTGGCGTTGCTGTGGTTCACTTCGATGGGTTTGTAGCCGGTGGTGCGGTGTACGGTATCGTTGTATTGGTTAACAACATTTGGTAATAACTGCAACCACTTATATGACCCTTGCATGGAAAATTCCTTCCACATTTTGATTTTAAGAGTTCGGTTTACACGTTCTACCGGACTTGCTTTCATACTAGAAAAGGTGCTGTAATGGTTGATGTTGAAAGTTTGCATTAGCTTACGAAAATGCTGGTTGTAAAATTCCTTCCCCATATCCGTTTGTAAATTGTCGGGAGTACCTCCTGTTGATGTTAATAATTTTTTCATTGCTTTCGTGACGTCTTCACCGGTTTTTCGTTTAAGTGGACACGCCCAAACACGCTTGCTAAACATATTCAACAATACTAAAATATATCGAAAACCTTTATTTATTTTAGCATAGGGAATCATTTCCACAAGATCTGCCATGTACAAATCGTTCAAGCCTTTTACGATTACGCGTCTTCTTCGAAATCGTTTCAAATTGTAATAGTTCGGTAGGTCGGAAATGTTAGGTTCAGTCGACGCTGGCTCGGTGTCCGCCCACATATACATCATTGTTGTGTACCTTGCATTTTGTATATCTTCTAATAAGTACACTCTCGAACGAGTGTCGAGTTTCACTCGGACAGGGGTTTTGTGAAGATGTTTACCGAATTTATCGAGCGTCATGATTGCACTAACGTTAGCAATATTATGAAACGGATCGTTACGCGTGTGATGATTTATTCGATAATTTTAGCAGCTCTTAATTCATCAATAATATATATGATTTCATTAGCGTGACCGGTGTAACCAGCCGATTTTGAACTAAAAAGGAGTCTCAATCTGTCCACTAATTTATTAGGATCTTTCCAAGGTATAAATTCCACCTGTTTATTATTATAGTTGAGAACGCGCATATCACCACCAGGTTTTGGTAATGTGCGAGTTTTCGATCGCGTGGTCGGTGTAGTAGGTGTAGACTCGCTTCGAAATCTTGCTCCAGGAGTAGTTAGAAGGGGTCTAATTATATTTGAATATTTCCTTCCGGTTCCGTGTAGCTGTGCACCCTCAATGTAACCTCTTCTGGTAGCATTGGTACGTGTAAGAAGGTCCTTATACTTCTGCAAGTCTGATTGGGTGTATCCAATAGGTGCTTTTTTAAATACTAATTCGTAAAAACCAGGAGTGCCTGTATATTTAAAAATTGTGCCTGAGGGTTTTTTAATAATAAAGTCGTTCTCGTCAAAAGTGAGTACGGCGTCTCCGATTAGGTACTGGTGAGATTCCGGATGGAATCGTACTCCATAATGATGATCGAACTCGTTCTTAGTATCCTTGAACATGTTTTCCATATACATTTTAGCTCTACCAGAAAAGGTCTCATCTATGTAAGTTTGGAATTCCGGACTGAATCCAACAGCAGCAAGTTGTTCTTTCAATTGATCCAATGTTGGGATACCAGATTCTTCCAGGACTTCTGTTTCAAAAACTGAGATATCAGGTGAGGAAACGCTAGTAGTGCGCATTCTTTGGGCGATAGGTGATGGTTCGTGAGGTATTTGTCTTGCGGGTGGAAGTCGTTTATAAAATTTTTTTGGGGTCGAGGTAGGTATGGGAGAAGACACTTCCGTTTTTAAGGGTACTTCTTTCGGAGTTAATAATTCCGTTTTAACTCCGGTTATAAACTCACGCAATGGTTGAGTGATAGGTTGATAGCGGCGTTGTAGTTCCACTTCTGACCGTGCAATTTCAGACTTGAGACTTTTGTATTTCTGTTTAACATGACGTCGTGCTTTAACCAAGTCTTCTGCTACACGCTTGTCCATGTTTACTAAAACGTTTAGTTCGTGTCTTCGTTATTTATGGTGAAGTAACAGTCGAAACCTTTTCGATAACGTCCCCCATTAAGTGGATAATCTTTATCGATTACTAAAAAGCCATATTTCTCCTTCCAACAGTGTAAACACAAGTGTTTAAACGCTTCGAAAGTCATATCCCCGTTAACATGATCGTTAAATATGTGTTTTAAGTTAGTATTATCCTGCTTAAACACGACAATGAGATTTGAATTATCTCTTACGAGTTGTTTAGGTATCGCAGAATATGTCTGACATAAATAAAAACAATCGATGTGTTTATGTCTCCCGAAGCAGAAGTAATCACGTATGGTGCTTTGACTATCGCAAACTACATCATCGAAGATAATAACCGAGTTTTGGTTTGCATCCTTAGGTGGTAATATAGTTTCAGAAGAATCGTATTCGAAATAACCGATGGGTAATGATCGAAACAGGTCGCGCAGATATGCGTATTTCGGTTGATAAAGAGATTTACTATAAACATATACGTTTTCGAAGCGTAACCTGTTTGGATGTGCTAGTAAACTTATCATTAGGTTGGTTTTACCACATCCGGAACTGCCTACTATTATACCGCGTTTGCATCCTGCACCCAACGATACTACACCCAAGCTTGTGCTGGAGGGAGGGGGCGATTATTATTATGTAGGCCCAATGTGCGGCTGCAGCCGACTTATAGATGGAACAGCGCAAATCCCACATTTGTGTTACAGCTAAGGAAAAACTGCAGAAAACCTTAACCAGATCTGCCAGCGCCGGGAGTCGAACCCGGACCGGTTGGGTGAAAGTCCGGCACACCAGACATTACACTACCAAGGCTATTAAAGAAGCATTTTAAGTTGTGTAATATTTCTTAAAATAAGAAGAATTCGTGTAAATGCTATTTATTTTACGTCTTTATCTCGTTTTTTAATAACATAATTATGTAAATAACTTTTTCTTGGAATAAGTATAAAAGTATCAAACTGATTCAGTTCTAGTGACTAAAAAGATTTGTTTTTTATTTCTTTTTTTTGATTATTTTATTATTTTTATACAATCCCAGACATTTGCTTTCAGTTAAACCTGAAGATAAAATAATTTTGACCGGCTAGAACCGGTTTCCAGTCCTGTGTGCGGCGCGTTATATATTACGTATATATGTACGATATATTTATAGCGCCGGCTCAGTATAAAAGTCAGAGTTTACTCTTGGTCAGCTCCGATGAACTATTTGACCCTACGTTAGCTCCAGGGTAACACGAATTAAAAAATTCTTCCAGTAAAATTTTGAAAATAATGTTATTTCTCTGCGGGCCGGCAAAAATTTCTGACGGACCGGCGGTTGGGAAACGCTGTCTTAGAATATAAAACTGTAGGAAGGAACATAATCATCTACCACATACGACCGGGATGGGGTCACAATATGGCGGAGGAGGAGTTTCCGGTTTTGTAATTAGATATTTCCATTGGCGGTTCTCACTGTCTTGAGATGCGCACATAAACTACGTAACCTCAATTTTAAAACACAGTATTTTGAAATTAATCGTAGAATATAAATTTTATATTTAATATTTTAAACAAACGAATACTTATGAAATGTAATTTCCTTCTTCGTATTCGTCGAGTTTGAGAGAAATGCAAATCTAGGTGGTGTCTAATGGCGGCCAGTGTGACGTCATATCCGTCACTTTTAAAGCTCATTGCGCCGGGTAGTTACATTCCTACCGACAGTTATATATTCTAAGAGATATATAGTATCAACATCAATTCAGTAAGAAATGGTTATGGTAGTGTTGTTAGGAGAATGTTAAATTATTTTTTTATTTGCTAGTAGAACCGAAAAATACCGGTTTTTTCGAAAATTTATAACGGTTTGCTATCTCATTTTAACATTAACACGGATTTTAGTAAGGGTTCCGATTCCGGTTTCGGTTTCATAAAAGTAATCGGTTCCGGTTCTTTTGGGTTTCTGTTCCAGTTCCTGACCTATACTAAATACCTATTTACTAGAGATATTGCCATAGCAATAATAATCAACAACTAGTGATAAATAAATATTTCATAAAATCACATGTCTATTATTACTTGTCCTGATACTACAAGGATATACCTTCTAAGATAGTGTATCTACTGATAAACCTACCTAGAACACTATAACTGGTGATCCCGACGAAAAGAAATCTGACCACAAGCAGCATATCCTGATCAAGGCTAGAAAACATCTTACTTCCAATTCGTGCTTGTCGGTTCATTTGCATACAACTAACTAAAGCGTTTAGTTCAACCAACTACGGCATCGATAATTGGATTGATTGGACAATCGCTAGTTTATTGCTTCTATAATTGGTATAACTGGTTCTATATTCTATACTGATCTAGAACACTATAACTGGTGATCCATGACGAAAACAACGGAGATAATCAACGCCAAATTTTCTACAGTTTCACTACTCGGTTTTTCTGTCTGTCGTCGGATACAACCTGCCCTCCTGGAATTTCTTGAAACGGTTGTTTGATTATCGCACGCAAACAATCGACTTTCGGAAGTTTATATCCTTTTTATTATTACATAAAATAAGTAATCTTAGATTTTATTGGTTACGTTTCAATATGGCAAAGTTACCACCAAATTTAATAAAATTTTCTATTTTCGACGGTTCGCATGTACAAATGTCAATTGTATTGATAAATAGATACTTTGACTTTTTTCATATTGATAACGAGCTTCATAAATATAATCTACTAGTTTCTAACAGTAGATATGCTAAGAGAGTTCTAGCCCAAAATCCCATGTATTTTCTTATGGAGGTTCGTTTTGCATTTCAAGGTCATCCGCGAAATTCGAGGTTCATTTGCATATCATTCGCGGGGTCATTAGTGGATCATTTGCATATCATTCGCGGTGTTATGTATGTATCATTAACGGTATTATTTGCATATCTAATTAATTTAATTCGCGGGATCATTAGCGGATCATTTTTTTTATCTCGCGGGGTCATCTGCATATCTCCCTCTCTCTCCTCATTTCTAACTTGTCATCATTTCCCGCTGAAAGATTTGAATTCCTAGCGCTGCTAATGCCATCTATCGGTGACGTCATATGATCGGTATAGTAGATTTCTATACGCCTGTAGATAGGCAACCCGCTATACTTTTTTACAAAACCAATGGAGCCGGCAGGGTTTGAACGCTCGACCGACTGGTTATAAGCTTAGGACTTAACCATTACACCACGAAGGTAATCTATTAAAGCACTGTAAACGAGTTATAAAAAAAAATTGTTGACTAGCGACCACGTACTCATAACATAATACATGTCAGTAATTTCATATTATCAGATATGATATCCATTATTATTATTAATTTTAGGTATAAATCTAAACGTGATACATTATTATTAATTTTAAATATAAATGTAGACATTATAGTCGTTTAAAATATAGTAACATCAATTTATTTATTAAAATAAAAATAACTCAGAACTAAATTATTAATATCAAGAAATTTATTTAAAAAAAACATTTCAATTCTAAACGTAACTGCTTTCAAATAAATACAAAATAAACAAAACGCGCTTAAACAAATGCAAATCATTAGACATGTTTTAGTTATAAGTTTAAGCGATAACAAAATGATTGGAATTTCTTATTGTCAATATATCACGGTTAGATTTAATAATCCGATATACATTTCACCTTTCAAATATAAATTTCATAACAAAAGAATTAGCTTTTCTTGGAAGCGAATTTAAAAAAAACATTTCAATTTTAAACGTAACTGCTTTCAAACAAATACAAAATAAACAAAACGCGCTTAAACAAACACATTATTAAGCCTTCAAAACAATTATCATTCTGTTATTGTTGAGTTCAAAGGAATTGTGAGTCATAGATTTTCTAAGCCTTGATAAACATCCTAAGCGTATCTCGAAATATCCGCACTACTCTAAGGTTTTAAATTTGACGGGTATCCAGTTTCTCATAACGTTAGGACAAGTTTCACGATTTGAATGTCAAAACAGTTTATCGATCAATGTATACATTTTAGAGAAGCAGGAGGGTAAGAAAAAGTTCATTAAGTTCCTACATATTTAACTAAAAATAAGCAAGACAAACATGTCAACCTCTTGCTTCTCCAGGATGTATATTATGATGAAGATGATGACGTAACCGACTTAGATTTTAAACCACGCTTCCATTATGTATAGATCAAAAATCTAAGCCGACTCTTGTCCACTCTACTTAGCAGACGTAAAGGTAGAAAATATTTCTGCGATGGATGCCTGCATTACTTTAGTACCGTTAAATCCTAATAGAGAGCCTATACTGTTCGGTTTGCTAAAATCTATAACGGCTGAGGCAGATTCAATCTCACACTTTCCTGTATTAGTGTTAGCCTTGATTTGTAGTAGTAAATCTCCTTCTTCAGGATCGTTCGTATTAATTTGATTCTTTATATAGTTAGCAATTTCTGACAAATCGTAACTACCGGTTGTGATAGTTATCTCTTGATCTCCGTAATAAAATTTATTTTTCCCCGGAAATATATTCCGTATCGTATGACTTGTATATAGGCCAACTAATCCTATGGAGTATCTGTATTGCTCACTATCTAGTTGTATATTCGGATAAATACTACCGGTAGAGAGGACATTTCCATTACCGTACACAGTGATGGTTCTAGCCATACTTGTTCGAATTATACATACACTTCTCTTTTATACAAAAATCTCAGGCACAAGTGTCCACATTTGTATGTATTGAACTTTTGTTCTCGAGCAACATTATAGTATACATTGCAACGAGGACCGAAATATTTCACAAGTTCAGCCGCTGGTCTTAGGTCTCCGAAGGGGTCAAAATACAAAACAACATTTCGATCCTTTCTATAAGCTACCCAATGCGTACCGGGTCCTCCAGCATCATCGAGATTAACAATAGCTCTTTCAAATCGTAAAGGTTTATTTAGTAGACTTGTTCTCATATAGACACCTCTGAAAAAGGGTATGTCTTTAGCATGTTTTATTAAATCTAGGTTTGTAAGTGGTCTCCGAGGCAGGTTATTCAGTTTTTTGACCTGTACGGTTTCAGATACAATGCTGTACCGCCTGCTTTATAAGGTTTCAGGTAAAGAGCGTTTCCGCTTTTTCTATCTATTGCGATAGCCTCCATACTTTTATTATGTTGTTTAGTTTCTTCTAGCTGCCTCTTATTACTATTAGCAGTGTTAACAGCTTTTGCTACGCCCGAAGCGCCCCCTATAATTGCACCGAGAGCCGAGAGGCCAACAAAAATTGGTATGAGAGGTAAAATACCCCCTGTAGCTGTAGGTACCGGAATAATTCGAGGTACTTTAACGTTTTTCCTACCTCCTACGTTTTTAATGATTCTTCTAGCGGCGTTCAAAGCATGGTGTATTAAATCCTTTCCCGTGAGGGTCTTACTTGCTCGATTTACCGTACTTACAAGCTTCTTTAAAATACCTCCTTTAAAAGTGACAATCTTCTTTGTATTTGCAATCTTCTTTGTCTTTCTCCTACTAGTCTTCCTATTCACGCCCATTCCTAACTTTCGTTTAACCTTCATTATACCAGTTACAAGCAGAGCTGAAGCCTTTTCCCCTAATTTGGAGTCTTTAGCTTTAACACGTCTCCAGGCAGCTTCTAAAACACGATCTGCCTTATGTCTACTATCCAAGTCTGAACTTTGAGCGTACGAAATATCGTGCTGCATACACGACTGATCCAAGGGGTTTATGCCTTTATCTCCTCTTTCTAATTTTTTAGATAATTTAGTTCCGGGTCCGCAATATTGGTAAGAAGGCAGGTGTAGTTCGATCGGGAGCCTGTCGATGAGCTTGTTAACAACACTGTTATCCTGGTGAGTAAACATCACGTACTGAGATAAGAGATCAGATGCATCTCTATTTATACTCGGCGAAAACCTACTGTCTCAAACTATTGCTAGTGGTAGTAAAACACAAATAATTTTTTATACGTTTATTCTTTATTAAATACATTTGTAATAGACATTCGTGAAAATTTCTTATATAACTTATTCAATACACAATACGATTTTATTTCATTTCGTAATACATACAAAGCGTTTATATAATTTTCTAACCTATTTCTATATTCAATCATCTTCAACTTCTTATGGTACATCTGTTGATGTCTCGTGAATTGCTGGCCATGACGCTGCCGGTGCTTGCTGATTGGGTTGCAACTGACTGTGTACGACATTGATAAATTTTGATGGATAAAGTTTTATTATCTCTAATAAAATGAGCGAGTTCAATCCACCGCAATCTTTTAAATTTAACGTCGAGTAGTTACCGCACGACAATTCGGCTGAGCATAAAATCGATTTGTTTGACACGTTCTTCTGACGTCTCACTCCTTCAGCTGTGTTCTCTACACTTGCGTAGTAGAAGTACGAGAAATTAAGGTGACGTAATACACGAGCATGTTGGTTAATAAGCGGTGCTAGATGCATGATCCTTTGAAATTCGTGGTCTTTTACCGTTATCTTCAGCTGGTCATAACATATCATCACCGTGTTGCCATAAAAAACACTATGATTAAACTCAACGTAAAGATTCGTGCATAGATGGAATTTCAGCTTTTTATCGTTCCATATTTTCGTGGAAAAGAAGTCTTTGAACATTGCTTCGACTCGGACATCATACAGCTCGGACCATATACTTTCCGTTAACATAATTTCACCTTGCTCACATATGTTGTTGATACATTCCAATTTAACAGTCACGTCAAATTCATTAGGTTGTTCAGGCGGGATAATTCCTACTAGGATATCATGTAAATGAATAGAGTCTTCTCTCGGTCTCATGACAAATAGAGGGTATTGTACAGATCCTAACAACTGCATGTGTTCACCAGGATAGACGGTAATCAACGACGATTCTGGTGTTACTACATTATCTGTACCTTGTACACCTGTAAGCTTGATGCATCGTCAGCATAGTATGATTCGTTCGGACCTAAACAAGAAATAATTATTCAGTAACATTCAAAGGATTTCGTTCTTTTAAAACATACCTATTTCTTCATGCATCACTTCGTAGTCTTCACCCTGGAAATAACTGCTCGGTTCCGGAATTGATAAGTTTGCAGATTGATCCGGTTCATCATACTGTTGATCTAAAATGAAATAAATTATTCAAATGTATACACACACACACAAACCGTTTTCTTTCTTACCCATTTCAGCACTACTTGTAAACGTGTCTCCATAGCGATGATAATAATAATCAGGACTGCCTAAACTCATCATGATACTGTTACACGATCAACTGTTGCACTCTAATGACTAATAGCCTTTCACCGAAATACATTTTATAGCGATTTATACACATGCGCATGAATACATGTCTTCAATCCAGTTGAATCATAATGAACAACCCTATGGCTCAGAGTTAATCCCTGTAAAAACAGATTCTGGGAACTGAGGTAAAAACAATATCGAGAAATGACATGTTTCTACATGTTAAATTGTTTTCGCATAATTACTTGATGACGTGTAGATCTATATAATAAGGGTTAACACAAGGGTGAGTAATTGTCATTTAAAACAATAATTTATGCCGCTTTTAAGATGATGATCTCTTAACAAATTATTTATAAAATCTAAATTCATTTCAGTCATTTGTAAGAACGTTTGTTTATTTATGGTTGAAAGCAGTTTTAAAGAATGTCGAAAACAACATGGTTAATTAGTTTGTACGTATTTTCATGCAAAAACATTTAGTTTGAAAGTAACTTCTTAAACAGTTTTAGCTACAGAAAATGTTTTTTTTGAATTTTAAAAATAATGCTTTACAGTATTCTAGTACTACATACCCGACTATAAAGTAATCATGGAAAATATAACAGCTGTTTAAAAGAATAGATAGTAAATATAACTATAGCTAATTATTTTGTACTTATATAAAAAGCCGCGGATCTACTGATGTTACGGGGCTCATGTAGTAATAATATCTGTATATAGTTTTCAAATTGTTATATTTAAGATGTATCAAGAAAAATTTCTTGAGTTTCTTCACGATTGGCTCATATAAGGTTAATAATTGTCTCATCTCAATGACTCATGATAATAATCATAATTGGCTTATAATTTTGGAATCCTAAAGATTTAATATTATTAATGTACAATATTTATAAATATTTTCCGGGAATTATTTTTAAATAAATTGGATTTAATCAAATATACGTGAAAGCATTTTTATAAATAACTCGTATGTAGTAATTTAAAAGACAAGCTCCGTGGTCTCGGGGTTAAGTCCTAAGCTTATAACCAGACGGTCGAGCGTTCAAACCCTGCCGGCTCCATTGGTTTTGTAAAAAAGTATAGCGGGTTGCCTATCTACAGGCGTATAGAAATCTACTATACCGATCATATGACGTCACCGATAGATGGCATTAGCAGCGCTAGGAATTCAAATCTTTCAGCGGGAAATGATGACAAGTTAGAAATGAGGAGAGAGAGGGAGATATGCAGATGACCCCGCGAGATAAAAAAAATGATCCGCTAATGATCCCGCGAATTAAATTAATTAGATATGCAAATAATACCGTTAATGATACATACATAACACCGCGAATGATATGCAAATGATCCACTAATGACCCCGCGAATGATATGCAAATAAACCTCGAATTTCGCGGATGACCTTGAAATGCAAAACGAACCTCCATAAGAAAATACATGGGATTTTGGGCTAGAACTCTCTTAGCATATCTACTTCTAACTTGCCATATCACATTTTGAAACACCATTCCAATCTTATCATGTTCATTGACAATAATAAACATTCACCATATACCACATTCATCGACGAATTATTAAAATATTATTTGGGTCGTGTTTGGATAAACCTTCTAAACATTGTGACGGTTATTTTCTTTTAATAAACGATTTCATTCTTAATTAGGCATGATTAAATTCATAAAACGAATATTATCCATGTTTTCAATTTATTGACCGTTGAATTTTCTATCCTTTTCCCACTCATGGCGACCTTATTAAATTTCGATAGTTTACAAATTTGCATTAGTTGGAAATGCGTGTCCCTTTATCAATTTCTCGCATTATCGGTTATCGTGTTATTTGTTGGTGAAGAGAATTTAAGGTTATTCTTTTTTAAATGCTCATTTTGAAGCGAGAGAGTTTCTAGAAATCGTCTCTTCTTCTTATACAAATTTAAGGGTGTGTGAGTTAGCTACCCTCGGCTAGGTGTAAAGTCGGATTATTTTTGTAAATCATAGAAGAAGAGCTTCCGAAGTCCGACGGTTTGGGGAAACCAACCATCGTATCTCCGACGAAGACTCCCTTGAATCCAGTAGGAAATTCCGGGAAACTACAAGCTGCAACAACTCCAGTTGCTGATGAAAATCACACCAATCCCAAATTATCTTATCACGCGGATGTTAGCAAGTTCCATTTCGCTTACAAACTTTAGCATTATATGGAGTGTAGTAGTAACTTTCCAGTTATATACTACAAACACAAATGCAAAAATAAAGTAGTGACATATAATTTTCCACGCGAGCCTTGTCAACTCGACAAAGTAATCATGCATTGATAAAATTCAGCGGATCAATCCTGACCTACATAAATCAAGCTTCAAGTATTCCTTCTCCTCAACTATCATATGATTCAAAAAGATTCATTCATACTCTCCAACGGGCAATTACTTAGTACTTCTTCCTACAACCTTAGGAAAATGCTATGAATACTGCTTCCGTTTACTAGATACAATCAAACTTCTTTCATTCCTACGGACTACATGAATACATTTACGTTTATAAATGTCAACCATCAATGTCAACCACAAACTTACTACTTAGGTTAACGCTTTTAGATTAAATTGGCATAGTTATTTTTAATTTTGAAAGTTACAACAAATAAATCGTAACGCAAGCATCACCTGTTCATGAAGCACTTATTATGTTGTTCCTTGGTTTTGTTCACGTTCCTAATTTTTATTTCTTACGTTCTATAGTCTGTGTCACGAACAGATAGATTAATTATTTAAAATGGGTTGAGCTCCGTGACAGAAACCCGTTTCACACTGTAAGGACATTTTATTTAATTATTGCGTTAATAGATATCACTGTTAGGATTATTTTAATTAAAAGATTTGCATTAATTTATTTAGCATTTATTATTACAACGCTGAATAGATATTGACTGCATAATTTGTAACTAAATTTTTTTTTTTTTAAATCAACTCGGGGCTGAATAATATAACGAATGAACCTAACCTTACTTTGGCATCTTGTATTATTTATTAAAAACGAGTTTAATTGTTCTGTATTTAATTTATAATAAATACATCCAGGCCTTACTGTAATAAATATTTAATTAAAGTCTTAATTATAAAGAAATTGAATTAGGATGGTTCTGCATTAAACGTGCAATACTGTAAACTGCAACTACTAGGCTCGAAAACGCAATTTTTGCAAAAATTGTCCTAGACTAATTCTGCATTAGACTGACGATATAGGTATACTTAAATAAATAACAAAAGCAAAGAAACCTATTTATTATTGCATTAAATCGTATAATTCTGTTAAAAATACAGCACAATGAACACAGAACAATATCTGTATTCGACTACAATTGTGTATTTGTCGTTATATTACACTAGTGTACATAAACAAAAAATATTTTAATAATGCTACTTTAATGTGACTGTACATCGATAGTGGCAACTACCATAAAAAAATAGTAACATATTAAAGTTTGTCACTTTCACAAGTAGAATCCTCGCCTACATTTATAATAAGTGGTCTAACCTTCACGTCAATAATTTCATCCAATTCCCACATATCATTTTCAACTTCACTTACATGTTTGACAGCTTTTTCCCAATTAGCTGGTGTAACATTTTGAACAGCTTCCATGAAGAGATGTTTCACATCTGCTAATTTAAATGTGGTGTTTTTTCTTGATACCTCACCTTTTATCTGTCCCCATATTAATTCTATTGGGTTAAGCTGACAATGGTAGGGAGGTAATCTTAAAACCGTTGCTTGATGTTGTTTTGCCAAGTCATCCACTACATATCGTACATCAGATTTATATTGCTTCACTATTGCAAGCAATTCTGCTTTTACCATGTCGGGTTCAAAGGGAATGGCTTTGCAAGTGAGCCAATTTTGAATATCTGCTTTTCGGGTGTTGCTATTTGGAACACTACCGACTTTTCTGCTGTGATATGTAGCATTGTTCATCACGATCACTGAATCTTTTTTGATTACTTGCAGCATGGCTTCAAACCAGTTTTCAAAGACTGTTGCATTCATTGCTTTATGATAGTCATCGGTTTTGCTGAATTCAAACATTAGTAACTGATTTTCTACAAATCCCTCTTCTGAACCAATATGCAATATGATAAAGCGTTTTCCCTTTCCTAAATGTAAATAGTCATATTAGACATTCCAATGCATTCAAAATAACTAACAATAAAAGCATAAATATTTACCTGAAAGAGTTTTGAGGCCCGGCGAAAGACCATGTAAAAATGCCTGTCTGTCTGATGTAACGGTGGTATCAACCCATACCTTTTCTACCGTATGATTTGTGTTGATCCATGTTTCATTTAAATAGTAAATTGTTTTACCAGCAGCTCAAAATGCTTTTATTTGTCTTAAATACTTACGCCTCCATGCAACTATCTCCTCTGTCTCTTGAATTAAGTTAGACTGCTTTCTTTTTGACCACCTGCAGAGGATAAGTTGTAGTAAAATTAAAATATACAAGAACAAAAATTAATACTAGCCGAAAATTCATTTCTTTTAACAATCTGTAAAGTGTACTTCGTGATATTATTACACCTAATTCTTCATTGCTAGATAGTGCAGATTCTACCTCCGCATTGCTTTTGAATCGCTGTCCGCCAAGTGCCTCTTTCAATGGACCGAATAAATAATAGTCGCATGGCGACAAATCGGGACTATAAGGAGGGTGTTCCAGTGTTTCCCAACCCAATTCGTGCAATGTTTCCATCGTAAGCCGAGCTGTATGCGGTCTGGCGTTGTCTTGCAGCAATATCGCAGTTCGGATTGGAATCTCGCGTCGTTTCGATCTGTAGGCAGGTTTCACCGTGTGTTTTAGAAGGTTACTATAATACTGCGCGTTCACAGTTCGTTGTTCAGTGAGAAAATCGACCGCAATTACTCCTCTCATGTCCCAAAACACGGTACACAACACCTTTCCCGCTGACAGTGTAACCTTCGCTTTAACTGGCGCGCCTTCCTCTTGCTTCCTCCACTCCATAGACGCGCGTTTACTCTCCGGAGTATAGTAGTGCACCCAAGTCTCGTCTGTGGTGAATATGCGCTGCAATAAATTGTCTCCTTCGTCTGCATATCGCTGCAGGAGACGCGTGCAAACTTCCCAGCGTGTGAATTTCTGGTCAAAATTCAAAAGTCTTGGCACCCATCTGGCTGATATTTTGCGGTAACCGAGCCGTTCATGAATTATTTGCTCAATACTGCCTATGCTGATGCCCACTTGTGCAGCCATATCGCGTACAGTAATGCGTCGGTCTCCCAAAATGAGTTTTTCTACAGCGCGGACGTTCTCATCGGTAACGCTTGTTTTGGGGCGCCGCGCATGTGGCAAGTTTGCCACCACTTCTCGGCCATTTCGAAAAGCGGAACACCAATCATACACTTGAGTCTTGGAGAGGCACTCATTCCCGAACTGCTCGAGCAATTTCCTATAAATTTCCGCGGTTTTTACGTTATCTTTGACCAAAAAACGAATAATAATGCGTTGCGCAACAGACACTGGTACGTCCTTCTCACTCATGGCTACAACTACACTGACAAGCGAAATTACGCGGTCCCAGCTGTTCTCTACGCTTTGTAACAGACCAATCTAACATCCAGTACAGCCACTTTAACGACACTAACTTCTTCGCGCGTTTATTCAAAAATTCCGGTTTATATTTGAACCACCCTCGTACTAAGCGTCGTATATCACTCTTCATTCCATCACATACATTATCCAAAATAGCTCCGTTGAGATGATAATGCTTTGGTTCTTGGAATGTTGATTCACTTTAATATTCTTTCAGTACTTTGTACACGCTAGCCACACGCCTGTGATAAAAAAATATAAAAAATGGTATAACAATGACATTTGCTTAAAAACATTATAATATGGATACCTGCTGCTCTTTCAGTAAATTCTATACATTCTGTTTTCGAAGCGTCTAAGTTATCTTCACTGTATCTTTTGAAAATATTTCTAATGATAGTTTTGTCATCAATTGTAAAATCTCTTGTTTCGTTTTCGAGACTGCTGCTAAGAGCTTTCTTTACAGCATACAATTAAAACATAATACATAACTTATATATTATCTATTAAAAATAGTACATTTCGTATACACTAATAATGGTACTACATGCCCGACTATAAAGTAAACATGGTAAGTATAACAGCAGTTTAAAAGAAAAGATAGTAAATATAACTATATCTAATTAATAAAATACTATGTTAACTAAGAGGTAATATACAGAATATATACGCCTGTATTCGGCCTCTAGAGGGTTCATACCCTAATATACGGTTAGTGCGAGAGACTAACGATCACTGACCGAAGGGTTAAGGTTAAGGGTTAAGGGTGAAGGGGAAGGGTGACGGGTGAAGTGAGAAGGGTGAAGGGTGAAGGGAGAAGGGTGAAGGGTGAAGGGTTAAGGGTAAAAGGTTAAGGGTAAAAGGTTAAGGGTTAAGGGTGAAGGGTGAAGGGTGAAGGTTGAAGGGTGTAGGGTGAAGGGAGAAGGGTGAAGGGTGAAGGGAGAAGGGTGAAGGGTGAAGGGAGAAGGGTGAAGGGCGAATGGTGAAGGGCGAAAGGAGGAGGGTGAAGGGTGACTAGCTAGGGTTAATTAAGTTAGACGGAACGTGATATATAAATAGGAGTTCATGTTCAATCATTAGTCAAGATGGAACGGCGACGTGAGTGTGATGTGTGTCGTACGAACATTCGACGCTCCGGGTTTGCACGTCATTTGAAGATACACAAGGGTTATAAAGTTCAGTGTTCTATTTGTTTAAAGTATTTTACACGTCTCGATAACTACAGAAATCATTTGAAAATTGTTCATAGTACCCTAGATGATGATAATAAGACTTCACCTAGCAATAATGTAATATTTAAAGACGTGAATCTGAAACGTCGACACAGTGACAGCATCGTTCATGTAACCGCAACAACTACAGAAGTCAATAAAGGAGAAAATAATAAAATACTAAACACTCGTGATTCTATACATAAGAAATTAGCCTACTTCCGCGATGATAAAAGCAGAAACTCAGGATATTCCGTATATACCTCGACCAGGGACCATTACTCTCTCGCCGAAGATTGACCAATCATCTCCCATTACATCCGCAACGTTGACATCATCGGAGTATGAAGAAGAAGAATATAACCACGGGTCAGACGAATATCATGATATTTATGAGTATTACTATACGCTGATAGGAAAAAATATAGATAGAATTAGATATGGTCTACATAAGAATAATGACTAATTGAGATTTGCTTCAGCTTCGGTAGGAATGCAAGGAAATGATATAATTAAAACACAAACTTTTCAAGGGATCCCCTGAACTATTTGATTTACTAACACTTAAACATTTAGACTCTATTCCTACGGAAGAGGATATAGAGAATTATACAAAAATCATTGGTCTTACCAATGCACATAGAAAGGAGTATAGACCTAGCGGTAAATTAATAGGTGTTAAACATTGGAAATATGAGAAGATTATTAAACCTAATTTATACAGAATAACAGATTTTAGTCTTCCCAAAAAAGTTAATCAAAATGAAGCCTGATTGGATGCGTCAGAAGGTATTGTTTAAACTATTACATCTATTACATACGATTAATATAAATACATGGTGACGAATATACAAACATTATTAAACTATATAAAGAAAAAATTATTTTGAAAACTATATACAGATATTATTACTACATGAGGCCCGTAACATCAGTCGATCCGCGGCTTTTTATATCAGTACAAAATAATTAGATATAGTTATATTTACTATCTATTCTATTAAACTGCTGTTATACTTACCATGTTTACTTTATAGTCGGGTATGTAGTACCATTATTACTGTATACGAAATGTACTATTTTAATAGATATTATATATAAGTTATGTATTATGTTTTAAGTAAAGTCGAAACTACTCGTATCAATAAACGTTTTTGTATGAAAGTATGTTGTTTTGTACTTACTCTGCTCCCTACGTTCTGTCCTAAAAATGTTTTATGTTTTATTTCTCCAGGTTAAGTCTTCAAGGTTCTCATAACTATAGATATTGTAAGAGGAAATCACGTAGAGTTTCAAAGTTCTAAAGACGTATTACAAAACAGACATATGTTATAGATATATATTTCGAAGGTGCTGAAAATAATTACAAATTAATATTAATCATACGAGTTTACTATATTCAACGATGAATATCCTACAAGAGTATATAGTATATTATTACATATCTGCGTATTTCGAAACCATTGAAAATGGATGATATATTGTAAAATAACGTTAAAATATGAGTTTACTATAGATACGACGAATATCTACATGGGGCAAAATTATACACAGTAAGAAGGCATATGTAGAAATCGTTTACAAGGGTAGTAGATATAACGAAAAAGGTTAAAAATCAGTTCAAAATTACATTACGTCTAGAACAGTAGAAAAATTGGGGTTAGAATTGTTGAATATTTGCATTTTGACCATATATCATAGGTTTAATTTTTTATCTCTAATTTTATATAAGGCGTTTTGTATAGATCAGGAGTCTCACGATAATTTATTGTCATATACTGCCTTTGAATATTCTAAAACAGATAAAGCTATCCATGTTAGGAATTTTTAAATAACGAGATTTTTATTGTATCAGTTAAGTGGTGTGAACATATAAGTGAAGCTCGCTACCAGAGCTCAGCAGCTACATTAAGGTTTTCCCCAAAACACTCTTCACGGTAAAAGAATAATTTTATTTATCAGGCAGTATATTATTTTCATATATTAGTACGACTTCATAATGTCACCCTATAACGTCATCGGGATAAAAGATGATCGTTGACGAGTTTCAGTACATCATAGTTGAGTCTAATCCCTTTTACTTTACATACTGGATGCTTGTATAGTATAATTATTTTCTCAACGTAGGATATATATCGATATCTTTCTAGTTTGATTAAATCCTATAAGTTATATTCATATCGCCCTTTTTATTCTGTTAAGATGTTTATAATAATCATGGTGAGCCTGGTATGAACATAAACCGATTGTACCTATTCTTTTCTCTCCGTTTGTATAATATAAAATATATATTCCGCGTCAGACTGATTATGTACCGGTGGTTGTTATATTTCCGTGAATATTTGAGTTTTCACCAATACACAGGATAAATTTTTATCTCTAATTTTATATATGGCGTTTTATATAGAGCAGGAGTCTCACGATAATTTATACATATATTATCTTTGAATATTCTAAAACAGATAAAGAACCTTGAACCCTTGTTAGGAATTTTAAAAATAACGAAATTTTTATTGAATCAGCTAAATAGATAGTGTACTTATAAGTGAATCTCTAAATAACGAATGCGTTAACAGAACTCCTGCATTAATATACATAACATTTCATCGTGTTTTTCAAAACACATTTCATTGTAAAAAAATAAGAATAATTTCAATTTATTTATCAGGCGATATACATTATATTATTTTCATATATTAGTACGTAAAGTTATCGTTTCAATAAAAAGTAAAATATTTATCTGATTTATTTCTCCAGGTTAAGTCTTCAGTGTTCTCATAACTGTAGATATTGCAAGAGGTAACTACCCTGTGTTTCAAAGTTATCAAGACGTATTACAAACATATGTTATAGACTTATATTTCGAAGGTATCGAAAATGGTTACAGATTATTATTAATCATACGGGTTTACTATAGATTACGTTGAATATCCTACAAGAGTATATAGTATATTATTACATATCTGCGTATTTCGATGCTATTGAAAATGTATGATATATTGTAAAATAACGTTTAAATATAGCGACGAACTTATTTCTTTTAAAACTGACGACACCTCATTATACAAAACATACTGTATTTATGTATTCCCTTTCTCTGCTGATATGCTTTCTACAGTGTGTTTTTAAATATTGTACCCCCGTTCTCTCAAGAATGCATAAAATTTTCGAAATATCTGTTTATTAATTTACTTAGCACATATAAAAGTAGCAAAATGATTTTCTATTTTAACCTGTTAACTTTTATGTACTTTATTCAACTTGACCCTAATTATGAATAAATTAGAAAACATGTTATCAAGCTGTTCAAAATTCGAATGTCTAGAAAAAATGGGTAGCTCTTACTGAATATACGAAGAATACGTTTTAGGTATGTATTGAGATACATAACATTTCTCTCATATATGAATTTGTATACAACGATCTAGATCTTGCTACCGTATATGTTTAACATAAAAATAAATGAAAAACTATAAACTTCTTTTATCGTTTTTTATTTATAAAATTTTAATAATAATATTAAATGTATGCATTGTACGACATATTGATAGGGTAGGTAAATTGCAGGCATTTAGCAGGCCCGTGTTTCTAACTGCAGATCTATAGGCTAGAAAAATCATAAAAGTATTAGGCAATGTTCATTGAATAGACTCCCTGCTTCATTTCATAGCTTATTTGTTTTAATAAATAGACATTAGTCAAACGATGGATATCCTCATGTCTTTACTCTACCTTCAATATATAATATATTTATTTATGATATCTAGTTAATGATATATGTTGTGATCCTGATTGAATGTAATCTTTTTCCTGTAAGATGCTATAAAAGCAGCAATTAATATTTCTTAATGTATAGTTTAGTTTAATCCGTGTATGATAGCAATTAGATGATAACCGTTTCTTGTAAAACGCTAGACTTGATATTAATTTCAATATGACTACTATCTTTTTAATAGCTTACACTAACAGCGCGTTTATGATATATAAAGCAATAAAAGTTGCACCTTGCTATAATGGTATCAGTGTAAAACATTAATCCCTACTTATATATTTCCTGTTAGTGATTCGTAGATAATCGAACTTGGTCAAATTAGGGGAAACCTACTAGCTATATAATAATATAAGATTTTTATATTACATATCGGGTTTCAATATGGAATATATTCATTTATGATATCTAGTTAATGGGGGTATATTGTGTTAAAGAGATAATGAGATAAGGATGTAATCCGCCTTCATTCCTAAGAAATAAGTAATACTAGTGACTATATTGAAAGTAATTATATTTGCTTTTCATAATGATCATGTCGGGTTAATAGCTTCTCGAGAATTAACATAGATGCTTAAATAATTCACTATAGATTTTTTTATACCGCATCATCCTACTACATATCACCATATAAGGTTTTCATTAAATCAATTAAACAATTGCGTATAAATATTCATAATCACTTTTACACTTTTATTCCAGTACACGTATCAAGCTAGCAAATAATTTTTTTAATTTAAACATTAATGATAAATATATGTTTTCATCCAAGTTGAAACTGACTCAGGGTTAATCCGTGTAGAACCTAGCGATGCAGAATAATTGTTATCGTAATAAACGTGAAACGCAAGACAATTTTAAAATATCAATATTTAAACGTTATAATTAGAAAGTTAAAATGCGTTTTGTTTGCGTCAATCGGAATTCCAAGACGCCTGTACATGAGAGAGTCAAAATGTTATTTGCATTGATAATTTAATAATTATCGTTTTCAAACAGATTACTATTATTAAAAATAAAGATAAGTTTGTAACCAGACAATAATAACTGTAAAATCGTTTAGTTTCAACTAGCCTCCGCCATTTTTCGAATGCCTATATAAAATTGTTGGAAAATGTTTCTAATATTCTTCACTGAGATTCAAATACATTTCTTGTTTTAACACTTTCATATAGAACGAAACTGACTAAACAATTACTTACTTAATGCGTCCAAGAAACAGTGTAAAAAGTGTAAAAATCATAGAAACGTTAGAGGTAGGATTTAAGATTCGCTAGCAAACTTACAAGAAATGTTTAATTATTGAAATTAGTTAATCTTAGTAAAATCATCAATTACTTCTCGTATTATAATAGAGTGTTGCTTAATATTTTAAAATTAGCGATTGAATTTAATAATTATTGAAATTCAATTTTAGAAACTGAAGATGCAATCTTTAAAAACCATTTAAAGTTAGAAGTTTTTAGTAGTCAGGTCAGATTAATAGAGTGTATTACCAAATCTTTGTTTTAGAAACTATTTGTTTTGTAAGATTGGTAACATAAGGAAAAATAACATAAAAAACTACAACAACGTAGTTTTGATTTTGAAATTAAGACAGCTCGGAACAAACCGATAAATACAAAGTTTAGTAGTTTATTTCAAAATTCTGTGATAAAAATTTTAATTCTTTTTATTTTACTTTAAAACCCAAAATAAGATGATAAAATTAATATAAATGGTTAAAATTAAATGATAACGCAATCTAGGTTAAACACCAGAAATTATATTAAGGTTAGATATTTTAGATTCCGATTGTTGCAAAGATTCAAGAATCTCTATTAACTATTAACTATATTAACTTAACTATTTTGATTCGTTAATCGTGTTCAATTTAGAGTGTTTTCAGGAATTTATTTGAATTCATTATTAATATAAAATCCTAATTAATTAATTATTATTATTATAAAGATAATTATTTTTATCAGAGAAAGTTGGATAGCTAAACCTAATACGCGGTAATATCACACGCTGGACCGCGCAACATTTAACATTCTAGTGTAATGATTCATTGTTACGAGCTCTAGGAATTTTAAGTCCGTTTATTATTTTGTTAGGATTAAGATTTCTTTGTGTTATTTTAAAACGTTGTTCGTCGAAATAATCATATCGATTAATTATGCTTAATATGAATCTTAGTTCGTATAAGATTAGCGGTGATGCGTAACTATTTAATAAATACAACTTTTACAGTGTTTTAATAGATTACCTCGTTGGTGTAGTGGATGCGTTGGCTGACTACCATTCGAGCGGTCCCCGGTTCAAACCTTGTTAGCTCCATTGGTTTTTTATAAAAAAAAGTGTAACAGCTTGCCTACCAACAGGCGCATAGAAATCTACTATACCGATTTCACCGACAGATGGCTGCAGAGTGAATTCAAATCTTTCAGCCGGAAACATTGACAAGTTGGAAGTGACAAGTGAGGGCGAGAGAGAGGAATCTACTATACCGATCACATGACGTCATCGATAGATGGCAGTAGTAGTACTAAAAATTTGAACCTAAGGGCGGGAAATCCTAGATGACAAATTGAAAATGACAGATACAAAATGGATATGTTCGCGTATACATGTGAGAGATGATATATGTAAATGAGAGATGAGATATGCAAATGATACCGTGAATTAGATTAATTAATACTACAATTGATTACGATTGATACTACAAGGATATACCTTCTAAGATAGTGTATCTACTGGTAAACCTATCTATTACACTATAGTACTTTAGAATCAAGAAATCCCGCGCTTCGACATCTAGTACGACCCGCTTTCGCACTCCGCAACCTTCGACTTCGGGTTTTTAGAATCGCACTTCTCAGATTCTGAATTTAACGGACAAAAAGCAATTAAAATTGAAACCCGGTCGTAAATGACGTGATAGTTTTTCAATAAAACTCGGTGTGTTAACGATGTGACGTACCAGAACCAGAACCAAACCGAAAAAAATACGTCTGTAGACGCTAGTAGTTAAACTTCGTCACCTCGTCATCATCCGCACAAACGAATTTATCAATGTGTACTTTCGTTGCCTAGTAATAATATATTTCTGAACAGCTGAAATAAATTCAGAGGCGTCGCTTTGTTTGTTGGAGTAGTATTTTTATAACTGCGTTCAGTATGATTTATGGCTTATCTTCAGTGTTTGCTAAATTCTTATTCTTTACACCGCTTTGTAATTAATTGATAGCTTTTAGCGTATTACGGGGGACTCAACTGAGGAGACGAATCGGCAATGGGCGTTCCAAACATTTGCGTACCCAATGGCCTGTATTTTAAAAAATTTTCGTTAGAGGGCGCTTCGGTCCTTGACAACGCTCAGACCACGCTGGCCATTGTTGACAGTTCGCTGGAGTGCCATATGGGTCGCAATGTTTCATAAAAATTAGCCAGATTTGCGATAAAATTTGCGATAAATCGCATACTCTGTCAACACTGTCAGCGTTGTCCAGAATCGTAGCGCCATCTAGAAGTAACGTTCAAACTTGAATTAACGTTCAAGGTCGGGGACGCTTTATTTGACTCGTTTCGTCTCCTCAGTTGAGTCGCCCGTATAGCGTATTTAGTCGTTTATTATTCACACAAGAAGATTCTAAGCTGATACATCACTGGCAACAGGTTGAACTCGGTCGGCCATAGTCGCGCAGAATTGATGACGTTGGTTGCTGTCACTTTCTCTAAGGTCATGGAGTTTACAACCAAAGTTATAACGATGAATACTTTCTGAGTGAACTGTACAAGGACAGGTTTGGCCACTTTGAATCCTTTCTCTCTCTCGGTTCGTCTACAAATTTGTGTAGTTCCAGGTCCAGGTTCCAGTATTATTATTTATTTATATATTTCACTGGGTGAACCCTGCTTCCCAGAACCAATTGTGAAACAAAAACTTATTATATTATTATAATTAAGTATTGCTTATCTATAAAATACACTAACAGTAATTAATAAGTGCAATAGGACTGGATCAGCAGCATTTGTGATCGTTTTTATGGAAAGGAAAGGTTATTAGAAACATTTTAGTTGCTTTGCTTCTTCATCTTCATGAATTTAATTTCAGATGGGAACACTGTATGTAATTCTGTAGGACTAAATTATTTCACTGCAGCTTTTTTAAGGAAGTGCTTGCAAGTGTTTTCAACTGTCAGTATCATTCAACGGTACGTTAGCACCAAACTCCTAGAATTAACCTCCTTTGTTAAGCTATCCTTACACCGTAAACATATAATAACTTACATATAATTGCTATAACAGTATATATTCTAAAACATATTTTCTTTGAGGTAGTAATTTGAAATGGTACATGTAAATTGTTATGACACAACTCGATGCCATAGAACATTTATAGTAAGAAGAGGATAAAAACATACAACTAAAACTGATTAATATAAAAAATACATGTAAGATCAATTGCTGCTTTGCTTGTTGTTGATGGCTGTTTGTGGCAACAACTATTAGTAATTGAAAACCACCACTCACATGTGACTATGAGTGATTATTCAAAAAAAAAATATGTCACAACAATTTGAATGTACTTTATGTAATTATAAATGCTCACAAAAAGAAAATTTCCAATATCACATGGTCACCCATAGTGGTGAGAAAGCATTTGGGCGCAACATTTGTAATTATAGATGTTCACAGAAACTAAGTTTGCAAAAGCACATGCTCACTCATAGTGGTGAGAAACCATTTCAGTGTAATATTTGTAGTTATAAATGCTCACAAAAAGTAAGTTTGCAAAGGCACATGCTCACCCATAGTGGTGAGAAACCGTTAGGGTGTAATATTTGTAGTTATAAATGCTCAGTTAAAGGAAGTTTGCAAACGCATATGCTAACTCATAGTGGTGAGAAACCATTTGAGTGTAGTATTTGTAATTATAAATGCCCACTGAAATCACATTTGCAAAGGCACATGCTCACTCATAGTGATGAGAAAGCATTTGAGTGTAATATTTGTAGTTTTAAATGCTCAGCAAAAAGAAATTTGCAAAAGCACATGCTCACTCATAGTAGTGAGAAACCATTTGAGTGTAGTATTTGTAGTTATAAATGCTCACAGAAAACAAGTTTGCAAAAGCACATGCTCATTGATAGTGTGGAGAAACCATTTGGGTGTAATATTTGTAGTTATAAATGCTCAGTTAAAGGAAGTTTGCAAAAGCATATGCTTACCCATTGTGGTGAGAAACCATTTGAGTGTAATATTTGTAATTATAAATGCTCACAAAACGAAAATTTGCAAAAGCACATGCTCACTCATAGTGGTGAGAAACCATTTGAGTGTAGTATTTGTAGTTATAGATGCTCACAAAAAACAAGTTTGCAAAAGCACATGCTCATTCATAGTGGGGAGAAACCATTTGGGTGTAATATTTGTAGTTATAAATGCTCAGTTAAAGGAAGTATGCAAAAGCATATGCTTACCCATAGTGGTGAGAAACCATTTGAGTGTAATATTTGTAATTATAAATGCTCACAAAACGAAAATTTGCTAAGGCACATGCTCACTCATAGTGGTGAGAAACCATTTGTGTGTAATATTTGCAGTTATAAAGGCTCACTAAAGATAAATTTGCAAAGGCACATGCTTACTCATAGTGGTGACAAACCATTTGAGTGTAACATTTGTAGTTATAGATGCTCACAAAAAAACAAGTTTGCAAAAGCACATGCTCACTCATAGTGGGGAGAAACCTTTTGGGTGTAATATTTGTAGTTATGTGTGCTCACAAAAAGGAAGTTTGCAAAGACACATGCTTACTCATAGTGTTGAGAAACCATTTGAGTGTCATATTTGTAGTTATAAATGCTCACTAAAAGCAAATTTGCAAAAACACATACTCATTCATGGTGGCAGTAACAATTTTTAGTTATAAATGCACACTAAAAGCATCAGAGGAATCTCAACAATTATTAGCTTGGAGTTTCTCTTTTGCCAGATTTCTACGCTTAGCTTGTTTAAAAATCATGTTACAATTAAATTGTATGATTGTAATCGACACGATTATTATTATATCAGCACAAGAACATTTTGTCTTTGAGGCCTTCAGGAAACAAATAGATAAAAAAATAAATAAATCTTTATTTCTTGTGGAAGTATTTCTTGTTTTTATTTAAACAGTGCGGACGTCTGCAGACGTTTACCAACTGATTATCTAAACTACAATATGCAACAATCTATTACTCTGTCATATTATTTATAATTAAGTTGTATCAAACTAAGTCAAAAGTTACAATTTATTGCGAGGTATAAACCATTTGAATGATGACATCTGACTAATTATTCTGTGATGCAACTGTAGTAGAATGGTAGAAAGGGATTAAAATTTAAAGCATGCCTTCTTTTCGGATAAGAAGTAAAACTGTAGGTCCCGTGTCAATGCGATGTTTGGCACGATAAAGATCTCTACTGTGGGTGGAATTCCCCCAGATTCGGCTAAATTCTAGTAAGGTCGGCCAAATGATCATAGTAATCGGTGCCATAAGGTACGAAGGATGCTCCGCCATCCTGATTTGTCACCGCTTTCGCCCGCTTAAACGGTAAAGGTGATGTTGTTATCTTGTTCTGGCTTAACTAGCTCACTAGATGTCGGAGAGGGGAAGTGGGTGAAAATAAAAGGAATTAAAATCAACCACCTACCTATACAATCAAAATAAATGCTCGGGGCGCCACTTGGTTTAACCCTAGTTTAAGAGTAAATACCAGACTCAATTTCAAAATGCTTTCTTACCACCAAGAACTCCAAAAGCACCCACCTAATACCTAAAATTAGTTCGGACAAGAACAAAGGTTTCATACAATAATAGATATAAGAGTACCCAAAAACACAATGAGATTTATTATATCAATAAGTTTAAAAATAAAGCAAACAATTTACCACATAAAAATAGTAAGAAAAATGATCAAGTTCATGTCATATAGATAAATTGATAAACTGAATATGTAATAACATACATTGAACAATTAAATAATCAATATTAATATTTATAAATTTAAACACCAAACGAAATAATATAATTACCCAACTTAATTTGAGGCAAAAAGGTAAAATACAGTTGATAGAATTTTTTAGATACGAGAAGTACCTTATTTATACAAATGTTACTTCCATTCAATCAAGCATACACCAAACACAACATTTGAATCAAATAAGTTATAAATTAGATAAGTAAACAAAAATTACATTACCCGGTTACCAATAAATAATAATTATAACCCTCAAAAGAAGTTATCGGTTTCCTGTGAATTGTCTGTTATTACAAAAATTGATTGACAAGATTGAACTTCTTGATTTCCATATCCATAAGGTCTCCAAGGTTACTTCAAGATCTCTACCAAGTGATCTCCATCTGTACTAAATTCACCAAAGACCCATACAAAAGAAAATAAAACAGCTCCAACTTCTTCACTTATCAAAATGTAATTTCCATCCAAATATTACATTTAATCTTCTTAAATAAAAAAGACGACAATTGTATTGTCAATACCAATGATACGATGAACAACAATTAAATATTTAACAAATTAAGAGAGGTATTAACCACGATGACGATAACGACGATGATAACGACGATGATAACGTCGATGATAACGACGATGATAACGACGATCCCTACGAAGAACAAAAGAATTAGTCGTAGAATTCACAAGGTTATACAAAAGATAAAATAATCAAGCAACATATGCGTACCTATAGATAACAAACGGGATCAAGGTAATAAATCCACGACGTATGCACAAAAATCAAATCCTCGAAAGATGAAAATTAACCAAACTAATCTACCAAATAGTTAATCTTCTTATTAACTGAAGAACTTTAATCCATCTAAGATGCGGCTATAACAATAATCGAACCAATTCCAATCAATTCAATAAGCCAAAATCCTTCAGCAATATGTGCGATACGAAGGAAACTTAAATCGGAAAAAAAAGGAACAATTTCCTTGCGATTGACAAATGACAACCCTCAACAGACGCTAATACGCATGACCATCTAATCTCAACTACAATACGGTTCATCGGATCTCAACGCTATACCGCAAATAAAGGTTCATGGGATATGAAAATCTTAGATCGAAAATATACCGTAACAACTCCCCCTCTACTAAAAGGAAAACATCCAAAAGAGATGTTTACAAAACTAATCGAATCTTAAAATATAACAAAAAAAAGAGTAAAAACCACAACCAACCCACAACAACCAATTTCCTAAATGAAAAGACATCTAACAAATCTGTCAAGATTGTCAGGAGAGTGTTGTTTAGGTAACAGCAATTGAAGAGTACATTCAATACTGGCCACGGTCGCAGCAGATGGTGAAGCACGCGTCGCCCGTTGTAGCCTAAGGCCCAAAACACAACCAGTAGCAACGTACCTTCAAAGACTGTAGCCAAAACAACCCTGATCACCAACAACCCTAAACAAGTTGACCCACCCCAAGGAAAACCCCACCTAAAACTAGTAAAATCCAACCCCCCCACTAATCAACGGCTCCCAACCCACAAACCCTAACACAAACGACAATACAAGCTATACCATAGGTAGCTCCCTTGCGGCACAAGGTCACGCCAATCGACTATAGCCACATTACGATTCAGATGTTAAAAAGAAGCACGATAGAGAGGATGAGTAGCACAGCCACCCTTGCTTTGAGAGGAATGCCCGAGAGCAAACCCCCCTCGGCAAGAAGCATGAACCACCCCCCAAACTAACGGCCAGATGTCAATCTAATACAAGAGCATTAGACCAACGAAATGAAAAAGAAGAATATAGGAAAGTAGATAGAATAGCGGAAAAGTAGTAGGCGAAAATAGACATTCACATACAATTGCACAACAAGACACAAAAGAATACGAACACAGATAGGAAGAGTACAGGACAGAGAAGGAACACAAGATCTAGATGGAAAGATCGGAAATATGTCCGGAAGGAGAAAAGTGGACATACCCCACAAACAAGAGTCGCCAACCAGACGCCCAAACCAACCACCCTAAAACGCCTAATTATTAACTTCTTTTAAGTCTTTAACATGCCAAATTCCAGCAGTAGTACCATTATCATTTTCCAACTCATAAACACAATAACCCACTCTACGCTTAATCTTATAGGGTCCAACATACTTAAACGCTAACTTTGCGGCAAAATTTTTACTGGCATCAGATAACACATAATTCTTCCTCCAAACATACTGCCCAACACTATAGACCTGAGGTCTTCTACGCAAATCATACCGTGCTTTACTATTTTCATACGCCTTTTCTAAGCGATTCCTAACATCTTTAAATATTCCTGACATAGCATGTGACCTAAGGACTAAATTATCCCTACCTGAAAAAGAAAAACCGTCACTTAAATCAACATTCCCAAAGAAATTCCCGTCTAAAATCATTTCGCGACCGAAATTCACAAAATATGGTGTGTGACCTGTTACTTCATGTTTAGCCGTTCTAATGGCGCACAACACCTTTGACAAGTTAGCATCCCACTTACGATGGTTATCATGAGCATAAGAGGTAAGCATAGTTTTTAAAACTCTATTAATTCTTTCAGTTGGATTGCTCTGCGCATGATAATACGGATTATAAATAATCTTGCTACCATAAGAATTCGCTAATTCTTTGAACTTTTTCCCCCTATACTGAACTCCGTTATCTACTAAAATAAATTGTGGAGCACCATACACCAGGAAAACTCGCTCCTCAATCAATTTCACTACTGCATCAGCGGTTGCAGCTCGAAGAGGAAAGCCCAAACTAAATTTAGAAAAGCAATCTGCTACAACTAGAATATATTTATGCCCATTAGTTGACCTAGGTAATGGCCCAACGATATCTGTGCAAATGGCTTGCCAAGGTCTAGAAAGTTCGGGTCGTTTACCCATAAGACCAGGAGGCTTTCTCTGCAAAGGTTTCGTTTCACTACAAACGCTACAACGCGAAACATAACGAGCAATATCGTATTTCATCTTCGGCCAATAGTAACGTTGACTAATTCTATTATATGTCTTAAATACACCTAAGTGACCAGAAGTAGGAATGTCATGACCTTCATAAAGAATTTGATTTCTATCATCTTTAGGAACTACTAAACGCCAGCTGTCTATTTTATCTGCTAAAATATCAAATTTAGACTTTACTATTTTGTACAACTTGTTATCCTCTACCCTAAACTGCGGATAAGCCAACGGATTTCGAAGAACATTTCTTCTTAACCTACAATACCAAGTATCTTTAGTCGCTACTCTATTTATATTCAATGAATTTACAGATTCTGGCCTATACGGAGGCGAACCAGAATAGTTAATGTTATCTAAAACAGGGACTGATCTAGACAATAAATCAGGAGTACAATGTTCTTTTCCCTTTCGATGTATGACCTCAAAGTCGTATTGCTGCAAACGGACAGCCCATCGTCCTAATCTACCCATAGGATCTTTTAGGTTGTTAAGCCAGACTAAACTATAATGGTCAGTGATAACCGTAAACTTCGTCCCTTCTAAATAGCATCTTAATTTCTCTATAGCATATATAACCGACAAACACTCTCGTTCAGTAACGCTGTACTTACGCTCTGCCTTAGTTAAAGAGCGGCTAAGATAACAAATTACTCTCTCGCCATCAGAAAACATTTGGGAAAGGACACAACCGATTCCGAAATCACTAGCGTCAGTTTGAAGTATAAATGGTAAACTAAAATCTGGACAAGTGAGACAAGGTGCTGAAACTAGACAATTTTTAATAATATCCAAAGAACGCTCGCATTCACTGGACCAAACAAATTTTGTATTTTTCCTTAGAAGCCGAGTCATAGGCGAAATTATTGTCGAAAACTGAGGGATGAAACGTTTGTACCACGCTGCGGTGCCAATAACACTTCTAACTTCTTTAACATTCTTAGGTGAGGGAACTTCAAGTATGGCCTTAACTTTATCTGGGTCCACATGTAACCCATTTTTATCTACAACGTACCCTAAGTACTTTAAAGATGGTCTACCAAACAAACACTTCTCTCTATTCAACGTCAAACCTGCACTAATTAAACGGTCAAATACGTTCCGCAATAAATTGACATGTTCTTCAAAAGTAGTAGAAACTAAAATTATATCATCAAGATATACAAAAACATTTGGCTCTAATTCAGGACCTAATACTTTATCTATTAGCCTTTGAAACGTAGCCGGGCTATTCGATAAACCAAATGGCAATCTACGGAATTGAAATAATCCACGACCTGGTATAGTAAATACTGTGTACTGCTTACTTTCGGATTCCAACTCAATTTGCCAAAATGCTGAATAAATATCTAAACTTGACATAAATTTGGCCCCTCTCAAACGGTCTAAGATGGAACTAATATACGGGATCGGATAAGCATCTTTCTCAGTTACTGCATTAACCTTCCGAAAATCTACTACAAATCTATAACTTCCATCTTTCTTGGGAACTAAGAGTATTGGCGAAGACCAAGGCGAATTTGATTTTTCTATCACCCCTAAATTCAACATTTTCTCCAATTCCGAATCTATGTGTTTTTGTACGACCGGACTAACTGGATAATATCTTTGTTTAATGGGTGCACCATGACATACTATACGATGTTGAGTGACATTGGTACAACCTAACTCAGTACCCATTTCCCTAAATTTCTCGTTCAATAGATTGTCTAAAACTAGCTTACTGTCTTGATCAAGCTCGTCAACCGAAACAATGGAATTTATAATAGGTTTAATTAATGGTTCTTTAGAAAATTCCCATTCTCCCTTACGCAAATTTGGAATTATTCCCATTTCAAGCCAAAAGTCAATCCCTAAAATCACCGAGTGTCTTAACTCCGGAACTACAATGGCACGGAAAGTTTTTATTTTCCCCTGAAGTTGTATAGGGATAGTACAAGTTCCTATGCTCTTAACACTGCCTGAATTCGCTAAACTACACATAGCAGGATTATGCTCTAACGATACTCCAATATTTTTCAGAACATCCCAACAATTACTTCCTATAAATGTACGATTAGCCCCAGAATCCAGAAGACCATAAAACTTAATGCCTAATATCGAAATTTCTATATAAGGACATTCACCATCTTCAGCCTGCGTCAGAATATAATTTAACATAGATAACTTTTTGGTCGCTACACTATCAAACTTTTCAGGATTGGACTCACGACCTAACGTCCGCTCCCTCGACCGTTTCCCGAACTAGAGTTCATCGTTCCTCGAGTTTTATTACAATTCGTACAATTCCTGGTAGTAAATCCTAATAGACCACACTTATAGCATTTTAACACATGTTCCTTTCTGCAATTTTTTGCTATATGATTATTTTGACCACAATTCCAACAAGTTAAATCCCTTACATTAGAATTTTCCCCATGATTTGCAACAATATTTCTACATAAATTAGCCCTATAACTATTCCTGCTATCCTTACTAGTATTACTGGGTTGATAAGACAAATGAGGTTCAACGGGAGTTTCGTGTCTACTACAAGATGGAGGTATATAAGTTTCCATAGTGGCTTTCGTAACTTCCAGACTTAAATGCGCTACCGAATTTATACCTGTCAAACAAAGAGCCGATTGAAAATAAGGTACTATATTTCTACGCAATATTTCTAATTTCTCTAATTCTGACATGGGAGGTTTAAGATATGCGAAAAGATCTTCCATTACTGCAATGTACAAACTAATTGACTCATCACCCCCTTGTGTCCTATTCTCTATTTCTGCTATCAATTTCCTACGATAATCAAACGGTTGAAAATCACGTCTTAAATTTTCGCAAAGTTCTGCCCAAGTAGAAACCTTTCGTCGTATACTTCTAAACCACAAAGCAGCTTTACCTTCGAATAGCTCTATAGCACTAGCAAATAATTCTAAATGAGTAACATTTCGTGCAGCAGCTAAATCTTCAACCTTATCTATGAATGCATTAACACTCTCAAATCTTTCCCCTGAATATTTAACATTCCACTTTACGACAGCAATAGATTTGGCAAAATAAGGAGTCGACGACTGAGGAATGGAACTAGCTATACGAGTTTCAATTACTGGATCTTCCAAAATTGTGTCACCTATCATAGACGCGTCCAAAATACTTAAGTCACCAACAGCAACAGGAGTTGTAGGATCAGGTTGTTGTTGCGCACATTTATCTTCCGCCACGTTCTGCAAATCAGCCATCAAACTAACTACCTTACTAAACTGCACTTCACGACTAGCAACTTCTTGCGTTTTAGAAGGATCAGGGTTAAATGACGAAACCAACCCAAACACATGTCTAACTTTAGCCCTTAATTTATTGAAAGCTCCTACTGTACCGGTATAATCCTTCAACAAGGCCTCACAAGCTTTTATACATTTACTACAATACTCTAATGTTTCAGTGTCAGTTCCTAACGGTTTAGGTGTAAACTGATCTCTCTTTTTGATATGAAGGAGATTCCTCAAACTATACCTTAACTTATCTACTTCTTCTGTTGTAACTACACCCCTAATTTTTAATTCTGCTAACAATTCGTTTCTGTTTAAGTAATTAACATCCGTACTAGTGATATACATTTTGGAAAATAATCTACACTAAAATAATACCCAATAATAATCTAACCTTGTCCAAACTATGTGAAAGACCGCCAAGAAAAAGAGGACAAAATGTCGATGAGGCTGAACCTAGAGTACTAATTTGTTAAAATTCAAAACTATTTTTTTTAAAACAAGGCTCCACGCATGGGCACCAATTTGTCACCGCTTTCGCCCGCTTAAACGGTAAAGGTGATGTTGTTATCTTGTTCTGGCTTAACTAGCTCACTAGATGTCGGAGAGGGGAAGTGGGTGAAAATAAAAGGAATTAAAATCAACCACCTACCTATACAATCAAAATAAATGCTCGGGGCGCCACTTGGTTTAACCCTAGTTTAAGAGTAAATACCAGACTCAATTTCAAAATGCTTTCTTACCACCAAGAACTCCAAAAGCACCCACCTAATACCTAAAATTAGTTCGGACAAGAACAAAGGTTTCATACAATAATAGATATAAGAGTACCCAAAAACACAATGAGATTTATTATATCAATAAGTTTAAAAATAAAGCAAACAATTTACCACATAAAAATAGTAAGAAAAATGATCAAGTTCATGTCATATAGATAAATTGATAAACTGAATATGTAATAACATACATTGAACAATTAAATAATCAATATTAATATTTATAAATTTAAACACCAAACGAAATAATATAATTACCCAACTTAATTTGAGGCAAAAAGGTAAAATACAGTTGATAGAATTTTTTAGATACGAGAAGTACCTTATTTATACAAATGTTACTTCCATTCAATCAAGCATACACCAAACACAACATTTGAATCAAATAAGTTATAAATTAGATAAGTAAACAAAAATTACATTACCCGGTTACCAATAAATAATAATTATAACCCTCAAAAGAAGTTATCGGTTTCCTGTGAATTGTCTGTTATTACAAAAATTGATTGACAAGATTGAACTTCTTGATTTCCATATCCATAAGGTCTCCAAGGTTACTTCAAGATCTCTACCAAGTGATCTCCATCTGTACTAAATTCACCAAAGACCCATACAAAAGAAAATAAAACAGCTCCAACTTCTTCACTTATCAAAATGTAATTTCCATCCAAATATTACATTTAATCTTCTTAAATAAAAAAGACGACAATTGTATTGTCAATACCAATGATACGATGAACAACAATTAAATATTTAACAAATTAAGAGAGGTATTAACCACGATGACGATAACGACGATGATAACGACGATGATAACGACGATGATAACGACGATGATAACGTCGATGATAACGACGATGATAACAACGATCCCTACGAAGAACAAAAGAATTAGTCGTAGAATTCACAAGGTTATACAAAAGATAAAATAATCAAGCAACATATGCGTACCTATAGATAACAAACGGGATCAAGGTAATAAATCCACGACGTATGCACAAAAATCAAATCCTCGAAAGATGAAAATTAACCAAACTAATCTACCAAATAGTTAATCTTCTTATTAACTGAAGAACTTTAATCCATCTAAGATGCGGCTATAACAATAATCGAACCAATTCCAATCAATTCAATAAGCCAAAATTCTTCAGCAATATGTGCGATACGAAGGAAACTTAAATCGGAAAAAAAGGAACAATTTCCTTGCGATTGACAAATGACAACCCTCAACAGACGCTAATACGCATGACCATCTAATCTCAACTACAATACGGTTCATCGGATCTCAACGCTATACCGCAAATAAAGGTTCATGGGATATGAAAATCTTAGATCGAAAATATACCGTAACAGATTCCTCGCCCAAAAATAAATAAATAAATAAATAATAATCGTAGCCGGCAGCACGGCAGGGTGGTTATAGTGGATTTATATCGCTTAACGGAGTTAAGTCTAGTTTTCTCCAGAAAATACTCGGATGGGGTGAACCACAAGCGCAGTGTACTTGCCTACATGGCTCCGCTGCCTTGCCTCACACCAACATATCCACTCTGTGGCTCGGTGCTTCCGGCACCCCAACACCGAAAGGTATAAGGGGTTAAACAGCCTTATTACATAACAAAATATATTTAAAGGGTAAACACAAAGGGTAAAAAAGGGTATCCAGTTCCAAAAAAATATTTTAAAAGTTGAAAAGATTAGAAAAAGAAATATTTTTAATTTTTTTTAATGACATCGCATTCTTCATCAAAGAATACATAAATTTTGTCCACTGCCTTTTTTTCCTAGAGTGCTTCAATTTCAAGCAAAATTGAGAACAACAATTTGCCATTTTTGAAAGTTTTTTTTTATCGAAAATAGTGTCAGATAGAAAAAAAATGATAAGAGTAAAAAATACTCTCTTTTACTCGATGAATACGAAAAAAAAATTACAGACCTTTTCAAAGCGATTTTGAAAATTTTCGTCATTTTAAAGGGATTTAATTATATCATACGTGCCGATAGATAGGCAACACCTATAACCGTAATTTTCAAAATCGCTTTAAATCGGTCTGTAATGTTTTTTGGTATTCATCGACTAAAACATAAGCATTTTTTACTCTTATTTATTTTTTTTCTATCTGACGGCGTTTTCGATGAAAAAAATGATAAATGTTTAATAATGGCAAATTGTTGTTCTCAATTATGCTCAAAATTGAAGAACTCTAGGAAAAAAAGCAGTGGACAAAATTTATGTATTCTTTGACGAAGAATGCGATGCCGTTAAAAAAATGTAAAAAATATCTCTTTTTCAAATTTTTTAACTTTTAAAATATTTTTTTTGAACTGGATACGTGTTTACCCTGTTTTAGGACTCAAATATAATTTTTTCATATAACAGACATGTGACATTCGAAAGTAGAGGTTTCAAGCTTTAAAATGAGCCCCCGCTGGCCTTTCTAAGTTGCCCTAATTTTTGGATCTAGGCGGTGGTTGAGTTCAGAAAGAATGTCCATGTATATTTTTGATCTTTATCACATAATATAACTTAACTATGTTACTTGTTTGATTTTATCTAATAGTATTTTATTCGCAATCGTATTGGTAATGAGTCCATTCCTGACCATTTAGAGGTCCGAAAATGCATCATTGTTTGTAACTTTGACATTCTCATGGTCCGAAACGACCTATTTTCGCACCTCTACGTGTCTCTAGGTGGCGTGCAGAAAATTACATCGCCAAATGCGGTGTATAAATAGCTGTATAAATCATGTTTGGTAATGTTGCGGACCTTGGCTGATAAAGAACGAGTACCCAGGTATTATTATTAATTTATAAATACTCCTATTCAATAAAATCCTCGAAATATTATGCGATCGAATTTGATGATGTAACTGGCGACATACGTTATGCCAATCCCAACCGATGACATTTTGCATCTGTCAAGAATTTTAGATAATTCGGTATTTAAAGGACGATTGCGAATAAAATAGTATACAAACCTCGGCAAAACTACCATTCCTGTGTCTCGAGAACTAGTTCACCTCGAGGCTATCGCCTCTCGGTAAACTATATTGTTCTCTCGACAGGAATGGAGTACTTTCGGCCTCGGTATGTAATGTACTATTGTGTCTCAAGGGCAGAAAATTAGCATTTGTAGCCCGCAGTTGTTTGATGCCCGAGTTAAACGTAGCGTAGCGAGGGCAGCGGACAACTTAGGGCTACAAATGCTTTTCGGTCCGAGTGACATACAAAAGTTTTTCGCCTACCTGTTTGAAAGTTTAAAAAATAATTCCAAAAGTTAAACAGTAACGTAACTTATTAGTAAATTAAATAGGCATATGTTAGAGGGAATGAATGAAAATGAAAATAACGCCAGACGTTTTTAGTAATTTATTAACTAAATTAACCTAATAATCATTACACTACATACAACACGGCCGTATAGTAAATGTTTTTATTATTGGTAAATAAAAGGAACAGGATATGAATTTTAATTAGGATGAGTAACTAATCTATCATTGTATAATTTATTGAAATTACAATTTTCTTTTTATTAATTAATTGTCACAACCTCCATTTATACATACAATGACTCTGTGAAAAGAAAAAAACAAACGACAAATTTATCGACGAAGACATGAAAATCAAAGTTATGATCTAAGAAGCCTAGAAAAATTTGACGTATGTTTTTTATATTTCTAAAGGTTAAGTAAAAATATGTTTGAGATTACATTTTCCGTCATATTCCGTTGCTAAAAGTTTTACGAATGAGTTATATTTTTAATGTTAAAAACTAATGATTTCATTTTTTGATTAAAATCTTTTTAGGATAATGCACAGGAGTGGTCAAAGTATGTCAATTTAAAAAACAATTTAAATTTTTACAGTATCTCCAACTTAACATAAATAAATCGTGCTTTCATCTAGTAGTAGTATAGAGGTTATGTATTTGACATAAGAGGGCAGTAAAAAGTTTGACATAAGAGGCCCACAAAGAAGCCTTAACTGCCCTCAAAACAGGACATTTAGAAAGCACTTTCTGATCAGGTAGGCGAAAAAAGATATTGTTTATTCTTCTTTAACTGCCTTTTAGTAACCGTCATTTTTAAAGAGTTCATTTATTTTATTTAACTATTACCATTATTTAGCCTAGCCAAGAGAATACAAATTTGTAATTTTTATAGGTAGATACTGAGGTGATTTTTGGTTAAATAAAATTATATTTATTATTTCATAAAAACCCTACGTTGGATTTAATAAATAAAAAAAATAATATAACACCCTACAACATTTTTTGCTTCCAATATGCATGAGATAAATGAAATATTAAAAAATCTTATTGATTCTTGTACCTAGAAGAAAAGAACTTACTACCAATGCACTTGGACTTCCGCAAATGGACAACAGCAAACTAAACTCTATATGTGAAGAGAAAAAAGAATGGATGCTTGCATAAACATCAAATAAATACATAGATAAATTGAAACACAGTTTTTATTTTTATTTTTGATAAATAGAAAATCTATTTCAAAAGAGTAAGTCGAATAAAATACTTAAACAAAAAAATAAGAAAATTGGAAAATCTTCATTAGGCTTGCTCAAATGTGTTAAATATTTGTTACCAACCTGGCATGGGGGTTGTAACTGGTCTCCATTTAAACAAACTTACATCAATTAAGTTTATCAGATAAGAAACATATTTACAACTTCTGAATAAATTCATCTAACGAAAAATCAATTATTTTTGTGAATAAACAAATTGAACTAGTTTAAATGTTACAACTTTGTTATTGAAAACACTCAATTAAGAAAATAAATTCTGAATTTATTAAATAATTATCTTTATGATTTTGTTATTTTAAAAATTGAACCAAATCATTTTATTTTGACCAACCTTGTATATTATACGTCAATATTCACTTTTGTACCATCGGTAATATAGAAATCTTCCAAACAGCTGATCTCCATTCCATTCAAGATCGAAAACCAAATTGTTAAAATGGAAATCAATAAAAAACCTTTAATTTATTTTAATAAAATCGTTTATAATTCCCAATAATTGTTGAAGAACGAAAATAAATCTTCTTTGATTTAAATATTCAAGTAACTATTCAATTACATAAACACTTTGTTAACAATTGGCGATTGTTTACAAGTAAAAAAAGGTGGTTATCACCTAACCTTACATTATTTTGCAGATTTTTGGTCTGGAGTCAAGCATGAATACTCCCAATTCGTTTTCTTCGTCTGACTTTGTTAATTTTTCCTGGCCTTTTTATATGTTTTACAGAAAACAATTGATAAACCAACAAATTTTTACAAACTAAAAACAAATCGCCAAACTCGTGACGTCACTAACGAAAAACATGTATTCAGAAATAGCACTAATCTTAAATCTAAAAAGACAGAAATGTAGCTGGCAAAACAACGATTAAAACAACATAAGACACTTATAGTCTAAAATCAACATTAACTAAGAAAATTAACAAAAACGACCAACGGTCAAAAAATCTGATTAAAACTTAATTACAAAGAAAACTCGTAAACTCCAGCTATACCTGTACAACAAATTACATGGCTACCCAAGGTAACTCATACATATGCAGTTTATATAGAAAAATATTTACAATAAAAAAAATAAAATCCGTGTATACCTTTTTAAGATCAAAGGATGCTTTGCAAGACTCCATACAAATAACAACATAAATGAAATCAAACTATACTCACACTTGTCCAGCATACAGTCCTCCAAGTGCCTGCATTCATACAACGGTGTAAAATATTATAATAAAACCAATATTTGAAAAAATTGAAGCATATCAGCAAAGCCAATACCTTCACAAAGATTAACACAAATTCTTCAAATACAGGATATTGTAAGTTAAATGTGCTGTTATAGACATTACAATAATGACCCGTTTTACATATTTCCAGTAAAATATGTTCCCGAAACTGGTTTAGTTTAGTAGGATCAAGAAAATTCTCTTTTACGTTAATTATGGACAAAGCCCATATAAAGAAAGATAGATAAAATCCTCAAAAAAATTGGATAAACTATCCTGAATATGCAACAGGGTTGCATAAAGCATGTATTACTATAAAACAACCTAAATAATTTATATCCTTTTTATAACTTCAAACTTTTTATGTAAAAATTGAGGTTGCGTCTGCATGAAACTCTTCCTTCTATAATTTCTATTTAAAATTGATAAATCTATATGTAACCTAACATGTAGCTTTTAGATTAAATAAACGTAATATCCTAGCATGTCTATCATTTTATTTAATGCATACAATAGGTAATTATATTTGTGTTTACGATCAAATCGTAGTCTTAAAATATTTCAAAATTTCAAATCGTCAAGTAAATTTTCAATCTGATGATTCCATATCATCTCAATACATATACGGAAACCTCCAAAATTACATTATTTTCATTAATAAATTTTTGAAGAATAGAATAGGTTTCTTGGTAATACTATTTAATTCTTGTTGTTTTATGAAGAGGTTAGTTATGAATTATTTTTGATTGTGCTTATTGTTGAATAATTAAATGTACCTTGAAGTATCAATTTATGTACAATCAGTTCTTTTACAGGGATGGTCACTTATGAATTAGGCACCTCAACTTAGACAACTATTTCTTACTAATTTTTAATTCATGAGTATGGGAGGCTTTGTCTGAAACTGCACTTCTCATCTTGTGGTTTCTATACATTTCTTCCGGGTAAAAATAGAAATTTCTGGTCAGAAGGCATCGTACAGATAACTCCACTTGTAATTGTTGCTATTAATGTAAACTCGAGATTTACATACTATATAATAGAAACCACAAGATGAGATATGCAGTGTTTCAGTTAAAGCCTCCCCTACTGAATGTCCAAGTTAGTACGAAACAATTGTCTAGGGGCGTTGTTTAAAATTCTGCACCTCTTAAATTATTTGATTTAATTTATTGTTTTTATATATAAATTAATATTCCTGAAGAGCATTTACCACCTTGTATTGTTGTCTATCATTATATAATATATAATCATAATATAATATAATAATATAAATAATATAATAATAATATAATTGTTGTTTATTACTGAATAACATTATTTTTAATTGTTGTGTGGTTCTGAATTATAGATTAACGACTGATTTAAAGGGTACGCATAATTAAGTTTCTGTAAAATCGAGGTCTACTCGACTGCTTACTACTTATTTTGTTAGCAGTTCAAAACACACAGAAACAAATTAATTTCTAATTCTAGTCATATCTAGAAAAAAAAGTTGATCAAAACATGTATTCAAAGAAATCTACAGAAAACCCATCGTCCTTGGGTGCAGGCATAGTATGGTATGGTACATTAACGAGAATCAAGTTCAAGGTTATATCACAATATTTCCATAATCTTTAATTATGTAAATTAATACATATTTATTAAATTTATAGGAATGTAATTATTATACTTATTCATAATATTTGCTTTTCATAGGAAATATCTTAGATCTACGAATACTAACTATTGTCCAAATTAAATAACATCCGTTTTGTTTGTTTTCTTCTTTGTCATTTATTCGCGGATTTTTATAATTCTTATATATGTTTTACAGACTAAACAGTAAACATAAATAATTCATTTTCAAAGTATTTTAATGTAAAATAATTCTGAATCGTTGGCAAAAGATAAAGACAACCGAACGTGCCTTTTCAGTAAGAACTAAATTTTTACTCGGCATGCATAAAATGTCCAGCGAAAACAAAAGTCCTGCACAAAAGGTACACGATTTTTTTCTCATAAAATTGTATTTTTATGTAATTTAGTAAAATGTATTTTTCTAACCTAATTTGTTTGGAAGTTGATTTATCTTAACTATTAATAATATCTCACTTCATCATTAATTATGATTTATACTTGTTTGTTTTCATAACGGAATCTGAGCATATTTAAGAGTACTTGAAGACACTCCAACAAAACTCTAAATTATACTGCTTTAGAGAATATCTGTAAACCGAAGTCGATATATTATAGTTTAGAAATGGTGGGATTTCTGGTTTTGTAGCAAAGATTTGTAAAGAAATGAAAAAAAAATTCTCGTAGTTGATTAGAACACCTTTAAAATTCGTAACATTATCACTATCGATCATTGACGGATAGTTTAAGTTTGAAGACATCGGCAGACTTCGAGAGACTTGCTGCTAGTTCGATGAGATCGTCTTTCGTGGCCATACAAATAAAAATTGTTACATAGCAGGTAGTACATGTTTTGATAAAAAGAGAGCCAAGAAGATCTACACAGACCTTGGAAAATGGCTGTGAATACATAACTCTGTCTTAAGGCAAATCACGCATTAACTGTTGAGATGCCGCTGTTTTGAACTTGCGACAGTAGACACATTCTAATATACTTACTCTATCTATGATATTGAATCGGCCAATACCTTAACCGAATATTGACGAAAACATCTCAATATAAATTGAGATGTTCAAGTCTCAACAGTAAGCGGGTGACATGATGCTTTGCGGGCAATATGATTGGATTCTTCTAATCAAAGGTGATATGAGGGTTAACCAGTCTTCCTCCAACCTGTAACAGAGTTAATTGAGATTATGTTACTATCAGAAACATAACCTTCATATTTAAGTAGAGATACTTCTTGTGAAAAGTGCTGATTTTGAACAACCTTAGAGTTTTTGGCGAATCTCAAATAATAAGCTATCATTTGTACCGAACGGTCAAACTTGAAAATCGATCAAAAATATTACTCTCAAAAGCAAGATTGCACTAAATAGTGCAATGTCTCTTCTTAGGGGGAATCTGCAAGAACGCCATATTCATCATTTCTAAAATTGTGTATCGAATTATGAAAAAATGTAGCATCATTAAACCATAGCTTGCAATGCTCCATGATTTGTGAGTTAAATCTCTAGATATCAAATCCGCAAAGTTCTCACCTGATCTAACATGTTTACAGTGATAACATCAAGACAGTTCTTGGGTAGAAAACGCGATTTGAAATGAATATACCATTGATAGAGTAATTCTCAAGAGTCAACGGTGGGATAACAACTCAAAGCAATGGTGGGATAAGGAATATTCTGGAGGATTGCTTGGTTCTCAGTTTATGAACGTGTTCAAGATCAACATAATTTATAACTGGTTATAACATGAGGTTATAGGTTATAGCTGGAGATGATTCGCTTGTTAAATTTCTATTACTTACTGTCCTACCTACCTCACTAATTCTTTTGTTTTTTTCGAAAATTTACAGAATACAAACTTCCATCATAACAATTCAAAAATATGAATGTTTCAAGCAAACATTTTCACTAGTAGTTTTGCATGACAAATGGCAAACCTCTTTGCAAAATATAACATGCGTTGAATTTCTAAAGATGCAAAATTGTAAATGTCACAAATATAAATTATGTTGACGAGTTCGTATCAACAAAAACTAACTCAAAAGCATTTAATATTCTGTAATAATGTAATTAATATTGCTATAAACTATTAATAATAGCTTGGTATTGTTCTGGTAGAGGAATTTAAATCATACAATAGACAACGTTGTATAAAACAATAGTATATTGTGTTACAAGTGCAGAAAAGTGCCAATTTCTCATGAGAGCGAAGAAGTTCAAACCAAGATGTTCTAACACGAGTGTGAGATTGGCGTTTATGCACATGTTGAACACTATACTTTATCTACGATTGGTGTTTTATTACTTTTTTGTGGATACAAAAGCTAAGACAAATATTTAACCAAGAATTTATACTCGCATTCATATTTTTTACATGAAATCTCTGGCAATAAATTAAGAGATGTAGTGTGAGCAGCTTCCACAATGTGTAAAGGTGTACAAGTGTACACTCCATTTTCCCATCATCGAATTCACTCACGATAAATCTAGAATTTCGAATACAACAAAAGTAAGTATTAATTTTTTAAAGATAATAGTAATAATATGTTTACAATCTGCATAATTTCATTCAATCTACTATTTAGTACAGCTATACAATCATAAGTATTTACTCGTTTTCAAAAGTAATTTTTTATAAACAATCACAATTCAATTGTCAAGGTTAGTAACCCCTTTGTCGCTAAATGTAAACGTATTCTGGCATCGCAGGTATTGTGGGTGACAAGGAAAGAGCTAAGCTTTAAGTGTACCCATCGCGCTTGCACTTGTGAATTAGGTAGCCAATTATAAAAACTGTCATTATTTTTATTATAATTTAGCAATACTAATGAATAATATTACGTTAACCCGCAGGGTGGCTGAAAGCGGGCAGCCATTGGGGAGTAGCGCCCCCACGGGTACCAGCTCAGTACACCTCGTTCCAACACACATACCTGCCCGTAAACACAACCATATAAACACACAGTTTTTCTATTTTAACCCAAACACACATACACTACACACACGTACACTGCATACAGGCAGGTCACCAACACGCACACTCATTCCTAGTTTGACAGCGTGGGGAACTAGTAGCAGTCTGGGACTGGGCTCGCCTGCTGGAGGGTACAGCGGATAAAACTGGGTTCCGGGGTGTGCACTCCCAGGCTGCAAGGTAGTACAGGGGCCCGGGTTGGTCTAGCCAACATGACCTGGCTGCCCTATCAACTTGCGAAAATCTCGCTTATGCCGTAATGCCAGGTGGTGCCTGGACCGGGAACCTTGCGGTATAATGCGGGGGGCTCCGTCGAGGCCACCAGAGTCGGGTTCACAGGAATGCTTTGGCTGTTGCTGGTTCCTCAAGCTGTCAAACACAAAAAGGAAAGAAAAACACATACTCTATATTTACACACCTCTTAAACAAATTAATAAAGCTAAACATGAGTGACAATACAGAGAATAATGTTGCAAAAGTGCCCCTTACACCAAAGGAGCTTCCCGGCTCCACCCCTTTCACCCTTTTCAATCCACCAACCCCAACCAATTCCTTTAATCCTATAAATCCCTATCCAGGTTCCAGCAGTGAAAATACAAACATTGCCAATAATATTCCTTCTAGTAAAAGAAAAAAATCCACATTATCCCCAGATATTGAGATAGTTGAAACAATCAGAGAAAGAGTAGCTATCAGATATTCTAGAATAAATTACATTGTTATTGAGAGAGAGGACAACGGAGATTTCTCCAATGTAAGCCCATTTGTTATTTGTCGTACGTTGAAAAATTTAGTTGGCGAAGTGAAAAGCGTTAGAAAGATAAAAGAAGGTCTTTTGATTGAATTGACGGATAGAGATCAGACTAAACGTTTATTAAGAGTCGAAATGTTTGATAATTTTAAAGTGAAGGTGTACCCCCATAGGAGCTTAAATTTTGTAAAAGGTGTCGTTAAGTGCAGTGACCTAAATAACTGCAGTATTGAGGAAATAAAAAGTGAGCTGAAACATCAAAAGCTTTCAGACGTCAAGCGACTCACTGTCAGACGTCAGGGTGAAATTCAAAACACTTCATCTTACCTTCTTACTTTCATTGGAACGAATCTACCCGAAAGAATTAAAGTAGCATTTTATTCGCTACCAGTCCGTGCATATATTCCAGTTCCTCTACGCTGTTTCCGCTGTCAGAGATTTGGCCATACAGCCACGAATTGCAGAAGACAGCAAGTATGTGTATGTGGAAAACCAGAGCATCAGGGTACGTCTTGTGAAATACCTTTAAAATGCCTTCATTGTGAAGGTGAGCACTCCGCCAGGTCGTTTAACTGCCCTATATATAAACAAGAAGCAGCAATTCAAAAATTAAAACGTTAAAGAGACTGAGTTATCTCGAAGCAAAACAAGAATATTTAAGTATATCACCACCTACACAACAAGTTACATATGCAAGGGTAGAGCAACAGCCTACGGTTTCTGCTTTGCTGCCAGAAATTAGAAAAATGATTATAGAGGCAGTGAAAACGACTATTGAGAATTACAAAGTTATTAAACCAAAAGCACCAACTATCATGTCACCCACACCCCCACCCATACTACAAAACACCCTTACTCAGATCCCAACCCAAGAAATAACAATAACTCCCCAACCTACAACAGAGTCTGAAAACCCTCCACCTCCCGACAAACTCTTCCTATCCCTTCCTATTTCCCCAACCTCTAATGTTGGCGGAACTCTAGCCGTCAGTTTATCTTCTGATTCCGAAGCTTCGTCATTTATCTCTGCTAAGACGAAAAAGAAAGGTTGGCCTAAAGGTAAACCAAGAGGCCCAAGAAAGTTTTCACTGTCGGATGGAATATAATATTATTTATTAAAACGTTTTTACTTTCGTGTTCTCCTCCTAATTGTATCTAAATAAACTCTCCTTCCCAGTTATTCAATAATCTTAACTAGACACATACATCTAAACACTCAATTTATGGATAATACCAACAACTACCTTATCCAGATTAATTGTAATGGTCTCATTTACCACTATCCGGAGATTAAAAAGATTATTGTTGATAAAAATCCATTTTGTATATGCCTCCAAGAGACTAGGCTAAAAGCCAATCAAAACTTTAACCTGAGAGGCTATCAGTGTTTTCGGACCGACGGATTAGACGGTGGTAGAGCGAACGGCGGCGTAGCTGTCTTCGTTAGAAATAACATATATTCTGAGGAAGTTGGCCTCAATTCTACCGTTCAAGTCATAGCTGTTAAGGTATCATATCCGGTCAATATGACCATCTGCAACATTTACTTACCAAATGGACCTAGGAACCGTGCGGATATGCAGGCCATAATAGACCAATTACCTAAGCCATTTCTCCTTCTAGGAGACTTTAATGCACATAATCCAATGTGGGGATCGGAAAACACCGATGTGAGCGGTAGAATTATGGAAGATGTCATTTCTAATAATGATATTTCTTTTAAACACGGGACAGCCTACGTACGTCAACTCGAGATCTAACTCCTTCTCAAATATCGATCTATCGATCTGCTCTCCGCCTATCTCGACAAACATAGAATGGACAACGTTGGAAGGGGAAGTCTTCTCGGACCATATCCCGATATGTATGTTGTTTCCTCGGCATGTTAATAATTTGTCAATTTCACCACGCTGGATAATACAAAAGGCCAATTGGGAAAAATATGCAGCTGCTGTACCTAATGTTTCCCTTGACAATAATATTTCGAATTGTGTCGATAATATCACGACAGCTATATTAGATGCAGCCTCATCTAGTATCCCAAAGTCTTCGGGACGTTTGCCGAAAAGTACAGTCCCATGGTGGAACGAGGAAATTGTAAACGTAGTTAGGAGGAAGAAACAGGCGTTTAACATGTTTAAACGAAGACCAACGCCTGAAAATTGTATTATTTTTAAAAGACTACGCGCTGAATCACGTCGATTAATATTATCTTTGAAACGCAAGAGTTGGCAAGAATATGTTTCGTCCATCACACCTGCATCATCGTCTAGTGAAATCTGGAATAAGATCAAAAAGATAGCCGGTAAACAGGTCTTTAACATGCCGTCGAGGATTAGCACTGATGACGAAACGGCATCAGAACCTGTAGCTATAGTCGAAATGATGGCAGAGCATTTCAGAAAAGTGAGCAGCTCTGATAATTATAGCGCAGAGTTTCGTAATCATATAGCTGGCGTCGAGTTGCAACTAGATTTCGCTACTGACCTTGAATTTGACTATAACCAAGATCTCACGATGACAGAACTAGAACACACTCTTACTTCTTGCACCAATTCAGCTCCTGGTTTAGATGGAATACCGTACTCGTTGTTGCAACACTTACCATTCACAGGAAAGACGTCGTTACTACATCTTTACAACAAGATCTGGCAGTCCTGCGAATACCCCGAACAGTGGAAAACCGCTATAGTGGTTCCACTTTTGAAGCCGGGGAAAAATCCGGAACTGCCTACAAGTTATAGACCTATTTCTCTCACATGTTGTATGGCCAAATTATTAGAAAAAATGATAAATTACAGGTTGGTGTGGTACATCGAAAAACACAATTTGCTCTCTCCATACCAACACGGTTTTAGACGCAATAGGTCCACAGCAGACAATCTAGTAGTTCTAGAAAATGCTATTCAAAATAGCTTCGCACTCCGTGAACATACTGTCGCTGTCTTCTTTGATATCGAAAAGGCATACGACATGACCTGGCGCCACAACATCTTGAGAACCTTACATGATTGGGGAGTCAGGGGGAGAATGGGTCTACAAATTGAAAGTTTCCTGTCAGAAAGAAACATGAGTGTCCGAATGGGTAATGCAACTTCATCTTCGGTTGTCTTAGAGAATGGTATTCCACAGGGATCGACTCTCAGTGTAACCCTATTAATCATCGCCGTTAACAAATTATTAGGCGCAGTGGGCGAATCAATAGAAAAGATGTTGTACGTCGATGATTTATGTCTTTATAAGTCTGCCACCTCAATGAATGAGATATCCAGGGATCTACAAACTGCAATAGACCGATTATCCGTAGAGGCCAATAATACAGGGTTTAGATTTTCGAACCAAAAAACGGCATGCGTCCATTTCTGCCGATTACGGTCTTGCCAAGGCAATCCTGCCATCAATTTATACGGTTCCCCTATTCGGTTTGTAGAGTCCATCAGGTATTTGGGACTGATATTCGATATCAAACTAAATTGGAAAGAGCACATCACTAATCTTCGTGCTAGGTGCCAACAGTCCCTCAATATTATGAGATGTGTCGCGAATATTAATTGGGGCAGCAATAGAGAATGTTTACTTAACATATACCGTGCAACAGTCTTATCTAAATTAGATTATGGATGTTTCGTGTATGCTTCTGCTAGAAAGTCAATCTTACAAGCTTTAGAACCGATTCAAAACATGGGACTAAGACTAGCAACCGGTGCCTTTCGCACTAGTCCCGCAATGTCCTTATGTTGCGAATCGGGCTTTCTCCCTTTAGAGCATAGGCGGCTATCCCTTCTCTGTCAATATGGAGTGAGAATATGGGGACAATCACGTCACCCTGCACACGCTACTTTTTTCTCTGATGAGTATCGCGATACCTATGTATCTCGTCAAACAATAACAAGGCCATCGGCAATTAAATTTTGGGTGTTCTCGGATGGTATCCAGGTCGATCTGCCTACCGTGTTTCAATTGGGTCCGTGCGAAGTACCGCCATGGAATCTCCTAAAACCAATTAGTCGAATGGAATGTGCCACAATTACAAAAGGAGAGATCAGCTCTAGTTTCTTTTTAGCAAAATTTAGAAACGTCTTGAGTGAGTACCCTCAAAGCCTAATTATCTACACGGATGGGTCAAAAACAAACTTGGGAGTAGGATCTGCTATTTAGTGCAGGACAATTCGTACTCTTGGTTTTTGTCTCCCGTTGCTAGCATTTATACCGCTGAGTTATATTCCATCTGGCAGGCTTTGAGGTACTTTGAAATGTCTAGATACACTGAGACTGTAATATGCACAGACTCAAGAAGCTCTATCGAAGGTCTGTCTGACATATACACCGCTGATCCTTTACTGCAGAAAATGTTGGCACTTATAGCGTGGCTAGGAGGCATAGGAAAAAATGTTGTATTTGTATGGGTCCCCAGCCATATTGGTATTACGGGTAACGAAAAGGCCGACGAGGCAGCCCGTCTGGCTGCTGATAATGGTGCATTAAATCAAGATATTCCCATCCGCCATAAGGACATCTCGTGTTACCTTAAGCAAAAGGTCATCGACGTATGGCAAAATATATGGACGGATGACCAATCAAAACTGAAACTAGTTAAACCAGCAGTGGGGAAATGGAAATATCGTTTAAGAATAGGCCATACTCGGCTAACAAGTGTATATCTATTGACAGGTGAACAACCACCAGTATGTGCACACTGCGGAGGTGTACTTGGAGTGAGCCACTTACTTGTAGACTGTCCGCAATACACGGTTACTCGTACTAGACTACAACTAGCGGACAATGTAGCAGAATGCTTAGCGGACAACCCAAATGCCATTCAAAAACTCATTATGTTTTTAAAATCAACACACCTGCTGGTCAAAATATAACTCGTCACTAATGCATCAGAATTGTCTCTTTTTATTGTGATATTTTGACTGTGATATAGCTCATAAGGTTTTATTTAAAGTCCGTTTGTTTATTTATTTATTTATTTATTTATTTATTTATTTATTTATTTATTTATTTATTTATTTATTTATTTATTTATTTATTTATTTATTTATTTATTTATTTATTTATTTATTTATTTATTTATTTATTTATTTATTTATTTATTTATTTATTTATTTATTTATTTATTTATTTATTTATTTATTTATTTATTTATTTATTTATTTATTTATTTATTTATTTATTTATTTATTTATTTATTTATTTCATAGTATACATATCGATTTACATTTATGCTCATACATATTCATATTTATTTTATATATACAATGTGTATGTATGTATATGTGTGTGTATATTGTATTATGATCATGTCTTTAATATTTATGGCACCAGAGATATATAGTACTGAGTGCAGTTGTCAATTGTGTACAGCTATAGCTCACTTGAAACGTCCAGACTAGATAATAATAATAATAATAATAATAATTTATTTCCATAGACACTGAAAATACAACGTGTGGGAATTGTCAACAAGTGTAAGGTATATGTAACATATTAAAATGGTAGATACAAACATACACTAAAACAAATATTAAGAAGCAACGATCTACATATAAATATACAACATATTAAAGTTGTGAAAAAACAAAAAAGGAACATTAATTAATGAAAAGCAATGATCTACACATAAAAGAATGTAACAAAATCGCAGTGGAACATTGTTATATAAAACTAAAGTCTACAAGTTCTATTCAGAAAACTCGTTAGTCGAATAAACACACTTATTTATTAGATATTCTTTTAAAAGATATTTAAAGCTACTGAGACTAGAACTATTTCTTATATGTAGTGGTATGTTATTAAAAAGTTTTAAACCTAATATATTAGGCGAATTCTTTGTTATATTAAGTTTGCCAAAAGGAACGTGAAAATTATTTTTATTCCTTGTATCATGTTTATGAACCATGTTATTTGTTAAAAATTTAGATCTATTATTAAATATATTAAGACATAGTTCTAGTATAAATAAGCTAAAAACAGTTAAGATTTTAAATCTGTGAAATAATTCTTTGCAAGAGTGTCTTGTGGGAACATTTGCAATTATTCTGAGAATCTTTTTTTGTATAATGAAAACATCCTTAGTTGTAGTTGAACTACCCCAAAAACTGATACCATATCTCAACCTACATTCTACATGTGCGTAATAGAGAGAAATCAGTTGCTGTGTTGTAAGAATATTTCTTAGAGATTTAAATAAGTAGCACAAAGAATTTAACTTTGAAATTAGATTATTACAATGCAGATTCCAGCTTAAATGATTGTCAAGATGAATTCCAAGGAAGGTGACATTATCACAGTTCTTAATAGTGGAATTATCGATTTTCAAGTTTAAATTTGTACAAGGATGTTGACGAGTGTGAAACGTAACAGATTGGGTTTTTTGCAAATTGAAGTGCAAGCGATTTTCTATAAACCATTTTTGTAATCTGTTTAAAAAACTTTTACATTTTATTTGTAGGACAACCTCGGAAGTATCCGATATGATTGCAGTGGTATCATCAGCATAAATAGTAAGTTTGACTTGAGGGTCTAAAAAAGCAAGATCATTTATATATAATAAAAACAACACAGGGCCCAGAATGGAGCCCTGGGGAACTCCAATATTAATTTCAGTGCAGTTCGAATTAAAATGCTTGATATTATTACCACTGTTAAATGACATCGACACATATTGAATACGAGAAACTAGAAATGATTTTATCCACTCAAATGAATTACCTCTTAACCCAAAATTGGATAATTTATTAAATAAAATCTTGTGATCAACGCAGTCGAATGCCCTGCTGAGATCACAAAATATCCCAACAGGACATTCTCCTGCTTCGACATGTTCAATAACACATTCATAAAATGAATGGATTGCCGTATTTGTGCTTTTACTAGCAGTAAAACCATGTTGAGCTTTAGTTATAATTTCATGTTTCTTAAGAAATTCTTGCAGTCTATTCAGGAAAGCAAGTTCAAAAATTTTTGAAAAGGCAGAAGTTATAGTTATAGGTCTGTAGTTGTCACTTAATTGACGGTTTCCCTTTTTATAGGTAGGAAGAACTTTACTCATTTTGAGTTTTGAAGGAAAACATCCCGTTTGAAACGATAAATTTATTAACGTGCAAAGAGGAGACAAAATTGCCGAAGATACAATTTTTAGTACAGCAACTGGCACGTCGTCTGGTCCAGAAGACCATTTACTTTTTAGTTTCTTTACCACCGTGTTGGCAAACTCATCATCGGTATATGGTTTTAAAAATATGGAGGAAGATGTGGATCTATCCTCATGATTAATTTGACTGCTAGTACCACTTTTAGTCTGCCCAATATTTCGTGAGATTTGCAATGGAATATGCTTAAAGTATTCATTAAAATAGTTGACAATTTGACTAGGGTCATCAAGGCAATCGTTATCAACAACTAAAGTAACATTTTCATGTTGTTTAACTTTATTATTAAATTTAGATACAACTTTCCAAGACATTTTTGTTGGATTATCTGATGAAAATATTTGTTTCTGATAATAATCTTTTTTAGTATTTCGAACTAATGCGTCATGCACCTTTTTTGAATTGTTATAAAAATCTTTTAACTCAGGATAAATTTTTTGAAGTTTAAACAGATTAAAAAGTTGATTACTTGAGTATCTAATAGATAAGATACTGCAACATAGACGACAAAAATAAAATACATTTGGTTTAGTATCATATATTGACGTAAATGTAGACAAATGTAACAATATAACATGTAATTAGTGTTCATACCAGCATTCAAATACTGTTTCAATAACCTAAGTAAAGCGGCTAATAATCTTAGTAATTGATGCCGCAAACTTGATTAAAAAAAAATATTACGTTAATTCAACAACAAGTTTATCACTTCATATAGTAATAATAACAAAATTATGGTAAGTCGCCTCGATGGGTCAACTGTAAGAGATCTCTTTTAGCAAGCAGACGGACTAGGGTTCGATTTCCCGCCGGAGTGATATTTTTTCTAGATGGGTTTGCGTTCAAAATATAATTTAATGTAAAACATTAATTCCAAATAAATTAACCTTTATTTAAAATTTATAACATTTTATATTTCAAATAATTAATAATATTATAATATAGCATGTGCTGACATTTATGGCGTTATAAGAGAACTACTGATGGTGTATCTACCTTTAAAACTGTATCTGCCCAGGCTCAGGATTTTTGAAGCGTTAAACACTCAAAACATTTATTTACGACTATCTCAGGTTGGGTCGCTTTGCATTATTTTCTTGTAATATAATTGTTATGATCTCAAAGGTCACATATAATAAACAGAAAAAGAAATCCAACACGCAAATATAATAAATACATAAAATAATGGACACTAAATTTTCTTTATTAAATCAACACTTCAACATAAAAAAAATAAAATTAATTGATACCAAAAGAATGGCCTTACACGTAATGGTAGATTAAGAAGAAGACTGAAAACCCTTGTCTTTAATAAAAAAGACTGATTTTTACTTTTCTTGACAACAATGCTTACAATGGAATCATAATAATCGATACTTTTGCTTCTTTCAACAATTAAACCAAAATTATTATTGTTTGTTTAAACAAGAAAAATAAATCTCTTAATTTAAAAAATATTAATAGCTATATAGAAAAATTATTTAGATAGGTAGCTTTTTTATAATTAAAATTAACTGAAATATATCAATATAAGTGACAGCTCTTTAATGTCAACATATAGATTTATTATTGAACCACACAAATTATCAAAATCTATACGATAATAATTGTTAGTGACTATTTACCAATACCCTATCTTTTTTATTATTGATTGGTACAATTCCCAATAATTGTTAGCATTTTCTTTTCCGTTTAAATTTATATTATGTAATCAAATCAATTTAAAAAATCTTCCCTTGTTGAAATTTTTCTCTGCTGTTGAAATTTGTTTGTTTTTCTTTTCAACAATTAATATTGTGAACTTAAGTTAACATTTTTTTTAACATAACAATTTAAACTGGCTTTTTAATAATATAACCCAATTATTTAAAATTTTCAATAAGATGGAAAACTATAAAGACCAACATGTGATCTGAAATTCCTGATTTCAACCATATATAACATTTTATCCAATTATATTTCTGGATTTCAAATTTAATCATGATTAAGTTAATTAGAACTTAATCAAGGTTTGTGAAACCGGCCACACACACTACACACTCAGTTTAAATGTTGACGGTACATCTCAATACATTTCATCTTAATTAACTAATGTTAATAAAAACACATTTGTACACTATTTCATATCAACAAACATTTTCCCAAAAGATTTAATTAACTTATCTGAACGCTCTCAAATGCAAGCAAATTCAATATGCAGCCCGATTTGCATATTCCTGTGGAACGCAACATTATGGCTAATTCCCAAATGTATTTTTATGTGATATCAAAAAGATCCGACCTTTACATTAAAATATATATAAATTATGTGGCACAGAAGATATTCGATGATATTCTAGCAGAACATCTTAGCAGATAGCTTAAAATTTTGAAAATACTCTCTTGTGTTTGGTGGAGCTATTATCACTATGCTGATCATTCATTTAGTTTACTTCAAGCAAAAAAACGCATGTTTACTATTTAAACTGTTTACAGGTAGTAAGTAATAAATACATAAATGTGTCAGCAAGTAGCCTAAACAGTGACAGCATCTACCGGGGTTTTTTGTTATTATTACAAGTACTACATTTCTGTATTAGGTTGCAAATCGTATCTCAGACATCGTTAGAAATAATAAGTAAATTGATAGCGTAATAAAATTAATAAACAGTTAAAATTGCTGTAAAACGAAATATTAAAAAAGGTTAGGGGTAAATAAATGCCATGTTTCTTTGTAATATCTGTTTTAATATCAACACAAATGCATATTTAGGTTTTTGCATCGGATCGAATTTCTAAAAAGTATTTCCTCAGTATAACTGCTGACTACCTTATTTATGTTTTAAAGCATAGACAGCCATAAATTAGCTTTTTTTGTGACGTACAGCAACAATTTTTAAAAGACACGTACATCTAAAAGGGTATCACATTTTAAAATTAAATTTGTGCAAATTGAGGTAGGTTAGTGTTACAGGTCGGACTCGAAAATTAATAAAACTTTAAAATTCAACTTCTGGAAAACTATGCATTTGTAGAACAAACTTTATAAAGAAAACTTGTTGTACTATATTCCACCTATATCTATCATTCCGCTAAAACCCTTCAATTAATATACCCCTGTATACAATACTGTCAGGTAAGTTAATTAATCTCTGTATACCCCTTAAATACGACATATTTTATTTATTCCAATTGAATTCCCACTCAAAACACAAGTCGTTACTCTACTGTATTAAAAAATACATAAACGATCCCATCTCGTTAAGCTAATAAAACAAAATTAACTTTTTACTAAGAAAAAGTGAATCCTTCTATATTATTTGTCCATATTATGTGTTTTCGTGTACACATGTTAATCATATTTGATTATCTTTATTCACCTAAAGAAAGCCTTCTTAAATAAATTTATGTTTACTATGAGGTTATATAAATGTAGCTATTAATCGGGAAATTGTAAAAATGCATGAAATCTTCCTAATAAATGTTATAATAAAAGTGTCATTTCTCCTTAGAATACTTAAATATCATAACAATATGTAATAATTGAAATTAAAAATGTTAGATTAATGAACTAAGTTGAAACCTTAGAATATCAAACTGCAGGAAGGAGCGTAACTATCCGGCGCAATGAGCGTTAAAAGCGACTGATATGACGTCACACTGGCCGCCATTAGACACCATCTAAATCTGATTTTCTCTCAAACTCCGACAAATACGAAGAAGAAAATTACATTTCATAAGTATTCGTTGGTTTAAACTATTAAATAGAAAATTTGTATTCTTAGATTAATTTTAAAACATTATGTTTTAAAATTGAGGTTATGTAGTTGATATGTGCATTTCGAGACAACAAGAACCGCCAATGGAAATATCTCATTACAAAACCGGAAACACTTACTCCGCCATATTGAGACCTCATCCCGGTCGTATGTGTTAGATGATTATGTTCTTTCCTACAGTTTTATATTCTAAGGTTGAAACTGATAAACTAACGAAACTTTTAAGAAACTTTGAAGTGTGAAACTCTGTAAACTTGCAAATATTTTGAAGATTGTGCTGTAAGACGTGGTTCGTGGACTAAAACACTCTCTTGATGTTTGGAAACTGAAATACGCTAGAAGGTTTAAAAAGTTAAATAGCTTCAGAATCTACGAAGAATCTAAAATTTTGACTTCTATTCTTGTGAGTGTAAATTCTTTATCACTAAAACTCTTAAAGCAAAACCGTTACTGTATAACAATAGATGAAGATTCACATATAGCATTAAACAAGTATTTAGAAACTTCTGGCAATTAATTAGTCTATCCCCAATTAACATTATAAATATTGAATTCGATATAATAAAAATAATATTACTTGTAACTTTTACTAATATTTATTACATCTAGAAACAATATACAAAATTATACAGAAATATATCTGCACTAAACCTATAAAAAACAAGTTAACATAATAAAAGTATCTACGTAAATAAACACAAAGACTTTCAAGTCCTAAATCTATGAACCCACAAAGATTTGCGGGTTTGCACCGCTTCATGCTAAGAAAGCAATCGAAGAACTCAATGTTTCGTCTGCAATTGTACTTCAGGAGAAATTGGAAACACAGTTGCAAAACAGCACAGTCTTTGGTATTGACAATAATTGACATTTCTTTGATATTATAATATTGAAAAATACTAATCATAAACATATAAGTCATCATCATCATTATGTTGTTTATATATCAATATAGATTTGTTCAATAATTCTCAGTTCTTTGTTTCAAATCTATTTTGACTTATCTTGGATCCAACAGTGAGTAATAACACAACTATTTAGTATGAACTAAAATGAAGGACATTCTGTACTTACAAGACGTACACTAAGAGCATAAGGAATAATAGTATAACAGCACAAATAATTGCAAATCCTTACTTACTACTAATTAGTCTAGTGAAATGGTAGAAAATAGGGGAAAGTTTTGGTGTAGTTTTGATATTTTGGTTCTTTATGTTTTTTGGGCTGCTGATCACGAATTTCAGGTTTGCCAACAAGAATTCTACCTGGAAACCCGTTTTTCTTTATACAAAAAACGGGCAAAAAGCGGGTTTTTGTTAATTTTTGTAAAATAACTTGAAAACTATCCATTCCTCGCTTTTTATTATGTATGAGATTAAAAAAGATAAAATTTGAAAAATACTGGAAACAGACAAAGTCGCCCGAGAGTGCTGAATAGCTAGACTGACTGACTAGGTAAAAGAAAGAGGTCAGGTCTCGCAACACAGTCCTAGGCCCCCCACCCCTATGAACACCATTGTAATAGTCAACTCAACTTATACAGGACTTGTGGAGGGGAACACCATACTTACATTCCACAGGGCAGCCACGGACAGCTGCATCCCCATTGTATCCATCAACACTAGAAGAAATCTAATAAAAAGTACATCTACTTGGTATAGTTTATCAAATATGTAGGTACATGCTTGATAAACTACAATGCGATATTTTTTTTGTAGGTACTTATTCGTATTTGTGTATACCTTCTTCTGTAGGTATATCTTTTTTAACTTATTTTATTATACGATACTGATATATTAATGTGATAAAACTGGTCCATTTTTCTCAAAGTTTGGATATTGGTAATGTGATTAAAATAAAAACTATAATAATAATAAGTTTTTCCCAAAGTCCATCCAAAACATCTTTATTAATTTACATTAGTTTGCTACAATTGTTTCGGCCTTATTAGCTGTATAATTATTTACAAGGCCATCTTCAGGCATCTACAAGCAAAATTATCCTTAAAGTTAAACACAATAGAATTTTTACAACATTCATTATTATTATATGTGAAAAACATACCTTTTAAATGTTAAAAACACCTAAAAACATTTAAAAGGTATGTTTTTCACATATAATAATAATGAATGTTGTAAAAATTCTATTGTGTTTAACTTTAAGGATAATTTTGCTTGTAGATGCCTGAAGATGGCCTTGTAAATAATTATCTTCTTAAACTTCATATATAATAAAAAAAAAAGTGAGAAATGTATAGTTTTCAAGTTATTTTACAAAAACTAACAAAAATCAACTTTTTGGCCGCTTTTTGTAAAAAAACGGGTTTCCAGGCAAAATTCTTGTTGGCAAACCTGAAATTCGTGATCAGCAGCCCAAAAACATAAAGAACCAAAATATCAAAACTACACCAAAACTTTCCGCTATTTGCCCTTTTTGAGCACAATTTGACTAGACTAAATCATATACACAGCTAGATTGATGTTTAATTATTGATATAATTAGAAAGTTGCATTTACAAACTCGATACGAGGTTGACTTTGATTATTATCGCCGCCATTACTTCTCTTCTGATAAATGTATTTACCTATACTAACTACCTTTCCTACACAAATTATCACAACAATACAAATTAAAAGTATTTCGAATACACCCATTTTACTATGAGACTGATTAACAAGTTGGTGGTCATTCTTAAAATTGTTTTTGGTTGAATTGGCATGGTGGTCAATTTTAGAATTAATATTGTTCAGGTTGTCTAATAACTCAGTAAAATGATGCATTGTCAAATGTGGTATAACACTATTATTCTGTAGTTTGGCAATTGAATTGATTTTAGCGTTGGTGTCATTGAGGAGATTTTCTAATTTCGACAAGTCTACTTCAACCGGATGTTGGTTAGTTTTTGATTCTGTACAAGAAACTCCGTTGATTTGATTGATGCTGTAAACATTATTTTGCTTAGCGTAATGAACATTATTTAGATATAAGGTTTGTAAAATATCTTTCAAGTCAGAACAAGGAAAGTTGTTGTAAGTTAGGTTTATGAACGTTAAACTAGGAATTATGTTAATAAGTAGATCAGTTTGTAACTTCGTGATTCGGTTAGCAGCTATTGAGAGTCGTTCTAACTGCTTCAGACCCGAAAGCATGAATGAATCAAATGTTGTTAGTCTGTTGTTAGAAACATCAAAATACTTCAAACTAGGCAGGCTTTCGAAAACACTTTTCGGCAAAATTGATAACCGATTATTGCTTAAATTTAAATCGTATAAATCGTTTTGATTGTTAAACGTGTTATCATATAAAACACTTATTTTATTGTTCCTAATAACAAACCGTACCAGTTTTGTGGAAAAAGTTATTGGTTGGAGATCAGTTATCTGATTATTACCAATATTCAAGTCCCTTAATTCTGATAGACCTTGAAATTGTTCTGATGAAAAGATCTCTATATAATTGTGCTCCATGTTTAGGTGTTTTAAAGACTTCAACTGTAGAAATGCAGAATCTTCAATAGTTCTTACGTTGTTTCCATTAAGAAGAAGTTTATCCAGTTCCTCTAGTCCTTGAAAAGTATTAGCGTAAATAGTGGTGAGATTGTTGTTTGACAAATTCATACTTGTCAAGATAGGATATCCAGATGGGGTTCGTTGTTGCAACTTAAAATCTACAAATGCTCCTGCTTCTAGTTTTTTAATTGATAAACCAGAAAGCCAATAGTGTCCGGAATAGAGAAAACCATTAATCCCTGATCTGCCTAGTCCTGAAAAAGCATTGCTCCCTATTGTATCAATTGTACAATTGGTGAACCAAATAATTTTTAACTTTTTCATACCGTAGAACGCATTAGCGTTTATGAGACTTATATGAGAATGTTCTATATTCAGATACTGAAGTTTAGACATTCCATTAAAAGCATTGCTATCTATTTCCGATATGTCGGCGTTCTTGATCGACAAATGAGCCAAAACAGTTAAGTCGCTAAAAGCATATTGATCTATTACTTTTATACCATCATTCAAAAATAAATGGATTACTCTTGACAGGCCTGCGAAAGAGTGTCTTGCAACATACTGCATCTTATTGTTTGTTAAATCTACGGTTTCTAATTTATCAAGTCCTGTAAAGGCACCAGATGTGATAGTTACTATGCTGAGATTGCTCAGGTTAAGACTGGTTAACTCACTTAAACCACTAAACGCATTATTATTTAAAATTGAAATATTATTACCAGTCATATCTAGAAACATGAGCTTATTCAGTCCTTCAAAAGCAAATGGTTCTATTATTGATATTGCATTGTCTTTTAAAAACAGCATCTTAAGATTCAACAGTCCTTTGAAAGTTTTGCTCCTTAAAACGTTAATGCTGTTGTTATTTAAATCTAGAGTTCTTATATTATCCAAATCGTTGAATGCCCCGGTTTCGATGCTACTGATACTTAAATCAGACAAATTCAAACTCTTCAAATTGCTCAGCCCCTTGAAGCTACTCGAAACCAACACTTGAATAGAATTATTTAATATATTTAGAGACTGCAACTCATTTAATCCTTGAAATGCATTTGCTTTTAGGGATGATATCAAATTGCTTGCTAATGTTAGATTTTGCAATTTGGGCAACCCATAAAAGGTTTTCTCTGTTATAGTTTTAAGTTTGTTATAACTTAGATCTATATCTGTCACGTTATATAAACCTTCAAAAGTGCTTGCTTCAAGAGAATTAATATTTAATCTAGTTAAATTAAGTGTAATTAAACTTTTTAATCCCCTAAAGTTGTTTGCTGCTAAATCTCCTAAGCTGTTATTTCTTAATATCAGCTCTTCAAGATTTCCAAGTTCATGAAAAGCATTTGCTTTAATTTCTTTAATATTACTGCTTTCTAAATTTAGTATTTTTAAATTTGGCATTCCAACAAAGTCATCCGATGCTACCATTTCTATCTCATTCCTATCCAGCAATAAACTTCTAAGTTTAGTAAGTCCATTGAATGCGCCAGCTGCAACTGCACCAATTGTTGAATTCGACAATTCTAGTTCCTTTAAGTTTCCCAAACCAACAAATGCATTTGCACTTATATAATGATACCTATCTCCAGTTAGATATAAATATTGAAGATTCTTTAAAGGCAAAAATAAGTTTTCTGCCAAATATAGATCATTATTTCGCATTGATAACCATCTTAATTTTGATAAACTCTCAAATGCCTTCGGATGGATTTTCCAAATTTTGTTATTGTCCAAATCTAAATACTCCAGCAAATTCATACCAAGAAAAGCTTCTCTATTTATGCTTATTATAGAATGATCTCTCAAACTTAACCCATCCAAGTGCTCCAATCCACTGAACGTATAGGATTGGATTGCATCTAAATGATTATCGTATAAAGATAACATTGTCACTCTTTTTAATTCAACGAACGAGTTTGGTTCTACACTTGTGATGTTGTTGTCGTCTAAGTATAAACCGTTCAGTGTACTCAATCCAGTAAATGATGTTGCATTTATACTTTGGATTATATTGCTTTCTAAGTATAAATGTGTAAGTTTACTTAAAGTACTAAATACACTTCCATGAAATGTTATGAGATGATTGTCATTCAATCTCAAAGTATCTAATTCTAATAAGTTCATAAAATCTTCGGTACTAATTTCTACAATCTGATTGTAAGCCAAGTTTAGAGTCTTTAATTTTGTGTTACATTTGAAGTAATATTCCACTTTAGTTAACTTATTACTTTCTAAATTCAACTCTTCTAAATTTCCAAAATTACACAACAACTTGCCCAAAGTTACTAACTTATTATAACTTAAATCCAGAACTGTTAACGTATCGATTTTAGGTAGATTGAATTCCCCAATGGTTTTAATCTTGTTGTGGCTCATGTCAAGCGCCTGTAGTTTCGTTAAGCCACCCGCTACATTAATGGTTTCAAGTTTATTATGGCCCAAAAATAATCTCTGCAGGGTTTCAAATTTCTTAAACACAACACCTTCAATGTTCTCCAAATTAATATTGCTCAGACGTATCTCTTTGTATTCATGAGGATGTTGAACAGATAATGTCTGATTTCTTAGAATATCTGCATCCGAGTGACTAATATCCAAGTTTGCACATGAATTTTCTGGATTGTTAACATCAGAATTTCCATAATTCTTGTGATAGTCGTGTTTGTGGTACATCTTGGGTAATGTTGCTTCCAAATACCTTGCATCTGCTTCGACACATTTCAAGGTACTGCAAATCGATGATCTCCAATAACATCTTGGATCCATATACACCATAGAGTATTGTTCCAACAATAGAATGTACAAGAAGTACACGCTGAATGTGTTTTTGCTTTTCATTGTCGTAACCTGGAAATAAAATTAAATTACGATAGGTTTATGAACGGTAACTAATGGAAACTCTAATAATAATGAAAATACGATTAAAATAAATTTACAAAGTTTGATTTTATAAATAATTAACAGCAAAGGAGAACTGCTAGTTATATACTAAACAAGTGGAAAACTGAGTTTCTGCTTTTCGTATACCTTTTCTACGTGTTCCAGATAATAGCAATTTTTATCTAACACCACTAACAATGAAAACTTTTCGAAATTAAATTCGAAGGAAAGTCGACGCCATACTTTATTTAAAATTAGTGCGTTCGATAGAGTTCGTCTTTCTGAGTATTTTAAACTTGATATTCCAATATATCTACAGTGTGTGTCAGAAGAGTATGGGACATGCTAGATATCTCAATAGATACCTATTTTATCAAAAATATTTCAAAGAAAAATTAATTTTTTCGCATAATGGACTAAAAAAATATGTCCGTCTCAATTAACTCTTGTTCTCTTCTCTGGTCTTCATTCTTATTTTCTGTATTTTCTATTCTTCTTAATCACATCTTATGCTTTACTTAACACCCAATATCGTCTAGCCTACTTACTTATTAATTTACGTGACATATTCACCATGCATCACCTATTTTTGTATATAACAGAATGTGCAATAAAAACGCCCGCCTCTATCATCATATATTCACATGCTATACTGTATTTACCTATTCAAGGCAAGTCACATCTGCTTCGAATGGTAATCGCACCGTCCGCGTCCCGGGAGTCTGATGTAATAAGTGATTCGACGGTGGGGATGGTACGAGTGAGAGGTGGCGCAGGAATAACATCTTTCTCTTATTATATTGCAGTACACAAAAGTGCACGAAATATGGTTTGCCTACGGGAAATTCAGTCAGTCCTCTGTTAATTAACATGTTTATAGATAATTTAGAATATTAAACGAATTAAACCTCTCCAAACATATTATCTTTTTTTTTGGTTCCGTTGTGTTGATAACATTTTAGCCTGTTTTGACCTTTTGGCAGTTTTTTAACACATACGGTTATAACAATAGCAAATGAATCCTGTCACCACAAAGCTCATAAACTAGCAGCTTATAGATCCTTAGTACTCAGAGCTTTAAATATTCCACTCGTACAACAAGATTTTAGCAAACAGATTTCAACCATTAAACAACTAGCATATGTAAATAATTATAATTTAAACATGATTGACACTTTAGTTTAAAAAAAAATTATAAGTAAATAACCTAATCAAAAGAATATATCCCTGACAATCAAACAAAAGACACAAATTACATATTGTTCTGATATAGGCATTCCGAATTACATGTATGCACGATGTGTTGCCTATCTTCCAGGCGAAAGAAGGATTTCACAATTTTTTATTTTAAAACAGTAAAATTTTGCATTAAATATGTTGAGAATACACACTACAACACTCTGAGATAGAAGGGGATAAATTTTAGACAGATTCTTCACTTGAATTTCACAAACTCAATTTTAAGATGAACGATTTTCTGTCGCTGGTTGATATTTTCACATTTAGATATTTTGAAGCCATTCTATGGCATGTTTTTATCTGTCATCATGTTTTTACCCCCAAATCATTAAAGGCATAATTAAGGCTAAACAATTAAATAATTAAAGGTATACACAAGTATTTATCACTTTACTTACAGTTTTTATTATTGAATTTCAAGAAAATGTTCTATTTCTTTGACGATTCATAATTTTCCGTAGTAAATGGATATTTTTCAATGTTATTTGAATTTCTAAGTAAAATATTTTATTGCAATACTGTTAACCAAGTTCTAGGGTGCATTTGACACTAGCATTAGCTTCTATGACTGATATCTGATTAGCTTCCAGTGTCAGATTATACAAGTTAGCTAAACCATAGAATGTTTGCTCTTTAATTATTTTAATTTTATTATAACTTAAATCTAATTCTCTTACATTATATAAACTTTCAAACGTTTCTGCTTCTAGAGCTTTAATATTTAAGCTGGTTAGATTAAGTGCAGTTAAACTTTTTAATCCTTTAAAGCTATGTGTTACTAAAGTAGTTATACTATTATTTGTTAAAGTTAAAGTTAGCAGATTATCTAGCTCATAAAAAGCATTCCCATTAATTTGATTAATACTATTGCTTTCTAAATTTAAAATGTCTAGGTTTGGCATCCCTGAAAACACATCTGCTTCTAAGACTGAAACCTGATTCAAGTTCAGTGATAAACTTCTTAGGTTTTTAAGCCCATTAAATGCACCCGCTGATATTGCACTAACTGAGGAATCCTCAAATCTAAATCCATTAAGCTTTCCAATCCAGCATAAGTGTTTGCACCCAAGAAATGGTAACAGTTTCCAGATAAGTATAAATATTCAAGACTCTTTAGTGGCAAGAACAGGTTCGGCTCAGAATTTATGCAATTATTACGTAAATGTAAGCTTGTTAATTTTGATAAACCATTAAATGCATTCTGATCGATTTTCCAAATTTATTATCATCTAAATCTAAATGGCTCAGGAACTTCATGCCAGAAAAAGCTTCACTTTCTATCTCCACAATCGATTGTTTAATCAACTCTAATAAAGTCAACTGTTCTAGTCCACTAAATGTATGAGATGCTATAACATGTAAGTGGAGTAGATAGGCTATGTGAGTCCGAGCACAGTCCTTATGGAAATTAACATGGGAAATCGCCAAGGTCCAAAAACGCCGAAAAGGTCACAAATCCAAGATGGCGTCGGCTCGCGACTCGGTCCGGCGCATAACAACACCGCGTACACCTGTGTAAGATCTTTACATCTACGCGATTTCATGTTAAGACAAGCTTGTAGAGCCATTATAAATACATATTATTTTAAACTTCAAACGTGTTTAAATTGTGTTGAAATTGTTTATATTATTAACAAAGTGAAAAGTGTATATATTCTTTCTAAGTGTTAACAACAAATCAAGGTAACCTTTATCATTAGTTTTATAACTTTCTTTTTAAATACCGTTGCATAACTATTATAAATATTGTAACAAGAGAGAAAAAGAAAGAACTTCTTCTCGAACCACAAATGGAATATTCTACGGCATTCGAGAGAATGACGCATCGCACCAAGAATGTAAACGAGACGCTGTTTATCTAGCGCCTTCTAGAAATACATAGTAGGTTCCAGCGGCTTCTGGTACGATTATATGGTGGTATAAAATCGACTTCGCGGATAAAAGAGGATCAGCCAACAGCGAGTAATAAAAATGTGTATCACGAAATAAATAGTAAATGTAAAGATAAATGTTGTATTAGAAATTCATAGTCTGTAAATAATAGTTTTAATGGTTTATAATCATAGCGTTAATTTATAGTGTATTCATTAGTGTTTGTAAATAAATATTCCTTATTAATAGACGATTTAAACAGCACTTTTGTTATTATTTTAAAAAGAACGTTACAATATTATAAGCATTATTAGAAACATAGATCCGAAATACCAAACTAGAGAATTATATTAGTTGAAGCCTCTATAATATCACGTTTTCAATAAATACTAGATATAATTAATCAGCTTCATTATAAATTTAATAGAAAGCATTATATTTTTTAAGAGTACGAGTAACGAGTAAGAGTACTAAGAAGTTCTACTCCAAAGTACCCAGAATAAATCTATACAGCTTATGTGAATAACTTATGATGGAACACATGGTTTAAAAGTAAGTAATGGAATAACCAGAATTAAGAAAACATTGCGTTGATTGGTGCTGAAGTTGCTGTGATTAAAATGAAGGTATATCCCAAATAGTGAAAGTTAGTTGAAAAGGTAACAAATAACTTTTAAGAAGAAATGCCACTCCAATGTTAAAGGCTGGGATGCAGAAGTGCTGCCCTCTGCAACTAGTAGTGGAGTTTCCTTAGATTTTGTCTTCAGAAAAATTCCACACAGAATAAACTCACAAGATTCTTTTCTTAAACACATCCAAAATAAAGTAAAAAAAGGTTGTATGGATCATTATTTCTGAATTCAACCACCGACTAGGTCCAGAAAAATTTAACGGCATTGCATTCTTTGTCAAAAAATACATAAATTTTGTTCACTGCGTCTTTTTCCTAGAGTGGCTCAATTTCGAGCACAATTGGGAATGGTGTCAGATACAAAAAATACAAAGCGATTTTGAAAGTTACGTTATATGTGTGCTTCTATCTAGGGGTATGAATAATATAACTAAGACCTTATAAAATGATTTCAATTACTTTTGCTCAATTCTTCGTATAAAATAGTATTTTGATGCGGGGCCTAATATTTTGTATTGGATAGAGAGTCGGGGAGCAAGTAAACATTGGTTTACATAAATATGCTGCGAATTCTTGCTTCGCGGCTTTCGACGCTCTAACCTGATACAAAAATATTGCGGCCGTATATCAAAGAACACTTTGTTTTATCTGTGCGTAAAGATTGTTTTGTGAGGTTAGAAGTGGCCGCAAGTCGCTTTTTTCAAAATGTTTATTTACATTTCTCTCATTATATATATATATAATACAGCGCTACAGGCCTTGTAGGCCCTTGGCTTCCTGCATGACTTTCTTCCATTGCTTTCTATCTTGCGCCTTTTCTTCCCATCTCTGTATTTTCAATGTTTGTAAATCTTGCAGCACTTCTTTCTTCCACTCGGACTTTGGTCTACCTCTCCGTCTCCTCCCTCCTAGATTTGCTTCCCATACCCTCTTTGGTATCCTAGTTTCTCCCATCCTGAGTAGGTGTCCCAACCATCCAATCCTCTGTGCTCTTGCAACTCCTACTATTGCTGCCTTCCCATATAGTGCTTTTATTTCCTCATTTGTCCTTCTCTCCCATCTTCCGTCCACCAGTTTTCCCCCAAATATCTTCCTCAGGACCTTCCTTTCCCATATATTCAATGACTTTTGGTCTTGTTTAGTCATTACCCACACTTCACACGCATACAACACTACCGGTTTTATTATAGTTTGGTACACTTTCACTTTCGTCGCTCTCGATATCACTTTACTTGCTATGATGTTTTTAAGTGCAAATACGCACCTATCTCCTGCCGCTATTCTTGCCTTTATTTCTGTACTGTTGTTCAGTCTTCTTTTTATAACCACCCCCAAATATGTTATTTCCTCCACTTCCTGGAAACTGTGTTCGGTATTATTTACTTGTACCCTCAGCTGCTGCATCTCTCGTTCCGTGTCGTCCCATACCATGTATTTCGTTTTGTCTTCATTGATCCTTAACCCCATTTTCTCCCCTGCTGTTACAATCTCTCTTACAACTGCTTTTAACTCCGTCTTTGATCTTGTGATCAATACTATATCATCAGCAAATGCCATACACTGATGATAGTTGTTATAAATTAATCCCTGCCTGATGATCTTAGCTTCTCTAATCACTTCCTCAAGTATTAGGTTAAACAGTAGGGGGGACAACGGATCACCTTGCCTTAGGCCTCTGTTTGTCTCAAATGATGTTGTGAGTTTCCCTTCTATTCTGACTTTATTCTCTGTTTTCCTCAGTGTCATAATGATGAGTCTCACCAGTTTCCCAGGTATATTAAACTTTATTAAGGTTTGGTATAGCTGTTCTCTGTCTATTGTATCGTAGGCCTGCTTATAATCAATGAACAGTAGATGTGTCTGCAATTTGTGTTTGTGACTTGTCCTTTGGATTTCATTTATGGTGTATATCTGGTCTACTGTAGATCTGTCTTTCCTAAAGCCACACTGATATTCCCCAGTTAATGCTTCACTATATTTTGTCATCCTGTTTTTTATGCATATGGCCAATAATTTGTATAATGTGTCTAGAAGAGCAATCCCTCTGTAATTTCGACACTTCAGCTTATCCCCCTTTTTATGGATGGGACATATTATAGCTTTCTCCCAACTCTCTGGCATTTCCTCCTTCCTCCACACTTCTTTAATAAGTTCTTTGATCAGCCTATTAAGTTTGACTCTACCCCACATTTCTCTCATTACTAAAATAAAATCGTCATGGAAACGAAACCATACAAAAATAAGCGATTTTACGGCCGTTTTTACCCCTCAAAAGAGGGCGTTTTGATGCATAGTTGAATAGAGTCACTGCATCTAGTCACCTAGGCCAGCTGGTCGATCAGAGTAACGCAAATCGCCGCCATATTGGGGCAGAGAAGGGTGATTTTTAATAATGGACAAACCACGTTTTACGTGTTTGCCATATTAGAGGTTTGATCTTTCAGAATAAGAAAAACCTTTTAAAGTAAACGTGGATTTGATTAAATTCAATACAGAGCAAATAATGAACTACTTCATGCTTCGTTTGCCCCAATATGGCGGCGGTTTGCGTTACTCTGGTCGACCAGATGGCCTAGGTAACTAGATGCAGTGACTCTATAGTTGAAAAATAGTAATTTGTGTAACAAATGCGCAGGAGGTAATTTCACACGAGTAGTAAGGGCGAGGGTTAATGAGCACGACCGAAGGAAGCGATTCTTTTGTTTTACTACGAATGCGAAATTATCTCTTTTGCGCAAGTGTTGCACACATTGGTTTTTTAATTAGTGGACCGAACGTACATAGTGCAAAATTGTAACTAGCACTATACTATTATAGTACTAGTACTAGGCACCTAAGTACACTAACCTAACAAACCTCATTAGTCACTTTGGTGAGTATCACCAAATGGTGCAGTGAGTTTCTAAAACGCGTTTACTACTACGCTAACATAACTTAACCATAACCTAACCTAAGATAAAACGCAAATAACAAATATCGCTGAAAAAAAGCAAAGGGAAAAAGTGAGGTCATCTCAACGCAAAGAATGCGCACGAACGACTTTTGAACGGATTTTCTCCCCTCGGGACTAGTGTTATTCGACTCAGCTAATCAAGCTTCATCGACAGGGTAGGGTGCGTTGAAGCTCCTTTCTGTCAGCTAAAGTAATTCTCAGACGATTTCCATAGCTAATAAAACATTACGTACCAATTACGTATCTTTATGAAATATATAGTTGGTGCAGTTATATGCCAAATATTATTCAACTCACCCATCAAATGCGTGATTCTATCGTGAATATATATTGTTATGATATAGACATCCCGCATTACATGCATGCACGATGTGTTGCATATCTTCCAGGCGAAAGGATTTCACAATTTTCTTTATTTTAAAGATAATAAAATTTTGCATTAAATATGTTGAAGATACAAACTACAACACTGTGAGATGATAAGGTATAAATTTTAAACGGATTCTTTACTAGAATTTCACAAACTCACTTTTATGATGGATGATCCTATGTCGTTGGTTGACATTTTTCACACTTAGATATTTTGAAGCCATTTTATGGCATGTTTTCACCTGAAAATTATTAAAGGTATAGGTAAGAAGGTATACACAAGTATCTATTATTTTACTTACAGTTTTTCTTATTGAATTTCAAGAAAGTGTTCTATTTCTTTGACGATTCATAATTTTCCATAATAAATGGATATTTTTCAATGTTATGTGAATTTCTAATTAAAATATTCTACTGCGATTATGTTAACCAGGTTCTAGGGTGCATTTGACACTAGAATGTTAAAGTGTGGAATTTTCTATAGAGAAGGTTTAGGCCTTTGAAATCCCAAAATTGTAACGTTTCAGCAGACGGGTCTGCTAGAATGTCAAAACTTAGTTTGTATTTATAATTCTGGTGTCAAAGTTTATGTAATTTTTGTTTGATAGGATCTTAGGATTAATTTTGCGATAAGAAAAGGATGTAGCAAAATGTTAAAATGTTTTTATTTGAATTTTTGTTAAGTAATGTTTGTGAGAAAATTCAAGATGGTTGTCAATGAATCCTAACTCTAAGTTTGCATTTTAATAGAAGCGTTAGGCACCAAAATGAAGGAGAAATTCTCCTCTTTCATTTTATAACATTTATTTAAACAATTAATTTAATTTTTTATCAACAATTTGGTTAGAAAGGTCTTTGGTGGGAAAGATGTTGTTTTGTTTCCAGTTAGAAACCAGACTAATCTAGTTCCGAACTAGGAAAATCACTAGCGATCCGCAATTGTTTTTCAATTATTATAGAAATACCACGAAGATTTGGTTACTTTCTCTTGAATTTTCATACAGAGCAGAAGTCATGTCAGTTTGTACGTTATTTTGATACAATTTCAAGGTTATGTTGGTGCATTTCTTAAGTTCTTAATAATTTGATTAATAATAATTATACTGAAAAATCAAAGTAAACTTAAAGTAAAATAAACGAAAGTGTAGTGTTTTAAATTTGATGTTCAGACTGATATTATTATTTGGAGAAATGTTTGGAAATTTATTTTGTATGAAACGAATTAAAGGAAGGTAATGGAATCTTGTTGCAAATAACCGAATTATTTTATGTACTCACGTCATGGAAGATACGTGTTGCACCTTTAATAATTATAATTACTTCAACAATCACAAATAAAATCCATTTGTAGGACGACATGGAATGTGAACATCTTATCAACAAATAAGCAAGTAATCTTACCCAACTATAACAGGAATCTGATAACTTTCAAGTTAGGGTGGTTAACTTTTTTGTGTGGCGCCAAATAATTTTAAAATTTAAACTAATTTTCAATTTTTTTTATTAATAGTAATTTGATTGTTGGATTGATCAGATAAGAATTAAAAAGGACAAAGAGAATTAGAATGTCTCTTAATTCTTAGTTTGTTAAATCTATTTGACACCGAGATTTAATTTGATTTTCTTTAATTCTAATTTTGAATTTTAATAGTTGTTTCTTTCTCTTCATGGAATTTTAAATTTTTATTTCTTTTCTGTGTTAATAAATAAAATTATCCATTTAAATGTTTAAAAAAAAATTATTTGTGTATTTATTTGTGTCTGGTCCATTAACAACGTTTTACAGATATAATTTAAATAGCTCCCTAATTAATTAGCAACCAGCCTGATTTCGTCTCATGCATTTATGGAACTTGTTTTCCATTTTAGAAATTATAGCCGGACAATTTTTTTATGATAAAGGTATTTAGTTGTGTATATTTTCAGACTGTTTTACCATGATTTTGTGTTTGTGGATTTCAACAATAACAAATTTATTTTACAATTTATAACCTTTCATCTTTCATCAAGTGTTAGAGGGTTTATTATTCACAATAATAAATATTTCTTTTTTTTCTTTTGACCCCTCATTATCACAACAATATATATAAGTAAATATTATATAATATAGAAAAACCTGAATTGGCTTCTTTCGAATTAAGATGGTTCTTAGAAATATTCACCACCTTGTTTAGGCTTTCGCATTCATTGCTTGACTATTACCGCCAGCAAGGTAGCGGTATTACAGATCATAGTTGCATGAAATTTGATCGGCGATACTCACTCAGTTTCTTAAGTGTTTTCGGTATTTTAAATACATTTGAAAGTTTATTTGTTAAAAGTATATTATTAGCAAAATAAGTGCCTACAAAACAGTTAAAGCATTAGATTGCAAAATCAAAAGAAACGAATAGAATCAAATCGAAGTATACTTCATCAGAAGATAACTAATAATGTAAATTGGTCAACGTATTGGCTGTATAAATAACAAGTTACTAATTACAGCAATTACAATAATGCGGAAAATGGAACTTATTGTAATTGCATGAGGTATGCCATACAAATTATCGGTGTCTCACTGAAGTAAACAGGCTTTTAGAAATCAATTACTATTACTAATGTAATTTTCACTAAACATATTAACAAATTGTCATAACACATTTTATTAAAGTAATCGGTGAAAAAGAAATTACAATTACCCGTATTTATCATTACACCACGTAAAATAAAGGGTATTAATAAGCTATTTTTCTATGAACCATTACGCTACTACAGAGCTTTAAGTGGTTTTAGTTAAAATGCCGAAACACTTAAGAAACTGGTTTAGTACCGCCGGTTAAAGCAAAACAATATTTAAACGCTTTCATGCAACTATGTCCGCTTATTTTCATTATTTCATGTTTTTTCTTGCTTTATTTGTCATACATTCGCGTTTGAAAGTTTATCTTTGTCATACTGTTTCTTGTGCTACCTGTTAAAAATCGGTTGCGAAACTTTAGCTAAGAAATGAACCTAGTCGCAGCGTTCTCCTTTAAGTGGACAAATGTAAAAACAATGTCAAAACACGTAAACACGATGCGGTAAATATTCACAACGTAAAAAATTCAGTCAATAAAAACCCTTTACCAATTTCTTATATATATCTAAAACCCATGGAATATTCAATTTGAATTCACTTGGGAATTTTACCTTTAAACCAAAGATTGCATGCGTAAAACACGTTACGACAAAGTGAAATGCATAAATTGGAATGGAGGTCATTCTGCTAATTACCGTGAATGCGTCGTTCATAAGCAGCTGCAGAAACCACTCTACTCAACACTTAAGAGAAAAGAGAAATTCCTTTCGCAAGGAACATTTATACATGCTCAACAAATTCAACATGGAATGCCTTTTGCGCAGATAATAAAAAAAATAACCGACAAACCAACAATCAAGCAGTCAACAGTCCTGAATCTGTTAACCATTGTCATCGTAATGGTTGTGCAAATAAAATACAAAAATGACAATGTCCTTCTCCAACCTGCCCAAGCATGTTAATATCCGAGACTCTTAACAGACCGATACTATTTACAAACACCCAAATACAAAATATACAATACCAAGCATCCAGCCAACAGGAAGCCAAATTCAGGAAGGAATTGCTGTCATAATCCGAGATAATATCCAGCAACATGAGATAGAGAGGCATTTACCAAAAAGACAACCTTTTTACAGACAACCAGTACAGACCGAAGGGCTCCTTAAAAATCTACAATCACAAATATCGCGCTGAAGTTATTTTTTGTCGTCGTGATAGGTTCTTTGTTTTCGCAGATTTAATTTAATAGTTATTTAAACACGATCGAACCGGGCTTCGTATGACCTTGAAATGCAAAATAAACCTTCGTAAGAGAATACATGGTATTTGGAGCCAGATCTCTCATAGCCTATCTACTACGAAGGCTTAATATGTATAGGCCCTCTGACATAATGAACAGATTCACATGTAAAGCAAGATAATAATTGTAATTACTAGTTTTAAGAGACTATATAAAAATTTAGGTTAAGTATTATGTACTCTCTTCGATTTCCAAGGTTCTGGAAAGACTACTGCTTCGGAGGTTTGCTGATGACACTCCACCAGAAGACTGGCTTCCCCTACACCAATTTGAGTTTCGCGCAGCTCATTCAACTGTCTAGCAATCTCACCGGCTAACCCAAATAATCAGCCACGCACTTGAGCAGAAACAATACTGTACCGCCGTCTTCCTAGACGTGCGACAAGCATTCGACAGGGTGTGGCACAATGGTTTACTGCACAAAATCAAAGAAATTCTTCCACCACAGTATTTTGGCCTCCTGAAATCATACTTAACAGACCGCAGATTCCGAACAAAAGTGGAAGAAGCTCGCTTCGACAATTACCCAATTGAAGCAACACCTGCTTCAATGCTTCTACCTGCGCCCCAGGGTAGCGTTCTAGGCCCAACCCTTTACAACCTGTTTACATCAAATATTCCAACTACTGTAAACACGACGAGTCCCTAAGGACTTTTGCAGACGATACCGCTATCTTAGCTGTTCACGAGGATCCTCCGGTAGCTTCTAACCTAGTTCAAGTACATGGAAAATCAATGAAACTAAATCTCAACACATCGACTTCACCTTGAGGAAAGAAAGATCCTCCGATCTACCTCAATAACGTTGAAATCCCCCGAACAGACACCACCAAATATCTAGGGTTCCACATGGACACGCGTTTGACATGGAAAAAACACCTCCTCCAGAAAAGAAAGCAGATAGATCTGAAGGTCAAAGATCTCTACTGGCTTATAGGAAAACACTCTCGACTGTCGTCAGAAAACAAATGCCCTGCTCTACAATGCCATCATAATTCCTATTTGGTCGTATGTAATTGAAATTTGGGGCTGCGCAAGCAAATCCAACATTGCACTGATTCAAGCACGCCAATCCAAAATTCTCCGCTTGATAGCCCAAGAACCGTGGTTCGTATCCAACCAAAGATTACATGAAGACCTCCGTATCCCTTACGTTCAAGACGTTATCAAGATGCGAAGTAGAAAACATCACGATCGTTTAGAATTCCACACAAATGACCTACTCCTCCCGCTGCTAGAACAACAACAGAGACCGCGACGCCTAAGAAGACTCTGGCCAGCTGACCTGATCACGGTATAAGAGACGACCTCTTTGGAGGTGCTTTCACAACGCCAAAGAAGCCCGTAGCTCTAAGTTAACAAATTAGCTTATAGGATGTATTTATTCTGATTGCTAATAAATTCGGTGGAACCGCCCTATGCATGTCATTTTATCATACTACAAGCTTATTGCCAATATGGGCAGATTGCTAAAGACATGGAGTTAAAAAAGTGGACAAGTAATAGCTACGAAGCTCCTACAATATCAAGTCGATCAAGTTGCAAAGCAGTTGGTTTTGTTATTGCTATTGATATAGAGGGAATCTTGGTCCAGCAGGAGTAGATGGAAATGATTTTACATAAAAATTAAATCAGCATACAAGACAGAATAAAGTTGTTTTTGAAAAATAAATCTCAGAGAAACAATCATGTTCTGGAAAACAAACAGAAATTAATAAATATGAAATAGCAGAGGCTATGTATAACTGCACCAAGCGAAAACTGAAAAGAAATTGCAAGAATTAATAAGGAAAAAAGCGTTGAAAAATAGAGATAAAATGTAATACATACTTTATTAATAAGCAAATACCAAAAGTTTATGGAATAAAGTAATGGAAGTAAGGAAACAAATATTAGTTGAAAGTAACTAACCAAACCAAGCGAGGTCAAAAAGTAATACTACGGAACACGATTTTGCATCGGAGACCAGACTAGGTGATTCTTATAGATTTTTGTGACTAGAATTCGATGGCGTCAAAAAAATTGCGTATCACGTCATGATTTTGAGATATTCGCACTTAAAAGTGCAAAAAGGCCTATTTTGGCCATTTTCAGAAGGTTATAAGCCAAAATATTTAACATAGGATTAAATTTTGTATTTATGCATTTGAAAGTGTACCAACCTTCAGCTAAAATTTAAGATATTTACTTTTCTTGTGCACAAAGTTTTCGCAGATATATTTGTGTTTGAATGACAGCATATCAAGCATTTTATGTATTGACGTTAATCTTTCTTTTAGTGAATCAATCGTTCTGAAAATTTACATTCAAATATTTTTCAAGTTATGCGAAATTAATAATTTATTTAAATTAAAGAGTGTATAAATATTTATATCATTATTTATCAAAATAATTAATTTTTAATTTATATTTAATAATAAGCTAAATATTAAATTTGATATTAAGAGATTACATTTTTTTAATAAGAAAAACAGAAAGCATCATATTCGGGCGCCATAAATGTGTTATCGTGATAAGCGCTGTACTAGTATACACTTTACAACACTTGATCATAGATTTATTTAAATTAAAGACCACTATCATTTATGTTTAAAGGTAGCAAGGCAAACTGAAAAGTTATTCAAAAACAAACACCACTTACATTTGTGATGAAAAGAAAATTTTCACCGGCTATGATTTTTAAAATCCAAAGACAAGCTCAGGAAAATTGCATGAGAAAATTTCAGGCGGGTCGCTCTTTGACAAAATAATAAAATATTGTTCAACCTACACCTGTGAAATTCTGTTAATGGACACAAAACAAAAAAGTACTCAAATAAATCTCCTTTTGAACATTTAAAAATATTATTTTATTAATAAACACATAAAAAGAATGAAAACTGAAAGTTTATGGAAGAGAAACAAAAACAAAAAAATTTTTTACTATCTAAAATGAATTCAATTAACAAACTTGGAATAATTTAAATTAATTATTGGTGTCAATTAGATTTACCAAAATAAGAATTAAGATACAATCTAATTCCCTTTGTCCTGAATAATTTTTATTTTATCTATCCAACGATCTTAAATTATAATTAGAGAAAGAAACGAAACAAAAATAAAGTTTGAAAATAAACTTTTAAATTCAAATTTTTGCGCCACTCGAAAATTTTTACACACTATATTATTTGACAGTTTTCTGTAATAGTCGGTAAATTTACCTGCTTATTTGTTGGGATAGTGAACACACATTTTTATTAAATTGATCTTACCAGTGAAAATTGAATTGTAAATAATTATCATTATTAAATATTTGACATGTTTTCTCCAAGACGTGAGTACATCAAATCAGTTAGTGATTTCCAACAAGTTTCCATTATATCCTGTTTTAAAATTCCTTCCATCCAGAAATAAAGTTTCAATACGTTTCACAGAAACTTTCTTCTTATAAATAATAATTAGTCCAAAAAACAAATTAACACTTCACTTTGCTTTTTATTCTAATCACTTTAATTGTTCTTTATTATTATTATTATTTAAAATTATTTGCCACCTCTAAAAAAATTAAATTTGGATAACATTTGTCGTAACCTCACTTTTTTGACATTTCATTGACATAAAATTTGACACACAAACCTCAAAATTTTAACAAATTATTCATCCGACATGGCTTCTGCTTTATATGAAAATCAACAAGCAAGTGGCCAGATTTCGACCTGCTTTTATATTTTTTCAAAAACAAACGACAAACGTTATTTTTCCACTAACAAAATCTGGTAAGTTACTAAAAAAATTGAACATCTAACTTAACAAGATTTACATAACCAAATTATTATTAAAAAATTAAATTAAATGTTTAAACAAATTACATAATCGGAAAGAGGATAACTTTTCCTACATTTCGGTATATTACATGTCTAACAAAAAGCAAATTTAACCCTAGGATTCAATGGCAACCATCTGGAATTTCCTAACAAACATGGTTTTACAAAATTACAAATAATAACATTTTCATACCTTATTACTTCTTTTTTTAATTATTAAATAATCCTAACATCCTATTACACAATATTTACATCAATTTTGGTACCAAAAGTTTAAATATTAACTAGATTTTACTATTTTAACCGATCAGGTTCAAACGATACAAATTTTAAGCTTGAACAGGCTAAACCTTCTCTATATAGAGCTGCCCACTTGAAAATTCTATTGCTAAAGGTGCACTAGAACCTAATTAAGAATATTGCAGCAGAACATTTTGGCTGCAAGTGCATAGATTAATGAAAATTATACATTTATCATGAAATTTGATGAATCGTTAAACCAGAATGGGACTTACTTGAAATTCAACAACAAAAACTATGAGTATTGAGGTGATTGCTTGCATACACCTTTCCATCTATGCCTTTTATAATTTCCAGGTGAAACTACCTTATAATGGCTTCAATTATGAATAACCAACTCCAACGACCTAACGATATGCAAATCTTAACTTGTCAAAATTATTTTTCAGTTTTTAGTGGAAAATCCGTTTAAGATCTACTTCTTATTATTATCAAGTGATATAGAGTGTACCCTTTACTTATTAAGTAACAAATTAATTTATTTAATTAAGATTTTTGAAGTTGAGTCCTAACCCCTAAATATATAGGCAACCCAAATGACTTATATTCAAATATAAGTGCTGGAATCACAGCAATATGTAATGATTTTAATTTTTTTTGTAGAAGAAAAGTATAAAAACATGATCTCCGTTGTTTGTCATTCATTACTGATTTATACTTCAACCAAACCAGCAAGGAATGAGTCATCTTCGTAATCACACTGGAATAAATAAATACAACCCGAGGTGAGATAAGATAATAGTGCAAATTTCATGTTGGTAAGTATTCAGTGACGTACGCTAGAAGCAACACATTTTTATTGCTTCATTCACATTTATTTTTAATTAAAAATGGGTTTGTTCCGCTTATGAATCTTTCTAGCTCAGTTATTGTCTATTTTATCATTTAGATTACAGCGTGACCTTCGTGTAATTCTAGATGCATTTTACATTTTCGTGTGAAGACTCATTCGACTTGCTTGTTTGGTTGTGGTATAGTTGTCTATAACTAAATGAGAGAGTTAATCTATAATATTTCTTATTTCTAGAAATCTTTCTTTTCCGACTTTTTGTAGTTAATAAGAAGAATAGAAATAAAATACAGAAATGGCATCGTCTACATTTCGAGAATGTGTCAATCGCCCTGACACTTCTGCTATGTTTGCGGCAAGTTTACACCAAACAAACAGAGAAAAACTATTACCGATTTCCTGAAAAATCTGTATATCAAATACTTTAATCGTGGTTTTTCTAACTTGGACAAAACATGGACACCAAACGAAATAAGGATTTCCCAAAGTTTTTTGAAATGAAACATTCCATGTGCGTTAGTACAGATATAAACGGTCTAATGTTGGAGTTAGGCATTCAACATAATCCAAACGAATAGCTACTACTCATAGATGGATCTAAAACCAGCTTAAAGGCAGTGTTATTACACAATGGAAATGAATTTGTGCCTTTAGCTCATGCAGTGTGTGTGTGAAAGAAACTTATGAGAACATGGCTTTATTGCTAGATGAAATAGAACATCAAAGTCATTGTTGGCAAATAAATGTTGTGATTTCAAAGTTATTGCACTGCTATTGGGTTTACAAGGTGGATACACAAAATTTTGTTGCTTTTTGTGTGTATGTGGAATAGTCGAGATAGACTTAACCATTATGAAGTGAAAGATTGGCCTCTAAAAATTTCGTACATTGGAGGCAAATAAAATGTGAAGTACACTCCGTTGATTGAACAGAGTAAAGTTATTTTACCTCCACATATAAAATTAGGTTTAATGAAGAATGTTGTGAAAGGTCTTGATAAAGAAGGAGAAGCCACGAGTTATTTAAAAACAAAGTTTCCATCATTGGGTAAAAGTAAAAGAAAAATAAGGTATATTTGTTGGCCCACAGATCAGAAAATTGTTAAAAGATCCAGCATTTGATGTAAAGCTCACGGAGGTTGAATTAGCAGCACGGAACTCCTTTAAGACCGTAATTCATGTTTTTTTAGGAAACCAATAGTATCTGATTTGTTGAAAAATTACAAGGCAATGGGCTGCAATATGTCACTAAAAATTCACTTCATACACTCCCATCTTGACTTTTTTCCTGATAACTTGGGTGCAGTTAGTGACGAACAGGGAGAACGTTTTCATCAAGACATGGTTGCCATGGAACATCGGTATCAAGGACCGTCAACACCTACAATGATGGGTGATTACTGTTGGCTTTTAATCGGAGAAACTGATGAAACTGTATACAAAAGAAGGGCAACAAATTCATATTTTAATAAATACAACTAATAAATAATACTACTTATGCAAAATATATCCATATAAATTTTGTTATGATAGGTGTAAATATGTACATACCATTAAAAATAAAGAAAATACATTTAAATGCATTGTTGTAATTGATTTATTATGTCTAGGTATTTCCAATTTGGAAAATCTTATTTTGATTCAATCATAATAAAAGAGATATTTTTAAATGGAACAATTATACCGTTAATTACATATAAATTAGTAATTATTATTAATACACTGTAATTTAAAAATAATTAATAAATGTATAAATATACAACTAAAGTAATTAATATAAAAATGTAGGTATAACTGTTCGAAATACAAAATTTTCGAAATGTAGTTTGAAAAAATTAAATGTTGGCCATATTGGATCCCTAATTTTAAATTTGCAAAATTCATTTTGCAAATTAAACATTGACTTGATAATATTATATTTATCGAATAAATCCACCGCCAGAATAACTATCCCGTACTAATTTTCAAAAAATTTGCACCTAAATTTATAATTTTGTCCGCCATATTGGATCCGCCATCTTGATTTTGACAATTCTATCTCTAAATTAATTTCGCATATAACTTGAAAAATATTTGAATGTAAATTTTCAGAACGATTGATTCACTAAAAGAAAGATTAACGTCAATACATAAAATGCTTGATATGCTGTCATTCAAATACAAATATATCTGCGAAAATTTTGTGCACAAAAAAAGTAAATATCTTAAATTTTAGCTGAAGGTTGGTACACTTTAAAATGCATAAATACAAAATTTAATCCTATGTTAAATATTTTGCGAAAATAGGCCTTGTTTGCACTTTTAAGTGCGAATATCTCAAAATCATGACGTGATACGCAATTTTTTTGACGCCATCGAATTCTACGCACAAAAATCTATAAGAATCACCTAGTCTGGTCTCCGATGCAGAAACAAGTGCTATTTTTGTTCCGTAGTGATAATCAATAAATAAACATTGGCTGGAGCCAAGTTTATGACATACGCAATGAAACAGGAAACGATTATATATATTATGTAATTAGGAGATCAAGCGATACTTTAAATCCGAGAAAATGTATTATAACGCCGAGGAGCCAGCCGAGGCGTTATAACATCTTCGAGGATTTAAAGAAGCTTGATCTCCGTGTTGCATAAGTTGTTTTATTTTATTTCGTATTTCAATTCTAATTTCTCCTTTTTAAGATTCATCCGAATTTATTGTATAATGAAGCAAGTTGCCTTGTCTGTGTCATCATACGCGTAACCAAGTATATAGAAAGCAGCATGTCACGTGTGGCTGTTATGCAACATCAAATGATTTTTACGTTGCCAACAACAACGGAGATCAAGAACGTCTTGAACTCCGGTGTGATTGACAACGGAGATCAAGTTATACTTTATTTTACTAATTGTAGTATATAAACCATTGTTTGAAATACGAAATGAAATAAAGAATAATTATAAAAGGTTAGTAAAAAGTAGTAAGTAGACAAAAATGGTAACATGGAAGGGTAGAAAAAGAAATCCTGACAAAAATGAAATTGTAAAGACATTCAGTGAAGTATAAAGCTTAACACATGTAATGTTAAAAGTTTAATAGGAAGAGAAGAAAGATTAATGATGTAGGTTAGAAAAGTTGGCTTATTAGACTATACAGGCATGTACCAGAAACTAGGAGAAAGAACAAGGCCGCACAGAACTACCTAATGGTCACTGGATGTACAAATGCATATTAAAATATGTGACTGCCCTATATAATATTTCTGATGTTTGATGATAACTTACCTTTTGGTAAACTTAACTTAATTGCTCACTTTTACAACACGAATATCACACAAAAAAACTTAAGAATAATCTCTGCACTTACTTCACGATTGATTATGAATAAAACGTTTAACTCTTACCACATGCATAACAAAAATAAAACATATAAATAGATTTGCGCTATTTTCTAAAACATGTTTGCGTCTTTAACATTCTCAACATTATCAGAAGTAAGAAAATGTACCTCTCTAAGATCCTTGACCCTGGGCTACTCCTGTTTATATTCGTCATACCTATAACATGTAAGAAGTCAAACGAGATTTTATTCGAAGTATGTTGGTTTGTAAAGTTGTGTTGTAGGTATATCGGGTGATCGTAAATCTTCGGATTGCAGCAAAAAACGTGTATGTACTCTAGTACCTTTTTTCATTACATCTTATTGTAAAAAATATACTTACTAGTAATAATTTGGAGGTTAATTTTTACTAACTAGTTTTTGTGACAATTCAAATCGAAAATAGAAGAAAGAACAAATTGTTTATTCTTGGTGTGTATTATGCATCTTCCTCTAATAACTTTGGTTACTATGGAGCTAAGTATAGCATAAACAGTACTGAGAAGGCATACTACAAAGAAAATGGATATAAGTATAGTAGGGCCTGCAGAAATTGGTTTTTTAACTCTGAGAGCTTTTGTTAAAATATCTTTAGACTCAAGTAGCGACAGTAACAACTATTGTTAAATTATGTTAGAAAGAGTATTCAACAACACTTGTATGGGCTTGCATTTAGGGTCGTCTTCTTTTTGTGTTTTTTTTTTTATATTATATTTATATTACAATTTTATTATGTCAAATAAAAATAGATACTACGTAAATGAATAATATAAACAGGAAGCAAAAATACACGGAAAGGAATTTCTTATGTTTTGAAACTTTAGACTTTTCCTTAGTTCTTTTGATATTAGGAATAATAATTTTCTGTGACATATAAATCTCAATTTGGAAAAACCCATTTATACCCTTGTCGTACCAACAAAATGGAATATTTTATTTGAGTCTCGTATTTTTTATCTTTTTTAACTTTTTTTTAATGTCTTAATGAATAGAATTTAAAAATTATAGTTATACCTTAAAAATGTTCTAAATACTTACCTGATAACATTCAAAGCATCCTTTTATTTAGGGGTTTAAGCAGTAACCTGAGTAAGCCTTTAACAGTTCTGTGTTGTTATATCACTATTGTTGTGAAATACCGGTCATAAAAACCAATTTCTGCAAGCCAAACTATACGCATGATTCGTGTATACAGAGTGTTCAGATATATCGTAATTCGTAAATTCAACGATAGAACTAAATAGAATAAAAAAATTAACCTAGATCAATACTTATTATACTGATGTTATGATCTGGAGTTATCACTGTATGCGATTATACACCAATACTGCATTTTAAATTGATATATTTAAATTTATATTATAACAAATTCAATTTTAAATTATTTCTGGATCAGAAAAACTACCTATGTGTAAAGCAATGATATTTTGTATTATTTAAAAATTTAATAAAGTATTTTGTTTATTGTAATAGACATTTTTTTCTGAATTGCCTTTATTTACTATACACCCCGTATTTTCGCATTAATGCATTGTTATTGGCATTTATAATACACATAGTATTAATATATTAGCTCTTGTTAAATTTGAATCCTGATTAATTCTTTATAACTCATCTAAGTTTGGAATTGCGACTTTTCTGAAGACTTCTGGCTATTATTCGTCGATCGATAATAAAAATAGTCTGTAATCTCGCTCCAATTTTATTTCGACTAACGCTTCAATGCAGCCAATTAAAAAAACAGTATATTGGTCACGTGACCCACAATTCTTTTAACAAGCGAGCCTCATCTAAAACACCTCTTCTTGAACATTTCTTAACAAATGTTAGATTTGGTGCTGTTTAGATTTTAGTGGTTTAATACTGAAATTTATCTTTTGATGAGATAATTGTTGTGTTAATTAGTGCACAAAATGGTTTTGTGAAATACTGAATCCGAAAGGTAACATTTTTTAAATAAAGTTCCTTCTTGTTTTATTGGTTTGATTAACAAAAGCCTTTTTCTACAAGGTAATTATTATTTATAGGGAGCTCCATTTGGCGTTAAATTTAATTTATCTGTTAATCCAGTTTTGTATCTTGAGGCCTGCTCTTCAAATTTAAAACTGCGAGTTTTATTTCCGTTCGTTTGGTGTCAATAGAATGTACCTTCGTGGCTGTTAATTATAAAGAAGAATCATAATTGTATTGATCTGGAATTTCTAAAGCTGCAATTGGATCTAATGCATCAATAATTACCATCCCCAATATTTTAAATGCCTACTCGTGTCCTTCTCCAAACGGTTCTTAACAACCTGGTGATCATCTACTAACTACGAGTCACCAGAAACAACATCTGTAGACCAAATTTATTTTATTGAAATAACCAGATGGGTTCTTTATACTTTATTATTATGTAGAAAGGCCATTTAGCTAGTTGTGTTAAAATTTAAAAGTAAATTGATTTGATTTATAAGAAATCGAATTTTCATAAAGTATCTCTATAGCTCTATATGATTAGCTGGCATTTCAATTCACCTACGACCTGCTTTAATTTAAAAAGAGAACCAGTCGAGCTTATTATTCAGACTAAACCGAGGCCTATTTAAATTCAACGTAAGTAGCATTGCTGAAATTTGATTTTGCTACAATTGGTGCTCAAGCGTGGGACTTTTGTTTTTGAAAATAAGAGAGTAGTTTTGTATGCTACAAAGCTGTGTAATAGAGAATGATGCAATTACGTTCCGTTACACAATCTTAAGATAATTTTCAATAATATGTAATAATAATTACTACTACCCATAGTCTTAAATATTGTGCGAGAGAGAGGGGTGATTATTATTATTACGACTTAGCAGCCGACTTAGAGATGATATAGCACAAATCCCACATTTGAGTTACAGCTAAGAAAAACTGTCTAGTTCTTTCAAGAAATAGTGCTATAGAAATAAAGAGTTAAAAACCAGTATGTAACTACATCAGTAGGTACGCTTAGATTCTCAGAGAACGCTAGCGTCGGTCGTACGACATTTAATTAAAATGTATATCGACCTAGATCAATCGATCTGTATTGATCTACTTAGATCGAATACGTAGGATGTTTCAAGTTAATAAAACCAAATGTCGATTTTTACTTCTATTCATATTAAAAAATATATTCAATGTGTAAAAATCCAGTGCGGGTTGCATAAAGACACATAAAATTCAAAACGTCTTAGTTTATAGGTATCTTTATTCTATTACTACCACATTGACAACAATTATCAGCAATAACTATACATTCTGATACTGAGAAATACATAATTAAACTTAAAAGATAAATATCTCTAGGATAACTAAAATTAAGCTAACACAATTAAAGTATTACTATAGTGGTAACTGATACACCTTGTATAATTTAAGAGTCATATTTATTTTGCAAATAATGTAGTACAATTCCAGTTTTTCCCTTTCTACCATAACAAATTCCTGAATCTGGAGAAGAACACCTAAGTTTGCCACTGTTGTTCCTTTCAATTATATTTCATACGAATGAAACTAACTAAAGCTACTGTTAACAGTAGGAGTATTATTAGAGGCACAGCCAAGTTGATCCGAGATGGATACTACATATTTATATTATAAAATTGCGTTTACTAACTGTATATTATCATTATTATCATTAACGTTATTATTTCTCTGATAAAAGTATTTGCCTATACCGTAACCTCCGAGAAAATAGAGGCCACGAACAAGGCTTGTGTCACGTGATCTGACGTCACGAATGCCGGCTGGCGGGACAGGCGATGCGTACAAGTCAAACGCCATTGCAGTTTACATTTGCCGTGATAGTAGTCGTGTGAACTAGACTCTTTTTCGGAAGTTTTTCTTTCAAAAACTCTCATAAATAAGTTCAAATAAGTTAAAGTGTTAAATTAAAGGTGTAGAATTTCAGATTTACCTGATTTATGTGAAGACAATTTATAAAATCAGTGTTTGTGTATTGTGTCGTTTACCTATATAAAATACAATTTCATAAATATTTTGATTAGTTAATCAAAAAAGCCAACAGTTTGACGAGATACTTGGGTGAGTCTTGCTTATTTCATTAAAAATGCCTGATAAATGTTGTGTGCCTAATTGCTCAAGCAATTACGATAGTACCCATACGTATGTGTCCGTCTTTTCTTTTCCAAAAGATGAAGAGTTGAAGAAAACGTGGATTAAATGCATTCATAGAGACTCATTTAATCCAACAAAACATTCAGTAGTATGTATTAAACATTTCTCAGAGTCATCGGTTATAACAATCGATAAAATTTCCAGAGGCGATGGATCTGTATTAGAGGTGCCAAGAAAAAAGCCAGCACTAGTTAAAAACGCTGTCCCTTCAATATTTCCAAATCAACCCTCATACATGACAAAAAAATCCCCAAAAAAACTAAAACATCCAGACGAAAGACGAAAAGAGATATTAGATCGAGACGAAACTGTTTTTCAGGCGTGGAGTTGCGATGATGATATACTAAATTTTGATAACTTTTTAATTAAATTTAAAGACAAACAGTTGTTTGATTTCGTTTATAAAATTTCTGTAAATGTTATACATTTTTTTAAAGTCGATTGTGATTCAAATGCGTGTCCAATAATCACGTTAGGTTTCAAAATATTTAGAGATCTAAAAGTTGTTTTTTTTTGTAACAATACAATTATCCCTTCTTCAAAGTTTTCGTGGATATTGGGAGATGATTTAATCTGTTCAAAATGGTCACAATTTGATTGTTTATTGAGTCATATAAATTCAAATGGCATCCACAAAGTGGAAGACAAAATTGCGGACATAAAATTGGCATGTAAGGAATTGGAAAAATCAATAGAAGACCTTTTATTAGATGACACCAGTGATGATGAAAACATTCCTGTGAAAAAATTAAATTTCACAATAGAACAATTAAGTCTAGCTTTGACACGTCGTCCGCAATATTCAACACAAATGTTTTTATGGGCTTCTTCCCTCTTTTTTTAGTTTCCCGGTGGATATAACACTTTAAGAAACTCAAAAGTTTTAACGATTCCGCATCCAGATTATTTAAAAAGAATAACGGCCGACCTCAAATCTGATGTTGGAATAAAAAAACAACAAATCGACTATTTATCAAAGAAAATTCAGCATTTAGATGAGCACGAAAAAATAGTAAATATTTTATTTGATGAAATTCATGTCACTCCCAAAATTGAATACAAAGGTGGAAGTTTAATTGGATGTACTGAGCAGAACGAAGTTGCCACTAGAATTCAAGCGTTTATGTTAAATTCTATTCTTTCTAAGAATGAAGATATTGTGGCTCTATTTCCTGTAAAAAAAAACTTCTGCCGTTGATTTAAAAGAAATGATTTTAGAAGTAATTAAGATTCTAACCAAAATTGGTTTTCGGGTAATTTCTTTAATTTGTGATAATTACAGAATGAATCGAACTTGTTATCGACTTTTAAGTAGTACAAGCATTAAGAAGAATATTTTTCGCTAGATGACACAGATGAAAACGATGATGGTTTCTTGCTGTTATCTGAAAACGTCTCTTCTTTTTCAGATATATTTCTGTTAAAACAATGACAGGTTGTTTACCGTATGCATGTTACTGTGCATGCGTTGCATATTATTCTAATAGATGCAACCATTAGGATACAGTATCATAACATCATATCAATAATTAGTTATAAAGAGGAATTTTACACTATTGATAGATATTGATAGATATTGTATTATTTATATTTGTTTCACATGGATATTAGTTATTATAGTGTTACAACATCTGCTTTAATGGGCTACATCTTCATGTATGTTAATATTTAAACAGGTAGATAGTTTTGAATTATATCAACCCCAATTACTATAATAGTGACTTTAATAGAAATAGAATACATCTCCGTGTAGACCAGATATCCTTCTTTCAAAATGGTTTTTCTACCTGCGTTTGCAGACGAGGGTGAGGTTTGATTGATAGAACGAAGATATAAGACGTGTTTAAATGGATTTAAAAAATTTTAATGTTGGAGTAAATTATTATTATATGTAATTAATTTTAACTAATTACCTATACATGTAAGTAGGGTCGGATTGTCATATAAACTACATAGAGAGAGAGGGAGCGTTAATTTTATTGGAAATTTTGTTAAAATGTTACGTTTTAATGACAATATATGGGAAAAATGCGGCTCCTTCTACCTGTTGACTGTTATAGGTATATAGATGTTGAATTATGTTCGAATGTTTTCATGAATTTTTAATTCGTTATTAATAAAAATTATATCAATTATCTTAAATTATTATTATCAATAAAATTCCATAGTTACTAAGTCGACTCATGTCATGTAACAGCGTGAAGTTAGCAACGTTAATAAACATCCAAACCTTTTTTCTACCTGAAATCTCATTAAGTTGCTAACTTTTTAGCAAGATTCCGAAAACCTTATTATTATGAGAGAAATTTAATAATCAGTATATGTAGTTACTAAAAGCAGGAGAACAATACTACAATCATTAAATAAAAATAAGACCTAGCTTTAACTAAACGGTATGTAAGAGCTTTCGTCTCTTTACAGGTAGAACAATATGACATATCGTTTTGATATTATATTTTACAAATAGGTTTACCAGAGCGCCATTTAAAAATGTATATACAAACTAAAGACGGACGGTGTTATGCATTGAGCGTAATACAATTTAATTTAACTCTTTGTTTCTATGTAAAGCTTTATAAACCTAATCTATGCGTTCGTTTTCCAGTAAAATACAGATCACAATACCGCTGAAATATGTATAAAATATCTATAATGTTGAAAATGCATAGAACTCTTTTTAATAGAAGTATTTTTATGCAAAAAGATGTTCCAGTTATTCTATAGATTAAATGTTAAAAATTAAACTGATTTAGGTCTCTGAGCCGGTTTCTAACTAAAGTGATATTTTCTAAAATTTAAATTTATTTTTAATCTAGCTGTCAATTGATTCGTTAGCTAATCTATCATTATCAAAGATGATACTTATAAACTAATGTAGGCTTTTTTATATTGTATTTATTATCTGGTCTACACGGAGCTGTATTCTATTTCTATTAAAGTCACTATTATAGTAATTGGGATTGATATAATGCAAAACTATCTACCTGTTTAAATATTAACATACATGAAGATGTCGCCCATTAAATCAGATGTTGTAACACTATAATAGCATTATCAAAAAGAGTCTTATTCTGGATGCTGTCTTAAAATTGTATTATATCTTCATTCCGTCTAATTAACATACGCCTACAGGTTATTGACCCTTTATCTTTTTCGATAACAATCAAGGATATCAAAGCCAAAACCTGACTGAAAGCTAACATAATATGAGCCCTGGGGGCTTTACGTGAAGTCTCAGTATCGTCTACGATTATAACCGAGAACATCCGACGAACTGTATAAATCTCATGACGTATTGCAATATGTACATCATTGCGCTATGAAGATCTCAGCTATAAATACTGCTAAACCGATCGCATTTAAACACGTGGTGTTAACACTTTAACAGTGCGCTGCTCGCCCGGAGTCGATTATGCGCGTAGAAATTATGTGACAGAAAAACCAGGGAGTGAAACTACTGTATTATATTATACTGTGCTTGAATCATGATAGTTTGTTTAAATCCTTATAAGAATTATTCTTTTGCAAGCGAATTAAATTTTTTCGTTCTTCCTACCCTGGCTTTCACCTCAATCTAACTGTACCCCGTTTTCCATTTGCTTTGTGCTCGATCCTTTAAATTAAGATGTGAAATTTCTTTAAGAGATCTGGATTTCTGGAAGGAAATTTTTTGTTACGAAATTTATTATGTCTCCTTCGTTATACATCACAAATCTTATTTATTAATCTTTATTTTGTTTTTCCGTGTAGGAGATGATTCTTATGTAATTATTTCCTGAGTGTATTATGTTGTCTTGGGAGTTAATTACATTTTTTTGCCAACAAAATGTTCAATAACTAACAATATTCGTAATCTTATTTTGTTATCTTTTATATTTTGTCATTCATTTTTATAAATCGTAAATATTTATTTTACTTGTTTGTAAATTTTATTTGTTTTAGATTCCTACAAGCCTTTAGACAAGAATGTGGTACAAGGATATTCATAAAGGAACCTTTTCTTACGAACAACGAAACACTACATTATTTTTAATTGAATATTTACATAATTTGATAATACTTTAATTAGATGGTATGACATTAATGGCTGTTTTTAAATCAAATTGATATATCCTTTTTACATTTTAATTAATGACTTATATTTATTCATACAATATCAATTCTGAATAAATTATCACTACAGTACCTATTATAATGTATTTGTTAATTTGTATCTATATGACTGCCGACATTATAATGTATTATATTATTAATTGTTACAAGAACTTTGTTTATTAAACACAATAAAATTTTGAATCAAGGTATTCTTTTCTGTGTGCAATTAGCCAATATTAACTCAGTAATGTTAATATGTTGGTATAACGGGTCTCATACTGGCACAGTATGGATGGATATCGTTGGATATGGTTGCACACCGGTGCATAATAATCATCGTTATTATATTTTTTAATTATATTATACGACGTGCCCAAAAATGATTTTCATCTAGTTACCTTTGAAATTTTTTTTATGTTAATTTTTCTGTGCCGCTCTATTCTTTAAGTTGGAACTAATTTGATATTTGATCTGTCAATCAAATGTCAGTTATCATTTTGAGGTTATGTAACAACAAAAAGCGGCAATTTTTATTTTACATGGGAAATTCACAGGCGACTAGATGAAAATCATTTTTGGGCACCCAGTATTATACACTGAGAAAAATGGCTCGTAAAAGTGATGTCACCGTCGTCATATTAGAGCTCTTGATCTACAATTTTTAAACTAATAGATTTTTCGAACTATGTTTCTCAGTGTACAATATAATATAATTAAAAAATATAATAATGATCATTATTATACACCCGTATGCAACCGATATACAGCCAATGTTGTGCCAGTATGAAACCAGAGTTATACAAACATATCAACAACATTGGGCCAATCTTGGTTAGGTAAAATGGTCCAAGTACTTGCCAGTGTTATCATTTCGACACTGGCCCAATATTGGCTGCCAATATCGGCTATGTAAAATGGCCCAAGTACTTACCGGTGTTATCATTTCTGCACTGTCCCAATATTGGTTGCCAATATTGGCAATAACGGTGCCAATGGCGAGCCAATATTGGCCCGTTTGGAAAATTCTATATGGGTAACGTACAATAATTAACATAAGGCGGCTTTAGCCTAACGGATAAGAAAGGTATGTTGATTTAATAAAGAACTAATTGCAGAAAACAATGCGTCGGTTCATTGTCTTAGGCGTTACAGTGGTCACTTTGATATTAACGCAAATTTGTAAAATGACTTTTTGCCATGTTTTGTTGTTTCCTGCCCCAGTGTGCGTCGACCCTGCAACACTAATTAAAATGGATAGCGACCTAGATCAATCGATCTGTCGATCGATCTACTTAGATGTTTAAGAGATATGCCCAAATGCCGATTTTTACTTTTATTGTTATTAAAAGGAAATTAAAAGATTATATTTAATTTTTTAAAATCCTAGTATGCTGGTTGCATAAAGACAAATAAAATTTAAAACTGGTTAGTGTATAGATACTTTTATTCTATTCCTAATATGTATAACCACATTGACAATAATATTAACAGCAATAACTATAGATACATTCTAATACTGAGAAATACAGAATTATTATACTTAAAAGATATCTCTATTTCGCTAGGAAGACTAATTAAGCTTAAACAACTAAAGTACTGCTACATAAGTAACTGGTACAGCTTGTATAATTTATCAACACTTAAATATTTTGTAAATAATGCAGTACAATCGCAGTTTTTCCAATTCCACCATATGAAATTCCTTAATCTGGAGAAGTGCTCAAGTGGAAGTATTATTAGAGGCACAGCCATCATGGATGGATACCACATCTATCTATATAAAAGGGAAAGATTGTCTGTCTGTCTGTCTGTCTGCCTGTATATATGTATGTATGTATGCGATTTTCTCCGCAACCACTGGACCGATTTGGATGAAATTGGTATCATTGGAAAGGTCTTGGCCCAAAATAGAAAGTAAGACCAAACTGGACTCTGATCGGCCATCGTGGTCCGAAATAACAGCGAAAAACCCATATATGGAAGTTAAAAATGGGTACTGAGATTGATGTGACAAGAAAATATATATAGATATGTTGTCAATTGTCAAATTTGGTAATTTTCGAAATTTTTGAAATCATTTCCAAATTTGGTAATTTTTAAAATCATAGCCATATATGGTTATGATAAAACACAGCAAAGCGCGCCGGGTATTTGCTAGTAATATTATAAAATTGCATTTACTAACTGTATATTATCATTATTACTATTAGAGTTATTATTCTTCTGATAAAAGTATTTGCCTATACTAATCACCTTTCCCACGCAAACTAACACCACAATAACTATTAAAAGTATTTCAATACTCCCATTTTACTCTTATATTCACCAACGACTCGATGATGATTTTTAAAATCATTCTTAGTGGAATTAGCATGATGGTCGACCTTAGAATTGATATTTTCCAGACTGTCTATTAGTTCTGTAAAATGGCGCATATCTAAATATGGAAGAATGCTATTATTCTGTTGTTTGGCAACCGCATTAACTATAGCGTTAGTGTCGTTAATGATATGTTCTAATTTCGAAAAATCAAGTTGAATAGGAAACGGTCCAGAATCCGTTTTCGTGCACGAGATACCATTTATCCGACTTGTGCTAAAACTATCGTCTTCGTTTTCTCTAGCGTACTGAATATTATTTGTATAAAGGGTTTGTAAGATGTCTTTCAGATCACCGCAACTGAAGTTGTTATAAGCGAAATTCAAGAAGCTTAACTTAGGTGCAACTTTAATCAGTAAATCAGTTTGAAGTTTGGAAATACGGTTGGAGCCCAGTGAAAGCACTTGTAGCTGCTTTTGTACAGAAAACTCTAATGGATCGAATGTTGTGAATTTGTTATTGTAAATGTACAAATATTTCAAACCAGGAAGATTTTTTAAAACACTTTCAGGCAAACTGGATAGCTGGTTATAGCTTAACTCTATTGAGTTTAAATTCGTTTGGTCGTAAAACGTATTATCATATAGAGTTGTTATCTTATTGTGGCTAATAACCAAGCGTTTCAGTTTTGGCAGGCACGATAGGCTCTGAATATCAGCTATCTGATTATAACTAATATCCAAATCAGTTAGTTCATCCAGACCTTCGAATATGTCCGTTGAAATACTTTCCAAATAATTATGTGCTAAGTTTAAGACCTTCAACGACATTAGCTGCGAAAATGCCGATGTTTCAATAGTTTTTATGTTATTAGTATTAAGATAAAGATCATTCAATTCTTCCAATCCTTCAAACGTATTAGCGTGTATAATAGATAGGTTGTTGTTTGAAAAATCCATGCGGACATCATAACTGGGTGCTTTTCGAGAGAGATTAAAACCAATAAATGCTCCAGCGTTTAGTTTTTTAACTGACATACCTGAAAAGATATATCTACCAGTATTGCGGCAGCTGTTAATCCCAACGTTTTCTAAGTTCGAAAAAGCGTTTTTCTCTATAGTGTCAACGGTACAACTTATAAACCTGATTGTTTCCAACATGCTTGCTCCCTGAAAGGCTTCGGAATTAATAAGACTGATATGAGAATCTCTTATAGTTACAGAAAGTAGTCTAGGCATTGTACTAAAAGCATTACTATTCATTTGCAAGGTGTCTGCCTTTGTTATATCTAGATCAGACACTGAAGCTAAATCACTAAACGCATACTCGTCTAGTATTTTGATATCATCATTTAAATGTAAATAGTTTACCTTTGGAAGGCCTAAGAAAGAGTGACTGCCAATACAGTGTATACTGTTTTTTGTTAAATCCAAAATTACTAAGCTGTCAAGACCTCTAAAAGCTCCTCCTTCCATAGTTTCGATGTTGAGATTGCTGAGATTAAGTTCAGTTAATCGATTTAAGCCATTAAATGCATTATTTTTTAAAACACTGATATTATTCTTAGAAATATCTAGAACCTCAACTTTATTCATTCCTTCGAAAGCAAAAGCTTCTATTTCAGAAATACTATTGTTTCTTAAAAAAAGGCTCGAAACATTTAATAACCCTTTAAATGATTTGCTTTTTAAAATACTAATCTTGTTGTTATTTAAGTCTAACGAATGTACATTGTTTAAGCCGTTGAACGTTCCTGTTTCTATCGTAGTGATACGTAAATCAGACAAATTTAAATTTTTTAATGTGCTTAAGCCATTGAAGCTATCCAATTCCAATGATTCGACAGGATTATGGAAAATATTTAATGATTGTAACTGATTTAATCCTTCAAATGCATTCGCATCTATGGTTGATATCTGATTAGCTTCCAATGTTAAATTTTGTAATTTAGATAAGCCGTAGAACGTCGCTCCTTTAATTATTTTAATTTTGTTATAACTCAGATCTATTTCTGTTACGTTATGTAAATCTACAAAGCTTTCCCCTGCTAAAGAGATAATATTTAATTTAGTTAAATTAAGTATAGTTAAACTTTTTAACCCTTTAAAGTTGTGTGATACTAAAGCAGTTATACTGTTGTTCGTTAAAGTTAAGGTTTCCAGATTATCAAGCTCATAAAAGGCATTACTGCTTATTTGATTGATTCTGTTGCTTTCTAAATTTAAAATTTCTAGCTTTGACATTCCTGCAAGCACATCCGCGCCTAGAATTGTAATCTGATTCATGTCCAGTAGTAAACTTCTTAAGTTTGTAAGCCCATTAAATGCACCAGTGGGTATTGCAACAATTGATGAGTTCGTTAAGCTTAATTCCCTTAAGTTTTCCAGACCAGCAAAGGTATCTGCACCCAAGTAATCAAAACGATTTCCAGATAAATGTAAAGATTCCAGATTCTTTAGCGGTAAGAACATGGTTGGTGCAGAATGGATAGCATTGTTACACAGCCTTAACCATTTTAATTTTGTTAAACCATTAAATGCGTTCTGATCGATTTCCCAAATTTTGTTATCATCTAAATCTAAAGTTCTCAGCAAATTCATACCAACAAAAGCGTCACTTTCTATCTTCGTAATAGATTGGCCCATTAAGGCTAAGTACTCCAAGTGTTCTAGTCCACTGAACGTATGAGATTCTATTACATGTAAGTGGTTATTATGTAACGACAGCAAAGTTAGCCTTTTCAGATCAATAAATGAGTTTGATTCAATAATTGTTATATTATTGTTATCGAGAGATAATTCATTCAACATGCTCAAACCAGTAAATGACGTTGCATTGATCTTTTGAAATTTGTTTTCCTCTAAATACAAATGTGAAAGTTTATTCAAGGTAGCAAACACACTTCCATGGAACGTTATGAGGTAGTTGTTGTACAGTCGCAAGGTATCCAATTCTGATAACTCGATAAAAGCTTCGGCACTAATTTCTTTAATCTTATTATAAGCCAAATTTAGAGTCTTTAATTTTCTGTTACATTTAAAATTATATTCCACTTTAGTCAAATTATTACTTTCTAAATTCAATTCTTCTAAATTTTCAAAATTACATAACAACTTGCCTAATGTTACTAACTTATTGTAACTTATATCCAAAACTGTTAGCGAATCGGTTTTCGGTAGATTGGATTCTCCTATAGTTTTAATTTTATTGTTACTCAAGTCCAGCGTTTTTAATTTTTTCAACCCATTGACTATATTAATCGTTTCCAGCTTATTGTGCTCCAAGAATAACATCTGCAGGGTTTCAAATTTCCCAAAAGCATCTCCATCAATATTTACCAAGTTAATATTATTCAAACGTATTTCTTTGTATTCTTGGGTATGATGTACAGATAACGTTTCATTTCTTAAAGTTTCTACAATGGAATGACTAACATCCAAATTTAGACATGCATTTTCTGGATCCTCATCTCCCACGTTTTCATTGTCGTAAGTATAATCGTGCATGTGATACATACTGGGGAGTGTTGATTCCAAATAGCTTGCATTTGCTTCCACGCATTTCAAAGTACTGCAAGAGCTCGACCTCCAATAACACCTTGGATCCATATACACCACAGATAGTTGCCCTAATAGTAGTATCCACCACAAAAATTGGACATTAAGTGTTTTTAAGTTTCTCATGGCAATTATCTGAAACCCAAATGAGAACATTAACAAAATAATATCAGTCATAATTACGGTAAGTCCGAAAAAGATATATTGTACTATTTCAAAGAAACAATAACAAATTTCATTCCTACAGGAAGAAATAGTTTATGAATAACTGTTCGTCAGAAAAAATATATACATGTAACATAAGTTACATGTAAAGTAACATACTAAACAAAGGATGCAGAAATAGTGTCTGTTGTCGAAAGTAGGGAATTTAAATATCAGTAGTATTTTCTACTGAATTTATTTTGGGTTTTCCAAACAACTTTGTAGTGATATTCCACTGCTTCAGAAGTGCCATGAATCTTGCTTGAATCTAGTTTGAAAATACCGAAATAACACCACTGAGTACCATATTAAAGTTCACAGGTGACATTAGGTATCTGTCTAATTCGCTATTTATTTTAAATCGGCGAAAATGGCCTTATTTGTTAAAATATAGAAAAGTTTCTTTAAGGAAAAATGCTTCTAAATGATATTTTACGTTCACAGACCGAGTTTGAGCGAAATCTTCCGACAATGTTGTTTATTAATCTTTTTTTATTGTCATATTTGAATAATACAAAAATTGTTGTAATCATAATTTAAGCAATTCAGCACGAAATTACTACTTAAAAACTTATTAAAAAAAAAATTAATACAATGATGTTATTTTCTTGGAAATTGGAAAATCGTCCAAAAAGTTAAATTTTTGTTTTTTGATAATTTTAATATTCATGAAAATATCTACTCCATCGAATATTATTAACAGCATATGCTATCCAATTGATGTTTTTCCACTGCTTTAAAGTGTTTTTAATGATTTCAAAATAGTCGGTTACGTGATGTATCAAAAAAATGTTAAAACAAAATTTTTCTTGTCGGAATATATCGTTCAAACTGGGTATGTGAACGTGAAACGTTATTAGAAACATTTCTCCTTAAGACTTTTCTCCCGAACGTATGAACTTTGTGTAAATTTTTCTCGGCTGCTATACGACCAATTTTTTTTTAATTTCCAAATTGTGATGTTGTTGATGATACAAACGGATTTGTAGTCTCCATTTTTGCAAAAAATAATCTGTTAAAAAGTTATATAAAATTTTATTCAAACATAAAAAAAATTAAAACTACAAATCCAGCGACCAATATTTATCTTTGATAATAAAAAAAAATAATTTCGATATCATTAGAAATAACCATAGGAAACGTACAGGAAGTTAGAACGAAAATATTGCGATTCGAAGAAATTTCATAATAAAATGTGGTACATGAGGGACAAGGCTACGTCATCGCTCCTCCCCGTTGTTTGAAATAAGCAAGCTTTGATAAGGCGAACAGGTGTAAATTGTTTCTTGGAGAAACGATTTATTTATTATTTTGTCTTGTATATGTTTTGGCATGGTGTTGGGGTAGTAGTAGGGAAAAAATGAGAGTTCTGGAACCACCCCCCACTCCTGACCTTGACCTTGAACCTATGTCGCTCTAACACATGGTGACCTTGAATCTATCTCTGTCATGTTAACGTGGCAACACCGCATTCTCAAGGTCAACAAAATGGCAACACCGCATTCTCAAGGTCAACAATATGACAACACCGCATTCTCAAGGTCACCAATATGGCACCACCGCATTGTCAAGGTCAACAATATGGCAACACCGCATTCTGAAGGCCAAGAATATGGCAACACCGCATTCTCAAGGCCCTCAGTATGGCAACAATGCATTCAAGACCACTCTTCAAGGTCATCAAACACCATTCAAGGTCAAGCTTTAGATATATATAGCAGGTCGCATGTATTGAAAATGCAAAATGTGTGTAGAAGCGAGCTTGCAGAATACGTGCCTGACAGAACGAGTGTTATCATTTCGTAATTGGAAGGGTATACAAACCCCAAAATCTTTAGCTGAGGCCGGATTTGTGTATACGGGGCGTGAAGATAGAGTAGAATGTTTTTATTGCCGAGTGAACATTTTCAAATGGGAACCGTCGGATAGTCCAATCGTAGAACACCTGAAATGGTCACCACATTGCGTGTTTGCAAACGTGTTAGCACCCATAAACGTTGAAAGCGGTAGAGACGTTTGCGGTTAAAAGAAGATACAACATAGAATATAACACTAAGGAAGATGTTACCAATCAAGGCGGTAATATTATTAGCAACCTTGTACGAGGGTGTAGTGTACGTTGCAAAACTTCCAGACACAACAGCAGCTTTTATTTCATACAACTTCAATACGAGTGTGTGGTATGGAATGCAACCGGTGACGTTGCAACACATGGGAATGTTTAAACACGAGGTCGGCAATAGAACGCAAGAAGTACGATTCAGGGTCAAATTCGTGTACCCAACATATACCATGGATAGTGAGTGGCAAACCCTCGGGAATAGTCCGGTAGAACAATGTAAAGTCAGCAGCGAAACGTGTTACGCTTCAGTGGCGACCTTGGGCACCCTGTTAATCGCAGTAGTTGGTGTAAGCATGGGAACATATTGTATCGCTCGTTATCATTACCACTAAAGACTATGACCTTGGCTCCCACCCGCCAACTGAAACCATGACCTTGGATCCCACCGCTCGACTCAGACCATGACCTTGAATCCCACCCGTCAACTCAGTGTATATAAACGCATACGCAAGGACACTTCAGTAGTACAGCATCTACACAAGAACAATTCAGCAGTACAGCATCATGAACGTGGTAGAGGCAACCGTTTTAGTAACATTCGATTTCGAGGACGACGAGGATGAAATGCGAGACGAAGAATTATATGGTGGGAACGTCGAGAAAACTTTAGACCACCACAAAGAGACATTCATTAAACGCGTCAAAGAGAAGAGTGTTCTTGAAGCTGGTTATCTGGTGTTTGCGCTAGTGACGTTTGCATATTCCATGGACTTAAATGGGGAAAGGATATGGTTTGACGGAAAAAGTGGGACAGCGCCGAAACAATTGGAAGAACCGTTAGACGAATGGTACGATACAAATATAAAAATTCCCATCATGAGACGTATAGAGGAGTATAATACCGATAAGTTGCGAACGGAACATTTGTGTCGTTTCACCATACTAATAGCGGAGAGTTAAAGTGCTGTTTATAGACTAGTATAAGCCGGATAAGTTTCGAACAGAACATTGGCGTCGTTTCACCATCTTAATAGCGGAGAGTTAAAGTGCTGTGTTGTTTATGTAAAGTCACAGAAACAGCCAGCGCATTATTTAGTGAAAAGTACGCCGAGGCTTAACTAATGTATTATTGAAATAATTGTACTCTGTAAACAAATACAAGATTGTAAATTGTAAAAGATAAATGTACTCTGTAAACAAATACAAGCTGGTAAATTGCATATGTATTTAGTTAAATAAACCACGTATTTATCTCATTATATCGTTTCATTTAAGACCGATCTCCGTCTCTTCTAGAGATTAGTTTAACGATTAAATCAAAAGTGAAACTAAGATTTAAAAATGTCATACCATTTTAATTTCAATTAGATTCTTACTTAACTATGAAAGTATCCAGAGGAAAGATCAACACAACCTCAAGGTAAGAACGACACCAGACAGTCAGGAATGTGCAAACAAAGAAATTCCACAGACATCGTTGAGAACAGATGAAACAAGGTCAAGGAGATTGTATTTACACAGAAAGGAGTGGCCAGACAGTCAGGAATGTGCAAACAAAGAAATTCCACAGACATTGTTGAGAACAGACGAAACAAGGTCAAGGAGATTGTATTTACACATAAAGGAGTGGCCAGACAGTCACGAATGTGCAGGCAGAACAAAGGGAATTCCGCAGACGTTGTTATGTTTACAAAAAAATGTACACGAAAGGTCAACACTACCTCAAGGGTAAGAACTACACCAGACAGTCAGAAATGTGCAAACAAAGAAATTCCGCAGTCGTTGTTGAGAACAGATGAAACAAGGTCAACGAGATTGTATTTACACAGAAAGAAGTGGGGGCACAGATATATCTATAACTTCCAAGCTTCACCACTCAGTTACATTTACAACAAGTTAATGAAATGAACAAATATAACACTCCTCGATGTTGCACTGATCGCTCTGGCTATAAAAGATCGTGTTGGAAGCGGAAAATGGTTAGTCAGGCATCGGTCACTACTCAATTGACAAGGGGTAACCGCTTATTCTTGCAAACCTTAGGCTTTGTTATCCCAAAATGAATGTGCTAAATGTAAACGAAAAAGTGCTCGTCGATAACTCGATTGTTGGAGCTGAATTTCACACTCACCAACCTTATACCACTCGTTTTGAGAATAATGATGAAATTCGAATACCTATTCAAGAGGATATGTCCACTTTGCCTTCGCGTAGTTATCTATATGTAGAAGGTACTGTACTGAAAGAAGATGGTAAACCATCAGCGAGTGGTAAATTTATAAACAATGGTATTGCATATCTTTTTAGTGAGATTCGGTACGAAATGAATGGAGTTGTGGTGGATTCGGTAACAAAAGTTGGTCTAACAACCACCATGAAAGCTTACCTTTCCCACAATTCGAACGAAAGCGTTAAGTTACAAAACGCTGGTTGGTTTCCGGATGGTACCAGCACCTTGCTAGATAGTAAAGGTAATTTTTGCGCCTGCATACCTTTATCAACACTGTTGGGGATTTTTGAAGACTATGGAAAGATTATTATGAATATTCGTCAAGAATTGGTATTAATTAGAAGCAATTCCGATGTCGATGCCCTAATATCCACCGATGCTAATGAAAAGCTTAAGGTTAACTTGCAAAAAATACATTGGAAAGTTCCACATATTCAACCGGGATTGGCGGAAGAATTATCATTAACAAAATATATTGGGAAAAATATTGACACTCAAGTGGCATTTAGAAGCTGGGAAACACATATTTATCCCGCTGTACCGCAAACGGATAAGCATAGTTGGTCTATTAAAACATCGACCACTCTGGAAACTCCCCGTTACGTTATCATAGGGTTTCAAACCGATCGTGATGGTCAGTTGCAGAAAGATATGAGCACATTCGACGCCTGTGATATTCAAAACGTGACGGTATTTTTAAATACGGAAAGATATCCTTACGATCAATTAAATATTAATTATGGTGAAAATCTATTATACGAAATGTATGCTAACTTTCAACGATCGTACTATGATAAACCCAACGAACCTCTACTGACTCCTGATAGATTTAAGGCACTTACACCTCTAATCGTCATCGACTGTTCGCGACAGAAAGATTCCTTGCTAGGGAAAGCTGTCGTTCTTCGAGTTACTTTCGAAACTCACAAAAGCATTCCAGCGAACACTACTGCTTACTGTCTCATTTTGCACGATCGTGTATTTACGTATAATGCATTGACAAAGCAAGTACGTCAACTGTAAAGGAAATCGTTATATACGTCCAAGGACCTGTTACCTTTATTAGTATAGTCGCACGCTTCCATCATGCTAGTTATCGATGTGCAAGGTTTCAAGACTTCAGAAAAAGACTTTGCACCCAAGGAATTAGCCGTGTTTGATGGACATCGTGTGTCTCACTACGTTTTCAAACCTCCATTCGCCTTTCGCAACTTACCACCCACGTTTCGTCAACAAGCTACTTGGTTAATGCATAATCATCATTGTCTGGATTGGAATGAAGGATTCACTCCTCCCTTTATGCTCCCTGTAATTCTGCAACGCTTAACTCAGCAGGCGGATACCGTTTACGTGAAGGGATCTGAAAAGAGCAACTACATTCGACGTTTCGTATCACAACCGGTGGTGGAGTTACCAGAGGAACCAGCTCTACAGGCTATGCTTCCATCATGCTTTTATCATCATCATTCACTGTGCTATTGTGCATTAAGTAATGTATACTACTTATATAAAACTCATGTAATGGATTTTTCAGAATAAAGTTTTTAAATATCCATAATGGTTTTATTAAAACAACATAATAAGATTACAACTATTTATTCATTGTCTATTACAAACTTATATAACTATTCACGATTAAATATAACAATTACTAAACTTTAATACCCAATCCAGATAACATCATATGATTACAACCATTCATTGTCTATTACAAACTTATATAACTATTTACATTTGAATATATAACAATTACTACCCTTTAATTCCCAATCCAGATAACACACCAAACCCGAAGGAAAACCGACAGCAGCAAGGTTGTCACGTGCACGTTCAGTTGCAGCAATCCATTCACTATACGGTGTAACACATTTACATTTGATAAGAATGAAATCACATTTATCAGGCAACAAGTTAATAGTATGACGATGTATGAACAACCCCTGTTCTGTACATGTGGAATTTTGTATATTTATAAGTTTACCATTTTTTAACAAATAATGGACTTCTACACCTGCACACGAAGTGTGTCGATAATCGTTTTCACTACGTACAACCACAGTGTTCGATAGTTTAGCACTTTCGATTAACAACCCGGTATTGTACGTTTTATAACGCGAAAATTTAATTTCACCCTTATCTGTTGTTTCAAGAACCCAGTAATGTTGCCAACCCACTTTGATTGAACCCATTTTTGTAACTGACGGTAAGCGACTGATGTGACTATTTAAACTATACCCCCACCACTTTTAAACGTGTATTATAGATACCCTCTCTCCACTCTTCTTTCGAAACTGGAGCGATTACATTTTCCACGTAGCTTATTCGGCTCTGAAATCGTACCCTATCCCTTGCTATTATCTCCCATTGACTTCTGGGTGCTTGACGATGTGCATACTCCCATGTTAACATGTAATGCATTTTGTTTTTACTTTCATCAAATGTCACTAAACCACCCATTTAATCCGTCCTCTATTAAGTCATATGCAAAGTCCCTTAGATGTTGCGCAATGAGCTTTTTTACCAAACACTCATCACAAATCACACCTCTAATGAAATCTTGACACAACTGCACGCCTTTTCTATATCGTTGTGCTAACTCTTGACAATATTCTGGACTGAATATCCCCGTACCATGAACAGCTTCGTGTGCCGCATCCTCCTCTAGCGCTTCTAATTCACACCGTAGTTTCACCACAGCATTCAGTTTATCAATAGCTTTGCTTAATACGTCTTCACTGTTACGCCTCTCCATTGTATTTCATTACGTTGCACCTAGACCATGTGTTCTTCACCCGCTCCCCACCCTTTCCCCTCTTCATTCTACCATTATGCAATACACCTTTTGACTTCCACATCCACTATTACCTTTTCTGGTAGATAATGCACAACTTCTAGCATTCCAAACACGTTCAGGATTTGCATCTTGATTAATGGTTCCAATATGTTTGTGATGTTCACTATGCAGTCACCCGGCATGTCTACAACACCATCTATTATGCTATGGTAGAAATTGAAAAATTCCAAACCCTTCAGAAGGTTTAATCGATATGTTAGTAACGGTATTAACTGCCACAGCTCATATAAGGACTCCCACGCTAAATACAATTCATCATCTCCTGCATCAGTTATCTTTATGATTTTTGTTTTATCGTAATTTCTGTTAACACGCTCAAACGAGATAGTTTTTGTACCCATTTTCAAAGGAACCCCGACCTCTTCTCCTGCTTTAAAGTATTTATTAATGACTCCTTCATTGGTTATTAACGCGTTCCACTCCGTTTCATCAAACAGCATGCACTGATTCTTTACTCCAGCTACTTTTATTACAGGAGTGAATCCCAAATGAGCACATAATCCAACAAATACAACTTTACTTTTTGATTTGTTTAAATAAAACACTGATTGATTCACTAGCGGTGCCCATTTAGCATCCTTAGGAAGCTCGTTTGGAACCATCAACTGCTTTTCTAGAGCTTGCGCTTTCGCATTCTCAATTGATTTAGCGAGGCTTTCCATTGTAACACTGCACTGTACACTGCAACTGCAAACGCTTTACTCTTCCCATACATGCAACCTGCTATATATATATCTAAAGCTTGACCTTGAATGGTGTTTGATGACCTTGAAGAGTGGTCTTGAATGCATTGTTGCCATACTGAGGGCCTTGAGAATGCGGTGTTGCCATATCATTGACCTTGAGAATGCGGTGTTGCCATATTGTTGACCTTGAGAATGCGGTGGTGCCATATTGGTGACCTTGAGAATGCGGTGTTGTCATATTGTTGACCTTGAGAATGCGGTGTTGCCATTTTGTTGACCTTGAGAATGCGGTGTTGCCACGTTAACATGACAGAGATAGATTCAAGGTCACCATGTGTTAGAGCGACATAGGTTCAAGGTCAAGGTCAGGAGTGGGGGGTGGTTCCAGAACTCTCATTTTTTCCCTACTGGTAGTGCTACAAGTTGTTTCGATGTTGACATTCTTTATTAACTGGATGCCGAGGTCATCATGTACCATTTGGTTGGTTATTAGGGTTTCACGAGAGTCTTGCGTTTTTCTTGTTCTTGCACAAATTGCAAGACAAGAATCGATAACAGTTTTGCAAGACGAGACAAGATTCTTTTCTGCAGAAAAGTGCAAGAATAGGCAAGATTTTTTTGCATTTCTTGCTAAAAGAAACAATGGTAAAAAATCTGCTGATTTTGGTATCGGAGAGGTCAACGGACAAATTATATATCATTTTCTTTGTCTTGATGTGAGGATTCTAATGGTATCAAGGACAGACTCCCGAGGGAACAAAAGTTATTAACACGTTTGTGGGTTTATACAAAAAGGAATCTTACGGAAGTAATCCATAGGACTTCTTTTCCCATCACATCTTTTAAATGGTGCAATATCAAGTATCAAAGGTATTAAATTAATCAAAATAATATGCTGATTCTAGTAAAATAAGTATTTTGCCACATTTTTACAGACCGTTTAATAACTTGTCCGTTGACCTCTCCGATACCAAAATCAGCAGCTTTTTACCAT